>VHKM01000376.1:1497039-2994078 GCA_007210695.1 Neogobius melanostomus
GTAAACAACAGTCAATGCAGCACTGGCAGTCCACACTCCTACTCTCTGACGGCACATGTGCACTTCTGCAAGAGCTGTGCTGAATGAAAATGGCTGCAGGTTTGTTTTTGACATTGATAACTGCAAAAAGACTTCTTTCTTATATAGCGCTTTTCAAGGAACTCAAAGACGCTTTACAAATGAGACAAACAAAGATGAGAGTGCTATTGTAGGTGAGCTGAAACAAGTGAGTTTTCAGCAGATTTTTATAGGTGGTCATTGAGTCTGAGTTTCTGATGTGGATTGGGAGTTGGCGAAGGCTCGGTCCCCCAAGGTTCGGTGATTTGGTGATGGGTTTGACAAGGTTTAGTACATACAGTATCTATCACAAAAGAATGCTGTGAGGGAACTCTGTGGTTTACTCTATGTCTATATTAAGCTCAAACTTCTTTTTTATTGTAAGTATGACTCATTATTATCATTAGAGTCTCAAAATAGTGATGGTCTGTGGCACCGCCTTCGAGAGGAGTGACCTCCTCATAAAGTCAAGTGTGTGTCTCTGCTTATCGTTTCACTGTGTGGTTAAAGTTGTTTGGTGAAAGTATCGGCGTCTAAATCACCATCACTGTTTAGCCTCTGACTTCCTGGTTCACGTTATACAGTATATGCGCTATATTTACCGTATTTTCCGGACTACAAGTTGCACGTTTTTTACATAGTTTGGTAGGGGGTGCGTCTTATACTCCGGAGCGACTTTTTTAAATGTAAATATATAATTTCACATGCCACTAGAGGGCACTGCAGGCTAATCGAGAAGCAGAAAGAAAGTTTAGAGTGAGCGAGAAGATACTCATAGAGAAGAAAACTAAACAAAGCTAATCACGGGCTAAAAGCTCGATGGCCACAGCTAGAAGAACGAGTTCGCAAATGAGAGCTTGAAAAACGTGCTGCCGGGAGAGGCTTGTCAACGGTGCCAAGGCGATTGTACAGAAGTGACACAGAGAATGAAGATTTCAATGGATTTAGTGATTTCGATCGAGAGTTTGGTATGTTCTTTATGCTATAGTTATCTGAACTGTTTATTTGACGTTAACATACCAGACATCTTTTTAGTTTGTTGTTTATGCTTCATGTAGTGAACCATCAATGTGTTACGTTAGCATATGCCTATTCAGCCTGTTGTTTTTTTCTTCATTAGGCATTTTCTGGCTGGTGCGTCTTCGTCTACTCCGGAGCGACATATAGTCCAGAAAATACGGTAGTCTGTTTATCCTTCACAAAATTTGTGTTTACAGTGTAGATCTATGGTGCCAAAAGAAGTTTACTCTATTACAAGAAAATATTTTGATTACCACAGCCACTTCAATAGGCCCATTTTATTTGACCTTTATTTAAACCGGTGGGGCCAATTGAGAACCATTTCTCATTAAAGAGGGGGTATTATGCTTTTTTCAATCACATAGCACCAGTCTATAGCATACTACAATGATGACGTAACCTTCTGTTGGTCTGTATATGCAGTAAATTAAAATAACTGCCTTGAATAAAATTGCTCTCTCAAAATGGCTGTACTGAACGTCTTGAAATAGGCCTCTGTCTCTTTAAGAAGCTTTCCGACACGCCCCCTTCAGCACACTGCTGTGGCATCTAAACAACACTACTGTGCGGGGAGGGGCTCTGCTGAGCTGAGGAGCAGTGGTTGGTGGCTTGGCTGGTGACAAAAGGTCCAGAGGCGTCTCCAGGAGGTGGGGGCGTTCCTAGGAGGACTGAGGCATAGCTACACCTAAAATGGCTGCCGTCTAAGTTTTTACTGATTACTCAAAAATATGTGAATGAGCCAAGGCAACACTCCAGGCATGTGTTTAATGAGGGAAAGACATAATGACATGATATAAAGCTTGAAAAAGTCGATTTTACATAACACCCCCCCTTTAAAGGCCAAGAGGCAGCGACATTGGCTGCCTAATTGAGTTTTTCCCCATGTTAACCACACGTTAATGTTCCATGAAAAACATAGACCGCTTCACTGGACTCGTTCTGATCATTTCAGGACCCAAATTGCCTCCACTACAAAGCCTGTCTAGCTTAAAACCCGGCGGCATCTGTGGATTTCGGCTCCCTGTAATCTGGTGCCGTGTCCATGGTTACCACGGCCGTGTTTTCGCGCAGAACGCCGCGTCCATTGTGTTCCCCGGTATTGGAGGAGACAGATTACATGTTGGAGGTGAAGCCGCGGCACTGACATCTCAAATTTCTGTTGTTCCCTTTGAATGTGGCAGCAGCCCACACACACGGCGCTGCTTCTGACGCAGATCCGGCAGCCACGCAAATCTCCCCAAGGCACGTGACGCTTTCGGAAATAGAAATACCGGCGGATACAGGCTGCTTGGAAGTTCTGTTGATTTCATGGGTTTCCAGCTGAGCCTTTCACTTGATTGACTGATTACATGTCCTTTAGGCTTTTTGGCTGATTAAAGTTCCTACTTTACGGTACTTTTTTGAAGTATGACTGACTCGAAAATGTATTCTTATATATTTATTTATTAAGGTGAGTGCATATTAGTGAACACCTGCACCGTTTGCAATGTAAATGTGACAGATCACAGCAAAGATACTCCAACAGCCAAATACTAAAAGTGTTCACAGGCCTGGTTTTCCTTTAGCCATTGTTTTAGGTGGGATTTAAAAGTGGCCAGTGTTTGAGCCTCTTATATTGGAGACAAGGGCTGGGTACTGTTAATTTTGTTCCGGTACCGATACTTTAACAATACTTGGTTTACGATACCGATGCCTGAATGATACTTTTTCAGAATAAGAATACTTTATTAATCCATAAGTATAGGCAAAAAGAGAAAAAAATCCGAGGCACTACGATTCCTACTAAAAGTCCTCTTTTGTATGGACATGCCGACGCGTTTCGGTCTCGTTCGACCTTCTTCATATGCCCTGAAGAATAAAGGACTTTTACTAGGAATCGGAGTGCCTCAGATTTTTTTCTTTTTTTGCCTATACTTACGTTTTGGATCCCGAAGAGCACCTGACCTCCTTCACTGACGAGTCTACCTCTGAAGCGATCACTTTGTTCTCCTCAAAAACTTTATTAATCCGCTTGGGAAATTCATCATTTGCTGCTGCTCCAGTAAATATCAAAAACATTACAAACACATTAAAAGAACATTATCAGTGAGAGGAGTTGTACAGTCTAATTGCTGTTGGGAGGAAAGAGCTTTTCAATACCTATAGTAAAATAATTGTCTTATAGAAACAGGAAACAGAACAGTAATGCTTTATTTTATTCCATAAAATACTATTTATTTTAAAGTTGTATCTTTTATTTGAGCTGAAACAACCAAGTCACTTCCTTTGATGCTGGACCAACAGCATCAAAACTTTGAATATTAAGTATTAAAAGTACTTTCAATACTTTTATTCTCATACCAGTAGTACCTAAACCTTTTTTTTTTTACTATACCATACTGCCGCGCTGCCGTCTCTAAGCAAATGTATGGTCAGAAGTGAAAGTAACCTTTGGTCTCGACGTGAGCCCAGACCAAACCTGCATGGGGTCGACCCGTCATTCCGACACCCCTCCATTGCGACACCCCACTAATCCGATACTTTTTGATATCGCTACTCCAACAAGTTTTGAGCATATCCTGTTCAGTTTGTGAACTCCACTATCCTTAAGGTTAGGGCTAAGATTAGGGTTAGTTTGTAAACTCCAGGGTTAGGGTTAGGGTCGGAGTGCTGGGACGTTTGATAAAAAATGGAAACACCCCCACGTTTACAATTAGACCTCAATGTCGGAGTGGGGGGAGGATGTTGGAATGGCGGGGTGTAACCAACCTGCATATCAATTTCCTCTTACTTCATTCGTCAGTCATAAATTCTATGAATACATTAATGAATTAAATAAAGTATAGAAATGCAAAACGTAAATAGCCAAACTTGTTAAAGATACTAAAATTAAATTAATCAGTTAATGAAAACAACTTGAGGATAAAATGTAAATGTAACAAACAATCATTTTTGAACTGGAGTAAAATACAATTTACTGCTTCATTCTTGAGTTCTGCACCTCATTTCATGTATTAATTTATTTGAATGAGACAGTGCATATTAATGAACAGACAACTAAGTGCTGTAAATATGCCGGATTTAGCTCAAGGCTAATTTCCATCCGCAGTCCCATGAGGTAAAAACAAACACAAGAACATACAAAATATACAACACATAAGACAAAACACACAGCAGTACACAACATACAAAACAGGCTGTGTTCTATTCACTGGACATATGAGACTCATGCACGTAAACAAATTATTATGTAACATGGAAGATGAATTTGGCGAGAAAAATATATTAAATAATAAATACTGGCAGTGACTCCTGTTCGCAGAAAAATATTTCTAAAGTGGTGCGACTAAATGAAAATACTTGGGCGCACCGATGCAACCAACGTAAAATGTTAGTCTGGAGCCCTGATATAAAAAGTGGAGAGAAAAAAGCTGTGGAACAAAACACAGTGTCCAAATGTTTGAATGTGAACAATAATTCCATGGTCGGGCACCAGCAGTGATCATGTACAGATTCAGAGTGTAAAGACATCTGTGCAGCATACTGTACATACTGTATACAGAGTAGAGGGTCTTACTTGTCTAAAACTTACAACATTCAAATAAACAGTTTTGCTCCTTGACCATACTGAGCTCGTCTCTGACTTCAGAACATGTTTGGTGAAAGTGGACTCTAAAACACCCTGAAAGATAAGTTTTCCGCGAGAATCTGATGTTATAAAACAAGGTTAAAAGCTAAAGGAAAATGTTTTTGCATAATTTCAGCTTTTTAAAGGTACTTAGGAAACACTAACAGCAGCTTTCTAGAAATGTTTTAATGTTCGTGACCTTTAAAATGAACGATTCAAAACACATCCTATCTGTGAAAAGAGATTAATCTTTTCTTTTTTCTTTTTATCATTTTGAATGCAACTTTCAGTACATTCAACAAACAGAAAAGGCATAACAGCAGAAAAGGGAAACAAAAGTCGAAACCACTGTAGTTTGATTTCCTCTTGCCTTTTTTAATTGCAGCACTACAGATATTTCACTGGGTAGAAACAGTCACGCTGAAATCTCAGAGGATTATATTCATAATGTGTGCCTCTCAGCTGTTGGTTTGCTCAATTTCAGCCTTCATGCAGCCTGACACTCACAGGCAAAGCTCCCTGGTCTGACAGAGGCTTCTCCTGGAGCTGTGGCAGTGCAGTGTGGCATGTTTTTTTTTTACATTGTTCTCCAAACCGGGAGTCATTTTTTGCACCAGTTCTGACAAGTGCCGAAAGTTACTGGGTTGACAAAGTAAATCATTTGTGGTAGTGGCTGTGTAGCTTAGACTGAATTCCAGAAAGTGTCATTATGCTGCAATATATACATTTCCCTGTGCTCGTTAAAAATGAGACTTATTTTCAACAGGAGGCTCAAAGATAAACAGATACTTATAACACTTTATGGTTTACAAGGGATTTAACTTTTTACTTCTTTGAATTTACTAATGTGTTCAGGGACAATGCACAAAAGACATTAGTCTAAAATGGAGAGGTGTCATGGACCTGGTTCCCTGGACAGGTTGATGAAGATGCCTATGTTGGCTCTCATTCGTACAGGAGTTGTCCATCTTCATTGAAGGTTCTTGAGTCATCTTCTGTACTCTGTAGCTGAAGTGTAGAACGTTTCGCCTCTCATCCAAAAGGCTGTTTAATATTTGTAAGGAAACAAAATCCCTCCATGAACAGGAATGATGGACTTTGAGTTCCCCTGGTCCCACTGTACAGCAGCCTCCTGCGCCCCAGGCCTGGAGAGCTCTGTCATGCTAATGAGGCTGAAACTCAGCCCAGGACAGATCGGTAATGAGCAGTGATCAGTGGAGAGTAGGGCCGTTCAGACTGAAACTCAGGTGTGAGAACTACAAAGACTTAGAACTACAGATGTGTACATACCGGTGAGAGAAGCTGTTAATAGAGGGGAGGGACTGAGCCAAGCGAAACTCCGCCCAGTGGTCTATATCCAGTCTGCGGGCTGGGCTTTAACTTTAGTGTCGCTGACGAAGCCTTTTGGATGAGAGGGGCGAAATGTTCTACACTTCAACTAGAGAGAACAGAAGACGACTCAAGAACCTTCATTGAAAAAGTTCATAAAATGTATTCAGAATAATACACGGAGAGGCATCATTATTTCACTCACATCCTAAAAGCATTTCCCACTTCAGGGCCCATGATTCGTTTTTACTAAAACCTCTGAGTACAGAATCAGCAAAGGCTTATACTGTAATGTATGCTGTGATATTCAACCATACCCAAAACCTATAACAGGATAATAGAGGAAATGTCGTGTGGAAAAAAACGCTCTG
The DNA here is from genome assembly GCA_007210695.1 of Neogobius melanostomus. Taxonomy (NCBI): domain Eukaryota; kingdom Metazoa; phylum Chordata; class Actinopteri; order Gobiiformes; family Gobiidae; genus Neogobius; species Neogobius melanostomus. The sequence continues at coordinate 1,503,424 of VHKM01000376.1, forward strand.
TGTGTGTGATCGCTCTGTTACTTTTCACTTCATAAACGCCCCTTAAAAAAAATCTCTAACACCACAAATATAAGACCGATTGTTGTCAATTAAGTGGCCAAAAGCTTGAGAGAGTAGATTAATTTCATGGATTTGTTATGTTCAATTTAAATTCAATTCAGCTTAATTTGTATAGCACATTTAAAAACACACAGAGATAAAACTTAAGAATTACAGACCAAGATGCATTGACCTAGTGCAGACATTTAAAAGCAATCAACAAAATCTTCAATTTGTTCTTGATTTGGTGATAAATGCTGTTATTTAGGCGCACTAAACCTGTCGCGTCTATACGGGGACAGCTGCTGCTGACGCTTTTCTCATACGATTATTCTCCCGTCTCCCTCTGTAAAGTGGACTTCTGTCGAGCGCAGCTTCAGCAAATTTACAATAGGCTCTGTGCGCTCTTCTTATCTTTTTGGTGTTGGTGATTGATTGTCTGTCAGACGCGAGAGATCTTTTTTTTGTGTGTTAGTATCCAAGGAGCAAAATGCTGTTCTTGGACCGTTCCTGCTCACTTTAACTCCTGACCTTAAAGTCCAACATTTTGGATTTTGACAGTTTACTAGTCATCGAGTAAATACCAGGGCATTGACCAGAGGATACTATGGTGTCTATCAGAGGCACAGTCAGTTTAAGTGAGGACCTGTGGCACCTTCTCAGCTTTTAAAATCGCTCTGAAACAATGGTTGTTACATGTTAGTGAAACATCAGTGTGTATTATGTATTTTCTTCTGTATTTTGCCTCGTTTAGTGTCTGTTGTTCTTACCTGCCTTTCAGAACAACGGGTGAAATGGGCTATTGTGCTAACGCCGGCATATTGACGAGATAATTTGACGCTTTCTGCTGACATGTTCATTACATTGTCCTACTTAGGGCTGGATACCGTTAAACAATACCAGTTTGGTATCGGAAAAAAAAGTTTAGGTGCTACCAAAATGTCTTATCTTATATCTTTAGATTCAAGTTTTGTTGTTGTTGGTCCGGGAACAGTGTTAAAGGTGACCTGGTTGTTTCAGTTTAAATAAATAATTGTTTTACCTTCCCATTTTTTTCAAATTGTTATGCCCAATGTTTGCCCCATTTTTTCATCTTTTTCTTTTTTTTACTTTTTTGCCCCATTTGTTCTCCGTTTCCCAAGTTTTACCCCTCATTTATGCTCATTTTTTTTTACTAATATTGTCCCTATCTTTGCCCCATTTGTTTTTGTTTTTTTACAATTTTTTTTCCTCATTATTGCCCCAATTTCTCCCAATTTCCTTCTCAAATTAAAGTGACACTAGTGAAAACCCGACAACCAAAAGCTTTTTTGAATCAGCACGTCTTTTTAAAAGAGTCAACAGAGTCGGTCAGATGCAGAGACAGGGGCAGGGCGTTCCACAGTCTGGGGGCAACAGACTGAAATGACAGGTCCCCGCGGGTCTTGAGGACTTGGGGACTACAAGAAGGTTCTGGCCAGAGGAGTATGGGTTCAACAGGTCCTGGACGTGCTGTGGGGCCTGACCATTTAAGTCAGCACTAAAATCTTAAAATCAATCCTTAATTTTACAGGGAGCCGACAAGACTGGAGTGATATGAGACCTTCGAGGGGCACCTGTAAGAGGTCTAGCAGCAGAATTTTGAACAATTTGCAGTTTGTTCAGAGCAGACTTATTCAGACAGGTAAAGACAGAGTTGCAATAGTAATCTCTTGACATTGGAGATTAACCAGATATTGTAAATGTGTATGTCTACCACACATTATTGTTCTGTTTCCTGGTTCTATGACACATATTTTAGTATAGGTATCAAGAAAGGTCATGCAGGTATCAGTATCGATAACCATTTAAGTACTGGTATTAAACCATCGAACAGTACTCAGCCCTATAGTCGCATGTTTGAACTGTCATATATTGTACTTAGTGATATCACTGGCACATAATATATAAATATTGTCAACAGAACATTATAAAAAAGTAGAAAAAAGTTAGTAAAATTCAAAGCATTTTGTAACAAACTTCCAAAGTGCCTAAAGTTAGTGAAACTTGTTAATTGCATCAAGGCCTGATTCTACCATACCCCCATGTAAATCCATTAAATCTTGTAATTAACAACAGATACACTGCTCAAATTTTACTCACAGAATATTTGGTATATCAACATCAATTGTGCCAAGTTTCAAGCAAATCCAAAAGGTTAAGTTGAATTGTAGTCTGAAAATGTGTAACTTGTCTGATGCCATGCCATTGGTCCGACAACCTATTAGTCCGACGTCTCATTATTCTGAAAATTTTCCATTGAGCAGAGGTGCCATTAGTCCCACATCTCTAACCCAGTTGTGTTGTGGGTTAGAGAGCCATATACAACCATTGGCCCTAACCTTAAGGTCAGTGGACTCTTGCCTGAACCTAATTTTATTGTTCAACCCCTACTCAATAGGACATATTCAGAATAATGAGACGTTGGACTAATGGGCCGACCCCAACTTTTCCATGGAATGGTCTCACAGGCCTATATGGACAAATGCCTGAGAATTCCACACCTCGGAGAGAAAGCATGGAACACATTCTCTGTTATAGCTGGGGATCCGTTTGAGGTATTGAGCTCATCTTGGACTTAATGTGAAACTAATGACACGGGGAAGTTTTCTATTTGCATTTGAGATGGTAAATAAAAGTACAAGAGACAATAATGTGTACATTTGTGACGGGCTTTCCTCATGTGTATGACGTTTATTTAGCATTTTTGGAAATATATAGTTTCATAGTTGGAAACAGAAATTGCTAAAGCCCTACACTGTTATATTACTTTGTTCCTTATCATGTCAACTTTCTTCATTCTAAATTTCATTAATCTGTGACTCTGTATTACTTTGAACAGAACCACAAAGTTCCGTCTGAAGCCTGTCCCGTAGGAGTGGTTTTTGGGGTCCCGCAGCCGAACGGAGCAGAGTTGCAACGGGGGGTCCCCGCTGGTAATGACCCAAGGTTTACTCTAATGACAGATAGTAGTTTGGAAAAGGTAGCAAAAATGTGCCTGGGGAGGGAGTCTGGCTAGTCTTAAAATTCAATCTGTTGGCCTATGTAGAGCAAGCAGTGATTATGTCGAAGAATGACAACAACAAAAAATCTATAGACTTGATTGATATGATTTCAAGTCTTTTGTCTTTCTGGTAGCAACTGTGTGTGTGTGTGTGTGTTCCTGTAATTACAACATTGTGAGGACCAGTTTGAGTTTTTAACCAACAGAGTGAGGACATTTTGGGTGGTCCTCACTTATTTGAAGGACCGTTTGAGGGTCAAGATGTGGTTTTAGGGTTAGGTTTAGAATTGGGTTTATATTAGGGTTAGGGTTAGGATTAAGGTTAGGGGTTTAGGGTTCAGGCTTAGGATCTGGGTAAAACATTATGTCTATGAGTGTCCTCACTAAGATAGAATTACAAACGTGTATGTGTGTGTTTTGGGTGATCCTCACTTATTTGAAGGACTGTTTGAGGGTCAAGATGTGGTTTTAGGGTTAGGTTTAGAATTGGGTTTAGATTAGGGTTAGGATTAAGGTTAGGTCATAGGGTTCAGGGTTAGGATCTGGGTAATACATTATATCTATGAATGTCCTCACTAAGATAGAATTACAAACGTGTGTGTGTGTGATCCTCTGGCAATAAAAAGCTGATAGGATTCGCGAACATAGCTCAAATGAGAGAACATCACATACAGTACACTGATATTGTGCGCGGAGCCTATGTGGGAGTCGCTCTGTCATTAAAGTGCGGCGCGGATGAAACGGAGCGCGGCCGCCGTAGATGAGGTCTGGGCGCGCGTCTCCGAGGGAATTGTATTTTAATTGAAAGCTAGCGAGGCTCATTTGAATAATGTCATGGTAACATGGGCTGTGTCGCTCCGTTTTAGCGTGTGTGACAGACAGACGGGTTCGCGTGTGGTGTTTGCAATGGCGCGCAGATGGCGTTCGCGGTGCGTTCAAGGGTTGCTCTCCCGGTGACATTATTATCTGCAGCTACACTGATCAGGCGATAACCCGGGCGTGCAAATTAAAGCGCGCATGTAATCCTTCCCGAGGTGTTTCAAAATAGAAAAGCTGTCGTCCTATTTCTTAGCGCGGGTTATCCCTTATTGGAAGGGTGTACGCTCAAAAATGTTGACTTAATTAGCTGTGTCATGCTATCTCTGGGCGGCCGCGGGGATAAGGCGAGACACAGTGAAAACATCGATCCTTCATGCAGTGGTTTAGCTAGTTTTCTACCTTAACATCTTAGCATTAATGTCAGAGTAAAAAGAAAGACCAAACTCACCCTTTACGCTTATTTTGTTTCGTTAGCGAGATTGAGATTTGAACAACGCAGCGCTCCCCCATCTTTCTCACGCGTATTCATTCACAAATATTAATATGTTTGGTATCCACGTGTAGAACGAAAGGCGACCGAGATGACGATTTTATCCAAATATGGTCATTTCCATAGTATATAGGTGTATATTGCAACAACATCTCCACCTTTTTTTTCTCTGAGATTTTTAAATGTCTTATTCCTGCCTGATCCATTGAGCTTGGGGAAAAAAAAAAAAAAAACCTTCTCTACAAGAAGTAATAAGATTGATATGTGTTGTTGTTGTTGTTGTTGTTGTTTTAATCTGGTTTTGCAATAAACTAACCCTCTTAGTAATTTTGAGTCTATACAATTTTACTGATGAAAATTCTGCCATTTTGAAACAAATTCTGTCAGATCCACCACAACACATTACATATGGTCTGAAAGCTCTGGGTGTCCTCTGTACAGGACAATATGATTCAGACAGACTGCATGTAAACAGCTTGACTTACAGACACAAGAGCAATGTCCACTACGGAGGACTGTATGTGCATGGGCTACAGGTCCTATAGGCTATAGGAGGGTAATTTAAAGGGACACTGCGTAACCTTTTGGACTACACTGTTGCCAGTGCAATAGTACAAAACATGCTCCTAATGACCAGCGAGACACAGAAAATGCTGGATGAGGGCCTAACTTGATTAAATCTCAAATTCAAATTTTTAGTTAACATCTCCATGGAGACAAGCTGGAGACGTACCTGACACGGGCACGAGCGGGCTGTTTTTACTTTGTTTTTAGTATGTTTTATCTGCATGGTTTTTAAGATTTTATACATGTTTTAATTGCCCCAAGCTCGTTGCCCTGTAGCCCCGCCCACTAATCAAGGGGAAACACCTGTAGGTGATTGCAACGGAGAATAAAAAGGCGGAGGAGCAGGCACATGGAAAGAGGAAAAAACAGAGAGAGCGGACACGAGGGCCTGCGGGCAGGTGCGGCCCGGCCCGCAATGGGCGGCAGCGGCAACGACAACGACAGCAGACGGAGCCCGAGCCCGAACACAAGGAAGTACCGCTGGCTGGAACATAGGAGAAGGGTGCACACACGAGGAGGCACGGACGAGCAAGGACTAGACATGACGCGACACCAGGTCGGGACGCGAGACGGCGGCACGGGAGCGGCGCGTTCGGGGCAGGGATGTCCCCTGGACAGGCACGGCGGGGTCGAGAAGCGGCAGAAGCCTCCCCCAGCTTACGTGCCCTGAGGTGGACCCCTGCTTCTGCTATGGAGCCCCCGGAACCAGCTGGACCCCTGGCCTGAGGACCACGACAAAGCACCTTACTGCACGCCCCTCGATTTTAACCTGTCTTTTATTTATTTTAACCCCCTTTTTTATGTCCTTTTATCGTGACTTTTAACTGGCCAGAATAAATTGTTTAATTCCTTGTTAACCCGCCCTTGGTTTTATTGATTGCACAACTTATGTAGGCTCCCATTGCCATTTTAAACCTGTGACATACCCACTCCTGGTAAGGTTACAGTCATGTCTTAGGAGAGCTGAGCCGCTCACAGCAAAGGCAAATTTTTGTTTGTACATTTATGAGGTATTTTTCAATTATGAAAATATCCATCCATCCATCTTCTTCCACTTGTCCGTTGCCGGGTCGTAGGTGCAGATGTTGGAGCTGCACCAGCCCCTATGGCTCCTCCTGCAGGTGGTGGGTCCACAGAAGGACGGCCTCATGGTTCTAACCGGGCCTGTTGGTCTCTCATAAGGGGCTTCTGAACCGCTCTTTGTCTGACGAGTCACCTAGAACCTTTTTGCCATGTGAGACCCTACCGGGGGAACGAAGCCCCCGACAACAGAGCTCCCAGGATCATTCAGGTGCTCAAACCCCTCCACCACGTTAAGGTGGCGGTTCCAGGAGGGTAATTATGAAAATATCTCTCATAAAATTAATGTTTGTATTTCAATTTGGTTAATTGGGTTAAATTTTACACCGTGTGGCTTTAAATAAAGTCCTGTTTAATATTTTTGAGTGGTGCCAAAATTGTAATTTAGATGTATCAGTAACGCTTTATATTAAGGTGTGCACGTTAATAAGCATTAGTAATTAATAGTCCATGAATAATATGCTTGTATAGATATTAATAAGCTGCGTATTATACTATGATCTATTAACATACTAATAGGCCATGAATAATATGTTTCTACATGGCCTACCCTAATCCTAACCTTAATCCTAACCTTAAACAGATTACTATTAATACTTAACGAGCACACCTTAAAACAAAGCGATACCGATATATCAAGTCCAACAAGACCCAAGAGTTGTTAAAATCCTGAATATTTCATAGCGTAGCCTTAGCTCTGCTCCCTTTGTGCACACTTCACTTTCTGAATGTGAATGGGATCATCTAAGACCCTCTCGTCTGGTAAATTTTGGCATTTCTCTCCTCTCTGTGCAGATTACACCGCGCCGTTGAGTCTGATGGAGTACGAGTCTTTCAGCACTGATAGCTGCGAGCTTTTCTCTGTAGTGTTCAGCGTTTTGTCAGCAGCCGCTCCGCTTTTATCTCGCCACAAACAGAGTTGGTTACGGGATAACAGCTGTTCTCTGCCGCTTTGGTATTCTTCGATCCCTCTACCCATCTTCTTGGAAAACCGCTATCCACTGCTGTATTTCTGTGGTAAGGGAAGGACATACTGCATGTTGTTCCCTCATCAAAAAACATACCATGGGGTAGGATTTGGCTTCACACAGGTTTGGGTAATGATGTTTACGTTGCTCACTTGTTCTACACCTGCTGTGTTCACATCTCTATTTCCTGTATTTTACTTTTCCCCCGTTGATTTTGTTACATATCAGATAGAATTCTTAAGTGTCCTCCGCCGTCATCGGGTCCGTTCTGAAGCATTCTGCACACAAACATCATTTATTACGGCACCATAGATTCTAAAACCAAAAGAAAATTCGCCACAAAGATAAAAAAAACATAAGGTTGCACGCTCTAATATTCGGTTGGACCGTGCTTAGCTTCGATAAGTCTTATTTTTATTTATTTATTTATTTGATCGGGCCAACATACATTAATGAACAATCATATACAAGTTGTACACAAATTGTAAATGTGCCAGATTATAGCAAAACTGCTAATTTACATCTGTAGTCCCGAGGCAGGTCACACAAGTAAAACAATGCAGGAATACAAAAGACAATATAAAAACTTTACAAATTACATTTTAGTTAAAATGAGCGCATGACTGATTTCTCCAGCACATCCCAAAGATTCTGAATGGGGTTCAGATCTGGGCTCCCTGAACCACTCTTTAAAGCAGTACTAAGTAACTCTTGCCCCTAGAGGCCATAAGCACAACTGCAGGTGTCTTAGCAAGTTACGATTTTTTAACTTATTAAATGTCTTGGAGAGTAAATACTACGCTGACAGAAAAGGTGAAGGGAGAGAGGGGTGTTGTACATCCAGTTATACAATGGGAATATTTGTTTTCACTCAAACTTGGCTGTAAATACTGTTTAAAGTGGCGCTAGCCCGCAGTTAGCTTTGCCCGTTAGCCTGTTAGCTTCTTCTCTGTGATTCCATTAGTGTGTATTAGTTGCTCCGCCCCGGTGGCAGTCAAGTTGCAAGCATGGTTTTCTGGCCAGAGACACCAGGGGGAGATGAAAGACCCCCAATCATCCCATTAACACTTGTATTACCCCCAGAGGGACTACGGAAAGGATTTATTAAGGTAAACACGTTACTTAGTACTGTTTTAACAATGTGAGCCCCATGAATCCTGGCGTTGTCATCTCTGAATATGCCCGTGCCATCAGGGAAGAAGAAACCCGTTGATGCAGGGACATTAAGTCATTAAATGAATTGTGCCAAAATCAAGGCCTCCAATGTGATTAAATAGCATTATATTGGATTCAAACTGACATTAACCAACTAAATTTATTGGAAAATTTTGACATTGCTCAAAAATGTTTTCCCTGTGATGGAATAAACCAGATCAGAACAGTTAGTTAAATCCAGGTTGCCACTTTTTTTTCGTCAGAAAGTGGACCTGGACTTGCCACTCTGTTCACACAAAATGGAACAAAGCTGTTAACCTGTTACTTGCCACTTTACATAAATTAATCACTTTAATGTTTTTTTCCACGAGGGCACGACTTTGTAACACGGTTAACACTTTGAAAAGGTTTGTTCAGTGCATGAAGGAAAAGGAGTTTTTGAATTTGATCTAGTTCCTGAGTAGCAGCACCGCAGTCCTCAGTTACTGCCACTAAAGGACCGCCACAGACTATTATTTGTCAGAGCAGTGACAGCCTCGCATTACCTTGTCCATAACCTCTCCGTCTCCACTCTGCACAGCACTCAGTCTGTCTCTCTCGCCGGTCACGTCGAGCAGAGGCAATAAACAACGCCGAACTCCACCGCACTAATGAGCTTCCGTGAACAAACTAGGAGTATTATAGGTATTTATAGGCGCGTTGTGATGAGAAAACACAGCTGCTGCTGTTATTGCATTTGGATGGAAGTATAAAGTAAGCGTTTCACTTTAATAAAGCCCCAAATCCCTGCGCATACAAAAACGCTGTGGTGAATAACAATTTTAAAATAATAAATAGGCAGTAGATCTATAGGATTTCTACAGGTGGCAGCAAGTCAAATATAATTGGGGATGGGAATTGATAAGATTTTATTGATATCAATACCATCAATAATTTACCTATCGATTCGATTCTTTATGGATTCTCTTGTCGATGCCTGACTTGTCTGTGTGTTGGGAAAAGCAAGGAATGAATGTGCTTTCGATAAACTCTATCAAAAAAGACACATTGTCATTTTACCCAAGAAAACATATTTATTAAATAAAGCAAGTTTCCAAATAAACTGTGGCTCCTGCTGGCACTCAGCCTGCCTGGCATCCTCAACTATAATGGTAACATTTGTACTTTTCAACAAATAACAGACTGATGCTGTTTTGTAACACCTAAACAACAGGATTCGGTCTCAGCCCAAACCCTACAGATTTTCATCTATTTTTGCTTAATCCGACGCTACATTCTCCTTCCTCCTGTCTTTGTGAACTACTTCTGTTGCAGCCAGTTAGCCAGAGCTGCGCGAGATCAGCCAATCCGCTCATATAGCGCACTCATAGCGGGGACGGGTAGAGGTAGACCCGCTCACAGTGCGCTTAGGGGAGGACAGGCAGCCACAGGCTCTGCTCTGAGCCCCGGGCCTGAGCGGAGTCTGCCGAGGTGCGCTCAGACCGGGTCAGTCGATACTTTCAGTATTGAAAGTTTGGAAAGAAACTCCAAGCCAGTACATCGCAAATAAACGGAGCGTTCGCAGCAGTAAAGCGAAAACGTAGAATTGACACGTTCATTGCAATGGACTGTTTTAATTGACGACACTCCTTCTTCTCTTGTGAACGCGCAAAACGGAGGGGAAGGGCTAAGCCGAGTGCTAATAAGGGGTAGAATTGAGATTGGGCCTTTCTCTCCACTAGGCTTTGGCCTAAATGTGGTCGATGAGCTGACAACAGCTGAAAACATCTGGATCATTTATAATATGCTATGTTTGGTGGCTAATGCTAACAGCAATAGGAAAAATACACTGGGCAGGCTAATGGACTAGCCGTTTTGCTAACTGTCCGCATACATTAGGATCGAACACCGCTTCTCCTTTTTATTTCTATGAGCGGGACATAAAGAGAATAGATGCTTTTTGAATTGTGGGCGCGGCAGACGCTTTTACGTGTTTTACAAATCAATAGGTCCTAACGAAATACAAGCAAAAACGTCTGTGCTGAACACAAAAGAGAGGAACAGACCGTCTTTCTTTGTACATGTGATCAGAGCAGATAAAAGTTTAGAGAACGTCATCTTCCCAGGGGCCATGGAGGGAAAGAGAGGCAGAGGAAGACCGAAAACAAGATGGCTGGACAATGTGCCGGAAAAACTGGGAACAACTGTCTTGTAAAGGCAAGAGATCGGACGAGATGGAGATTCCTAATCGAGGTCGGAAACTCTAATGTCATTTTCTTGTGTATAAATATGATCTTCACTGCTTACTTGAGTCGCATAGTGTCATCATAGTGTCATTCTTGTTATGTAAAAGTAGCTCACTGGGTCAAATCAGAAGTTAGAGATCCCTGGCCTCCGGTCTAAACACTGTACAGTTCGGTTCAGCTTAGCTCTCTCTAGGTAAGAAGCCACTGTTACCAGGGCAACACCGGCATCACACTTGTCAAGAGGAGGAGGATCACTGCTCCGAGCTGACAACAGTACACCTTCAGCTCCCGGCCTCACCTTCACATTGTCCACTTGTTTCTGAGTAGGTGCTACCGGAGGAGACAACTACAGGTGAAACTCAGACAATTAGAATATCATGAAAAAGTTCATTTATTTCTGTAATTCAACTTAAAATGTGAAACTAATATATGATATAGACTCATGGCATGCATAGTGACATATGTCAAGGCTTTGTTTGTTTTGTTGATGATTGTGGCTTACAGGTTGTGAAAACCCCAAATTCAAAATCTCAGAAGATTATATATTACATTAAATTGATAAAAAAAACTTAACACTTAACTTTCTATGATTGTGCTTTGATACAGCACTTTGGGAACATCCAACTTCTTTTTTCTATGACCTTTTGAGGCTTTTAATTATATGCAGTAAGTTTTCATAATGCAATGTCGTGCTACTATTATGTGTACAAGATATAAGTGTGTGGAGGTGTGCACAGTGGAGCAGCAGCACCACAGGCAAGTGTCCCTCCTTCTTTGCCGTTTCATTCTAATCTCCTCCACACTTGTTTTTAGAACAATATTCCCAAAGGGAGTAGGCGGAAGATAACTTATAAATGCCCTCTTACATTGCCAAAACACTGCTGTTGACATTCATTTCATTAATACAATTTATTTCACTTCATATTCTCGCAGATAATGACTATAATAAAGTCTGTATGTTTTTCCATTATTAACCGCGCATTTTCTCCAGTTCGGCTTTACCTAAATCTAAAAGCCTCTGGACTGGAGCTTAGTGTAGCCTCATTTGAAAGACCTACAAAACTGATCTAAACTGATCTTTTTCCTTGTGTTGTTACCGCCTTGTCGTAACTTTTTCACCGCTTTTTTAAAAACTTTTTGTTGCTCTTTTGTGGCTGTTTTTATTGTCAAGTTCTGCCACTTTTTGTAGTACTTTTCATCCCTTTTTTGTTGCGTTTTCTTCTCGTTTTTGTCGCTATTTTGACGCTTTTTTCAAGAATCTTTTATATGGGTAACGCCAACCTGGAGAAAATGTGCTCGGTTCAGGTGGGGGTTAAACGGGGGGTATTATGCTTTTTTCAATCACATAGCACCAGTCTATAGCATACTACAATGATGACGTAACCTTCTGTTGGTCTGTATATGCAGTAAATTAAAATAACTGCCGTGAATAAAATTGCTCTCTCAAAATGGCTGTACTGAACGTCTTGAAACAGGCCTCTGTCTCTTTAAGAAGCTTTCCGACACGCTTCTTCAGCACACTGCTGTGGCATCTAAACAACACTACTGTGCGGGGAGGGGGCTCTGCTGAGCTGAGGAGCAGTGGTTGGTGGCTTGGCTGGTGACAAAAGGTCCAGAGGCGTCTCCAGGAGGTGGGGGCGTTCCTAGGAGGACTGAGGCATAGCTACACCTAAAATGGCTGCCGTCTAAGTTTTTACTGATTACTCAAAAATATGTGAATGAGCCAAGGCAACACTCCAGGCATGTGTTTAATGAGGGAATGACATAACATGATATAAAGCTTGAAAAAGTCGATTTTACATAATACCCCCCCTTTAAGAGGTTAAGATACTATCAACATGTGACATTGCCATTTTAGGTCATGGTTTGTCAGTAGCATATTGGGCTAGTATTGCTTTTTTACATGCTAGGTGCTAACCTTAAGTTCCTCATCTTGGTCATTCCAAAGATCTACCCTCTTCCGAGTCAGGAACATACTCTTTAAAGTGGTGCGGACCAGTTGTTGTTTTAAGTCCTTTTTTTCCCTCGAAGATGATATCTTTCATCTCTGTTGCTGAACATCTGGTAAATGAATATGAATATTTGCAGGAAGCTGATTATGTTTAACTTTATACATTATCAGGAGAGTTTTGAATTTGATCAAATCCTCAACTCAATGCACGCAACTTCAGAAAAAGAGGCTTTGTGTGATCGCAAAACCCTGTTTAATGGAGTCAAAATTAATTGACTCTGTTCAGGAGCAGGACCATGCCTTAACCTATCACACTTTGCACACCATCCACTCTTGCTTTCACCTAACCACGCCTCTAATTACCCTTGAGCCACATATACCAAGCCAAGCCTCGTCATCTCAGTTTGTTTGAAACTGTCGACCCAACCCTCCCTCCCTCCCTTCATGTCTGTTCTATTTCAGCACTGATTCTTCTGCTTCGAGGGGGGTCCCTAAGAGCTGGCTTTCATCCATGACGGAGCCCCCACCCACAGTCTCGCCCAGCTTCACTCCACACTATAACCTTGTGAATAAAATCTTAACTGCACTTTGTTGTGGCCTGGTCCTTGCTAGTGAATGGACAATTCTCAGAGCTTTTTTCTGGAGTACAATAAGAGTACTTCAATACCATAACTTACGTGAGGCAATACGAAAGGATTTTCATAAACGTCACACTGCATTTTCCATACTTTTACGCACTAACTGGACACTAAACTACTTATTTAGCCAAATGTGAGTAAAAAACTTCTGAGATATAGAGCGTAAAGCGCCGGTATCATAGCTTTAGTGTACTCAGCACCTCCTTTCCCAAGCCGTGGTCTGGTAGCGGTTATAGTAAGTAAAAGAATGAACTATGGCACAACTCGTCTATAACATATTTCAGGCCAATCCGGTCGGGCTCGGGCATAAGCCTTAAACTTTAAAGGAACAGGCCACTGAGATACTGAGATATCTTCTTACCTGAGCTTATACGAGTTGATGCGTTCCTGTCTGGTCTGGTTGTTAGCATTTGGCCTCTCCCAGTATATTCCTATAGCTCCAAATGGGGTGAAGTTAGAAGCGACCAAGCTCTTCCACGGGCACAAAGACCAGACAGGTGCGTATCAACTCGTCTAAGCTCAGGTAAGAACATATCTCAGTATGGGAAAACGCTGGCCTGTTCCTTTAACCCCAATCCCCTCCTTCAATGAGTAGCTCTGCCGAGGACAGTTTTACTCAGTGCCTGCTTAAGGTAAAGTCAGGTTATCCAGATTTCCAGGATGTGGTGTGAGACTAAAAGTTTGAAGACCAAAATAAAGAACAGTTTGAAAACTTTCAGGTGAGAGAGAAAATGTCTCTAAAGGTCATACAGACTAGTGTTCTATCCGTTAGTAATTTGAACTTTTTGAGCTGCTTTGCTCAACTGAGCCTTGGTATTTGTAGGTCTTAAGAATCTAATCATTGAACGAAATGAAAACAATTTTGAACAGGCTACAAGCAAAGGCTGTGATGTTGTTGTTGTAATATAACAATATTGACCACAGCACAGATTAAGTCTGATTAAAGTGTTTGGACTTCACATGGATCTGCTGTCAGTGAAAGAGGGCCATCATTTTTAAGAGCAGAAAATAAAGATTGTGCACATACGTACACGCCACACCAGGCATGAATGTTTTATAAGATGGTTTAAAGTTTCAAAAAGCCTTGACATGATCACTTGAAACAAGAAACGCCAAGAAATCAGTCCAAGAAGATTCAAAACTAGTCAAATGAAGATGAACAATCTAAATGCAAATCATTTCATCTCCTGTCTTCCTTTTGGCAGTACAGTTAGTTGGACACGCGGCACATGTTCAGACTCAGATCAGTGAGGAACGACGGGTTCCCTATGTCTTTTGATAATGATTTTCTGTCACTTCCTCAGTCATGTCCATAAGTCATGTCCAAGAAAAAGCAGATGGCACTGATATAGTTTCAAACCCGAGCCACCTGTGCCAACGCCGGAGTTTCTTGTTGTTTTAAAACTGTGAACAGGGTAAGTAGTTTAGTCTAAAAAGGTTAACCACATCCCCGACTTGTTTCTCCCACCCTGTCCCATCGAGTTTGCAGAAGTCACGGAACCTTTCCCCCAGCCTGCATTAACTTTACCGTCAATGGCAATACAAACTCATCATCAAGGGTTTGGAATGTTCTCTGTGGACATAATGGTTGCAAGCATTTTAATCAGAGTTGGTTTTGGGTTAGCCTGGTTTTACCAGACCCTCGTACTCATTTAGTTTCATACAAGGGTCTGGATCTTCACAATTGAGCTCCGTTATCAGGTGGAAGGGGTGAACTCCTTTGAAACAATTGGATCTGATTTCGCTAGCGTTTGGTCGTGACGTATGTAATGCGCCAGAGTGAGTGAAGCAGCTATCATAACTCATGAGCATTCCTTGCGTATTCCAAGGCTTCAGTTTTAATTTCTGGATATTTGGGAGTTGAGCCAGAACGAATTGAAGAGCTTCCATTACTTTCGCATGCACCGCCATTGCCAAACTACAACCAGCAAATGCGGCGCAAATGCTTGACGTCGCCTACAACACCCGCCTCCCCGCTCGCTGAATGATAGGTTGAAATTCAACCGATGAAACGCAGCCACTGAGATCAGGCCCAGACGTACATGCAGGGAAATGATCATTGACCGGAGTTTACAGATGGCAAAGGCCAGGCTAGTTTTGGGTGTCTTTAGTTAAAAAACAAACAAACAAAAAAAGCTATTTATTAGGGGTAAAAAAAACAAAGAATTTAAATTTCGTCTTGTCTTTTGGGGTTCAAAACTCAATAAATACGGCTCTAGATCCATCCATCCATACATACATACATTTTCTTCCGCTTTATCCGGGGCCGGGGCGCGGAGGCAGCAGTCTCAGCAGAGATGCCCAGACTTCCCGATCCACGCACACCTCCTCCTGCTGATCTGGGGGGACCCCAAGGCGACACCAGGCCAGCTCAGAGACAAAAGGTGTCTTTCCACATGCAGGCTGTTTCACCCGCTTTGTCGAGCTTTTCCATAACAAAGGCCAGTGCCAAACCGGTCGGACCAGGTATAGGTTTTGGGCCCGACCTCTGGCTGTGGCCAAAGCGGGCTAACCTGTGTCTGATGTGACGTGAACAGACTCTGGCCTCTGATTGGCAACGAGAGAGTGGACAGCCCTCACTATTGACATGCACATCATACCGCTGTGCTAAAAGGGGATTTTGCCAATATTAGCATTTAGCCGCTGTTAGCGCAGCTTTAGCTGGTAGCTGGTTTGCATGTAGCTTACCTTCATAGTTCGTAGTTTAGCAGTTTCTTTTGTGTTTTAATACAGCTCGGCACCTCTGAATGATTCCATAACTCTCACCAGATGACAGCATTTGTCCACATTTGCTCTCATCGCGCCTTTCAAAACTTTAATGATGATCTGTACAGCATGCTCATCTGTGTGGACCAGGAGTCATCTGGAACAACTTCAGCTGGCTCCTCTCGACGTGAAGAAGCAGCGACTCTACTCCGAGCTCCTCTCACCCTAGGCTCCAGTTTAGATATTGAACAATACCATTCCCATGAAATAAACCCTTCAAAATATAGTTAAGAACAAGACTGGTAGGCGCTAACAAAGTGGAGATTCAGTTGCAAGAGTGTACTAAACAACTCATTTTGAGAAAACACTGGACTTTCTGGTGACCGCTGTGTTGATTTTGGATTCCCCTCCTTGCTTCCTCGCTGTCTCCTCACCTCGCTTTCTGATTGGCTACACATCACATTCAACAGGCTGCGGCTCGTTTGTCTCGGAGCACACCATAGACGATGAAAAATCAGGCCAAAACAATCCAACATGATGAATATCCCTGATTTGAGATCGGAGCAGTCCCAATGTCCTTCCGAGCAGACGAGAGCAGTCTTAACACACCACACATGGCAGGAATATCTGATCAGATTATTGTATGATAATTGGAGTGTCCTTAAGATTGTCGGAAGGGGAGAATAGGGGCTATAATTGGCTCAATTATCCTGCCGTGTGAACCAAGCTCCGAAACCCACCTCAAACTAGTCATTTTGAACCTAAAAGTTTACGCTTTTAAATATACTAATACTGCTAGCTTAAACATGGAGAGGCTACTTCGTGACTTCAACTGAACGATTCTGCACAAAAGTGAAAATCACCAATTTCCCCCAAAAAACTTTTGTCTGCGTTTTTCTCGAGACACGGGCTGCCGACTTGTGTCTTTGGAATCCATGGCGGGTCACATATGTTAGGCTGTTAATATGTTAGACTACCCAAAAAACCTCAACATTGACCACTGCATGACACATTGCAAACTGCCGCATCTCGCCTCAAGCCCAGCCATGAACACCCTCCATGTGTCGTATCCACTGCCTGCGTTCACCCTATCAATTCATTTATCTAACCCTTTCATTTTCCTCCCTTCTGTCCACACTGCTGATATTGGAGAAAGGTTGAGCCCGGCCGGACCTCTGAACCTCTGCAGTCATTGGCTGGCTGCGATGTTAGTCTTCAGATCATGCAGTGTCCACACCCACCATTCTTTAGAAGACTCTTAAATGTCAACTCCACGTCAGGATGACCTTTGGGGGCAAAAAGACCAATTATGCTGAGCTCTGGAGGCGTCCCGTGCGTCTGCCGGCAGGACAGGACAAGACTTCTTGGCATATCTGTCATTTTAATGCAGTGTACTATAGAACTATATCGTGCTTGACATGAAGTGTGTATAATATTCTAAAATGATGACGATAAGGGTTGTTTTTTTAGTCAATTCACTGTGAAGTAGAAGTCGTATTACTCTCAAACTTTGCAAAAAGGGAGAGTGTGGGAGGGGAAGGGAGGGAGTTAAGCCTTCTGACAGCGTGGTACTTTTAGTTTTTCCCAGTCGCTTTGGCACATTTCTCAGATCAGAATTGATATTTTCAAATGTATTTTTCAAAACAATTCTTAGAAACAGCAAGACAACATATTGATTGCAAGAACAACTGCGAAAACTTCATCAAAGGGAGGTATTTCTGTCAGTGACATGTCAGAGAAACCAGATAACAAACAACTGTGCATTGTTTAAAACATCACAACAAAAATGCTTCAACAAACAAGAGTTTCTGCTCCGGCAGAAACTGTGAGACTGGTGTTTCAGAGATGTTTCTAAGGCACTGTGATCGTTTATGAAGACTTCACTGGCAATATTACAGTGAACTATCGTAACCTCCAGACTATAAGCTGCTACTTTTTTCACACGCTTTGAACCCTGGGGCCTAAACAACAATGCGACTAATTTATAGATTTTTATAGGCATATCCTCTAGGGGTGCGCTAGGACGAAGCCTAAGAGTGAGACTGACAGGTGGAAGAAGTAATGCGCCGAGGAAGACGCTAGTTTGGCGGCATGGTGGTATAAAGTTTAGCGCTCGTGCTTCACAGCTAGAAGGTCCCAGGTTCGATTCCCACCTGCACGAGACATTTCTGTGTGGAGTTTGCATGTTCTGTGAGTGAGTAAATGAGTGAGCTTCTGTCAGTCAAGTGTAAGCATTTATTATTAGTTTGATTGTATTATGAACATTTTGCATATGACTTGTCATTATACACACACACTCATCATGGAAAGCACACAAAGAAATTCATATGGAGATACTAGGCGGGACGGTGGTGCAGCGGTTAGCGCGCTTGCTTTACAGCAAGAAAGGCCCGGGGTCGATTCCCATAAGGGACCTTTCTGTGTGGAGTTGGCATGTTCTCCCCATTTCCTCAGGGTACTTGGGTTTCCCCTTTCACTGAAAACATGTACAATATGTGAATCCGGGTGCATACCTATGTTCCCCCGGGTCCTATGTTCCCCGGGTGCGATTTTTTTTTTTCCCGTAGGTGAGTTAGTTTCTTCCAGAGCCGGTGCTGGCCCTTCTGGGGCCCTAAGCAAAAATCCTCCCGGGGGCCCTACAGTATCTACGCACCCCATGGTTATTCGACAAAGAGCGAACTCATTTATGGTCAAAAACAGTTCCACTGTGCAGTAGAGCAGGGCAGAAGTGGAACATAATGACCTCAATTCAGGCCCTGCCCCTCTGTGTGAGAACCACTAACCACTTAGGCACTGTGAGACTGGGATTCAGGACTATACTAGTCTATTTCCCCACTTTTTAAAATGGTAAATGGAAAATGGTCACATTCTCTCACCTCTGGTCCCTGACCCACAGTTTGGGAACCACTGATTTAAAACTAACTGAAACCTGCACCTGACGGTTATTTCTGTCTCACCACTGAGAATTAGCCTGTGAGTAGCCCAATTCGTTTTAGACTGTGCACATTCAGAGAGCCAGAGTTACTGTAGTAACTGTGCTCATGACAACCGTGTGGATTCAACTCCTCTTTGAGACAAAAAGGCCACGTGTTCGGCTTTACTCTCGTCTATTCTCCAAACTACTGTCCTGATACTCCTCTAGAGACAATAAGAAGAGAGTTTAAATGAGAGTGTGGCGATGCAGCCCCGAGTCCGCGCAGAGAAAACATGAGAGCAGCGCCCGGGACACGAGAGACATGCAGGCGCACAGGAGGCGAAGCACCGGGAGACAGACAGACATGCGGGGACACGAAGGGGAGAAGCACTCGCGCCTTGGAAGTGACAGGGGGAAGGCAGTAGGTTTCTCCTGCTTCACTTCAGCAGACTGCTGCGTTTTAGTGTTACTGTATATGAGGCAAAGCAGGCGGATAGTGAGTGAGGGCTGTCAGAGAGCCTGTCCCAGTAACAACGCGTTGATTAAACAGTGAAACAACACTGTAGTTTGACGGAGATGCGGGGCCCTTGCGGCTGCGGGGGCCCTACGCACCTTGCGTAGTTTGCGTATAGGAAAAACCGGCTTCTCCCCTTCGTGTCCCCGCATGTCTGTCTGTCTCCCGGTGCTTCGCCTCCTGCGCGGGCCGCGCCTGCATGTCTCTTGTGTCCAGGGCGCTGCTCTCATGTTTTCTCTGCGCGGACTCGGGGCTGCATCGCCACACTCTCATTTAAACTCTCTTCTTATTGTCTCTAGCGGAGTATCAGGACAGTAGTTTGGAGAATAGACGAGAGTAAAGCCGAACACGTGGCCTTTTTGTCTCAAGAGGAGTTGAATCCACACGGTTCTCATGAGCACAGTTACTACAGTAACTCTGGCTCTCTGAATGTGCACAGTCTAAAACGAATTGGGCTACTCACAGGCTAATTCTCAGTGGTGAGACAGAAATAACCGTCAGGTGCAGGTTTCAGTTAGTTTTAAATCAGTGGTCCCAAACTGTGGGAGAGAATGTGACCATTTGCCATTTACCATTTTAAAAAGTGGGGAAATAGACTAGTATAGTCCTGAATCCCAGTCTCACAGTGGCTTAGTGGTTAGTGGTTCTCACACAGAGGGGCAGGGCCTGAATTGAGGTCATTATGTTCCACTTCTGCCCTGCTCTACTGCACAGTGGAACTGTTTTTGACCATAAATGAGTTCGCTCTTTGTCGAATAACCATGGGGTGCGTAGATACTGTAGGGCCCCGGGAGGATTTTGCTTAGGGCCCCAGAAGGGCCAGCACCGGCTCTGCCACTAACCTTAAGGATAGTGGGCTGGTGCCTAATCTTAATCAATAGAAGTGGGGGAACATAGGTACTGGGGAACATAGGGCTGACCCCGTGAATCCACCTGCCAGACCGTTAGCCTGGCTCCACATCTGGAGGTGGGTCCCCGGGCACTGCCGTTGCTTGCTGCTCCTTGCGGTTTGCCCCGGTGGCATTGAAGGATGGGTTGTTGACAAGAAAAAAGTTTTAGATGAGTTTATCTATCTGTTGTTTATCCTTGTTCAATATTTTATTATGTTCACTTCTGAAAATACTTTGCGTTGTTCTTTACTGCTGTAAATAAACACTGCCTGCAGAATAAAACAATAAAACCTAACAATTGGTTCAAAGACAGATTGAAGATGGTTTCACGTCTGGAGGCCCTGTACCAAAACCCAACAGTCAAGTCTTTGTTGCTCCATTTCAGTAAATCTCAGCTTTTGTTGTTGCTGTGAACAGTTTGTCCCTGAGCTCAGTCCCAGAGGGAGCAAACAGGCGTATTAAAGCCACTGGTCTGAACTCATCTGAGTGCAATATCTTTGGGAATGTGACGGTAAGGAGTGCAAACAGATAAACTGACTCAGAACCTTTTGGAAACATGTAGAGCAGAGAATATGATTTAATTCCTGGCTGTGAATCTCCTGACATTATCAAGAGACCTGAGAGGGCTGCATGTGTGAAAGGGACTGATGTTGTTGTGGAGCCTCTCATTTCTCAGCCTGTGCCATGTCGGTGGACAGAGACAGAGCCTTCCATTAGAGCCGGGCGGATTTGTGGGACATGGTTGTTCCAGAGCACTTCAAAAATCTAATTATGGCTCCTTTAAGTGTGTCATCATTCCACTGGGGGACTGACCTTGATCACATCTCTGTGTCCTCTTATGGACGTATTACGCACTCATGTGATCCCTTGCTTCCTCTTGACCCTTGCTGTTTCCTCAGATAAGCGTGCTCTGCAGCCACTAAAGCTAAAGGTCCAAATCGCCAATAAAATGCAACCTATACAATCCCCCATTTCTTTCAACACTCCTTGTTGTTTCATGAGTTTAGTTTGTGAAATAGATTGTGGCATGGATTTGTCAAGCAAGGTTTGAGAAATGTGAAAATCTTTGGCAAATTGAGATGATGATGATGATGATGAAAAGTAGTGGTAAAAGGGCTGATCCTTGATGACCAACCCTGATGTCAAATCAGGGCAACAGACAAGAACGCTGCTTGCACCAGTGTTTAACAAAACATTTAATAAAATAAATGATGATTTAAAGAGGGGGTATTATGCTTTTTTCAATCACATAGCACCAGTCTATAGCATACTACAATGATGACGTAACCTTCTGTTGGTCTGTATATGCAGTAAATTAAAATAACTGCCTTGAATAAAATTGCTCTCTCAAAATGGCTGTACTGAACGTCTTGAAATAGGCCTCTGTCTCTTTAAGAAGCTTTCCGACACGCCCCCTTCAGCACACTGCTGTGGCATCTAAACAACACTACTGTGCGGGGAGGGGACTCTGCTGAGCTGAGGAGCAGTGGTTGGTGGCTTGGCTGGTGACGAAAGGTCCAGAGGCGTCTCCAGGAGGTGGGGGCGTTCCTAGGAGGACTGAGGCATAGCTACACCTAAAATGGCTGCCATCAGAGTTTTTACTGATTACTCAAAAATATGTGAATGAGCCAAGGCAACACTCCAGGCATGTGTTTAATGAGGGAATGACATAATAACATGATATAAAGCTTGAAAAAGTCAATTTTACATAATACCCCCCCTTTAACTTGTACAAAAAATGCACATGGTGGATAATTATGCACATGGTGGATAATTATACACATGTTAAAATACTTTACTGGAGAACAATTTATATATAAATTAAGGTGTTTTAGTCTTGATGCTAAAAGTTAACAATGCATAATAAAGTAGCTGCACAATCTGAAGAAACAATCGGCTTGAAACAGGAAGCAGCTGTTAAGGTGCTTTCAAACCTTACATGGATCGCATGGCAGGTGCGGTTTATTACTTTGTATTATCAATGTGAAATGGCTCCCTGGTGTGGGTGAACGCAGCATTGGGAGGAGTACAACATTCGAGAAAAAAAGGGCACATAACATCGAATTTGGAGCAACATAACCTCATCTACTACATCATAAAGACACAGTGAAACAGTTACTGCCTGAAAAGAAGTGGAAAAGCTTGATGACAACACAGCAGCTCTGGTTGGAAATGCCTTTCCTGAGACCAGGCATTCCGATCAGAGGAATTATAGGCATCAATAAACTTATGAAAACACAAACTCAACGAAGAACGCACTGGATTACAAACATGTTTTAAAGGGGATTTTACCATGATATGATCACTGGACAGACAGGTACTGCACAATCAAACCACACAATATTGTTGGCTATTGTTATAATCTCCGGGAGAGCTGCAGGAGGGAGGAAAGTGGCGAGATTTGCGTTGAGTGTCAGAGAAAGGTAGTAAAACTATTCCACTCGTCGCCAAAGCACAAGCAAAGAATCAGGAAACTATTTTCATTCACATCTTAGAGCTTAGCATCAACAGCAGGTTTTATTTTTATTTTTTTTACATATTGAGATATCACTCTTCTTACCTGAACTTTGACGAGTTGATGCGTAACTGTCTGGTCTTTGTGCGTGCGCTCAGTCACGCAAAAGTTGTTAGCATTTTGTCCCTCCCAGTGTGGCTGAGGCCTAATGGTTCCTGCGTTGTGTATTTCTTATATACAAATACTGATGGACCCAGGTCACATTTGGAGGGAACAACGCTCCCACTCCATTTATTATCTGGCAATGAACAGAAAATGGCGTTAGCCCATCAGCAGACTTGCCCCAAAATGTATGCAGTCTATGGACAGATAAGGACATCTACACGTAAGTAACTAATATTAACATATGCGACGACAAAACAATATAACAACGTAAAAGACAGGTTAAAAATCACAATAAAGTGGATTTTAACAATATGATGTCAACAGATATCAATAAATCCTCACCTTTTCCCATCGGAGACATATCAAAAGGGAAGAGGAACGGGAGGAGCCAACATATATACGACCCATAGACAGGACATGACACACATGGGGGCAGACAATCAAAATAAAATACAATTTACACGGGGCTAACGATACAAACACTGCCAGGCAAAACAAAGTACAATAACATAATAATAATAATTGGGACAAAAGGACATGGTTTCCAATTACGCCAGACGATGGCACCTCAACCCAATTCGCCAGGATTAACTAGTCTATAATAACCCTGTTACACCAGCGTAGGTATAGCTCAAACATAGGAGCACTTCGACGTCCGCGCAGTACTCACTTTAGTCTCAATCTCACTTTACTGCGCGGACGTCGAAGTGCTCCTAAGGAATTATTACGCCTTACATACAGTATATAGTAGCCCCTTTTTATCCGCTTAGAAAATCGACATGTTTAATTTTGTGTAACTAGACTCGGATCGTGTAACGTTTCACTTTTTAAATAGGGAAAACGTGGAACAGCTTGGTAGCTTCTAACTTCACCCCAGTTTGGAACTATAACTATGCTGGGTGGGACAAAATGCTAACAACATTTGCGTGAGAACATATCTCAGTATGGAAAAACGGTGGCCTATTCCTTTTAAGTGTGTAGGCACCATTGCTCTACAGGAAGCTAGCTACAGGCGCATTAAGTTGCCTTGTGTACGAAATGCCCGGTATAAATGAACATGCCTTGCCTTGGCTTACCTAGCTGCAGAATAAAACGCACCAAGCCAATTGAAATGCATGCAGCGTAGCTCTTGGCCTTTACTCTGTGTGGGTCAGACGGCCTTAGCAGTTTTATGACACCGATTTTGTCATGTTTGTGGATATTCTGTGGGTGAGTCAGTGATGCGAGTGTAAGTGGGTGTCCCCAGGGTCATGACGTTAGTAGCCTTCACAGTTAGGGTGTCAGAGATGGAACACGCGGGTGATTCACACTGCACTGACTATCTCTTTCACCATTCTGCCCCAGAGCACACGGCCTGGGAACTAAAACCATCGTTGTTACCATCAGAGGCGGAAGCAATCGTTTTAGGGTGGGAATATAGGTCGGCGATAATGACCACAGAAGTCAAATTGTGATCGATCTGTGCCTCTGACGACCAGCCCATTTGCAGAAATTGATCTATCAAGAATCAGTTATTTTTCTGATTGATTTTAGACTTGCACACATGCCTTCTACTTTTCCCAGCCACTTCTGCTCTTTTCTAAAGAAGCACATTGAGTTAAAATATGTTTGATTAGATACGTTTTAACACAATTATGTTTAGGATTATGTCGCAAAATGTGACATACAAAGAAGTCGAATTTGCTGCATAACCGTACTGTACCAGTGGGCCGTGAAACTCTTCCTCTTCCATTGTCACAAATATTATGAACTTTAAAACAAATCAACCTTTTGTTGTTGATACTAAACACTAAAACTTGACTAGTGCTTTTTTGGACAGATGCCATCGTGTTAGTGCTCTACACATAAATTATCCCATCAAACTAAGTAGTATTTAGAAAAACATAAAAACATGTCATATGCCCTTTAATTATCCCGTCAGTCTATTTTATTCTTGATAAAATAGTGAAGTGTCGGTGAGAATACAAACTGATATTGTTACAACCACCGCACTGGTCTTGAGGGTGTTGCTGCTGCAAATTTGAAGCAAATGCTACCTATGCTGGATTTATGCAGGACCTTCATCAAACTTGTATAGCGCTTTTTTGGACACTCAAAGACGCTTTACATGGGGAATAAAACAAAACAAAAAAGGGGGTTTAAGAAAAAGCTAGTTTGAACAGGTGGATTTTGAGTACTGATTGGTAGTGAGTCAGAGTTTCTAATGGGCTGTGGGAGTGAGTTCCAAAGGGTGGGGGCGGCGATGGCGAAGGCTCGGTCCCCCAAGGTCCGGTGGTTAGTGCAGGTGATGGGGGTGAGGCGGTTGGTGCCGGCTGAGCGGAGGTGGCGGGTGGGTTGGTGTTGCAGGAGCTCGGTGAGGTAGGGCGGGGCCAGGTTATGGAGGGACTTGTACGTGAGGAGGAGGAGGAGCTTGTATTGAATGCGATATTGAACGGGTAGCCAGTGGAGCTGTTGGAGGACGGGGGTGATGTGCAGAGTTCTGGATGTATTGCAATTTTTGGAGATGGGAGATGGGAAGTCCGTAGAGAAGGCATTGCTGTAGTCGAGTCTGGAAGTGATGAATGTGTGGATGAGGATTTCAGCTGTTGACTGGGTAAGGGAGGGGCGGAGGCGGGCAATGTTGCGGAGGTGGAAGAAGGATGTTTTAGTGATGTGGTTAATGTGTGTTTGGTATGAGAGGGTGGAGTCCATTATGATGCCGAGGTTGCGTACAGAGGGGGAGGGGGTGACATTGTGACCGTCGATGAGGAGGGTAAAGTTCTGGACAGAGGGGAGGAGAGATTTCGGGCCGGTGATGAGGAGTTCTGTTTTATTGCTGTTGAGTTTGAGAAAGTTATTGTCCATCCAGGTTTTGATGTCGGAGATGCTTCCAGTGATGGTGACTGCAGCCATCCTTTCCTAACATTTTGTATTTTTTCCTTTTGTTTGAATTGTTATGAAGCCTAGGTGTTAATTCAAACTGGTAGACAAACCACAGCGTCATCAACCTCCAGCCAATGATCGATCCTGAGAGGGCCACACCTCCACCTCAGCCATCAGCGTAAGAGCCGCACCTTCGTAGCAGCCAATCATCGCTCTCGGTCCCGCTTTTAAGCCCCAGCAATCAAGGTCCGTTCGCTTCCCAGCTGCGCTGTGACCCACCTCCAACCCATCTCCGCCTCTTCGTCAACGGCTTCTACCTACTGCATCATCCGGGTCTTCATACCACCACCAGTGTCCAGGCTCCGGTGGAAGACATCCCTAACTCCAAGCGTTCATCTACACTAACTTATACATCGATGTCTACCGCCGGGGTCTGATCGCCAAAACTAATACACATGTCAATAAATCTCCCTGATCGCTGCTTTTGTCTGTGTGAGTCTATCCAGGTTGAATTAACATATCCTTGCACCCAAGAGTGAATCACTACCTTAAAAGCACTGAAGAATGAGCAATGTGACCATGAGTCTGGTAATGACAATATCAAAAGAAAATTTGCTCACTGCGAAAGAGGAACATTGACCTAAAACAGACCTGCGGATTCAGTGTGGTGGTATTTGTTAGAAATTACATTTCCATTCTGTTCAAGTATTGGAGGGAACAGTTCGGTATTTTTTCGGAACAAAAATCAAAGAAAATAAACTTGTAACAAATGTAATTATTTTATTTTATTTTTTGTTAAAAAAATAATTACAACAATTTCAGGATATTAAGCATATTGACGCACCGTCTGCCATTAGTCCGACGCCCCATAAGTCCGATATCTCATTAGTCCGAAAATGTACCATTGAGCAGAGGTGCCATTAGTCCTAAATCTCTAATCCAGTTGTGTTGTGGATTAGAGAGCCAAATACAACCACTGGCCCTAACCTTAAGAACCTAAGGACTCTTGCCTAAACCTAATTTATTTTTCAACCCCTTCTCAATGGGACATTTTCGGAATAATGAGACCTTGGACTAATGGGCCGGCCCCGTATCAGACGCCGTCAGTTAGCCAATGCAGCTAAAGTTTACCTGCAGCGCGATGAAGGGCTAATGTTTTTAAGTTGTTTCACTAGCAAGGACCACGCCACAACAACAAAGTGCAATTAAAGAATTTAATTATGTTTAGAAATGTAGAGTGAACTGGGCGAGACTGTGGGTGGGGCACTCCGTCTCGAATGAGCCCAGCTCTTCAGGACCCCCCTATGAAGCAAGAGGATCAGCGCTGAAAATAAAACAGATGTAGAGGGAGGGAGGGTGGGGTCGACAGTTTGGAACAGACAGGAATGACGGCTTGGCCCGGTGAGTATATATAGGCTCATGGTTAATTAGAGGCGTGGTAAGGTGAATGCAGGTGTGGTTGGTATGCAGAGGTTGATTGAGGCGTGGTCCTGCTCCTGAAGTTAGTCAAAAACATTAAAGGGGGGTATTATGTAAAATCGAGTTTTTCAAGCTTCATATCATGTTATTATGTCATTCCCTCATTAAACACATGCCTGGAGTGTTGCCTTGGCTCATTCACATATTTTTGAGTAATCAGTAAAAACTTAGACAGCAGCCATTTTAGGTGTAGCTATGCCTCAGTCCTCCTAGGAACGCCCCCACCTCCTGGAGACGCCTCTGGACCTTTCGTCACCAACCAAGCCACCAACCACTGCTCCTCAGCTCAGCAGAGCCCCCTCCCGCACAGTGTTGTTGTTTAGATGCCACAGCAGTGTGCTGAAGGGGCGTGTCGGAAAGCTTCTTAAAGAGACAGAGGCCTATTTCAAGACGTTCAGTACAGCCATTTTGAGAGAGCAATTTTATTCAAGGCAGTTATTTTAATTACTGCATATACAGACCAACAGAAGGTTACGTCATCATTGTAGTATGCTATAGACTGGTGCTATGTGATTGAAAAAAGCATAATACCCCCTCTTTAACTCCATTTGCAAGTAGATCCTCGCAATGTCCCAGCGGAGATCTCATGGTGGCTCCCGTCTTGTGTAGCTCCGGAAAGTCCACACCTCCACCTACATGCTCGTATTTTAAAGTGCTTTATTATACTGGGTAGCTGTCACGATTCAAAAGGTATGTGTGAAACGAGTGAAACATTTGTACCGTTCAATAGCGTTACACCCCTATACTTTATTGTATATTACTGCATAATAGTACATTTTTATCCATAGACATTATAAGGTAAATGTATCATAGCATAGTTATATATTTTATATTTTCTCATTATGCCAAATTTAGAGCTGAGCTAATGTATGGCTTTAATCAAAAAACAAGCACAATAGGTTAATCCGCCGGCTAAGTTTCTCTGACCATTAGCCTGACTGAGTCCCTTTATGGAGTTGCCCCAGCTGCACTGAAGAATAGGTCAAATGCAGAGAAGTACACCTTAACCTTAATTTCCTCTGAAATAAAGGAGATACACTCGTAGGTATTCATTAATAATGCTCGCCGGCTTTATGTGATCGTATCGCCTGAAAGGGGGCGGCGAGTGGAGATAGTTATTCAGTAAATTCTCAGAACTGGGAGTCGATCTTGGCAGCGGGTTTCTTATACCCCCTTGCGTCCCGTTGCTAAAACACACATTGTCCCCCCCCCAGAAAAAAAACAAGAACAGAATGAGTTTGTTAGCGAGCTTTGTGCAGAGAGGGGCTTTGAAGGCTGCAGGCAGAAGAACGCCTCAGAACACGATGTGCCTGAGGAGCAGCAGATCCATCATATTGACGCTCCCTCTCCGCGGTCTATCTGTGGCACTTTCAACTCTCTACAGCTGCAGACACATCCTCCGCCACGCATCAGCTTGAGCTTGATGCCAAAGTACGTTTGTAGATTCATTGCGAATGTAGAGAAACTATAATTTGACTGGTCACAATTGGCAAATCCTTGGTGATGTATTTATTGCATTGTTTATTGTTTGATTTTTGTCCTTGTGGGGTCATTTGTCGTCACCATTTGTCCAATCCTTAATATCCAATGGCAGTGGTTGATCTGTTGTGTATGTTTCAAGTTCATAGAGGAAAGAAAAGCCACCCAAACACGCGGAGAACATGTCAAATCTGCACAGCAAGGACCCACACATTCTTGCTGTGAGACAACCATGCTATCGTGTTTTCTCTCAACCTTTAATTTTTCCTTCTTCATCTTTAATGTATAAAACGTAATTCTGAAGGCATTGACAGATGGACCTCTTGAATTCTAAGGGCGTTTTCACACAGGCTCTAGTTAGGTCGATTTAAAGGGACTTTCGGCCCGAGAGCAGCACTTTAGGGTCAGTGTGAATCTAACCGCAGCACTTTAAGCCGGTCTAAACAGCCGCTCCGACTGCGGCTGAAACAGGTGGTCTCGGAGCGGCGCATCTCGCTCTCTGCGTCGGAGCGGTTGTGGTGTGAAGGCGGCCGACCTCTGGTGAACTATTCCCGCTTTGATGCCTCTTTTTTGCACGAAGAAAGAATGACTACGCGCTGCATGAGGACGTTTGGATTACTCTGATGAGGCAAAATGGATTAAAGGGATATTTCAGGATTTTGACATAGGGCCTCATTCCTAGTTATCCAGAGTGTTGTTGATGTCTGGAGATATTTTTTCTTAAATTCATGCAGTTCTTATATTTGAAGAGTCTAGTGGCGCTAGGCTAGGGCAAAGCTAAAGCATTTCTATGGTATCAGTTAGCCTGCATTAAAAACAGTGTGACCCACTCCACAGTGCACCTGAGGTAAATCACGTATAACGCCAGACTAACGATATACTGTAAATGTCTGTGTTAATAGAATAATCTTGCACTGTGTTAGCTTACAGCCACGAAGCTGATGCTGCTCAAATATAAGTTATTTTAAATGCAAAATGGTTAAAATTATTCTATTAACACAGACATTACAGTATATCGTTAGTCTGGCGTTATAAGTGATTTACCTCAGGTGCACTGTGGAGTGGGTCAGACTGTTTTTAATGCAGGCTAACTGATACCATAGAAATGCTTTAGCTTTGCCCTAGCCTAGCGCCACTAGACTCTTCAAATATAAGAACTGCATGAATTGAAGAAAAAATATCTCCAGACATCAACAACACTCTAGATAACTAGGAAATGAGGCCCAATGTCAAAAATCCCGAAATATCCCTTTAACTTTAAATCATCAAAGTATTCCTTCCTGCTGCAGTGAAACTTCCTCTCCATGTGCTGATTAAGTACATTTCTCTGCGCTGCGCGTCTATAAGCCTCAGTGTATTTAACCACGAGGGAGACGAGTGAGGAAGTGTGCCTGTACGTGCGCGCGTGTCAGTGTCGGCACATTGACAGGTCGATGCCCGTTGTCATGGGAATAAGTTTGTTGTACAGCTGATCGTTCTTACGTGGCTGATGTTGCGATGTTTTGTGCGAGTGCGTGTGAACACGGACTTAACTTTGGAGTAAATACAGTTGGAGCTAAGGCGGTCTCGAGGCGACCTACAAAGCTCCAACATGTGTGAAAACGTCCTCAAACATCTGTTTTTAAAACAGTCCACAATATAACAGTCCCAAGGCTACGGATTATTATTTAGCTGCTTTGTTGCAAACAGGAATGGAGAGCAGTCAGGCTGGATGAGTTTTGTTCTGTGTCTTAGTAGTTTTTAATTGTTGAAAAAAGGGACCAAAGCTGCTATATGGACTGTGATCAATATATCAGCTTATAATAATAATAATAATAATAATAATGGCTTACACTTGTATTGCACTTTTCAAGCCTGTGTTACCAAAGCATCACCCTGTACAGTAGTCATTATTCATTCACTCCATACTCGATGGTGGTAAGCTTTGACCCTCTGACCACCACCAACCCCTCACTCACAATCTACATTCATTCATGCCTATTGTACATGTTTTCAATGGTAGAGAAATCCGGAGTACCTGGAGGAAGCCTACGCAGACACGGGAGAACATGCAAACTCCACACAGAAAGGCCCCTCTGGCCTGGATTGAGCCTGGGACCTTCTAGCCGCCCACTGCGCCGCCCAGCTTATATCCATTGCAAACAATATACATATAACATAGAAGCACAAGGCAAATTTAATTTACCAACTTCAATTTCAATATTTCAAAACAATTGCAGTAAGATATTTTCTTTTGTGGCTTTGAGTGGCTAGGGTGCAGTGTTCAATATGTCAGTCCTCGGGCTTGGTACTTCTGACCATGAACAGGAATTTGAACAAGTTATATGGCCTTATTTGTTATGTGTTATGCTTTCGAAGTGCTTTACATTATGACAATAAAACTGCCGACTTTTGGTCCGGTGCAATGATTCCCAAAAGTGGATCTCAGAACCGTTTAGGCAAAATGTTGTTTGATAGTTCTTGATAGTCAGACGTGTATATATATATATTGTCTTATATTTTGACATCAAACTGTAAAGCGTTTTAATTATAAATTGCACTAAATATTCTTAAAATAGTCGCTCTAGTGGCGTTGAAGGATGGGCCCTAATGTGAAAATTATAGTTTGGCTCAAGCTTTCGGTGAGAGGCTGCAAATAGCCTTAATTTGACGGCTTTGGCACCTTTAAAAAAAAAATTCACCTGTCTCGTTTTAATTTTAGTGCTGAAGAGGCTGTTAGGTTGAGGGCTGGATGGGATCGGGGCAGTCTGACAGATGTGTTCTCTCGTAAAGCGGTAATGTCAAGGTGATTCCTATCTGCTGTTCTCACGAATGCAGCCGGGGAAGTGCTAACAAAGCCTGACGTGGCACAAAATTCACTACAATAGAATAGAAGGAGCTGAAGTTCCCCAGGGCCTTACGGACTTTCTGACAATCATAATTGCTTGAGTGGAAAAAAGGGGTAATTTTGGGATCCTGAGAGTTGCCAGTTGTAGAAATGTTTCTATGCGTAACTAAACATTATGAAGGAAGGTACACTGACACTGAGCCTCTTTTCTTATTAAGGCGAGACGCTGTAGGTGAATGGGGAAAAAAAAAAAAGTACAGATATCGATTTAAAACTTTTGCTGAACATTACTGTGAGAACAAAATGTATTGCAATTTTTCTGTCATTTTATGTTTTCATATAAAAATAAGGCATTTTGTGCATGAAAATGGCCAAAATTGCCTATAATGTTGGGCAACTAATTCTAAATAATGGATTGAGCCAGATTAAAATGTATGTTTTTATTTTATTGACATATTAAGATTTTTCAGAGGGGATTTTGGATCTTGTTTAGTTTTCAATAAACTAATCATAAGTGAAAAAATCTGTAAAAACTCAAATTCCGCCTTGTTTTTTTGGGGTTCAAAGCTGGATAAATCAGGCTTGGAATTAGATATTAAAACATCCCTCTGAAAAAATCTTAAAAATACTGTGAAAAACTCGAGTGAAAAACGAGGCAGAGTTGCTACTTCCGGGTTATCTCCGCCTCACTCATGGCAAAAACATCACAAAATAAACATCATACGGGCTAAGTTTTGTCATTTAAGGTGAGACACGGCAGGTGAATGTATTGATTTTTCAAGCAGTGGTCGAAGTGGAGATTTTAACTAGTTTCCTATAGTATAAAAAAAGACAAAACTTACCCGTACGATGCTTATTTTATGATGTTTTGTCGTTAGCGAGGCAGAGATATCCCGGAAGTAGCAACTACATCGCGTCCCTCACACATTCATTCAGAAATATTGACAGATTCTGCGTCCACGTGTCCAGCGAATGGTCTCCGAGATGACGCTATCACCCAAATAAGGTATTTTTATAAAAACAGAAAATGACAGAAAACTTGCACACAAAAAATTCTCATATTTATATCAGTGATGTTCAGCAAAGGTTTCAAATTGATATCTCAAAGTTTCCCTCTTCACCTGCAGCGTCTTACCTTAAAAGACAAAAAATATATATCCAGAATTTGTTTGTTTTGTGCTGAACGTTGTGTACAAATGTCTCCACTGCAGCTGTCATGAGTTTAACCCAGTCCTCAGTGTTGTGCCCATGGGGATTCTTTCAGATCTGCATAATTAGTCTGGCAGCCACAATAACTGCAAGTCCAAACATTTCCTTTGTGAATCCATGGGGCACGAGAGACTTATTACCCAGCAGACACAGCTGCGGTGAGGACAGGAAGACTAATCAATTTTTCCAGACCAGTAATCACCTCAGTCCAGAATGGAAGCACCAAGGTACATTCCCCGAAACAATGGCGATAACTTCCAGTGTCAGCAACTCAATATATACTTTTATAAATGAATGTATAATTCTGAAACTATGGTTTTCAAAACTTACTCCACATCTGTGCGTTCAGAACTTGTTCTTTTTCCGCTGCTGTTCTCTGAAGGTTTGACCTAGAAAAGAGTGTACACAATAAATATCAGAGGACCGAGTGAGTGGCCCTGGGGAACACCACATGAGAATTGGGAAAGAGATGTGAAGGCATCTTGAAGTTCAACTCAAAAAGCTCGGCACAAAGCCAAAAAAACAAAAAAAGGGCCCTAGAGTGTACATCTGGTAGTACCCTGAAGCGATGTGCACAGCTGGCCTTAACCCTAATAAAAGCTTCACAGTATATTCCAGCTACAGAAACAGCTTTATTATGGCATCTACAGCATTTTTGAGCTGCGCAAACTAAAACATGGAGGAAGCTACAACAGGGATGCCCCTTAAGTCGATCACGAGCTACCACTAGACTGTCCCAGCAAATCCAAGTAGATCACGGAGTCCCATCTCTTCAAATTAAATTCATCTTGTTTGCATTAAGTTTGACACTTGGAACAACCAATCTGGTAGATTCAGGTTGCACTCATGCGCACAATGGTAAATGGTCTCAATTTATACAGCGCTTTTCTCCCTTCATTAGGCCCAAAGTGCTTTACACCAAGGAACCAGTCACCCATTCACACTCTCATTCATACACCAGTGTACACAGACAATAGAGGCAAAGTGGGTGAAGTGTCTTGCCCAAAGACACAGGAGCTGGGGATTCGAACCGCTGACCTTCCAATCATGAGACGACAATGTTGAAGACAGCAATCCAGGTATTTATGATGTAGCCCCTTAGTAAGGACGTCTGCCATATTAGGGTTGTTGAAATTGTTCAAGCAATTCTCATGTGTCTATGCAGCAAACATGTCAGACTGGTATTGTGTGGCATTCAGGTGACATCACAACATTTTAAAGAGCCTCTTTACTGGGATAATCCGCATGAAACAAAAACAGTCACAATATTCAAAGTCTGCTCTGCCAGTGTGATGTTGGTCACAGGA
Organism: Neogobius melanostomus; assembly: GCA_007210695.1. Lineage (NCBI taxonomy): Eukaryota > Metazoa > Chordata > Actinopteri > Gobiiformes > Gobiidae > Neogobius > Neogobius melanostomus. The sequence continues at coordinate 1,537,185 of VHKM01000376.1, forward strand.
CTTTCAGCCATAAGATATGAATATGGCAGATTCTAAATGCGGATTGTCCCAAAAATGGGATAGTGGCCAAAAACAAAGATTTTTTTTTGCAGTTCAACAGTTACCATAGTTACGACCGTGGAATTTTCAGATGCCCACCGCCTCAATTTTAAACTATATGCTCTTATAATGTGACGTCACGTGAACGCAACCTATTTAATCCTCCTACCTCTTCATTTTGTTATAATGGCCTTCAATGCGATACCATAGAGCTCCTGTCACTCACCAGAATTACTCAAATAATACATTAAAGGTGTATTATGTAACTTTTGATTTGTGCTTATTTGCCCTGTCAGAGACCTACCGGCTGTCTGGGTGGTTAACATTGCGCCTTTACTACCCGGTGGCCCCTATAAGACACTCCAGGATCAATCTTTTTTTTTAGGTTTTCACTGCTGATGGAACTGTCTCCATGGTTACGTGTACGTTCCATCTAGAAACCCTAGGCAAGGCACGGCATGTTATTTATACCGCACATTTCATACACAAGGCAACTCAACGCGGCCTAAAACAATGAATTCCTTACATTGGTTTGAAAATATGAATAGAGCGCTGAAAACTCTACATATGAAAGTTCCTGTCATCTATTCAAATTATAATGTAACATCCTGTTCCCTTTTCATCAAACACTTCCGTTCTGTTTGCATGTGATATGTTGTGATTAGAAAGCACAGCGTTCAGGAGCTAACGTTAACTTAATACATGCTGTACAATGTGCTCTTTTCTCACACTTTGGTAAGATTTAATAAAACTAAAGTTTAATAAAACTAAAGTTTCTTTCACATTTGATCAAATATATTGTATCACTGACACCACAAAGCTCCACAGAAATTGCAAGGACACGCTCTATTTAATCAATAGCTATCTAAGCTATCTTTTTTTGTGGTTTGTGTATTTTTCACCAGTTTGACATTTGATAATAGACGTTTGACAAATAATTTATTGAATGATTAACTGGTGCTTAGCGACAGTACTGTAGATGGTGGATATTAGAGTGGGTTATGTCATGGCGACGAGAAGCAGCTTCCCTCTCTCTTGGTACAGGACTGCTGTTTTTTTATTTTATTTTTTGCCTTTTTCTGCTAACTGTAGTTTCTGTGTTTTACACTCTTTCACTGGATACTTTTTTTGTGATCCAGTTTTTATTGGGTTGTGCATCTTTTCAGTTTACACATCATTTCCATATGCAGCACAGTTTTTGTGTTTTTTCCCCTCACCCTTTGTGATAATGGGTCAGTTGTGCACCGTACTTTTGCATGCACAGTTTAAAGTAAAATTAATAAATATACAGAAATATACAAACATAAAAATAAATAAATAAGACAACACGCACACTCACACACGCACCCCAACCCCGTCCCACCCCTGCTGTCCAGCCATGATTAAAAAAGGGGGCAAAAATAATAGCTAAATAAATAAATCAAACAACACAAGTAAACAAGAGACAAAACAAATATTTGCTGATTTCCTCCTTCAATGACATCCACAGAAATAGCTTTGATACTTATAGTTTCACTGGATACTTTTGTACATATTTGCTGTTGTTTGTGAGGGTCAGTCGATTTTTACTGTAGACTAGAGTCTGTACTAGCCATGAAGGACAAGCTTTAAAGGTAAACAAACAGCTAGCTTATGAGCTAAAGACATTGAAGACCTACACATGTCTTATTCTGAAACACGGAAGAGGCACCAAGAGGCACCACACCTGCAGCACAGTGGAGGCGTCACAAGAGGCGCTACAGGAAACAATAAAGGGAAAAACGAGGAGAAGGTGGTGAAAGACTGTTGTGGAGCGGAGGGAGCTGCGCAGGAGGAAGAGGAAAGAGGAGGTGGAAATGCTGACCAGTGCGGGACACCATGCTCTGAAACAGGGACAAACCCAAGAGGCGGTTTCAGAGAAGCACGGAAGGCAGCCAGCCAGGTTCCCTCCGGGTGCTCCGGTTTCCCCTATACCTCCAAAAACATGCTTGTCAGGTTGGCCCACAATGGCGGCATGCTCAGTCCCAGCAGCTCAGGACTAACCCAACACCTGAACACAATTTTGTCGTATAATTGTACAATGACAATTAAGCACTTACTTACTTGTTGTATAACAGCTTTGAATCCTGGCAAGACCCTTCACCTCCTGTGCATGGATGAGTGGCTCCTCAATGGAAAAGCGGTTTGAATGCCTTTTTGCGGGTGGAAAAGCGTTATATAGACTGAGATCATTTACCAACTTAAGACTGATTTATACGCAAGTGTCTTGCTGCTGACTTCTATTTGTTTTTGTGCTGGCTTGCTGAGCTGTTTGAACTTCCGCAGTGCTACTCTATGTTCGTGTTGTTTGAGAAATGCACACAAACAGGGGTACAATTCAAATTAAATATATATATAGCGCAAAAGATTAAGCTTGTCTACTGTCCATTGACTGTTTGGAAATGTTGATTTTGGGAAACCAATCATGGTCCGAAGCATGTTGATGTGTTGTAACAGTTAGGAGCAGATGCACGTTCACCTCACTGAGAGCCCTGTAGGCTCCTTGATTAGTTGTGAGGTGTGTCATGGACGCTGCTGCAGACTGCCTCCAATGACTGCTGAAATCAATGCCTAATACATTGACTTTCAGTCCTCCTGGCACCTCTCCGCTGGGCTGCAGATCCCCGTGGAGCCTGAAGAGAGCACATGCAAGGCAATGAGTCTGCGAAATAAAACTCCTAAAAACACTGCCTGACCAAAAAATGACCAGGTTATTCCATCCATGGATTTCTTCACCACAGAGTCCAGATTTTAACCCCATTGAGAGTCTTTCGGATGTGCTGGAGAAGGTCACACTCTCCCATCATCAATACTTGGTGAAAAATGAATGTAACACTGGATCTTTCGACACTGCAGAAGCTTATTGACACAATGCCACAGCCAATATGTGCTGGAATCAAAGCTAAAGGCGCTCCAACCAAATATTAGAGCAAGTGACCTTTTTTTTAGTGGCGACCTTGTTTCTGGTCAGGCATATAACTACATATTTAGGAGCAAACAAGCTGAAAACCAATGACACAGGCAATCGCTTTGAAGCTGGTCCTCATAGCTTGAAAATGTGGATGATTGTGTTCTCTTTTTAGGATTCTCTTTTGGGATTGGCAGACAGCAATGGGCAAAGGGCAGGTGGACGGAAGAAAGATGGTTCAGCCTCATTGCTCCGAGCCATCCGTATAGCTTTTCATGGCTCGCGTTATCCAGGTGTGTTCGCCTGATTAAGAGAATTCTGAAATGACTGCACACTCCAGTCCACGCGAAACCCCCCCCAACTCATAATTGGACCACGGCAATAATTTAAAATCTCTGCACTGCTGTAAATGAGTTACAGACGATTCCAGCGCTTTATGAAATGGCCCGACTTTTAGCACAATTCATTTCATCTGCACCATTGCCCCTTTGACGTCTTTCCTCTAATAGTTATTACCCATTATGGTCTTTGCCTATGGGCTTGAAATGACTATATTATAATCTCCATCCCCCTCCGCAGCCTCGTGCTCACATATACTGGTGTGGCGTCTATCAGTGTCGCACAGAAGCCCAGACTGCCTAAAGGGAAAGACTGATGGCACGTGAAACTGCTGGGTAGGTCCAAGAAAAAAGAAAAACACAAGACAATATCATGAGCCTCTAAAGCTCTTTAATGGGAGTTTTGATCCCTTTGAAATGAGCTGGTGTGTACGTAAACTGTGAGCCACACTATTCTGCTTTTTGCTCATTTTGGTAATAATCTCAAACACATCTTTATCACTTTCTTACACTTTGTTATTTAGAAAATGACTTATCTAAAACAGCTAAAAATCTCACTTCCTGATTTTCAAGCAATCTGCTCACACTCATCATTAGGCAGAAGCCCCACAAGTGTCACCCAGTGCAGTGGTCCAAAAACACATGAACCACGGAGGCCAGCACCAGCAGTGCAGGTGTAGACGGTGGACAACAGGCAAAACAGAGTCAGGTAAAGCCGTTACTTTGTAGCACCTTACACATGGGCGTAAGTTTGGGGACCATGGTGACATGACCCCACCGAGATTTTAGGATGGCCAAGTTGTCCCAACAACTTCAGGGGGAGATCTTCACAATGTGCGATCTTTCACAACAACTTTACTCAGATGTGGTACTTTAAGTTCAGAGAGAGTCTGAGTTTTTGTTTCGTGTTGATTGGTCAAATATTCATATTTTTGGATTGCTACTGAGCTTCTCTCAGTTTATGGAGCCTAATTACGTTCGCCGGGAACACGCGACGTCTGTAGTTCATTTAGGTTGGATGTTTTACTCAAAAACAATCAGGAAATAGTTGGTATGCTCTTTCCATAACTTAGTTTTATTGACTCAAGACTTGACTTTCATTGAGTCAAGTGGGAACACAGAATGGGATGCCTCCTGGTCTCTGAACACAGCAGTGAGGGGAGAGACTGACTCTTTTCAGAGTTCTAAAAAACAAGTCTCTCAAATAATGCAACACGTCTCTCAAATAAAGCAACAATGAATAAAGACACAAATGTACTATAAAATTAGTGGCTACGTGTTGAAAGCTTGTCTGAAGGGATGTGATTTCAACTGTGATTTAAAAACACTAATCTCAGTGATGCTTAGTAGGCGCCGACACGAAATCAACGCCAACAAACCACTACTCAGAGTGAGAAGTGCTCATACTTGTCTTACCATAGTCTGCGTTCAACCCTGAAGCTGGACAGAGGCCGACTGACAGGGAGCTAGACATTTTTATAGGATGCCAGCCAACACAAGCAACCAATCAGAGATGTTCCCTTAAGTGGCAGCCCCCGCCTGCAGGTCGTACAGCCACACGAAAATTACTTAACAATGCACGAGTCAGTCGAAACCCAGCTTCAAGTATGTTTTTGGTAAGAGAGCAACCCATTCATCCACCAGTGTAGACAGACACTGAAGGCAAGGTGGGTGAATTGTCCTGCGTCGACTGCAGCATTGTGCTGCTGCTGAGAAGGTGACTGTGGCTATGAGCTCCAATCTCTCCAGGACCCGGAGGCGTGTGGGTCGGATCACAGCTGACCCTTCTCACCCTGGACATGGACTATTCACCCCTCCACTCAGACCTATACCCCTGCCACAAGAAAATGTTTTTCCCTCCGCCATCAGACTCATGAACGATAACAAGACCCAATAACTCTTTATTGTTATTTGAGTTGCTTGTTACTGCCATTTTTTTTTTCAGTTTTTCTTTTGCTCAAATCATGTAAAGATCAAATCTATTATTGTACATTTTTTTCAAAATGAAAACAGTGTATCAGTATCTGCGTACATTGGTGTGTGAATGAGAGTGTGAATGGGTGACTGGCTCCTTCTAAAGCTCTTTGGGCCTAATGAAGGTAGAAAAGCGCTTTATAAGTTGAGACCATTTACCATTTAACTCCTGGCTCGAGTTACCCCACTCTGCCCTTCTGCTTTTACGATACACACAAGGACAAAACAGATTTAATTTAACTATGGCACTTGGAAAAATAATATTCATATCCATTCAAGAGGTAAGATTCAGTCACATAATTAGATAATATCTTCTTCGTCGATTCCTCTTGGCAGATATGACGAGGGGTTTGCAGATTGGGATGGTCAGTGTCCGCGAGCCGCTAATGATTCGTGAAGTCTCTTTCTGCCGTGTGTGTGTAGTGGTCACACAAAAACACTGCCTGCCAAAAATTTGTGCAAAGACTCTTAAATTAGGCTCCAGTGTCTGTAGAATGGAAAGGCAAAGCAGCCAGTTTCCCAATTTGAATAAATCTCCATCTCCGAAGCGATGTCCAGTCAGTGTGATAAGAGAAGTGCTCATTTTAGTGGGCGGAAAAGATAAGCGATGAATGATGACGAGTCTGCGTTTAATGGATAAAGTTTTGGATGGATTTATTGGAATACTGGCACCACCAAAATCAGTTAATGCATAGACTTCAGTGTTTCCCGTTGCACTTCCACTGATCTGGAAGACATCACCCTGGAACACGACTGAATATGTCACATTTTTGTTAGTGAAAGCAGCATGATGTGGATAAAAACAAGTAAGAAAACAGCCTGGAGGGAGAGTCTTTGATCTCACAGATTTCAGAACAGTCTTTGGGAGCCGCAATTTAAGAAATGCAGACGCGGTGAAGCTTCGTGCTGACAGAATAAAATGCAGGCCACTCTGTCACCAAACTAAAGAAGAAATGACCAAAGATGTAGAGGAGAAGAGAAAGGAAGTTTACTATGGAAGAGAGCCAAGGGGCGTGTTGTGTATTTTTCTATATACTGTAACTATACTTTGCATTATACAGGGGGATGTCTGAATCAAAAAGTTTGTTTAATTCTTTTAAAGGAACAGGCCAGTGTTTTTCCATACTGAGATATGTTCTTGAGTTTAGACGAGTTGTACCTGGTTGGTCTTTGTGCCCGTGAAAGAGCATGGTAGCTTCTGACTTCACCCCCGTTTGGAGCTATAGGAATATGCTGGGAGAGGCCAAATGCTAACAACATCTTTTGTCTTTTTGCGTGGCCGGGGGCACACAGTTCGTCCATACTGTGATATGTTCTTACCTGAGCTTAGACGAGTTGATACAGTATGTACCTGTCTGGTCTTTGTGCCCGTGGAAGTAGCTTCCAACTTCACCCCCGTTTAGAGCTATAGGAATATGCTGGGAGTGGCCAAATGCTAACAGACGTACGTATAACTTGTCTAAGCTCAGGTAAGAACATATCTCAGTGTGGAAAAACGGTGGCCTGTTCCTTTAAGAGGCTGCGCTCGCTGCCCTTTCTAATGTTTTGATAAGTTGCACGTGGACTTTTGTGCTGCTGAGAACGTCTTGTTTCCTGTTCAATCCGACTGACCGTAACATTCTTTGCTTTAGATAAACTCTAAACAATGTCTTTATTTCCAGCCACAAAGCATTGACTTTTCCCCTCCACCGCCGTACTGTATTTGAGTTGCAGCTCACGTCTCAGATGATTTTGACATTTGCTCTATATCGTGCACATTGTGAATAAGTTGTTTCTAACAGCTAAATAGAAGTGTCATATTAAATTGCATAGATATATTATAGCTGATATTATCTTATGACATTATAAATGTCTGTTTGAGTGTTAAGCAATGATTTTAACTGTCAAGTCTCACTTGAGTTAAAATAACATTGCAAATATATGCAGGAAAGTGCAGGGTGGGCATCAGTGAGCTCATACTGTCATTTCCTAAATTAAACGGGAAAAATCTACTTTCTTGTAATTGCGTTACTATCAAATGTATTGATGCTGTTTTGGGCTTTTTTTTTTTTTATAATGCACACTTTATTAATTTTCTTGTTTAACAACAGAAACAAGCATACGTAGAACACCACACCGACCATTAATCATTCCACTCATACATTAAGGTACAGTCAGCCATTTGGTGAAAGCAGACCAGGTACAGTCATATTGATGTAGCTTATTAAGAAGACCATAAGTGACTTTCTCATAGGATGCTAGTTTGACCATTGTTGTTAGCCACTCCTCATAGGGTGGAGGTTGTTTTTTCATCCAATGTCTTAACAAAATCCGTTTTGCTGTTGTGAGAGCGAGTATTGTCCATCTTCTTTCAAAGGATGAAAAGTGTGAGTCTGGAAGTTCTGTGGTTGAACCCAAAACGGAGAGTTTTGCAGAAATTATAAATCTCTTTTTTAATACTGTGAAAATTATGTCCATAATATTTTTCCACCAATCCTGAAGAGCTGGGCAACTCCAAAGGATGTGATAGATGGATCCACCATGTTCGTTACATCTCCAACAGGAGTCTGTGGGAGTCAAGTTCCATTTGTGGAGCTGTTGGGGGGTTCGATGCCATCTGTGGATTATCTTAAACTGAATAAATCTGCTACCGATTTCCTTATACATTGTAGTGATATTATGTAAACATGATTCCCAGTCGTCCTGAGATATGTCCAAAGCCAAGTCCTCAGCCCAATGTTTTTTAATTTTGGATAATGGATCGGTCATTTGATCAAGTAACAATTTATAGAGTTTAGAGGTAGTCCCTTTAGTACTAATAAGCGATTTACGAAGTAATGCTTCAACAGGGCTACCTGAAGGGCAAATGAGAGGGCTTCCCAACCATTTAGATAGTGAGCTACGCAATTGGACATATCTCCAGAATTGACTGCGTGACAGATTATATTTAGCGACCATCTGGTAAAAAACTTAGATAACTATTAGTCTTTGAATCAAATAGATTTTGAACACTTAAGATACCCCCTTTACGCCACTGCTGCCAGTCAACTAATTCCCTACCAATTAAGATTCTTTTATTATTCCATAAAGGAGCTAATGGTGACCTTAAAAAGTCCCAGCGACCTGCTCTATGTAGTTTAATCCATATTGATTTAGCTGCTGTAATTACAGGATGTTCTCTTTTTATTTTGGACTTTACCCCAAATAAAGTCAACCAGGGAGATATACCTCCATTAGCCTGTTTTGGGCTTTTAAGTTTTACTCAATGTAACCTGATAGTGCCTATAATCACTTTACTCTAAGTTCTTCAATGAAGGTGCTTGAGTCATCTTCTGTACTCAGTAGTTGAAGTCTTCGAACGTTTCGCCTCTCATCGAAGACTTCAACTACTGAGTATAGAAGATGACTCAAGTACCTTCATTGAAGATAGACAACTCCTGTACGACTGAGAGCTTACACAGACTTTACTCTAAAATAACTACAATTAGAATAGGCAACAGAAGCAAATAGTATAGTAGTTGCAGCAATGGAAACAGCAGGAGGAGTAGCAGAAGAACTAAGCTCACTCCAGGAGTTTGTGGACCAGTATAATAACAAGCAGACAATAGTATTAAATATACAGTAGGCACATTATTATTTAAAGATGAAAGTGCAGATATGCACAGTGAGAGTGGTCATGACCATAATAATTCATAGTATAGACACAAAACAACATCACAACAGCAACGATATTTCAAAATCCCCTCCCAAAGTCTGATACTTTCCCCCTTTCCAGGATTTGAATGAATACTTTTTAGGAGTTTGTTTATAAAGAGTCTATGTGTTCCGAAAATAAGTTGTAGGTTGAGTGAGTTATGAGTGAGAGCAGTGGGGAGGTCAACTCCTACCGCACTGGTGAAGATGGATGATTGTTGAGCAGATTCAGAGCCCTGGGCTTCAGCTCGCCATCAAGAACTAAGCGGTCATTGGGGTGACCAAAAAAACCCGGCCAATCTGAGATAATCTAACAGTACATCTCGTTCGCAGTAGACAGCGGGTTCAGCTCGGAATTATCTGTTGCAACCCTTAGAGAGGTTTCGGCCCACGCCTGTCTGAGTGCCGGCACCGCCATGAATAAAACTATGCTAGCGCGAGTTACTGTGAGAATCCGGAGGAGCGCAGGAGACAAAGGCAGCGGGCAGGGATGTATTACCACTTTACCACTTACCACCAGGAAGCCTGGGGTGAATGTAGTGAGTGAGTGAGTGGTTGGTGGCGGTCGGAGGAGCCAATGGTACAGACTGGTTGCCTCGCTTCTGTCAGTCTGCCCCAGGGCAGCTGTGGCTACAACAGTAGCTTACCACCACCGAGTCTGGAGTGAATGAATAATGACGACAGTGTAGCGCTTTGAGAAACTTGGTAATACAGGCTTGTAAAGCGCAATACAAGTGTAAGGCATTATTATTATTATTATATCTGTCGTAGGGTGGGAACCTCTGGGTACCTCACGATTCGATACGATACACGGTTTACGATAATGATTATCTCACGATACGCCAATACTGCGATATATTACACAAAAATAACCTACGATACATCATGATAAAAAAATGGCTACTTTTAACCTTTATTTTAACATACTACATATTATTCATCATTTACATTTCGTTCCATGTGCTTTGTACCCCTTTTTTCTATAAATGATCCCTGTCTTACACACTGAAAATGGGTCTATAGATCTGTCAGTGACTTCATTTATCAACCCCAAATTAATCTTATTTATAAATATAAAAACTATAATTAAAAGTAATTTATTTGTGTGTTTGGTGCAAGTAGTAGTGCTGCCCCCTGCTGTCCTCACTGAATTCATTCATTGTTGGCCTCTATTGACTGTGAAAACAGTGGAGCACTGCTGCCTCATTAATATGCATGACGCCATCAAAAGTCTCTATATCGGAATTAAAAAGTATCGGTATCGTATCGTCTCGCAAAATATCGGAAAATTGATATTGTCACAGTCCAGTTTTTTATAGGTTTGTAGAAAAGTCTGCGTTTGTGGAGATATCAGGATACGTGTAAACAGGGTAGACTGCTACTCCGCTCAATAAACTGCCCCATGCCGTCTCCCTCACAGAAAGAGCAGCTCTTCTGACCTTCTGAGGCTTTGTTATTGAAAATATGAACTTTCAGCAAGAATTAAGCCATTTAGGAAAACAGCTCTGCCGCAATTTGAGGATTTAAACAAAAAATGCTTGTCATTCAAGGTTTCCCTTCGCAACTCTGCAGCAATCATTTTCCTTTAACTCATTGTATTCATGAATTTTGAATCTTTGCATTGTCCGAAATGTCTTGCAAGGAAACTCGCCTAATCCTAAATGCTCCTGCTCCTCATACAAGGCACATGCTGCATCGAAACGACACAATGACAAGCCTGGATCCCAGTGTTTTTGTTTCATTAAATATGGCCTGTGCCCACGGGAGAGAAATGGAGCCTGCGCTGCATGAACCAGCGGTGGGTATTAAGTGAAAAGGTTACTGTGAGTATCCAGCCAGGTCCTCGCTCTCTCACACCGGGCTTTCAGAGCGCGGCTAATGGATAAACACTGGTGTGGAGCTCAAGGGGCGGCTATAGGGATCGGTGAAAATACCGTGGCCATACCGCCTTTGCTATGCCCAATCCCGTCAGACCTTGGAAGCTACAGTAAGCAGCCTGGTCGGTATTTGGATGGGAGACCGTTTGGTAACACCAGGAAGCCTAGGGAATGTAGTGAGCGAGTGAGTGAGTGGTTGGTGGTGGTCGGAGGGGCCGATGGCGCAGACTGGCAGCCTCGCTTCCGTCAGTCTACCCCAGGGCAGCTGTGGCTACAATAGTAACTTACCACCACGGAGTATGGAGTGAATGAATAATGCAATGTAAAGCCTCTTTGAGTGTCCAGAAAAGCTCTATATAAAACTAATGCATTATTATTATTATTATAAAAGTGCTCCATATCATGCAGTGAATTCAACAGAAGTGAAAGTGCGGCATCTCCGAAATGGACAGCCACTGTAGCGTTTCAAACACAGTGGCACAGAGAGGTCAGCCTGTTCTCCCCATGTACAGCCGAGCCCCAGCCCCTCTCTGGGAGATCACAACTCATTGTACTGTGGTAAATTCAAATTTGAGGAATTCTTAACACATTCTGGGAATAAAGAGCATCAGTCGGTGATCCATAACGGCCCCGACTGCTCTGTGTTTATCATGAATCAGGACTAATTGCAGACCTCCTGACCTTGGCTTTTTGTTGGATTGTTGGGCGTAAGAGTGGATCCTGAACTCAAATTTGAGAAACAAATCAACGCAGTCGTTAAGTCCAGTTTTTTCCACTTAAGAAAACAGCATTTTGAGACTGTAATACATGCCTTTGTAACGACCAGGTTGGATTACTGTAATGGCCTTTATGCTGATGTGAGCCAGTGTGCTCTCTCCCAAATGCAGCTCGTTCAAAATGCTGCAGCTCGGCTTTTGACAGGGACACGGAAGCATGACCATATCTTACCGGTTTTAGCTTCGCTCCATTGGCTCCCAGTCAGGTTTAGAGTTGTTTTCAAAATTCCTCTCTTTACTTTTAAAAGTCTGAATGGCCTCGCCCCCTCCTATCTGTCTGACCTGATTCAGCCTTACGCTCCCTCTCGTGCTGTCAGGTCAGCAGATCAGCTGCAACTGGTTGTTCCAGAAACCAAGCGCAAACTTCGGGGAGATCGGGCCTTCTCTGTTGCTGGCCCGTGGCTTTGGAACCAGCTGCCATTAGAGATTAGACAGGCCCAGTCTCTACCTGTTTTTAATCTCTCCTAAGAACGCACCTTTTTTCTCTGGCGTTTAACACAGATTGATCTGCCTTTCACTGTTGTGTTGCCTTTTGTTGTTGTTGTTGTACTTGTTCCTTATATTTTTACTGTAAATCTTTGTATCTGTTTCTGTGTGCGGCACTTTGGCCAACTGTACAGTTCCTAAAGTGCTTCATAAATAAAGTTGGTATGAGTGTTACGTATCAACCGATTGTTTTCTTGGGATGTACATACAATGAGCAGGAAGTTAGCAAAGTACAAGCTGAAACAAAACTTAAAGCTGTCGTACCCAAGTTTATTGGCGTACCAAGTTCATTTATTTTTTGCCATCATCATTGAATATATTACGAATGCAGCAATCTGTGAAGAACACAGCGCACTCTCTGCATCTTAATCCAATTTCTTTTCGTCAGTGTCAAACGCAAAAGTAATTTATGAGTCAGCTCTAATTTATGTCCATCCACCCTGCTCTGCAGTTGACGTCACAAGGCCAGACAAACAAATATTGCACGTGCACATCTGTGCTGACTTACATTCAGGTGACATGTATCATACATGATTTCGTTGTCAATTAGCGGAGCCGCAGGATTTTGTTAAGATGAGCGTTCTCTGTGGCTTAGATCTGTTCAAAGCCTTTTCCGCCCATGTTTGGGTTGGAATGCTGTTTGGTCGAGACGTTCAGCTGGGTCCCTTCGTTTATGTCGCCGTTGCTTCCTTGATAACTCCACATCTGAGAGCGTTGCTAGTATCGGCTCATTGTTCTCGGATGTAGTATCTTTCCGACCGATAAAATGAAGAGGCCAAATGTACCTGCTTCCCTTTATCTGCTCCACACACTGAAAGTCGCTCGTCCACATAATTATTGCCACCGCTTCGCCTTGTTCGTGTTTTGTTTGGCCCATTCTCTTTCCAATTGTGTCACGATGTCGCGGATCTTTGAAAATGGGATTAAAAATGTTCCCTCCGGCGACCAGTCTGGATATCTCGAGTCTGATTTGCACAAGTCCCAACCGCAGTGCTTAGTTCCTTCTTCTTCTTTCAACTTAAGGTGAGACACGGCAGGCGAAAATATAGATTTTTCACGCAGTGGTCGAAGTGGAGATTTGTATCTATTTTCCTCCCTTTACATCTTAGTTTTCATGTCAGAGTATAAAAATAACAAAACTCACCCCGCATGATGCTTATTTTATGATGATTTGTCCGCTTGCGAGCCAGACGGAACCCGGAAGTAAGAAAACCGGCGTCGAAAGACTGCTCTGCAGCGGGTATTTCATTCACAAATATTGACAGCTTTTACATCCACGTGTGCTGCAAAGGGTTCCGTGATGACGCTATCACGCCCAAATATGGTATATTTCCTTCTGGGAGACGCCTGGGACGGACGAGCCGAAGAAGGTTCCGCGCATGCGCAGTCGCCACAAAACTTCAAGGCTTGTTTTCTCTGAATGAGAGAAGGCCCCACTCGGGCAGCGGGTGAGCCCTTACATACATACAGACAGACTCCAAACTTTACAGTCTTGGACTTAACAATATTTTGAAGGTTTTTTCAGAGGGATTTTTTAATATCTAATTCCTAGCCTGATTTATTCAGCTTTGAACACAAAAAAACAGGCGGAATTTGAGTTTTTACAGATTTTTTCACTTATGATTAGTTACTAAACAATTTATCCAAAATCTTAGTTACTAATATGTCAATAAAATGAAACCATACATTTTAATCTGGATCAATCCATTATTTTTATTTCGTTGCCCAAAATATAGCCAATTTTGGCCATTTTTATGAACAAAATGTCTTATTTTTATATGAAAACATAAAATGACAGAAAAAATGCAATACATTTTTTTCTCATATTTATATCAGTGATGTTCAGCAAAAGTTTCAAATTGATATCTCTACATTTATTTTTTCCCCTATTCACCTGCAGTGTCTCGCCTTAAAGGGATATTTCAGGATTTTTGCCATAGGGCCTCATTTCCTAGTTATTCAGAGTGTTGTTGATGTCTCGAGGTATTTTTTTCTTAAATTCATGCAGTTCTTATTTGAAGAGTCTAGTGGCGCTAGGCTAGTGCAAGGCTAGCCTGCATTAAACACAGTCTGACCCACTCCACAGTGCACCTGAGGTAAATCACTTATAACACCAGACTAACCATATAAATGTCTGTGTCGATAGAATAATTTTAACCATTTTGCATTTAAAATAACTTATATTTGAGCAGCATCAGCTTTGTGGCTGTAAGCTAACGCAGCGGCGGAGTGATCTGCGAGAAAATGGTCCCTCAAAATGCAGTAATTCATGTGATGCAAGGTCAGTTATATTTCAAAAATATTCTATTAACACAGACATTTATATGGTTAGTCTGGTGTTATAAGTGATTTACCTCAGGTGCACTGTGGAGTGGGTCAGACTGTTTTAATGCAGGCTAACTGATACCATAGAAATGCTTTAGCCTTTAGCCTAGCGCAACTAGACTCTTCAAATATAAGAACTGCATGAATTTAAGAAAAAAATATCTCCAGACATCAACAACACTCTGGATAACTAGGAAATGAGGCCCTATGTCAAAAATTCTGAAATATCTGTTTAATGTCGCACCGCGAGCACAACTAAGGCGCACGCTGCTACCTCCTGTATCGTGCTTAGTTCCTTTGCATTTGAACATGTTTTGTAGCGACTCCTTTTGTAGACCCCTGCAAATTGAGCGCTTTGACTTGCTTTACACCCCGTGATGCTTTGTGGCGAACAATTTTTAGCTACTGTGAAAGACATTAAGCTCTAAAAAAGTTATTGTGAGAGCTGAAAATGAGTTGGGGACAACACAAGTAGCATAACTTCTTCAACCTCCTCAATTTAGGGTTTGAAAACTCGCTCATTATAATTTGCCCCTTCCATGACACGGGGCTGACTGATAATGTAGTTTGCGCCTATAAGCTATGAGTTTGTGACATGGATATCGACGACGGTCTTAGCTATGCATTCCCGCACGTAAAAAGCATGGAGCACGGAAAGATACGCTAAATCAGGCAATGACTTACTTGCTCAGGGGTACACCAAGGAATCAACACTTGGTCCACTTGTCACGGTTACCGGAAATGTGACCCAAATGCAAAACTGCCAACAAATCTCTTAAGTAAAATGAAATGGAATGGACTGTCCAAGCAAAAAGATGAGCAACAAACTGGAAAACACGCGCAGACATGAACACGATGACTAAGACAATGATCCGACAAAGCCAAGGGAAAACACAAGGGTCGAAATACACAAGGAACAGGGAACAGGTAAAACACATTATAGGGCGGGGCAGGTAATCAACACGGAGGAAGCAAAGCAAAACCACAAGGACAGAACAGACATGTCCAAATAAAACTGTATGAACAAGGGCAGAGACAAAGCCAAGACCAGGGCTAGAAAAGTAAACAAAACTAAGGAACCACAAAACAGGACACGACAGTACTTTATGTCTTGATCTCGCGCTTCACGAATGGGATGAAACTCTTTTCATTAGTCCTTATCGGAGTATCTTGAATCGCTCCGACACAAACCATAGCTACAGTGCTTTGTTGTCACCGTTATTCTGTGGTTTGGGGGCTATTCAGCTGAAATTGACACGGGAATAGAATAGAATAGATGTTTATTGTCTAGGTAGAAATTCATCTTTGGTTCACCGACACATAACAACACAAGACTAGGGACAATACAAACATGCAACAAGACAAAGATATGTAGAAAAATAAAACAGAACAGCTCCATTTCTGTGGCGACCGTGTTGATTGTAGCGAGCACAGTGGAAATCAGTGGAGGAATATAATGAGATATGCAGACCTGCGCAGTCACACAATAGGGAAAACAGACGCAGCCCTGTCTGAGCGCCCTCTGCTGGTCACAAATGACAAACAAGCAAAAAAAAAAAGACATTTTTCTCAACAGTTTGAGCCTCTTTGAGACCGGGTAATCCCAGGTGTCAGCTGCTGAGGTTCAGCGCTCTCACTGGCCTCTGCCTGCACACTCGAGGGAAGTCTGAGTGACAGATCGGCTCTTTTATGGAGATGCTTCTCAGAGTTTGCGGCCCTTTGAAGACTTTAACTCCACAAACAAAACCTAATCCAAGCACAATGAGTCAGACCTAAATCACTGAGAGCATAATTGGGTCTTAATTTGCTCGTGGCAAAAGCACAGGCTTCTCCTAATGCTTATTCATAACAAAACAGTTTTGAAGACTTTATACATAATATATTTGAAATTATGAATTAAACATTTACAAAGTTTAAACTCCTGCCGTGGAAACTGCATTAAATAAAGTTATATGTGCAGCCAGGAAATGAAATGCTTTCGATCTTGTGTCTGTGTTAGTTTTAATAAAATGGGACAAAATAAATCACAAGTTACTGCTTAGTTTATTGGTTTATTTGCTTTATGTAACTGTAAAAGTTCAACATTTCGACCTTTTCGACTGAGTTGAACCGAGAGGAACCCTATCCACTGATGCAGACAGACGAAGCCCAGTGGAATAGACAAAGGTGTTTTCAGTTCAAGTGCATGAGTAACGTTTTGAAGTAGCTTTATTTCTTGGAGTAGTTTTATCCCACAATGCATTTCACATCTGAGTGGAAAAAGGAAATGAGTCAGGTCGTACTTTACGCTCGGTTCTTCAGTACTGAGAGCCCTTAACTAGTGATTTAGAATGACAAACTGGTGCTCTGGTCACTACTTTTAACTTCTACTTGAGTAAAATTATTTGAAAGAATACCATTTTCTTACCTTTATTACCGTAGCCGAGCACATTTCCTCCAGTTTGGCTTCATCCAAATCTAAAAGCTTCTGCAACAAAGTGTCAAAATAGCGACAATAAAAGTAGAAAAAAGAGGAAACCGCAACAACAAAACAACAAAAAAGTGACCGAAAAAAAGCACAAAAAATTGTACAAAAAGTGACAAAATACCAAAATAAATAAATAAATAGTAACAAAAATGCGACAAAAAGGCGAGGAAAATGATCCGTTTAAATCAGCTTTGAAGGTGCTTTCAAAGCTGTAAGATCAGGTCGAGAAACTTTAAGATTTGTGTAACACTCTCTATGGGCTAAAGAGACAAACGCAGGTTACGCATTGATTAAGTTCGTCTCGGAGTCTTAGGTGTGTGAATAACCACAATACAAACATGAATAAAGTTTCAGATCTGTATTGAAGGCCTTAGATATTTAGTATAGGTTGATATGCAATAATAATTATAATAATATATAGTTAGACAAACACAACATACAGGACGACAAAGGGGGGAAAAAAGAAATAAAGTAATGTACTGTTCAGTTCATGAATGTCTCTGTATCTGAAATGTCCACACACACACAATCCAACAGGGATAGAGTTCGATTTCCTACCACGTTTCAGTAGTATAGCTCGCCATCCGTAGTCAGGGGTCGCGGTAGTAGTAGTTTTGTTGGTGGGTGGTGACAGTGGGCGGTCGTGGTAGTAGTAGTAGCAGCACACAAAAACCTGACCTGGAGGAGGTCAAAACCAAGTTAGTCACCATGATCAAAACATTCGCAACGTATCATAGCTAGCAATTAAATGACCATTTCGTGATAATCAATAATGGTTGTACAACATAAATGGCCAATAGATTATCATGTTCAAAACATCAGCGTCTGTTTACCACACTATGGAAAACAGACGTGCAATGTAATCAAATGGACAAAACGGAAAATAGCCGTGCCCGATCAACATTTGTTATGTTGTAATTCAATTCGGCTCATGAGTTATCATGATCCCGCTCAATTTAAACGAATCATTGGTAGTAAATGATGGAGAGAACATACCAGAGAGTCTTTAGAGTTAGCGTGCAGCTCGCTCGTAGTTCAATATGGCGGCGGCAGTAGCGGCATCCTCTGCTGCAACAAACAGTGAATCTGGATGAAATGTCTCCGTAACGGGCGCTTAATTCCACAAAAGGTCCATGCCGAACACTCACCGATGGTTCTGTCGGGAAGTGGCTTAAGCAGCCTCCGTGGCATTAGTCCAGAACAGCGGTTATCAGTCACAAAGCAGAGCAGAGAGGAGCAAGAGCGAACGCTGGCTAGTCGAAACTTTTGAAAGTTGTTGACAGCGCGCAGCTCCCGGAAACTCTGCGGTTGGCCGGAAGTTGTCACAATAGGAGTGCTTTACGTAACGTGGGTTACAGGGTCCCCCCCTATTCCCAGGTCCGGCCCTGGACATGGTGAAGGTTGGAAACAGATTGGTGGTCTGAAGCTTGAGTCAACAGCAGGTCCCTCATCCTGCTGAAGCGCATGGACAAAGACGTTGCTCAGGCCACCTTTCAACTGGATTTCCCCGGGGATGATACGGGGTTGTCCTGACCTTATGCATGCCTGCCATTTCACAGAGTTCCTTGATGGTTCGAGACTCGAAGTCCGGTCCTTGGTCACTGTGGAGCTTCTCCGGAATTCCATAGTGGACCAGGAAATTGTTCCACAAGCACTTTGCAACAGTTTTAGCTTTCTGATTTGGCGTTGGTACGGCAACGGCGTACTTTGTGAAATGGTCGGTCATTACTAGAATGTCTTTAGTTTTACTCTTATCAGGCTCTATGGACAAAAAATCCATACACACAAGCTCCAAAGGCCTAGAAGTTCTTATGTTCACCAGAGGGGCTGCTTTTTCGGGTTGAGACTTCCTCTTGACACATCTCTCACAAGTTTTAATTTTGTTGTCCACAGCTGCCGACATTTTAGGCCAATAAAACCGAGACCGAACAAGGTCTAAAGTTCTCTCAATTCCGAGATGGCCCATACGGTCATGAAGGTGTGACAAGACTTCAGACCGGCACTCCTCCGGCAACACAAGTTGGTAAGATGACTCCTCCCCGATCTGACGTCTTCTTACAAGAACATTATTTCGGAGCTCCAGACGTGGTAGTTCTCTCAGAAGTAAGGGCAGAGCAGGAAGTTCATCTCTCACTGAAGGTGGTGGCGATTCACCTTTTTCCAATTGCACAATCACATGTTGAATAGCAGGATCAGCACGTTGCTTGGCGGCTATTTCAGCATGAGAGAGCGACGGAATGACTAGAGAGGAAATTGCGAATCATCCACATAGCTGTCAGGGAGGCAGTTTGCAGAGGTGGACAGAGTGTGCACGAGAGCGAACCCCTGGTCCGTGTTGTCGGAACTATAGACCAACTGACGGTCACAAATAGCTTGTACGACATGTTGGTCAATGGAAATGCTGGGACCTTCCAAGTGCCGTCCAGCAAAATTCAGGATTCGCTCACGCTCCTTCTGGGACATCAGGTCATCAAACAACTCCCCATGTGGTCTCCGGGAAAGACCATCGGCATCAGCGTTTTGTTTTCCAGCTCTATAAACGATATTAAACGAAAATGTGGAAAGAGCTGAAAGCCATCTGTAGCTTGTTGCATCGAGCTTAGCTGAGGTCAACAAGTAGGTAAGGGGGTTGCTGTCAGTGATTATGGTGAAATGGGTGCCATACAGGTAGTCATTAAATTTTTCAGTGACAGCCCACTTCAAGGCAAGGAATTCTAGTTTGTGAGCTGCATATCTGGACTCACTCTGTGAAAGGCCTCTACTTGCGTAAGAAATAACCCTCTTCTTGCCATCATGCTCCTGGTATAACACAGCCCCCAGACCAGTGGAACTGGCATCGGTGTGCACAATGTAGGGTTTGTGAGGGTCTGCAAACGCCAGAACTGGGGCAGAAGTGAGTTTTTCGACGATGGTCTCGAAGGCCTGTTGACACTCACGGGTCCAGCGGCCTCCAAACGGCTCTTTCGGGTCCAAATATTGGGATGGTTGAGAGGGAGAGGTCTTCTTCCGTTTCTGTGCGGGCGGGTAGCCTCCTGTAAGGTTGTTCAACGGTTTCACAATGGAGGAATAACCCTGCACGAACCTCCGGTAGTACCCTGCAAATCCTAAAAAGGACCGGAGTTCTTTAAGGGTCTTGGGCACAGGCCAGGAAGTGAGTGTTGAGATTTTCCCAGGGTCGGTCTCTACTCCATCTCGGGATACCACATGTCCCAAGTATCGCACAGACGTCTGAAAGAAGACACACTTCTCTGGAGACAATTTTAGCCCATACTCCCTCAACCGAGACAGGACCTTCATCAACCGCCTTTCATGTTCCTCCAAAGTCGGTGCGAAAATGATTAAATCGTCAATGAAGACAAGGACTTCTTTGAGGTTCATATCACCTGTACACCTTTCCATCAGTCTTTGAAATGTACTCGGGGCATTGGTAACCCCTTGCGGCATCCTGTTGAATTCCCAAAACCCGAGTGGACAGACAAATGCTGTTTTACATTTATCAGTCTCCTCCATTTCAATCTGATAATAACCAGATTTAAGATCCAACACAGAAAACCATTTTGAGCCGGAAAGCGCCGTGAAAGTGTCCTCCAATTTTGGTAGAGCATATGCATCTCTTATTGTTTGTGCGTTCAGTTTTCGGTAATCAATGCAAAGTCGCACGCTACCATTTTCTTACGGACCACCACAATGGGCGAAGCAAAGGGCGACTCTGACTCGCGTATCACACCAGATTGCAACAGCTCTTGCAGATGGTTCCGAACAGCGTCAATGTCCTGAGGATGTATTGGTCTAGGTCTTTGCTTAAACGGTGACGGATCCGACAGTTTTATTTGATGTTTTATTTTGTCAGTACGGCCGAAATCCAAATCGTTCTTTGCAAAAACTTCCGGGATGCTGTCCAACATAGCAGTGACACGCTCCTTCCATTCAGGAGTGATGGGTGAATCACCAAAGTCATAATGTAGCTTCGATTCAGGGGGTGTAGACCGTTGAGTGTGCTCTTTAGAGAGAACAGAGTGAATAGCGCAAATCTCAGCAACAGATGCCCTAGGAGGGATCACTACATCATGATCTGACTCATTGGTTATTATTACCGGTAACCGACATGGCTGGGTCTGAGGGAAATCCACAAGGCACGACTTGACGATTAATCCTCCAGGCAAGGAGAAAGTGGACGGATGTTGGACAAGCACAGCCTTTTCACTCCGCAGACCTGGAGCAATCACCAGTCCATCCAACACAGTAGTCTGTCCTGCACAGATGGTCAAAGCATGGTCATTCTTAACAACCCCATGGTAGTCGTCAGAAATCTGCTGGTGCCTAAGCTGGAGAATTTTCATAACAGCTTTGTAGCCAAAGGGGACTGGCTGAAACATGGAACTCGGAGTTTCATGGTGCTTTGTATAGACGGCATCGAGGGTGTTTGTTCCGATCAGGATCATAGACTGACGAGGTTGTAGGTCAGGGACGACCAGAGCTAGGGTATTGATGTCTATTGGCTGTCCAATGAAGTCAGCTGGAAAGGTAACGTTGAGCTCAATGTATCCCAAATATGGCACTAGTTGTCCATTAGCCCCTTCGACTTCAAGTAAATCACCTAATGGCTTGATCTCATGATCCAAAAGATGAGCATTGTAAAATGAATGTGGGACGGTAGTGACTTGAGATCCAGTATCATATAGACAGCAAAAGTCTGCTCCTTTGATCTTAATCTCTCCAGTGCTCCGTGTTCCAATGAGTCCTGTGGGTAATTCCACATATCGAGGATGGGGACATGGTTCAGCAGCTTCCACCTGCCCCTCTGCAGAAGCTGCCTTCAGTTTGATGGAGCCTTTGAGTGTTTAGCGTCCCATGCTTGCTGTCTCTGTCTCAGCTGGTTACGCTTCTCATTCACAAGGCTGGCATTTGCAGGGTTTGAGCAAGAGGGTGCGATATGGCCATCCTCCCCGCAGCGGAAACAGAACCATGGCTTAGGTTTGTTGGACCCGGAACTGCCTTTCCACTTCGGCGGACGCTGGTGGGACTCAGGTTGGCGAGGGGTTGAGCTTTTCTTATTTAACAATTCAGACATTTGACGTTGTAGCTTTTCCAGTTGTTTTTTCAGGTCATCAATTACACTGGGATCCATATGCCCACAGGAACAGGAAGAAGTGCTCTGAGACTGAAGGGAGACGCGCTGCTTCACAGAGGGCAAATGTTGTTTCATGAGTGACTCTTTGGTGAGCTGCCGATCCTCTTCAGTTCTCAGTTGGAGCAACAGCTCTGAAAATGATGGTGGATAGTCTCTCTTCTGCTCCAGCTGCAACTTCATGATAACTGCATTGTCCCAACACCCTCGACAAAATTGTTTTAACAGGTGTTTGTTCATATCAGCAGCCGAAATGCCGCCACGCCTCTCCACAGTACTCAAAGCAAGCTGCAATCTCTGCAAATAGGAAGATGGGCACTCTCCGTGGTTCTGAAGTGTATTCAAAAAGCGAGCAAATAACTCCTCTCCATCTTCCACAGTTCCGAACGCAGAGTCCAACACATGCAGGAAATCCATAGGCAGAGCATTCGAACCAAGGCCCTTAACGAGATCAGCTGCAGGTGGCAACAGGCACTCCGCAATGCGTCTTGTCACATACAATGCTGAGAGACCGGGGTCAGCTAGGAGTAACTCAATGTGTGAACGCCATGAGTCATAGTCAGTTTCATTCCCTGGCTTTGGAATCTTCCCAGAGAACGTTCGGAGCCTGAGTGATGAAAGTGACTGAGAACTTGCATCGTCCCGTCTCACAACATGTTCAACCACGATTCTCTGAACGTCAGGTGGATTAAGATCGTGATTTGAAAGGGAGACGCGTGGATTAACACCAGGAATGGAGTTCCGTGCGGTCCTCCTTCGATCAGTTCTTGAACTGAATGACGAATGGGAGCGTGGCAAAGGAACATGTGGTTGATCTGAGACACCCGCTCTTTGGCGTGCAGGTGGTGCACCAGCAACAGTTTTTCTTTTGGCCCAGTATCGTCTCCATTGCCACCCATGTCCGTATCAGCATGATAATCATCATCAGCATGATCATCATCATCATCGTCATCATCAACATGATCATCATCACCGTCATCATCATCGTTATCGTCATCCTCTCGTTGTTCTTTGTCCAAATGCTTCCCGATTTGATCCATCATTCCCGTCAAAACATCTGCAAAACTTTTACCACTTCGGTTAGAAATGAGCTTCAGTTCATGAAGATAATCTTCAGGAGGACTTCCCCCAGTGGCAGCACATTCACCTGCAAGTGACTTAACGTGAAACTTGACATCAGGTGCTTCCTTGGACTGGTGAGTGTACGGTAATAATGGATTTAAGGCATCTAAAGCTTCTGCCTTTTCGAACTCAATGATCAGGTTTTTGTAATAGCTACTATTGGTATCGCTCACTAATATTACTTTTTTGAGTTTGCCATATCCGCTCAAGCAATCCTTGATTTCATCATCTATTTTAGTATTCGTAACACCTTCTACTAAAACAGAGTTGGCAATATTAATACCAGATCGCGCAATGAAATCCATAATCAAATCTTGATTGGGCACAATAACGGCAAACAACTTTATAAAACACAAAAAAACACATTCACACACACAGACTCCTGGCTAGAGGCTCGCCACTTGTAACACTCTCTATGGGCTAAAGAGACAAACGCAGGTTACGCATTGATTAAGTTCGTCTCGGAGTCTTAGGTGTGTGAATAACCACAATACAAACATGAATAAATTTTCAGATCTGTATTGAAGGCCTTAGATATTTAGTATAGGTTGATATGCAATAATAATTATAATAATATATAGTTAGACAAACACAACATACAGGACGACAAAGGGGGGAAAAAAGAAATAAAGTAATGTACTGTTCAGTTCATGAATGTCTCTGTATCTGAAATGTCCACACACACACAATCCAACAGGGATAGAGTTCGATTTCCTACCACGTTTCAGTAGTATAGCTCGCCATCCGTAGTCAGGGGTCGTGGTAGTAGTAGTTTTGTTGGTGGGTGGTGACAGTGGGCGGTCGTGGTAGTAGTAGTAGCAGCACACAAAAACCTGACCTGGAGGAGGTCAAAACCAAGTTAGTCACCATGATCAAAACATTCGCAACGTATCATAGCTAGCAATTAAATGACCATTTCGTGATAATCAATAATGGTTGTACAACATAAATGGCCAATAGATTATCATGTTCAAAACATCAGCGTCTGTTTACCACACTATGGAAAACAGACGTGCAATGTAATCAAATGGACAAAACGGAAAATAGCCGTGCCCGATCAACATTTGTTATGTTGTAATTCAATTCGGCTCATGAGTTATCATGATCCCGCTCAATTTAAACGAATCATTGGTAGTAAATGATGGAGAGAACATACCAGAGAGTCTTTAGAGTTAGCGTGCAGCTCGCTCGTAGTTCAATATGGCGGCGGCAGTAGCGGCATCCTCTGCTGCAACAAACAGTGAATCTGGATGAAATGTCTCCGTAACGGGCGCTTAATTCCACAAAAGGTCCATGCCGAACACTCACCGATGGTTCTGTCGGGAAGTGGCTTAAGCAGCCTCCGTGGCATTAGTCCAGAACAGCGGTTATCAGTCACAAAGCAGAGCAGAGAGGAGCAAGAGCGAACGCTGGCTAGTCGAAACTTTTGAAAGTTGTTGACAGCGCGCAGCTCCCGGAAACTCTGCGGTTGGCCGGAAGTTGTCACAATAGGAGTGCTTTACGTAACGTGGGTTACATTTGGGTAAAGCCAAACTGAAGATAATGTGCTCGGTTAAAGGAATAGGCCACCGTTTTTACATACTGAGATATGTTCTTACCTTAGCTTAGACAAGTTCATTTGTACCTGTCTGGTCTCCACGTGTGCCTTCAGTCACGTAAACACAGCACAGACGGCGTTAGCATTTAGCCTCTCTCTTCTCCTCTATAGCTCCAAACGAGGTGAAGATAGAAGCTACCAAACTCTTCCACGTTTTCCCTATTTAAATATGGTTACGTGAAGTGTTACACTACAAAGTATAATTACACAAAATTAAACAATGTGGATTTTCTAAGCAGATAAAAAGGGGAACTATATTGTAAGGCGTAATAATACCAGGAATACTTCGGCATCCGCACAGTAAAGTGAAGATATCACTGCGCGGATGTCGAAATTACTTAGTGTAACACTTCACGTAACCATATTTAAATAGGGCAAACGGGGAAGAGTTTGGTAGCTTCTATCTTCACCTCGTTTGGAGCTATAGAGGAGAAGAGAGAGGCTAAATGCTAACGCCGTCTGTGCTGTGTTTACGTTACGGAAGGCACACGTGACAGGTACAAATGAACTCGTCTAAGCTAAGGTAAGAACATATCTCAGTATGTAAAAACGGTGGGCTATTCCTTTAAGGCGGATGGTAAGAGGTTATTATTTTAGCTACTCTACCAATAATAGAATAATGGTTCTAAAAACACTGCCTGACAACAATAAAAACTGTTGCCACCTTAACTACACAAATTGGTACAAGCCTCCTATTGGATCACTGCTGCGTGGGTGATTGTGTTTTAACACTACTGGTGTAATGAGTGGCTTCTCATTTCTGAAACAACCGTGTCCAAAGAAAAGTCCAGTGATCGTGGAAAAGATGTCAGTATGTTTGAGAAAGGTCATGCATCAAGCGGAGGGCAAACGTCTAAGCAGAAATGGCATAAGAACTGTCTCCCTGGAAGAATTGTGATATAGGACCAAAAAGTGGTGTGATGAGTCCAGATTTATCCCGACCCAGAGTGACGTGCGCCTCAGGCAGGTGAAATGACGACCCATCATGTCAAGTGCCTACTGTACAAGCCTGTGGGCAGCGTTCTGATCGTGGGTCTAGGTTCAGCAATGAGATCAGCGTTGACGACTTGAACATCCTGAATGGCCTGGTTATTCCATCAGTGGATTTCTTCTCCCCTGATATTTAAAGATGACAATGCCGGGTGAGTGGTTCAGGGAGCATGAGTCATTCTTGATCACACATGGATTGGCCGCCACAGAGTCCAGATCTTAACCCCATTGAGATGACATTCTCCACTTTATTGTCTTGATTTGTTTGGCTATTATCCTCCATGAATATTATGTAATCAGAGAGCACTATTTTCCCACAGTGTTGTGTTGATTCAAGCAATGGATTATGAACACTACAATAGACTGTGATTTGAGATTTGATGACCATAGGAATACTACCAAATTAAACTTCGGCAATTCGTGCCGCTACCTTCATATCGATGGGCCATTTGATGCATGTAACGCTGGGATTTTATTGCAACATTGTTTGGCCAGTCAATCTCTAAGCCCCTGTAACGCTTTCAAAAACTCATTTTGTTAGTTTGCTGCACTACAGGTCTGAATTTCACTGCACAGCCCTCTCCAATTTCAACCAAGACATTGCCTTCTTAAGCTGGGCAAAATGCGGTTTTCTTTTTTCGCCTGAGGACATACAACTTTTTGGCGGATCACGAAGTGCTCGGGCTGATGAAAAATGCAGTCCGGTTTAAATTAGGATCAGCATCATAATGAGAAGACACAAAACTCGTAACCAAAAAAATATATATATATACAAATGTCATTTTTGATGGGGACCTATTATTAGACAATGGAGTTTGAAAAGTGATGGTCTTTTGCTTTCCTTTTGTGCGTGTAACCCTGGTAGACAGTGAACCAATACAATTTAGCAAAGGAATGACTGAACAAAGCACCACAGCAAGAAAAAGAGACAGAGTGGCTGTTTTTTATAAGAGAGACAAAAAGGAAGACATAAGCTCCATCACTGGTGTTTGACCACTGTAAGCTTTGAGGATAGAGACGAGAGCTGCAGTAAAGAGGCAAGAAAGAACTCCAGTGAGTCACAGTCCCAGACCGAACTGTCTGTATTATCTGCAGAAATGAGCCATGCCAAGTCTGTAGCCCATAGCAGTGTTTACCAACTAAGGGCACGCTTTAGCAGGGGGTACTTGAATATAAGTTTGAAAAATTTTACTTATAAACAGTACTTTACTGTAAGTGAAGCCTTTCTAAATCAACTGCAACAAACTTGAGATGGGTGTTCAATCAATCAATCTTTATTCATATACTGTAGTGCTTTTCATACATTTCATGTAACACAAAGTTTACAGATTGAAAAACATTCTCTCACACCCACCTCCGCCCACAAATACAAACGCATTGTTGTATTCACACTCTCCCCACCCACCTTCCCAGAGACACACCACACAAGCACAACACACACACACAAGCACACCACACACACTCAAGGTAAAACAATGGACGCAATGGACATAAGGCTGGAATAAGGCTGGGTACAGATAAACCAGGTAAGGAAACACCATCCAAGGAGCCGTCTGCATCGGGAGCAGCACCTCGGCTGCAGCCACAGGGCACCAACACGGGTTCCCGGAGGAGGCACGGTAGAAACACCACACCTCCATCCAGACACCACAGGACAGCACCCCAGCAGCCACAGTCAATCCCCGCTCCCGAGACAGAGGGGAGCGGGGAAAAGTAAAATCGAATAATAGGAACACTAAAATAAGACCGAGAGATAAAATACATAAATACAAAATAAATATTAATAAAAATTAAACATCAATTAACTTAATTATAAGGTGCTGAGATAAATAGGCCTAGCAAGAATAAATATCACTTAAAAGCTAAACTAAAAAGGTGGGTCTTGAGCCTGCTCTTAAATACATGAACGTTCTCTGCAGTCCTGAGCGCCTCCGGCCGGTCGTTCCAGAGGCGAGGGCCGTAACACTGGAAAGACGCCTCGCCGTGAGTCTTTCTGTTGACTTTAGGAATAACCATGAGACGCCTGCCGGAGGAGCGAAGGGGCCGTGAAGGTTCATAAGGTAAAAGCAGTTCTAAAAGATAAGAAGGACCAAGACCATTAAGACTAAAAGATGGTCTATTCAGCTTTTCCCGCTCGCCCACTTCTGCCTCCTTTTGCCACGGTTCGGCACTTCCGTTGTCTTGACACTTCCGGTAGAGCGCAACGTCCGTTCACTAAGCGGAGAAGAAAATATGATGGACAGTAGATTGATTTGTGTAAAATGTCCAAAGTTCATTTGCACCAACAAGTCAACACTGCACCATTTCTGTGGGCGTCCTGAAAACGGCTTTGCATTCGTGTAGTAACGGATTTTCTCAGTCCTATGTACAATTAATACTAGTGGATGAGAGGGTACATTAGCGGCCCCCACGGGACCTTCTGGAATAAAGTGACTAGGACAGGTTTGCAGAAGCATTTACTGCTGTTCCTATTTTGGGACTAGGATCATTTTGGGACAGTTTGGGCTCGATTCGCGGTCCGGGACAAAAGCTCCCTGCTCCAACTTCTACAGATTCTCTTATGCCGACAGAATGGGCTGGTGTACAATAGGGCCCGACCAATATATCGACCGGCTGATATATCGGGCCGTTATTTTCTAAATATCCGGAATCGAAAGTGATAGACACTTCAGGTATTTTGCTTTGGAAAGAGCCCAGTCCAGTTCGTACACAAGTATTTTATATTGTAGAAATTTGCGTATAATTTGCGTATAATAATTTGCGTATAATTTCGGAACCTTAAGATATAGAGACTTTTGTTTTGTAACCGACTGATTTCTGTCCTACAAGCTCCCTCCGAACTACCTACTAAACATGAATATATAGCACACCCTGGTGTCACAGTTCAACACTGACATGTTTAGAAGAATCATACACAGGATAAGACATTTCTAAAACATTTGGCCAATATATCAGCAGTGCATATAAGCATCGTCCTTAGAAAAACCCACATCAGTCGACCTCTATTAGATATACTTATATATTTGTATGATTAAAAACCTTTTACTGTGGGTGTATTCACAACCCCATCTCCGAATTCCTGGCATGTTTGCGCAGATAATGCGGTTCGTTTTGAGGTGTTGGACAAAACCAGGAAGCGAATGTTGCGGGGCCATTGTGCGTAATATACTATAACCAAAACAAACGAATGAGGAACGCAAAGACAGAATAGTTTAGTTTAGTTTGGAATTTATTTCAGTGATTATTTACATTATGTACATTGTAGCAGTGCAGAAAAAATAAAGTAACAAAAAAAGTAACAAAAACTCAAAAGGAGTAGGCCGAAGCAAGAAAGCTTGTAAGTGCCTACCCCCATATTCAAAATTAATTTACATTCCGGATACAGTGATACAACATCTCGTACAATATAACACTTTACATTACAAATTACTGGATTACACAATTACAATTGTCCGCATTGACTTTACGTACAGCAGCTTTACGTACAGTAAGAAGGCAACACGAAGATAGAAATGTTTACCAATATGTATAAGCATTTATTTTATTTTATTTACTTTTCCTCTTTCCCATTCGCTTAATAACCATAACCAATCATTACTTATAAACACCAGTCACCATTCTATTAATTGAACATTGACTTAGTTATTATTAAGTATTACGTAATCAACATGACCCATTATTATTGACATTACCATTTCCACCGTAAAAATATTAGCTGTGATTGTTTGCCTTGTTTAGTGAGGTGCCTTAAAAAGCCAGGGTGTAATATGGCCAGTTGGTAGAGGGCAGTAGCCCCCACCAGCAAGCCCTCACCCTGCTGCCCTAACTAGTTATTGTTGTGAGACAGTTCGGAGACCTATGCTGGGTGGTGCATTAAAAAGACAAGATTTATGAACCTGTTGAAAGGGGGGGGTCATCCACCAGGTCCATCTCTTGCCGGCCCTCGTTCAATATTGTTAAATAGTGACCAGTGGAAACAGGCTGTCACAGCATTATTGTTATCTTTTGCGTATTCATTTCTATCCAGTTCCTTTAATTCATAACAACTTAAACTTAGAGGTTGGTGACATTGGTTCTATCAGCAATGATATGGTTAAAACAGATTCACAGTATAAGTACTTATAATTATCTATAAGTAATACAAAATTACCTATAGATACTAAGTACAAGGTCACATGTCTTTAGCATATTTCTTAAACACATTTCTCTGATACTGTTTTTTGAATTGCTGTAGACTATCAGCGCCTGTTAAGGGTTCCTCTAGATTATTCCACAGATTTACACCTCTCCGGGTGATACAATGACTTTTTAGGGTAGAAATCTGGACTACAGATTTTTTTGCCAGAATAGCGCTGACAAAATGAAAACGCATGTGCAGACAGTCTATAATTAGAGCTAGAGTGAATATGAAATTGACACCAGAACTTAGCCATGATATAGTATATGAGGTAGAAACCACTGATATAAGCAGTGACTGAGGCCAGTGAGCAAAGCCCTGATCAGATCCTTTTTAGTACCTTGTTCTGCATCCGTTTCCCTCGGACACTCGTCATGTAGCTTTTTGGTGTCTCTGCCCGTAGCCTTCGCAATTGTCTCGTGGGAAGAAAACATACCGCCGTGCTCCGTTAGTCCTGGTTTAGTCCCGGTTTTGCCTCGTCTGCTGCACCTGATGAGCATTGCTGCTCCGTGTATCGGCTCATTTATCTCCCATTTCGTCCGTAAAAAGATATGTGCGTTTCGAGCGTAGTTACTGTCACTTTCATATTAAAAAAATCCGAAAGAAAAGCCCACACGTAGTCTGATACCGCTCCATTTTGTAAACTAGATACGGAACAGGAAGTGGAGTTCAATTGACCAATCAGATAAGCGTGTTTCTTGTTCACTGTTTTTCCTGTGGAAGGTTTTGATGCAGCGCCCCCCGCAGGCGTGCAGAGGATTTTTGCATTTAAAATGTTGATCCAATGTTGCAATTTTGGTCCCCAATCGAACCGAGTCTCAGGTGTGAATGCGACCTATGATAACACATGGTAACCTATAGCCTATTTGAAAGATTAAAAAAAACTCCATCAAATTACTTAAAGGGGGGGTATTATGTAAAATCGACTTTTTCAAGCTTTATATCATGTTATTATGTCATTCCCTCATTAAACACATGCCTGGAGTGTTGCCTTGGCTCATTCACATATTTTTGAGTAATCAGTAAAAACTTAGACGGCAGCCATTTTAGGTGTAGCTATGCCTCAGTCCTCCTAGGAACGCCCCCACCTCCTGGAGACGCCTCTGGACCTTTTGTCACCAGCCAAGCCACCAACCACTGCTCCTCAGCTCAGCAGAGCCCCCTCCCCACACAGTAGTGTTGTTTAAATGCCACAGCAGTGTGCTGAAGGGGGCGTGTCGGAAAGCTTCTTAAAGAGACACAGGCCTATTTCAAGACGTTCAGTACAGCCATTTTGAGAGAGCAATTTTATTCAAGGCAGTTATTTTAATTTACTGCATATACAGACCAACAGAAGGTTACATCATCATTGTAGTATGCTATAGACTGGTGCTATGTGATTGAAAAAAGCATAATACCCCCTCTTTAAAATATTGGCCTGTCAATTATATCGGCTATCGTCAACCCTCTTCATATCGGTATCGGGCCCTTGGTTAGGCCCTAGTGTATAAGGTACTTTCACAGCGTATGTTACGTCTTTCTCTCGATGTCCGTCCATGGACTTTAATCATATCCATGTCTCTTTCCCAGCTGTCTGCTGTCAGTGACTTATAAGTCCAGGCCACAAGAAATCACATACATTTAGCATTTTGGTAAGACATTCAATAAATGTTGAGCTGCCTAATGTCGCTGTAACGGGCAAATCATTTTCTCAGACAGGGGCCGTCAGCTCTGCCACTGCTCAATTGACAGGTGGAGAGTAGAGGGGCTGTGGTGAGAGACTCTGCTTTTACATAGTTTTTAAGCACATTTTTATGCAATAGGTCATATCTGGTGGGCACAGCGGACATCACAATCATGACGAAGTTTCACATCTCTTGAAGGAAAAAGTATTTTAAAAAGTCTGAGAAATGTCAAAAATGGGACCTTCAAATGGAGAAAGGCCAGTGCAGAAGTGAGACTCTTCCACCAGCCTGCAGACTTCGGTTCGTTTCATCATTCAGTCTGCTATTGGCGGGGTATTGTTGGGTAATTGTACACTCCCTGCTGCACCGGTGTGAGTGTGTGAGCTGTCGAGTGAAAATGATTCGTCCTCGGGCCCCTTCACGTCCTCAGACTCATTATTTACTCCGCCGCTGCCGTAAGACTTCCACCCACCGCCAGTGCATTCATCACTATTGTGCCCCCCAAACTCCAAAAGACCCATTTCAAGCCATTTTCTCCCACTTTGGTGGCGGCTCGTCTCGTGACTCAGAACAGACCGCTTTCCAGTTTGATGGTGTTGAAACTTCTGCTCTTGCACTGGAAGATGTGTTTTTGAAAGACTTGAGTCAAATGATCAAGTGCCACAGACAAAACGAGGTCGTCAGTGACTGGTTCCACAAACTATGAATTTGCTGATGGCTCAAAGCTTTGTCTTCGATTGAGAGTGAATGATCAACCATATCAAGTAGGGCTGCGGCTATTTCTGAACATTTGGACAACTTTTTGTTTCCTGTTTCCTTGACTTGGACATATACAGTTAAGGATTATCTTGAAGACATTGTTTCATATTCCACGGATTGGCCCGTTTCGTTGCAACTCTCCGAGAACAGCAACAACACCGTGGTCATCTTTTAGATATCCAAAGTGGAGGCACACTGCTGACTTCAATTGTTTCTTTGGATGGATGCAGCTCTTGGTTAGCCCGTCCATCTGCCTTGCTCAATGGCGAGCTTGTGCCGTGCAGCAACACATACCTCGCGTGAGAGATTTCAGTGGTAAATAAAATTCTTACAGTTAACCTACCACGTTCTTTAATAATCGTGGTAATCATGAAAACGGTTAATCTTGACAACCATACATGGCTCATCCATTCCCTAACATTTGCCGTCCCTAAACCTAACCCTAAAGGCTGATTCATACTTCATAAGATGCAAGAACTTTGTCCTTACACCAAGACCTGCAAGAACAAAATGAAATCATTTTTACCATGTATCTGAAGGTATGTCCATGGTTACAAGGCAAAAATGACTTCATATTGAAGCTCTTGGTGTAAGAACAAAGTTTTTGCGTCTTATGATGTATGAATGAGCCTTAACTCACTGATCAGGGGGTCAGCCCTATGTTCCCCGGTACCTATGTTCCCCAGTACCTATGTTCCCCCACTTCTATTGATTAAGATTAGACACCAGCCCACTATCCTTAAGGTTAGTGGCTAGGGCAGGGTCAGGGTTAAGCTGCTTGATATATGTATGATATTTCACTCTCATGACTTATGATTGGTTGAAGTACCAACTCACCTACGGAAAAAAAATCGCACCCGGGGAACATAGGATCCGGGGAACATAGGTATGCACCCGATCAGGGTCACGGCAAGTAACCGGTCAACGTAGCATCAGCCCAAGACATGCACAGTAAGTTAATTGTAGTGAAATCATCTGAGACTTGATGAGAACAATTGCAATTTAAATATTCAGCTGCACGTGATGCCACAAAAACCTTCACTTCCCAAACCTTTAGTTCAGTTTAGTTTCACATTTTCACACATACAATCATGAGATCAACTTATATCAACTCATATCAAAAAGCTTCAACCTTTACAACGTTTTAACAACTCATGACCACAGCCTTTGTTTGGACAGTTCTCTCCGAGTTGTCTGTGCAGCAGGTCTGTCCACTGGAGGTGGGGTGAGTCAGGAAAACTAGGCCACTGGTTTGTCAGATGTGGGCCGCGGCGAGCGCTGGAGCAGACTGTTCTTCAAAAACACTGCGTCCTCCGCACGTGCACTGCCTTTTATAATATTATCTCTGTATTCGCTTCGTCTTACGCGTCCCTGAAGGGCAAGAGCGTGACTAAACGCGCATCGAGGAAGAGGAGATAGAATAATAGCATCAAAACAAATAGAACAGAAGATTTGGAATTGCAAAATAACTTGGCCTGTTTTCAAAGGAAGCTTTCAAAGCAGACACCCTGAGCTTTGCCTTTCAGATGGGAAATTATGCAGAATTAACTTTTCTTCATTCTTAAAAAAAAAAGTACCGTCTGCACCTCAATAACCACCTGGAGTAAGTCAATTGGTTATTAGTAACACTCTTTGGCGAGGTCATTTCTTTTGACTCGACAACATTGCTGAAACACCACTTGAAGTGTTTCTTTGTAAAAACAGAACAAATGAAATGGTTGTCATTTTCTCTTTTCTTTGTTTTAATTGACACATCTATTTAAGCGCTAGAATAATATTATTGACTCAACTTTAGAGTCACTGGTATCATCTGCAGAGTACCGTGCCTAACAGCTAGAAGGTCCCGGGTTCTGTGGAGTTTACATGTTTTCCTTATGTCTCTGTAGCTTTGCTCAGGGCACTCCGGTTTCCCCTGCCACTAAAAACATGTACAACAGGTTAATACTCCAGTCAGGTGTTTCTGAGCATTAGCCTGGCTCCACATCTGGAGATGAGTCCCCGAGTGCCAGCCTACACTGGCTGCCCACGGCTCCAGTGGCATTGAGGATGGGTCAAATGAACAAATGTCCTTACGGGGGATTAATGAAGTATAACTTAACCTTCACAAAAATCAAACACGTTTTTGACAGATGTATAAAACGAGATGTCTGTTTTTACATTTGAACTCTTCACTTCTTATAATAAATTATGGAATAATGTAATAAAACACTAATGGATTTTTTTTAAATATTCAAGACAGTAGTTATAAAGTGAATCAGGTATGTGAGCCCTGGTGTGTTAATCCAATTTCATTTTTATGGCACATTTCAACAGCTAAGACAGTTTCCAATGTGCTGTACAGTTAATGGAGTTTCTCCTCTTTTTATTTTTTCTTTGGCAAATGCTACTGTAAGAAGTGGGGGCGACGGTGGCGCAGATGGTAGAGCGGTTTGTCTCATGATCGGAAGGTCGGGGGGGTTCAAATCCTGCCTCCTGAAGGTGCACATTGTCGTTGTGTCCTTGGGCAAGACACTTCACCCTACTTGCCTCCAGTGTCTGCGTACACTGGTGTATGAATGAGAGAGTGAATGGGTGAGTGGATCCTTGCTGTAAAGCGCTTTGAGTGCCTAATGTAGGTGGAAAAGCGCTATATAAGTTGAGACCATTTAAGTGTTGCTCGATGCACAAAATGGCAGATTTTGCCCCTAAAGTTCTATTCATCTTGTTCTGAAGCAGCACTCTGAGCAGAGACGCCCAGACTTTCATATCAATTCATTCGATCTCAATCTATTCAGGTGAATGGTTCATTCTTAGAGACACAGTGATGGTCAGAGGGTCTGATGGCACAGGTTTGTGCAGCTGTGCTTCGGTCAGTCTACCCCAAGGGCAGCTGTGGCTACATAAAGCAGGTAGGTATCCACCAACACATACGGGGGAAAAATGATCCCTTGTAGGAATTGCCTTGAAATGCTTTGGTTGAATTGAATCAAGTGAAAAGGGCACAACAAAATGCCCTTCCCTTCAGATTCCCCCATTTTATACACGATTATGTACAGCAGGGATCTCCAACCAGTTGCTCTCCAGCCCTTTGTTGGCAGCTCGCCAAAGGCTACCTCCACTTCTACACTCACTTCATAAGTCCCATTTTAGAGGCATTTTCTGTTTGTTTTAAACACGTTGAACAGAACATTTGGGTAAATAATGTAAAGTTTGAGAACAACATTAAATTAGTTTTCTTTACTCCTACCGCTGTACTAAATATGACTGTAAACAACTGGCAATAGCTGCATCTGAGCCCTGTTTGTTTGTCTGTTTAATTTGAAAATATAAATAAAATATATATTAAAAAAAAAATTGTTTTCTTTAATTATGTTAAAATGCCATCTTGGCTTTTACCTCTCCAGGGTGTGCTCCTCCTACGTCGCAGAGTTACACAAGTATCTTTGAAACATACGTAGCTCCCTGACTTTTTTGTTGCATAAAAGTAGCTCACCAAGTAAAAAAGGTTGGAGTCGCCTGATGTACAGTTGTTTCAGGGAGGTGGAATGAGCTGCTTGTTTCACTTGTTTGCTTGATAAGGAAGGCTGGTTGGTGTGTGAAAAAAAAAAAAGTAACTAATACTGAGATTAATTAAAATAATTGAAGGTTCAGAACTAATTTCATGTTCTCTAACCCTCCCTATGACGCCGCCTTCAAACACATTGATAATGCATGCCCGTCTCTGAACTAAATTACAAGTGTGCACTCAGTTTAGTGCAGGCAATTTACTGCAATTGGCACTTCACTGAACGTTGGACATATCCAGCCGCATCTAACAAGTGGCAAGATACTGTAGCTTTGTTCTCTTTCTCCTGTTCCTTAACTTTTGAGGCTTACGACATGAGGTTGACCTTGAAAAACCTATTGCAGTTAGGAACAGGAGCTTCAGCTGCTCCTTTTGCCCATCAGGACAATCTGAACCTTCCTAAGCCAGGACATGTTTTTTTTGTTTTTTTTATTGAAATGTCGTTCATCAGAACTCTCAATCATCTCAGAATCAGAATAGCATAGAACAGGTTCACAAACTAGAACTTTTTCTCAGTACAATTGTGCAACATAAAACATATAACACAAAATTTAGGTAAAAAATAAGATATAAAACTTTAAAACTATAAGGTTATAAGGGCATGCATAGAGACAAATATGATAAGATGACAACAATTTGACATAGAACAACAGCGTGAGTGTATTCACAGGTGTGCAGGTGTATTAGGTGAGTGTGGACATATCACATTGTGCAATAGAGCAGATTACATCCATAAGTCTGTAACTAAGTTATTGGGTCTTTTGTTCATGAGTCTGATGGCGTTGGGCAAAAAACAGTTCAAGCGGCAGGAGGTATGGGTCTGAATGGACTCGTGCAGATATCGGCTGAGTTTGGAAAACTTCGGGTGGCAGCGCAGTCTATTATGGGATTGTTCTTAGTTCCTCTGCTATAGGAGGTAGTAAAGGAACCATACAGCTCCTTTAAAGGGACTATACAGAGTTTAAAAATGTTAAAACTAAGTATTTTCTTCCCCCTACATGTTCCAGCCATGTCCTAATGTGTAGAATGAGCCCAGACCTGTTCATCACAACTGCCTCGAAATCCTGCACTGTCTCTCAAAAAGGTGTTACTTCGGGTCCAAAGCTTAATATAGAGACTGCAGTTACGCATAAGACCTGAGGTGGCAGTAGTGAGCATAAAAATGACCAACATGCGTCTAGTCTCTTTAAGATAAGATAATCCTTTATTGACCTCACAATGGAGACATTCACTTGTTACACTTGAAACACTCAGGGTGTGCAGAATAGAGGCTGACCGATATATCGGGCTGATATTTGAGGATTTTACAATATCAGCTATCGGCCGATCGATCGCCGAAAAACGCCAATATTTCCGGGACCGAAAATGATAGACGTCACATTTGCTCACAAAGAGCAAAGTCAGGGCTCCTCCCACAACTCCCTCGGCCTCAGGGGAGGTGAGAAACATCGCAATGAAAACGGGTTAGCTTCAAGTTTGTTAAACACAAGTTTCACTAAACGTCCGTAGTTTAAACCTCCACTAATGTATTTTTGATCGCTGCGCAAAATGCCGCGGCTACTAACAATATGCTAATGCTCACGACAACTAATCAAAGCTGGGACAGAAACTAATGCAGAATAGACAAGAAATGTGCAAACAGTTAAATAGTAAATAGAGGTTGTGGGGAGGAATAAGGAGGCACAAGCTGATTCAAAGAACGAACGTGACTTTATTCCTCGAGACACAAAAACAGACTGAGGACGAACAAGATGTCGGGGCAAGACACACCCCCAAATCCCTCCAAGCCCACTGGGTGAGAGAACTCTACCACATAACACCACAAGGTATCGTATGTACAATGAGTAATAACAAAAAGCTTAAAGGGGTAAAAATATAAATAATGACAAAATAAAAATATAAAAATTCGAAAAAAAACTATAAAAAACATAAAATATCAAAGTCGGCATTGGAAGTGCGAAGTTTACAGTCCT
This sequence comes from Neogobius melanostomus, assembly GCA_007210695.1. Taxonomy (NCBI): domain Eukaryota; kingdom Metazoa; phylum Chordata; class Actinopteri; order Gobiiformes; family Gobiidae; genus Neogobius; species Neogobius melanostomus. Next base: position 1,575,019 of record VHKM01000376.1, read on the forward strand.
AGTGCGGGTTATCGATAAAGTGACGCTGATACAGGGAATATTTTTTCCTAGCTCCCTCCCAACTGCGCTGACACATTTACGTAGATGCTCCCCGTCATGGCTGACGATGACGCACGTCCGGGTCAATGCTGAGGAGAAGGACATTCCTAAAATGAGGTTTTCCTTTCCACAACATCTCCACTGTAGTAGCTCCTACAGACTCCAAACGTCCCAGTCTTGGACCTAACAATATTTTCAATGATTTTCAATGCTTGATTTAGTGAGCTTTGAACCGCGAAAAAAGATATCCATCCCAAATCTTTGTAACTGTATCAACCAACAAAAACACCAATCAAGATTTTGTCACTGTAAGTTATGTTTATTCATAAAATGGCTTATTTTTATATGAAAACAGAATGACATAAAGACTCCACAGTGGATGTTGCGATGTTGTAAAAGCTCATTGGTTAGTCACAGCTCGGGGTCTCCGAAAATGTCAGTGTAATAAGTATAGTATCAAAAAACATGACGCTAAAGCCACAGATATGAAAGTAACCGTTTAGATTGCGGGTTCGCGCTCTGTGCCCCTGAGCTGCAGACTACGTTCGAGGCTGAACACTGATTGCCTCTGAGCAGATTTAGTGCTTCTATAAAACGGCACTCCTCTAATGAAATGGTAGACTCTGAATTATCCGGGAAAATGGAGTAAACAAAAGTGTTGAGCCGCCGACTCGCCGCTCTCAAAACGTCTCAAAACACTGCTGCGGCAAACACTGCTCCTCTGAAACTGCTACATCACGAGGAGGAGGAACGTCGCCAATTAAAGTGCAGTTTTTCAAATTATTGCCTAGTTTGATGGATAATGCCTGTGGGAAGTATTAATCATACTGTTGCTCAAGTGGAAATTTTATGACGAACGGTTGAAAAAAATAGTTACATTTTTTATGTAAAGCAGGTAAAAGTTTGTTTTCGGGACATAAGAAGAGGTAGAGTTCTGTATTCCAAACCTGGGACTCGCTCGTGGCCCATTGGTACAGTTTGGTTTAACAGCTGCAATAAAGGAAATCCTGTGCCCGTGTCTATTAAAGAAGTTATTGTGGTTAACATTCTCCTTTTATTTATGGGCCACTTGAATCTTTATTTAATAGAAAATATATGGTAACGCTTTATATTAAGGTGTTCTCATTAAATAGTAATAACCCATTAATACGTAATTAATAATTAATAGGCCGTGAATAATCTGCTTATTCATGGCCTACCCCATTCCTAACCTTAAAGGAACAGGCCCCCGTTTTCCATACTGAGATATGTTCTTACCTGAGCTTAGACGAGTTGATGCGTACCCGTCTGGTCTTTGTGCGTTTCCTCAGTCACGCAAAACGATCAAAGAAGTTGTTAGCATTTGGCCTCTCCCAGTATATTCCTATAGCTCCAAACGGGGTGAAGTTAGAAGTAACCGCGCTCTTCCACGGGCACAAAGACCAGACAGTATCAACTCGTCTAAGCTCAGGTAAGAACATATCTCAGTATGGAAAAACAGTGGCCTGTTCCTTTAACACTTACCTTAAGCAGATTACTAATGCTTATTAATACCTATTAATACTTAACGAGCACACCTTAATATTAATTCATTTCATTTATTTATTCATTTGAGCAGAAAAGTATTTCAAACATTTTTCTCACATGTGTATTACAGGATAGGGTGTAAGCTTTTACTTATAGTCTTTAAATGTCTGCATGGCACAGCTCCTCTGTATTTGTCTGAGCTTCTTATTCGTCACGCCCCTGCTAGAGCTCCGAGGTCTGCTGATCAGCTGCTTTTGGAGGTTCCTCGCTCCAAGTGCGTGGCCCGAGGTGACAGGGCTTTCTCTGTTGCAGCTCCCAAACTGTGGAATGAACTGCACTGACGCTTGACCATTTTAAAACCCTGCTAAAGACACATTTCTCCTCCAAAGCTTTCACATATCATGGCCAGAATCTGAGCTGTTAGTGCTTTGCTGCCTGTATATTATGTATTGAGTTCGGGAATGTGATGTCATGTTGCTAAGCATTATGGGATTAGCAGCAACTGTAAACTAATGGAGATTTTAAAAGTTAAAACACTGGAGTTATTGTTCACATTAAAACACTTGGACACCACAGTGAGTTAGATGTATTTACCAGCAGTAACTCAGCAGCTAATGGAGTCGTTGCACGGCTTTTTCTCCACTTTTTTTAGATAATGTTAGTCAATGGAAATGTATGCTAACAGCTGCAAAGATGGCAGATCTCCATGGTAACTGTGGAATTTCCTGAACTCTATTGCTGGGTTGCAGGTTCTAGAATGTGATGATGTCACAGGACCCAGTGTGGAGTGGGAGCCAGTTTTTCCTTTTAACTGCATTACACTTTAACAAGTCATAGCTAAAAAGGACATTTATGAATTACAAAAATGATCATTAATATCAGTCACTGGGTCCATGATCTCTCTGTGCAAGACCAAAAATCTCCTCAAAAACAAAATAATTTGACCTCTATATAATCTTCAATGAAGGTATTTGAGTCATCTTCTGTACTCGGTGGTTGCTCAGCACGCAGCGTAGATAAAGACTCCTCCCCATGGTCTTTATCTACGCTGCGTGCTGAGCGGGACTTTGTCCACTGACGAAGCCTTTTGGATGAGAGGCGAAACGTTTGGAGACTTCAACCACCGAGTACAGAAGATGACTCAAGTACCTTCATTGAAGATAGACAACTCCTGTACGACTGAGAACTTACACAGACACCTCTATATAATATTATAGGCCTTTAGAACGCTGTGATGTCACCTGAAACCCAGCAATTGTTTTATATTTTGTACTGTAGACCTTTTTTGTGAAACACTTTGGTCACCAACAGTTGTTTTTAAATGTGCTACATACATAAATTTGATTTGATATGATTTGAAGAAATGATTTGAAGAAAGCAAACAAAACAAGACTTTTGTGCTCAAAACTTATAATAATCCTACCCTTTAATCATAGTAACATGATCGTACAAAAATGTCATAAAGGATTTATCGTGTACAAACGTACAAAAATAAATACACCATACTTAAGATTATACCAAGGCACATCTCTTTTCCATTCTGATCATACAAAAAAATATGAAAATTATATATGACTGGATCATATATATACACACTTCAATATGGCTCAGCCCTGCTATACCAAATATACCCACGTGTACAAGCTCTGATTGAGAATATAAAGCGACATCAATAGCTTTATGTATTCATAATGGCACACATTAAAATAGTGGTGGAGTAATGGGTGAAAGAGTAGTTCTTTTCCCTCTGGCAACTTGGAACATAACCCTTTGTGTGTGATTCCAGAGATGCTGTCCGTATGTATGTAAATGTTATGTGTTAATGATGTTCTAGTGAGGAAAACAAAGTAAAAAGGTCTCACCTGTGCACCAGACTACCCGTTAGTTTCCACTTCGGGAAACTTGCTTTTAACCTGTTCTTCAAAGCTGTTGTTGCAACTTGTCAGGTTCAGGGGACCCATTTCCAAATCTTGCAGGGCGCTCCAGACTAACATTTGTACCAGGACATGATTTAAGTGCATCATTTTAGGAATATGTGAAAGGACTGTTCACTGCCAACAAACAATACATTTTATATTACGCCGTTTGTTCTATCTATCTATTAATCTTCCAAAACCAAACATTATGCATAACAATAATAATGGTAATAAATATGACAGTGACGTTTTCATTTTAAAATAGCATAACTCTTAGAAAGGAGGAATATTATGTAAAGCTGTTCTTATCGTTCATAAAGCAGGGACAAGTTTGAGATTGGAAAATAACCGTTTTCTGCTTGAGGGTGATAAAGACATAAACAAAATTAATGTATTAAGATGAATCAATTGATTTAGATGACGTTAAAGTAATCAGATCGGGATATATGTTTTTTAAACCAATGAGCTTTGACGTCTTTTGCAGATTTGATCTTTATATCATCTCAGTAAATGCATATCTCTGGACAAACACCCTGCTCAAATCATAAAATTGAAGTGTGAACTGTGACAATTGCCTGATCTTCCCGTGTCGGAGTCTGTTCAAGGCGCGGCACTGCTGGCGAATGTGGAAAAACATGAATAAATATAGAGATATCGATTTGAAACTTAGAGATTACTGGCATTGTATGTGTAAAAATGACCAAAGTTGCCTGCCAAAGTTGATATATTACTTTTGTTGATTATTATTTTTCCAGAGGGTATTTTTGGATAACTAATAGGGATTTTTTCAGAAGCAATTTTGGATCTTGTTTTTGAATTAACCTCTTAACCGAGGGCATTTTCTCCAGTTCGGCTTTACCCAAATCTGAAAGTGTCAAAATAGTGTCGAAAACGAGGATGAAAACGCATCAAAAAAGCAACAAAAAAAGCAATGAAAATGCGACCCAAAAAAAACATGGCAAAAAAAGCAACGAAAATTACAAAAAAGGGACATAAATGAGACAAAAAAGAGATGAAAACGCTACAAAAACGCTTAAAAATGTGACATAAATACGGCGACAACGCGACAAAAAGGTTACGATCAGTTTTGTAGGTCTTAGCTTTCAAATCAGGCACACTGTTGCTCTCCAGTCAAGAAACCTTTAGATTTGGGTAAAGCCGAACTGGAGAAAATGCGCTCGGTTAAGGCGGGGGTTAAAGGGGTATTTCAGGATTACTGACATTGGACCTCATTTCCTAGTTATCCAGAGTGTTGTTGATGTCTGGAGATATTTTTTTCTTAAATTCATGCAGTTCTTATATTTGAAGAGTCTAGTTGCGCTAGGCTAACGCCTTATAACACCAGACTAACAATATAAATGTTTTAACCAATTTGCATTTAAAATAACTTATATTTGAGCAGCATCAGCTTCGAGGCTGTAAGCTAACGCAGCGGCGGAGTGATCTGCGAGAAAATAGTCCCTCAAAATGCGGTAATTCATTAGCCTGGCTAACGCCAGACTAAAATCACAAGTGATATTTAGTCTGGGGACCACCAATTCATTTTCTCGTAGGAGAGGTGTGGTTTACGATTGTTCATAGCCGTTTATTGGGCGCTACGCATGTCTCTCATGCGTCTGCACGTAGCCATAGCCAATCGTATCATGGTATCAGATGACGTATGACGTACCTGCTGTAAACTTTTGAGCTAAACTATTTAGAACACGTTCTAAAGCTTGATCGAAAGATGGCATCGCGTCTGCTGCTGTCATGTTGGATCCGTAAATATATATATATATTTTTTTATCCCTAAACAAACTACAAGCTTCCGTATATCAAATAGCGCGTCATCGTCTTACCGTCCCTCCTCGTTCTGTGATTGGTGCCCAAATCCATGGAAAAATGTCGGCCATGGTCCCCAGGCTGTTGTGAAGTTCGAAAAGATTCGAGCGCACACAGCAGTCTGGCGTTAGCCAGGCTAGTAATTCATGTGATACAAGGTCGGTTATATTTCAAAAATTATTCTATCGACACAGACATTTATATGGTTAGTCTGGTGTTATAAGTGATTTACCTCAGGTGCACTGTGGAGTGGGTCAGACTGTTTTTAATGCAGGCTAACTGATACCATAGAAATGCTTTAGCCTTGCCCTAGCCTAGCGCCACTAGACTCTTCAAATATAAGAACTGCATGAATTTAAGAAAAAAATATCTCCACACATCAACAACACTCTGGATAACTAGGAAATGAAGTCCAATGTCAAAAATCCTGAAAGATATTTTTGAAGTGAAAAAAAAAAATAAAATAAATAAAGCTAGGAATTAGATATTAAAAATCCTCTGAAAGACCTTCAGATTATTAAGTATTGTTAAGTAATTATTGTTAAGTTTGCCGTCTGTAGGAGCGATTAAAGGGGTGAGGTCGGCCCTGTAGTTTTGTAAGGTGTGTCCTGTGCAAGAACATTTCTCCGGTCTTTCGTACGGGTGGCTCTCAGCAAGGAAATGACCATATTTGGATTATAGCGTCATCTTGGGGATCCTTCGCAGGACACGTGGATGTAAAATCTGTCAATATTTGTGAATGGATACGGCTTTGTGAAGCAACGCAGTAGCTACTTCCGGGATATCTCCGCCTCGCTAGCGACAAAACGTCATCAAAATAAGCATCGTACAGGGTAAGTTTGGTCATTTTTATACTCTGACATGAAAACTAAGATATTAAGGGAGAAAGCTACAACTAAGGGAGAAAACTCAATAGTTTCACCTACTGTGTCTCGCCTTAAGGGGTGAAACTGGAGCACCCAGAGAAAAGCCTAAATGGGGAGAACGTGCAAAACTCCACAGAGAAAGGCTTCACACAGTCACAGCAACATTGAACTGAACCCGAGACCTTCTTGCTGTGAGGTGACGATGTTTTCCATTCAGACAAAGTGCCGCAATTAATCATCGCTCTCTCGCTCTCTATCTGCCCTCTTTTTGAAATGAGCTCTGGGCCGCGACGCTCCTCTGCCTCATCTCCACTGCAGCAGCGTTACCATCTGCCTCTGCATTTCCCCTCCTGTGTCTCCAAGCCCTGGAGAGACTTTTTCCATGAGAAATCGGTAATCTCCCCCTTCCTCACATCTTGGACGTCTCGACCTGCTGAGGTCTCAGCACATTAGTGATGGAGACTGAGCCAGAAATTTGAATGAAACGGACAAGACTTCGAGTTTGTTCAAGATATTTACACGTTATCGTTGACGCGCCTACTTCTAGTATAGGTTGGCTCCCCATGTGGATCCATCTTCCTTATGGGTTAGAAAGACGGCCAGTGCGGATGAACTTTAAACTTTTCTTTACAGAAAAATAAACCATTTCATGATCCAGAGTCTTGATTAAGGTCATTTACTGTGAAAAACACATTTTCAGCGATATGCTGTCCATCCATCCATCCATCTTCCTCCACTTGTCCGTTGCCGGGTCGTGGGGGCAGCCGTTGGAGCTGCCCAAATCACATTGCACCAGCCCCCTATGGCTCCTCCTGCAGGGGTGGGTCCACAGAAGGACGGCCTCATGGTTCTAACCGGGCCTGTTGGTCTCTCATAAGGGGCTTCTGAACGCTCTTTGTCTGACCCGTCACCTAAGACCTGTTTGCCATGGGAGACCCTACCAGGGGCACGAAGCCCCGACAACAGAGCTCCCAGGATCATTCAGACGCTCAAACCCCTCCACCACGTTAAGGTGGCAGTTCCAGGAGGGGACGATATACTGTCAGGTCCATAAGTCATCTTCTGTATTGGTAGTTGAGGTCTCCAAACGTTTCGCCTCTCATCCAAAAGGCTTCGTCAGTGAACAAGGTTTCCCTCAGCAAGCAGCGTAGATAAAGACCAGTTGGGAGGAGTTGGCTCCTCCCCTCTAATACAGCTACTCTCACCTGTGGGTAAAACCTTTGAAGTAGAGCGTCTGTAACGACCTGCTCCCCCAGTATCGGTCAGCCCTGTCCTATTCATGGCTGATCACTGCTAATTACCTGCCTATTGTTCTATTGTTAGCTGAGGTATCGTCTTCTTGGACTGGCCGTGCTCTGTCCGTTTTCCCCGTTTGGAGACCTCAACTACCAAGTACAGAAGATGACTCAAGTACCTTCGTTGAAGATGGACAACTCCTGTACGACTGAGATTTACACAGATGTCAGGTCCATAAATATCGGGACATCGACTGAATTCTTACACAATGGATTTGAAAGGAAACAACAAAGATGTGCTTAAAATGCATTTGCATTCTCTCTGCTGAAGCCTTCTCTTGATTGTTGACTTTGACACACATACACCCACCTCCTGGAGAGTGTTTTGATCTGACCTATTGTTGTAAAGGGGTTTTTCTTCACCAGGGAAATAATTCTTTGGTCATACACCACATTTGTCATCCGTGGTCTTCTCGGTTTTTTGATGTTATTGCGCTCACCGTGTGTTATTTCTTTTGTATAATGTTCCAAACTGTTGATGTAGCCACGCCTAATATGTTTGCTATCTCTCTGATGGGTTTGTTTTGATTTTAATAATGGCTTGCTTCATTGATAGTGATAGCTCTTCAATTCATATTCATAATTAACAGCAACAGTATGCTAAATGCTAATATCACACTTGACATGAACTCTGGACGTCTCGTCTGTTCCTTATGAATGGGATAATGAGGGAAGAGCAGACACCAGGCCATGGAACAGCTGAGCAGCCACTTGTCCCATTACTTTTGGTCCCTTAAAAAGTGGGAGTCTCACATACAAACGGTTGTAATTCCTACACCGTTCATCTGATTTGGATGTAAATACTCTCAAAGCTGAAAGTCTGCAGTTTGTTGTTTCATTTGAAACCGATTGTGGTGGTTTATAGGGCCGAAAACATAAGAATTGAGTCGATGTCCCAACGTTTATGGAACTGACTGTATATACTCATGGTTTTTATATGGGAAACGGGATGGTGTCAACAATTGTTCAGATCTGTTATAGGGATGTCCATGGTTAACCAATTAACCAGTTAACCGCTAAAATTACATAACCGAGTAAAAGCATTTTGCTCGGTTAACTGGCGAGTATAATTTGCGGTGGCAGTGAAAATACTTGTAATACATTTTTGCACCATCAGAGACCTCCCAGACATTTGTCCAAGAGAAGTAGTCATCGCTCATGGCTAGGTCGTTTTCAATATGAAGCGGGACAAAAAAGCACAGCATGGGAGCACTTTACATCAGAGAATGACGGATCAAAATGCAAGTATTGCAATACTTGCGTTTCAACAGCCGACACGCGGGCATCACTAAAGACGTAGCTAGGTAAGCTAAAGGCACAAAACTCACCTTTCACGTTATTGTTAAAAAGTGGTGGAGATAAATGTTGTCGTTGTTGTACGCATGAATTACTGTTTCTTTGCACAATGTTTTAAAGAGGGGGTATTATGCTTTTTTCAATCACATAGCACCAGTCTATAGCATACTACAATGATGACGTAACCTTCTGTTGGTCTGTATATGCAGTAAATTAAAATAACTGCCTTGAATAAAATTGCTCTCTCAAAATGGCTGTACTGAACGTCTTGAAATAGGCCTCTGTCTCTTTAAGAAGCTTTCCGACACGCCCCCTTCAGCACACTGCTGTGGCATCTAAACAACACTACTGTGCGGGGAGGGGCTCTGCTGAGCTGAGGAGCAGTGGTTGGTGGCTTGGCTGGTGACAAAGGTCCAGAGGCGTCTCCAGGAGGTGGGGGCGTTCCTAGGAGGACTGAGGCATAGCTACACCTAAAATGGCTGCCGTCTAAGTTTTTACTGATTACTCAAAAATATGTGAATGAGCCAAGGCAACACTCCAGGCATGTGTTTAATGAGGGAATGACATAATAACATGATATAAAGCTTGAAAAAGTCCATTTTACATAATAAAAATAAAAAAATGACTGCAGGTAAAATAAACTCTAGGGCCTTGTTCACAAACGCAAAGTCAGTGACCTACTTTGACTGCTCTGTCATTACCACTGCGTTTTATTTCTATAAATTAATTTGGTTTTAAATGTGTTCCAGCCATTTAATAAAGGTGTTAACAATGAAAAACCCCTTTCGCGTTTGTCAGTATAACGTAACGGAGGGACGGCGCGCGGGGGGGTTGGGGTTGGTGCACACATTTGTTAACAATCTTTATCACAACTGAAATGCAACACCTGTACTATTATATGGACGAGAAATACTCTTCCCTCTCTGCTCCTCACTCTAAGCTTGGGTGACAAAGCAGAGGATACTCTCCTCTGATTGGTCAAAGAGCCGTCCTCTTATCTAAGCTGGAACTACACCTGGTCCAGAGCAGGTTTTGCGCTAAGGGCATGTTTCCATGGAGATCTACCCAGCCAAAAAGTTATCCATAGCTTTGTAGTGCCGCAAAACCAGGGTTAACCCCAAACTTACCCTGCTAACCCTCTAATCCAGCTTCGTGGTGTACCCCTCACCCTCCAACGAGGATGATATTATCTCAATGTACTGGGATCGCTTGTCTCTTGCTGGATCTCGCACATCTTTCACAGCCCTTTCAGCCGGATCATTGACGTCCATCATACTGTATCTCCTACAAAGTCTTAGCAGAAAATATACTCATCGTAATCTGGCCATATTACAGGGTCCTCCCGCTGTTATCTTCATCAGCTCCCACAAGCTCACATCAGAAACAGGACCATTCTGTGTCAAAGTGTTGCCATCACTTGGATGAGCTGCAGTGAGGTGGAAAGCGGATTGTCCTGGCTTGACTTTTCAGCCAGCCTAATGTAAAGTATAGCCTATTATATAAATGAATTCACTGTGACAGTCGGTTCCATTGCTTTGGTTCTTCTGCCTCCATCTCTTCTAAAGTCTAAAGAGAGGCCCTTTTTAATCTTGCCTAGTTAAAACATCTGTGCTTACAATTACTTACACCACGTATGATGCCGTGAAATAGGTAAAAGCTTGCTGTAAGTTTGATGTAAACTTGTCTTTAATAACTTTATATATACAGTAGCCCACTGCAGGAATGGAGATCAGGTCAGTGCAGTCTTTGATGAGCTGATATACACGGAACAAGAAGAAACAAACACAAAAGTGCATTTCTTCTTCTTTATTGGAGTTTTATTGCATTTGAAAGTAAGTATGAGCTGCCCGTGGGTGTGTTGTCATTAGCAAACTGCAGAAGCACTGAGAGATGTGAAGAGAGTAGGTGTGCTGCTGTAATGGTCAATAAGAGTCAAGATCAAATGTGGTTATTTTCTACATCGCTGCACACCCAAACTGCTGGGAGAAAAGTGAGACGATTTCACATATTCCAAAGCCCCACATGGAATCATACTGGAAAGTAAGTTAATACTTTTTTTGGAGGTGGGCCTTGCATGTTGACATCAAGCTCGTTTCTATGAACTTCCTGTGCTCTTACCTGTTTCCTGTCCTTGTGGGGAATTAGTCAAGCCTGGCCGAAGCAGCTATGGGGTTGACAGCCTGCTGCTGGCAAATATTCGCTGACAACATGTTCAAAAGAACTTAATGTAATCCGTTCACAGGCTTTAGTCGTGAAGTCTAAACTTACTTGCACTAAAGAACAGCTGACTTGACTAATATTTGTATATCTTTTTTTAATTATTTGCTTTGAAAATGGAGACAGGAAACAGATACTGTGACACAAGAACTGCCGCGTTATTCATTAGACTCTGGACTTAGCTCATCTCTCTACATACAGTACTTCCAGCTTATTTTAAATATGTTTACACTCAGGTGTTCGTGCTTTTTTAAATTTTTACTATCAGATCTACTAAACGCATTTACCACCACTTGTCAGACTAAAAAGAAGCATGTAACCACATATCAGCATCAAGAATTACAAACGACGCTTATTCCCAGAGCATCAGACCATCATTAAGGCAAAGGTTTACTTTATAGACGGCTGTCAAACAGCTTCAAAACATAATTTAAACAGCAGACTATGATTACCTAACAATGCATTCACCCAAATGATATGAGAGCATAAAGGAGTTGTTTATGTCCTGCTAAAGTTAACAACAGCTGAACCCGGACAGATGTGAACCGTGGTGTAAACATGGACTCACCCGCGTTGAGGAGCATCGCGACCTCCTTATGTCCGCAAACACATGGCAGCTTCCACACTTCATCTTGTGTTGCCAGCGAAAAGGCCCGTTGCGAGGAGTCGTCCCAAAAACGAAGAATATCTGAGTAATCTGCCAGTATTATTAGCTAGTTCTTCATAGTGTTTACAGAGACCCGCGTGCGCCATGCCAGTGAACGTAACCGATGAGGAGTCTTCAGCGTGGTGTGCATGCTCTGTGATTGGGTCTGGGGCTAAATCCAGCTCAGTCCCAGAGCCGAGTGTATGTGTGTGTATGTGCTGGAGGCGGGACCTGCAGCACTGCCATCTATCATCACTGTCATATTCATGTGCGTTCTCGGGACTAATCAGAACTAGACCTTTTTTTGTTCTTGTGGTAAAAATCCTGATCAGATGTATAAAACTACAATGATTATACACAGTAATGACATTAGGCGATTAGTTAGGATATAAAATTAACTATAATAAATGAAAAATACAACTTATTCGTTCTTCTTTCTCTCGTCAAAAAATGACAGGTGGGGCTTAGCCCACCTAGCCCATTGATATCAGCCGTCCCTGTTTACACTTAATTTTTCAATATCCCCTCCTCATTGACTACAAGAGAAGTTGAACTTCGTCCAAAGTTTCACTAAAAAAAAGCCAAATAAAATTCATTTAAATGACCTGATAAATCAACTAAAGTGTGTTAGATTTCATCAGTTGTTAATCAGGTGTTTCAGTGTGATCTTCACTGCCGTCTCCATGTCCATCAGAGCTGCCTGAAGCTCTTTGGAAAATCCCAATGAAACTCTGCTTTTAGAAAGTAGCCTCTGACCCGGGAACAGGGGAAGCTCAACTTCAAAGCATGGATGTCGTAACCCTCACCAGCTGAATGGTAATTGGCTGCCTCCACATAAGGGGGAAAAAGTTTTGTTTGACAGCTCTTGCTCCTGATGCTCCTGCTCTGTGTCTGTAAGAGCAGCATTAGCATTAGCTGCTGTCACTGTGAAGCTACAATAGAAAAACTGAAGCTGTTTAGACCAACATGACAGGAAAGATCTTTATTTCAGTCATGGACAGTCATGTTTTATGGAAGCTTTCAAAAGAAATGTACTTTTGTGGGAGGAGACTTTTGTGGACTAAAAGTGTTTCTTGGTGTATGCTCTTCCTGCTTTGCGCTTCTGTTAGCCACATACGCTACATCATTACACAACCACAACAGCTCAGAATTATAATTATTTAGTCCTAGTTTGGACCTGGTTTAATCCCAAGTTTTTAGACCAAGTTTTGTATAGTTCCACTAAAACATCTAAATAATTTCTGTATATGCACAAATAGCTGTGTGTAATCGTGCACAGTACTATGTTGGTACCACAGGTCCATGACAATGAAAATATAATGAATATTTCATTATAATAAACTTCCCCTGTTTGAAATATCACCGCCCGTTACTAATACCCTTGATATATTCTACGTGCTCCCAGCTTAATTTAGTATGATTACCATGTGCTTTGTATCTGTAATAACTTCTGCCTATGTGTTACACAATAGAATAATGGGTATTAGGGGTAGTGTAAAAAAAAAAGTGTTTGAAATATTTGAATAGTTACATTTATTATTCTAATTAAGCATGAATCAGTATAATCTTTGGCCTTTCATTTGTTGTTATTGCACTATGTCAAGATAAAGTTTCTCATATTTTATCTGTGTTTATCTTTGCCATGGAACTTATAAGAGTTTAGACCCTGAAGTCGCTTTGTTTCCACATACTGTAACTCCTTTGATGAGAATGTTTTCTTCTCATCAAAAGCAGAGACTAAAAAACATGTGCAATAGGTGAATCCTCCAGCCAGGTGATGCTGACCATCAGCCTGGCTCCACATCATGGAGATGGGTCCCCGGGCGCGGCACTGCCGTCGACCACTGCTCCTTATGGGTTGCCTCAGCGGCATCGAAGGATGGGTTAAATGCAGAGGACAAATTTCCCTACGGGGACAATAAAGTATACAAACAAACAAACAAACAAATCTCTACCTGCCAGGGTCTAGGCCGTGCCCATGACTGCATTCTATAAACTATTCCTTGTTGATATGTCAATGCTTCTGGTTAAATATCTTTTGTATTTGTACTTTTAACCTTTGCTCCTGCTGTAGCCTCGCATCTTCAAATATACTACCTTTTCAGCCATACCTGAATTCATGAGGGCACTATAACCGTTTCCAGATTGCACTTTTGGAACCTCCCCAAATATTTATAGCGTCATAACCGTGGCGTGGCCTCATCTCGACTTTTAGCTGCGGACATAAAGTCGCGGCTCTCGGGCACACGGCTCTGAATGTGAATGTGGCCCCTGTGAGATCTGCTGACTGCTGCATTGTCCTCAGAGGAGCACGATTACAGCCCATCAGCAGGATACTCATAACTAATGCTGTTGTTATAAACTTTCAATTATGCTGCAGCCACTTTTTGATTAGAAACTAATTAAAGCGTTGTCAGGGGGGCTGTGTACTGGCGGGGTGATTGTGTTGTTGGGGGAAGCAGAGCAGCGAGGTCCTGCTTGTCAGTGTAAGTGCAGGGCAATCACGCTGCAGCACCCGTAGAGGCGATTCTTAATCTGGGTAGTAACACCAAGCTGGATAATTAGGTTACTGTGCATGTTTTAGGTTGATGGGATGACACTAGGACAAGCCAAATTCCAAACCAGGACACAAATAGGAAATGACATCCCTGCTTTTGTGAAAGTAAGGTTCAGGTACACTTTATTAATCCCGTAGGGAAATTCGTTCTCTGCATTTGACCCATCCTCAATGCTGCTGGGGCGACCTGTCGGAGCAGTGGGTAGCCAGTGTAAGCCGGTGCTTGGGGACCCATCTCCATGTGAAACCAGGCTAATGGTCAGCAGCACTTGGCATGTACATGCTTTTAGTGGTAGGGAACCCGAGTACCCGAGTACCTACGCAGACACGTGGAGAACATGCAAACGCCACACAGAAATGCCCCGCCCCGTTACGCCCAAATAGGATGTCTTTGCCACCATTCCGCTAAAGTTAAGGTACACTATACTGAGCTATAAGATTCATCTTGCCAGTGTGCATTGCAGAATGTTTTTGTCTTATCAGATTTCCATATTGCAAGACGTGAGAATTGTTAAAGAGGGGGTATTATGCTTTTTTCAATCACATAGCACCAGTCTATAGCATACTACAATGATGACGTAACCTTCTGTTGGTCTGTATATGCAGTAAATTAAAATAACTGCCTTGAATAAATTTGCTCTCTCAAAATGGCTGTACTGAACGTCTTGAAATAGGCCTCTGTCTCTTTAAGAAGCTTTCCGACACGCCCCCTTCAGCACACTGCTGTGGCATCTAAACAACACTACTGTGCGGGGAGGGGGCTCTGCTGAGCTGAGGAGCAGTGGTTGGTGGCTTGGCTGGTGACAAAAGGTCCAGAGGCGTCTCCAGGAGGTGGGGGCGTTCCTAGGAGGACTGAGGCATAGCTACACCTAAAATGGCTGCCGTCTAAGTTTTTACTGATTACTCAAAAATATGTGAATGAGCCAAGGCAACACTCCAGGCATGTGTTTAATGAGGGAATGACATAATAACATGATATAAAGCTTGAAAAAGTCGATTTTACATATACCCCCCTTTAAATCGTGATGCTGTGTGATGGTTCAATGAGAGAAGTTTATCGCAGTTACTTTTTGCCAGCAGTGTTATTTATTATTATTATATTATCAGTATATTGCGGAGTTACACCTTTTCATGCCTGGCCTGTGATGCTTGTGACTGGCCGTGCAAAGATCCTCGTTGCAGCGGGAGGATGGCTCATTCTGCGACTATCGGTCCAAAATATCAGACACTGCCTGACGTCGGTCGCAGCCCGTCTTTGAACGACGGTTCTATTTTGAAATCTTTGTCCCCGTCTCACTGTACGACCTACGATTTTGAGCTACGACTGAAGATTTTCCCCACGACGAGTGATCGTTTGTCCGTCAAAAATCGTGCAGTGTAAGTTTAAGTACAAAAGTATTCATAATAAAATGTAGAGGAAACTGACCCACACTGGGAGAATGTGTATTTTAAGCATTATCGCTTCACGATCCCCTAGACACATATTTCTAATACTAAACACATGGAGACATAATGGAGTGGTTAGCACTGATACTTAGTGAAACTGTCAAATTTTTATTCTATGGGGAACATAAAATAGTACTGTGAGAAGAACATTTCATCCTAGCCCCCCCCCCCCCCTTCGGTTTGGTCTTTTCTTCCCTTCTTTGACTCAAATAGGGATATCATAGATTTTTTATTTGATATTGTTAAGTCCAAACTGGAAGAGCGTGCTTTTAGTTTCGACTTAATGCTTGGATCTTTGTGGGAGAAAGTGCATTGAATGTAATGATAAAAACATCTTGAGCTGGTTATTTATAGGAAATTAAGAATTGTTATTATAGTCTCTCGTGTTAAGCGTTTTGACCCAGCACACATTTCCTTCTGCGTTTATCCACTCCACTCCTTTACCGTGTTTATTTATTGACTCACAACAATCTCGCAGACCACGCTCGAGTGTGGGAAGAATGAGCCCTTGTGAAGAACGTCTTTTGTTTAGTATATTTCTTGCTTCCAAACAGTGATTACCGTCTTTCAGAGAAAATGGCCTGCTTTGTAACACATGACACGTGCCACTTGAGTTTCATTCGGTTTTGAACATTATGACACTTCCCTTCCGGCCTCCATGTAATCAAAGGCTTTCAGAGCAGCCACAGAGCGGTGGGTCACATGCGCTGGAGAGTGCGTGGGTCCTGAGGTTTTCTGCCTCCATTAATCAGAGCTCAACCAACCGACCAAGCCCCGGAAATCCAAAATGGCTGCCTTTTGATTTCAGTGGAATATGCTAATTGGCGTACGTTATTAATAAAAATGTTTACCTGTAGAGAGAGGGAGGGCAGGGAAGGGAGAGAGTTAAGCTTCCTCACAGCCTGGCAGATGAAGCTGTTCTTCAGTCGACTGGACCTGGCCCCTAGGCTCTGAAGTCTCCTCCCCGAAGGCAGCACACTGAAGAGACTGTTCCTCTCGTTATTCTGGAGGTTTCGCGGGAAAGACAGGAGGAGTAAAAGGCCAAACAAATACCTGACTTTTCAGATTGTATAGGGTACTTACAGCTCCATAGATCCACGTCGTCTATTGTCAATATACACCATCACATTTTGACGCCAAAGGACAACCATGAGGGTTAAAGGTGCAGTATGGAACTTCTATGGGGGGAAAAAAAACTTTATATGTTCGCATTTGACTTTTTAGTGATGAACATGGTGCCTTTACTTTCCATCACAGTGTCCTCTACGATGCTCCTGGATCATCTCCACTTGAACAAAACAAAATCTGAGTTTGTTCTTTTTGACTCCGGGGATGTCCCTCAAATTCAGTTCAGGGTCATGGGGCCCAGTCTCTGAGTCCATCAGGGACCTCGGAGTCATCTTTAACCGAGAACTCTATTTCAGACAACAAATAAATGCTGTCCTCAAAGCCAGCTTTTTTCAGCTGCACCTTTTGACCAAGGTTAAGCCCTTTCTCTCGTGTCAAGACCTGGAGAAGGTGACTCATGCGTCTCTGTTGGACTATTGCAACGCTCTATATTCTGGCCTCCCACAGTCCACCGGTTACAGAGCAGAATGCAGCAGCCCGTCTTCTCACCGGTTCATCCAGACACAGCCACATCACTCCCGCCCTCCCTGCACTGGCTCCAGGTCTGTTTTCGGATTGATTTCAAATTGTAATGTTTGTTTTCCAAGCTCTTCATGGTCTCGCTCCGCTATATTTAGCTAAGATGTTGACCGTACATCACCCCAGCAGAGCCCTCCGATCAGATGGTTCTGGACGTGCCCGGGTCCCGGTACAAAGAGTGAGGCGATCGTTCCTTTGGGGTTCCCGCGCTTAAACTGTGGAACAGCCTGCCTCTCAGTCTGCGTGTTCTCACGGAGCTGTCCCTTTTTAAATCCAGATTAAAGACTCATCTTTTCTAATGCACTGAATTCTGTCTAGGATGTAATCACATTGTGTTCCTAAATTGTTTTATCTGTCTGTGAAGCACTTTGGTCTTCCTGGTGTTGTTGTAAAGTGCGTACAGAAATAAACTTTGATTGATCGATTGGTGCTCCTGGATCAATTGTTTTTAAAGTTTCTGGCAGGTTTTCGCTGCTGACGGACGCTCTCACCAGAGAGCCACAGAGGCCAATGTGGTCAAAAGTAAATGCACCAAGCTAACCACTCATACCACTGCTGGGTCAAAACAAGGTCAATTATGCTCAATATGTTTGTTTTTTCGCAGCAGTTCAATAATGCACCTTTAAAGTACTTTAAAAAGTATTTTGCCAGATTTGTTTGTAATTCAAAATCCAAACACATTAAATAATACAAATGACATGAATTCCAGAGCTGACAGTCTATAGGAGAGTGTAACGCCTTATTGAAAGCTAAGACTTAGAAAACTGATCAAAACAAATCTTTTTCCTTGCGTTGCCGTGAGCACGGACCAGTTAGGAGCAGAGAAGGAAAAAAGCGCAGCTGAAGCAGACACTCCTCCCGCTGCAGGAGGCGGAGGGGAAGAGGACTCGAACGTGGACCCTTTTAACATAGACCCTGCTCGATGGGGAGAGCCTGCCATTGTGGCAGAAAAGGTACGTGCATATTGGGCCAAAATGGGTCCAGAACGCTGCCAAAACAAGGACGCTGATGTCTCTGCTTCAGAACGCCAATTCAAAAGCCAGAAACGTTTTGTTCCAAAAGGTATTTCTTGCGCAAACTCATAAATGGTGAGAATGTATAGAGAGTGGATCTGCTGTTGCTGTTTGGAAGAAAGTCTGTTTTAGTTGAGTTGTACTGTTTTTGCATTAAAGATTGAGATTTTGATACACAATGCAAGATGTCATTTAACATTTATTTTTGATACATGTAGTAGCCGACTTAGGGTTTTGTAGTATTTAGGGTTAGGGTTATAGGTTAGAGTTAGGGTTTGCGCTGAGAGGGGCCTACAATTCTGTTTAAGCCCCCGGGCCTATGGGTACATTAAGGCGGGCCTGGCGGCCAGTGCGTCAGCGTGAAAGAAGGGGGTGTCGCTTTCGCCTTCTGTAAATGAGTGGTACTGGCTACTCATCGGTACGCTTCTGTGCATTTATTTGTCTATTTTTTAAACGAAATTGTGAGCAAATAATTGGGTCAAACACGCGTTCATTTTTAAGACCAGTTTACCGTGGATTTAAGACCAAATAGGCAGAATTTTAGACTTTTTACGGCCTTAAATTTTTATTTTTTTATTTTAGACTTTATAAGCCCTGACCCTTAAAATAACAAAAATGTATTTTACCTGTTTAGCAGCACTTTACTTTCCTGGTTTCATAAGCATAACTATGTATAAATCTTTCTAAATTTGCGATCCCGTCCATCCACGGCACCATTAGCGTGTAATATGTCCCTGATTTCCCCGACGTGTTTACCTCCAAACCTCCCCAGAAGACTTGATTACACTTGACCTGTTTAGCAGCTTCCTTCTGCTGCACCTGATGCTTGTGTCCAACTGGGTCACTCTCTGCCTGGCAAGCCTCCTGCTTTCTTTTCAAAATCAAGAGCATTCTTTGGCCTTTCACACAACAAATCACTGCTCGGGCAGGTTTGAGGACAACTACATTGCATTGTCTGCACATCGATCACATTTTTTTCACCTCATCTTAGAGCTATTTTCTTCACCTGTTCGCCTCGTTCTTGCTGCTGCTCCTGTTAATTATTGTGTTGTATTATTTGTAGAACCTCACACATACATTAGCAGGGCTTTCATGGACAAACCTTTTTTTCTGTGATTTTTAAGACAAGAAACACCAATACAATTCTCCGATGGGTTACTCCGCATTCAACCTGTGACAGTGTGAATGTTTAAGCGGGGTTGCTCTCCGCCACTCTCTCGTACGTTGTCCGTGTCATCTGCATTTTTGGTTAGTGTGTTAGTGTGTGTGCAGGCTGTAACTTTTTAAAATCTATTTTTTGTTGTTTCTTCTGTTGTTTTAATTCACCCATGTTTTGTGCAGCACTACGTGATTTTTTATCAGCGAGAAGCACTTTAGAAATTTCGGAGTCACGATTATTTTGCGAGGAAATGGTGCGATATTACGACTATTCATGATCATCGTCCTAATGAAAGGTAACGACTGATATGGTTTGTTTTTGTGTTTACAAGGCTTTATGTTACTTGAAACATTCACATTGAAAACATGTAAACATTCACTGTCTCTAAAAAAGGAACAGGCCACCGTTTTTCCATACTGAGATATGTTCTTACCTTAGATGAGTTGATACGTACCTGTCTGAGCACACGCACAAAGACCAGTCACGCAAATGTTGTTAGCCTCTCCCAGCAAAGATATAGCTCCAAACAGGGGTGAAGTTAGAAGCTACCAAGCTGTTCCACGTTTTCCCTATTTAAACACAGTTACACGTTACACGATCCAAGTCTAGTTACACAAATATAAACGTGTCGATTTTCTAAGTAGATAAAAAGGGGAACTATATTGAGGCGTAATAACACCTGGAGTACTTCGACGTCCGCACAGTAATATTATCAAAGTACTCCAGGTGTTATTGCTGGGAGAGGCTAAATGCTAACAACATTTGCGTGACTGAGCGCACGCACAAAGACCAGACAGTTACGCATCAACTCGTCTAAGCTAAGGTAAGAACATATCTCAGTATGGAAAAACGGTGGCCTGTTCCTTTAAGACTCCTTTGCATTTAACAATGTTACTACTAAAATAATACTACTACAAAACAATGTAGTAGTATTATTCTATTATATGTAATTAATAGGCTAGGTTTTCTGTTATCAAAACAGATGTCGCTCTGCTTAATTATTTGTCGGATGTCTTGATGAACAGACTATGGAAAGTAACGTGTATCTAAAGCGCACTATTATTATTATTATCACATTTGTGTGCGCTTTCATTTTCCTTTCTGTTTATTACGATGAAAAAAACAGAGTTCGCCTTTTGTTTACATCCTTGTGGCGGCTATTTCTGAACATTTGCTTTATTGGTACTTTGAGAAAGGTTCATACTGTCTTCATACATTAAACTATTGCTGATTGTTCTTTTAGTCGGACAGAAGGTTTGTTTACCTGCTAGTAGTGGTAGAAAATAGTAAAGCAGGTAAACAAACCTTCTGTTTTACAAAAAGAACAATCAGCAATAACTTTATTGGGAATTATGCCGTGTGTTCCTTTACTTGGACATTTACAGCGAAGGATTATCACGAAGGTGTTTCATTCAACAAATCGACGCCTTTTGCTGCAACAGGATTCGTATGAAGGATGTCAATCAGAGACAACAACACCGGGTCATCTTTTCAATGCACAAAGAGATCTCACACTGCTGACTTGACACGTTTTTTTTGGGTGGATGCAACTCTGGAGGAGAGCGTCCGTCTGCCTTGTTCAACTACCGGTGAGTTTACGCGCTGTTTGTGTGGTGTTGCGGTCCATACGTCGCCCGAGAGGTTTCAGCGGTTAACCGTGGCTTCTGAAATTCTTACGGTTAACCTAATCGTAAAACCGGTTGATCTTGACATCCCTACTTACTGTACTATAGGTTCTGACCTGTTCGAGGCTGTTCCCACCTCATTGCTGCCGTGTTTACCTGCTGTTTCGCCTGCAAATTGTGTGAGCCAAATTGAGGACTTTGGAACATACAATTCAACAAATATATGAATGTAAATTTATGGAACATATCAACCAATGCATCTGTGCCTTTATCACTATCCATTTAATCGAAGGCTAATACTAGAACCACTACAAACCAATCCAATGAAGTTTAGAATGAAAAGGCAGAACACCAGACCAATGTCTTTGCAATTAATTAATAAGATGAGTTCTTAGGTTACGGGCTGGGTTAGTCTGCGAACCCGATTCTGCCCAAACATGCGCTCCATCACGACTATAATTATGACTGGCCTCATTTACCGACAACACTAGCCTTTACGTGTGAGGACAGACGGGTTTATTAGTTCCACTATTGTCTGGCTGGATGAGCTCAGTGAACTCACCTTCACTATGCCAAATAAAGATAAGAAATGTACTCGTGTTCAGATTATTTAACCATTACACTAGTTCTAAACCGTGAGACTGTTTCATTGTGTTGAGCCTTTAATAGCAAATTCAACCCAGATTTTCAACCATTTGGTAACAAAAAAGTGTTTCCCTGGCTTCATATAAAGAGAAGGCATTTTTTGCATTAAAATTTACTGAATTTTTAGCCACAACATCTAATTGGATAGAGTCAGGTGTAAATGCATTTATAAATGTTTTCCTGATGGGATTTTAGATCTTTTAAAAAGGCTTTTTATAAGTCACAAAATCAAAAATCAAGTGTTCCTTATTGTTGCCGGTTAAAACCCAATAGATCAAGCTAGAAATTAAAAATTAACACATCCCTAAGTTAAAGGTGCATTATGCAACTTTTCAT
Source organism: Neogobius melanostomus (assembly GCA_007210695.1). NCBI lineage: Eukaryota > Metazoa > Chordata > Actinopteri > Gobiiformes > Gobiidae > Neogobius > Neogobius melanostomus. The sequence continues at coordinate 1,597,049 of VHKM01000376.1, forward strand.
GTGGAAAAAAAGGTTGATATTTGTGTGTATTTGACCTTGTAGTGACCCAGCTGCTGTTTAAGTCTCTACAATACTCCAGGATCAATTGTTTTGTAGGTTTTCAGGTGAGAGGATCCGTCAGCAGTGAAAACCTTCCAGTTTGGAGCTACTTAACCTCTTAACCCCCACATGAACCATTTGGCATTACCCAAATCTAAAAGTGGCAAAAGAGCGACAAAAACGTGCCGTAAAAAAGCAAAAATAAGACAATGAAAAAAAGACAAAACACACAACTAAAAAGTGATGAAAAAGCAACAAGAGGGCCACGCAAGAGCGACAAAAAGGTGACAAAAATGCGATGAAAGAGTGACCAAAACACAACCAAAAAATGAATAAACACAAAAATGCTGCGATCCGTTGTGTAGGTTTTTGCTTTCAAATGAGGCGTCACACTAGTCTATAGTCTGTAAGCTCCTGTCGAGAAGCTTTTAGATTTGAGTAAAGCCGAACTGGAGAAAATCACCTCGGTTAAGGCAGGTAAGGTAAGAGCCTAAGTGTAATATTATATTGTTGCGAAATCTGTGCGTACGTGTGTATATTTCTTCCGTCTTTAGCTGAGGCTGTGGCCATAGATACAGACGGCATCGCAACCAGCGTTGCCAGGTGTACGATAATTATGGTATTTGTACGATATTTTTGCCCTATGTACGATGTACAATCAATAATGTCTAATGTACGATAATTTGGCCAAATGTATATTTTGCAACTGCCGGAGACGGAGTTTTTTTTTTTTTTTAAACCCCGTGCTTTGCTGGGAGTGAGAGGATATGAAGGGAGTGACGTTTATGTGTATGTTTCAGAACAAGGAGCATGATTGGTGGGATGCTCAGTTGCGCCCGCCCCCATGATTCTGATGCTCAATAGTTAGTTCCTATGTATTTGTTTGTGGGGGACACATTGGTCTACACAACTAGTGAGTGCCACAAAACTCTTAAGAACCCATAGGACACGATCTCCAGAGTGATTTTATTTGACTATAGCTCTCTCGTAGCCTTGTCATTTTGTTTTCGACATTTGTACGATAATTTCTTTCAAAATACGATAATTTTGAGTCTCTGGTACGATAATCCTACATTTCCCACCTGGCAACGCTGATCGCAACATACAAGGGGGCGTGGCCTCACCGAGGGGGAAGGAAGTATGTTTTGGGAAACACAATTTTTCACAGCAGATTGTTCAGTAGAAACAAAAAACGGCAGTCGTAGCTAGCGTTAGCATTTAGCATATTTATGTATTTATGGGCTGTTGAACTACCTTGCTCCTCTCCATGTCTTTGTATCTTTATTGGGTAGAAAACTATATTGATAATTCAGCCTTTGTTAAAGTAGTTTTGGAGTAATTATAGAAAGTTTAGATTTTTCTCCTCTGTGTTTTCCCCCCTCAACTGCTTCAAACATGACCATATAAAAAAAATAAAAAAAGAGAAAATTATAAGTAAATACACTCAGAAATCACAAACTTTTCTATTTGTATTGTATTGTATTTTGAAATTGGGGTAGGCACCTATAAGCTTTCTTGCTTCTGCCTACTCCTTTTGAGTTATTATTTTATTTTATTTTTTCTTGGGTTTTTTGTAATAATGTAAATGAAATGATGTAAATATTGTAATAACACACTGTAAATAATAGCTCAAATAAATAAATATATGGGCGATTCCAGAGATACCGTCTGTATCTATGGAGACGGCATCTCCATAGATACAGAATGGAAATGACTGTATTTGGATAACGCCGTCATCTCGGTCGCCTTTCTTGCTCCACGTGGATACCAAACACGGCAATATTTGTGACGATGACAAGTTTCATACAGCAAATGCTCATGGCTTGGTTTTAGAGTCAGGTATCTCTTTATTGTTGTGTGTCTGGCTGCGACGGTCTCCACATGTCTCCACATCGGAAAGAGGAAATAAACCAAGTGCACACTGTCGTACAAAAAATCATTTATTTTTATACACCCTCCATCTGCCCGCCCCTCGGAAACAAGCTGGAGATGCGATGAGCGCAGTAATACCAGAGCAGACTTCACTGTGAAATTAATTAGGCGACAGAATGAATCCGTGTGAGGCTTAAAGCTCCGGTTGACACAGAAAAAGAAATAACGTAGTGGGCATTGCTCCGTCTAAACGCGGCCACATAAAACTTACATAAGGCAACAAATCAATTATGTCAGAATACGATCACTTTACGGTAAACCGTAGCACTTCGGCGGATAAACCCCCGACTCATATACGTCAGAATGAAGAGCTTTGTGGAGAGAATTACAAGTGCGGGCTGTCAGGGAAGGAGCGCCTCTGTTGGCCGGATGAATTACGGCGATAATAATTGCTTTCTGCTCGTTATAGAAAAGCTTCGCTCCCGAGCCGCTAACAGCATGTCCATTAGGTCATAATGTACACAGAGATTGGATACGGAAAATATTTATAGCAGTCGTTTGCGGAGAACAGAGGCCGATCCGAGGGCCAGCGCCGTCTCAGGTGCACCACACTGCGGTGCCAAGTGTCCATGACCGCTGTCATACATCGTACAAGGATTTTTTTTTATTTCTTTTTTTTTCATCAGGGTTATATTTATAAATTATGAAAGTAAAATAAAAATGAAATAAACACTCACTCAAGCTTCACATGGTCCTCGTCAGAAAGTCACTGTTATACACACTACTGCGCTTGTGTGGTTGTTGTCGTCTTCAGAGGTGGGTAGTGATCAGTAACATTAGGTCAGTTTAGGGGAGAACGGGGCTGGTTGTCTCTCGAGTTAGTTGGTTCCTCGCTTTTAAAGGTCTGACCAATTTTTTTAAGTGTATAATGTTTTAGTTTTATAGGGTTAGGGTGAGCTGCTTATCTGAAAAATGTAATATCTAGCAAAAAAGTGGTTATTGTGGCCTGGCTAGCAAGACCCACTTCATTTCTTCACAAAAGAAAGTAAAGGCCTATTCATACTCCACAAGACGCCAGAACTTTGTTCTTGAGGCAAAAAGAACAAAGTTCGTCTGAGCTCTGACATTTCATACTCCACAAGACGTGTTGCTGCCGAACTGCCACGCCCCCTTTTTCAGCCAAAACAATCAAGGAATTACAGAAATAAAACAAGCCATTTGAGCTCAAACTATTATAAAATGTATCAGTCACAGTATTGCAAACATTTCGAAAGCTTGACTTCATGTTTAGCACACATCTCCCGCTGGTATATTACGTTAGAAAACGTTAAAAGCTTACCTCCGTGTCACTCGGTAAAATCATGTTGTTTGATGTCTGTGTAGGCTCTCAGTCGTACAGGCGCTGTCCATCTAAAACCCTTCATTGAACATGGTGGTTGACGTTTCCTGGTGTTTGATGAAGGGTCTAAGGTGTATAATCTTGGAATCCCTCTGTCCACGAGCCTGACCACTTTTTTTTTATCACTCGCTTCTTTCACGCAGGTAGCGCCAGGCTTTTCTGCTTTCCTCTTCGTCCTTGCCCAAAACGTCCGCATGTTTCTCGTCAGGAATTGTTTGCCATTTGCGTGTCCTTGTAATCCTTCAGCGAAGTGTTTTACTGCCGCGAGCGGTGCCTCAAAACTATCCATGTTGTCTCCTGTTTTCCGCACCGGTGTTGGGAAGTAAACATGGGATTCTTGCTTCCTGGTTCTGGCAAATTAACCCCGCCCACTAAACATCCAGCCAATCACTACGAGAGTTCTCGCAGCCCTGCCGGACAAAGTTCTGCTGAACCGAAGTGTCAGCAAGAGCTGCCGAACAGGAGAACAAAATGTCGTCATTTTGTTCTCGCAGCTCTGGGTGTATGTGGAGTATGAATAGGCCACAGAAACCACAGAAACAATAGCCTGGTGGGACCAGAATGATTCCCCTCTGTATTTTTGTATACAGCGGGGGATCAGTCTGGTCACCCCGCCCCCGCTGGCTGTATCCGCAAAATCAAACCGTTCACGTGCAATCAGATTCGTTTATTTGCCGTGACGTGTTGTTAGCGAGCAGCGTCACTCACGGGACGCAGAAGTCCCCTCAATAACAATCTATGAACAACGCACAAAAGAGAGAAAGCGTCTCCAATCGGCGGTAAATGACCAAAAACACATCGACAGTAGGTGAGTTTCGTGATTCATAATTCTGCGCAAATATTAACGCAAAACCGCTAATAACACCGCATCAACGGCAGACGTCCTTCGCTGATTGGTTTACTCCGCTTCCTGTTTGCTTGCGTATCTACCGCTGTGGGAAATGGATACGACGCAGCGGTGATTTTTCCAGGCTACAGAAACAACACCAGAGGAGAACCCAGCAACTTTGTGGCAGCTAAAAGAATTTGATTTCCCCCCAATCTGATCCTGTCCTGCTCTCCTCTCACTCTGAGCAAAGACCAATGGCCACTGGTTGCACGGCTTTATGACCGCGACACTAGGGGCCGCCATTGCTGTTGTACCGCCATATAGGGGCGGCAAAACAAGCTAGTTTTCCATTAGATAGCATTACGCTTTAGACACATTCTAAACAACTTTAGAGCCTGGTGCCAATTGTATTTATTTTTTTCAATTTCTACAGCTAGATATTGCTCCTTTGATAACGCTGGGTCAGTTACAATTAAAGGGACCAGGCTGGTTTTGTGAGAAACATATTAGAAATCTCGTATACTAATTAGGGCAGGACTTTGATTGACAGGGCGTTAGCATTAGAGCTAACGGTGCGGCCGGGTGCAGCTATGACTGAACTATACGCCCCGAGAGAGCCGAGTTTACAGTGACGATCCCGCCCTTTTTAGGAACATGCTGCATCAGAGCAGGGTAGGAGGAGTCTGTAAATCCGCCATGATTTCCCTTTGAAACGTGGTCATTATGGTAAACAGGGAGGATTGAGCAGAAGCTGTCTATTAAGTTCTACAGTCTATTTTTATTTTTTTATTTTTTTGTTAAATCACCCAGCCCTAGGTTGTAGGCAGTGGAACCAATCACAGAAAGACACGGAATTCACAAGATAACGTCACTCACTGCGCCGTGCTGTTGTAGTGTTAAACACCGTAATGCTCGAAGAAGCTTTAATCCAAAACAAACCAGGGACAGAGCCAGCATTTGCTTGCTAATAAGCTCCTTCACAGCGAGTCCCATCGACGCAGACTTAACAGGAGAGTGTTACACTGGAGAGCAGCCCTGGCGAACACAGTCAGATTACAGCGCTCTGCTCATCACGTATGTTTATTTGTTTTATTCACTTTTATTCAATGTCAGTCTGTGCGTGTTAGGCCCACTGTCAAAATGCTTTAACTGCTGCATGTTCAGTCTACTGTAGTATACTACTAGGCTATGATTATTAAGCTTTCAAACTAAAGCCATGAGACAGCTAGCTCAAACTTTTTGTCCGGTGGTCAGTTGGGACTTGTTCTCTGTCAGATGGTTTTATGTTCATATTACCTTAGTCAATGTAGTGTTTTTTGAGCAAAAAGATTAAGTTAGTTCAAATGATTTGGAGGCACTGACCACTAGTGAGTATTTCAAAAACTTATTGGAAACACTTTATAACAACTGCACCTTATTTAAGCCTTAAAAAAATGAATAATAACTACTTAACTGTAGTAGTTCAAGCAGTACTAAGTAACCCTTGCCCCTAGCGGCCATAAGCGCAACTGCAGGTGTCTTAGCAAGTTTTTTAACTTATTAAATGTCTTGGAGGGTAAATACTACGCTGACAGAAAAAATGAAGGGAGAGAGAGGTGTTGTACATTCAGTTATACAATGGGAATATTTTTATTCACTCAAACTTGGCTGTAATACTGTTTAAAGTGGCGCTAGCCCGCACTTAGCTTTGCCCGTTAGCCTGTTAGCTTCTTCTCCGTGATTCTATTAGTGTGTATTGCTTGCTCCGCCCGGTGGCAGTCAAGTTGCAAGCATGGTTTTCTGGCCAGAGACACCAGGGGGAGATGAAAGACCCCCAATCATCCCATTAACACTTGTATTACCCCAGAGGGACTACGGAAAGGATTTATTAAGGTAAACACGTTACTTAGTACTGCTTTCAGTCACAGTCAATTTCCATGTTTTTGATGGTTCATAACAGTTTATTGTAAATCGATATTACAAAGTCATTTAACGTATGACTCTTGCGGGATGTTCGGTTGACTCAAGACAAAAAAATTACAACCAGCCCCGACCTTCTCTACTTGAGGAACATTTGGAAGAAATTGTACTTCTAAGAATGGTTTTGTGCCAATACTTTCTATGCGTAAGTAATATAGATAGTTTTACTCTACAGCACTGAACATGGAAATAGCATGGTGCCTCAAAGGGTAATAACATGGTAATAATGGTAATTACATGAACATGGGACACTCATAATTTACTTTATGACATGAATAATCCAAACTCTAGCCCAAGCCTTAACCCAGTATTGACACTGTATTACCAGAAAACTGTTGCAAAGGACATTAAGGCTTGTTACCCTTAGTTACCATGCTATTTCTGGCCTTTACCATGTTATTATTGTGATGTAAAACGCAACAGTAATATTTCCATCCAAAGACATTTCAACTCTCACTTATGTAGGCTATTTATTTGGATGACTCCTTTTACTTGTGGTGGAATTAAAAATATTTTGGCTACCCACCTCTGACTTAGTTGTGCTTTTGAAATCTACCGAGGAAAAGGCCATGACTGCTCTGAAATATTCAGAATATGACTGTAGTGTGTAAGCCCAAACAGTCTGTGGGATCAGTCCTGCGCTGTCGACTGGGGAATGCGTGTTCACAGACTGAGCACATTACCAATGCAGATTTACAGAAATCAAAGATAGAATTGAGACATTTCATAGGAAATATTCTGTCCCTGAAGTAAAAATAAACCCTTCTCTTTTGTCGCTCTTCTAACACGCCGCTGTAGCTCATAATGAGTACATAGTGTCATCCTGGTAACAGTCTGTAAGTCACACGGCTCACATGATTTTCATGTTGAACTGCACGGGGGTTCTGTGGGGCTGGTCTCCTCGCCCTCCTCCTCTTTGGGAACATACTCCACCTCTATACTGGGCTTTGGGTTGTCCTTGCCCCTGCTCCAGAGGAACAGCACCACCAGGCAGAAGAGCACCACGCCCAGGAAGGAGATGAAGCCCATGGTGGTGGCGATGACGAGAGTCTTGACGTCGAAGGGGAACGGGAGCGAGGCGCGGGTGACGTTGGAGCCCTCATCACTGGGCTGGTTTGAGATGAAGGCAAAGGTCTTATTGGGCTGATGGGGCCAGTTGGGGGAGTAGCTGTGTACAAAGAGGTGTGCTGCTTTACTGTCATTGCCCGCCGCGTTACTGGCGATGCACGTGTAGGTGCCATTGTCCTGGATCTGAGCGTACCTCACCTCCAATGTGCCGTCAGAAGACAACGAAAGCCTGGAGCCCACAGTTTTAGTAGTGATGTATTCCTTTTTAGGAGACAGCCACATTATAATGGGAGGCGGGTCTCCTTCTGCTGGGCACGGGAAGTGCACTGTGGTGCCCTCGTCCACATGGCTCTCCTGGATTTTGTGATCAACAATCTTAGATTTCTGACAGGTAAAGTAATCCGAGGGCAGCACATCAGGAAAGTCTTTGAATTCCTTTCCTTGGACGATATTGGGTGAGGCGCACTTTGGCTGCTGCCTGTTGAAGTTTAGCCTCCACCTCCGTCTGAACACCCAGAGTAGGCGGCAGTCACAGGCCAGAGGGTTGTCGTACAGAGCCAGAGTCTCCAGGTTCCCCACCGAGTGAAACACAGACTCTTCCAGAGAGCTCAGGCTGTTACTGGACACATTCAGCACACGCAGGTGATTGAGCCCACGGAAAGAGTAGGGCTCAATAGTGGTTAACCTCCCACCAGCCAAATGAAAAGCCTGCAGCTTCTGCAGATTGTACAAATGGTGTCCCTCCACACTGTGAATAGGGTTGAATGAGAGATTGAGAAATCGCAGATGCCTCAGGTGGCTAATAGCTTCATACGGGATCGCGGCCAGATTACAGTTTGTGACTGACAGAGATGTGAGATTGAGACCAAACAAACATTTGGGGGTCATAGTATCCAGAAGTGGCATGTTGGCGATTTGCAGCACTCGCAGTCGGTATAGCCGTTTGAACGAGTAATCCCGAAGCACGGTGACGTTGAAATAGCGCAGCCGCAGTGACAGCAGGTTATGCAGATGGCTCAGAGCGTCGGTGGGCACAGCCGACAGACTACGGCCCTCGATGCCCAGGCTCTCCAGGCTGCTGAGCCCATGGAAACACCGCGGAGAGACAAACACCAGGTCATCATTCCCCACCTCAAGCTCCCGCAGGTTGTACAGCTCCTGGAACATGTAGTCCAGGAGGATGACGATCTTGTTCTCACTGATGTCCAGCTGTGTCAGGTTGGTCAAGCCCGTGAACACTCCCAGCTGGATGAGCTTGAGCTGGTTGTCACGCAGGCCCAGAGTCCTCAGGTTAAACAGGTTCCCGAAGGCCCCAGGCTCGATGGAGGAGATGATGTTCTCGTTGAGCTGCAGCTCCTCCAGCGAGGGGTAGTTTAGGAACTCCTCGGGTCCCAGCACTTTGAGCCGGTTCTTGCTGAGGTCCAGGAAGCGGATCTCGGTCGGGATCCCCTCAGGCAGAGTGGCCAGGCGGCGGCGGTTGCAGGCCACCGAGCGCTCCTGGCCACTGCATTCGCAGCGGGAGGGGCAGCCGGTGGTGGAGCCCGACAGCACCGTGCCCAGCATGAGGATCAGGATGGGCTGCCAGCAGGACACCAGGTAACTGTGCCCCCCCGCCTCGCTGGACAACATCCCGGAGGTCACCTGGAAGACACGCACAGGAAAGGAATGTGTAAAATGCCGTGCCACAATGTGCAATTTAAGAGAAGCAAAAACTGAGGGAAGAAAAAGGTTGACATTTCATACACTGTAAATGAGAAGCAAGAAGAATTCAAACCACATTCACTCATACAGTATCGAACAGACCCATAACATGACACACTTTTGTAAAGAAAATGTTATGAAATGAAAAAATTTCGCAAATCCAAGTACTGGTCAAGTGAAGTCATGTAAAAAAGATCATTTTTACATTGATTTTTTTTAAGTAGCCGGCCAGAAAACGCATATTGTCTAAGAACTAATTTGCCCAGAAGTACGCATTTTGATGACAACAAATGCAGGATTAATTTTAACTTTAGAAATGCCTGTCAATAAAACATTTTGCCACTATTAAGAAAAAGAGGCTACAACTGCTTTGCCAAGTCATTTTTGTGCAAAACCATTCACTATTGGTTTCTTTTGCTGTTTTTTTGGGTCTTTGCTCAGTTAAATGAGATCCGGCAAACTGAAGCTTCTTTCTGTAACAGATGGGTAGTATAAATACGTATGAGTCTAAAACTGTGGCTTTTGTGAATGAAGGGGGAATTTCAGGACAAACTCTGACAGAGGCCAACATGCTGCCAGAATAAGAACTCTGGCTATTTTCACGGGGATGGGCGGCCCACTTATCAAGCCTCTTGACAACCAGACACGTGAAAGAGCAGAAGAGCCGATTCAGTCATGAAGGTCATCGATATCTGTGGCGGATATGTCAAGGTTTCAAGATTTTACACACAAATTCAAGTAATGTGGGACTTACGCCACTGAAATGTGAAAAACAGAAACCTTGTGTGTGTGTCCAGGTATGTTTGTTCCAACAGAATACTGAGATAAACCTAACCATCTCAACCAAGATTCTCAAAACAAGATTAAAATTACTAAACTCGAGAAGTGCATTTTCCGTAGCTACTGTAAAGGACTATATTCTGAAATTGATTCACGTTTCACTTCTATAGTCTACTGCTCACTCAAGTTAATCCTAGTGCCCACTTCTCTTGCAGCCCTCGACGCCGGAACGATTTTCCTAAACTAATGAAACCATGATCAATAGAAGTGCTCAGCCCCAGTGCGTTTGCATGCAGGGCTGGTGCTCGCGGTGTGCTGGAGCCCTCTCAGCTGGGCGTTCACTTTGTTTCAGTTTTACATGCATGGGATGAGGCAAACTACGGTGTCCTCAGTGCTACTCCTGTTATTATGCTGTGCGTGTACTTGGCAAGTTACTTCACACCATTTAGTCAATATTAGAGAACAGAAGCCTATATCTTTTCTCTTTTGTAGCATTAATGCCACCCAATAGCCTTCTTACTGGCGCTACCCTTCTACTTTATCATCTATTTAACTGTAAATACAACAAGGAGGATACGGCATCCCATTATTTTTGAAAGAAACCTCCAAACACAAAATTAAACAAATGTTTCTGTTAGAGTGGGAACACAAACTCACTATGGCCTGACAGAGGATTCTGTTGGCTGTTGTCAGAAATGCTGTACTGCCAATCTTGCCTGTAATTCACTTTCGGTATGTGTTCTGACTGTAAAAATCATAAACTTTGTATTTTTTTAATGTGTATTGTCTTGATTGGCGCATACTGTAGGGGTTAAAATCCCAGCTCCACTGTCTGTGTACTCAGACGCTGTCCACCTTGCTCCAGTGTCTGAGTATATTAGTGTAAGGAGGAGTGAGAATGGGTGAGTGGTTCCTTGCTGTAAAGTGCTTTGAGAGCGTAACGTAGGTGGTAAAGCACTATACGAAAGCGCTACAGACACTAACCTTTTGATACAGATTCTACCATAGAATCAACCAACCCCCTCTACTCGGCCCGGAGGAATGGTACATCACCATGAACACAACACACTTCAAGTGTTTGTCAACAGAGAGTCTACATTTTAATGGCTGGTCCCGGAGAGAACATTAGGCCTAATGCATTTCCTATGGGGGATTACCATTCCACCAAACATCGTAAACAACTGATAACTCCTGACCACTAACAGAGCCTTGTTAGGAAATGTCAGTGTTTAGCATATTTAACATAATAGTGAGCAACAACATTAGCAAGAACGCTAACTGTTACGTTATTCAATTTCTTCAATTCTTTTTCCCAGGGTAAAAGTTTTAAGGCACATAGTAAATAAATCTATATTAAACATAACCAATATATCACTTAAGATGTTGCTGCATTTTGTTCTGTGACGGCCAAAATAAGATAGGATAAGTCTTTGACTTTATTGATCTCACAATCGAGAAATTCACTATTTACAGAGGGCAAAAAAGACAGGAAAATGTGCAATTAAGTAAAAGTAACTATACGTATGTATCTTATATACAATAAATACAAATGAAAAAAATGCAGGATAGAAGAGCAGTTTGTAGCTTTGTGATTTCAATTCAGGTTCAATTTGACATTTGGACATTATCCAATATGGCAGTGGATGGCATTTTTGTCACAATTGTAATTATACCTTTTTTTAAGGTGCATTAAAGTTGATATTAGTGTGTATTTGATCTTTCAGTGAGCCAGTGACTGTATGGTTAACATTAAGTTATCTTCCTCCCACTCCCTTTTAGGCACAATTGTTCATTATATTTACATGTGGACTGTCTGCCTTGTATTCGGTGTGCTGCTGCCTAAAATATAAAATGAAATGAACATGTGGTGCCTCTACTCCATCTCCATCGCTGGAGATGGAGGGTTTAGGGTTTTTAGGGTTTCTGGTAGGTTTCTGGTAGGTTTTCTGGTAGGTTTTCACTGCTAATGGAACTGTCTCCATTATTTTGTGTACATACCATCCAGAAAACCTAAATAAAATTGATCCTGGAGCGTCATAGAGGCCACCGGGATGGAAAGCAAAGGCGCCAAGCTAACCACCCCATAAGGTCACTGAAAGGTGAAATACGTAAGGGATCATGTATAGAACACAGGTCATTATCGGGAAAATAAGTACTGACATGGCGAACCGGTCTAGAAAACTTCATACACTTTTATGAAGGCCGAAAGGTTTATTTAAATTATTTCTGCGGCAAATAGTTCCCAAAAGTTTGCGTGTTGCTTTGCAATGTTTGTTGTGATTCCAGGCTGTGGACTAGACTAGTAGCAGCAAGGCTAGCTACTTATTGCTAGCCTACCTACTTAGTTGAAGGTGCAGTTGGAGAGGAGGAATGGTGGTGAATCTCTGGGTAAGTTGAAAGTCGGACTCCCGTTAACTTCTCTCGCAGGGACAGGGACAGAGATAGTGAGATATATCCTCTACTACTACTTGTGGAGTGATAAAGACCTAAAGGATAAAGACCTGACAAGCACAAACTCCGTTGCCATTGGCAGCGGTCATTATTTTTCAGAGGTCCTCTAGCAGAAAATAATGACCGGTAGAACGTTGGAAAATCCCATTCAAGTCAATGGAGCGTTCTACTTGCATTATGAAGAGCTGTTTAATAAGCATTAATATAAACTTTTTTCCTGCTTAAAAAGTTGCATAATGCACCTTTTAAAGTGCCTCACATCAGAAACATGAGCTGGTGATCAGATCTCGTAGCCTATTCATTCTTTTCAGCGGCTTTCAGATGTGAATATGTATATGGTGGCCTTATTAAAATGCATTGAATGTTGATCCGTGGACCAGGCTGCATGCACTACTACACTCAACACATCACTGATGGAAGAGTCTATAGCTATAGCGTTAGTATATACACCTTTAGGCTACAAAGAAAATATTACTGCACTTTATCGAGTTGTCATTGCTCTGCTTTTTCAAAACATTTGCGGCATCGTTGCAATAACCCTGCCTCTTATAGATGACACCATTATATATTATCTGTGGTTGGCTACATGCCCTCCTGGTGATGCGCATTGACCTTGCCCTTGCACAAACAGCACACTGGCGCTCACTGATAAGCTCACAGGCGGATGGGAGGTGGGATCTGAAAGCCCTGGTGGCTTCATAGACGTGCTAAAAACCTTCTCCGAGGCGTCATGTGTTGGGTGTCAAAGCTTTATCTTCAGGATGGCTGCAAAGTGAGACCTCCAGACTGCGGTGTGACACGTTGGGAAACACGTGCTGTAATATCGGAGCGTTGATCTTGATATGAATAAAATTAGAAAGTGTCAACGCCGGGTGACTGCGCTGTGCTAACGTGTCAGATTGGACAGCTTGCGAATAACATGGTTAGCGGGGAGAATCTAATCCACAAAAGTGTCTCTTTCTCCGTAAAAGGATGATGGTTTTGTTCCTTCAATTAGGCAATACTAATCAAATGCTAATCAAAGGATGGCATCAGTGTGAATTAGAAGAGGGATGTCTGTATGCTCAATTAGATCAGATGTTTTACTCAGACGCGGTCAGAAAGTACTTAATGTGCTTTCTGTAACTTAGTTTGATTGACAAGTGGGAGAAGAGAGACGGGTGACATGTTCCTAGCACTGTGTACTGTTCATTTTATTTTGATGCCAGTACTTTAACAATACTTCTTATGATATTGATATCTGAATACTTTTTTTTTCGACACCTAGAACTATAAAACAGAACAGTGTTGTTGTTGTTGTTGTTAATTTATTCCATAAAAGACTATTTCTTTTTAATTTGTAGAACAATTTGTATAACCAAGTAACATTCTTTAGTCCATCAAAACTTGGAACCTAAAGACCTGTTTTCAATACCTTTTTTGGTCGATACTCAATATCGTATCAGCAATAATACATTGTCACGTATGTAACAAATTTGTGTATTGTGATACTCCAATTAAAGGCTTAGATTGCACGCTGAGCTTATTCAGCAAAATTAAAAACCTCCTTTTTGTGCACCTTATAGACTCTATCGCAATACATTTGAATCGCAATAACTATTGTGGACTCGGTATCGGGATACGTATCATATCATGAAGTTGTTGGCAATACCCAGCCCTTGTTGATACCAGTAGCACCTAAACCTTTTCCCAATACCATACTGGTACGGTTTAAAGGGACTATACGGTAGGGCAGGGCGATATGGCCTAAAATCTATATCACGATATAAAAAGAAATATCACGATAACGATATATTTAACAATATAATTGACAATGGACAAATTACTTACAAAATCCCAGCCTTACGCCTATTGGGAAGATTAATTCATTGATGGAAGGCGCATTGAGTTGCCTTATGTACAAAATGCGCGGTATAAATAAAGTTGCCTTGCCTTGCCTTTTTTTTTTTTTTTTTTTACGCTAATACTAATTTCCTAGCAAATACATATGATCTACTCAAGCAGTTTACATCCTTCATGTCATTTTACTTTGTAAGCGCCTGTCCCTGTGTTCTACAGTCAGTGTTTCTGCTGCTCTGATGGAGCTGAGCGTAACATAAATTATGTCGTGTCCACAACGATATAAAAAATTACAACAATATCCAAAAACTATATTGCGATAACGATATGCGATACGATATGGCCCACCCCTACTATACAGAGTTTAAAAATGTTAAAATTAAGTATTTTCCTCCCCCTACATGTCCAGCCATGTCCTAATGTGTAGAACGAGCTCAGACTAGGGCTGGCAATGAATTGAATTTTAATCTAATCATGATTTTAATAAAGTTCGATCACGATAATCGCGTGGTGCATTTAAATCGAGGAGAATTGGTCAATCCTGTCGCAGACTGGAACAAAATATGGACGGCGCAATGCTGCTGCGCCTGTCAGGTCAATCCCAGGGATCACTCGGCCCAAACAAACAGGAAGCACAGGAGCACATGCGGCAAAAAGGAGAGGACCTGGTGATTTTACGTGTTAAATCAGCTACAAAGTTGCGCTAACTCGTCTAATGGACAAAACAGAAACACGCGGGGAGCTGACAGAGGAACAGGAAGTGCGCACTGGGATGAAGAGTTTAAGAGGAAAACTATCGATCGCTATTTGGACCATGTGGACTATTTTTGAGGCTGCAGTGGTGGATTAGCTGGACTTCTAACAGTGAATTGCAAGTTTGATCGCCTTTTATACTTATAAATGGGGTCAGCCCTATGTTCCCCGGTACCTATGTTCCCCAGTACCTATGTTCCCCCACTTCTATTGATTAAGATTAGGCACCAGCCTAATTTTTTTTATTTCCCTAAAAACAAAAAGACCAGCCAAAAAAAAAAAGTATTGGTGCAGGGGGGAGAATGTCCTGCTGAGGGTGCGTGTGAATTTGGCTATACAGCATTTGGATGAAACTGTGGCTCTCAAAATAACTCACTTAGGTACGTTCAGGTTCTCATCTTCTGATCAAGATAATAATCAGCTCTCCACTAAGCAAACTTGCCTATACTGTACCTCTCTGGTACCGGCTTACGCGTTCACCCTGAAACATGAGATAGGAGTTCAGTTACTGCTCCATTCCTATTCCAGTCACGGTTTGAGTTTCTGCTCAATCTGATTCCTCAGCTGGACTCACAAAAGGCATGTGCGCATCACACTCACTACAGTATATAACATTATGGAGCCATATTGTACACTTAGACCCAGAGATATCAGGTAGAGATGTCAGTAATGCATATGGGTGAAAAGGAGGACATGAAGGGGCGGAGCTGGCGTAGGTTTCTCATGCCGGGGTGGGAAAGTTTGCTGGGTCTAGTCAAAATCATATGGATCTAAAAGTCTGAGCGTGAGCGTTCTCTAATGGAGTTTTTTTTAAAGGAAGTAACCAGATTTCAGTATTTAGATCACTTTTGGGTGTCATTATGTTCTCAAAATGATCTCGGCGGGAACATTCTGGACTCAAGCACTGGCATACGAGGAAAAAAGCCTCATAGCCTCAAGACTGCCCTGACCACAGCCAAAAGAACAGGATGATCTGGCTTTTTCAGAATGGGCCAGCGCCTTGTCAGAGACTGCCTCGTACAAATGGCTAATTAAACTAACTAAATGGACAGTTGGATATTTACCCTTTTTCACTCCTATCAAAGAAAACATGACTTTCATTTATATTTACATTTCTTCAAGGTGTCATAGCATGTTGCGGGTTTTTTTCTCATTAATTGTCCGTGAGAGTAAATACTACGCTGACAGAAAAGACAAAGGGAGAGAGAGATATTGTACATTCAGTTACACAATGGAGATATTTTTTTTTCAGTATTTACAGTAAACTTGGCTGTAAATACTGTTTAAGTGGCGCTAGCCCACAGTTAGTTTCGCCCGTTAGCCTGTTAGCTTCTTCTTCGTGATTCTATGAGTGTCTATTGCGCCTCCGACCCGGTGCAGGGAAAATTGCAAGGGTGGTTTTCTGGCCAGAGACACCAGGGGGAGATGAAAGACCCCCCAATCATCCATTAACACTTATATTACCCCCCAGGAGGACTACAAAAAGGATTTATTAAGGTAAACAAGTTAATTAGTACTTCTTTAAGGCATTCATTAACCAGAAATGATCTTCACTTCTCAGACTGTTAAACTATTTCAGATAGTTAAGCTAATTGAATAAACGCCTAGAATGTAGGGTGACAATTTTGAAGAATTTAAAAATATAATAACATATTTTGAGTTATTTCACCCTTTTTTGTTTCCTACATAATCCCATGTGTTCATTTATAGTTTAAGGGGTCATTCGCTAAGCGTTTGCTCATGTGCTAAACAAGTAGCAAATGCAAAAGTGGATTGGCACCATCTCAACTCACTCACAGCATTCTCTCATTTCCGCATCAGATTTGGGGCTCTAAGACTTTAATACAAGTCATTTCAAACGGTACATTTGGTGTAACATGCCCACGAAAAGCTATTTATTTATTTTCCAACTTGCACTCGCTACTTAGCACCGGCCTTGTTAAATGACCCCCTAAAAGTGTTTCCAAACCTTTGACGGGTATTGGGGTCAAGAATAGGATTCAAAGATTGGATACCACAGGTCAGCTCTTGTGGAACATTAACCTTGTAGCGCCCGCCTGAACCAAGCACATTTTCTGCTTTACCCAAATCTAAAAGCTTCTTGAAAAAAATAGTGACGAAAACGAGGATGAAAACGTAAGAAAAAAAACGCCACAAAAGAGTAACAGAAAAGCAATGAAAAGAAATGTCAAGACAGTGACTACAACGCAAGGAAAAAGATCTGTTTAAATGTAAATGTTTTGTAGGTCTTTCCAGTGATGCGTTACACTGGCCTATAGGCTGTCAACCTTTAGATTTGGGTTAAGCTGAACTGGAGCAAATGCACGGTTAAGAGGTTAAAGCTTCCGAATTATGCTTTTTCTTTGCTCATCTTAAGTTGACAATTTCTCACATTGTAAAAATGCTATTAGCAACGAGGTGCAAACACAAATGCTCTGTTTTCAGCTACTCGAAAGGAACCCGCAGTAGTAGCCACTAGACGCTGTTTGGACTGGAACAGCTCACAGTGATCCAAAACATAGGTGAGGTGTCATCTATAAATTTTAGAGTAGCACTGCGCGCTTCAGGTGCTATAACTCCTGTGCTAATGCAGACAGGCGTGTATGATCCCCGCACGTCCACAATGCGCCTCTGCTAATCGAATTCACACACGTGTTGTTTTGTCTTGCTGCAGTATATCCACAGGATGCTGAATATTGTTTGCACAATACATACTAGAACAATAGGGAAAAAGGCGTTTAATTCAATGTGTTTGGATTCATCTCTATGACGCAACTTCCGCAGAAATGTGTTTTTCAATTAGCACATTATAACTGCAATGCAATGTGTCGCTCCTTCCAATTTCCACATGCAACCTATCATGCCGCTGTGGGCATTCTCTGACTCATTAAAGGAAATATTCTGGACAAAAGAGGCTTGGACGTATAGAGCGGGTATCTGGTCCCTTACAAATTTGCTGTTCGTAAAGGTATGGATGGAAACCCGTCTCTGTCGCAGCCCAAGGGCAGGCGGTGGCTACAGAGGTATCAGTTTTGTCAAATTTGAAACACTATTAGAGAAAATGACTTTAGTTTGCTCTTTATACGTTAATAGAGTCGCCTAAATGCTTGCGGATTGTGTTCAATATATCCAGGACTGAAAGTAAAAGCCTCTTCAATGCGGCACAAGGGCATGCATAAAAAGGTACAGCGAAGGATATAGATATATTTCTTGTTACAGTTTTCTCACATTTTTTGAAACCTGGTCCTCGTTTCTCTTTTGGGTCAAACATTTATCTCAGCATTTCACTCAGTTCAGACTCTTTCTCAGAACAAGTCTCACAGACACATCAGTCAGTACTAGACCTGTTCACACAAACAAACATATAGGCCAATATAGTCACTTTCAATATAGTAACTCGAACATAACTGTAAAACCCTATCATCTGTCACAGCAGCTAATGGCAGTCAAGTGATTCTTGTTTCACAGTTTTCACACCTGAATCAAAAGTAGGAATGAGTAGAAGGAAACAATATTCAATGGAAACATGTCTTTACGGGATTATGTACTGTACAGCAGCGTTTCCCAACTAACTTGAAATTTGAACATAACTTTGAAAGGAAAGATACATTTAAATTTACATTTAAATTACTTTAAAATACATTTTGCAATAAAATGTTATATTTTATCTTCATTTTGAAACCGTGTCTTTTTCCTAATAAATATAATATTACTATTAGTTCCATTTTGTAAATAGTCATCAACACCCTCGAGGTAGGGGGTACACAAATAGAAGGTCCAAGGGGTACACAAGACAAAAGGTTGGGAACCACTGCTGTAAAGGATAGTTTATTTTCCTGGACAAAGGTGATTGTGTGTGGTCCACCACTAGCGCAGGGGTTCCCAAAGTGGGGGAATGTGTTGAAATGGTTGGGTAAAATATCGCAATAATATCGTTATTGGATCATTTCACCGCAGTATCACATAACACAAGTTACTTCAATATCGTGCAGGCCTAATTAGTAGGTACAGCTTTAAAAATGTAATATTACTGTCAAAAAATTTAGCTGAGTTACACTAGTTTGAGTTATTTTTTTAGTTACTTTAGGCAAATATAAAGTGAAAAGAGTAATAATGCCACTGAGCAAAAGTGCAGTCAAAAATGTCCTTTTCCATTGCTTTCCCCATTCTCTCGTGTTTTGTTTTGACGACATAAACTAAACGCAACTGCAGATCTTATACGTTTGTTAAGTGGTGACGTCACAGCTCTACTTCCGGGTCCACAGATATGCGAGAAACTACAAAAAACTCTTTAATACCACAATCAATATTTCTGAAACTCAACAGAGAGTTACTGAACATACTTATTTATCAGGCCCATTAGCCAAAAATGCTGTACCTACTGCTATAAAAGTAATATTTACCAAAATAGTAAATAATACTTTTTTAGCAGTAGGTGCGGCATTGTTTGCTAATGAGTCTGAGAAATAAGTAGCTTCAGTAACTCTCTGTTGATTTTCAGAAATATTGATGGTTGTTTTTAAGAGTTTTTTTTATGTTTTTTTCTCGCATATTTGCCCGTCTGCCAGGACCCAGAAGCGGAAGTCGTGACGTGACACTTAACAAACGTATACACCAGTGTCCAACTTGATTTGGTGCTGAATTCTATTTGGGGGAGTGAGGTATTGTTTTGTTAGTGCATCAATACAAACAGTATATTCCTTAGTTACTGAAAAGATGATATATTTTTGTAACTTGTTACTTTTGTAAAACATAATCCCCAACACTGGATATTGCTGTATATTCCCACTGTAACAGAAGCAGGATGATGATAACCAGTGCCCACAGTAATCATGGAGACAGATTAGTTTATTGGTTTATCTGGTCAGGACAGTGCATGTTAATGAACACGCTGGCCTACTGTACATGTTTTTAGTGGTAGGGGAAACCGGAGGAAACCGCCCATTTCACAATCACACTTAATGTTTGTGGAATATTTATACAACATTTATTCATGTTCAATGCCATTATTTCTCCACTGTTGCCAGAATAAGTCAGGACAGTGAAAAGGAAAGTCCAGCAAAAGCGCATGAAAAATTATGGAAATGAAATGCCGCACTCAAAATCATCTGCTCCCCATGGTTTCCAATTTATCAACTGGTGTCCTTTTTACCAAAACCAACACAAATTAAACCCCTTTCACCGTCGCCTGAGTGGGGTAATAATTGCAGCCTTTATTTCACTTTGTGCAGAAATATTAATTTCCCCTAATGGCGGACGTCAGGAGTGTTGGTGTGAGTCCGGAGAGAGCGAATGAGGGAGAGCTGTCAGACCAAAGCAATTATGCCAATCAATAACCGCGCTGCCAGCTGTAATAATAAGGCTTCGCTAATACGCCGCATGTTAGCCGCGCCGCTAGATTGGATGCCAACTGGGATCGCCGCAGCTGATCATTTTTTATTGTTACATCTAATGCTTTTTCTCAA
This sequence comes from Neogobius melanostomus, assembly GCA_007210695.1. Classification (NCBI taxonomy): domain Eukaryota; kingdom Metazoa; phylum Chordata; class Actinopteri; order Gobiiformes; family Gobiidae; genus Neogobius; species Neogobius melanostomus. Next base: position 1,617,204 of record VHKM01000376.1, read on the forward strand.
CAGCGGGGCGTTCATCAATACGATCATAGAATTTGTACAAGATGGAGCTTTGACTCGTCCCGCCCCCGGCCTTCATCCCAATGTAATGAAAATGTACGACCCGGCCTCTGGAAATCACCATCCAGAAGTTTTTAATTAAGAGGCAAAACAACAAAGATGTTTGCAAGTTTTGACATTTCGGGTGATCGCCACATGAAAGTCACTCACAACAGCAGGCCCAAAATGTGCTTCTGTAGTGCCAGCCTACAAAAAAACAAACAAGAAAACTAAATACAATACTGTTAATGCAATATGAAGAGTTAAAATACAAAAACAGATATTGATTTTTGTTACTGTCTTCTACACCAGTGTAACTCAAGTCGATTCGATCAAGAAGGAGTGAAGTAACATCTTTCACTAAAAACGAAAGAGTTCCAGGAAATAACTATGCAACGTTGCGACGGTCCTTTGTCTTTCCTACGCTAATTCATTCACAAATATTAACATGTTCACTATCCATGTGTTGCACGAAAGGCGACCGAGATGACGCTGTAATCCAAATATGGTCATTTCCTTTCTGCGACACACATACACCCAACCACTTGTCCCATTACTTTTGGTCCCTTGAAAAGTGGTAGGCCCACATACAAACGGTTGTAATTCCTACACCGTTCATCTGATTTGGATGGAAATACTCTCAAATTAAAGCTGAAAGTCTGCAGCTTAAGCACATCTTAGTTGTTTCATTTGAAATCGATTGTGGTGGTTTATAGGGTGTTTTCACGGACGTCACAAATCTGGTTCAGACCCGGATGTGCCGCCATGCTGGAGATACAGCTCTTGCCAATTAACGTGACGGATTATCAATTTTGGACAAAAACGCAAGGTTTCCCTCGAGATCGGACCCCAAAACTTCTCACACAGTTGACCAGTTGTTCAACGAAAGACTGAATGCAAAACAAAAAACGTTTTACAAACTTAAGTTAATTGGATGAAGTTCCATATGAAATGAGAGCGAATGCCAGTTTGTTTAGTGGCGATCTCGCAATCTTGCCTCCCGTAAGTGAATCAATTTTCTCATCAATATTTGATATCATGCTCTTTATACGAAGTTGACATTACACTCTTAGAAATGTGTGTAATATTTTGTTTTGGTATATTTCTCACCTCTAACTAGAGGTCATGTTGTAATTAACCTTGCTAATTGAAAATGTTAAATAAACTTTTTTACACACAGGCTTAACCCTGTTCATTAAATGTAAAATCCACATACTGGCTACAAAATGAGCTGCGCAAATTCGGATGTTATCCAGATTTTTCTCATCCAAATTCTGATTGAGGCTCCTTTATTTAGATAATTGTTCTGTCTGCTCTCCCTTATTCTGCACAACTCTGGGTAAACAGTAATACTGCAAAGTAGTTTCTCTGTCTGATGTATTGTGACAGCCAAGAACACGACAATAATTAACCATTTTGCTGTTTCAAACTGTTTGTTTTGATAGGCGAGTACATTGGTGAATATCGCCATCATGTCTGACTTCGGAAAAGTGACGTCACGGGCAAACACACTATAGAGCCAAATACATAAGAATTGAGTTGATGTCCCAATATTTATGAACCTGACTGTATGTATTTTAGTCACTTGTAGCTTACTCAAGATCCAAAATCCTCTCTAAGAAATCGTTGTAACTAATATATCAACAAAAGAAAACCATGAATTTAAATCCTACACATTTAGATTTTGTCACTGAAAATCCAATCATTTTTGTGCATAACTTTATTTTTTTAAACAGAAAATGACTAAAACTTGTCATACACTTTCCCCTCACATGTATACATGCTTTTCAGTCATGTGACTTGTTGTTTTGTTGTTGCACGTTTATGTGAAGAAACCAGTGAGTCAGTGTTTAAGATGTTAGCATGCTACCGGTTAGCATTTAGCTTCAACAGCTCAGCTCTGACCTCTCCAACAGAAAGCCCTGAACCACACTCCAAACATCTAGCCTCGGCTACAACATGTGACAGAGGTCAGAGCTGAGCTGTTACTGTAGTATTTCCTCAATGTTCATAGATGTGAGACACACATGTGTTGAAACCATTATCAACTGTCAATGGTTGATAGTTGCTAACCAGTAGCATGCTAACGTCTTGAGCAGCTTAAACAGTGACTGAGACTGTTGACATGACAAACTGTAAAAATCACACAGAAAGGTTTCCTGTTTCCTCTTTGATGTGTTAATTTAGTCTGAGGAGTGAAGCAGATCTTTAGTAAATCCTGCTGTAGCTCGACAGAGCTGCTACATCTGTGCCACATTTGCTGGTTATATCACATAAACGTGCGTCTCTGGGGCTGTGTTTTACTGTTTTCATCTCGAGCAATGATTACATGAGTACATAAAAATGCCACTGTCAATCAGTTGTCTTTCATTTTAGTAGAGATATTGTTACTGTACATGTTGTAGTACTGTATAATTCTACTTCGGTATTCAAAATGGCCGCCTGAACTATGATGTAATTGGAAACGCATGTATATCAGTAATCTACCACAAAAGTTTCAAATTTACTATATGTTTAATTTTTCCCCTTTTTCACCTGCAGTGTCTCTCCTCAAATAATATGTTGGCTGGGTTATATTCAGACCTTCTCATTTAATGCGCTCGACTTCGGGAACAATCGCGTGTATGTCTTTCTTTTACCGTATGTGCAGAGTTTGCGTGACTCATTCCTTTTTCCTCTTTCTGAATCGTGAATTATCCGTGCCCGTTTTATTTGTGCTGCAGCTCCATTTCCGCCAGAGAGGACGAGCTCATTTGTGGGCACTTCTCGCTCTCTAGTTCAGTTCTTGTATATTTGATAAAGCGTAACAGCGCTGTATCCGCGTCCCTAATGTGATGTTACTGCCGCCTGAACCCCGATCAATATTAATGCACCGCCCACCACCAGCTGCCGCCGCTCCGGTCTCCTCTTGTATGTTTTCACGGCGCCCATATGCAGCAGCTTAATAGGGTCGTAGCACGGTAACCCCCGGCGAGCGCTGTGGCCTGATCAACCAGCTGGAGTCTGACTAACGGCTTCTTCGAGCTGAGGTGAGGTGAGGTTAAGGGGGACTCCAATATCCCAGAGGACAATCAGGGCTTCTCAACTCACTAGAGCAGCGACCTATGCAGCACACTGTAGCTTTTGAAATGCAGAGGAGATGTTAATTTTTTCTTCTCTTTCAATAGTATACCACACATTTTACTTGTAAATGATAAATACTGTTTAAGCTGATGTATTTGTCAGTGATAGCCTATGTGTTGTCACTTTTTATACCAAGTACCATTTCATAAACTATTTGACCTTCCAAGTACCATTCTAGTCCGGATTAAACCTGATCTAAAATGGAGCTAAATTGGACTGAATTATGTCTAAACTGGATGTAAACCATGTCCGCCCGCTTCATTTGAGTAGTATTTCCTCAATACTTAAAGGGATATTTTAGGATTTTTGATATTGGGCCTCATTTCCTAGTTATCCAGAGTGTTGTTGATTTCTGGAGTTATTTTTTTTCTTAAATTCATGCAGTTCTTATATTTGAAGAGTGTAGTTGCGCTAGGCTAGGGCAAGGCTAAAGCATTTCTATGGTATCAGTTAGCCTGCATTAAAAACAGTCTGACCCACTCCACAGGGCACCTGAGGCAAATCATTTATAACGACTAACCATATAACTGTCTGTGTTAATAGAATAATTTTTGAAATATAACTGACCTTGTATCACATGAATTACCGCATTTTGAGGGACTATTTTCTCGCAGATCACTCCGCCGCTGCGTTAGCTTACAGCCACGAAGCTGATGCTGCTCAAATAAGTTATTTTTAATGCAAAATGGTTAAAATTATTCTAACGACACAGACATATGGTTAGTCTGGCGTTATAAGGTGTTAGTCTAGCACAACTAGACTCTTCAAATATAAGAACTGCATGAATTTAAGAAAAAATATCTCCAGACATCAACAACACTCTGGATAACTAGGAAATGAGGCCCTATGTCAAAAATCCCGAAATATCCCTTTAACTACTCGTCTGCATTCTGACGAAGGCCACTGCCAGTCCGAAACGCGTTGATGCATTTTAATCTCCCTAGCCATGATTTAATAAAGACCGTTTAATTTTTCTACACAACGGTGTGCCTTGGAGTTTTTGTTCTTTTGGGGCCACGTTTAAGTATACTTTACATATCTACCCAAAGAACAATCCTCTCTTTCTTTTTTTGCAGACTTAACTACTCGACTTTAAAGTGGACACAGGCAAAATTGACTTTAAATTTTGTTTAATTGAGCTGTTTCTTCTTCTACGGAGTCGGCGCTTCGTTCTGTAATTGGATACAATTCAGTCGTTAAAACCCATAACTGTTAACTGTTACCCATAACATTAAAAGCCAATAATCCAACATATTTCAGGATAAATGAAAACACTCTTCTCATTCTCGGGCTTTTAGGGCTCAGTTGTCTTTTATTTTGTGTGTGTGTGTTGTTGTTTTTTAAGTGACAGATTGTTATTTATACATATTTATTTATAATTATAATGTTTTCTTTTTATTGTTTCTAATATTCTGAAGATTTACTCTAATATTTCTTAGAAGTATGTTTATTTTTTTATTATTGTCTTTTATTATTGTCATTTCAAACATACAGTATGTGCGGCACTTTGGAAACGCTTTGATAATAAAAATGTAATATAGAAATAAAGTTGATTGGATTGAACATAGTTTTTAATAAATTAATCTCAGTCAAAGTCTTCTCCAGCTTTAGCGCCTGCATTTCATTGTTACGGTTAATTCTTGCAGAGACATAATTTCAAATGATATAATGTGAAATATCAACACTAAGACGCCCTATATGTTGGATATATCCACTTTGAGTTAGAATATGGATTATCCTGGTCAACTGAGTTTGGTGGATGGGAGAAAACGTACTTTCTGAGGTGAAACCCATACATAGGCTTTAATGGAGATTCCATGTACTCTATACATGGAAACGCCATAAAGGAACATCCCACATGTTGCAGGAATCGAACGCGGGGCCTTGTTGTTGCGAGACGTGAGGCCTAACTGTCGTAAGCGCTCGAGAACCACGGAAGAGGAATGATCACCAGGGAGTTTTCTTTCCTTTGATACTTTCTTTTTTCGATCTCATGTTCCAAACTCCCACACAGGTGACTGAGGTGAACACACCGCTGCTCCTGATCATCTCTCTCCGGGGCGGGCTCTTGGAGTAACAGGCCGCTGTGTGCTGAAGGAGGGCGCGTTGTCCTCTGTCGTGCTCCCAAAAACAACCACGTCCTTTTGCGTCAGGGTGATTTCTTACCCTTACGCATCGCAGTTAATCATTTCAAACGCCATGTTTTAGGACAGTCCAATCATCGCGCCATATTTGTAACGCATCTTCCTCTGAAATATCTTCTCTCCCCGAACAATTCAAGGGAAACTTTACGACTTCTCTCACCTCTGATCAACACCATTTGCTTGGCCACACGGTTATTTCTGCAGAAATGTGCACCCATCAGACACGGTTTCAGACAGAACAAGGAAAGAGTTGGCTGCTCTGTGACAGCTATTTGAATTGGCTTACTGTTGTTGTGTCCTTGGACAAGACACTATACAGTTGTTTCGACACCACAGATTTTTATAGGTGTTGGTTTTGTAAAGTAGCTCAACCAAAATCTAATTGTATTTTGTGAAAGAAGACCCTATATAGATGGCTATATTCATTCTTTCTGCGTGCAAAAAGAGGCATGAAAGCGAGAGTAGTTTGGCTCGAGGCTGGCCGCCTTCACACCACACCCGCTCCGCCGCAGAGTGCTGTTTGGACCGGCTGAAAGTGCTGTGGTTGGATCACACTGACCCAAAAGGGTGTCATGCCATTAGTCCGACAACCCATTAATCTCATTATTCCGAATATGTCCCATTGAGTGAGGGTGCCATTATTCCGACATCTCTTTAGTCAGAAAAAAACAGGCCCGTTGGTCCGAAGTTCTGTTGGTCCGACCATAAACACCCTAACCCTAATATTAATTAGCATTACAAACAATCAAACGAGCTGTGGCAGTTCAAGTTTTAAATACATGTTATATAAAAGAGCTATTCTCTTCTCTTCAGCGGACTTGGAGCAGGCACATCTCCGCTGTTTATGGTCGGACCAACGGGGCTTCGGACCAATGGGTCAGTTTTTTTCTGACCTGTTCATACTCCACAAGATGCAAGAACTTTGTTCTTGTTCTTGAGGCAAAAAGAACAAGAACAAAGTTCGTCTGGGCTCTGACATTTTATACTCCACAAGACGTGTTGCTGCCGAACTGTCACGCCCCTTTTTCGGCAGCCAAAATAATCAAGGAATTACAGAAATAACCCCGCCCACTAAACATCCAGCCAATCACAGCAAGAGTTCTCGCAGCCCTGCAGAACAAAGTTCTGCTCAGCTCAGGTGTCAAGAACAACGTGAAAGAACTGCCGAACAGGAGCTCCAAGAACATAATGACGTCATTTTGTTCTCGGAGCTCTGGATGCGAGAAAAAAGTTATTGCATCTTGTGGAGTATGAACAGGCCTTTAAGAGATGTCGGACTAATGGCACTCCTACTCAATGGGACATTTTCGGAATAATGAGACGTCGGACTAATGGGCCGACCCCACCCAATAGTGCCGATCTCGGGTCAAGAGCCCATTAGGTCGACCTAACTAGAACCGGTATGAAAATGCCCTTAGTTTGCAAAACGATTAAGCTTCCTCCCTTCCTAATTGGACCTGACAGGCCGGTTCACAAGAAAAGCTTGTCTCATTAGTCAACGCATTAGACTCTAATCAGTTACTTTACATCAAAATGCAAGACCAGGTGGTAAATTTTGCACATTTTCATACAATTTGTAATACATTTAGACTTCCAGACAATCACTTTAATATCAATAAATAAAGTTTGCCTGCCGACTTCATTGGATAGAGCAGCAGTGGATGAAAAAGACTAAAGAGCAGGGAGAGCAAATTGTCGGAGCTCAAACCCACATGTTGAGGTCGGAAGTGTCCCGTGTACATGTCCGCAGCCTTTAACTAAACTATCAATACAGTTTTCGACATACATTCCACAATGACAAAACCAAATGACACTTTGTATAATGTCTGATCGCTTCCTTATACATACACTAAACAATAAAAAGCTCTTGATAAAACTCGATTTTCCTCTCCATCGCTGAAAGTAACCCTACTTTAATCCAATGTTCTAGTGCAGATGTACCTTTGCACGCCTACATAAACGCAGCGATGTAGAGGTCTTGTGTGTCGCATCAGCTCTGAAGAAAAACCCTCTGAACCGTGTAAAACATGCACCTTTAAGTGATCGCGTTAGGTTATTTTTGATGCCGACAGGGTTACGTATGGTGGGATTGAAGGATTCGGAGACAAAGTATACCTTATTCGGTTCAAAGGCAGGCGCTGGAGCAAACACTGAAGCATGTAATCTGACTGATCCTCCTTGACAGCGCGGGGAAAGCTCCAGTCACATCAGCATGCGTGGAGTGGCGGCGTCGCGCGCTGACATGTTTATCAGACTGGCACACGGGCCGATGCAATCAGCCGAGGAGAGGGGCTCAAGACACGTAAGGGCTAATCGAAAAGGAGCGCAGCCAAAATGCCACGCTCATTTCCGTACGGCTACCGCGGCCCGGATGATTTATGATTCGCGTGAGATCTGGGGTCTGTGGCTGTCATCTCATCCATAGTTACGAATACGGAAGAAACAATCAAGAAATGCAAATAATGAGCTATATTTGCGTTTACAGCATGTAAACGCAAATATAGGGAAGACCCATTTAAAAATATCTTTGTGGTGGTTCTCAACTCTTTTGTTGTTGTTACAATGCCTATCATTACAATACACTGTCTGACCAAATAAAAGACGGTGAAAACGAACAAGTTCAATTTCAGAGGAGACCAGGTCTACGCGGTCTAAGCACTATTTGTTGTCCTCAACCTGTGAAACGTTTCTGTGACATCCCCGAGACCTGTCGGATACATTCCGGTGTTTCCTTTTAGAAACACTTCGCTCTGGACTTCTCAGGGTTCTCAGGGCCCAGAAGGAAAGACTTGAAATTACTTTTATGCTATTTACTGTATACAGGTGTTCTATTGATGATTTGTTTTTCATGCTGTTATGGAAGGGAGTGCTCTCAAAATGAATTTCGTTGTGATTAATCTTGCAATGACAATAAAGACCTATCCTATCCTACAAAGGAGATCTCAAAGGGACTCTATACGACTCTTCAAGATCTCCTTGGTATCTGACAGGTCTCAGAGACATTACAGGGACGTCACAAAAACGTCTTACAGGTCGAGGACAACAAATAGTGTTCGCAACATTGCCACAGCTGCTTGAGACCGCGCAGACCTCTTGGAGACCATGCGAAGACCAAACCTGTTTGTTTTCACCTATAGAGACTCTCCTTATTGCCAGAGGACGTATCGGAGACATCTCTGTGACTAGCAGCAACTCTGGTCTTCAACTAAGCAAGGCAAGGCAAGTTTATTTGTATGGCACATTTCATGTACATGACAACTCAATGTGCCTCACAGCAGCACCAACACAATAAAAAAATGCAATAAAAACATTAAAAACACAATAAAAAAAGCATTTAAAACACAATCAAAATCAACAAATCAATTGATAAAATTATATGAAATATATATACACATACATACTGTATACACACACATATACACATACCATAGGCAACAGTAAAAAGGTGTCCTTTCAGCCTGGACTTAAAAATATTCAGGGTGGAGGCCTGTCTCACGTCCTCACTGAGGCTGTTCCAGACTTTTGCTGCATGAAATTGAAACGCAGCCTCACCGTGTTTGGTGGTAACTCTGGGAACCACCAGGAGACCCCTCCCTGAGGATCTCAGGGCCCGAGGTGGTTCATACGGCTCTCCATGCTACTCTCCATGCTGTTGAGATAGACCCTTTGTATGTCTCCAGTCACGGCAGTGTCCGCAACTCTCTCCGGTGATGTAGGCCCTTAACTGCTCTGATGTTATGGGGTTGCTGCAGTTGGTCAGGTCTAGGTTCAGCAGCAATAATGTGCCCAAAGAATGAGACCAGTTGACGACCTGAACATCAATGTATTTCTTCTTCCCTGATGACACGGGCATATTCCATGATGACAATACCAGGATTATTCGGGCTCATGTTGTGAAAGAGTGGTTAACCCCATTGAGCATCTTTGGGATGTGCTGGAGAAAGCTTTGCGCAGTGTTCAGCTGCATATTGAAACAATGTCACAGCGATTGCGTGCTGTAATCAATGCTAAAGGCAGTCCACCCAAATATTAGAGCCTCTGACCAGTGTTTACTGTGTATGATCTGGCAACCCCCTGAATTTATCTCAAAACCACTGCCCCGTTGTACATGCGCTTTGGTTGAGGAAACCGGAGCATCCAGAGAAAATCGGCACAGAGAGATGCAAAACTCTACACAGAAAGGCCGGGAAATCAAATCAACAATTACTTTTCATTTTCACTTGTGTAACATTATCTTGAAGAGTGAAGACTTGTTTTGTTTTTTATTATAATTATTGGGCGCCACGGTAGTACAGCGGTTAGAGCTCGTGCTTCACAGCTAGAAGGTCCCGGGTTCGATTCCCACCAAGGCCGGGGCCTTTCTGTGTGGAGTTTGCATGTTCTCCCCGTGTCTGCGTAGGTTTCCTCCGGGTACTCCGGTTTCCCCTACCACTAAAAACATGTACAATAGGCCAGGATGAATGAGTGTGTGTTTGAGAGTGCGCATGGGGGACGACGGACGCAAATTAGCCCAAGGCTACAATCCGGAGTGGCTTGTTTACATGCATGAGACCCATGTATGTTCATTAACATGCACTGTCCCGACCAAATAAACCAATAATTAATCATACTTCATGAAGCTCAACAATCCTACCCACTGGAGAGTTTTGGAAGTTCATTTCTCATTCATTTTGTCCATTGGGATTTTGGAAAATAAACTAATATACAGAGTTTAAAGGCACATTAGAGGCTAATTAGCATAGCGCTGATATTTCCAAATAAAGAAAAAAATAAAACAAATCTTGTGTGTTTCATGGATTGGAAGCATTGGCCACTTTTCCCCCATTGTCTTGTTCACCCACAAAAAGCACTGGGGGCGAGGCAGGCGAAGTCTTCTTGGCTCAAACAAAAGCCTTTGCGTTGGGAAAATGTTCCACCTGACATCTTTAATCAAGTCATGTGATTGGAGTATTTGTTACAATTACAGTGAATATTATTGATAGTGTAATAAACGGTGCAATATTTCTAGCTGATTGTCAAGGCTGCTCCGCTTCCTTTCAGAGAATCCCTACGGCCATTCAGCGTTTGTGGCGACAGTAAACTGAACCTTTAATTAACAATGACATTGAATTTAAGTGTATTTTCAATGAAATATAGTTACCTTTTCTAAATGTTTCAATATTGCTGCTGAATGGCCTGCTCGTCCTGCTGCTCGAGGGTCTTTGAGAAATGTCAACCCAGTGACTCATTGAACATTGTCCAGAGTTAATTGGTTCAACAGCACGCCGTATTAAACAACTTTTCAACATTAACTCCATAAAGGAAAGTCAATAATCCATTCTATAGGGCTGGGAAATTTTAATGGAATCGAGATTTTAATCATTTTCAATCTCAATAATCGCGTGGTGCGTTTTAATCCTGTCGCCTTCTGGAAAAAAATCCGAACCCGGCTGATGCTGCAGCGCACAGACAATACGTTTCCATCCACTGAGTGCTATGGGATAAACTGGCTTATAACTTTGCAAAACTTTCTGTACTAATTCACTGTAAAATGTAAAAATAAATAAATCTGTGGCACTTTATCACCCAGAACTGTGATGGTTTGTGCCTTAATGTTTGGTTGGAGCACCCTCTGGAGGCAGCAGTGGGAATTATCTGTCTGTGAACCGAAAATACAAGCTTTGATTTTCCACAAAAGGCATGCTAACAAATCAATGGCACCGTAATGAAGGCTGTTTGAGTGCAGGACTGCTCAGATCATGGTCGCAATTTATGATCTTGATAAAAATTATTCCGCTGTTCTAGATATTATGCAACAAAATCCTGGAAAAGATTAATAAAACGTGAGTGAAGCAAAATGCCACAGCTGGTCTGTATGTGGGCGGTGACCTACTCCGAAGCACAGGCGTTAAAGATTGAATCAGAGTTTGGCACCGGTTGCTTTGGTGACTGTGCAGTTTAGCAAGAGCTCCCCAATCATCCTGGATAATACGTCCACTCTGCAATCTGGTGTGACTTAACATTTTGGCCCTGTGAAGAAGTGAATTGGACGGTTCTTGAAATGTCAGCCAGTCTAAGTCGGGAAATGTCCTTTTGTGTTGATTTAATGGACTCGATTTATTATCCAGGAGGATGGAGAATTCTTGCTCTGCTGCTGTTATGTTTTTCAGGGAACTTTGCTTTAAAATAGTTATTAAATAGTTATAAATGCTCAGATTTAGTAAATAGCTTTTGTACGTCCAATGGGCACTCATAGACTTTACTTCAACACTTACAGCAGTGTAGGACTGGGTACTGTTACTGTTGACATCAATGAGGAACAAAGGACATAGCTGTAGAGGTTTTTTTTGCTACACTATAAGTATGGACTTCCATACGGCAGGGCGGCACGGTAGCGCAGCGGTTAGTGCTCTAGCTTCACAGCAAGAAGGTCCCGGGTTCGATTCCCACCTGGACGGGGCCTTTCTGTGTGGAGTTTGCATGTTCTCCCGTGTCTGCGTAGGTTTCCTCCGGGTACTCCGGTTTCCCCTACCACCAAAAAACATGTACAATAGGCCAGGATGAATGATGTGTGAATGCATGGAGGTGGTCAGAAGGACCGTTGGCGCAGATGTGTGCAGTTGCGACAATGCTTCTGTCAGTCTCCCCCTGGGGAAACTGAAGCTACTAACATAGCTTACCACCATGGAGTGAATGTAAAGCGCTTTGTGACCATGTCTGTGAAAGGCACTATATAAATAAAGATCTTCTTCTTCTTCTTCTTCTTCTTCTTCCGCTTTGTTTTCCCTACGTTGACCTGATGCCTACGTTGATCCGCCACACGGGTTTTGCCTCGTCTGGCATCATCTCATCTCATGATGAGTATCGGCTCATTTATCTCGCATTTCGTCAGTAAAAAGATCCGTGTGTTCAGAGCGTAGATACTGTCACTGTCATATTAAAAAGTGCATAAAGAAAAACCAACACAGTCACAGTCTGATACCACTCCATTTTGTAAACAGAAGACGGAACAGGAACTGGAGTTTAATTGACCAATGAGAGAAGAGTGTTTCTTGTTCACTGTTTTTCCTGTAGATGGTTTTGCTACAGCGCCCCACAGGCATGCACAGGAGCTCTGCATTTAGAATGTCTGTTCGAAAAATGGTGTGAATGCAAACCGCGCCAGTTGGGAAGCTGAAACAATGTTGGCCCCAAATCGAAGCGAGTCCCAGGTGTGAATGTGACCTAATCTCAGAGGGACTTTCCTGAATAAATAAAGGTCAAATAAAAATAAATTATCGAACTCCATCTCAGCTGGACAAGTACCAATAAAACTCCATGGGAGAGAAACAGTCCCTGAAAGAAATATCCAAAAAGAAAGAGAAAACATCCACATGTCACCCGACAGCGATTGGATTCACAAATTCACCACACCAGTCTTATGGCCAAAAGTCCTTTCCGCTGGCCAACATCACACACATGTTCCCGGACACTGTCACCACCTCTGGACGCCCCCATGAGGAAACAACCACATCACAATTCGCACGAACCGAAAGAGATGACCTCAAACTCCGTGACAGCTTCTGTTCCATGTGAAGTGACCCCAGATAGTCCAGAGAACTCAACAACAAACAAAGACTAGAAATCTGCATTGACAGTTACCATAGCTACAGCCATGGAATTTTCAGGTTGCCTTTTTTTATATCTTTACTAAAATATGTGTCATCTAGAACCAGAAAACAGAACGATAATGTAAATGCATTGCATAAAAGACTATTTCTTATAAATTTGTATAATTTAGTGATGGGATTTACAGCTCTTTAGTGGGAGCCGAGTCTTGGGATCTGTTCATTTCAAAGAGCCGTTCAAAAGACTGGCTCTTTTTAATAAAAAGAGAAACGCTAGCTAGATAACTCACAATGTTTAAGACACGACTGATAAAAGACTGATAACGTTTTTTTATTTAAACTATCTAAAATCACAAAAACGTGTTTGTGAATCAAATCTTGCGCCACAACTAATAGAAAGAGGCTGCAACTCTCTGACAAATCATTTTAGTGCATTTAACTTTGATTTAGTGCAAAGATCTTTCACTCGTGTTGCCTGCTCCATTGTTGGGCTGATTCTTGTGTTTGTTCCGGAGAGTTCTGGGTCAAATTGACAGAAAAAAATATCCGGCTCATTTCAAAATTGAGATCCGGTTCGAACCGTTCACCTTAAAGCAGAACTAAATAACTTGTTTACCTTAATAAATACTTTCAATGGGATGATTGGGGGTCTTTCATCTCCCCTTGGTGTCTCTGGCCAGAAAACCACGCTTGCAGCTTTCCCTGCGCCGGGTCGGAGGCGCAATTCACACTAAAAGAATCACGAAGAAGAAGCTAACGGGCAAAGCTAACTGCGGGCTAGCCCCACTTTAGCAGTGTTTACAGCCAAGTTTGAGAGACAAATAAATATCTCCATTGGGTAATTGGGTTGTGGCACAATGTCCAATATCCCTCTCTCCTTTTGTCTTTTCTGTCAGCGTAGTATTTACTCTCACGGACAATTAATGAGCAAAAAAAAAACACCACAACATCCTACGACACCTGCAGTGGCACTTATAGGGGCATGAGTTACTTTAAAGACTCATGCCCTAGAGGCAATAAGGCAATAAACTAGTTTGCTAAAAAGGGAGAGACATTACTTAAAGGCCCTCTATCTGACTTTTTTGGATTTGAAAGGGGAAGCCACTAAATCAAAATATTAGTTGTGTTCAGACTCATTTCTAACTTTCTAACTATCACATTTGATGCCTGCCAATTCTTCACAGGGACGGGTTCCTTGGCAGATTTCACATTTCAGGGTCACTGTCACAGAAATGCTGGACAACTCGCCCGCAAGTTTGTGAACTTGATACAAATGCTTTATATTTAGATCCACAGTGTTTTTCCCATACATGTCTGAGTTTACTGCTTATACTAAAGGAGAACAAAAATGATTTTGTTCCATTACAAGAAAAGAAATCAGGTATAGTCTCTTTAAATATGCAATAATGGAAAAAAATAACCATAAAAGTACAAATCGGAGCTTGTGTTGTTCAAAAAACTTTGTTATCTTCTTTAAAGTTCCAAGAAGTGGATTTAAAGTAGCTACTGTACATTTAATAGACTTCAAATCCTTTTCCAAAGCTGTATACTTCATGTGGTGTTCTGTCACTGTTATATTCTGCCATGGCCTCTCCTCCAGCCGAGCCTGCAGCCACCCACCTGATCACATGACCCACTTTTCAAAGGAGAGAGCTCTTACAGATACAATATAGCCCACACTTTCTTTTCATTTTCATTTCTAATGTTCAGAGATATCAAAACATTATGAAACCTGCAGCCTTCAAAGTGCCGCGGACCCGGGCAGGAAGGTGAGCGCGCACAGACAGGCGGATTAAGGCGATGGATGAGGGAAAGACAGACAGATGAGAAGAAAGAGGGCGGATGAGCGAAGGGATAAACAAACCGAATAACGATCTGGCTTGTTGTACCATCGTTGTCATGATTAAATGGCGACTGATGCAACTGAAGATGGCTACCACATTCCAAAATAATAAACAAATGGAGATTTAAAGATGTAAAATACTAGAGACAACATTAATATAAAAGCATTTGAACCCAATATTATGTTATACGTAGATAGTTAGAAACTAATTGTTCTTTTCCACTTTTATACCGTTTTGGCTAATGCTAATCTCTGGACATTGCTAGCTAACAACAAACCTGGAGGATTAGATACAGTAGATAGCAGGGTTTATACAGGCAGAAGAAGTCAATTTTAAAGCAGTACTAAGTAACTTGTTTACCTTAATAAATTATTTCATAGTCCCTCTGGGGGCAATACAAGTGTTAATGGGATGACTGGGGCTCTTTCATCTCCCCCTGGTGTCTCTGGCCAGAAAACCACAATTGCAACTTGCCTGCCTCCGGGTCGGAGGCGCAATACACACTAATGGAATCACACAAAAGAAGCTAACGGGCAAAGCTAACAGCGGGCTAGCGCCACTTAAACAGTATTTAACAGCCCAGTTTGAGTGAAAAAATGATCTCCATTGTGTAATTGGATGTACAATATCCCTCTCTCCCTTTGTCTTTTCTGGCAGTGTAGTATTTACTCTCACGGACAATTAATGAGTAAAAAAACGCAACATGCTACGACACCTGCAGTGGCGCTTATGGCCTCTAGGGGCATGAGTTACTTAGTATTGCTTTAATTAGTTTTAACAAATACTATATTTTATTGCCAACACAGAAAAATAATATGTGGACATATATTTCTTTATGCATGTATCTTGAAAATAGTATAATCTGTCCTTTTAGCTTTAGTGGGAGAGCAGCAGTCTGGTTTACAATGTCAAATACGTATGAGGTTTGCGGCCCCCTGCTGACTAGACAGACATTTTAGAGTGAGAATAGCGCTAAGCCAGACAGCTGCATTTGTATACTTGTCACAAGAGCTTATATACAGTACATTGCATCTGTGCATGTTGTCCATTTGGTACAAATGCTTTGAAGTAGGGCTAATACAACCAGTCTGTGTGCTATATAAGCTGGCTGTTGTATGAATTTTGCAGACTCCTGCGAATGCATGTCACCACTCATTTTCAGGAAATAAAGGCTTTAAGAACTTGCTCTCCAGCACCTTTCTGAGCAAAACATTGACAATTTAAATTCGTTAAAATTTGCAAACATTTCATCAAGCAGAAAAAAGAGAATTGGACAAAACAGGCAACTTTTGAACAAGATAAATGTGGTAAATTTCATCCAAAACCATCATTTTGGTATTTTTGATGAACTTATAATGTAAAAACTGTTGCGCAATGTCATATTTTTCCAGTAGATTTAGATTAAATGCCAGTTTAAATTAAATTTAATGTGTGTTAATGGCATTTAAGGTCTTGATTTTGACGCAAATTATTTAATGACCTTTAATGCCCCGCAGAAACCTTGGAGCATTATACCTCAGATGAGTGGTTAGTGGTACATGTTTGAATGAAATATGGATTTTACTGCCAATTTATTCATATCCCATTACAACAACAACCTAAAGGAGCTTTCACTGAGCAAACAACTGCAAAGGTTTAGCAATTGAATTCTGTGGATCTGAGCAGTCGATGAGTTACAGCATTTACACTGAGTGGGTATCATTATGATTACATATTTGTGTCTCTACCTGACTATAAATAGCTAAACGGCAACTCAAGGTGACTGGTGCTTTGAGAGGCGCAGAAGACACTGTTGAACTACCTATAGTCCGATGCATTAATGGGCCCGTCCTGCGATCGCATTATTTTCTGCCACATTATATCAAATGCTTCAACTCCTACTGTAACAGAGCAGAACTGTGAGGCAGTATCACCGAATCCCTGCAGGTGTTAAACATTCACTTAGGCTGCAATAAATGTGAGCTTCAATTAACAACCACATTCCATTTACTTATTTTGATTAAAACACATTTATCTTTTTAAGAGGTTCCTGGGTATGGAGTGACACATTCGGGACAGCGCAGATAACATCTTATATTGCATACTAGCTTACAGAATTAGACCACTGGTGCTTTATGCTATGGGATTCCCTGTGTGTGTGCCTGTGTGTGATGATTGGTCTCAGCTTAAATAGCCCTTTTACACAAAGCTCATCACATCAAGAAACCATTCACTCATCCACACTCTCATTCAAACACCAGTGTACGGAGACAAGGTGGCTGAAGTGTCTTGCCCAATACAAGGAGGACACAACGACAGGAGCCGGGATTCAAATCCCCGATCTTCCGATCAAGAGGTGACCCCGCTCCACCATCTGCGCCACTGTCGGGTATGGATATAACTCACATACAAACCACTCTAATACAGTATTAGAAAGTCCATACACATTGATGTGTTGCAGCATTTATCGCAGTGGTGCCCAAAGTGCGGCCCTCAGACCAATGTTTGGTGGCCCTCAAGCTTCTTGCAAATTGAATTATTCTTTACAATTACAGCCTCAAAAACTGATATTCAGTTTTAGTCTAAATAAAGGTGAGAGACACAGTTAAAACCTCTCTTAAAGTGCATATGACAGTTTTTAACGCTTTTGAAAATATTGCTTATTTAAATGGATTACACATGTTGTAAGTAATAATTAGAATTTTATTTCAGTGAAGCAGCACATTTAATGAAGAAATGTTGGACAAAAAAGTCTATTTGAATTTTTTAAGCTACTGACAGGAAGTGACATAGATAGAGGTAAAATTCAATAGTAGTTTGACTCATTTCCCATTGACATAACATGGTTGGCGCGGCAACAGTTTAAAATTGTTTGCCTTTATCTATGTCACTTCCTGTCAGTGTCCACCAAGGAAGTGAAACTATAAAATAAAATTGTGTGTTAAAGGGATACTTCGGGATTTTGACATAGGGCCTCATTTCCTAGTTATCCAGAGATATTTTTTTCTTAAATTCATGCAGTTCTTATATTTGAAGAGTCTAGTTGCGCTAGCCTAGAGCAAGGCTAAAGCATTTCTATGGTAAACGCTAGCCTGGATTAAAAACAGTCTGGCGCACTCCACATTTCACCTGAGGTAAATCACTTATAACACCAGACTAACGATATAAATGTCTGTGTCGACAGGTTAATTTTAACCATTTTGAATTTAAAATAACTTATATTTGAGCGGCATCAGCTTCGTGGCTGTAAGCTAAGGCAGCGGCGGAGTGATCTGCGAGAAAATAGTCCCTCAAAATGCAGTAATTCATGTGATACAAGGTCAGTTTTATTAAAAAAATTATTCTATTAACACAGACATTTATATGGTTAGTCTGGTGTTATAAGTGATTTACCTCAGGTGCACTGTGGAGTGGGTCAGACTGTTTTTTAATGCAGGCTAGCGTTTACCATAGAAATGCTTTAGCCTTGCTCTAGGCTAGCGCAACTAGACTCTTCAAATATAAGAACTGCATGAATTTAAGAAAAAATATCTCCAGACATCAACAACGCTCTGGATAACTAGGAAATGAGGCCCTATGTCAAAAATCCCGAAGTATCCCTTTAATGTGTTATATGCGGTTTAAACGTATCCAGCTGAATGTTTCACCGCGCTGAACCACCGGTTTGTTGCCCCCAATGCCGCACAAGTTTCAAAACGCGGCCCTCGATGAAAAAAGTTGATAGCCACCCACCTGATATAGCAATACACATATGGGGTAATTTATCAAGACAGGTGATAAATAGGAGGTGTAAGCTCAAAAATAAAACATGTTGCACCTCATTTACCATTTGAAATAGCCAGTATTACAGTTTTAAAGCCCCAAATTGGATAATAAATGAGTGAATGATGATGCTGATCCACTTTTGCACGCGCTACTTGTTTTGCACATGAGCAAATGCGTGATAAATTACCCCATAAGATTTATTAGCCTTTCAAGCAATGCTCTGTGGTACATTGTGCCTCTATTAATAAATAGCTGCAGAAATGTAGCTAAAGGCTTTTCACCTCAGTGCTGTTAATTGTACGATTACTGTTGCTAATTGTATGGTTGATAATGTAATCACAAAGGGGCTTAGACTCATATTGCTTCAACTTACCAATGTGTGATATAAAGCAAGATTATTTTTGCACACCCCTCCTGGAACCGCCACCTTAACGTGGTGGAGGGGTTTGAGCGCCTGAATGATCCTGGGAGCTCTGTTGTCGTGGGCTTCGTGCCCCTGGTAGGGTCTCCCATGGCAAACAGGTCCTCGGTGACGGGTCAGACAAAGAGCGGTTCAGAAGCCCCTTATGAGAGACCAACAGGCCCGGTTAGAACCATGAGGCCGTCCTTCTGTGGACCCACCACCTGCAGGAGAAGCCATAGGGGCTGGTGCAATGTGATTTGGGCAGCTCCAACGGCTGCCCCCACGACCCAGCAACGGACAAGTGGAAGAAGATGGATGGATGGATATTTTTGCACAAAGCTGTTGTCTGTAAGTTGAAATGTTTTACAAATAGATTGCATATAAGTGACCGCATGCGCCTGCAATTCGACGTAACGCAAGAAATATCAAATATTTATATTTTCCTAATCCCTGGTGTCATAAGTATGACCAATGACACGAGCTTTCCTGTGAACCAGCCCGTCAATCAGGGAACGAGGAGTGGCTTCCAGGTCCAGTCAGGAGGAGAGGGGAGGGAACTTGACTATTCACTTTAGCATTTTCTCTCTCCCACTTTAAATGCTCGATTGCTGCACACCCACAAACACGCACAGCCCTGTCTAAATGAGTGTGTGGAACAAAAGCAGCAATGATGAGACGGTCAAGAATGTCCTCACAACTCGAAGTAGCTCCCAAAAGACTACTTCATTTACTTACACCACAAACTGACATTTCAGGCTGTCGCCCTTCATCAAAAATCAGAAACGTCATGACATTTGATTTTATGTTTAAAGCAAAATAAATCGTAGAATTTGGAGCCTGATGTCTCCGGCGAGAGTTAAAACATAATCCACACAATTGTTTTTAGATTTGCATGCATCAGTTCTAATCAGTATTACACGATTGATAGCTGTAATTTCGACATAATGGAACATTCAACCACATAACAGCTTTTAAGCATGATTTACTGAGAACTTTATTCAATTTATCGTACACAATATGTCAATCACGAGGCAAAAGCACTATCCAATATAGCGATTGTTTTTACCACTAGGGCCCGCTGCATCCAGGGAATATCGGAAATTCCCCGGATGTTCGAAAACCCTTATAGCAATACTATTTTAGTCAATAGGGCTCTTCTACCATCCAGGTACTTTCAGTGCGCCGCAGATGTGGAGGTGAAAACAATGGTGGTATTAAACAGCGTTTTGCCTGTGAGTGACATTGTGTTCGATAAATTTAGTTTTTCTCAGTAAATCCTGCCTAAAAGCTGTTGTGCGGTCGGATGTTCCATTATGTCGGAACTACAGCTTCAATCTTGTAAACTGAGTAAGTTTTATGAATAGAATCAACATCTGCAGATCTAAACACATTGTGTGGATTATGTTTTAAAGTTTAACGTAACTGTGCCGGACACATTAGACTCTAAATTCTACCATTTACTTTTGCTTTAAACACATTTACTACTTGCTTTAAACATAAAATAAATGGTTAATCAAATGTTTAATGTCATGACATGTGTTAGCTAAGTCATGCTTTAGCTAAATCTAAAGCTGAATAAACTAAACAGAACGTCACCTAAAAGCTTCTATAACATTTTCTCGTCAGCATTACGTTTAACTTAGATCATGATTATTTCCCATAAGGCGAAACATAAATGCGTGAAATTCAACACAAAGTTACGATGTATTAGCGACGCGTACTAGGCGACCTCTTGGCAGTTTGTACAAACATTAATCGAGACCAATTAAGTTCAATTTCTGTTTATATCAGACTTTTGCCTCAATTGGCAGGTTATCGTGGGAATGAAATCACATTTCATCACAATCCGACAATTATTCACCTTAATAAATCCTCTCAAACAGCCACCCAATATCAGCGATCTCCCATTGTTTTCAATGAAGCGAGAGCGTTGTATTCACTTCAGCTTCATTTGTGACCTAACACCGTAGAGCCCTATACTATCAGTATTGATTAAAATAGTGATAATTTCAGATGGGTGAAAGTGTTCTAATCAGAATACATTTCTAAAAACGGGTTATTTTTTTTTTATAGTTAGGATGTAAATTCAAATAATAATGTTGTAAGCGGTTGTTTTTCTTCATGCAGAGGATTGTATCTCTAGTCCCTAGTGAAGGATTCTGTTTCTTCACAAATGCATCTCCCACTTCAGTCCTTTCTCCTTTCTGGCTAAAATTACAACATACGTAATAACATACAACATCGGCTCTCTGCAGACATGTTCACAGAGGAGCTAAATGGATGCGTTAATCTGCACTTGAAGCCTCGGTGATTGGGCTGAGTGAGCGCGCGCTGACAGGCCTGTATTACTGTACTGCGTTTGTGCACTGAGATGTGGAGGTCGAGTGGAGGGGCTGCAGTCATTTCCCCTGACAGTGAGGGGGCACTTAAAGGAAAGTGGAAGGAGATCTGTGAGGCACTGTGTAAAGCAACATTTATAGCTATTTTATGCCAGTTCAAGAGTGTTGGACTGTTGAATGTTTATTTCGATAGCTAGTTTATTTTTGTTTATTGGTCGGATGATAGACTGGGATGCCATTTCACGCATCAGTCAATTATAGATCCCAGGATCCGCACAGAGCCTCCCAACAATAAGAATCCATCTCTGTCCAAAAGATGAATAAAGATAGAAGCAAAGTATAAAAATAAATAACAATGTCACAATTTGAAGTTTGATATATTGTGGCAGGAAAATATCACGATAAACGATAATATTGAGTAGGGATCCAATACTGGTATTGGATATGGAAGCCGATATTGGGAAAAATACGATAACTGGTATCGGTTATAAATATCCGATATTGAACTGATACCTGTTTTGGCTCTCACCGTTTTAAAAGTTTAATTTGTTCAACTAAATCAAAGTGACTATGGGCATGCTGCACCTTTAATTTGAAAGCAGGATCTGGAGAATTCAATTTTAACCTACGCAAATAGCAAATACATTTTAATAGCCGCGCAAAATGCCGCAGCTAGCAACAGCATGCTAATGTTAGCGGCAGCATGCTAATGCTAACGTCAACTAATCAAAGCTGGGACAGAATCATGATTGGATCACCTAATAAAATAAAACAGGTCTTTTACTCAAGGATATTTAGTGCACAAGTCCAGTGATACATGTTTAATATAGTTGATCTGTAACATCTTGAATGTAAGAACCGATGTAAGAAGTCTTTATTGATCTCACAATGGAGGAAAAAAGGACTTTTATATACATTTATCATTCACAGTATCCACTTTTAAGAAAGTCTCTTGGTATCAGTTAATATCGAATACTGGCAGATACTAAAACCCCCAGTATAGATATTTTTTATGTCTGAAAGTGGTGATTTTGATGCCACCAAATAAAAAGGTTCTTTTATCACTGATTAGTGTTCAGCTGAGTTGACCATTTAAATTTGGTGTTGGCTTCTCAAAGGCCAAACGAGTTTGTCATTTTCTTTTTGCTAGCATTAATGTCGGGCATTTCTCTCGCAATTATGTTACTCCGAGGACAAGAGCTCACAGTGAATGGAAGAAAGTAGCAGCCTCTAAAAAGTTCACATTTAATAATAACCTGTTCATTACAGCTTATTTCTGCATTTGGTGGAAGTTGGGAATCTTGTTTTGACCCAAGTTCCCCGGTTGTTTTCCACAGTTGAGCAGGCGTTCATGTGCAATATGTAATGTTTTCCCCTGTTCCTGAGGACCACATGAACAAACACGGCATAATTATTGTATACAAAGATATTTTTGTGGGGATGTTTATTTTATATTTGATATACTGATTGTTTCGAGGCTCAAAGTTCGATAAATCTAGCATTTGATATTGAAAAATCCTTCTAAAAAAAAAGTGATGTCTGTGGGAGCTCTTTTAAGTGGAAATGATCGCTGAGAAATATGCATTTTCAGAAATGAGCTTTGACATTACAATCCCCTGATTAAATCAATGGGTAAACTGTGACGCAGTGCAATAATTACACAGCTTATTGTGAAAATGAGACAATTATTTGTGCCCAAGTGAAAGTGGATTGGTTTGGGGAGCAGACACTGGCCCAAAATCTTAAAATGGAGAAAAATAAGTTTTGCCTGCAGTGGACTTCACTGTCAAATACCAGTTCCATCCAAAGCGCAGCAGCTCACATTAGTTAACCCCAGTGTCCGTGTTGCCGGGCTGTTCACCCTGGTTGCTACATACATGCCTCATTGCCACCGACACTCTGCTCGTTCGGCTGAGTGGACTTGGCTGAGTGAACCGCTAATTTACTCGCGGCCGCTGCAGTAATTTCAGGCGAAGGAGACAGCTTTTTCTCCAATTAAGCCTCGCCAGTTCTGCTGAGGAACCCAAACAGACAGGCCTTTTGCTCTGGTCGACGCTCTCGGACGCAGTGGCGTGCACAGACCTTTTGAGGGGCAGGTGTTCAACCAAGAATAAAAATGGCACGTCCTGACTTTGTAACCAACTAAACCAAACACGGGACAACACAGGGGAACGGAACAGTGAGTGCCTTCTGTCCGTATTTTCAGTCTGTTGACTTGATGGAGCAAATATGATGGTTTCTCTGTCTATGTTGTATCTCATTCCTCCCAACAAAGTCTGAAGCGGTCTCCCTGTCTGTCACAGGCCAGAGACTGTGTATGTCACTGCAGGTGTAGGTGGAGAAAAACAGAGGCTCCATCTTTGCTCATCCCTGTCACATAACTGATTAAAATATTGTAAAGGTGTGGAAAAGAAGATACTTTTTGCTAGATTTACTTTGCCACTTTCCATTTGATCCCTCAGACGGACGCCATTGTGTATCTTAAAGCAGCTTACAACAGTGGTTCTCAAACTGTGGTTTCGTAGCGCCACATGTACTTTACTCATTTTAATTAGATATAATTAAATCTAGGCTGTAGTAATGCATTTAAGGCGAGTCACTGCAGGTGAATGGGGGAAAAAATAATACAATTTTTGCTGAACACTATGTAATCTTTCTTCACTCTACTCCAATCTCCTTCGGGGAAAGCCGACAGGGCACGGCCAGTCCAAGGAGACGATACCTCAGCTAACAAAAGAACAATAGGCAGGTAATTAGCAGTGATCAGCCATGAATAGGACAGATAATGAGCAGTGATTGAATAGGACAGGACTGACCGATACTGGGGTGAGCAGGTCGTTACAGACGCTCTACTTCAAGGTTGTTTACCCACAGTTGAGAGTAGCTGTGATTAGAGGGGAGGAGTCGGGCCAACCCCAACTCCTCCCCATGGTCTTTATCTGTGCTGAGTGCAACTTTGACTCAAGTACCTTCATTGAAGATTGTGCGGAGTATAGTTCTTCCATCTTCAATAGTGGGTTTCGAAAAAAGAAATGACCATATTTGAATGACTACATCTCAGGTATCTTCCGCAGTACACGTACATGCTGTAGTTAAAGCTGTAGTTACTTCCTGGATATCTCCAGCTCGCTAGCGGACAAATCGTCATAAAATAAGCATCAAGGGTAAGTTTTGTCCTTTTTTTTTAAACTCTGACATGAAATCTAAAATATTAAAGGGGGGGTATTATGTAAAATCGACTTTTTCAAGCTTTATATCATGTTATTATGTCATTCCCTCATTAAACACATGCCTGGAGTGTTGCCTTGGCTCATTCACATATGTTTGAGTAATCAGTAAAAACTTAGACGGCAGCCATTTTAGGTGTAGCTATGCCTCAGTCCTCCTAGGAACGCCCCCACCTCCTGGAGACGCCTCTGGACCTTTCGTCACCAGCCAAGCCACCAACCACTGCTCCTCAGCTCAGCAGAGCCCCCTCCCCACACAGTAGTGTTGTTTAGATGCCACAGCAGTGTGCTGAAGGGGGTGTGTCGGAAAGCTTCTTAAAGAGACAGAGGCCTATTTCAAGACGTTCAGTACAGCCATTTTGAGAGAGCAATTTTATTCAAGGCAGTTATTTTAATTTACTGCATATACAGACCAACAGAAGGTTACGTCATCATTGTAGTATGCTATAGACTGGTGCTATGTGATTGAAAAAAGCATAATACCCCCTCTTAAAGGAGAAAACAAGCTAAAAATCTCAACATTGTTCACTTCCTCCATGTTTTCACCTGCCGTGTCTCACTTTAAGCTCTGTGTTTTCTGGTTTACACATAATTTTGTTCAACCCAAGACCCAGTTTGTCTTGATTTGATCTTGATCTAGTCCACCTATATTTCATGAGGTGACAATTATTAGGTTAAATATTTCATGAGGTGGTAATTAAAAGATGAGACATTTTTTAAGGTGAAATGGTCTGACTGTTTGAGAACCGCCTACTGAGACGGTTACTCAGTCTTTTGAAACCATTCATTTACATGCCCTCGGCGAAAAGGCTTGTGTGTGTGTGTGTGTTTCAATCAAAAACACAACCACGGGTCCTCCTATTGATGTGGAAACATTATCACCAAAGCTCAAAGACGTTGATTTAGTGGAACACACAGGAGCTTTACACACAGCTCCACTCAGCCAAATGAACAACATGGCTGAGTGCCCAATGCCCCTCGGTCGTTTAAGACATGGTTAAATACCTCTCCTAAACGTATGGCGGAGCTCTGCAGGGCTGTTTGTCAGAGGAAGGACATTCTATAATTACATGCTGCTCCATATTGACCCTAATTACAGACGCAGTTAATCTATAGCGTCCGATACGCACCACACCAGCAGTTTCCATGGCGCCCACACACGAGATATTGTACAGGTCTCTTTATTTTTTATATTTTAACAGTGGACATTACCTGACCGTTTAAACATTTGATGGACAATTTTGTGTTCCATCTATGACGCAAAAAAAAAAATCCAGTAAAAATAGATCCAAGTGCTTCCGCAGTGAACAGGATTACTCGGAACAGCATGAAGCAAGCAAATAAAACTTCTCCAGGTATGTTTTTTAGCAGGGAAACAACATTGTTACAAGCCAAAATTAAAATAAAATAAGTTTCAGAATATAGTTTGTGTCGAGAAAATACACTGCCTGACCAAAACAGAACCCGGATTTAACTAACTGTTCTGATCTGGGGGTTGCTGCAGGTGGTCAGGTCTAGATTCAGCAACACAAAGAATGAAATCAGCTGACGACCTGAACGTCCTGAATAACCAGGTTATTCCATTAATGGATTTCTTCTTCCCTGGCGGCACGGGCATATTCCAAGACGACAATGCCAAGATTCATCGCGCTCATTGTGAAAGAGTTGTTCAGGGAGCGTGAGATGGGTTGGCTGCAGCAGAGTCCAGCAGATTTAACCCCATTGACAGTCTTTGGGATGTGCTGGAGAAGGCTTTGTGCAGTGGTCACGCTCTCCCATCATCAGCACAAGATCTTAGTGAAAAAAGAAAGAAACACTGGATCTTTAGACATTGCAGATGTAACCCGCATTTCCTGAAGCAATCTTATTTTTGCGGGGCTGCTTCCCGTGCGGCAGTAGCCCCATTTCCTTTAACCTGCGGGGTCAATCCGGGTCACATCCTCCTCCACCACTCCCTGTGACTGTGGCTGGTGGCGTGCGTCTCCGGCATTTTCAAGCTACTTTTAGCGCTGATCTTGCAATCAATACACCTCGAAACTCCGATCACGGGTGAGTCCTTTTAGTCATCATATTCCTACCTGCTTTATGTACCGAATAAGTGCGTAGTCCTCAGTAACACCTTGTTTTAACAGCATCGTGTTCATGCTACCCGTGCTTGAGCTCCAAAGCTGTATCAACTGCTCGGGCTGGAACCACTTCTACCCGTGTAGGTTAACTAGTCTTCAACGGTGAGTTTCCGACACAAACTCGGGTTATTGTTTATGTTTATAGCGGGTGAATTTAAGTTGCATTTTGCGGTTTTGGTTGCCTTATCATAGCCTCGCTACCGCTCCTGTTCCAAGCTCCATTGAGCCTCGTTCATTGTTTAGACTTGTTTATGTGCATTCGTAGCGCACAAAGCACCGCTCCTAGTGATTAACCCGTGAATTTATTTAGGTTTCCATTCAAGCCGAATGGTAAAGAACAGTTGCCTTTACTAGAAGCGACCTTTTGTGTTGTGCTTTTGCACCGTTTTTGTGTGCGCTTGTTACTTCTGCACACAGCGTTAAAGCGGCTATGAGTTTCCGCTTTGTTTACTTTTTGTAGAAACAACCTTTTTTGACGTAGCTACGTGTTTTTTTTATTGTTGCGCAACTCTATTAGCTTGAGAATCTGCTTGAGTAGTTTGATCCCTGCTCAAGTAATTTAAGTTACAGATCGTATGTTTTTGGATTACTTGAGTTATGAACTTTTGAACCTTATGAAGTGCACTTGTGTTGAGAAATGGGTTTTTAAATCAATGAAACGGTATTGATACTAATTAGCTGTTTAATGGTTAGTTATATTAATGGTTGTGAGTATCATAGCCATTTACATATTTCGAAAAGAAATATGACCTGTTTTTGTAATTGTATCTACATATGGAAATATGTACATCCGTATGCGCATATACTTTGGTGTTAGCTTATTAATACAAATGCTCATTTGTGTTTTTCATTTTTGACCTTTCCAGGTCAGGTTTTGTGATAAGGACTGAAACACACCTTTCAACCACCTACAACCTTCAATGTCCCTTTATGATGGCGAGCTATTGACCTGCCTATGCGGTAGGAGACCTCGAACCATTTTATGAACTGTACTGAATGTTATGGAAAACCATAACAAACTGAACTGAAAAACAAAGGAAAAAGAAACTCCCTTGACTATTGCATTCTGCAAAGCAATTTTTTGTTTTGTTTCATATTGTTTTGTATTGTGTTGTTAATCATATCTGACCTATTAATAATATATATATACATTCATACCTCCATATCTTTATTATATAATATCTCATATATATATATATATATATTGGCCTTCTGAATATATTCAATATATTAATGAAAAGAAACTTCTTGTGTTCGTGCTTTATTCACACACTCTGGCTCTGTGGCCGAATCTTCTTCTGGCACAACTTAGTCATTCCTTCTAGCCCTAAAGCGTTACATTGGCGAGCTAGCCAGGAGCCTAATTGTGTGAATATTTGTTATTAATTTTTCATAAATAATATTAGAGAATTTTTTTTTTCTCCTGAAATTGAGTTGAAACGGTTCGCAATGGATTTTCTTGAACAAATGGGAGCAGATGTTGCCCATTGTGTTTATGTTACGGGTGTAACGAACACTCAAGCAGATGATGAATTGGTTGATTATTTGCGTGGCTTTGGTGACATAAAAATGGCGTTCACAGTTACCAATCCCGACAGCTCTTTTCACAAAAACCTGATCGTTGAATATAGAAATATTGTTGCTTTAAAGAAACTAAAACCACTTTTGCCATATACATACAAATCCAAAAAGAATGCCGATTACGTTTGTAAAATTAAGCCACTTGCGGAAGAATTTCAGGCCACAGTCACAGGGGGAATTGCAATCGCTCTCTCCGACCCTCCCACTACTCCTTCCGTCGACTACCTCCACGAGCTCAAACACATAGCTCGGCGAAGTGGAAGATCTCTTGACGAAGTCATGAAGGGAGTGATGGACCAGCTAAGCCTACATCTGGAGGGAGTTGGAGGAGGTGGTGATGAGGATATTGAAGACGTGGTGGAGAAAGAAGAGGAGACGACAGTGGATGTACTAGTTACTGGACAGCCGATGGCAGCTCCTCCTCAACAACCCAATGCTTCAATCAACGTGGGGCAGAGGATCTCTCTCTCCGGTCACGACTTGAACCCCCCAGAAATACAGAGAGTGGTTGTGGAACACATTGTGAGGAAAGACGATCTGAGTGTTCAATCCATGTCTCCACTACGCCTCCGTACGTTCTCTGGGAAGATACCTAAACCGAACAATGAAGCGGATTATGACTCGTGGCGTTCCCACATCGAACTTTTGCGTGCTGATCCCAGCCTGTCGCAGCTGCACGTTACACGACGCCTCATGGACAGCCTGCTCCCTCCAGCTACCGACCTCGTCAAAGGCTTGGGACCTAACTCGTTGCCCGCCATGTTCGTCCAAGTGCTCGATTCCGCTTTTGCCACTGTCCAGGATGGAGAGGAGCTCTTCGCACAATTCCTCAATACCCTGCAGGACCACGGGGAGCGACCGCCCTCCTACTTGCAAAGGCTGCAACTGACATTGAGCACAGTCGTGAAGCGCGGCGGGATCTCAGCAAGAGACACTGACAAACATCTACTAAAGCAGTTTTGCAGAGGATGTTGGGACAATGCTGTTATCGCAAAGCTACAGCTAGAGCAGAGAAGGGACAATCCACCTACCTTTTCTGAGCTATTGTTCCTGCTCCGGACAGAAGAGGATAGGCAGTTGGCCAAAGACTCTTTGATGAAAAAGCATATCACATCCTCAAAACAACGTGCTAGTCTACAGTCTCACGGTGCATCCTCATGTTCCTGTGGTCATTCCGATACCAGCGCCATTGATGAACTGAAGCAGCAAATGCAAAAACTGCAAAGTCAGATGTCTGCCTTGCTGGCCAAGAAAACAACTGCTTCTACCTCGGAACCCCAGCAAAGCAAACCAAAGTCAAAAGCCAACGGCTCAAACAAGCCAAGGCCTTGGTTTTGCTTCAGGTGTGGTGAAGATGGACACATCGTACCTTCTTGCACGAACTCTGCTAATCCCAACCTGGTGGAGCAAAAACGCCGACAGCTGAGGCAAAAGCAGCACGCATGGGATGCCAAGAACGCCAACCAGTCAAACTAAATGCAGCTTCTTCAGAGGGACAGGCAGAAGCTGCTACACATCTGTGTCCCCAAAATCAACACTCCAAACCACAACTTCCATTTCCCAAAGGACTGGTCGGAACAAAGAGCACAGGACAAGTCAGGATTAAAGGATCTGATTTTCACTGCCTGTTTGATACCGGATCTCAGGTTACCACTGTCACCCACTCCTTCTATAACACATATTTGTCCAACCATGACATCAAACCACTAAACAACCTGCTGGAGGTGGAAGGTGCCAACGGACAAGCTGTGCCCTACTTGGGGTATGTGGAGTTGGATGTCACGTTTCCTGCCGAGTTCCTGGGACAGTCAGTAGATGTGGACACTCTGGCGCTGGTGGTACCAGACCTCCGATCCTCGCAGCCATCTGTTCTCATCGGAACCAACACGCTGGATGTGGTGTATGCGAAGCACTGTGGCACCAAAGACTCTGAATTCCATCCAGTGCCCTATGGGTACAGAACAGTACTGAGGATCCTGGAGCTCAGACACAGGCTTACCACTGACGACCACCATGGCATCTTAAAGATGCAGACCAACAGTCCACAGACCATCTTAGCTGGGGAAACTGTTGTCATGGACGCCTTAGCCATCGCTCCGGCCCTGCAAGGAGAGAAGGCTGTGATTATCCAGCACCCGACTTCCTTCTCCTTGCCTGGTGGTCTCATGGTCAAATCGTGCCTGGTTGATCTACCTCCACAACACCCGTGCTGCATGCCTGTAATCATAACAAATGAATCCGACCACGATGTCATCCTTCCGGCCCGTGCTGCAATCGCAGAGCTGTGTGCTTTCGGGACAGTCCTTCATAAAGAGCAAAGTGTGCGCTTACCGGAGCAGATACCCGAGTCATCAGAGCCTACACTGAACTACAACTTCACCGATTCACCCATATCACCCGAATGGAAGGAACGTATAATCGCCAAGCTCGACAGTATCCCGGAAGTCTTTGCCAAGCACGACCTTGATTTTGGTTGCACCGACAAAGTTAAGCACCAAATCAAGCTTTCTGACCCAACACCTTTCAAGCAAAGACCCAGGCCCATCCACCCGCAAGACCTGGATGCTGTAAAACAACACCTACAAGAGCTGCTGGACTCGGGCGTAATACGTGAATCGGACTCTCCATTTGCTTCGCCCATCGTAGTGGTGCGGAAAAAGAATGGAAGCGTAAGACTTTGTATCGACTACAGGAAACTGAATACACAAACCATCAAAGACGAATACCCCCTGCCGAAGCTCGAGGACACCTTCACAGCACTGTCCGGATCACAATGGTTTTCAGTCCTAGATTTGAAGTCTGGCTACTATCAGATTGAGATGGAGGAATCAGACAAATCCAAGACTGCCTTCGTCTGTCCGGTGGGGTTTTGGGAGTTTAGCCGCATGCCGCAAGGGGTCACAAATGCACCATCGACCTTCCAGCGATTGATGGAAAAGTGCATGGGTGATCTGAACCTTAAAGAGGCACTCGTCTTCATCGATGATGTAATCGTGTTTGCTCCCACTCTCGAAGAACACGAAGAGAGGCTGATGAAGGTCCTACAGCGGCTAAAGGAGTTCGCCTGAAGTTGTCTGTGGAAAAATGTATCTTTTTCCAGCCATCGGTACGGTATCTCGGACATGTGGTGTCAAGGGATGGAGTTGAGACGAACCCAGATAAGATCACCACTCTAACATCTTGGCCAGTACCACAGAACCTGAAGGACCTTCGCTCGTTCCTCGGATTCGCTGGTTATTACCGACGTTTTGTGAAAGATTACTCGTCAATTGTCAAACCGTTGAACGAGCTGACATCGGGATATCCACCAAGCCAGAAGAAGCTGAAACAGTCGGTAAAACCCCAGACCTACCTCAATCCCAAAGAGCCGTTTGGTGGCCGCTGGTCCAATGCGTGCCAAACCGCCTTTGAGACGATCATCCAAAAGCTCACTTCTGCTCCTGTTCTAGCTTTTGCTGACCCCAGAAAGCCGTACACTCTACATACAGACGCCAGCTGTACGGGTCTCGGTGCGGTTCTGTATCAAGAATACGAGGGCAAGAACAGAGTGGTCGCTTATGCCAGCAGAGGCCTGTCTCGGAGCGAAGCCAGATACTCTGCACACAAACTAGAATTCCTGGCACTCAAGTGGGCGGTGACCGAAAAGCTCAACGATTACTTGTATGGCACTCATTTCACTGTAGTCACCGACAGTAATCCTTTGACCTACCTCCTGACCTCTGCAAAGCTTGATGCGACGAGCTACCGGTGGCTCTCTGCCCTTTCCACCTATTCTTTCAAGATCGTCTATAGAGCAGGAAAGCAAAATGCCGATGCAGATGGTCTCT
The DNA here is from genome assembly GCA_007210695.1 of Neogobius melanostomus. Taxonomy (NCBI): domain Eukaryota; kingdom Metazoa; phylum Chordata; class Actinopteri; order Gobiiformes; family Gobiidae; genus Neogobius; species Neogobius melanostomus. The sequence continues at coordinate 1,649,184 of VHKM01000376.1, forward strand.
CTCGTCGACCACATGATGTTTTGCCAGATGACCACTTGTCACAAAAGGAGCGTGAGAGGATCTTAAGGTTCACCCACCATCACCTTGAAGACCCCTCTTCAGTCTCCATCGACCAGCACACAGTCCATGCGATTTGTGATCGACAGCTTGTCTACAGTTCCATGGATGAAAACCATGTTGTTGCTCTAGTCCAGACGCTTTCCACTGACCCAAACAGTCTGCCAGATAGCTTCGTCAATGATTCACAGTTTGCCTCGCCTGTCATACCTGCGTTCTCTTCTGACGAACTCTCAGCCAAACAACACGCTGATCCCGTTCTGCAGCATGTTTTTGCGCAGCTGGAAAGAGGGGAAAGTCCACCTCCCTCGCTGAGGGCAGAGCTCCCAGATTTACCTTTACTCCTGCGAGAACTCACCAAACTGGAGCTCCACAACAACGTTCTTGTGAGGAGGAGGCAAATCGGGAGTGAGATCTCCTACCAGCTCGTGTTGCCTGAAGAGTGCCGGTCTCAAGCCCTTTACCAGCTGCATGACCAAATGGGCCATTTAGGCATTGAGAGGACACTCGACCTTGCGAGATCCCGGTTCTACTGGCCTCGGATGTCTGCAGACATTCACAATAAAATCAGGGACTGTGAACGATGCGTCAGGCGGAAAGCGCAACCGGACAAAGCAGCGCCGCTGGTCAACATTAAGACTTCAAGGCCTCTGGAACTTGTATGCATGGACTTTCTGTCGCTGGAACCTGATCGAAGCAGGACAAAAGACATACTTGTGATAACTGACCACTTCACCAAGTATGCGGTCGCTATCCCCACGCCTAACCAAAAGGCTAAGACCGTGGCTAAGTGCTTGTGGGACAACTTTCTGGTGCATTATGGGATCCCCGACAAGCTCCATAGTGACCAGGGACCTGATTTCGAGAGCCGTACCATCAAAGAACTTTGTGCGATGGCTGAAATCAGCAAGACTCGAACCACCCCATACCACCCTCGGGGCAACCCAGTAGAGCGGTTTAATCGCACCCTTCTGAACATGCTGGGGACTTTGGACAATCACCACAAGACACACTGGAAAGACTTTGTGAAACCGTTGGCACATGCATATAACTGTACCCGGAGTGACGTCACCGGTTTCTCCCCGTATGAGCTTATGTTTGGGCGCCAGCCACGTCTTCCAATAGACCTTGCTTTTGGACTGCCGTTAGGAGAGAAAGCCCATACCTCTCACTCTCAGTACGTCGACACGCTCAAAACCCACCTTGAAGAGAGCTACAAAATCGCTCTTGAGAACTCAGAGAAGCTGATGCTCAGAAACAAACACGTTTTGACAGGAATATCATCGCTTCAGAGTTGTCTGTGGGTGATCGAGTGCTGGTGAAGAATGTGCGGATAAGAGGAAAGCACAAGATTGCTGATCGGTGGGAGCAGGAGGTGTACACCGTCATTAAGAGAGCCGGCCCACTTCCAGTCTACACCGTAAAGCCAGAGGACAAAGATCGCCCTGTCCGGACACTGCATAGAGACCTTCTATTGCCTTGTGGTTACCTCTCAGCTCCAGCAAAGCAAGTCCCGCCGAAAGCCAACCGCTTCTTGCCCTCGGGAAGCCAAGTACCTCCACAACCTTCTGAAGATGGTGATGAAGGCCTGTCAGAAGAAGAACTGTGTCCTGATGTGCCTCACTCCATCTCAGAACCAGCCAGATTCACATCTGTGGTTGAGATACCCACTCCATTTCCAGCTTCTACTGCTCGTTCAGCCGAATCGCCTGTGGTCCAGCCTGGCCAGCAACCACAGTTTGTTCCGGACGACGAAGTTCCGATAGCAGTGGAGCGTTGTGAGATGGAGCTTGAGCCTGAATCAACAGAACCGGAATCAGGTGAATCTCTGGACCACGAAGACTTACCTGAACACGACTTACCCGTACCAGAACCTGTACATACTCACCGCGATCCTGAATCGGCTGCAAACCTGGAGCCTGTGGAAAATACTTTCTCCAATCCTGGATCTCCAGAGCCTTTCCACCCTGACTCTGACTCGTCTGCTGATCCTGACTTGTCCAGTCCGGACAGTGACCAACCAGTCCGTCGTCCGACCCGAACACGTCGTCCTCCTGACCGCCTGCAATATTCCAAACTCGGTCATCCTCTGCTGCACAGCATTCAGTCTCTGTTTCATGGACTAAGTACAGCGTTCAATTACGCTTTTGAGCTTGACGAGGCCCAACCTGTCCTTGCCAGGGACCAAACCGTCTGCTGTCAGCCAGTTGCATGTACAGGGCCGTACATGAGTTCAGGAGGGGAACGTGTAACCCGCATTTCCTGAAGCAATCTTATTTTTGCGGGGCTGCTTCCCGTGCGGCAGTAGCCCCATTTCCTTTAACCTGCGGGGTCAATCCCGGGTCACATCCTCCTCCACCACTCCCTGTGACTGTGGCTGGTGGCGTGCGTCTCCGGCATTTTCAAGCTACTTTTAGCGCTGATCTTGCAATCAATACACCTCGAAACTCCGATCACGGGTGAGTCCTTTTAGTCATCATATTCCTACCTGCTTTATGTACCGAATAAGTGCGTAGTCCTCAGTAACACCTTGTTTTAACAGCATCGTGTTCATGCTACCCGTGCTTGAGCTCCAAAGCTGTATCAACTGCTCGGGCTGGAACCACTTCTACCCGTGTAGGTTAACTAGTCTTCAACGGTGAGTTTCCGACACAAACTCGGGTTATTGTTTATGTTTATAGCGGGTGAATTTAAGTTGCATTTTGCGGTTTTGGTTGCCTTATCATAGCCTCGCTACCGCTCCTGTTCCAAGCTCCATTGAGCCTCGTTCATTGTTTAGACTTGTTTATGTGCATTCGTAGCGCACAAAGCACCGCTCCTAGTGATTAACCCGTGAATTTATTTAGGTTTCCATTCAAGCCGAATGGTAAAGAACAGTTGCCTTTACTAGAAGCGACCTTTTGTGTTGTGCTTTTGCACCGTTTTTGTGTGCGCTTGTTACTTCTGCACACAGCGTTAAAGCGGCTATGAGTTTCCGCTTTGTTTACTTTTTGTAGAAACAACCTTTTTTGACGTAGCTACGTGTTTTTTTTTATTGTTGCGCAACTCTATTAGCTTGAGAATCTGCTTGAGTAGTTTGATCCCTGCTCAAGTAATTTAAGTTACAGATCGTATGTTTTTGGATTACTTGAGTTATGAACTTTTGAACCTTATGAAGTGCACTTGTGTTGAGAAATGGGTTTTTAAATCAATGAAACGGTATTGATACTAATTAGCTGTTTAATGGTTAGTTATATTAATGGTTGTGAGTATCATAGCCATTTACATATTTCGAAAAGAAATATGACCTGTTTTGTAATTGTATCTACATATGGAAATATGTACATCCGTATGCGCATATACTTTGGTGTTAGCTTATTAATACAAATGCTCATTTGTGTTTTTCATTTTTGACCTTTCCAGGTCAGGTTTTGTGATAAGGACTGAAACACACCTTTCAACCACCTACAACCTTCAATGTCCCTTTATGATGGCGAGCTATTGACCTGCCTATGCGGTAGGAGACCTCGAACCATTTTATGAACTGTACTGAATGTTATGGAAAAACCATAACAAACTGAACTGAAAAACAAAGGAAAAAGAAACTCCCTTGACTATTGCATTCTGCAAAGCAATTTTTTTGTTTTGTTTCATATTGTTTTGTATTGTGTTGTTAATCATATCTGACCTATTAATAATATATATATACATTCATACCTCCATATCTTTATTATATAAATATCTCATATATATATATATATATTGGCCTTCTGAATATATTCAATATATTAATGAAAAGAAACTTCTTGTGTTCGTGCTTTATTCACACACTCTGGCTCTGTGGCCGAATCTTCTTCTGGCACAACTTAGTCATTCCTTCTAGCCCTAAAGCGTTACACAGAAGCTTACAGAAACAATGCCACAGTGAATGCGTGCTGTAATCACAGCTAAATATTAGAGCATGTGACCTCTTATGCTTGCAAAATGTTTATACAAAATGCCAGCAGACGTTCCAGGATAAGGCCTGGTTGGTACTTGGATGGGAGACCGTTTGGGAACATCAATCAATCAAAGGTCAAAATAGCAAAAGGGAGCGTGTTTACTATGAGTAGTGTCGTGACAATTTCTCACCACTATAAAGGAAAACTTGAAAGTATTTGTCTTATCAAAGTGTAATTTAATTTAACACACGTGCGGAGGGCCGCCATACAGAAAATACAGGTAAGTCCATGATGGCTAGCTCTGGGGAGCCGAAGCCTCTCCCCTGGTTATATAGGTACACATGAGAGGCCGTCCCAGCACCAAGATGGGAGGGGCCACAGGAAGGCCTTTGAGCCAGGACACGTCTTGGCCATTGTCTTAGGTGTGAAGCAGAAACTCAGCATGTGCTTTGGCCGGGATAAAGCACAGGAGACGGGTCCGGGCATTGATTAAGCGGGCCAGACGGTACTTCACAATTAGTGTATTACTGACTTCAATTTAATTAACTCTAAAACTGCCATTACAGTAATAAAACCAACAACAAATGCTCTTCAAGGATAAAGACTGTGTTATTCAAGAGAATAAAGGACTTGAATAAGAGACTTTACATTTTACCTTCGGAGTGCCTCTGATTCTTGCCCACTCTACACAATTTTTGTAAGGGTGTCTAATTTGTTTTAATACCAATCAATCTAAGTTTCTTTCTATAGCACTTTACAGTACAAGTACACCTTGGCAGACCAGTGCTTTCCATAAAAACAAAAAAAATAGAAAAACTTCAAGGCAAAAGAGAACAAAATGCAGCATTTAGGCCAACCCCTACTCAACGGGACATTTTTGGAATAATGAGACATCGGACTAATGGGCCGACCCCTAAGCCACACCAGTAAGCCTGGGTGAATGTAGTGTGTGAGTGAGTGGTTGGTGGTAGAGAACTGCGCGGGACTGTTTTTTTTTTCATCCTGCTCCCGCTGAGTTTCTAACCATTACCACCCGCAACTGCAACGTGTGCGCAACGTGACCGCACAAACCCGCGATGTGTATGTCCACTCCCTGTGTCCGAATGTCCTCACTATTCCCTATGAAAACAGCTGTTTCAATCGCGTGTTGCGCATTTCTCATGAATAAACTACTTGAATATAAAGGGTTACAGTGAAAAGATGCTAATGTTAGCTGCTTCCCTTTTTAAATGACCAATACCTTTTTTCTGTCCGAGAGAGGAAGCTAAGAATAATCCAAGCCGTTTCTTCATTCATGTAAAATCCATGTGAAATAAAACGTATCTGACTCATATTCATCCATAAATAATCTACTGTCTTATGAGTTTGGTCGGGCTTTATCGCAGAAATACATTATTCCCGAAGCTTAGCGAACTTTTAGCAGACGTAGTGCACTCATTCTGCTGGTGCTTCGGATAACGGGTTGACCTACTTTCTGCACGCCTTACGTCACGCAGTGGGGAGAAAGTAGTGGGCTTCAGTCCGAAACACAAACAGAATCAGTGACTATATAGTCTACTATATGGTGCGGGCCTATGTAGTGAATGAGGGGTTAGGGACTAGGGTGGACATTCCCGCAGCTAAGTTGAAGCTAAGCTAAGCTAAGTTGTAGTGCAATCTGAACATGGCCATGATTGAAAACAAGGTTGATGTGGTGTTCTGTGTATGCTTGTTTTGGTGTCTGTTTGAAGAACAAAATCAATAAAGTGTTCATTATTATAAAAGAAAACCAGCCTGGTATGCTGCAAATAACAAACACACAAATGAAACAAAACCACCATTATGGCATAGCTCCATTATCCTAAACAAGATGGACGCTCCTGTGCTTTGGTTTCCCCCTCCATCCTGGCACAATATGTTAACCCTCCAGACCGTAACTCATGACCATGAACCCGGCTCTCGAGATGAAGAAAAGCGTCCCCCGTGGCTTCTTACCAGTGCTTAATTAGCAAATTAGTAGTTTCAGGAACACTTTTGGTCTGATGTGATGGATTCGGGGAACAGGCCAAAACATTTGCCGGAACACTCTCATTAAACACCATTATATCAGATCAAATCTTTGCCGGATCCTCCTAAATATTTCCCTGATCCTTTACCCTGAAAAACTGAAAATTGGGGAAATCAAATTAAGTACTGCTTCTTACAGATCGCCCTAGCAATATCTGAAGAATAGGTCAAGTGCAGCGGTCTAATTTCCCAACGGATCTATAGCTCTACCTTAACGGAATCCACGTCGCTACAGGAGGGGAAAAAATATCCGAGCCCAAAGCTATAGGCGAGAGGTTATGTGACCGGTTCTTTAATCATGAGAATGTTTATGAAATGTCAAGTTGTTTGTAGTTACCAGATCATTTAACAAAGTGAATGGAGTTTGACAGTTATATTCCACAGTGAAAGTCTTTAGTTGTGGTTGTGCGTTCAGTCGCTTGGGAGTATAACAAAGCGCATGTGCCTAACAATATGGCCGCTGAATGCATATGCAAACACTGTCAGCGCCATATTGTGTGTGTTTGATCACTTCCCAGAGCGCGAGGTTCAACTTGTGACCCCCGTCTCCCGTCCTTGTTTATCTCTGACAAACTCCTGACAGCACTTTAATGTAGATGTATTCCACTCGCTCTGTCTCCTCCCTTGCTTATTTTGTTTTGGTATTCTTTCTCTCTCTCTCTCTCTCTCTCTCTCTCTCTCGCTCTCGCCTTAGTGTGTTATTTTTTCTCTCTCTCATCTTTCTCTTGCTTTTTTCAAAATCGCTTCCCGTCTCTTTTTTAATCTATTCCACTCTTCTCTCTCTCTCTCTCTATTCCACTTTTCTCTCTCTCTCTACTACACTCTACTCTCTCTCTCTCTCTATTCCACTCTTCTCTCTCTCTCTATTCCACTCTTCTCTCTCTCTCTCTATTACACACTTCTCTCTCTCTCACTATCCCACTCTTCTCTCTCTCTCTCTATTCCACTCTTCTCTCTCTCTATTCCACTCTTCTCTCTCTCTCTATTCCACTCTTCTTTCTTCATCTATTCCACTCTTCTTTATTTCTCTTTTCCACTCTTCTCTCTCTATTCCACTCTTCTCTCTCTCTATTCCACTCTTCTCTCTCTATTCCACTCTTCTTCTCTCTATTCCACTCTTCTTTCTTCATCTATTCCACTCTTCTTTATTTCTCTTTTCCACACTTCTCTCTCTCTATTCCACTCTTCTCTCTCTCTATTCCACTCTTCTTTCTTCATCTATTCCACTCTTCTTTATTCTCTTTTCCACACTTCTCTCTCTCTATTCCACTCTTCTCTCTCTCTATTCCACTCTTCTTTCTTCATCTATTCCACTCTTCTTTATTTCTCTTTCCACACTTCTCTCTCTCTATTCCACTCTTCTCTCTCTCTATTCCACTCTTCTCTCTCTCTATTCCACTCTTCTCTCTCTATTCCACTCTTCTTTCTTCATCTATTCCACTCTTCTTTATTTCTCTATTCCACTCTTCTCTCTCTCTATTCCACTCTTCTTCTTCATCTATTCCACTCTTTATTTCTCTTTTCCACACTTCTCTCTCTCTATTCCACTCTTCTCTCTCTCTATTCCACTCTTCTCTCTCTCTATTCCACTCTTCTCTCTCTCTCTATTCCACTCTTCTCTCTCTCTATTCCACTCTTCTCTCTCTCTATTCCACTCTTCTTTCTTCATCTATTCCACTCTTCTTTATTTCTCTTTTCCACTCTTCTCTCTCTATTCCACTCTTCTCTCTCTCTATTCCACTCTTCTCTCTCTATTCCACTCTTCTCTCTCTCTATTCCACTCTTCTTTCTTCATCTATTCCACTCTTCTTTATTTCTCTTTTCCACACTTCTCTCTCTCTATTCCACTCTTCTCTCTCTCTATTCCACTCTTCTTTCTTCATCTATTCCACTCTTCTTTATTTCTCTTTTCCACACTTCTCTCTCTCTATTCCACTCTTCTCTCTCTCTATTCCACTCTTCTCTCTCTCTATTCCACTCTTCTCTCTCTATTCCACTCTTCTTTCTTCATCTATTCCACTCTTCTTTATTTCTCTTTTCCACACTTCTCTCTCTCTATTCCACTTCTCTCTCTCTATTCCACTCTTCTCTCTCTCTATTCCACTCTTCTCTCTCTATTCCACTCTTCTCTCTCTCTATTCCACTCTTCTTTCTTCATCTATTCCACTCTTCTTTATTTCTCTTTCCACCTTCTCTCTCTCTATTACACACTTCTCTCTCTTCTATTCCACTCTTCTCTCTCTCTCTTTTCCACTCTTCTCTCTCTCTATTCCACTCTTCTCTCTCTATTCCACTCTTCTTTCTTCATCTATTCCACTCTTCTTTATTTCTCTTTTCCACTCTTCTCTCTCTCTATTCTTTCTTCATCTATTCCACTCTTCTTTATTTCTCTTTTCCACTCTTCTCTCTCTCTATTCTTTCTTCATCTATTCCACTCTTCTCTCTCTCTATTCCACTCTTCTCTCTCTCTATTCCACTCTTCTCTCTCTCTATTCCACTCTTCTCTCTCTCTATTCCACTCTTCTCTCTCTCTATTCCACTCTTCTCTCTCTCTTTCCACTCTTCTCTCTCTCTTTTCCACTCTTCTCTCTCTCTATTCCACTCTTCTCTCTCTCTTTTCCACTCTTCTCTCTCTATTCCACTCTTCTCTCTCTCTTTTCCACTCTTCTCTCTCTCTATTCCACTCTTCTCTCTCTATTCCACTCTTCTTTCTTCATCTATTCCACTCTTCTTTATTTCTCTTTTCCACACTTCTCTCTCTCTATTACACTCTTCTCTCTCTCTATTCCACTCTTCTCTCTCTATTCCACTCTTCTTTCTTCATCTATTCCACTCTTCTTTATTTCTCTTTTCCACTCTTCTCTCTCTCTATTCTTTCTTCATCTATTCCACTCTTCTCTCTCTCTATTCCACTCTTCTCTCTCTCTATTACCACTTCTCTCTCTCTCTATTCCACTCTTCTCTCTCTCTATTCCACTCTTCTCTCTCTATTCCACTTCTCTCTCTCTTTATTCCACTCTTCTCTCTCTCTATTCCACTCTTCTTTATTTCTCTTTTCCACTCTTCTCTCTCTCTATTCTTTCTTCATCTATTCCACTCTTCTCTCTCTCTATTCCACTTCTCTCTCTCTTATTCCACTCTTCTCTCTCTCTATTCCACTCTTCTCTCTCTCTTTTCCACTCTCTCTCTCTCTATTCCACTCTTCTCTCTCTCTATTCCACTCTTCTCTCTCTCTTTCCACTCTTCTCTCTCTCTATTCCACTCTTCTCTCTCTCTTTTCCACTCTTCTCTCTCTCTCTATTCCACTCTTATCTCTCTCTTTTCCACTCTTCTCTCTCTCTCTAATCCACTCTTCTCTCTCTCTCTCTCTATTCCACTCTTCTCTCTCTCTCTATTACACTCTTCTCTCTCTCTCTTTTCCACTCCTCTCTCTCTCTCTATTCCACTCCTCTCTCTCTATTCCACTCTTCTCTCTCTCTCTATTCTACTCTTCTCTCTCTCTCTATTCCACTCTTCTCTCTCTCTCTATTACACACTTCTCTCTCTCTATTCCACTCTTCTTTCTTCCTCTATTACACACTTCTCTCTCTCTCTATTCCACTCCTTTCTCTCTCTTACACACTTCTCTCTCTCTCTATTCCACTCTCCTTTCTCTCTCTAATCCACTCTTCTTTCTTCTCTATTCCACTCCCCCTCTTCCCCCTTCCGTCTCTCTTTCTTTTTCCTCCACTTTCCTTTCTCTCTCTCTTCCACTCCCCTCTATCTCTTGTCTCTTCCTCCTATAATCCACACTTCCATTCTCTCTCCCTCTCTTATCTCACAGTCCAACTCCCTTCTCTCTCTCTCTCTTCTTTCTCTTTCCCTCTCTCTCGCTGCGTAGGATGGAGTGGGCGCCGTGAGAGGAGCCTTTCGAAGGGAGCCAGCTTTGATGCGGCGCGTGCGATGGCAGCGATGGATGATGAATTAGGTCAAGATGAAGTCCATTTGTCTGTGTAAAGTGCATTATGCTGCTTGTCATTGATATTAATTATTACGAATGGCTCACTGTACTTTATCTCGTAACATACAGTGGTATAGCTGTCCAATGATGCCGGTGTAATGGCTCGCTAATAGCTTTTTCTATTGATGCTCCAACAGGTGTCATTATTGTCCATCTGTTGCTTGGTTAAGTCTCACAGATAGATAGATAGATAGATAGATAGATAGATAGATAGATACTTTATCCCTCCCCTTGAGTAACCCTTATGCTTTTTGCAATTCTTTGGAAATAATTCATAACTAAGCCCATCTTTTCCCCCTCCCCTCGCTCCCCTTCACAACAAACCTGCGTAGTGTACTGTCAGGGTAAATCCGGACTAGTCTCAGTGTGGGCAGCTCCGTGTTGCCTTGTATTACGATAGTGGACCTGAGGAGGGTGAGAAGAAGACCTCATCAGCCACTGTTTGTGCAGGAGCTGGAAGTGGAGAGGGTGAGCAGCTCAGAGTCTAAGATCATCAAGACCCCACTGCCATCTCTGCAGAGTATCTACCAACACCGAGTCTGTCTCCATCACTAAGAACCCTTTCCACCTCCAACATGGACTTTTCACACTCCTCCCATCAGGTCGGAGGTACAGCAGCATGAAGCACAGAACCACTAGCTTTCAAATACTCTTTCTTCCCCTCTGCTAATAAGGTCCAGCTCGACTACTGTGGGCGCTGTGCAATATTTACTGTCTACCTATTGACTGCACAGAATATTTCACACATTATTTTTTAAAGGGGGGTATTACGTAAAATCGACTTTTTCAAGCTTTATATCATGTTATTATGTCATTCCCTCATTAAACACATGCCTGGAGTGTTGCCTTGGCTCATTCACATATTTTTGAGTAATCAGTAAAAACTTAGACGGCAGCCATTTTAGGTGTAGCTATGCCTCAGTCCTCCTAGTAACACCCCCACCTCCTGGAGACGCCTCTGGACCTTTTGTCACCAGCCAAGCCACCAACCACTGCTCCTCAGCTCAGCAGAGCCCCCTCCCCGCACAGTAGTGTTGTTTAGATGCCACAGCAGTGTGCTGAAGGGGGCGTGTCGGAAAGCTTCTTAAAGAGACAGAGGCCTATTTCAAGACGTTCAGTACAGCCATTTTGAGAGAGCAATTTTATTCAAGGCAGTTATTTTCATTTACTGCATATACAGACCAACAGAATGTTACGTCATCATTGTAGTATGCTATAGACTGGTGCTATGTGATTGAAAAAAGCATAATACCCCCTCTTTAAGCACTTTGTCTTCTGTTCTGTCTTTTTTCATGGCTTTAGTGGACAGCCGAGTAGAATTTCATTGTAGACTTGTTCCATTTCGTGCTTATGACAATAAACACTTTGAACTTAAATTAGTGAAGCTTTGGTGGATGTTTTTGCCTCTTGCTGTGATGGAGTGATAAGTGCTTCCTGGTTACAAGAGCCACATGAGGAGCTCAATGTAAACAGGAGGAGCATTGAAAAAGAGGTCGACTGCACTATTAGTAGGCACTGGGGAAGATTCAAAGATTACTCAAACATGAACAAGTGGCTCAAAACTCTTTTCATCTCTACCGCAGTAGCAGTAGAACCGTCCGTGCCAAAGTTGATGCATTCTATAAACTATCCATCACGGTTTGTTCTCTATTATTGATAACTCGGTTACTGTAATTGCACTCTTACAAATGCTGCTGTTTCATCCTCGTAAATTGTTACTTTCTGAATTCCGAAAAGCAATAGGGGTGAAGGCCACAAATCAATGACCACCATTTGTGCTTCTCTTGCAAAACCATTTGTTTCTTGAATGTATTGCTTGTTCAATATCGATGCTATGCTTCAGGGGAAGAGAACAAAACAAGAGTGGCTAGAAAGTTCAAAGCATCATTTCTCATTCTAGTCTTGTAAAATTGTAAATCGTGTCTAATCTACACATCAAGATAATTCATAACTGAGTGTCCTTTTCTCCATAGATTTATATAACAACTTGGACCATTTTTGGTTTGATTTGTTTATCTATCCGGTTGCGTTTACGTGACATTATACATAGTAAGGCAAGGCAAGTTTATTTGTAGAGCACAATTCCACAAGGCAATTCAAAGTGCTTCACAGTACAATTACGAGAAAGCAGATAAAATCAATCAATAAAACATCAACATAAAAATGAATCAATGACAGTAAAAAGCAAGAGTGCAGATAAAATACTTTCAGTTTTCATATGCACGGGGAAAAAGTGCTGTTTTCAGCCTGGATTTGAACATTGTCAGAGTTGAGGCCTGTCTCACATCCTCATGAAGACTGTTCCAGATTTTAGCTGCATGAAACTGAAACACAGCCTCACCATGTTTATTATTGACTCTGGGAACCACCAGGAGACCCCTCCCTGAAGTTCTCAGGGCCCGAGATGGTTCAACATGTCAGAGATGCACTTTGGTGCTAAACCATGAAAAGACTTGTACACAAGCAGAGCTGTTTTAAATTCTATTCTCTGAGTGACAGGAAGCCAGTGCAGAGACCGGAGCACTGGACTAATGTGGTCGTATTTCCTGGTTCTTGTCAGGACTCGAGCAGCAGCGTTCTGGATGTACTGCAGCTGTTATCCATAATCAAGTCAATTGCTACTTGATTATGGATAACATTTCTGTAATTTTCTGGGTCTATGCACATGAATGTCGGAATGACACAGATCTGATGTTGCCGTTCATTTTGCATTAAAGTGAACAGGAGCGGACAGGAAAAGAACATGTGCACTTGTTATGAATTAAGTTAGCGTGAGTGAAACTGCTCATCTCCCGCCTCCACCTCTGAATTCTACAGCGGTGGAAACACACGTTTCTCATTAAAGACATCGCTGCCTCTGCTCCATAAAAGTCCATAGTCCAAAAAGCTGCCTCTCTTCCCTCTTAAAATGATTAGGTTATTAATGTATTGGCTCTGTTAGCTTCCCGGAACTTAAACATTGCCAGATCTGCGGTAGAGAACTGCGCGGGACTGTTTTTTTCATCCCCCTCCTGCCCGCCCCGGTGAATTTCTGACCATTACCACCCACACCCGTAACGTGTGCGCAACGTGACCGCCCAATCCCACAATGTGTATGTCCACTCCCGCCCGCATCCCGCTGCTGTGTCCGAATGTCCTCACTATTCATATGCAATACAGTGTAATACAGAGTATGTCATGCAATACAGAGTCGCCGGAGAACGCCTGACAGCAACAGGTCTTTGAACTAAACCACACAACTGAATGAAAACAGCCGTTTCAATCCGCATTTCTCATGAATAAACGACTTGAATATAAATGGTTAGGGTGAAAAGATGCCAATGTTACAGTAGCTAATTACCTTAAACTCGAACTGTTAAATGATCGATAGCTTCCTCTCTCGGACAGAAAAAGGCAATAATCCATCCAAGCCGTTTTCTTAATTCATGTAAAATCCATGTGAAATAGAACGTATCTGACTCATATTTATTCATTAAAGGGATATTTCAGGATTTTTGACAGAGGGCCTCATTTCCTAGTTATCCAGAGTGTTGTTGATGTCTGGAGATATTTTTTTTCTTAAATTCATGCACTTCTTATATTTGAAGAGCTTAGTCTTAGGCTAGTCTTAGGTTAGTGCATGTCTATGGTATCAGCTAGCCTGCATTAAAAACAGTCTGACCCACTCCACAGTGCACCTGAGGTAAATCACTTATAACACCAGACTAACAATATAAATGTCTGTGTTAATAGAATAATTTTTGAAATATAACTGACCTTGTGTCACATGAATTACCGCATTTTGAGGGACTATTTTCTCGTAGATCACTCCGCCGCTGCCTTAGCTTATAGCCACGAAGCTAATGCTGCTCAAATATAAGTTATTTTAAATGCAAAATTGTTAAAATTATTCTATCGACACAGACATTTATATGGTTAGTCTGGTGTTATAAGTGATTTACCTCAGGTGCACTGTGGAGTGGGTCAGACTGTTTTTAATGCAGGCTAACTGATACCATAGACATGCTTTAGCCTTGCGCTAGCCTAGCGCCACTAGACTCTTCAAATATAAGAACTGCATGAATTTAAGAAAAAAATATCTCCAGACATCAACAACACTCTGGATAACTAGGAAATGAGGCCCTATGTCAAAAATCCTGAAATATCCCTTTAATAGTCCACTATCTCTTGTGTTTGGTTGGTCTTTATCACAGAAATACATTATTCCCGGAGTTTAGCGAACGTAGTCACTCTTCCTGCAGCGTGCGGACACCGGGCAACTGACCTACTTTCGGCACAAACAGCGCGCATGACGTCACGTAGCGGGGAGAAAGTGACTTCTGTTCTGTCCGAAACACAAACAGAATCAGTGCCCTTATAGTCTGTAGTCAGTGTGGGCCTAAGTACTGTATGAGGGGTTCATTCACTACACACTGCGGGACACTGCGCTTTTACCTGTACCGCAGGGTTGGTTTTTTTTAGCCACCCATTCCCACCCGCAGCTAAGTTGAAACCGCCCATTCCCACGAGATTTGCGCTGGGTCCCGCCTCAGTCCCAATGCAGACCTCTAATCTGCAGTGCGCTGTGCCCTCTACTGCGAGACACATTCAAGCTGCGTCCTGTTGTGACTGGAGATCGAATACAGGTCGCATTTGAGAGGAATGTCAATGCCCTTGCAAAAAAATCGGAACTGAGCACTAAGCCCTGCAGTCTGAACGTAGCCTATGTTGTTCCCTCATTAAAAAAAACATCCTTGGAGTTGTGTTTTTGAGCCATTCGCATTTGCTGGGGTAATCTGTTTAAACGTCAAACTTGTGCGGGGATTAGTCAAATTGCCGCGGTGCCAGCTCCTACTCTTTACCGCTCAATCCGCAGCTTCGCAAAGAAACAAAAAGGCAAAAGCATCCACCGAACACGCAGCAGTCCAGTCTGGCACTATAGCGAGACGTCCTGGCAGCAGCAGCACTACACTGAAAGAGCCCGAGGTTTGTTTTGACAGGGGATGAAGGGGGAGGGGCTTAGAGAGCTTTGTCGAACCCGGAAGACAGACCAAGAGGCACTTTGATTAATATGGCATTTCCCCACCTACAAAGACGGCTTATTCAGAGACATCAAAATAGCCACAGTGCCCAAAACCCCAGAGACCTTTTGATAACCTGATTTATCAAGCTGTTAAGGTGGAGTCAAACATCCATAACGGACAATACCGATCGCCCTGACACATTGACTCATATGCCGTCCCTGTTTATGCAGTGCCGGCGGGATCGTGACCCTGGGATGAACTGATCTCATTTGCAGACCGGCCATTCCGTGCTCCGGCCGGCCCTCGCTCCCCCCCACAGGTGCTCATCTCAAAGACTCGCGCCATCATCATCAAACTGTCTGCGGAAAATAGAAGGCATCGCTCAGGCCGAGTGCATCGATTTGCAGCGGGCACAGAAAGCAAATAACGTCCGTAAAGGGAGAGTATCGCAGGCACTGACCCAGAGACTTATAGAGATATGTATTACGCAGTATTTGGATATTTCTTGTAAATACTTTCCGACACTTAAAGGAAGGGTATTGTGTAAAATCGACTTTTTCAAGCTTTATATCATGTTATTATGTCATTCCCTCATTAAACACATGCCTGGAGTGTTGCCTTGGCTCATTCACATATTTTTGAGAAATCAGTAAAAACTTAGACGGCAGCCATTTTAGGTGTAGCTCAGTCCTCCTAGGAACGCCCCCACCTCCTGGAGACGCCTCTGGACCTTTCGTCACCAGCCAAGCCACCAACCACTGCTCCTCAGCTCAGCAGAGCCCCCTCCCCGCACAGTAGTGTTGTTTAGATGCCACAGCAGTGTGCTGAAGGGGGCGTGTCGGAAAGCTTCTTAAAGAGACAGAGGCCTATTTCAAGACGTTCAGTACAGCCATTTTGAGAGAGCAATTTTATTCAAGGCAGTTATTTTAATTTACTGCATATACAGACCAACAGAAGGTTACGTCATCATTGTAGTATGCTATAGACTGGTGCTATGTGATTGAAAAAAGCATAATACCCCCTCTTTAAGGCGAGACGCAGCAGGTGAATAAGGAAAACTATTTGATTTGGAGATATCGATTTGAAACAGTTGAGTTTTAAATGTACGGCTTTATTTTGTTGAAATACTTGAAACAAAGATTTTTCAAAGGAGATTTTGTACCTTGTTTACCTTTTGAACAAGCTGTTTATGTGAAATAAATCAGATTTTGCCTTGTTTTTCTGCTGCTCGAAGCTCAATAAATCAGGCTGGGAATTAGATATTAAAACAATTCTAAATTGTGACATATTTAGAAGGATAACATCTGCTGTAAGTTCATCCGTTGCATAATTATCATTTCATTTCCGTGAAGCAGCAACTTTAATGAAGAAATGTTGGGCAGAAAGTTATTTTTATTTGAACTTTTAAGCTGCTGACAGGAAGTGACATAGAAGAAAAGGCAATATTCCATAGCAGTTTGACTCATTTCCCATTGACTTCACATGGTTGGCACGGCAACAGTTTAAAATTGTTTACCTTCTTCAATGTCACTTCCTGTCAGTGTTCAATAAGGAAGTGAAACTATAAACATCACAAAAATGGCCAAACTGAACAAAACTGGGTACAATCTTTAGCAAAATCTTAAATATAATCGCGTTAACTGTGCTTTAGCAAAAATTGTGTCTAATGTGTCATATGCACTTTAAGTCCAAAAGTGGAACGTTTGGAGTCTGTAGGAGCTACTAAAGTGGAGATATTGTTGCAAGAGTGTAAAGAAAACTTCATTTTGTGAAAAAGGGCCCTGAAGTTTTACAGCATGTATGCACATGTACATTTGTCCCGTCTTTAGCCGCTGCTGTCTCCCAGAAAGGAAATGACCATATTTGGATTACAGCGTCATCTCGGCCGCCTTTCGCAGTCCATGTGGAAACAAAACATGTCAATATTTGTGGATGAATATGCGTGGGAAAATGGTCGGTGCGGCACGATGTTGTAGTGATTCCTGGCACTCTCCGGCTCGCTAGTGGACACAAGGGTTTTGTCTTTTTTATAATATGAAATTAAAACAAAGATGCTAAGGGAGAAAACTAGCTTCAACAATGACCTCTGCCTGATCAATGTTTTCACCTGCAGCATCTTTTGAACTAGGTTGGGCGATAATTTAACTCTACCGGTAGAAATCTTCCCTATGATAGGAATTTGTGTCATACCGGTATAAAAGATGACTCACGTGCAGGATGTAGATAAACTGAAGCACAGGCCGAGGGAACGCTGCTGAGAAGAGCTGATCCAAGCGTCATCAGCTTAGACACAGATTTAACCACTTTTCAAACCTCCTGGGACTTTTTTGGGAACAGGGCAAGCAACAATCCATCCATCCGTCCATTTTCTTCCACTTGTCCGTTGCCGGGTCATGGGGGCAGCTGTTGGAGCCCAAATCACATTACACCAGCCCCTATGGCTCCTCCTGCAGGTGGTGGGTCCACAGAAGGACGGCCTCATGGTTCTAACCAGGCCTGTTGGTCTCTCATAAGGAGCTTCTGAATCGCTCTTTGTCTGACCCGTCACCTAGGACCTTTTTGCCCTGGGAGACCCTACCAGGGACACGAAGCCCCCGACAACAGAGCTCCCAGGATCATTCAGGCGCTCAAACCCCTCCACCACGTTAAGGTGGCGGTTCCAGGATGGGGCAAGCAACAAATGTTTTAATAAAGTCACCATTGCGTCATCTCTCGGGTCAGTTTTATGATCAATCACAAAACCAAACGCTCCGTCTAAACTCGCCTGTTACACGAGAAAACAACAAATAATCCGAGTCCGCGGCAAAACGAAACTACAGAAATCTGCGCTGACATCGATGTCAGTGTTCCGCTAACAGCAGCGAAACGCTTCCTGTTGTCCCTACAAAATAAAAGCTGTCAATTTTCCAGCCACTGGGAGAGCTTTTTTATGAAAGAGTCAGACTGAAGAATATCATGACGACATAAGCAGCAGGTTTAGGCCGATTACAGAGGATTAACCACTGCTCAGACATGAATAAGGGAATATGTTTAAGAACTTTAATCAACATTTATTGCTCGCAGTTCCATTTTCCCGCCCAGAACTGGGGGAAAAAAGGGCTTTTGTTTACTCTGCTCCTCCACAATCCTTAATTTACAAGCAACATGTCTACTTCACTGGGGGGATGAAAGCATTTTGTCTTGAAGGAAAACATAAAACACAAAGATAGAGCCACTGTATATAAATAGACGATTAGAGCTTATTTTTTGCAGATTAGATGAAATTGCAGTGCTATTTTAACAATAATCATGCATCAAACATTCCCGCGCTGTGCCTGACAACTTTAAGTGGTGATAAGGAAAGGCAAGTTTAGCTGTAGAGCACAGTTCGTACACAAATAAAAGGAAATGCAAATGTAATAGATACAACACAATGAATTATCGTTATAAAATGAGTCCAAAGCAAAATGTCATATGCCGCTAAACAGATCTGTTTCTGCGAGTCAGGCAGCGAACCATGAACATTTGCTTCTCTCTTGTCTCCCACACACCGGCCTGTAGTTCACGATGTGCAAAGCCTTTCTTCAAACATTTATTACGCAGCTTGAAGACACCTCTAGCTTTAGTGAAGTAGTTACATCCGACGCAGAGTCCTTAATGATTATCCGCCAGTAGCAGACTGTCCACCTGTCTAATCTTTAAACAAACTATGTATTAGAGCGAGTCTGAGCTAATCCGCAAAAGAATACAACGGGTCTGGAGGCTGTGGCTTTTAAAAGTCAAGAGTAGCAAAATGTAATAGGAAACAATGAGTTTATCTGCGAGTGTGACGGGGCGGTGAGTAACAGAATACATGGGTTTGGAATTTATTAGAACTAACTGTATTCCAGAAAAGTTACTCTGTCCTTTCAGGGTATTTAGAATGAAGTTACTTTCTAAATAGAAGTGCATCAGAGTATTCAAGCATTATATTTCAGCTTCATCCAACCCTAATTAGTGGTTAATTAAATAGGTTCACAACAGACATTCCAAAAAGTGTAACCTACACTGCCCTCATACATAAATATGATGCAAATGTAAAATTAAAAAGACAAGGCGGCGTTGCAGTGGCTCGGTTCACTTATAGTCTATTGTTTTTGTTGTAATTTCCTTAGAAGTTGTTGGTGAGGTGAACTTCTACAAATGTATTGTTCAGTCCATTCTACCAAACTGTGACTGTGTGGTTTGCCAGTGGCACTGCGGCTGAGAAAAGAGACCTGCAGCATGTGGTGAAGGCAGCCAGTCATACGGGGGTACTGGAGCTCCCCTGCTCAGCTCTGTATATGCCACACAGATGAAGAGGAGGGCAACACACATTTACAAGGACAGAACACAACCAGGACACTCCCTGTTTGAGCCCCCCTTGAGGGCGTTAAAGACTCACATCAGCAGATTGAGGAACAGTTTCTACCACCAAGCTGTGGTATCATTACGCCTTAATAGCACTTTAGCCGCTACAGCTGTTTTTGTCTGTGTGTTTTTATTATTATTTATTATTGAGACTTTGAGAGTCATACAAGTTTCATTATACTTGTGTACTTGTCTGTTCTATTTCTATTCTATTATATTCTGTTCAAATCATTGTGAAAGTATTCTTAAGTTTTCAAAATACAGTACTCGGAGAGTAAATGTTAAGTTGAGTGTTCAGTATTCTGTAACAGTACAATTTCAAAGTATTCTCCCCAACACTGTGAAGGGACAGGGAATTGTTTTGACTGGGATCCGTTTGGCCGTATGTGTGAATGACGTTTTCATTCATAAGAAACCAATTCAGCTTTTGACTTTGAGTAGAGCACTGATATGTGTTTCTAATGGCACCGAGGAATCAAGCCAAACCCAGGTACTTGTATTGATTGATTGACTTGGTGCTTCAGCCCCTCGCTCTGTGCTCGAGTCAGGGGAACAGTGAAGGGTGACTCATGCTGATCAGCTGTCTGCGCGGCTAAATGTAGTGGCTTAATTCACAGTCTGGATGCTGTCAGACGTCTCCTACCCCTCTATACAGCAGTGTGCCACAGCACCATGTCACTTCTGTCAGGCTACTGTACAACACTGCAGTGGTTCCCAACCTCTCTTGTCTCACGTTCTCAATGAAGCTTTAGCTTATGTTCAGAGTACCTCCAGGATTTTGCACATTATTTATTAACTGGTCAGCTAAAACGACTATTGTGCTAATCTAAAGATGAGGAGCTGAGCTGGACATTTGGCCCAACATTTTGCTGTATGTGCATAGTGTGGTTATTTGTCAGGACATTTTGGAACTTACACAGTTGTCACAATTTCTTAGAGTATTGTAAAAGGTCTTTGTTGTCTAGACTGAGGTTAGAGAGTATAAGCTGTAGGTCCCGACCAACCTGTCAAGTTTTTTCTGACACCCGCTGTGAGCCGACCCATCACCACAACCAAGCTCCAAGATGGGGTAAAATACGGTAGTTCCCGTCCAAAACAGTACACTTGACAGCTATGCAACCTCTAGTGGCAGAGCTCAGTCAAGGTAGAGGAATCTTTTATTATTATTATTATTTTGTCATAATACGGGAGATTTATGAGATAATACTAATATGGTAGGAGGGGTA
This sequence comes from Neogobius melanostomus, assembly GCA_007210695.1. Lineage (NCBI taxonomy): Eukaryota > Metazoa > Chordata > Actinopteri > Gobiiformes > Gobiidae > Neogobius > Neogobius melanostomus. The sequence continues at coordinate 1,669,804 of VHKM01000376.1, forward strand.
AAATATGGTTTTCCCGGACAAAACGGGAGACTTGACAGGTATGGTCCTGCCCATGCATGCAGTCTTTCACCTTATTAATGGACTATGTAGCTCCCAGTTTCCTTGACCTGGGATCTGCTCATGTAACTTATTCTATTTATCAACATAATTCAATTTATAAGTAGTCTGTGCTGATTCAGGGTTACTGTGTTGACCCACAAACCCAGTGATACTGCTTTTGTATTTTGTGTGCAGTAGCCCCTTTCAGCTCGCCAAAGGCTTTGTACATTTCTACACACGCTTAAAAAAAGTCACATTTCTGATGTATTTTCGTTTTGTTCTGGGCCTTCTGAACAGAATCTGCAAACCTTTTTGGTATCTAAGGTAAAGTATGACTTCCCTTCCTGGAACCGCCACCTTAACATGGTGGAGGGGTTTGAGCGCCCGAATGATCCTGGAGCTCTGTTGTCGGGGGCTTCGTGCCCCTGGTAGGGTCTCCCATGGCAAACATGTCCTAGGTGACAGATCAGACAAAGACCGGTTCAGACGCCCCTTACAGTATGAGAGACCAACAGGCCCGGGTAGAACCATGAGGCTGTCCTTCCATGGACCCACCAGATGCAGGAGGAGCCATAGGGGGCTGGTGCAATGTGATTTGGGCAGCTCCAACAGTTGCCCCCACAACCCGGCAACGGACAAGTGGAAGAAAATGGATGGATGGAGTAAAGTATGAGGACAAAATTCAGGTCAGTGTCTTTAATTTTGTTGAAATATCTAATAATTCCCCAGGGTAAACTCCTCCAAAGTCTGTGTCTTTGAAGCATAAGTAGCTCTCTTATGGTTTTGTTATGAGAAAGTTGCTCACTGGGTAAAAAAAAAAAAAAAAGGTTGGAGCCCCCTGCTGTAAAACATCTTGAATAGTAAAAAAATATATAACGTAAATATAATATTTTGACTTTAAAGCTTGAGTTTCAAAGTAGAGGTTCTCAATTATATTGGGCCTAGAACTGATCCTTGAGGGACTCCACTAAATGGATACTTCAGTATTCAGTATTCAGTATTCAGTACAGTATTCATTTCCACTTGTTTCAATGCTTTGAATATCTTTTTCAATTATCCTACACACCCTTAGCTTTCTGTGTACCCAGGCGTGCCACTTGTGAGCAGACGGAGGTGAAGTGGACCGGTGGGTCATTTGTTCCCTGTTTTACAAAAGCGCAGGCCTGGTACAGAAGTGTGTGTGGTTTGATCAATGGCACATGTCCTCAATGAAGGCAACACAACCGCCCTGGAATATGTTCTCTCGCTCTCACATGAATCTTAGCAAATGATGAGGCAAATGCGCAACTAAGTGCAATGTGTTTTCTCGATTATGTTCCCGGTGCTTTATATTATAGTGATGCATGTGGGAATGGATGTAATATTGATGGAAATAACCGTATCCATGTTTATGAAATTTTATACCCGGTATTATCCAATATCGACCTTTGAGAGCTTTCTACAATGTTCTTCAAAAAACATGCCTAGAGCTGTCTCTTTGAGTCATCCATCCATATTCCAACAAAGCCACATTGTTGCGGGCCAATACATAACCAGGAAGCTCTCTGCCAAGCTCTGACATTCGATCTAAACTATATCAAAGAAGCTGGAGAAGCAGTGGAGAGTGTGTTTGTTGACGTGACTGTGGCGAATTTCGACATACGTGGGATGATGTAAAGGCCGTTTTAGATCAATGTAGCCTTTTCTCATCATCAAAATGGAATATAGAGATCAAGATGTGCTTGCATTTTTTCATCAAATACCTGACAAAGATACAATACACAATTTGATGTGTGAGACAAAACCTTTTAGCATAATATGTTGTAATAAATAAATAAATAAAAACACATGGACAAATTGAGCAGTTTATAACAGATTAAACCTGCCGCAAATTGAAATTGATAAGATTTTTCGGCACTGCTGCATAAATGGTTCAGTGAAAGGGACACATTCATAATGACCTCACGATGAACTAACGGTGAGTTCATTATTATCCAACGGTCCTCTTGACTTTGTGTACATTTACACAAAGCTTTGTCCCCGACTACATTTTCCACACAAATAATCATCATGATCTTGATTAATGGGTCATGTTCATTAATTAGTTCATTGCTTTGATTAAGTGTGTTCGGTCATTTATGCTCATGATGCCTAAATTATTTGATAAATTCATGATGAAGTTCTGAAGAATTATGCATTAATACACTATCCTTATTATAAAGCGCTGCCCAAATAAATTACGCTTTATTATATGTGGGTCTGTCGGTATTTGAAAATGGCTAATAAAGTGTAAGTAAGTAAGTAAGTAACTTCCTAATTGAAAGCATTTAAAGCATACTAAAGGCTATTGTGAAATGATTATTGAAAGATAGTGACACACATTTCTGGCAGAAAAAAAAAGCAACAATTAATACATATTAGCTAAAATACTTTGTACAAACCCATATCTGTAGCAGCTATTCCACAGTTCCTCGTGAATTGAGTATATTCTTAAACAACCAAGATGACAGTGTTTGAAATAGGGCTTAAAATATGCCTCTTCCTCTCACTTTATCAAGATAGCAGGTAATGTAAAACATTTTTGTAAACATTGGCTGTTGCTTTGGTGTTTGCATGCACTTTAGGCGGTGTAGGGTTTGGCGTACTGGCATATAATTGTGTAGCCAAGCGTGTTCATGATGCTCCCACAGGGAATTGTGCACTGGACTTTAACACTTGGCTGTGTGGCATGGGCTGAATGTTAAACAGCCTGCATTTGCAGAGGCTACAGGCAGTTAATGTCGGAAGAGGCCGGGTAACAAACTCCCAGTCCTTGCCTCGTGCAGACACACATTTCCAACTTAGAGCCATAAAGAAGACGAGCACTGGCAGCATAGTGTTAACATGACTCCCAGTTCATTTGGTATAGTTTGTTTTTTTAATTACACTGGGGCTGTGCACACCTTTATAAATGACCAATAAGATGTGTTCACCTGACGTCACAACAATTTAAACAGAATCTGATATAAAATTGAGTTGGTGCAGCTAAAAATTATTTTGTGGTAATTATGGTGGTCATTTATGGTTAATAATCTCTGTAATCCACATGAGACAAAAACTGTTACAAAGTTCAACGTTGGAGACTAGAATGATGGTCCATATTAAAAGAAAATCACTTCCAAATAATGATCAGGGCAAACTTTGAGATTTTCTATGTCTCTCCCATTGAGTCGTATGGGCCCCTGCTCCTACTGAAATATGTCTCTTAAGTATGACATAAACACAACATAAAACAGAACTTTATCTGAATCTCCTGCTGAAATAACAGCCGTTTTACACATAATTAGAATAATATATGTCACCATTTTTCCAGGCAAACAAAGATATTTTTATATTCATTGTGTATGGAACAAATAATTTGATAATTAATGAAAAGTCTTACTAAGAAAATCAATAAATGTAATTTTTTCCTTTGCGATCAGATGTTTAAAAAGAGTATTGTAGTCGGCTCTACAGCAGGTTAAAATCAGCTAAATCCCATTATAGTGAAAACAGCTAAAGTTACATTGATCATCACTTAACAATCCCATTATGACATCACATTCTAGAATGTCGTCTATGTCATCACAACATTATCAAGAGCCTATCATTTAAAATTGAGGCTGTGGGCAGGTAAGAATTCCATGACAGAGTAGTCACTTTGGGAACTGTCAAATGCAGATTTTTTTGTCTTTGGTTAATATCTTTGTCATTACTGGGACAATCAACATGAACAATCAACAATATTCAAAAACATTTGCACGATGATGGTCATTAGAAAGGACTTTTTGCCATAAGATGAATGGGGCAGGTTTGTCAATCAATCACTAAATAATGATCAGTTTCCCAATTGTCTTTTTGGATATTTCTTTCTAAAACTGTTTCTCTTCCATAAAGTTGTATAGCTCTCCAGAGATCATGACATCATCAAATTCTTGAACGTGAATGCAAATTATTCGGTTGTTAAGGATTACATCACACACGATAACCATCTAACACAGCAAAAGCAGCAACTTCATCTTAATATCCTGTAATGAATGTAAATTCTGTAAATGTAATTTTTCTGTGTGATCAGATGTCAGACTTAGTTTTTGGCCTGTTTTGTCTCCTGTCTGTCTCCACTCCTTTGCAAATCTTTCAAGACACGGATAACAATCTCTCTCTCTCTCTCAAAGGACAGCCCCCTGACTATCAGTATATTTGAGGAGTTGACTGTAAACTCATTATAACCCTTGTGGCGAGCAGAAAAGGGCATCCCCCGTTGATGCATAATACTCGTTTGCAAAGTCATCATATGCAGCAGTAGGTTTTGCTCATTATTTTTGGTCAATAGATCACCTTTGTCCAACAGGGAGCGACTTTAGCCGGGAGCCCAGTCTGTTCTGTGTGTCTCTCTCTCTCTGCCTATTAGAGGTGACACCGGCTTCCTAAAACCGCCCTGCTCTGGCAGGAGATAAAAGAGGGCGACGAGAGAGCAAAGATCCGAGAAGAAAGGTTCACAGAGATTTGCATAAGCCTGCCAGTGTTTGTTAGTCGCTCTGGAAGGTACAATTGTAATTTACCGGATAGAATTTACTAAAATCCAAGCAGTATGCGTCATACATTAACTTAATTTCATTAGTTTTATTTTGACAACTTGTGTAGAAACAGACTACAATCCAAAGAAAGCATGTGGGTAGAAGCAAAATGTTTGTAGATGGCTCCCATAATGGATTTTAAACAATTATTTTACAGTTATAAGAACGTTTTCATTGTTTTAGTCAGAAACTGTGATGTACATGCATTTTGTGTCCCCGATCAATACAAAAAAATCCTTGATTCTGATTTTTGATTTTCTAACCAGATTTCGCTCCTGGCACTCTGGTGAACCACCTGTCAACCCAAAACATTCACAATAGGCTAAAAATTCCTGCTGCACTGTGGGCACACACTCCTCCTTTTTACCTATTACCTGCTGTTCCTCCTCAGCAGAGTGTTAGGCAAGTTTGTTGTGAGATCTTACACATATTTTTAGAAACTAGAAGGTCTTGGCTTTACAATGATTTACCAAACCGCCATAAAGACTATAAGCTCTAACAGTCAGTAAGCTTTGAATGCATAATTAGAGAGAATAACTCTAACCCTAAGGTGGCAGTTTTAAAAAGACTTTCCAGCAGATGTCATGGCATAAACAAAACAAACATGGAGCCAGAGAGAAAACACACAATGATCATGAGTCATAATCTGTAAGGAACACGTGAGTTTAAGCAGCTTTTTGAGTGTCTTGAGTTTCTCATGGGCCTGGTGGGCGATCGTGAGGGAATGCCAGGTAGCCCGGGTCTACGCCAAGGGCAGCTGTGGCTTCATGCGTATATACAGTAGATTACTAATATTGATGTGGAGCGTGACATCACGACATTCTAAAGAGCCTATATTTCGAAACTCATGTGGTGGCAGGTTAGAACTCCATCATGGTAACTATGGGAACTGTCAAACTGCAGATTTTTTGCCTTGGTCTTTGGCTAATATTTCGGTCATTACAAGGACGATCCTCGTGAAACAAAAAACGGTCACAGTATTCAGTGTCGTCTCTGTCAGCACATAAAAACTATGGTCCAATTATTTTTTCATAAAGGTGTCCAAAAGTGGTGACAATATTCAAAAACATTGGCGTGATGTTGGTCAGTAGAAAGGTGTTTCAGCCAAAAGATGAATGGGGCAGGTGTGTGAATCCAATCACCGAACGGCTGCAACCTATTGTCCCTTGAGAGGCGCTTTATGTGACTTGTCTATTGTGTGACTTGTCTGTTTTGAAAAGCGTTATAAGATTTCCTCCTACTTTACCCTTTTCCCAAACTGTCTGAGTATAGAAAGAACACCATTACGTGTGATTCTCTCACACCCTAGTTTCGAAATCTCTGCTGTGAATAATTAACACACTCAATGGCAAACCCTTTAGAACTCAGCTTCTCAGAAAGTGCGACACCAACTTCCTTCTTGTTATTGCCCCTCGCTGATGAACTGCTCTGCGTTGTGGTTAGCAGTGGGCTGTCCAGGTGTAGAGCAATAGAGTGTGTGCCCCGATGGAGAGAGTTTGGATCGATGAGAGCGCTGGAGGCTTTAGCCCAGCTCCCGCCGGCGCAGGAGCTGTCATTTATTTGGCTGCACAGGATGTGTTAAGCAGATCTGCTGAGGTCTTAATTCTCTAATCAATGTGTGGGATTCCATAATTAAAGGAAACGGTAAAGGAAGAATTCAGTGTGTGAAGAAGTGTTTGTCCTGGTCAACAGACAAACAATTAAATCATTTGCATGAGTTCAGCACGGCAAGGACAACGAAAGTGTCAAACTGCAAGTGACGATACAAGTACATGTGTCACTATCTGTTGACATATGATTGAATATCCCGCTATTAGTCATATTCCGGTTGTGCCAATATTCTGGAATAGATGTTCGGGTGATGGTGGCGCAGTTGGTAGAGCAGGTCGTCTCGTGATTGCTTACTGTAAAGCGCTTTGGGCCTGATAAAAAGTAGAAAAGCGCTATATAAGTTGAGTCCATTTACCATTTACCATGTTCACATTCGCTCTGGACATTTAGACTCCAGCGTATTGCAGGGCTAATGACAAATACGGTTAGCCTGGCCAGCCTGAATACACACTTAAAGACATATAGACTGGGATCAGAGCTGATTTCTTCAACTTCCTGTGATTGACAAGCGTATTAACCAATCAGAGAAAAGCTGCATATGACGCGAATGGAACGTGGTGCATTTTGTAAACAAGGAAGTTGGTGGTTTTACGTCGGCCTGAAGAATGGAGACAAATGTGAATGAGCTATGTAATTTTTCTACAAAAATTTACCAGGCGAGCTATTTTTGCTTCAAAAAAACATGTAAAGTGCGACTTAGGTGACGTTCACTTGGGAGAAATAGTTGCCAGTATGGTATTTTAAAGAAAATTTAAAGTTTAGTACTTATACTTTACAATATTGACCCAACTATTCACAGATTGTTCTGCATGTTCTGAACAAACAAAAAATGTGTCTAAAATTTGAGTTATCAAGCACATAGAAATGTATAAAGTCTTTGGCGAGCTACCTAGAAAGTCTTTGGCGAGCAACCTAGAAAGTCTTTGGTGAGCTACCTAGAAAGTCTTTGGCGAGCTACGTAGAAAGTCTTTGGCGAGCTACCTAGAAAGTCTTTGGTGAGCTACCTAGAAAAATTTTGGCGAGCTACGTATAAAGTATTTGGCGAGCTACCTAGAAAGTCTTTGGCGAGCTACGTAGAAAATCTTTGACGAGCTACGTAGAAAGTCTTTGGCGAGCTACCTAGAAAATCTTTGGCGAGCTACGTAGAAAGTCTTTGGCGAGCTACCTAGAAAGTATTTGGCGAGCTACGTAGAAAGTCTTTGGCGAGCTACCTAGGAAGTCTTTGGCGAGCTACTTAGAAAGGCCTGGCGAGCTACTAGAAAGGCCTGGCAAGCTACCTAGAAAGTATTTGGCGAGCTACTTAGAAAGACCTGGCAAGCTACCTAGAAAGTATTTGGCGAGCTACTTAGAAAGGCCTGGCAAGCTACCTAGAAAGTCTTTGGCGAGCTACTTCGAAAGTCTTTGGCGAGCTACTTCGAAAGTCTTTGCGAGCTACCTAGAAAGGCCTGGCAGCTACCTAGAAAGTCTTTGGCGAGCTACTAGAAAGCTTTGGCGAGCTACCTAGAAAGGCCTGGCGAGCTACCTAGAAAGGCCTGGCGAGCTACCTAGAATGTCTTTGGCGAGCTACCTAGAAAGTATTTGGCGAGCTACCTAGAAAGTATTTGGCGAGCTACGTAGAAAGCCTTTGGCGAGCTACTAGAAAGTCTTTGGCGAGCTACCTAGAAAGTATTTGGCGAGCTACCTAGAAAGGCCTGGCAACTACCTAGAAAGTATTTGGCGAGCAACCTAGAAAGGCCTGGCGAGCTACGTAGAAAGTCTTTGGCGAGCTACCTAGAAAGGCTTTGGGAGCTACCTAGAAAAATTTGGCGAGCTTTGGCGAGCTACCTAGAAAGTATTTGGCGAGCTACGTAGAAAGCCTTTGGCGAGCTACGTAGAAAGCCTTTGGCGAGCTACCTAGAAAGTCTTTGGCGAGCTACCTAGAAAATATTTGGCAGCTACGTAGAAAGTCTTTGGCGAGCTACCTAGAAAGTCTTTGGCGAGCTACTTAGAAAGGCTGGCGAGCTACCTAGAAAGGCCTGGCAAGCTACCTAGAAAGTCTTTGGCGAGCTACTTCGAAAGTCTTTTGCGAGCTACTAGAAAGGCCTGGCAAGCTACCTAGAAAGTCTTTGGCGAGCTACCTAGAAAGTCTTTGGCGAGCTACCTAGAAAGGCCTGGCAAGCTACCTAGAAAGTCTTTGGCGAGCTACCTAGAAAGTCTTTGGCGAGCTACCTAGAAAGGCCTGGCGAGCTACCTAGAAAGGCTGGCGAGCTACCTAGAAAGTCTTTGGCGAGCTACCTAGAAAGGCCTGGGGAGCTACCTAGAAAGGCCTGGCAAGCTACCTAGAAAGTCTTTGGCGAGCTACCTAGAAAGTCTTTGGCGAGCTACCTAGAAAGTCTTTGGCGAGCTACCTAGAAAGGCCTAGCAAGCTACCTAGAAAGGCCTGGCGAGCTACCTAGAAAGTCTTTGGCGAGCTACCTAGAAAGTCTTGGTGAGCTACTCAAAGTCTTGGCGAGTACTAGAAAGGCCTGGAGCTACTAGAAAGCTGGCAAGCTACCTAGAAGTATTGGCGAGCTACCTAGAAAGGCTGGCGAGCTACTAGAAGGTTGGCGAGCTACCAGAAGTCTTGGCGAGCTACATAGAAAGTCTTTGGCGAGCTACCTAGAAAGTCTTTGGCGAGCTACCTAGAAAGTCTTGGCGAGCTACTAGAAAGGCGTGGCAAGCTACTAGAAAGTCTTTGGCTAGCTACCTAGAAAGTCTTTGGCGAGCTACCTAGAAAGGCCTGGCAAGCTACCTAGAAAGTCTTGGGAACTACCTAAAAAGGCCTGCAAGCTACCTAGAAAGAGCTGGCGAGCTACTGGTAGCTCCGATCTACTGGTTGGAGATCCCTGATATAAAGAGTCGTTAGCAACTCGGTTCTAAGTTCAAACGTAGAAGAAATCAACGGCTGATTCAATCAATGTACATTTGGAATGGGACAAAAAAAAAACTTAGATAGATGGCAACAAGAAGAAAATCCTTTTACAGATGAAGCGTCAACATCTACGCTGGTACATTCTTGTTAAGTACATTTCAGAAAATATTTTATGAGTGGCTAATTTGGTCTTCTTATCATGACAACGTGCTCTGTGATCGTATCGATATAAAACTTTTCGAGATTATTTGGCTGTGAGCAAAGTTCCAGACGTGTCCTGCCTCAGAACAGATACAAAAAGCAGGAGTGGACGGCTGGACAGGCAGAAATACGGTGAGGAGCTAAACACTTTCCCAAAGTTGCAAACACACAGCTTTGAAACACATTTCTCTTAACTCTGAGACAAGAACTGGCCAAGAAAGCCCTGCCTGTAGTGCACACACACAGCTTAAGCAATAGATGTGAAAAGTGGGGGGAAAAAGATACAGGTTTGTACAAAGTCTCAAAGTGTTGGTTTAGTCTGAAAGCACTGTTGACAGTCACTGGATCTATCTTGGAGCGTGGTTGTTTTGTAAGATGCCCTACTGCAATGTTTTGCTTCACACAATACGAAACATTTAATAGTCCAGGCACGAGCTGCAGTCGCTGTGGGAAAGTTTCTGTTTCTCCATCTCTCAAATTGGCACATGCTCAGTCCATCAGCAGCAGTCGGAAATGAGGATACTGCGTTTACATGGTATGGTAACCTGGATACTGTCAGAATACCCAAAGAAGAGTATCCGGGTTTCGTATACTGACTTATCCCGGATACTAACATTAGGATACTATATTTATAAGGACACAGACAAACCCAGGACATTCGATACAAGTCGAGAGCTTGTATGTGTGTGTTACAAATTCCACATGAATGCCACAAAATGTATATGTTACACGTTTCTGTTGAATTCACTGTTGATGCAGCTGTGCCTGTGTCAGCATTATTGCCTGAGCCTGGTTCCTGCTCCTGCCTCACAGTGAGAGGGGAGTGGGGTGACCCTGAAACAGCGGTACCATTCTATGTGTGGAGGCTGCCTGTCCTCTGCGCTCCCCCGGGGCTTTCTCCAGCTACTGCCGGCTCTCATGCATACAGAGTGCAGTATATTACAGAGGGAATACGCCGAGTGAATGTGCAACTCTTCCTCATGTCTACATCCTGCTTGAATGGTCATATCAGAAGCAGGGGAGGCCCAAATATTTTACAAAATGATCAGGTTATATGTTGCTATGTCACTAGAAAAACAAACGGTTGTAAACGCTGATAGACGAACAATAACAGCGCGCTCCTAATGATCAGCTAGAGACAGACAGATGTTTTCTGAAGTGAAATAAAGCCTAACAACCATAATAATAAAATGCTTTCACTTTCTTCTATCTATTGGGTGAAATGTTGGACTTTATGGCTGGTAGTTTACTCTTGTTTTTATTGTTCATCTGTGACAAATGTGACAAATGTGGTTGTATCAAAGACACTTAGCTGTAACATAAAATAAATGCTGTGTAGTGGGATTGATTTCCTGTGTACCTACGAAACGAGCAGACCTCATTCCGACATTACTTAGACTTATACTGCACCCAAGGCCTTTGACATAGCTTTGTTTACTCAATCAGTCACACTCTAAAGCAGCCATGGTTCCAAAAGAAGCCACATAACCAAAGATATTCTGCATAAAGAACACCACTGGCCACGTAATGAGGATTCCACATCCACACAGGCAAGCTGATCATTTAAAAAATATGATAATGATAAGAAGGCAATAATTCTCCCAGCCATCCGCAAGAGCATTTAAAGATAAATATTTCTTCATGATATTAGTCAAAGTCATTTTTTTGCTGAATAAAATTAGTTGTCCATGAGCCTAGAACTATGAGTAAATGTCCAGATATTTTGTCGATGACCAAATAAAATTGGAAAGAGACTAAAATGATCCAAACTTCCTCTGACAGTTTGGAAGAGCATCATATCATTTACTTTCACTGCAAGGAACAGGTGCTCTGTCCATGTGGAGAAAAAACATGAAGCAGATGGCCTTCATTAAATACAATTATAATAATTATAAATGCAAACACCTAATGGCGGGTGCACACTGTGCGATTTTGGCCGTCTGCGATGCCATCCTCTCACTGCAGAGAGGATCTCTGTCAGTGTCCCGTCAACACATCAGCCCTTGCTGCACCGCCGCCAGACTCACAGCAGCAACAGAGATCGGGCATGAGCGGGTCTGACTACGCATTTTACAGGACTTTCTCTGGACCTTTCTGCGGAAATAAACACCTTGTTGTGTTCACTTCAGCGAAACAGACGTCTTCTGAAGCCTGAAACTGTTTGATCGTAGCTACGATTGTCTCTTTGAACACTCGCAGAGTGGAGACGAATGCAGCTTACGATTTTACCATCCCCACGTCGTGCAATGTGACATCTAAAAATCTTATAAGACAAAAAAAATCGTACAGTGTACACCAGCCATTAGACCCATCCTCTCATATATTGTTCACAAATCTGTCTAAATCTATCAATGGTCTCAACTTATATAGCGCTTTTCTACCTTCATTAGGCCCAAAGCGCTTTACAGCAAGGAACCACTCACGCATTCACACTCTCATTCATACACCAATGTACACAGACACTGGAGGCAAGGTGGGTGAAGTGTCTTGCCCAAGATGCAGCACATCCCAAACATGCACAATGGGGGACATGTCATTCAAAAGGTCATCAATAAAATGCACCTGTGTTCGTCCTTATCAACAACTTGATCAACTCTATGAAGGAGGTGTGCTGCAAAGTGTCAATGCTGATTAGACTTCTTGAATGTTGCACAGGTGTTCCTTAGGCTGTCTACAATAAAAGGACACTGAAGTTTTGCTTAATTGGGCAGGGTCGAGGGTCAGAAAACCAGTCAGTATCAGGTATGGCCATACCTGATACTGATCTTGACAAAGGAAAAGTGCTCTCTCTGAATAACATTTGGGAGAAATGGGTCTATGTATATAAAATGTTTTGTCTTTGAGTTCACCCCATGAAAAATGAGTATATTAGAAAACGTAATACTTTAATGTAGTGTTACTTTCAAGAATATTAACATGTTTAGTGGTAAAAAATTAGAATGAAAACGCAGTGAATATGCAAATTCCACATGGTCCAATAACTTAAACTTTTTTTTGCTTTCTCTTGATCGTTTACTTAATATTACAAGTTGGCATGAAAAATCAATCCAGATATTACCTCGGAGAGAATATAGTATCAATCTTTAACTACCAACCTTCCTGTTCTAAGGAGGTATAATTGATTATATTCATTAAAATGTATTCTCCCTATGCTTCCGTCTAATCCATCTCTGTAGGTACACAAACATAAACTAAATTAAATAACATCTCTTGGGAAATGGCAAAGCTAAGATGCAAATCAGTCTCGTACTAGCTGTAGGAGGCCACGGACTATTTCATTTCTTTGAATATATAGAATTGAAAAATATAGAATAGAGTTTACGGTTATTTCCTAGCCAACTTCAAAACAAAAAACGGCCGAGCAGCGAGGGTTTAAAATTCAGAGGGAAGAGGAATCCGCCCCGAACCCAAATAACCCGGGCCTCACATCTGAGAGCCCTGCTTCGGTATGCAGCGAGCGCACTGTGGAGACTACGCGCGCTACATGCTAACAGCAAACGGCTTCATCTGAACCGGCGGGATGTTAATATGCTGACCCCAGGTACGGCGGCTGTGAACTAAGAGAATGTTTGTCGAAGGTTTAAGGGGATTTCCTCCAAGAAAAGCTTATTCTTATCGGGCAAAACGGCTCAAAATCCTTCCCGACTGTGAAAGGCCCATCGCTGGATAGATCTACGTCTTTCCCATTGATTTACACTCATTTAATTTAATTATGTTTATTGATATTTTATAGATTCTTATAATTTTATGAAGCTGCCTTTGAATACTCTCTATTCTGTGAAGCACTTTGACTTTATGTAAGAATTGTCCTCTCCATATTAACTTCCTGATTACTGTATGAACCCTCACAGTAATTGTAATACATGTTTTTCTTGTAGTAAAGTACATTTATCTTGACATAAGATCTACACAGTAAACACCGTATTTATGAGAAAAAACATCTTTGCTGTGATTTTTTCAGGTCGCAGCTTTTACATTTAAAAAAAAGAAAACAAACAGCTATCTTATGAGCTAAAAGCATTTGAGACCTACACATTTCTTCTTCTGAAACACTGAAGAGGCACCAAGAGCCTCCACACCTGCAGCACAGTGGAGGCGTCACAAGAGGCGCTACAGGAAACAACAAGGAACAAACGTGGAGGTATCCAGGAAAGACTTCTATCTCATGTCCTGGCTAATGTTCGTTCACTGGAGAATAAGACGGATTATATTCGTCTGGTATACTATTTCCTGAAGATGGTGAAAGACTGTTGTGGAGAGGCCAGAGCTGCGCAGGATGACGAGGACGGAGGAGGTGGAGGGGCTGACCAGTGCAGGACACCACGCTTTAAAACAGGGAAAACCCAGTAGCCGGTGCACTGTTTCATAGGAGCACTGAAGGCAGTACTACGGTTTGCCCTACCTCCAAAACCATGCTGGTCAGGTTGGCCGACAGTGGCTGCGTGCTCAGTCGCAGTGGCTCAGGACTAACCCAACACCTGAATGCAATTTCGTATTACAATTGTACAATGACAAAATAAAGCATTTACTTACTTACTTACTTACATACATATATTTCATGATAATAAACTACTTTGTGCCCAAAAAGGTAAATCTGTGGGTCTGGGGTTGAGACAATGTTTAAATAATGTGCAATTTCATATTGAATTTAAGATACAATATTTCAGCTGTTCACTGCCCCCCAGGACCTATTATCACCAAGATTGAAATCGATTCATATTAATAGAGTAAACTAACATCTCAGTCCGCTTCTCTGATTCAAACCTGGCCTGCAGCTCTCGGTAGTGTATGCAGCCCAACTGGACTGCATGAACAGCACTTTTGTTTTATGTTGCAACCACAACATTTCCTCCATCTGTAAAGGAAAGATAATGACGTTGCATATTTTGATGTAGCGCTTCACAGCTTAAGCTTTGTAAAAAACGTTTCATCTTTTTCTGTGAATCGAGGCCGATTGTCATCAAAAAGCGGTCAAAAACTCGTAAAGCAGGAAAGCTGTTCCCACTGCCATGCTCTGACTGTGACTGTTGTTTTACCTTCGTCTCTCGCTTTGCCTGACGCTGCTCTGCACAATCACCCTCCTCATCCCACAGGGCGTATCTCCAAGGAGAAAGAGAGGGGAGGGATATGGACTCTCACTCAAGTGTTAAGAGGGAGGGAAACAGGGTCTGTAGAACTGCAGTTGGACTTTTTACAGGCAATGAGAAAAATGTACCAAGCCTGATTGGGTCCGTTGATCAATGTGACCTCAATCAGCGAGCATGTTCACCTCCACTGATTAACAGTATCATGCAAGAAAAAAAGATATTTATATATTTAAGAAGAAAATCCAGAGTAAATTAGATATTTCTGTGTGGTCAGATGTTTAAAAAGAGCCGTGTAGTCGGCGCTACAGCAGGTGAAAATCAGCAAAATCCCATTTTGGTGAATAGGACTAAAGTTCTGGTGGACCCGAAAGTAGAGTGATGACATCATCACTTAATAGATACAGACGGCATCGCGTCATACAAGGGGGCGTGGCCTCGCCGAGGGAGAAAATAAAGGAACATCTTTTGGGAAACACAATTTTTCACTCTTTTTAGTCGTTTTCTAGCGAAATATAAACTTATTTATCACACACAAATAAAGTCAAGTCTAAATAGAGCCCAGATGGATGTTTTTTCACAGCAGATTGTTAAGTAGAAGCTGTTGCCCATGCCATATTTGGGCGATTCCAGAGATGCCGTCTGTATAGATAAAGACGGCATTGCGTCATAGAAGGAGGCGTGGCTTCGCCGAGGGGGAAAACAGAATCTTTTGGGAAACACATTTTTTACTCTTTTTAGCCATTTTCTGGCGAAATATAAACTTACTTATCATATACAAATAAATAATTGTTTTCCGCCTTAACTGTTTTCAAACATGACCATACATGGGCAATTCCAGAGATGTCGTCTGTATCTATCAATCCCGTTGACATAAGATGGTTGGCACGGCAACAGTTTAACATTGTTTGCTTCTTTGCTTCTATCTATGTCACTTCTTGTCGGTGTCCAATAAGGAAGTGAAACAATAAACATCACTAAAATGGTAAAACTAAACAAAGCTGTGTAAAACCTTTAGCAAAATCTAAAATGTAATTTAATGTTTTAGCAAATATTGTGTCTAATGTGTCCTATGCACTTTAACAAGAGAAGACGACAAACTATGGAGCAAAATGCTTCTCCGGGTAGTCTCTGATGAGGGATGGTCAGCAGGTTTTATACATGATCAATCCCTAAAGAGACATTTTTGTTTTGTTTTCCGAAGACATTGTATTCCCCAAATAACTGCGATTCGCTAATTGGGACCATTAGAATTTAAATTCACAGTGCAGCCCTACTAACACGTAACCACTTTGTTATAATTACACTGCTCCGGTCAGCTAAACATAGATGCCTTTGAGAAGGAAGAGGAGAGAAGCAGAACAGCAGCCTCGGCTCCACTTTATTGAAACTACTGGCAACCAGAGCAGGGAAGTACTTATTACATTTTTTGTGTGCTTTTTTTTTACAGAAGGTAATTAAAAATAGTGTTTGTGGGTCAGGACTTAGCGGGTGTTTGGCTTGAGAGAGCGTCTGAATTCTGCGAGTGTGCCATGGCCAAGTATCGTCGCCTCCGAGGGGACTCTTCCGGAGTGTGACTCACAGTGCCAACTGAGCAGCGCGTGAGACGGCTAACTCGAAAACTGTCGCCCGCAGGAGTTGTGTTTTCCGAGGCTAGGAGTAAAAATCTCGATCTTTTGGAATAGACACCAATCTGTGAGGCGAACCAAGTGAGGCCCAGTGGCTCCCTGGTTGATCACAGACTAATTGAAATAGCATTTTAAATGGTCATAAAAAAGAAATAGCACTGACCGCAACTATACTATAAAAGAGGAATCTCCAAACTCTCCCCAGCAGCTTTCTGTACATTTCTACACACAAGTATACAAGTCCCCAAAGTCTTCATAAGGGATAATTGTTCTTTGAATCCATACCTGGTATTGGTAAGCGAGCAGCCGATATGCATGACTGATGAAAGAGCAGACTTGCAGTAAATTGTTCGAACAGAGCCACGTGTATTTGTTTTCCAGCATGGCGGCTGAGTGTTTAGTGTTCTTGAGTGAGTTTCCTTACACTGGGTTTTACACTCAACTCACGACATGTGCAACAGGTTAATTCTCCAGCTTGGTATAGCCTATAGCTTCAAGTGCATTTGACACATTAGACACAATTTTCAGCTGAAACTTAGTTGACACAATTGTACTTAGGAGTTTGCTAAAAATGTCACCTAGTTTTTGTTAATTTGACATTGTATGTGATGTTTATTGTTTCACTTCCTTATAGGACATGGGCAGGAAGTGACATACAGGGAGGTAAATGTTTTTTTGTAACTGGTTGCCCTGGCGACCATGTTATATAATGAAAAATGAGCGAGTCAATACGCTATGTTCCTTTCCCTGTTGTCATTAACTAATAAAAATATATTTATGTATTTCTTTAATAAAATGCTGCTTCACTTAAGACGAGACACTGTAGTGAATAGGGAAAAAAATAATTTCGAGATATCAATTTGAAACTTTTGCTGAACGTTACTTAATAAATATGACCAAAAAAAATATGTATTGCAAGTTTTCTTTCATTTTATGTTTTCATTTAAAAATAAGGCATTTTGCGCATAAAAATTGCCAAAATTGCCTATACTTTAAAGAAGAACTAAGTGAAGATGACTAGAACCTTCATTGAATATTCAAATTTAATTTTAGTCTTTTGACGAAAATTTAATTTAATTTCAGTTGAGATTTAGTCAGTTTATAATTTATAATATTTATTATAATCATATTTAATCAAGCTCCTCTGCTTTATGGAGCTTCTCCCACATGAACAAAGCTCAGAGCTGTTTCTTTGCCAGTCATATTTTAGTGACTGAACATGAGGGATTACTAAAACATGCTCCGTAAAACAAAACACCGCTGTAGGCTGTAGATTTTCAAGTTATTTCCTATAAAATAAACCCTGTAAAATCACAAAGTAGATTAATGCACCTCTCCTCGGGACTATACTTTGATACATACAATAAAGCCATGGTAGTCCGTGTGTGCAATAGATTGTCCGCCTGATGCAGGGAGTGCATTAGTGCCCTCAATGAAGCCCCAGGACAAAGCGGAGTTCATCAGCAGCCTCTTCTCTTAGTACGGCGCTAAACTGTGCTTAACGGAACTGAAAACACCACCATTATCGGCCTGTCTGTTCTGCTTCTGAAGAAAGGGCTCCTAAAGCATCTGTCCAGCTCTCCGCGCTCACTCACACTCCGCAGACAGGCAGGCTTCTATTGAAATGAGGTATCGATTTTTGTGGGTCTCCATGGTGAAGTGCACTGCTTCCCCCGACGCGCTAATGCCATTTACATGTTTATTACGATTTCTGATGTGTAAGATATACCTTTGCTGCAATCGGTAAGCTTTACAGGGTCCCTGTAATGATGTTGGAAAAAACAATTGAACACCTGAGATCGAATTCTACAGACAACAACAGTAATGTTTGTGTAAAGCAGGTAAGGTTTCAAAAAAGTGCAAGGGTTATTCTGTTTTGGACTTGTATTTATTTGTACATAATCTGCTTTTATGATTGAATAGTGCTGCTAAATACGTAGCACGTAGAACCAGGAAATACGACCACATTAGTCCAGTGCTCCGGTCTCTGCACTGACTTCCTGTCACTCAGAGAATAGAATTTAAAACAGCTCTGCTTGTGTACAAGTCTTTTCATGGTTTAGCACCAAAGTACATCTCTGACATGTTAGAGCCGTATGAACCATCTCGGGCCCTGAGAACTTCAGGGAGGGGTCTCCTGGTGGTTCCCAGAGTCAATAATAAACACGGTGAGGCTGCGTTTCAGTTTCATGCAGCTAAAATCTGGAACAGTCTTCATGAGGATGTGAGACAGGCCTCAACTCTGACAATGTTCAAATCCAGGCTGAAAACAGCTCTTTTTACCCGTGCATATGAAAACTGAAAGTATTTTATCTGCACTCTTGCTTAATACTGTAATTAATTAATTTTTATGTTGATGTTTATTGATTTGATCGTCTTTCTTGTAATTTTATGCAACTGTGAAGCACTTTGAATTGCCTTGTGCTCTACAAATAAACTTGCCTTGCCTTTTCTAATTGATTATATATCGATTTTATGATTTCATACTTAAAATGAATAACTGTAGCTGATTAATGAACTTAAACATATCTTTTATACACACATCAGTTCAAACAAAACCAAAGGCTTCCCTCCAGAATCATTTAACATTATCATTATCTCGTCCAAACATTTGCTCCTTTTTCTTCCACAAACTTTGCTGTAAACGATTATAAAAGTCCCATGATGATTATTGAGATTGACCAAAGTAGAGATTACGTAGCAGAGAAGCTCTAAAAAGATAGAAGGACCAGATCGCCGATACAAGCGGCCGAAATGAGTTTCCTCTGCAGGGTGGCTGGGCGCACCCTTCGAGATCGGGTGAGCTCATTACCCGGGAGAAGCTCAGAGTAGAGTCACTGCTCCTTCATGTCGAAAGGAGCCAGCTGAGGTGGCTAGGGCATCTGTTCCGAATGCCTCCTGGCCGCCTCCCTTGGGAGGTGCTCCAGGCATGTCCTATTAGGAGGAGGCCTTGTGGAAGGCCCAGGACACGCAGGTGGGACTATGTCTCCAAGCTGGCCTGGTGTCGCCTCGGGTCCCCCAGAACAGCTGGAGGAGGTGTGCGTGGATCGGGAAGTCTGGGCATCTCTGCTAAAGGCTGATTTATAGTCGAGCGTCCGGTCCGCCCACCGCAGCCCCGTCTGCTTGACGCAAGCCAGAATCGTTCGAACTTCTGCGTAGATCCTCTGCCTTCACGTTGTGATGTATATTTTAAACATTTTTTTAATAGCATAAAAAGTGAAAACACAAAAGCACTAAATCATAGGAACAATATATTCATGGAAAATAACTTCAAAGAGGGAGACTGAAGGAGTTGTTGTGTGTTTCCTTGTTTGCGAAAGGATCAACCAATCACCTCACTTGCGTTCTGCAGCACTGGCCGCGGAGTCACCTTGTGCGGCAGGTGCACGTCAGCGGCAGATGAAGTATAAATTGGCCTTAAGACTGCTGCCTCTGCGACCCGGTGTTAGGCGGAATACGGAAATGGTCCCAAAAATGCAGGCAGAGAGGATTAAACAGTTCAAAGGCAAATGTATCCAAGTTCTCCTTTCTGGAAAAGAGGCAGGTTTGCAGGCAATGAAGTGGAATGGCTGGAGGGGCTCAGAGGCTGGCCAGAAGAACAGGTGAGGATCGCACTGTGAAACAACCGTCTGGCAGAGTCTTGTGGCTGAGAAGGATCCAAAATACTGTTGCAGATGACTGATGAATTGCAGGTGTGGCTCCAGCCTGGGGGAAGGGACAATGAGGAAGACAGGGAAAACAAGGCAGGAACACGGGGCAATGGAGTGGACTGAAAGGCCAGCCATAACACCTGGCCCGGATAAAGTGGAAGAAAATGGATGGATGGAGAAGCTCTAAAAAGTAAATTTTGTATAATACAACCAACAAGAAGAATTTTAAAGGGACTAAATGCAAGTTGGTCATTTTTATACTCACTACCGCCACCTCAGGTCTTACGCGTAACTGCAGTTTCTATATTAAGCCTATGCATTATGGCACTTCGGACCCGAATGAACACCTTTCTGATATACAGTGCAGGATTTTAGAGGCAGTTGTGGTGAACAGGTCTGGGCTCATTCTACACATTAGGACATTGCTGGAACATGTAGATACATAAATACATAATATTAACACTGTTAAACTCTGTATAGTCCCTTTAAAGTAAAACTAAAAGGAACTAAATTAAGGTCAAACAGCAAAGTGTTTTACTGCAGTGGTTCCCAACAGGTTTTCTTTTGAGAACCCCTTTCTGTTCAACTCCAAGGACCCCCTACCTAGAGGGTATTGCCTATCATTTTGAAAGTGATCATCTGAAAACACAATTTATCATGAGTCCTCAAATTGATACATTTCAGTTTTCTTTTCAAAATAATGCACCACTCTTTTTCACCTTCTTTTTAAATAGGAAATCTCTTTAACCCCGGTGGGGAAACGCTGCTCTAATAAATGACTGAAATAGTACTTACTGATCCAGAATAATAAAATGATCGACGTTTATGTTAAAATAAATAGACTTGTATTTCAACGCAGTTTGGGAGACGAGGATGGAAAGTAAAGGCGCCAAGCTAACCACCCATACAGCCGCTGGGTCGCTAAAAAGGTCAAACGCACACTCATATCAACCTCAACTGCATAAAAAGGTACATAATGGATGTTTAATGGAATACATGACAGAGCCAGGGTTTACTGGAAAAGGTCAAGGCAAGCAAGGTTCCCATTACAAGTGCAACAATGACCATGTGACTGGAAACGCTTGTGGTACAATCTCGTAATAAGTTTCTCAAGAAATATAAAATCCATTAAAAGATAATGCGCTTTAAGCTCTAAGACAAGAAGTAAATATTTCCAGATTTAAGATATGCCTCGTTTCGTCTGTTTCCTTCCCTGTTATTGCCAAGATATTGGTAGTAAACTCTTTGATCTCCTCTTCGCTGCTTTCGTCCGACTCTGCAGAAATCCACTTGGCTTTACTTGTGTTGGCTGATCCCACAGGCTGAACAAGCAGAGAGATGAAGGCTTCTATTGAAATGAGATATTGATCCATGTGGGACGTATACACTGCTGCCAAATACACTTTTATGACTAGAAAGCGTCTGTATCCCCCGGGGACTCGGCCACGCTGACCTATATGTCTGGTACAGCTGTCTTTCTGCAGTTTTCTTAGAGGAAGAGCGAAAGAGCGTATCCAACCGAGCCGCACTTTGCTCCCCACGCGAATCGCTACCATCCGGGTCGATATGCCTCTAGTATGTTCACTGCGAATGTAAGGACCGCAGTGGCATGGAACCGGGGCTGAACCAGAGTTGAACTGAGAATGAACCAGAAAAGAACAAGTTACGAACCAGGACTGAACTAAGGTTGGACCACGACTCAACTAGGGATGAACAAGCACTGGCCCAGGGCTGAACCAAGACCGAGCAAACTATAGGTGAATTTCCACAGGAGCAGTACAACAAGGCAGTTTGGAGGTGTTTCCATAAACTTGAACCGCTCCACGCACAAAGGGGGACGATAGCAGCTCCAAACTCAGGTCATCTCGATAAAGGAGGAGCCTCATGAAACTATGCTTTGATGGGATGAGGAAGACAATGGGGAAATGCGCACTCACGCAAATACAAGCAGAAGGAAACATGAAGTTGTCAGATTTCCCCAAGCACTTTTTTCTGCCATCTTAGGGTTTGAGTTATTTTTCTCCAACTATGCATATGGAAATCTCCAAGCGTATTGAGAGCTTACAGCCTATATGCCCGTGCGATACCTCATTTGAAAGCCAAGACCTTCTAGTTTCTGAAACTACATGATCTGTGTGAGTGAAATACAACTCACATCACATTAGCTGTTCCCGACCCTAAGCCCCCTGATCAGGGGGGCCGGCAAGATTATCAGTTGAAATGTTCAGCAAAACGGGTGGGAAATCACTTAAGTTGGCAATAAACAGGAAGTAGTTTCGCCACAAGAGGCATTGGTCACTCCCACAGTGGTCTTTATCAAACTTCTCTCAAGTGACCTCATACTCCTCCAAAGACTCCTCAGGACCAAGTCAAGAAAATAGTCCAGAAATAAATATATAAAATAAACCAAGGTTTAACTAGAACTGGCCTCTCTATAACAGCTCTGCTTGTGTACAAGTCTCTTCACAGCCCAGTACATCTGACATGTTAGAGCAGGTATGAGCAAACTCATTGGCCTCATTGGGTTTTTGCCAGGGGGTCGGGGAGATCCTGGTTTGGGGCCTTTCAAACCTGTACAATTCTCGAATAGACTCTCGTCGCCTACACTCACACAAAAAAGTCATAAAAATGGCAGCCATTATGACTACCTTTATTTGTGTTTGGGAAATATCAGCCATGTTCCCCCTTTTTAGCCAATGCATTTTGGAATTGGTCATGTTATGTATTAGTATTTTATTCTCTTCTTTTTTTACTGTCATTTTTATGCATTTTACCACAATCTTCTTGTTTGGTAAAGCACTCGTACAATTGAATTGTG
Organism: Neogobius melanostomus; assembly: GCA_007210695.1. Taxonomy (NCBI): domain Eukaryota; kingdom Metazoa; phylum Chordata; class Actinopteri; order Gobiiformes; family Gobiidae; genus Neogobius; species Neogobius melanostomus. Next base: position 1,692,299 of record VHKM01000376.1, read on the forward strand.
TATGAATTATGCTCTACAAATAAACCTGCTTTTCCTAAACAAAGTCTTAAAGGGGGGTATTATGTAAAATTGACTTTTTCAAGCTTTATATCATGTTATTATGTCATTCCCTCATTAAACACATGCCTGGAGTGTTGCCTTGGCTCATTCACATATTTTTGAGTAATCAGTAAAAACTTAGACGGCAGCCATTTTAGGTGTAGCTATGCCTCAGTCCTCCTAGGAACGCCCCCACCTCCTGGAGACGCCTCTGGACCTTTCGTCACCAGCCAAGCCACCAACCACTGCTCCTCAGCTCAGCAGAGCCCCCTCCCCGCACAGTAGTGTTGTTTAGATGCCACAGCAGTGTGCTGAAGGGGGCGTGTCGGAAAGCTTCTTAAAGAGACAGAGGCCTATTTCAAGACGTTCAGTACAGCCATTTTGAGAGAGCAATTTTATTCAAGGCAGTTATTTTAATTTACTGCATATACAGACCAACAGAAGGTTACGTCATCATTGTAGTATGCTATAGACTGGTGCTATGTGATTGAAAAAAGCATAATACCCCCCCTTTAACAAGATTTCAATTAGGATAGTACACAGGTACTCACTGAACAGATCTAAAGTACAATTAGAGTAACTTCAGGAGCTTTTTTGTTGAAGTTTCACGGTGGAGAAATTGCATGCCAAGTCTATACCAGAATGTAAACTTAAGTATAAATCCACATTATGAACTCTCGATATTTCAAAATCCCTGTGTTGACAGCGTCGCTCCCTGTTTCTCCGCTGTCTGTGAAGTTTCCCATCTGCAATTTAATGTGTGGTGAATCCGATGCAGAGCGGCAAAGCAGCAAAAACAGTTTCTCTGCGGGGACAAATAAAATTAAATATCTGTTTTCATTGGAGCTTATGTAACTGCCCTTATGAGACACACTTTTTGCAAGAAAAGTTTTACACGGAAGTCAAAGAGAGCGTCTCAACTATTTCAAAAGCCGTTGAGTCATGCCGTCATTCCTCAAATCCGCGCCGGATTTTTGAAAGGTAATTCCGAGGTAGGTAATTTAACGGGGGGAACGTGATATTGGGAGACGGCAATTGAAATGGTACGATAAGGTAACCAAGATGAATTGTGATACTACAAATTCACAAGATGTCTCAGTTTGAAGAAGAATTAACATTGTTCTCGCCATCTTTTCGCCACAACTCACGCCCAGTTTGCGACAATTCATGTTCTCACGTTCGCAGCCAAGTGGTGGATTGCTCTTTGTTGGATGAGATTCTTGCGAATAAAGAGTCCCATTATATTTTTGTGTTGGCTCTCAGTCCTCCGGGGATTTTCAATCGCTGGATGGATTGAATTGAGGTGCTTTAGCTTCAGATGGTTCTTCTTGATAGTCAAATGTAATATGTAAATGTATCAGAAGAAGAAGAATATTGTCATTGCAGCGTAAGGCAACTGAACCGTGCTTTTAACGTATGCGCTCTCGGTGAGTTTGTTGTCAATCGTTCCAAAAATGAAGCCCATCTGTTCCTAAATGATGTTGTTTGACGATCCCTCCCCAAACATAAGGTAACTTGTCTGCTTGGCTTCCGACGCATACAACAGTATAGCAATATATGATAATGTGAGTGGCTTTGTCTCGCCACTGAACTCATCAATACGCAAATGACAATTATGCTTGCTTTCTATTTCATTAGTTGTTTTTATGCTGGCGTGAATGGGTGTGTGCGAATTTTAAATGAATTTAAAGAGGGGTATTATGCTTTTTTCAATCACATAGCACCAGTCTATAGCATACTACAATGATGACGTAACTTCTGTTGGTCTGTATATGCAGTAAATTAAAATAACTGCCTTGAATAAAATTGCTCTGTCAAAATGGCTGTACTGAACATCTTGAAATAGGCCTCTGTCTCTTTAAGAAGCTTTCCGACACGCCCCCTTCAGCACACTGCTGTGGCATCTAAACAACACTACTGTGCGGGGAGGGGCTCTGCTGAGCTGAGGAGCAGTGGTTGGTGCCTTGGCTGGTGACGAAAGGTCCAGAGGCGTCTCCAGGAGTGGGGCGTTCCTAGGAGGACTGAGGCATAGCTACACCTAAAATGGCTGCCGTCTAAGTTTTTACTGATTACTCAAAAATATGTGAATGAGCCAAGGCAACACTCCAGGCATGTGTTTAATGAGGGAATGACATAATAACATGATATAAAGCTTGAAAAAGTCGATTTTACATAATACCCCCCCTTTAAATCAATGAGGAATATAAATTAAAGTTTTTTTTGTAAGGGATAGGACTTTCTTTGCTTGCCAAATAAATTAAATTAATATATGTTCTTTCCTCTGTCAGTCCATGTTCAAGTCCTATCGAAGCTGCGTGACCTAAAAGCGTGCGTCAAATTGTAATCCATGGTTCCTTGGGCCAAACTCTAAGGTGGCATTGTTGCTTATTGTTAAATTGTGTAAGTTGTGGGATAACTAATGCCTCAGCTGTGACTGTAAAACAAGCAAGCAAGATTTTTTGATTTAAGATAGAAGGACATCAGCTCGAGGAACCTTGTCCATTCGACACTGTTTCAAAATCTCTTCTACGTCCCATGTTTTGCAATCAAATTCAACAAGGGTCAAGAATTTGTTGACAATTGTACAGTATCAAGGCAGAGATGTCGAAAACAAGCTCAAATCGTTGAATAATGCACATTTTACAGCTATTCATTGCTTTTGTGTGAGGGCTAAACTGGTTATTGCAGCATGCTAAACTGACTGCAGCAGTCAGTTAGCACTGACCCGAAGCCTCCCTGAGTCATAACAACAAGCTAGTAAGAAGGGGGCTTTTTCTGAGACATTGGCCATCAGAGAGTGCCCAAAAGGCGTGTACTGAGAGATGAAGAAGTGCATTAACCATAAGCCTGCTTTGCAATGTTTTGACTACCACATGCTTCTCTTCATCTCAGTGTTAATCTCTGTCAGCGGTAACTTAGTACATTTGGCTCTGGATCCTTTTCTCAAGAAACACACTGCTGGGGCCAACAGCTCTCATGAAATTAGACTAGAGACCTGCTTGGGACTGTTTTTTTGTCCTTGTTTGCAAACAATGTACATTTTAGTTGTGGTCTAAATTACTTCCGAGCTTTGTTAACACTAGCCTGGCCAGCCACCCACTCCTTTCTGTTCAAAGAGTGTCTGGGCCCGGCTCAAAGCCAAACAGTAAATCTGTTTATTGATCCAAACAAAGAGTCACGTTTGTAATGCGTCACTCAGAACAAACTTTGTAAGTCCTCAAACATGAGGAGTTTCATTAGGTCCACTGCGCTACCGGTTAGCGCTCGTGCTTCACAGCAAGAAGGTCTCGGGTTCGATTCCCACCTGTGTAGTTTGCATGTTCTCCCCGTGTTTGGTGCAGATGTGTGCAGTCGTGACAACCCTTCTTCTTTAAAAACAACTCTTATGGGAAAAATATGAAAAACCTGTTGTCCTGCTGGCCAGGACAACAGGTCCTAATGCATTTCCAACATTACAATTCTCTCACAGATATTAATTTAACTATAATATAAGCAAGTTTACAACTATCAAGGAGCAATACTGTCATGGTCATGTGAACTAGGGGTTCCCAAACTTTTCGGGCTACTACCTCCAAAATCACCAGACAACTCGGAACCCCTCACTGTAAATTACAATTAGTATTTATGACAAATTTAGGCATACAACATTTAAAATATGGTTTATTAAAGGGACTACACAGAGTTTAAAAATGTTAAAACAAGTATTTTTCTCCTCCTACACGTTCCAGCCATGTCCTAATGTGTAGAATGAGCCAAGACCACAACCCCTAAAATCCTGCACTGTCACTCAATATGGTGTTACTTCGGGTCCGAAGTGCCATCACGCATGAGCTTAATATAGAGACTGCAGTTACGCGTAAGACCTGAGGTCTTGCATCTAGTCTCTTTAAAGTTTGTTTTGATAGTATTTTGGCTTCATTTCACTAAAATACACTGCTTTCAATAATAATAATTTAAAAAAAATACATCAAATTCATTGTTTGAACACATGTTCAACACTTGTTATCTGCCATGTTGGGCTTAGAGTTATTTTCTCCAATTATGCATTGCAAATCTCAAAGCGTATTGACAGGAGAGCTTACAGCCTGTATGCCAGTGTGATACCTCATTTGAAAGCCAAGACCTTCTAGTTTCTAAACATATGTGTGAGATCTGTGTGAGTGAAACACAACTTGCATCACATTTGCCGTTCCTGACCCTAATCATAACCCTGATTAGGGTTACCTAACCTTAGCCCTAGCCCCCTGATCAGGGGGGATGGCAGGTAACAGGTTAACTGTACCCAGCCCTAACAGATGATGCACAGAGCACAAAGGTCTTTTTTCACCCAATGTCTGTGCTTACTACATACCGAAGAACACAATAAAGTCCATCCCAGAACTTTTGACAAATTAAGTTGAGACTTAAATGTCGGCATAGTACCCTCGCTAACCCCGAGGCCATTGCTCCGGACCCACTAGTAGATTGTAGTGTTCAGGGAGTGAAATACATATGGCTTTGTGCGTCATTTTAGAGTAATTTCTTAAGCTATTTCTTTCTTGTTTTTGGACTATTAGCTGTAACCACTATGGATGGAGATTGCCTCTCTCTTTCCAGCCATCTCTTCAGAGACACAGGAGTAGAATACATTAAGGTAGCGCGCCGTCTCCTCTTCTACAGCAGCATTATACTTCTAAGGCGCGGTATTACGGGGCTTTATGATGTGAATGAACTGCGGTCAGCGGAGCAGATCGGCTTTAGTACCTCATATGAACTGCTTTACCTGACCGTCTCCCGTAAATCTCACTCGAATGGCACATTAGGCTACACGAGGACACTATGTTGGTTTTCGGGGGACATAAGTTTCTACAGTCCTATTGTGATGATTTGAGATGGGGGACAGGTGAAAAGACCATTATCCTAATATTGTGGTACGGCTCCAGAATTTGGGAGGAAAATAACTGTCCTGGGGCGGTGGCGCAAGCGAAATTCGATTCCTTGGTTTCGTGCAGCGGTGGTCAAAGTATTTAATTTCATTACTTGAGTAGAAGTGCTCAAATATTACTCCAATAAGTGAAAGTAGCTCAGTCATTAAAGTATTTGCTGCAGAAAATAGAATTCAAAGTAGAGAGTGCAAAACATTTTAAATAAGTGCTGTGAATACTTAAAGACCAAACCACCTTGAAAGGGTCTGGGTACTGTTAATAGTTTACAACACCAGTATGTTAACACAAAGACAAAGTGTTATCAGTCACCTTGAGTCTCTCTCTCTAAAACCAAAAAATCAGGTTAGAAATCTAGGAGTAATCATGGACTCAGACCTGAACTTAAACAGCCACATCAAAGCAATAACATCATCAGCTGTTTACCATCTGAAAAACATTGCTAAGATCAGAGGAATAGTGTCAAAACCAGACTTAGAGAGACTCATCCATGCATTTGTCTCCAGCAGGTTAGACTACTGTAACGGCTGCTCACTGGCCTTTCTAAACGAGCTGTTAGAGCTGCAGAACATCCAGAACGCTGCTGCTCGAGTCCTGACAAGAACCAGGAAATACGACCACATTAGTCCAGTGCTCCGGTCTCTGCACTGGCTTCCTGTCACTCAGAGAATAGAATTTAAAACAGCTCTGCTTGTGTACAAGTCTTTTCATGGTTTAGCACCAAAGTCCATCTCTGACATGTTAGAGCCGTATGAACCATCTCGGGCCCTGAGAACTTCAGGGAGGGGTCTCCTGGTGGTTCCCAGAGTCAATAATAAACACGGTGAGGCTGCGTTTCAGTTTCATGCAGCTAAAATCTGGAACAGTCTTCATGAGGATGTGAGACAGGCCTCAACTCTGACAATGTTCAAATCCAGGCTGAAAACAGCTCTTTTTACCCGTGCATATGAAAACTGAAAGTATTTTATCTGCACTCTTGCCTTTTACTGTCATTGATTAACTTTATGTTGATGTTTTATTGATTGATTTGATCTGTTTTGTTGTAATTTTATGCAACTGTGAAGCACTTTGAATTGCCTTGTGTATGAATTGTGCTCTACAAATAAACTTGCCTTGCCTTGCCTTAACGAAACAGATACCTGACCGACAGCTATACTAAGATATTTGTCATCTAGAACCATGAAACAGAACAATAATATTAATTTAGTCCACAGAAGACTATTTATTTTACACTTGTATAATTTATTCGAGCTGAATATAATCGATAAAATAATTATTTATTTGACCTTTGATGTGTCTACACATCAAGTACATAGAGAAAAAAAAAGAGATTTTGAGAGAAAAAATACATTTATTTGCTCAAATGTATGACTTTAAACAAGTGTTTCGCCTACAGCCATTGCTAGACGTTGCTTTTTATATACGTTTAGTAGTAATGTTATAACAAATTCCTTTGAATAGAGTCAATTACTATTATTGGGGGTGCCCCGGAGAGATTTTCAGATCGATTTGGGGGCCGTGATGTCCCGGGCTTTGGTAATAGTGGTATTGTTTAACAGTACCCAGCCCCACTTGTGAATGCCTGATCTTGTCAGATCTCTGAAGCTCAGCAGGGTAGGGCCTGATTAATTGGAGCCGATGAGGAAATACCAGGAAGCAAGTGCGACTGGTTTGTGAGTAGGTAGTTGTTGGAGCTCGGAAGGTCCGTCGGCGCAGATGTGTGCAGCTGTGCTTCTGTCAGACTGTTTGTCTACATTCATAGTTAAGGAGGAAGACACGCACATCCCAAAAAAACGTAAAAAGCGTGCCAGACCGAGGGAAAATACAAAGAAACAAGATGATGCTTACACCAAGTGGTGTAAGCATCATCAATAAATCACATTTTGGGAGCTAAGCAAGCTGTGCGGATCTTTCTTGTTTCTTTACATTCATAGTAAACCACCGAGTATGGAGCACAGACTGTAAATTAAGAATGGACTAAGTGAGGGCAACTTCCCCCATTGCGTTCAGCGCAAGCTAATTGAAGCTCGTTCATGCTAGCAAGTTGTCTGGGTTTTTGGAGCCAGCTCCTATATAGAATACAGGGAAAATAAATATAGGACGATGTTTCGAGTGTTAAGAAAACATGTGGAGGTAAGAATGAAACGTATGTGTTCATTAATTACTTAAGGTTTCAAAAAGGTTTCAACGGAGAGTTCATTAGAGAACTTCTGGAGCCTGCCCCCTTTCCTTAGGGCTTCAGGAAGAAGAAGGTTGTAATTAGTCTATTTTTAATTTACAGTCTATGCTGCGGAGTGAATGGAAATCCTCTTCCCTTGTGTGAAGCACTGGGGGACTGGGAGACTGTCATGTAAAAAGTGCTACACAAATAGATTCCCTTTCCTTCATTTATATTCACACTCGTATCCTCCACAAGTAAAACTGACACATGAATCTGAACTTTCAAATAAGGTGTATGTAGGTCGTAAGGCCAGCCAAGTTTGATTAAGGCTGCAGTTGCGGATGTAAACCAGTAAGAGCAAAGACAACAGACCCAATCTTTCCACATAAGGCATAACAATCACACTAAAATCTTGCCAGGACATTTTAAATACAGAAAATACAGCAATTCTCTGCACAGTATTGTATTACTCTATGCTCTTAATCCAATGAGAATGGGAAATTATGAGATGTAGCTATTATTGCATCCCTAGAAAATACCATAGAAACCAATACTAAGAAGTCTGTCTCCAGCCTTTATCTGAGCGAGGGATTTTTTTCCTCCCTGTCATCACATTCGAGAAGCTGGAAAACAACCGATGGAGACTGCATTCGCACAAACAAAAGCAACTGGGCATTCTGCTGAAGCCAATTAGCACTCCGCTAACAAGAAAGGACGTACCACACTGGATGCCAAGTTAACAACCTACTCATGCCGCGTTCACGCTGCACAAAGACGTACAGTATTATACGGGCCTAAATGGGGCTCAGCATTAAAGAGATCCTCCACAATAGCTCCAGGCATGGACTCTAAACAAATATGCTATATACGAACGCTCGCGTAATCCATCATGAAACAAAGAACAGGCCTATGGATCCTTAGATGTACAAAGAAGCAAAGCTGAACATGCTACAAGCAAACATCAGCAGGACATGCTTTTAGTGAACTGAGGAGGGTACACACACATTCAGTAGATACACTGCTGGTGAATTGTGAACATTTTTCTGCAGATTACTGCTGTGAATATGACCAAATGAGGTATTGCAAGTTTTCTTTCATGTAATGTTTACAGGAGTCAAGAAAAATAAGGCATTTCATTGGTAAACATGGACACAATTGCCTATATTCGTGGATGTGCCAGGTCTACATATTTATTTTACTTTTTTGACATTATAAGTTACAAAGGTTTATTCAAAGGGGATTTTGGATGTTTAGTTTTAACATGTTTAATTCTTAGGGAAATAAAACACTTGTTCTTCGGGGGTTCAAAGCTCAATAAATCAGATAAATTAATAAAGATAGATATGGGAAATCCAAAGTTTAAGACCTAGACAGGAAAAGTAGAATGAATTGTAATGGAGAATATTTTCGAAATACAGGCTTTGAAGTTTTGTAATGTAATGCACTATGGGCTATAATGCACGCAAGTGTCACATGACTTCAGAGTGGATCCTCAGGAAGCGCTGCTCTCCCTGTCATGTTATTTCCCTGAGTCCGACGTCTCATTATTATGAAAATGTACCATTCAGCAGAGGTGCCATTAGTCCGACATCTCTTTAGTCGGGTCCATTGGTCCAAAGTCCCGTTGGTCCGACCGTAAACAGCGAAGATGTGCTCAGAGTTTACCATGCACGCACTCCATGTCCGCTGAAGAGAATAGTTATTTCACATGGCATTTATTTAAAATTCAAAGTTTACAAATAAATAATATGAACTTAACGTTAACGTAACTTAATGACTTTAACGTTAAAATAATCCATATATTGTTATGATAATTATTAATACATTTAAACAGTTAATTAATGCTTTTTCTGGAGTTGCCCGCGGGGAGAGACGGCGGGCTGGGGTGGGTTTGCTCATAGCCCCCCAGCTCAGCCGCCACGTGTTGGAGTTTACCCCGGTGAACGAGAGGGTCGCGTCCCTACGCCTTCGGTTGGGGACAGGTCTCTCACCGTTGTCTCGGCCTACGGGCCCAACATCGGTGCAGAGTACCCGGCCTTCTTGGAGTCCCTGGGAGGGGTACTAGATAGTGCTCCGACTGGGGACTCCATTGTTCTACTGGGGGACTTCAACGCCCACGTGGGTAACGACAGTGAGACCTGGACGGGGGTGATGGGGAAGAACGGCCTCCCCGATCTGAACCCGAGTGGTGTTCTGTTATTGGACTTCTGTGCTAGTTACAGTTTGTCCATAACGAACACCATGTTCGAGCACAAGGGTGTCCATAAGTGCACGTGACACCAGGATACCCTAGGCAGGAGGTCGATGATCGACTTTGTAGTTGTGTCATCTGATCTCCGGCCGCGTGTCTCGGACACTCGGGTGAAGAGAGGGGCTGAGCTGTCAACCGATCACCACCTGGTGGTGAGCTGGATCCGCTGGCAGGGGGGGAGGAAGCCGGTCAGACCTGGCAGGCCCAAACGTGTTGTGAGGGTCTGTTGGGAACGTTTGGTGGATCCTTCTGTCAGTAGGGTCTTCAACTCCCACCTCCGGAAGAGCTTCACCCAGATTCCGAGGGAGGTTGGAGACATGGAGTCCGAGTGGACCATGTTCTCCTCCTCCATTGTCGATGCGGCTGCTCGCAGTTGTGGCCGTAAGGTCTCTGGTGCCTGTCGCGGCGGCAATCCCCGAACCCGGTGGTGGCGCCCGGAAGTAAGAGATGCCGTCAAGCTGAAGAAAGAGTCCTACCTGGCCTTGTTGGCTTGTGGGACTCCGGAGGCAGCTGAGAGGTACCGGCAGGCCAAGCGTGCTGCAGCTCGTGCTGTCACAGAGGCAAAAACTCGGGTCTGGGAGGAGTTCGGAGAAGCCATGGAGGAGGACTATCGGTCGGCCTCGAAGAGATTCTGGCAAACCATCCGGCGCCTCAGGAGGGGGAAGCAGTGCTTCACCAACACTGTTTACAGTGCGGCGGGGAGCTGCTGACCTCGACTGGGGATGTGGTCGGGCGGTGGAAGGAGTACTTCGAGGATCTCCTCAATCCCACTGTCACGTCTTCCGATGAGGAGGCAGAGGCTGGGGACTCGGAGGGGGGTTCGTCCATCACCCAGGCTGAAGTCACTGAGGTGGTTAGAAAGCTCCTCGGTGGCAAGGCCCCGGGGTGGATGAGATTCGTCCCGAGTACCTTAAGTCTCTGGATGTTGTAGGCTGTCTTGGTTGACACGTCTCTGCGGCGTCGCGTGGCGGTTGGGGACAGTGCCTCTGGATGGCAGACCGGGGTGGTGGTCCCTCTCTTTAAGAAGGGGGATCGGAGGGTGTGCTCCAATTACAGGGGGATCACACTTCTCAGCCTCCCCGGTAAGGTCTACTCCAGGGTGCTGGAGAGGAGGATCCGGCCGATAGTCGAACCTCGGATTCAGGAGGAACAATGCGGTTTTCGTCCCGGTCGTGGCACACTGGACCAGCTCTATACCCTACATCGGGTGTTCGAGGGTTCGTGGGAGTTCGCCCAACCAGTCCACATGTGCTTTGTGGATTTGGAGAAAGCGTTCGACCGTGTCCCTCGTGGTGCCCTGTGGGGGGTGCTCCGGGAGTATGGGGTGCGGGGCCCTCTGCTAAGGGCTGTCCGTTCCCTGTATGACCGCAGCAGGAGCTTGGTTCGCATTGCCGGCAGTAAGTCAGACTTGTTTCCGGTGCGTGTTGGTCTCCGCCAGGGCTGCCCTATGTCACCGGTTCTGTTCATTATCTTTATGGACAGAATTTCTAGGCGCAGCCAGGGGCCGGAGGGTGTCCGGTTTGGGAACCTCAGGATCTCATCTCTGCTGTTTGCAGATGATGTTGTTCTGTTGGCTTCATCAAATCAGGACCTCCAGCGCGCACTGGGGCGGTTTGCAGCCGAGTGTGAAGCGGCCAGGATGAGGATCAGCACCTCCAAATCTGAGGCCATGGTTCTCCACCGGAAAAAGGTGGCTTCCCCGCTTCAGGTCGGTGGGGAGTCCTTACCTCAAGTGGAGGAGTTCAAGTATCTCGGGGTCTTGTTCACGAGTGAGGGACGGATGGAGCGTGAGATCGATAGACGGATCGGTGCAGCGTCAGCAGTGATGCGGTCGCTGTATCGGACTGTTGTGGTGAAGAGAGAGCTGAGTCAGGGGGCAAAGCTCTCGATTTACCGATCGATCTACGTTCCCACCCTCACCTATGGTCATGAGATCTGGGTAATGACCGAAAGGACAAGATCGCGAATACAAGCGGCCGAAATGAGTTTCCTTCGCAGGGTGGCTGGGCGCACCCTCCGAGATCGGGTGAGGAGCTCAGTTACCCGGGAGGAGCTCGGGTAGAGTCGCTACTCCTTCACGTCGAAAGGAGCCAGCTGAGGTGGCTAGGGCATCTGTTCCGGATGCCTCCTGGTCGCCTCCCTCGGGAGGTGTTCCAGGCATGTCCTATTGGGAGGAGGCCTCGTAGAAGGCCCAGGACACGCTGGTGGGACTATGTCTCCGAGCTGGCCTGGTGTCGCCTCGGGTCCCCCAGAACAGCTGGAGGAGGTGTGCGTGGATCGGGAAGTCTGGGCATCTCTGCTGAGACTGCTGCCTCCGCGACCCGGCCCGGATAAAGCGGAAGAAAATGGATGGATGGATGGAGTTAATTAATGCTGTATTAACCCTAACCCTTAACTCCGTGCACATCTCCGCTGTTCATGGTCGGACCAACAGAACTTCAGACCAATGGGTCCCTTTTTTTCCAACTAAAGAGATGTCGGACTAATGGCACCTCTGCTCAATGGGACATTTTCGGAATAATGAGATGTCGGACTAATGGGCCGACCCCAGGAGCAACTGGAAGAAGAAGAAGAAGAAGATCTTTATTTATATAGCGCCTTTCACAGACATGGTCACAAAGCGCTTTACATGAGAGCATTTACATTCACTCCATACTTGGTGATGGTAAACTACCTTAGTAGCTTCAGTTTCCCCTGGGGAGACTGACAGAAGCGCTGTCGCGACTGCACACATCTGCTGGAGGAAACTTCCGCGCTCATCACTGTATGTTTGTCTTGAAGAATAATCGGCCTGTCTGTAGTATTTAATACTTTTTAGTTGTTCAGACGTTTCCTGCAGTCCAGTATTTACATCCAATGTAATGTTTTTAACATGTAGCCAGTGACTTCCCATCAGTATCTCTCTGCGCGTGATGTTTTCTTGAACTATTCGTTGATTTGTGCAAGACATCGCTGATCCTTATTGAGAAAATAATGAGAGGAAGAACAGCGGCGTCCAGTGACTGCACCCGAAGTCACGTGTCGCTTGCGTGGTGAACGATCACCCCGCTGACTTCTACAGTTGGTATCTTCCACAAATGAAATAACCTTATTTGGATTACATAGCGTGGCGAAAGATGGTGCAATGGTATCAGGCAAGTCATGTTTTGTGAATGGAGTCGAACGTTGCAAACTTTCAGTGGTTTCAAGATAAAATCCAAAGGCATGAGATGCCAAAATATCTGGTCAATTTTTTACTCTGACATTAATACTAAGATGTAAAGGGAGAAGAGCGCGCAGGAAACTCAAAATTGACCACTGCACAAATAAAGATCTATGTGAGTCTCGCCTTAAGCTACAAGGATTTGGGGAAATGCAACCAGATACTGTAACAGGCTGCTGTCAGTAGCTATCATCGTTTATTTCAGTTGAAGGGTGCGAGCAAAAGAAAGAAAAGTTTGAGAATACACTACAGAACATATGAGATGAGTATATGGAGTAGGGAGAAAAACAAACTGCTATTCGCAAGACATGCTTTTAGAGAAAGCAATTGGAGCGCCAAATGATTATTCGAAGTGTCATGTGAAGTTGAAAGACACTGTACATTCTCATCAAACCAAAGAGCACTTGTTTATATGAAGGCCGCTACCTCTTTTCCTGTATGATGTATTTCCCACAGACCCCTCCCACAGTCTGTACAAAGATCGTTTACAAAGATGCTCTTGTTCACAAAGGGCAAAATAAACTACAATTCAAATATCAGCCTTCTCGTTTAGCAGCCAAAGGTTAAAATGTCCGGATTACAGTGCGCTCCCACTTTAATAAGCCTTATTGCTTTGTTTATGTGTTGTTTCTAAAGGTGATGGCGAATGCGCGCTCACGTTGGTAATTTTAACAGAGCGACTGACTGTTAGCCTTTGACTCAGGGCCGCGGTTGTAAAAATACATCCCAGAGGAAGCGCAAGTGATAAATGCATGTGTTTACGGCTGTGTACGGAGGACGGCCTTGGTGCGCGGCATCCTTCTCACAACTGCACCGCTTATTCATCCGCTTCCTCCGAGAGTTACAGCTCGAATACAATGACTTTTTCAAAATCGGAACACCTTGGCGTTTGTACTTCAGATTTTGTATAAGCACTGATTTTTTTAACTTATATCCAAGATCTTGCTTGACTGGCTTTTGAACTACAGGTGGGTTTCAGAACATTAGGTCCTCGAACAAACTATAGTGATATTCTGTTGCAAAAATACGGTGGCATTGTTGATGTCTTGCTGAGCATTAGCCGCATTTTTGGTATTGGAGGCTAGGTATCACTTGTATAGCTTAAGATAATGCGGTAATCATGAAATAAGTGAAATGTTCCTGAATCAAGATACCGACAACAGTTTTCTAGCTTTGAGTGCAGTGATTTGGTTTATCTTAATTTACAGCAGAAGTAACTCATGCCCCTAGAGGCCATAAGCGCCACTGCAGGTGTCGTAGCATGTTGCGTTTTTTTACTCATTAACTGTCCGTGCGAGTAAATGCTACGTTGACAGAAAAGACAAAGGGAGAGAGGGATATTGTGCATTGTGCCACAACTCCATGACACAATGGAGATAATGTTTTTTCACTCAAACTTGGCTGTAAACACAATTAGCTTTGCCCGTTAGCTTGGTTAGCTTCTTCTTTGTGATTCTATTACTGTGTATTGCGCCTCCGACCTGGAGGCAGGGAAGTTGCAAGGGTGGTTTTCTTGCCAGAGACACCAGGGGAGATGAAAGACCCCTCAATCATCCCATCAACTCTTGTATTACCCCCAGAGGGACTACGAAAAGGTGTTGTTAAGGTAAACAAGTTACTTAGTTCTTCTTTAAGTGTAAATATCTTTCCCCATGGACATATTTCTTGAAATTAGATTCTCAAATCAAGGACAAAATGACTTATTTCAAGAAAATGTAACTTATTTCAAGATTCCTTTTTGCAGTGTGAGCATACAAAATACCTGAATCAGTATGAGGCAATATATGGTTTGTAGTGGAGGCAATCTGAGTTCTGAAATGGTCCGTATGAGTCTGAATAAAGTTGTCCGAACACTTAGAAAGCTCATGACTTCAGCAACGTTTGAAGCTCTTGAGAAGGAGACTCCAAGTACTGATAAGGGAACAACAATAAAACATGGTAAAAGCCAGAGGCTGAATGTAGGTCCTTTGTTTGATCGAGAACAGGCTTTGATGAGATCCTGTACCCCCTGCTGGCCACTGAGGGGAGTCTGACTTAGTTTAACTTGAGGCTATAAAACAGTCTTTTGGGTATGTCAGCAACAATCAATATACGTTTAGAAATGATTAATATTGTCAGTGTAAGGAAAAAACGGTAAGAAGTGAGATTGGTCAGGATTTCAAATTGGCCTGGGGTGCCCTCTGTAGGCAGTAGAAGGGAAGACACGCCATTAAACAGTGAAAACAAACATTAGCTAATGGCATGCTAGCAAATCCATGGCGCAGTGAAAAAACACCCTTTGAAAATGTTTTGTGTTTTGTCATCCAGGAAATACCAATTGGAGTGCTTCAGCAGCATATGATTATTCAAAACTGAAGTGAAAAACAGCATGGTTAAAAGCTAAAAATAATAAAAAGGTTGGTTTTGCATGATTATGGCTTCTTTAAGTGAGGTGCAAGCATCAGAAGTGGACATTAGCAAGAGATACTCCCAAGTGAAGGCAACTTGAGCTACAGTATATGAAGGGTTGTATAGAGGCAAGGGTGTTACCGATGGAACACACCATTTTCAGCTCCAACATGAATGAGACTCAACACCACGCATGTTTTCGGTGGAAATAAAATGTCAGTCTCCAAAGAAGGAACACATTGGACCTGAAAGCCTGCTCTGAAAGTCACATCTTGGACCATTTTCGCTACATTAGAGGCAGGTGCGACATAAAAAGCTAATTTTCCTGGCAGCACCTTGATTCCGCGGGGAGACGGCAGCAGATGTGTGACAGAGGTGAGAGAGTGCGCCGCCAGATTTTGTTGTTGACTATGACTCACACGCGGCGCCACAGTTGTGTTGCGTTAGGGCTGCATGGGACACGCCATTAGAATGTTTTACTTTTAACTAATTTCAAGGCCGCTGCGGCGCGATTGTTATTCCGCAAACTCATTTGGACAAGCTTTGAAAGAGCACGTCCCCAGATAGTTTCGCAACTGCGCGCAAGTTGCTATGGTAACGTACTGAGAGGTCATTTTTGGCTATTGATCAATTTCACAGTTACTCCCTTCGCCTTGTTAACAAATGTTCTACTGTTGTTCTACCGATCTGTATTTCCCGGATATTCATTGCGTCGTAGAGAAAATGTAAAACTGTCCGGCACTGTCGTCAGATGTCATTCCACGCAATGTCAAAGTCGTAGTCCAGTTTTTCACTCCTTCACTCGTACTTGGTCGTCTGGCGATCTGGGTTGGCGGTTTGAATCCCGCAGGTGCACACTGCCCAGTTTGGGTCAGAAAAGTTGTAGTTTTGTCAGCGTCATGCCACGCCCCCTTTTGGTCGACTAATCGCTGGTCAGAGCATGTTTTTGGTCGACCAAGAAAATCTTGGTCGTTAACAGCCCTACTGACTATACGTTTGTTAAGTGGTGACGTCACAGCTCTACTTCTGGGTCTGGCAGATGTGCGAGAAACTACAAAAAACTCTTTAATACCACAATCAATATTTCTGAAACTCAACAGAGAGTTACTGAACATACTTATCAGGCCCATTAGCCAAAAATGCTGTACCTACTGCTATAAAAGTAATATTTACCTAAATCGGTACTTCTGGGTTAGCGGTAAAATGCTAACGGAGCAGCTACGCTAACCCCGGTAGTACTGACTTTAGTAAATAATACTTTTATAGCAGTAGGTGTGGCATTTTTGGCTAATGAGTCTGAGAAATAAGTAGCTTCAGTAACTCTCAGTTGAGTTTCAGAAATATTGATGGTTGTTTTTAAGAATTTTTTATGTTTTTTTCTCGCATATTTGCCCGTCTGCCAGGACCCGGAAGCGGAAGTTGTGACGTCACACTTAACAAACGTACCCACAGGGATCTCCAACCAGTAGCTCACCAGCCTATAGGCAGCTCGCCAAACTCTTTCTTCATCTCTACATACGCTTGATGACTTGAATTGTAAGTGCATTTTCCGTTTGTTCTGAACATACACAGTTAGCTCAATATTGTAAAGCATGAGGACTAAACTCAAGTTATTGTCTTTGAAATGTCATCTTGGCCACTAATTCTCCGAGGTGAACTACACCCAAGTCGTCTTTTTCTCAAGTGTCTTTGAAGCACAAGTAGCTCTCCGGGTAATATAGGTTGGAGACGCCTGATTAACCTTTACTTTTCATCACAGTGGTCTTTATGACACTCCAGGATCAATTGTTTTTCGAGTTAGTTTCTGAGAGGTTTTCACTGCTGATGTACCCTCTCCATGATTACACATTCATTACTACGCACCGGGATCAATGTAGAGGCTACTGGGATCGAAAGTAAAGGCGTCATGCTAACCACTCATATAAAGTGGCCAAAATCCAATAGAAAGTCTATGGGGAACTGACCAAATACTTTTTTCCCCCACTGTAGCCACTGGGTCACAAAAAGACAATTATGCACAGATATAAAGGTGTTTTTTTGTTTTCTGTTTGTCTTTGTAATGATTCATTGTGAAATCTTGATTTCACAATAAAATGAAATGTTGATGTTGTAAATGTTGTTGTAAATTATAGCATGCATTGCTGTATTTATTTAATGTATTGGATCTATGTCAATTGATTAATTACCTTGCCTTTGACTAATGGGACTTTTTCCTTGGCCTTGTTTAGGTCAGGTTATTTTTGTACCCCCTCCCTGAAACCTTGGTTGGTTTTCCCCTTTTGAACTGTCAACCCTTGGATGGCGAGCCTGAAACCCACTGCTCTCTACCCATACTACGTGGTGTGGTAGGATAAGCAAACTTTTTTCTCTATGCCCACAACCGAACTATATCAAAGGAGACAAACCCTTGGATCCACATCAACACATTGCTGTGTTTTCTTTGTTTTATGTTTTGTTATCGGGACATTCTTTGTTCTATTCTTAAGCATATCTAACCTTTCTATAATACAACTAACTATTCACTATAATATATTATAATTATTATTGATAACTGTTATTCCAATACCTTTTAACTTATACATATAATAGTATTAATACACATACTTGAACCGAAATCTCTGTCTTGTGTTTTATTCACACACTTGGCTCCGTGGCCGGACCTATTTCTGGTTGCCAACAAGCACCTTCAGCTTCAGTCCACACCTAGCTCTACAGCGTTACAATAAAATGTTCCATAATACACCTTTAATTAGCAAAATCTCCAAACTGTTTTTTCTCAGATATTTTCCTTTAGTATGGTTGAACATGGACATTAGATTGGAAAGTCAATCAAAAGAGTACAGCCTGCTGTTCGATAACACAGTAGAATTGACAATCACACTATGTCCGCTATTGGACATTAATTCCAATGGATTACTATTTCCACATCCAATCTTCAGTTTAGGACAGATCCGTAATACTGTGCCCCCTGCTTTGTGCTCCTGTGCCCATGTTTGGGAAACACATGCTGTTACTCCCAAGTGTTCCAACAGAGCCTTGTATTTTCCCAGTCTGTGTGGGAGTAAACGAGGTTAAAGCCAATAACCGGCTAACCAAAAATGCTCACATATCGTATACTCAGTATGCTTTAACAGGAAAAGCCACAGTGAAGACACATGAAAATATACAAATGCTATTTTTAATACATACACTACGCTACATGGGGACTGCATTTCTTCTCAGCACTCTCTGAGCCCGAGCTGTCCGGCTTCAGCTACAGCGACTCGTCCCAAAGCAGGATCAATAAAGCTTATCTTGTTTCACTATGGAAACACATCTCACATCTCCATTCAACAAGGACGGGCTTCTGTCGTTCCATGTGGTTCCATAGTGCACCGTATCCAGCTATTGGAAATACTTTCAGACACATTTGCGTCGACATTAAGCATTTAACCGTGAATGTAGCTTTGACTGTTCGCGCTGTAGCTCTTATCACTGCTCGTATTATCACGCTCTCGCTGTATTGAAATGTGTAGTGCTATAAATCATACGGTTGAAAGGGATAAAAGTCACTTTTTGGGGCAGCCTTATTTTTGTTCGCACAATGCTTTAATATCAGCCGCTGTTTCATTATATTCTGGAGTGCAGCTGTGTAAAATAAAATATGAACTGAAGCCGAGGCGGAAATTCAACCTGGAAGACTCATTACAGCTTCACCGGCCTTCATCCAATCTATGCCTCAACGCCAGCTGCACCTCCGCTTCAGCCTATCAGCACCTTCCTCGCTGCCAATCATCGCTTAACCCTTCTCCTTCACGGTCTCGTCCTCTTACCTTTGTCCGTCATGGATTTTCCCGTCATCCTCCTCCAACCTCCCATCGCACCAGGCTCCGGGGTAAGACATCAGTGCATGACCTCATCTTCGTGCAAGCCAATTAAGCTTTCTAATTGTTGTTGCTTTTGTTTCTGTCTGAGTGTTGTTTGAAATAGCATTTTTCTGATAAGTATTGTTTATCGAGGTTTTCCGCGAGGCATCAAAAGCGTGAAATGTTATTGAATGAATTGTGCCAAAAATTAAGGCGTTAAAGTGCATAATGAAACATTAGACACAATTTTGGCGTAAACATAGTTATCACAATTATATTTAAGGTTTTGCTAAACACGTTTCTCATTCTTCCTTCTCTTTAGTTTGACCATTTTTGTGATGTTTATAGTTTAACTTCCTCATTGGACACTGACAGTGAAATATGTTCAGACAGAATATAAATGTCCCTCCTGGAACCGCCACCTTAACGTGGTGGAGGGGTCTGAGCCTGAATGATCCTGGGAGCTCTGTTGTCGGGGGCTTCGTGCCCCTGGTAGGGTCTCCCATGGCAAACAGGTCCTAGGTGACGGGTCAGACAAAGAGCAGTTCAGAAGCCCCTTATGAGAGACCAACAGGCCCGGTTAGAACCATGAGGCCGTCCTTCTGTGGACCCACCACCTGCAGGAGGAGCCATAGGGGCTGGTGCAATGTGATTTACGACCCGGCAACGGACAAGTGGAAGAAAATGGATGGATGGATGGAATATAAATGTAGGTATAACATACAAATAAGTCTCAATTGTTTAGTAGAAGCGAAAAAAACTGCCGTCATAGCTACCGTTAGCATGTAGCATGATGCTAACATAGTGCATCATGTTAGCATTGTCCGTTATTTATGTATTTATGGGCTGTTGAACTACTTTGCTCCTGTCCATCACTTTGTATCTTTATTGGGTAGAAAACTATATTCATAATTCAGAATATTTTGGAGTAATTATAGAAAGTTTTCCTCGTCAACTGCTTCAAACATGACCATATATGGGCGATTCCAGAGATGTCGTCTGTATCTATAGAGGCAAACATTTTTAAACTGTTGCCGTGCCGTAAAAAGCATTGAATTGGATTCAAACTTGCATTTAATCAAATGTACTGAAAAATAAAGACATTGCTCGACTAATTTTTCACAACACATTCAGCAGCAGTTTTGGCTGAAACCGTACACAATCATTAACTCAAAAGTTTTCGGTTTCACTTTCCTTTTATGATTTGAAATTTCCAATGATTAATACATTTGCCAGAGCAAAGACAAGTGCACCGAATTTTATGCGTTTTTGGCATTAAAAAGCATTGTACTTGGCTTCTGCTTTTACAAACTGTTATTTTGTGCAGATTTACATTATTATTTGCACATTTTCAACACAAAGCATTATCAAACTGAAAGAACAGATAAAAATAATGGCATCCTAATAAAAGTACAATGTATATAGTGTATGTGAACTTTAAAACCAATGCGTGTCCCGTCCATTCTTTCAGTTCACCTGCTTCAGTTGCAAATAGCCATATTTTGTGACATCTATGCAGACATGACTTAAAGCTCATGCTCCTGATCTCTTCAACAAGGGAGAAAGTTGAATCTAAACTATCAACTACTGCCATAAAAAAATGTTCTTAGTGCGTATGATTTTATGTGTCTTACAATCCTCTAGAAAAATGGTCATAGAATCATTTCTTCAAAAATGTTATGTTTTAACAATATATTCCATGAGGTAAAAAGGATTTTGTTTTACTGCAAGAAAGGTACAATGCCTTTGAATTATTGCTGAATTTGCCATTTGCGACCATTCAAATTGCAATTTAAAATCTGTTTTATCAAATCCAAGTTCATTGTCTTTGTAAAGTGCTAATTTCCATCTGTTGTCTCTGGTCTAATGTTACGTGATAAAGCTGGGAGCAAATCAGTGTAAAAATATCACATTATTATAATAATTTCTCCAAACATCATCTCGCAGCTCAAGATGATGTGGCTACTTCTTGTTTCTCCCATTGTTTTGGCCTCTCCGTTGCTTCCCTCCCGGCGCCGTGCGGTCACTAATGGGACTTCAGTGGTGTGAGCTGCGGCTCCTCCAACCACACCCTCCTTCGCCGCCGTGCTCACCACCAATTATCCGGAGGGCGGCGCGGAAAGCCGTCACATCAGCGCTTTGCAACACAACGCGTCCGATTAGTGCACACGCGGCAACACGGACTCCTTATTCAACCCCCGACAGCTCATCTCCACTACTACACACTCCACTCACTACCCCTTTGAAACTCTGATCTACACTTTCAAACGTTTTTTCGTAAATTGGTGCAGCCTTTCCCGGTTTTATTAGTCCGCTCTGAAGCACTATAAAAAGGTGTCTCGAGCAATTATCATCTTTATAGAGATTCAAGTGTATAAGAAAGTTGCTTTTAAGCCTCAAGCAACTTTTAGTTGTGCATGCCGGGCTAGTGAAGCCGGACCAATCGCCAGAGTTGCGTAAAAAATAGGGTCTAAAACTGAGTTAACAGCTGCCTCATTAAATATATGGAGTTCCCATTGCCAATTAAACATATTTCTATTTTATGAGCTCTAGCCTTAGTATAAGTGTGAGCAAAATGGGGCCACTTTATGGATATGGGCTCTGCTAAGTATGTTAATGGTACTTTTTACATATTTGATGAATATTGCAAATCTTGTTGGAAGACTTTTAGTAGTGTAGCACTAAGCTCTGCCACAGGTCTTCAATGCTTCTCAGGCCAAGGCTATCGCGGGCCCAAGAATAGTGCTCGCAACAAACACGTATGAATAAAAGGATTCTCATCATTATTCAGAGTCAGTAAACAGTTGCAACAAACACGTATGAATAAAAGGATTCTCATCATTATTCAGAGTCAGTAAACAGTTGCAACAAACACGTATGAATAAAAGGATTCTCATCATTATTCAGAGTCAGTAAACAGTTGCAACAAACACGTATGAATAAAAGGATTCTCGTCATCACTGGTTTTAGAGTCGCTGCATTGGCTCCACGTGTGTTTCAGGATTTTAAAGTTCTCTTAATGGTTTTTAAATGTCTTAATGGTTTTGGTCCTTCTTATCTTTCAAAACTGCTTTTACCTTATGAACCTTCACGGCCCCTTCGCTCCTCCGGCAGGGGTCTCCTAGTTATTCCTAGAGTCAACAGAAAGACTCACGGCGAGGCGTCTTTCCAATATATTACGGCCCTCGCCTCTGGAACGACCTGCCGGAAGAGCTCAGGACCGCAGAGAACGTTCATGTCTTTAAGAGCAGGCTTAAGACCCACCTTTTAGCTCTACTTTAACTGACATCTATTTATCTAGTCCTAATTATATATTGTATATTATGTTTATGTATGTATGTATGTATGTATGTATGTATACTGTATGCATGGATAGATAGATAGATAGATAGATAGATAGATAGATAGATAGAAATATATGATGCGGGGCGTATTGTTTTAAATGTTGTAATCTGTAAAGATTGATTGATTGATTGATCATTCAGTCAGTAAACAGTCAGTAAAGAATTGTTTATCATTTTGCACATGCATTATCCCATGCGAATGTCTTAAAAAATCTCCAGTTTTGGTTAATACTTATCCCGAGTGTTTTCATAAAAGGTTGAAAATGGTTCATAATAATTTGGTAATAAATATGTAATAATTCATTTATAGTAATTCATGCTAAAAACAGTCATTTGGTTTGAAAGTACTTCTGTAGTTACTTGTATTTTATTTTGAAGGCATAATCTGTGCTCACAATGCATTATGGGTAGCAGAAGCAGTAGCCGGTCGGTCGAAAACCTGTCTATCCGCGTCCAAACTTGACCTCCTGTGTTCTAAATATTCACATTCAAAAGCAATAGCTGTAAGTTTTACTTGTATTTTAGTTAACTTACAAGTGTTACAAGAGCTAATTCAGAGATTAAATTGTGTTGTTAGCTGGAATTAGGAAGGATCCCAATAGCCTGTTTAGCTCAGAGCACTGGGTATTAGCACAGAAATACGGCTAACGATCTAATTAGTGAACGAAAAGAGCACAAAATTGTTGCTTCTGTTTATTATTTCAGTTTACCTCTTGCCCCCGCCTGAACCAAGTGCATTTTCTCCAGTTCGGCTTTACCCAAATCTAAAAGCTTCTCGACTGGAGAGCAACAGTGTAACGCCTCATTTCAAAGCTAAGGCCTACAAAAGTGATTGTAAATTTTAGTTACGTTGTTGCCGCACTTTTGTCACGTTTCTCTCTTTTGTGGCTTTTTGGAGTGCAAATGTTGGTGTCACTTTTTGTAGATTTTTTGCTTCATCGCTTTTTCATTGCTTTGTCATGTTTCGTCACTTTTTTTTATAAATTTTTTGTTGCATTTTTGTTGCGTTTTTGTAGCTTTCATTACTTTTTTCGTTGCTTTGTTGTCATGTTTTTGTCACTTTTTTGTTAAATTTTTTTCGTCACTTTTTCTGTTGCGTCTTTGTTGCTACAATTTTGTTCCGTTCTCATCCTCGTCGGTATTTTGATGCTTTTTTTTAAGCTTTTAGATTTGGGTAAAGCTCGGTTAAGAGGTTAATTCACTTTGTGGTCATGATGGACGACCACTCCGCCGCTGCCCTCTGGTGTGCCACAAGGCTCCACCCTTGGCCCTGTCCTATTCAGTTTGAATGTGCTGCTTCTTGAGTCCATTATTACAAAGCACACTTTATCCTTCCTGTATGCAAACAAACTCAGTTACAGCTTTACCAGCCCGTGCTCCCTAACACTGGTTCTGCCTTTGATTCTGTCCATAACTGCCTGCTCGGACTTAAAACAATGGCTGTCCCTCAACTTCATGCATTTAAATGACGGTTAAAGTGAGTGTATTATTTTTGGCTCTGATTTGCACAATGTCCTGCCCACTAATCCTTTGAGCCGCTCGATCTGTCAGTCTGTCAAAAACCTTGGTGTCATATTTGATACGGAGCTGAAATTTGACAAACGAGTCAATACTGTGGTGAAATCTAGCTTTTTTCAGCTGCGTCTTTTAGCTAAGGAAGGTCCTTTTTATCCCGTAGTGACCTCGAAAAGGCACATGCTTTTATCAGTTCACTCATCGACTATTGTAACGCACTCTATGTTGTTGATTTAGACAGACCTTCCATAACGCCTGGTGCTGCTCGATTTTGTTTTACCCGTGTTTTTATATGCTATGTCATTCAATGTTGATGTTTTCCCTGTGTTTTTTTTGGTCTGCCAAGTGTTGTGGGAAAGTGCTCTAAAAATAAACTTTGATTGATTGAGTTTCACACAAGTTTTCATCGAGACGCTCGGTTTCCTGGCTCATGAAAAACGTGTTTGGCTGGCTGTAGATCTGCGTTAACATACACAGTGTATCCAACACGTAGTGATAACAGTACACTGTGCGAATAGAGCTTTTACCGTAATAGTAGTCTTTTTGCATTCACTCCGCTTTACTATTATTTTCATTTGCTTTAACGTCACACTTCCTCCCGCTTTATGGCCGTTGCAATTTTAGCCAGTGCTCGAGTTGCTATTCTGCCTCTGGAACTTTCTGCCGTTATTACTCCAATGTGTCAAAATGTGCAAAGACTCAAACCACCGCACGTCTCCCCCAATGCAGATGGAACAATGCGCCTCGCCGCCTGGTTTCATAGAGTGTGAGTGGCCCCGAAAAATAGCTCTAGTTTACCCTTCTGTCAAAAAAGAGAGTGCACATGAGGTCCCAGACTGTTACTCTTACAGCTGACTTTTAAGTTCTGCTTTTGAATTATTTATAAATGAGATTTTCTCAAGAAGGGGAAGAAACTGGGCAGTGCCTAATTAACGTCATGTATTGTTTTGCTGCAGAGATTTGGAACCGGTTTTGCTCTAAATAATGAAAGGAAAGTAGCTTCATTTGTTGTGGATATGATTATTGGATAAAGGATGTTTCTTTAAAGAGATAAAACTTATTTGCATTCCTTAGCCTTAGCTTTTGGTATTACACACAAATTAATTGATATGCTTCAGTGAAACCATTTGGAACAAACTAAAACAAAAGGCTTCTGAAAACAGGCTATTCAAATAGTCATCTGTGCTGGGGTGTAGTGTGAACATTTTGCACATTAATACAGATTTCATTGGAGGGGGTTGAAATTCGTAAAAAACTCTACAAATGATTCTCACTTCCATTATTTGTTTACGATATCGGCGACAATGTCTTGGTTTATGCTTATTTTAAAGATTGTGGTGATTATTTCAAACACATCTTGATCAATATTGTACATTCTGTAGGTTAGAAAATGCTGTATTTCCCTTGACTTATGAAGCTTGAGCGCAAATTCAACCTGGAGACGTACCTGCAGCTTCACTCATCTTTCACGGCTGCTTCACCAGCATCCAATCACGGCCCCATCGCAAGCGCGCTTTCGCATCAGCAATCAGCGCAGCGCTGTCCCGCTCAGCCATTCACAGTCCAGGATCCCCTTCATAAGCTCCCCGGTCAATCACTCGGAGTTTCACAGCGTGCAGCGACCCTCCTACGCCCCTCCTCCTCCCGGGCTTTGCCCGTCACATCTACGCGCATCGGGTCCCGTTATACCACCACCAGGTCCAGGCTCCGGGGGAAGATGCTGGCCATCATCATCAACACCAGGCAGTCCGTATCGTTCGGCCATCTTCCGCCCGGGGTCTGAGCCCCAATCTCAATTAAGTTCAATAAAACTTTCTAACGCAACACGTCTCTGTGAGTCTTTTCAGGTTGAAATGGGCTCGACACACGGGTGGCAACAAACGACAGCGAGGTAAAAATCCAGCACACGGGACGGGACAAACTCCAGCGACAGCGACACTTTGCGCTGTATTCTAGCACGGATCAGAAGTTTATACAGATTTGTTGAGCTCTGAAAGTGTAGGGTAATATACGTAATATACATGTGAAGGAAATTATTTTATCAGTCATGGTTGTTTAAAATGGGGGAAATATTTAATGTTCATTCGAAGGGTTGGATAATGGGTTTTCTAACAGACTTACTATTGTTGGGAATTTATAAAAATCGTACCCTCTGATTGTTGTTTTGTCAAAACCCCTCGATGATTGGCAGATGATAGGGGTGACAGTGACAATTTGTCAACTTTTGAATTGCGTGTCTACGTGGATGAGCGCAAAATATCACATGCATGAATGTCGCCTGTCACTCTGCTGGAAGAGGTTCTCGTTGTGCTAGTTCCATAGGAAATGAATTGAAGATGAGTGACGTGGCCTTCCGCATGTCGAGCCCTTTAGCTTTTGGCCAAAGAAAATGAGAGAAATTCTTATTACGTTCAGATTGCTCAATTAGGATTTTTGGAAGAAAACTGAATTTTTTGCACGGCCGTTCATAATTCTAATTAACTGTGACATGTCGTCTGAATGGAATGTGAGATCGTAGTGGGAAGAAGGATGAGAAACAGCTTTTTGGGCTATGGCTTTTTGTGGAAGCAGTGGCAGCAAAGTCTGTACAGATAAATGTGTCCCTGTGGAGCCCAGCAGTGGTAGAGCGAGAGAGAGAAGAGCGGCTTCACTCACTCAGACATCATTCTTAACAAGGTCACAGATTGTTTCCTTCTCGCTCCCCTGTCTACTTAAACGCGGAGTGAATGGCATTTGCATTGTGCCGATGACGTGCAGGTCAGATGAATGCGACCTGGCCGTTCAGACAGAAGTCCCATGGCAAAAGACGACTGTACACCCAAGTGGCCTTTGAAGAAATCACATCTGTGTTGTTCAGACTGTCACAAAAAGATCAGATGCAGGTTGCTTCGGGACAAAAACCCTAATATAAAATCGGAATTTAGATCACTTTGTCCTGCGGTCTAAACATAGCCTTGTGCTAAATCTCAAAACACAACTCCAGGTATGTCAGTGATTTTCTGACGTTTTCTTTCGTGACTTAAAGAGCATCAGGTGTTCTAATCTAAGCCGAGGTAGAGCAGCGAGCGCCAGTGGATTAGCATGCACATCACTCGCGGTTCTCTGTCAAAGACTAACTGTATTAGTCCAACACCTTGTTCTCCCTGCATTACAGCCCACACTGAAGAGTCGAGTCGGATAAGCCGCAAATTACTCCAACCTTCATCACTCATTCTCCATCGGGGTAACATCGAGCCCGGACTGGAATAGTAAAGAAAGCATTGTACTGAAAGACCTCATATCCCGCACAATGGGAGACGTCGCGGACATATCAGGCTCATTAGATTGGCTGTATGGGGCGCAGAGCTGTGAATTTGACACCATTGTGAGAACATTGTCTGAGTCACTGCTATAGACTGCCAAATGCCTTCCATCACGGGCTGTTTCGTTATTAAGGCCTATTTTGAGAAAGGCTGTACAGTATGATAGGGAGAAGGGAGAGTGAGAGGAAATAGGCATTCAAATTGGATACAAAAGGCAGTAGCAGATGACTGTATCCTTGTCGAGGGGACCTAAGTCTGAATAATCATTGAAACATCACGTACTACATTTGAGTAAGTTATAAAGCGTGGCTAAACCTCCTCGCTAAATCAGGAAGCATATGGGTGTCTGCTTTGTGTCGATGTGGGAATCAAACGACCGATAGCTCGAGCAGTGAGCGAAACAAAAATCGCTTTGTCATTGTTTTAACTGAAACTGACATGCTATAATGTGTGTAAATATGAGTATGTAATTGTATATTCCTGTGTTGCTCCCTCTTGGCCCAGGACACTCTTGAAAAGAGATTTTTAATGTCAATGAGATTTTTCCTGGTTAAATAAAGGTTTGAATGAATATATTTATTTGGTCGGGACGGTGCATGCATGTAAACACGCCACGCCGGATTGTAGCCATGGGCTAATTTTATCAGTTGTCCTCCACTCACACTCAAACACACTATCATTCATCCTCGCCTATGGTAGATGTCTTTAGTGGCGGGGAAAACCTAGAGACACGGGGAGAACATGCAAACTCCACGCAGAAAGGGACCTTCTAGCTGTGAAGTACAAGCGCTAACCGCTGTGCCACTGCCTGCATTATCTGACTGAAAAAAGGTCACACACAGCGTTGTTTCAATAAGCCTCTGTGATGTCAAAAGATCCAGTATTGCTTTCATTTTTCTCCAAGATCTTGTGTTGATGATGGGAGAGTGTCAAAGGGACTGGACTCTGGAGAACAAATGATGGCTCATGCTCCCTCAACCACTTTATCACAACATGAGGATCCTGGTGTTGTCATCTTGGAGTACGCCCATGCCATCGGGGAAGAAGAAATCCATTGACCTGGTCATTCAGGATGTTCAGGTCATCCGTTGATCTCATTCTTTGGCTCATAGTGTTGCTGAACAAAGACCTGACCAACTGCAGCAACCCCAGATCAGAACAGTGAGTTACATCCAGGCAGTGAATGTCATAATGTAATACTATACCATTCAAGCCAACGCTGCGATGTGATTGTCTCAAACCATCTCTGTTGCGGACTCAAACAAATTAGTGGGAGGTGAACAGGATGGACTTTAGTGAGTTTGTGAACTCACTATCTTGCAACAGTCCATCTTGCTGCCCAAGATAAACAACTCCCAGGAGCTATTTTCTCTCTGGATGTGAAAATTAGAAAGCTAGATGGAGGCTGAGGTAAGTGTGCTTGTTTTAGGGCAGAGGCAACCTTGCTTTGTGGCGGGCCAATTTCCTTTGATTTCAAAAGACCAGGGGCCAAACCTTCCAATCATGGCCCAAATAAGTACCACGTTCTCCAAGTTCGGGGGTGTCCCCTAGTAATTTTATTGGGAATTGACTGTATTTTAAGCATTTTATAGTACTTTAACAGGTGTTTGATCTCTGATGTGCGTAATCATATTTATCTAAAAATCATCTTGTGGGCCAGAGGTTCTTTGCTTGCATCTGGTTTAGGGTTAGGTCAACGTAAACTCTAAAGAGGAAGGTCCAACACGCTCCAAAAGTTGACCCTACCATTACGGCTGTCACGATAATGACTATACTGACTTCAATAAATGACAATCAATATTTGTCATCAGTAGATTTATTCGCATTTACCCCTCATTTTTCAACTGTGATACTTAATATTTTACCCAAAGTAAGACGTGTCTTCTGTTTTATGTTCATTGTGGGATATTTTATACTTTAGGAACAGAGCTCACAGAGACATTTCTAAGCTTTAGAGTTCATTTTGGTGGCATTATAAGGTCTATGAAAATATTGTTCATCGCAATAGTTTCCTGCCTCAATATTTTGAATTTCAGACTTTATTGTAGAGACAGGCATAAGTTGTCATGGGAATCCCATTGAATATCGAAACAACAGTAAAGATGTGCAACCTTATCTGTAGCCTATAACTGCAGCAACTGTGTACATTACAACAGGCTTTTGATTTCCCATACGATAACACAGACCTATTCTTAAACCGATCTGTTCGGTCTAGGTCCATCGAGACGCGTGGGTCATTTTCACACAGCCCCGAAGAATAGTAATCATCTCGTCAGCCCACTGCCGCAGCCGACGGAGCGCTGTGCATTTTAATTTGTCTCGGTTTTAACGCGTACCAGCCCTTGAGAATAAGAACTCCGCCGGCTGTCCAACAATCTCTGTGTCCCTTTCTTTTCTAATCAGAATTGTCGTGACCAAGGTTAACTGGAGCACGTTTGGACACGCGCCGGAGGGAGACTGATTTCACCGCAGACACCCGTGAAATTGTGAGGTCTACGCTGCGGAACGACAAAGAGAGGAGATCCAGCAACCAAACAAATATGAGGGTATGTAGGATGTTACGATTGGGTGTGTTTTAATGGGGATTTAAAGAACTACATACTGTATACGTGGCTATAGTCAATGTCAAAATGAAACAAACCTGCTGTGGAATTTGACAAAATGTCCATGAAAATAGGAAAAAGTAGGTGAAATGATTTTACATTGCATATGAATGGTTGAGGCTCATTTATGATCCCATTATAAACAGTATATAAACAGATTTTCAAGATCAGATCGAGCTACCACTGGGGCAGGGATTCACAAACGTTTCAGGCCGCAACCCCCAAAGTCTCCAGGCCAACAACTCCTCCCACTGTAAAATGACAATAGAGTTGAGCTCTGTCCAGTGTCCCCAGCGATTAGTGCGGTGGACAAACAGAAGGCTCCATGCGTAACAGCGCCATCTTTGGATGTAGAGGCACCTACGAGCCTTTAGGAGGCGACGCATTTCACCAGTGACATGGTCTGCCAGATTAGCTTTTACATATTCTATACATGGATTAGTCTGGGATCTCATCTTATCTACCCGAGTTCAGATGAGCATGACTGACATGCGGATTAAGCAATCAGACAAAACACATGGTCCATTCGTGGCATACCAAACATGGAGCTTCCACATTTACAACTTACTCAACAAGAAGTGAGTTGTTGTTTAAACACAAGAAGGTCCCGGGTTCAATTCCCAAACAGTGCGGGCCTTTCTGTGTGGAGTTTGCATGTTTCTCTCCCAGTATCTGTATGGGTTTCCTCTGGGTGCTTCGGTTTCCCACATCAACCTAAAACATGCACAATAGGTGAATCCTCCAGCCTGGTGATTCTAACCGTCAGCCTGGCTCCACATCTGGAAATGGGTCCCCGGGCTCTGCACTGTGGTCGCCAACTGTTCCTGACGAGTTGTCCCTGTGGCAAGGATGGGTCGAATACAGAGGACCAATTTCCCTACGGGACAATACCTTAACCTTAAACAGTAAATGTCACACAGAGGATTGAGATAAAGCATCTAATCGTTAGTGCCATTGTTTGACAATGAACTCCGTCCACAGGCCAGGAAGCGTACATTTTTTTTCCCAGCATGGGAAAGGCCAGTCGCTCCCTGATTAATGGCCAGTCGCCGACATTGGCAGCCAGTGATAAGTGGAGCTCCAACCATGACGTCACCTCCGCAAAGCAACCATAACTTAAACTAATCCAAATTTACCGTATAGCTAACCCTAATCCTAACCTTAAGGATAGTGAAGTTTTCCAAACTAACCCTAACCTTACCTTAGCCCTACCCTTGAGGATAGTGGAGTTTACAAAAGGTGTCTTTCAAGCGTTAGTACGAATCTGACCAGTCGGGAAGTCGATATGTAAATGTTGCCTTTCTCATCCTGGGAGAAAAAAATGCAGGGCAGAGGAGTTTGTTTTGGTGGGGGCCATCTGTCTTAAAGGCACATAATAGACGTAAAAATTCCTGTCTTCATAAAATCACTACTTCAATGGTGTAAACCTATTGCATGCATTATCCCATCATTATCCCATCATACTTAGTCATAATTATACAAAACAAGGAAGCCTGACGAATGCACTTAACTTTACTCACACTGGCCCATTCAATAGATCTACTGTAAGAAGCTTCCTGAGTGACTGTCTGGGGCATTAGTGCACAAGGCAATTGGAGGCTCTGTAGAAGCAGCCAAACTCAATAAAACCAAATGTGAAAAGGATATTAAAGAGCATTCTAATTTGCAAGTCTAAAATCATTAATCTCCAAACCAGGAGTGCAGGGACCAGTACTCAACAGATGTGCTGGACATATTGTAGGCCTATGGGGTCTCTGCCTGGTCACAAACCCTTCTTCAACAATTTCCGCTGGTATCCTCAGTGCAGTCATATCTGTTAATTTGCACTGTGCGATGACTCACATGGATAAGCTCATTGGCCCTATTCAATTAAAATAAACTGTTTGCTCTTGTTCTCATTCGCATTCCTTGTTAAACGCAATTTTTCTTCTTAGGAATCGTGTGGCTCAATAGGCTCTATGCACATGGGTGAAACGTGACTCCTGAGTCCGATCTCTGGAGGTTGTGGTCCTTCCTTGTTGGTTCATTGTTTCCTGTTTGTTGGTGTCTTGTGTGTCTGTGCCCTGTGTGCCTTGTAAGTTTCTTTTGCCCAGTTTTGGCTATTTTTTGACTCTCCATTAAATTTACTTTTGCCTGCTTTATTTTGGGCTTTTGCATTTGGGTCTTTTTCGCCTCCACACCATTGTAATACTTTTGGCCTAGCAGTGTGCTGCCACACGGAAGAATTGTGACCTCCACTTTAATGTTAAACTCTGGCTCTTTATACCGCATAAATGCAGCTTTTTAAACAAAGTGCTGTCGTGCAGAGAGGCTAACTAATGACCAAACTCCACCGCCTGCATGCAAACTCCACACAGAGGCCTCATTCAGGGGACCAGATTTGGGTCCTTGTACATTTTGAGGCAAGAGCGTTAACCACTGTGCCTCTGTGCATTATTTTGTTGTATTTTGTACATCATACCCACCGTCTGGGGACTCCATTAAACGTGTGTAAGCTAAAACCATGACCTCCCCGTTGGGTTCTAGAGAAATAATAGCTGCGGGCTCCTCACAGCATGCAAGATAATAATGCCAAAGTATTGTCTTTTGTGCTTTGGAAAACTCATACCGCACTATTAGCGTTACATGCGGTTACACAGGAGCTGACAGGGAGGTGTTGGGCCCTCTCAGTGTGTGGCAAATCCATTGGGACACAATGCACCTGGAAGAAACATTAAACACGCTAGCATCTGGCTGGAGTATTATTTCTGTGTCCAGATGTTTTGTAATGAGTCTTTTATTGTCCACAGCTAGGTTCACATGGACAGTGTAATGTCATATAAACGCTGTGACTGAAGCGAGATATATCACTTGAATTAGCTGTGGCTTCAATGTTCTATCAGACCGGAACTGTAAGAAAACATTATAGAACAATGCTTAGCTGTGGCTCACAAACATCTTTTGTATTCCTCAGTATTAAAATTGTAGGGTTTGAATGAGGACTGTGTTGGTCAGGATTTAGAATTGGCCAGGAGCGCCCTCATCCAAGGTTTCATTTTATAGCAAATGGCATGCTAGCTGTGTCATAATGAACAGACTTGGAGATGGGTCTAGTGAGGAATTGTGGGTATTTCCAGGGTCTATCTATTTCCACAACAAAATGCTCGAAGTCCAAATCGGCACACGTTACTGAAGAAGACATAGTATTCCTCCGACCTGCCTGAATGAAGTTAAATACTTTTCCAGGTATGGCTTTTGAACAATTAAAATAGTTCAAAACAGGTATGGCTTTTATGAGAGAATGTGTTTAATTCTGTTTATGTCCCCTTTAACTGTCAGAGCCCCAAAATGTATTTTAGGTGATTTTCGCCTGGAGTAGTTTGTCACACTCCCATGGCATTAAACACATCCCCTTTCAATGTACCCATCAAGTGTTATAATTTTTTTTCAGCACAACCTGGACTTTCAAAATAAACAAGTTTTAGTTGGTTTTAGGATGTAAAAAAACATAACAGAAATACCAAATAAACATTTAGGTGTTTTTTTTTTAATATTAATTGCTAAACAAGGGCCACAACATATATATCAAATTTTATGGAAATTTGAAATAGCACAATATTTTGATATTTTTTACGGTGAAAAGCGCGTCATGAAATAGCTTTTGTTTACTTACAAACTCGTTCTCCTCTGTCGTAAACCAAACAAAATGCCTTTAGCACCTCAAGATGAATCATTTCCACAATAAAGGAAGTTGTATGTGATGGCTTTTTCCGGTTGCATCTATACACAAACGAACCCATAATCTTTGGGAGAAAAACCCCGCCACCGTGCCGTGTGCTAGCTGGAGCTAGCGCAACATGTGACAGATGGGGGTGCTACTATTGGTGTGGGAAATTCCTTCCTCCTGTGGGTCCTCACCTTTACTCCATGCTTTGGCCCGCCTTCAGCCTCTACCTGGCTCCACCCTGAGTATAATTAGGGGAGCAGCCCACCTGTTCTGCCATTTTGTCCTGCCCAAGCCGCATGGTGGAGCCATCCAACTTCCAGGAGCCAGCAATGTGTGAATGACAATGAGTCCAATAATCCCAAAACTCGTTCCGACTTTATTGCTACCTTTTAAAGCTATTGTGCATTTACCTGTCACTTATATTTATTGATTGGTTCTCCCTCTGTTCTTTCATAGACAAACCACTGCTCTCCCTCATGGCCCACCATACCTCCACCCCAAGCCCATAACCCCCACTACTACTACACCCTAATTAAATCACCTTTTTAAACCTGAATCTGCTGGCTGTCTCATCCATTGTGTTGGTACCTTCACCAGGAATCAGCATATATCACAAGACTACAGTTACTTATATTTTTCAATTGGAGAACTTGATGTTGTCATCACGCTGCGTATGAGTGACGTACAGGGATATCCCGGATATCATCGTGTAGCTATGACTCGTCTTTCCGAGGAAAAAAAGAGCTTGTTTCTATCATTTATGGATCGGAAGATTAAAAAAAGTAAAACTTTATCTGGGGCTCTGATGGTTAAGTGGGAAACACCCATAGGCTAATTCCTGGTTCAAATTTACACTTGGGCATCATTAGCATTTAGACACGCTCTCGAGTTGTTGTGACCTCTAATATGACACTCTTATCCCACTCAATTCCACTTCGATCATGTGATGGTGCTCACACGATCGTCCGTGCACTGGGCACTTTACAGGCCTGTGGTCCCACCCCCGCCACCACAGAATGTCCCCATTTCCTCCATCCGTATCCCCTTACACGCAGCACTTAGTAACACATGCATTTGATACAAGAGGTTCGGAGAATGTTC
The DNA here is from genome assembly GCA_007210695.1 of Neogobius melanostomus. Taxonomy (NCBI): domain Eukaryota; kingdom Metazoa; phylum Chordata; class Actinopteri; order Gobiiformes; family Gobiidae; genus Neogobius; species Neogobius melanostomus. Next base: position 1,726,678 of record VHKM01000376.1, read on the forward strand.
TAGTGGTTGTTGAACATTTTACTACCACTTATTGGACACTGGCAGGAAGTGACATAGATGGAGGCAAAACATTTTAAAACTGTTGCCGTGCCAACCATGTTATGTCAATGGGAAACGAGTGGGAAAACATAATGAAGCATCATGTTAGCGTTCTCCGTTATTTATTTATGGGCTGTTGAACCACTTTGCTCCTCTCCATGTCTTTGTATCTTTATTTGGTAGAAAACTATATGTGACAGGACAGCCCTTTGCGCTCCTGCAGTGGGTGATGAGGCGAGAGGGCGCACTATAAAAAGTGGGGTTCGCTACGCAGCCCGACCTCTCACCTCTGACGTCACCTGCTGCACGGCTGAACACAGGAAGCAAGGGCTGCCGCTGCTTAGGCCGGCTACTTCGGGCCAAACATGCGCTTCAGTTGCCAAACATGCGCGTAAAGCCAGCAACTTGAATCATGCTTTTCGGTGAGTTTAAGGACAACATTATTGACTTGATTATCTTTTGTTTTGTATTTTCATTTCAGGTGCAGGTTTTATATTTGCGCACCATTGTTTTTAGCCTGTCTCCAACTCAAAGATGAACTAAAAATATATTTAAATCTAAATGAATAAAAACAATATATTTTCTTAACCTGTCTCTGTCCTACCTAGTCCAACGAACCTGTGTGACCTTAGAGTGGGTTAAAGTCAGTACTTGGTTCTCTGATCCGTAATTCAGAGTGGCGTTGTGATTATTGCACACAATTAAGTCAATGTAGTAGGTTAACTAACTAGCCACTGCCTCGGTCTGCTACATATATCAATAATTCTGCATTTGTTAAAGTAGTTTTTTGAATAATTGGAAAAAGTTTAGATTTTTCTCCAAATAGTTTTCCCCCTAAACTGTTTTCAAACATGACCATACTGTATATATGGGCGATTCCAGAGATGCCGTCTGTATCTATAGAACTTAACCTCCTATCTATTCACCTTATTCCAGAAGTTCGCATGGGTGCTGCCATGAATTGTGCCCGCCACGTATTAGTTTACATAGGACTGGAGACGTCAAGAGAAAATCAGTTCTGCACAGACAGCGTTAACTATACACATATCAATCCACTAAATCCAGATTTTAGCGGCATTTCCCCTCGTTCTTAATGAATGGACTTGGCGCTCTACCAGAAGTGCCAATACAATGGAAGTGCCGATCCATGGAAAAAAAAGGCAAAAGTGGGCGGGGCGGAATAAGGTGAATAGATATAGATGGCGTCTCTGGAAACGCCCATTTATGGTCATGCTTGAAGCAGTTGAGGGGGGAAAACAAAGAAAAGAAACATCTTCATTTTCTGTAATTACTCCAAAACTACTTTAAAGCAGTACTAAGTAACTCTTGCCCCTAGAGGCCATAAGAGCAACTGCAGGTGTCTTAGCAAGTTACGATTTTTTAACTTATTAAATGTCTTGGAGAGTAAATACTACGCTGACAGAAAAGGTGAAGGGAGAGAGGGGTGTTGTACATTCAGTTATACAATGGGAATTTTTTTCCACTCAAACTTGGCTGTAAATGCTGTTTAAAGTGGCGCTATCCCGCAGTTAGCTTTGCCCGTTAGCCTGTTAGCTTCTTCTCCGTGATTATATTAGTGTGTTATGGTGGCTCCGCCCCGGTGGCAGTCAAGTTGCAAGCATGGTTTTCTGGCACCAGGGGGAGATGAAAGACCCTCCAATCATCCCATTAACACTTGTATTACCCCCAGAGGGACAACGGAAAGGATTTCTTAAGATAAACACGTTACTTAGTACTGCTTTAACAAATGCTGAATTATCAATATAGTTTTCTCATCAATAAAGATACAAAGACATGGAGTAGTTCAACAGCCCATAACTACATGAATAACGGAGAATGCTAACAAGATCATGCTACATGGTAACGCTAGCTACGACTGGAGTTTTTTTGCTTCTACTGAATCTATGCAGTGAAAAAATATCCACTCACGATTCACTTAATTTGAATTGACTTTATTTGTGTGTGATAAATGTTTTTATTCCGCCAGAAAACGGCTAAAGAGTGAAAATTCAAATAACTTTTCTGCCTGACATTTCTTGTCCTCTCTGTCCGTGATTTCATTTCATTAAAACTGCTGCTTCACTGAAATAAAATGATAATTATTACTTAAAACAGATGTTACCCAGCTAAATAAGTCATATTTTCAAATGCATTGAAACCTGTAATATGCATAAGACTGACGTTTCTTTAGCTTTTTTGGCAAAGTCCCGCGACCCCTTTGAAACTGCTCTGCGATCCACCAGTTGCCAATCCCTGCTTAAGAATCCGCGTTCCAGATCCATAGTCGTGCCAAATCTCACCGAGGCATTGCATCCAATCTTCTCCGAGACACTTTTCTATAATTAGCGTTGCGAATGGAAAAATAGACCACGGGCTGCAGATTGTTATGATTATTCACGTTGTTAGTCGATTGACAAACAAAATGCCAAGTGTGGAGGCCCGCTCGCAGCATGGGGGCCCAGACGCCGCCGTTGTGACTCGTTCGTCTTTATTTATAATATCGACCCGGCAACGCTTCGCAAATATGATCATCCAGATGGCAGCTCTAGCCACGGTGCGATTTGTCAGCTTGATGTCCCATTACAATTGAGTAAAGGAGAAGAGAAAAAGAAGCAGCAGCAGTGATTTAGAATTGAAATGAAAGTATTGTTGTAGCTTTGATGATCCTGGGAGGAAATTGGCCATTGTTCAGCGTCAGAGCGAAATCACAGAGTCGCACAGAGCCGGCTAAAAAAAGACTCGGCTGACTGATTGCGCCTTTGTGTACACGTGTATTTATTGTTTGGAACACAATGGCGTGCGAGGCAGATTTTTTATTTTTATTTTTTTTACAGATTGGTTGAAGTAATTATTTGTACTCGTCACATGAGCCCGTTTCCCTAAGAATTACATGGTTTGTACAAGGCGAATGGCGGGCAGCTGATTGCGCACTGGAGCGATTTAAAAGACGGATCGCTGGATGTGATTACACTGGCGACTGTTTGGAAACTAGAAACTAATCAAACTCAGAACATTGTTACATACTTATGATGATGTACAACTAAAGGAAACACAAATGTGGATGTGCGGCCATGCTTGGTGTGAAGATTAGATTGGGAAATGATATGAAGCAGTAATACAGCAGCAGATGACAGCTTGATGCCATATTGTCTGTGTTTTACTGTAATGTTCTCCCAATGTACAAAAATCCAAAAAGAAAATCTGTCTGATTGTCAAAAGTGCTGAATCCTGAGTGTTGAAACTAGGGCTGTCACGATAATTACTTTACCGACTTATCGTTCAATGAATAACAGATAAACAATACATTTTTGGGCTCAATATTTATTGTCTGTACATTTATTTGTACATTTACCTATTTTTCCCCCCCTATTCTTTGTGTTTTTTGCAGCTTGTGTGGTATTTGTGGATGGAGCACTGCAGCAAAGGTTCACAGTCATTTTTTATGCTTTAGAGTTGACAGTATTGCTGTGTTCTTTAATTTGGAGAGAAGACGGAGACTCGTTCTATTAAAATCAAAATCATTATTTATTCCCTAACATTTACAATCTAAAACAAAAGCTATGCAGAAGGCTACATGGTGATGTTCAGTGGCCAGCGAAGGATGGAGCGAAGAGAGGCTGCACCTTCCGTGCATGAGTACTTTATAGAAACAGGAAGTAGGCGTCTCCTTATCGGCACTTCTTCTGCGTCATCTGACTCCTAATTCTAACACACTGCCCCCCAGTGGATTCCAAGAGTAAGGACAACAATAAGAAAACCCCAGTTGCAAATGAACCTTAAAGCATAGCTTACATCAACACAGTTTCATATAGCATCATTAAAGCCTATTATGACAAAAACATATCGAAATATTTCCACAGTATCGAATATCTTCAGAGTCCATTTTATCGTTTATCGCGATACTAGTCGAAACAGTTGACCAAATTCATAACTCGACGTTGGCACTCATTTGGATTCTGTTGCTATTCTGTATCATCATCTGCATACCCTATATCACATGTCGAACACAAGGCCCGAGGAGATGGCTTAACCCGGCACGCGACTTGTAGCGTAGAGCATAAATTAATGAGTAACGCAAGTCTCTAGTCCCTTTGTGTGTGGAGTTGCAGAATGCTCACTCCAGCCACTAGGGGGGCAGCCAAACTAAAAAGGGAAGAATTCCACACGTGTCCAGCAGAAGGAACTGACATAATAAGAGATCAGGATATAAACAACACATTATAACCACGTTGTAAATGGTCAGTCTGCCCCAGGGCACCTGTGGCTGCAATAGTAGCTTACCCCTGCTGGGTGTGGAGTGAATGAATAATGACTATGTAGCACTTTGAGAAATCTTTGACACAAGCTTGTAAAGCTCAGCAAGTGTAAGCCGTTATAATTTTTAGAATTACAGTCCTGTCGAGCTTTTTTCAACACCATTTTAAAATCACAGCTCATTATTATTATTATTAAATTATTGAACTTTTTATCTCAATAGTATTTTCCTGCTTATGTTACAGTATATGTGGCCTGCGACCCACCGTTGGAGCTGAATTTTGGCCCACGCCCCAAAATGAGTTTGACACCCCTGCCCCTATTTACAACTGCAGCACCGGCTGATCACATCCGATACTGATCACTGATGCAGTTTGTGAAATGCATCACATGGAGGTGGACAATATCATTGACCAAGGTCTCAGACAAAAATCAATATGATACACGGCAGTTTGTCGGCTTCTGCTCTCTTGTCTGTGTGGCTTTTCAAATCACATATTTAGTCATAGAACATGGTGATTTGATACTGAATAAATTGGAAAAAGAATGCTCAAGTCAAGTTTCCAAAAGCAAAAAAACCCTAATGAAATTCTGACATTTGGTGAAATATTTCGAAGAGTGAAGGGGGAAGGAATCTTGCAGTGGGGAGCAAAAGATCAAGCACCCCTGGTCAAAATGTCCATTCATGATGAACGATGAAGCCAAGGAAAGAACTGGACATAATCCCTCAAACTAGAAATGAGAGACTCTTGGCAGTCTACAAAAAACATTTACAAGCTGTGATACTTGCCAAAGAGGGATTACTTGGTATTAACTCTGCAAACATTGACTGTGAAGCTTTTTGTTCCTTTTCGTTTACTTTGCAAATGTAAGGGATGAAAACATAATATGATTGTGATTGAAAATGTCTCATCTGTAACTGCATGACTTTTGGAGATTGTTTCATCTTCCCTTTGCTTCTTTGTTCACATTGACTGACATGTTGACCAGGGGTGCTTACACTTTTGCACCCTTTTGTGTCGTGCTTTTCACATGACACAAGTCGCCCAAAGCTCTTCACAAGTTTTATTTATTTGTTTTCATTCACTCTACAATTCGTTCATCAACATGCTTTCTACGATCATTCGCCATGGTATTTAAAACTGTCTAGACCTGCCGCTTCACACACAAGCTCTGGTTCCGAACAGTCTGACAAACTACTTTCTCCCATTTTCGTAGGGTGACCAGATTTTCCAACATTAAAAACCAGGACACAATGGGGGTTTTGAGGGCTAGCCAAATTGTGACTTTTTTCACCCACGTTGAATGGTCAAACTTCCTGTTAAAAGTCTAATCTCAATTAAATGGACCAATCAGCATCGAAATGATAGACTTTTCGTTGTTTAATTGGTTCAGTCAATAAGCAAACTTTGTATCTGACACACACGTGGCCAGAAGTCATTACATTTCAAGTAAAATAGCTGCTTTAGGCATGGTACTGGTGAAAAACCGGGACACCTGGGACAGAGCTTGCGAAAAACTGGGACAAATCAATGGTTTTGGTGAAATCCACTGAGACATGGGACAGAGGGCTCAAAACTGGGACTGTCCCGGCTAAACTGGGACATCTGGTCACCCTACATTTTCGTCTCATCTCATTAACGTCAACTCATGAAGGTCTTGTCATGTTGACACAAAACCTCATCATTACGTTATCATTAAAAATAGGTCAACGTAATGATATCGTTATAGTTTTCGTTGACGAAAACAACACTACTAACCAGGTCCAACCTCGTCTGGTCTGAATCAGCATTCACAAGGTGGTATGGCCACCTCTCCTGTCCGGTCGTATTCTAGGCCACTTTTGTTTGCTAATAGGCTCGTTCGAGATGTGGTTGCGGCTCGCCTGGATGATCGGCGAGAGAAAAAAGTCTGAAGTCCATCCGACCGCTCCACATGCAGAGAACGAGACTGGCCTCAGATCACGCAGCGTCTCGTTCAGATATCGCGTTCATTTCAAGTTTAGCCTAAATAAAACTCCTTTACCTCAGTTTCCTTTATTCATCAGAGAAAACTTTCCCATTTGTTTGTTTGTTCAAGTTTGTGAGATCAAATATTTCCTTTTAAATCATGAGTTTGTTCTGAAAAGCATCAAACATGAGCTCTATTTTAGGGGGCAATACACAACTTTAATAGTTTCAGTCATAGTTTATTTGTTCAGATCTAAAGTGTTGCCCTGAGGAGAGAGGAGGGGGTCACATCTGATCACAGCAAACTTGTATCCAATCACCTGAGCGTGAGCCGCTGACAGGTGGTAGTTTTCCTGTCATGCACGGGGCCTTGGAGCCGCTGCAGTAGCGTTTGGTGAGGTGCAGTGGTTAATCAAATGGGCTGGTCTCGTTGGGGTCTCACGATCTTTCCGTGCCCCACATGCCCGTGACATCAGAGCCTGTCTGGAGCAAGTCGGACAGAAATCTAACCAGCATGCAGTCGGCTGTCAAAACTGCGTCCGTCTGGCTCATCTTGAACGAGCCTATTGACATTGAAAACAGTGGCTATACTACTGTACCTATGCAAGTCATTAGCGCAGGTGTCCCTAACCTCCAGAAGCTTTAGTACGGACTCCAAAGCATTTCCACCTTCTCAATATGCCCAGTGTCTAAGGCTGAACTAATAATTAAATGATATTATAAATATAACTTCCAAATTAAAGAGAATGAGTCTGGTCACCGCAGGGTCAACTCCATTTCCTGCAGCAGTACACATGCAAGCAAACAGGAGCCGGAGTAAACCAATCAGCGAAGGGCGTCTGCCGTTGATGCGGCGACATTAGCGGTTTCGCGTAAATATTCGCGCAGGATTATGAATCATGAAACTCGCCTACTGTCGTGTTTTTGGTCCTTTACCGCCGAATAGAGACACGCTCTTTCTCTCTCTCGTGCGCCGTTCGTAGATTGTTATTGAGGGACTTCCGCGTCCAAAAAGCTAAATCTGATTTCATGGGATCGTTTGAATTTTCAGATGCCGCCACCGAGGGCGGGGAGTCCAGACTGATCCCCTCTGTATCAAAAAATATAGAGGGGAATCATTCTGGTCTCACCAGGCTAGCCCCTGACAAATACTTATGTTTTCCTTGGCATAACATAAGCCTTACAGAAGCCCTCTGCCACACACTAATCAATGTGCTTTGGCCAAGTTGTCTCTTACAAGCCTTATTGGCTCTTGGCTCTTCACAATGTGTTGAGAGTTCATGTCTCCGAGTCCCGTAGTGATGGTAAATAAACCTCTCCTGTGTTATACATCCAGCGTCTCCTGCCTCTCTTTGCAACTAAACATTAGGACTTCTTTGGAGGACATCAAATATCAACAAACTGTATTGCAGTACTTTCCATACAAACAAAAACACATCATGATACAGTATGATACATAGCGATATATTCTCCCAGCTCTATTGCGTGGCATGTTGGTTCCAACTTTGAGTGACATTGTGTAATAGTTTTTTGTTTTCATTTATCAGTTCTTACAACTCCAAGGTGGGCTTACAAACTGTCTGCATCACACCATTCATAATGTTAAAGAGGGGGTATTATTCATTCATTCATTCATTTTCTTCCACTAGTCCGTTGCCGGGTCGTGGGGGCAGCCGCCAGAGCTGCCCAAATCACATTGCACCAGCCCCCATGGCTCCTTCTGCAGGTGGTGGGTCCACGGAAGGACGGCCTCACGGTTCAAACCGGGCCTGTTGGTCTCTCCTAGGGGGGCTACCAGTGTTGGCAGACACTGGAGGCAATGTGGGTGAAGTGCCTTGCCCAAGGACACAACGACAATGTGCACCTTCAGGAGGCGGGATTCGAACCCCGACCTTCCGATCATGAGACGACCCGCTCTACCATCTGCGCCACTGTCGCCCCAAGAGGGGGGGGGGGGGGGGGGGGGGGTTTTATGCTTTTTTCAATCACATAGCACCAGTCTATAGCATACTACAATGATGACGTAACCTTCTGTTGGTCTGTATATGCAGTAAATTAAAATAACTGCCTTGAATAAAATTGCTCTCTCAAAATGGCTGTACTGAACGTCTTGAAATAGGCCTCTGTCTCTTTAAGAAGCTTTCCGACACGCCCCCTTCAGCACACTGCTGTGGCATCTAAACAACACTACTGTGCGGGGAGGGGGCTCTGCTGAGCTGAGGAGCAGTGGTTGGTGGCTTGGCTGGTGACCAATGGCCGCTAGCTGCTCTGCTTTATGACCGCAACACTGGAGGCCGCCATTGCTGTAGTACCTCCATATCATCGCTAGGCCCCCATTGAAAAGCATTGGACTTTAGACACGTTAAAAACAACTTTAATGCCTGGTTTCAATTTTTTAACGCTTTCTATGGCTACATATTCCTCCTGACATAACGCTTAACGGAGGTCGGACTGTTGGCATTGGAGCTGCGCGAACTACACGTCATGCAAGGGCTGAGTCTACAGTGAGATCCCGCCCTTATGCCCTTATTAGGAACATGCTTCGTCAGAGCTGGGGAGGAGGAGTCTGTAAATCCGCCATGATTTCCCCTCGAACGTGGTCATTGTGGTAAACGGGGAGGAGTGAGGAGGAGCTGTCTATTCCTTTTAACAGTCTATGCTGGCGACGAAAGGTCCAGAGGCGTCTCCAGGAGGTGAGGGCGACACTCCAGGCATATGTTTAATGAGGGAATGACATAATAACATGATATAAAGCTTGAAAAAGTCGATGTTGCCTTGGCTCATTCACATATTTTTGAGTAATCAGTAAAAACTTAGACGGCAGCCATTTTAGGCGTAGCTATGCCTCAGTCCTCCTAGGAACGCCCCCACCTCCTGGAGACGCCTCTGGACCTTTTGTCACCAGCCAAGCCACCAACCCCTGCTCCTCAGCTCAGCAGAGCCCCCTCCCCGCACAGTAGTGTTGTTTAGATGCCACAGCAGTGTGCTGAAGGGGGCGTGTCGGAAAGCTTCTTAAAGGATCTGTATCATGCTATTTTAGCCATTCCAAAGTAAAGTATAGGCATATATATGATATATTGTACCTCTATCACTATGGAGTACTCATTTTTGAGAGAAATATAAGTATTTTTGGGGGGTATTTTCCCTACCCGGAAGACAAGACGCTTCGATTCAGTTAACTCCGCCCCTCTCTCCGCTCATTCCACATTTGCAGTATTATAAATATAAATATTGCTGCAAAAAGTGAAGTTACTTCACATAATGCAGTTATAAGGAGTTGACATGTGCAAAGCAGTTTCATAAATGGCTAACACACACGCTAACACGTGTTTTGATTGACTCACCGCTCAGCATGGCCTCCCCATGAGATCGTGTTGGTTATAAAAGTTAATCCACTTTGATTCTGGCCAAGGTTCACCAAGCATCCATCAGGTTGGTTGATATAGTAGCTAGCTTAATCCCGGAAAGAAATTCCAACTTCTGGCGAGTGCACTCTTCTTTAGGAAGGTTGAATAGTCCTGTTCCTCTCGTAGCCAAACGCGCATCCATGGCATTATCGGTAAGAAAAAGAGCAGGCGGTGTCCAGAGTAGGTTAGAAAGAGCTCAGTCTTCAAAACAACACTTATGCTCGGATCCATGGCTCCTCCAGCCGTGGGTGCGCTTGATTAGCGTCGTGGGACAGCACAGACGCGTCGGAGAGTTGCTGTTTTTTTTTTTTTTTTTTTTTTTTTTTGAAAAAAATAAAAATAAAAATAAAGTTTTATTAATAAAAATCAGGCCGTAAGGCATTACATTACAGACGTAGAGCACTTCCGTTCCGCTGTGACGACACAACTGAACAGCTCAGTCGTTTACCAGGAGAGGGTGGAGCAGCTGCTCAGAGAGCAGGATTCAGGAGGATTACTTAGAACTGCGTGAATGAAGCCAAAAACCGCTCTGGGGGTGTTTTTGATAAGGAAATAGCATAACAACATGGCTAAAAACTCAAAAAAGTCGATTTTGCATGATATAGGACCTTTAAAGAGACAGAGGCCTATTTCAAGACGTTCAGTACAGCCATTTTGAGAGAGCAATTTTATTCAAGGCAGTTATTTTAATTTACTGCATATACAGACCAATAGAAGGTTACGTCATCATTGTAGTATGCTATAGACTGGTGCTATGTGATTGAAAAAAGCATAATACCCCCTCTTTAAATTATGTCTTCAAAAACTCCCAATCTGGGACACCGTCTACTCAAGGACGGAACCTTCGCACATGAAAAAGTGTGGCACCGAACTGACAAACAACAAGCAAGCGCCGCGGCACCATTTTTTTACTGCTGTGAAACATACTTTTGTTTTGGGCTCTCGGAGGCTATTAATCTTCCGCTGTAGGACACACACACGCCGCTATTCCGAGAGCAGGCAGGACATTCAAGATGTACTGTGCCCTTTGTTCACACTGGCGTTTGTGACCAAGAAGGGAGTCAATAGAAAATTAAAGTTCCTGTTTAAAAAGGCCATCTTGTACTCAAAATAGTGGCAATTCTCTAAAGTAGCACTCAGCCACAGATTATGATATGGAATCGTATATGTGTTCCGTATTACAATCATTGAGTGCATGTATAAGCCTCGCACCTGTCACGCTCTCCCACATGGGCCAAATAAAACCTCTTCAAAGGCCAAGTAAGCCTCGCACACCCTCCTTTTGGACACCGCTACACACTGTTATTTATCTTTGTTCTAAATCCCAAACAATCTTACCTTTTTGGAAGCATATTGCAATTGCCGCAGCAATCTGGGGCAATGTGGACAGACTTACAAGTAAAGCTGAGGACACACTACGCATTTTCAGCCTTAAAGCTGTAGTAATCGTATGATTTTCTTGTAGTGGAGTAAACCTCATTTGGCACCATAGATCCGCTTTGTAAACGCACTGTAAACATGTTGCACTACGCGACACAAGCTGCAGCGACTGTCCTCAAATTAGAGACGACTCGGGAAGACTGGGTGCGGCTAAAAATAAGAGCAACATCAGGAAAAAAATCATGTGTGTTAAATTACTGCACTGTACTGTACACATTAGAATCAGACAACAGTAGCTTCAGCCATCAACGAGGTGGAGCTAATTGTTTTTGTTTGTGTGTTCTGGCCCCTCGCTTTTGTCCTTGGCGGTGGACTGGCCGAGCTACCCCTGTGAGCAGTGGTTATGTTTTGGAGGGAAGATAACACGGGTAGGATTCAATCAGCCGCCTCTCTCAGAAATCACGCGGCGCTATCCGTGTTGGCTGCAGATGGGGACACATGTAATCGCACATTCATCTGTCACCGGAACAAACCGGGCCACTTTTCTTTCCTTTGTCAGGAGGAAGAAAGGAAGCAAAGTCAGGAGTTTGGAGCAGAGCTGTTGTGTTGGGCTATTATAGCAGTCGACTAGTCTGACGTTTTTGATGAAGTGAGTACAGAAATATAAATTAGTTTGATGCAATTATGGGTGAGCTATTTAGACCCTATAATTGCCTTTGCCTTTTCCTATTCTAGTAGTGGAATAAGATTTATTTTGATTTCTTTTCACTGACAGGTTGTTTCTACCGGTAGCAGCAAGTCAAACTGAATTTAAGGTTTAGGAATGTGTCGTGTTTCAGATAAAAGATGAAAGATTTGTGATATTAAACAGAGGAATGTGGATATTGCAAAGTAAATTGGACACAACAGCCATCTTCTGAACGTTTAAATAAACCTATCAAATAAAGTGTTAAATCTCCAGAGGAAAGTGTTTTGGACCATATGTTTCATATTGCTGTTGAACTCATAGGTCAAGCAGTCCCATTCTTTTCAAAGAAGTGTACATATAATGCTTGTTTAAACATTTAAGACCCTAAGTTTGGTTGATTTGTGAAAAAGGTCAATGTATTTAATTGACTTTCTAGCGTTGTTTTGCTAAGTTTTGAGACTTGTCTGTGATTGGCTAAAGCAAGGTGTGCTCGGTCCAATCAGCAGCAGATGCTCAGCTAAAAGTCCATTCTCTTTGCGAACACGATGTGCCATGTTGCGATACAATATTATTGCGATATATCATGGTCTGGATTAGCCGATTGCGCATATGTTTGGGTTGAATGTTGACATTCATAGCCAACTACTCACGATTAAGCTGATGAGTCGTCCAAGCTCTACTCCTGCCATTACATTGACTTCTAAAAAAAAGCTAGTCAATGATCGGGAGTGCACTTTGGAAAATAGCATATAGCTTTTTGTAGGAATGTTGCACCTAATTCACCGAAAAATTGACTTTATTACAGTGTTAGGGCCTAAAATCTGATGAGAGAATGGCGTGTGGGTAAAATGTGCAAATGACTCTCCTGCTGATCCACTTTTGATTCAGATTCAGAAAACTTTATTGATCCCAAAGGGCAATTAATTTGTTGCCGACCATTTCACAAACACATCGCAAACAGTCCCCTGTGTCTGTCCCAACAGTTCAGACCAGAGTAGAGGCTCAAAGATCAACAATAGTTCTATAACAATAATGACATGACGTGTTTCAAATCGTTTATATTAAGGATAGAGCTGGGTACCGTTAAACAATACCAGTATGGTATTGGAAAAAGAAGTTTAGGTACCATCAAAACAAATGAAAGTATCGAAAGCAGGTACCTAAAAAATATATATTTTTAGATCCAAGTTTTAATGCTGTTGGTCCAGGAACAGCATTTAAAGGAAGTGACTGTTTCAGCTCAAATAAATGATTTGTTTTGCCCATTTCCCACTCCCTTCAGAAATCAACGCTTCAGTGGCAGAGGGGTTAAAAGAGTTGGAGAAACAATTTATTTTCTGAGAAGGTATACGTAAAAACAACGTCCAGAAGGCGTCAACGAAAACGCTTAAGTACAGAGCATGGAGAGCCTTCTTTAGTGCCTGCTCCTGCTATAGAGAATGCAAGTGTCTTTGTTTAACTCCAATGATTTGCACGTGCACGCTTCATAAATACGCCACTTACAGTTCAATTATATCTTATGCACTACTAATGAGGAACGACATGGGGCTCTGAGGAACTGTGTTAAAGTTGGCACCTTGTGATGGTGCCAAATGCACATGTTAAATAAACAGTGCAAATTAGATCTTCGCAAAAGGTGTTGGTGTCGAGTTGTTTTCCAGATCCTAATTAACCCTCAGGGCACCTTTAAAAAAAAAAATCACACTTAACACCCTAAGGCCACAAATGTGGCCTCTACTTTTAACAGCCATAAAATCACTATACTTTCATATTTTTTAATACTTTAAAAACTCAGAATCATAGAACTACTTCTGCTTGACACATACATACCATATTTGTAATTTTCAAATGAGTTTTAACCCTTTATTGGCCAAAATGCACACAAAAGTTCCCTGCCGTGGTGTTTAGAAATCACAAAAACTTGCATAACTTTTAATAAAAATATTCCAAATTGAATGAAGTGTTTATTTTTATTAGGCCTTGGGTTTTTAAAGTATGACAAAATATGAAAGTATAGTGATTTTATGGTTGTTAAAAGTAGAGGCCACATTTCTGGCCTTAGGGTGTTAAATGTGATTTTTTTAATGAAAATCTGTCACTACAGAAAAACAAAAAACCTGTAAAAATAATAATTTTACCACTAAACTTTGACACATCCCAAGGCCTAATAAAAATAAACACCTCATTCAATTTGGAATATTTTTATAGAAGTTATGCAATTATTTCTGCATTACAAACAGCACAACAGTGGACTTTTGTGTGCATTTTGGCCAATAAAGGGTTAAAAATCATTTAAAAATTACAAATATTTGGTATGTATGTGTCAAGCAGAAGTAGATCTATGAGTCTGAGTTTTTAAAGTATGAAAAATATTAAAGTATAGTGATTTTATGGCTGTTAAAGTAGAGGCCACATTGTGGCCTTAGGGTGTTAAGTGTGATTTTTTTTAATGAAAATCTGTCACTACAGAAAAACTAAAAACCTGTAAAAAATGATTTTACCACTAAACTTTGACCCATCCCAAGGCCTAATAAAACTAAACACCTCATTCAATTTGGAATGCATTTAAAAAAGTTTTCCTGTTTAGGTATCACAAATACTTGCATGACAGTGAACTTTTGTGTGCATTTTGGCCAATAAAGGGTTAAAAATCATTAAAAATGTACAAATATTTGGTATGTATGTGTCAAGCAGAAGTAGTTCTATGATTATGAGTTTTTAAAGTAGAAAAAATATGAAAGTACAAAAAATTTATGGATGTTGAAAGTAGAGGCCACTTTTCTGGCCTTAGGGTGTTAAGTGTGATTTTTTTTTCAGCCCCAGCTCTGGGAAGCTAATGTAAAAAAACTGAAATAGCCAAAATGAACTTCTCCAGAAATGATTATCCTGAGGGAAATTTGAGGAACATCCACTGAACACAGAAAAAATGCCATAAAAATGAAAATGTCAAAGGCCACAAAAAGGCCCTAGGGTGGTGTGAGGGTTAAAGTCATGGAATCAAACACGAGAACATGAACATTATTCAATAACTTGTTAACTTTACAGTTTGTTGGAGGCTATTTTTAAGATGTAGGGAACCTCAGAATGACACTGACGGATCAGACCAAGTGTGTTCAGCTCCGGAGCGGGGACACCGGCTAAATATGTAGCTATACTGATGATTCAACTTGAAAAGTGACAACAAGATTTTTACAGACGTTGGCCCAAATTTAGGTTGCTTATTACTCTACACCTGTTGGCAGCCATCACTGTAAACAAGGCTCAGCCACTGTGACCCATTACCATCTGTCCGTGTAAACAAACAGCACATCCACAGCATTCAACCAAAGAGCGCCTTTCTTTCTTTCGCGTTTTCCCATTTAGCAACCGCCTTTAAAAGTCCAGCCCGACAGTATGTTCACAGTCAGAAGCCTCGCAAAGAACTAAATACAGTGTCTACGCAAGATCAGATTAGAAAAGCAACACGGAGGCCTGCGGCAACTAACGATTAGTTTGTGCTGGTGTTTAAGGGAAACAGATTGAAGAGTTGATTGAACCGCTTGCAGAGGCTGAACAAGAAACAATTTGATGTTTCTATTGCTCATTTAGTGGTAAATGGAGCTTTTCATTAGAGATGATTCAAAGTATGGTCCAATGGCCGCTGGCTGCTCTGCATTGCGACGACGACACTAGAGGCCATTGCTGTAGTACCGCCATATAGCCGCTAGGCCCCCATTGGAATCCATTGCACTTTAGACACGTTAAAAACAACTTTAATGCCCGGTGCCTAATTTTTGGAACTGTCTACAGCTAGATATTCCTCCTGTGATTACGCTGGGTTAGACACAATCAGAGGCACTGGGCTGGTTATCGTAGGATAAATGTTAGAAATCTCGTACTTAATGAGGGTCGGACTGTTAGCATTGGAGCTGCGCGAGCTACACGTCACACAAGGGCCGAGTCTACAGTGAAGATCCCGCCCTTATGCCCTTATTAGGAACATGCTTCGTCAGAGCTGGGGAGGAGGAGCCTGTAAATCCGCCATGATTTCCCCCTCGAACGTGGTCATTGTGGTAAACGGGGAGGAGTGAGGAGGAGTTGTCTATTCTTTTTAACAGTCTATGGTATGGTCCTGTCATTAGGGGTGGCCCATATGCCAAAACATAAACATCACAATATTCTAAGCTCAGGTAGTAGCAGCACGGTGGCGCAGCAGTTAGCGCTAGGATGTACCGATCCGATATTCGGTATCGGTAGCCAATCCGGGCATTTTGAGAGTATCGGATTGGCTCGGATTTGATGAATCTACGGTCATGGATCTGCAGCGGCTCCAGTCTGCAGGCTTACCTCAGCGCTTCGAGGTCGAACCGCAGCACAGTGGTAGTAACCTGCAATCCAGGACCACAGATTCACGCCCTTCACCACTTCCTGAACCACTCTTTTATTTTATTCTTGGAATAAGCCGGTGCCGTCAGGGAAGAAGAAATCCATCGATGGTCATTCGGCATGTTCAGCTGATCTCCTTCTTTGGGCTCATAGTGTTGCTGAACTTAAATCTGACCAACTGCAGCAACCCCGGATCAGAACAGTGAGTTACATCCAGGTGGACACTTTTTTTGGGGTGGGGAGGGCGTTAGACAGAGTATGATGAAACAATTTACAGGTGAAACTCAGTAAATTAGAATATCGTTCAAAGTTCATTTATTTCTGTAATTCAACTTAAAATGTGAAACTAATATGATAATAATATGATATAGACTGTGTGACACATGTCAAGCCTTTATTTGTTATCATTTTGATGATTATGGCTTACAGTCCGTTTTCAAAATATTCAAATTTTATGAGATTTTTTATTTGGAGTTTTTACAAGCTGAGCCATAATGATCAAAATTATATCACTTTGTATGTAATGAGTCTATATCATACTAGTTTCACAGTTTAAGTTGAATAACAGAAGTGAATGCACTTTTTCATGATATTCTAATTTTCACTTGTATTTATTTAGTAGTTTATTTGGTTTGGACAGTGCATGTTTTATTTTTATTTTATTTTTTAAATAAATAAAATAAAGACTAATATATGAAAGTACTGTACAAATGGGAAGCATGTTGGCTGCTATAATGCGGGTGATGCAAGGTTCCCGTATAATGCTACAGTAGTGTAAAAAAGAAGGACAGTGCAAGTTAATGAACAAGCCCCTCCGGATTGTAGCCTTGGGCTAATTTGCATCCATTGTCCCACACTTGCCCTCTCAAACACACTCTGGCCTATTGTACGTGCTTTTAGTGGTAGGGGAAACCGGAGTACCCGGAGGAAACCTACGCAGACACGGGAAGAATATGCAAACTCCACACAGAAAGGCCCAGGTGGGAATTTAATCCACTTGTCAAACTAATGCTTATTAAAATTCAAGATTCAAGATTTTTTATTTGTCAAACCATGTGAATGATTTGAAATTAGATTTCTCACATCCTTGATCGTGGAGCGGGGGGTGGGGGAAGAGGGTGGGAGGAAGGGAGTTAAGCTTCGCGATGGCCTTGTGTATAAAACTGTTCTTCAGTCGACTGGACCTGGTCCGTAGATTCCGCAGTCTCCTCCCTGAAGGCATTACCTTGAAGAGACTGTGTGATGGGTGCGTAGGGTCCCTGGTGATTCTGACGGCTTTGTGGGTGAGACGGGTGGAGTACATGTCCTTAATGGGGGGAGAGGAGCTCCACAGATCCTCTCCGCTGCGCTCACGATGCGCTGGAGGCTCCTTCAACAGGAGGCAGTGCTGGTGCCGTGCCACACAGTGATGGAGCTGGTCAGGATGCTCTCTATAGTCCCTCTGTAGAAGTTGCACATAACAGAGACTGGGACTCTAGCTCTTCTTAACTTGCAGAGATATATTCATATTAAGTGCTAAATTTGTGAAAATTATGACATTTTTTATTTACTCAAAGAGGTCAAAATTATATTCATACAGTATTCATGGACTGTGTTGTTCTTACAAATGAAGCTCCACAAGGCTGTCAATACAGCAGCAGCCCCTTCAATTCACTGACACACCACCACACCCACACTAAGGCAAGGCAGGTGAAGTGTTTTGCCCAAGGACAACATGCACAAGTCTGGATTCAAACTGCAGACCTTTGACTCTTTTTTCCAAATCCTCTGACCAGTGAGCCGCCGTCGCCCACGTGATATTATAAAAAAAAAAAAACCTGACTGATGGTGGATGTCAACTCAAAGACCATTCTGCGAGACGGGACTTCCCGAGCTGTAATAAAGGAAGTCCAAACAAGGTCCCGACACCTTGCCCCCTCTCTCTTGTCGAGGAGGGCCAGCGGTAATTAGAGCCATTTCGGTGTGACCTGCTGTTGAGTCTACAGCAGAGCGCTGCCCTCAGATATTTGAACTCTGGCCAGGAACCGTTCCCCCAGTCCCCCGCTCCATGAAAGCTGTCTGGGAGCGCTGCACACATCAAATGCAATCTCGCGCTCTGAATTATTAACTAAAGGAATCCTCTTTGCTCCAGTCGCAGCAGAAACAGGTAAAGGCAGATGCCACCTTCCTCAGTCATAACGGTCATGATGAGAGAAAGATGCAGAGATATGATGTTTAGAGTTTGTAGTTAAGTTAAAAACATCAAATGCAGCGTCCTCCTGAAGAAAACTATGCACAACTGTTCTACATTTGTTTTCCACGAAAAATCTGAAGACACTGTATTCAAATTATTTTGGGGACAAAAAACAAAACATAAACTTAAAATATAAAGTTGCTGGCTGGACTTTTGGTTCTGTAAATGTGACTTTCAATGTTGTACAACAATAAAGTAGTATATGAGGTAAACATTTTGATAATAAATTTGAGATAGGAGTTCCTCTGCAATCCTATTATTTAACAATTCTGTAATTGACTCCTGATAGTGATCCTAGCAGTGAGCAGTGATCCTAGAGACGCTTGGCTACCGTGAGAGCAACCATGAGATGAAATACCCACCATGGAAAAGAAGGCTGGAGGCTAACATCAAGGCAGCACGGAGAGAAGTGAGTCAATTGACAGAGGCCTTGAAAGGTGCAATGAAAAAGCAAGTACCCAAAAGGTAGAGCCAGATGCCCATACCTGAAGCCTTGGAAACTTGGAAACTGCCAAACAAAGAGTCCAAGCCTTGGCCAGCCGCCTAAAGATGTACACGAGAGACAACGAAGCCAGACGAGTAAACTGGCTGTTCGCAACTCAACCAGCTAATGTTTTATTTTTATTTTATTTCTTTAAATAAATAAAAATAAAGACTAATATGAAAGTACTGTACAGATGGGAAGCATGTTGGCTGCTATAATGCGGGTGACGCGAGCTTCACGTATAATGCTACAGTCGTGTTCAGTGGAGCAAGCCACTGTTCACTGGGAAAAAGAAGAACAGTGCATGTTAATGAACAAGCCCCTCCGGATTGTAGCCTTGGGCACGTACAATAGGCCAGAGTGTGTTTGAGAGGGCAAGTGTGGTAGAGGAAACCGGAGTACCCGGAGGAAACCTACGCAGACACGGGGAGAACATGCAAACTCCACACAGAAAGGCCCAGGTGGGAATTGAATCCACTTATCGAACGAATGCTAAATTTTGTGAAAATGTATTTTTGTTATTTACTCAAAGAAGTCAAAGTTGTATCCATACAGTATTCATGGGCTGTGTTGTTCTTACGCTCAATGGCAGGGTAACAATAGCAGAGCAAACCCACCCCATAACTGCAGGGTGTAAGATGCTGGCAGGGGAAGCTTACATGGAGCGCCATAACCAAGTGGCTGGCATAGTGTACAGGAACATCTGTGCAGAGTATAGGCTGGAAACCCCAAGGTCAAAGTGGGAAACACCTCCAAAGGTGGTAGAGAATGACCGAGCAAAGATACAGACGGACAGAATGGTAATGGCGAACCAACCCCGGACATTGTAGTGGTGGACAAAGAGCAGAGGAAAGCCGTGATGGTTGACATAGCAATACCAAGCGACATCAGGAAAAAGGAACACGAGAAACTAGAGAAATACCAGGGGCTCAGAGAAGAGCTAGAGAAGGCCTGGAGAGTGAAGGCATCAGTGGTGTCGGTGGTCGTTGGGGCACTCGGGGCAGTGACCCCCAAACTGGAGGAGTGGCTCCAGCAGATCCCAGGAAATACAACATACGTTTCTGTTGTAGTTATATATATATATATATATATATATATATATATTGATATTAAATTTGTGCCTTTATATATAATTTTTCAAATATGGTCCCCCTTGCGCATGAGATGCTGCATTTAAAAGTGGTTTTCCATTATTATATTTAAAGCAGTACTAAGTAACTCATGCCCCTAGAGGCCATAAGCGTCACTGCAGGTGTCGTCGCATGTTGCGGTTTTTTACTCCTTAATTGTCCATGAGAGTAAATACTACGCTGACAGAAAAGACAAATGGAGAGAGGGATATTGTTCATTCAATTACACAATGGATGAATTTCCACTCAAACTTGGCTGTAAATACTGTTTAAGTGGCGCTAGCCCGCAGTTAGCTTTGCCCGTTAGCCTGTTAGCTTCTTCTTCGTGGTTCCATTAGTGTGTATTACTGCTCAGACCCAGTGGCAGCAAAGTTGCAAATGGGGTTTTCTGGCCAGAGACACCAGGGGGAGATGAAAGACCCCAGAGGGACTACGAAAAGGATTTATTAAGGTAAACACGTTACTTAGTACTGCTTTAATGTAGTAGGTTCTGCAGGGTTGCCCAAAAAGTGCTAAAATAATTTACCAGATCCACGTGCAGGTCTCCAAACCCTTCTGTAAAATAAATTAAAAAATGACAAATAATAATAATAACAACAATAATAATAATAATAATAATAATAATAATAATAATAATAATAATAATAATGGCTTACACTTCTATTGCGCTTTACAAGCCTGTGTAACCAAGTTTCTCAAAGCGCTACACTGTAGTCATTATTCATTCACTCCATACTCGGTTGTGGTAAGCTACTATTGAAGCCACAGCTGCCCTGGGGTAGACTGACTTTCTGTGTGGAGTTTGCATGCTCTCCCTGTGTCTCCGGTTTCCCGTACCACTAAAACATGTACAATAGGAAAGGATGTACAATGTGTGAATGTGTAAAAAAAAAGAATGGTGGCGGTTTGGAGGGTCCGTTTGCGCAGATATGTCTTCTATCATCTGCCCCAAAGAGCAGCCGTAAAATCGTGAATGTTTAAATGTCAATTCCATAGGAGCAGGAGAGCACAGATTTCTCTATATAAAACGGACACTGCCACAGTCTGACGCTCAAAACAGGGCCTACTTCCAACAAGTAAATAGGTCACTTATCCTCCCCTTCCTCCTTCACATGTCCCACTGCAATCGGTGCCAATAGATTTAATGGTTAATGAAGAAGATGCCTCTGTAGATTGATGAAAATAGAACCTGTCCTTAATGCCCATCTCTGTAAATCTATGGGGAAAATGGTTAATCAGTGCATTGTAGAAACACGTATGGATCGGGTCATTTGTTTTGTTTCCAGGTGAAAGTTGAAAGAGCAGGAAAATGGCTCAAGAGCCTTAGAAAATGAGTTTTACCTGTGTCTCGCGTTATTCTCGGTTTATGTGAACATGAAGTACGTATCCCGCCCTTCAAATCACCCACCACGTTACCATATTTAGACTTAACCACTGGGTAACTTGATTTAATTTACCAGTCACTCCTGAGCCTGTATGTGGGCACTCTAAGGGCTCATTTCTGTTGACCGTCAGCACAGAAATACACCATCACTCCCCCGAACATGCACAAACTCGCTGCCACGTCCAATTTACCGCTGGGCCATATGCATGCATATACAATTAGAGCACATAGCCCCCCTCTGACAGCTCTCATCTGCTCCGCTCTCCGGGCGGATTAAACACTCGCTAAAGCTTCAGCGTCTCCCTCTCACTCGGTCACCTCCGAGCCGTCTTCACGTTTTGCTAACAAATGATTTACTTTTATTGTTAAGGTCAAGATTTGGGCAAACGATTCTTTTTACTTTAAAATGGCGTTTTAGTTGATGCAGTCGGTAATAGATTCAGTGAACCAGACAGTGTTACAAATTGCATGGAAGTGCAGCGAAATATGAATGGTTGCAGTCAGTAAATAAAGAAGATTTTGTTATCTTCTCCATTATCCGTGTCCAATATCCTATCTCAATAGGGTTTAACACCTCTGTAAATGCGCGATATTACTTGAGCAGTTTGTATTGTTTGTCAGTCTTCTCAGACATGTTGCTCTCAGATGTTTTTAAACCCTCTACTGCACCACATTGCCTTTAGGCAACACAGTGTTTCTGGAACTACAGAATCTTATACAGGATATTTTAATCTTTTGAACCAATAGACCCTTTAATTGTTTGTAAACATTCCGGGCTTAGCTGGAGGCAGGAAGTTAGATTCCTATCTATTTCTATTGTAGCTGTTGTCATAGTAACGATAAACAAATGTCTAACTGTTTTTGGAAATATCAGATAAACCTTATTTTATCGTCTCAAATGTCATTCCTCTTGTTCTTGCACCTTAAGCCACAGCAGGACCACATTTTTCAGTTGTAGTTTTTAAAAATCGCTAGTTTTAGTTTAATCTTATTTCTCTTGATCACTTCCTGCCTCCAGCTGATGTCACTGATGATGTCGGCAGTTAAAGGGTCTATAGGAATAATCAAAGTACAGGCCCATGAGGTGCAGTCAACAGGTGGATAATCTGGGGACTGGACTGTAATGAAAGTTCAGTTTCAGTTGTTAATGCCATATACAGTAATAGAAAAGAAGAATTTTGTTTTTGTTTTGGCAACGTTAAGGGGTACTGCAGAAGTGTATTAGAATAAATTATGGCAAAGCACTCGTAGTCAGTGCTGCTTGTAGCACACCATGCCTCATGTGTATGGGGAAGTGCTTAAAGAAGGTCTCAAGTTTTATTTATTTGACAGAGACAATGCAATCGGACACAGTTACGAAACAACATTTGCAGCTGATGTGATGCACAAAGCGTTTTTAGCGCCCACACACACCTACAGTATTAACAAGATCTAATAATAAAACAGTGTTAATTCACATACTCGGGAATTCTCACACTCATTTGCAAATGGAAACAACCTTGAATACTTTTAAACTCAAGACTTATGTCCGGTGGTGAACACTTTACACTCAGATATGGTCTTAAAGGCCCTGCACAAGAAAGAGGAAAAGAAAACATGAGAATAGAATAGAATTTATTGTCTACAGGAGGTAGAAATTAATCTTTGACTGACCACACATAAAAACACAAGACTAGGACAAAACAAACCTGGTAGAAAAACACAAAGTGTTTGTGACGTTCAAACTCAGTCCGAACTTTGTAATTCTTCACAGGGATGACCACATTATCAGAATCAGAATAGTATTTATTGCCATTGTTATGAACAGGTTCACAACAAGGAATTTGTTGCAGTCGATCGTGCAACATGAAACATAAATCATGAAACACATAACTTAGGTAAATAATAATCTATAAAAGCTTTAAAACTATAAGACTATAAGGGCATGCATAAGAAGATTAAAATAAACTATGGTAAAGACAACAACAATTGACATAGAACAAGAGCGTGAGTGTATTTACAGATTAGCATTAAGTGATAGCAGCGGATCTAAGTGTGGACATACCACATAGTGCAACAGAGCAGTGCAAATGGCTGGAACAGGTTATTATGTTCATGAGTCTGATGGTGGGAGGTTTGTGTCTGAATGGACCGTAGCCTCCTGCCTGAGGGGAGAGGGGTGAATAGTCCGTGACCAGGCTGAGAAGGGTTAGCTGTGATCTGACCTATACGCCTCCGGGTCCTGGAGGTGAACAGGTCTTGGAGAGATGGGAGCTCACAGCCAAATCACCTTCTCAGCAACAGCACAATTACGCTGCAGTCGATGCTTGTCCTGGTCTGTAGCGCTGGGGTACCACACGGTGATGGAGGAGGTGAGGATGGACTCGATGATAGAACTGCATCAGCATCCTGGTCGGCAGCTTAAGTTTCCTCAGCTCCCGCAGGAAGAACATCCTCTGCTGGGCCTTCTTGATGAGGGGGCTGATGGTTGGAGTCCACGATGGAGATAGGGGTGGGAGAGTCTTTTCACAACTTTCAGGGTCACTGTCACAGTAATGCTAACAAAGACAAGCCTTCAATATCGCAATCGATAAAAATGCTTCATAATTACGTGGATGGACTTTCCACCCAAACCACTGCATATTTAATATACTGCAGGAGGACAAAACAGATTTTATTTGACTACGAGTTAAGACTTCTTTTTTTTAAGCTTGGTCGGCAATACATTCCACACACTTTGGTAAAGAATAAAGGCCAAGGAAGTTCTGCAGTGTGGAATCTTACTGTTCTGATTTATTGAAGGTGCCTCTGTTGCTACTTTGTTTCTGAACAAATGAACTGAGGAGAAGGTTAGATCACGTTCAATGCAGAGAAACGTTCATCTGGATGAATTTAGCAGAGGCTTGTGGAACATGTGTGCCAACTCAGGAAGTAGTATGTTAAGCAACCCTGGGTTATAGATTATTGATACATTTGACTATTAATTTGAGAAAGCCTTGATCTGCTAAAGCTGAAGACACTGTAGCCAGGTTTGTGTGTGGAGTTTGAACGTTCTCTCGGTGCCTGCGTGTGTCCCCCAATCGGCTTCCTCCTGGGGCCTCGATGAAAGAGTGTGTTTGGGAGTGTGAGATAACAGATGGAATCTAGATCGTGGTGTGTTTGCATGCATGAGTCTGTTACAACCCAGCTCAGCTAGGATAAGGAGACGTAACAAAAAACAAGATGTAAAATAGATGAATGAAGTTGTAATTTAATAAAAAGGAATGTAAGAGGTAAAATTAACAAGGGGTAACAAAAATGACCAAACTAAGGCTATTTGCAATATTTACAAAGGTTAACTAAATTAACCTAAACTAATGGCTGGTGTATTTTTTTTTGTCTTAAGATTTTTAGATGTCACACTGCATGACATGGGTATGGTAAAATCATGAGCTGCTCTCGTCTCCACTCTGCCAGTGTTCAAAGAGACAATCATAACTACGAACAAAGTTTTGTCGTAGCAGTTTCAGGCTTCAAAAGGCGTGTGTTTAGCGCAGGCGAGCGTAACATGCTAGCGGTGTTTATTTCTGCGGAAAAGTCCAAAGAAAGTCAAAGGTCCGAGATGCTCTCTGCAGCGCGAGGATGGCTCACTCTACGACTAGTGTTTCAAAATATCAGACACTGCCTGATGTCGGTCGTAGCTCGTCTTTGGTCGTACGACGGTTCTATTTTAAATCTTTGTCCCTGTCTCACTGTATGACGTAAGACATAAGATTTTCAGCTATGACCTAAGATTTTTCTCACGACTAGTGATCGTATGTCGTAGACGTCTAAAATCACACAGTGTACACCCGCCATAAGACAATCAAAAAGTGCACAATACCAAAATACTAAAGCTAAACACAAACTAACTGGTGTCTCAGGATAAGCCTTAAAAAAGGCAAGAGACACAGAAAAACACACGAACAGCAGATACAAGTTAAATAACGGAAACTAGTGTCAAAAGTTAACACTAACAACGCCGAAACACAGAACACAAAATGGCACACTGGCCACAAAGACCAACAGCCCAAAATGTTTCCAAGTGTGGCCTTTTATAGGCGTGGCTGGAGTCGGCCAGGTGTAGAGCTGCCCCACCAATCACACAGCATCAGATCCAAGGAACCAATCACCAGCCAGGACTCCCGACATAGTCCCCCAATCCCCGGAAGGACCACGGCAGCGAATTTACATGATGGGAAAAACAAACTTATGCTGCCTTCATGTGCTCTGGTAAAGACAATCCTTTCCAGTTGTGAAGTAGACATTTCTAGTGCATTGTGTTCAAGTGCTTTTGTGAAAAAAACACCAATACACTATAAACAAATAAATTCACGTGAGAAAGTCATCTACAAACTGCTGAACCACTGCTACTTCAGAATCAGAATCGGTTTTATTGCCATGGTTATAAACAGGTTAACTAGGAACTGGGATTTTTTTGTTGGTCGATCGTGCAACATAAAACATATAACTTAAGATAAATAATAAACTATAAAGACTTTAAACTATAAAACTATAAGGGCATGCGTATAAGAAGATTCAATTTAAACTATGATAAAGACAACAACAATTTGACATAGAACATCAGCGTGAGTGTATTTCCAGATATACAGATTAATTGAGTGTTAGCAGCAAATATGAGTACTTTGTATCTGCTTTGAAGAAAAAAAAAACATATAAAGATTAGACAGTAAGTGTATAAAAAGATACAATATTAAAATTAAGTAGCTGAATAGCTAAATGCATAGAGTCGGCTTCATAACAATCAGCTATAAACATATTATCGCCCGCTCTCTGTTGTGTTGAAACATCAATGGTTATCTCCTCTCGAGAACTCAGGCATCAAAATTATGTCCCAGTTTCCCGGTGGAAAATACGAGATGAGGTGGTGTTCATGTGCAATTTTCCACTCAACAAGTGGTATTCACCATAATTACGAGACCGCATGAAGGCAGCAATAAGCCACACAACTGCATACAACAAAAATGAGGGAGACTGAAGGCCTGGGGCTGTAACAAGTCTCATGTGTGTTCATTGTTGTAATGTGCCCTGTCCTGGTCAAATTGACGAACAAAGTAAATTGCAAATTAATTAAACCTCAATACTGCATTATGTTTCCAATAAGAGCAGCCCAAGAGTGGGGCTCTGTGATTGAAATGGATGAAATGAAATTCAGATTATTGCATCAGGACCTTGGTTCCCTATTTCCACCACATGTTTTATGAATATGGAATTTTCTGCCAGCTCTTTAGCTTTGAAATATTTGCTCCTGAGTGATTGCAATTTTCCTCTTGAGATCCATTTCTAAACTTGGTACATCTGTAAATTATTATTGTTGACAATGTACTAGTGTATTTACTGATCAGCAGGTCACCTGTTTAGCACCTTGGTAACCGTCTCATTTTCTAAACCACATGTAGTTATTATGGGTACATTACTATGTGAAATAAATACATCTAAACTATGAAGAGATCTTGTCAGAGCAATTTGGGCGAAAACTCTCATGAATAAATTAACTCACAGAATGAAATCGGTCTCCGAGGAGGCGCCCGTGTACCTCACACAGCCCATCGCTTATTTCCTATTTACTAGCGTTGTGTACGCCGCGGGCAAACAGGCCTTACAGTGGATGTACATGCATTTACATAATCAGAGGCATAATTACACTGATGCGGGGTTATATGAAGTGTGACTCATATCAACGCCATAAGCTTGTTGAGAAAAGATGCGGTATAATTAGGTCTCTTTGGAAGTGCGCGTCAATGGATATTACCGATATTGAAAAGAGCTTTTGAAAATGGTTACTTGTCCTGGTTCCAATTGCCCACCTCAAACAGGCTCTAATGAGGGGCCTCTTTTATGTTGTTTTTGTTTGGAAAATATGACAGATTCGGTGCATGTGAATGTTTTGCCTAATATATACTATTGATATCTTCCACAGTGAGCTTTTCCAAGGAAAGGAAAGCGTGTTTTCAAAGACAGTATTTCAGAGACCTCTCATCGATCCTTCATACTCTAAATGCACTCTCTCTCCCCTCCTCCTTCCTTGTTTGCCACACGCTTCATTTCCACCGCAGCAGCAGAACTATCAGCCATCGCAGTCACTCCCAAGAGGTTGAGTTCACGTGTCACAAATCATTGAAAATAAACATTTGCCTCCTCGCTTTCAGACCGTGAAAGGAGGAGATAGTTCGCTGCTGCACCACTTGTTTCTAGCTCTCAGAATGCCTCTCATTTTGACATGGATTAATTAAATGTGCGTTTCTGGTGTGTGGGCAGCTTTGGTAGACAGCAAAGTTAAGCAGGGAGGACCGCTAAAGAAATAACTGCAATGATTTTTTTCAGACTCTTGTAAAGTTGTTAGAAGTACAATATCGGCTATCCCTCCCTGTGTTTTTTTTGCATTGGAAAGAGCTCAGTCACGGCCCTGACCCAACTAGGCCTCAGAGGAGCTGAGAATCATTGCAGTAAAACACGGTAAAAGTACACCTATATTGCATATTTTATGATACAGACTTTTGCTTGTAATTTTGGAGCCTTTTTACTTTTTTTTTGCAGTCTTCTGATATTTGTCTTTCAAATGAGCTCCTTTTGAAGTATCTACTAAACATGAATGTCCTGAATAAATCATCCTATGCCCCTAAGAAAGCGCCCCCTGCTGTCACACTTCAACACTGACACATTGTACAGTTTAGAAGCATCATGCACAAGAATCATTAACAAGACATTTTTAAAAATCGGCATCGGCCTGAGAAAATCCCATGTCGGTCGACCTCTAAAACTAGTTCTTGATCAAATGCGCTACATTTAGATACTGGCAGTGCACGGTGTTTATTCTACAACAGGGGTCTCCAACAGGCGGCCCGCAAGATGATTTAACCTGGCCCCTGACTTGTAGAGCACAAATTCCTGAGTATGTCAAAAAAAGTCTCTAGCCCATTCCTGTGCGGAGTTATGCCTTTTTACAGAACTAACCAGAATGCTCACTCTAGCCACTAGGGGACAGCTTAAATAAAGAAAGGAAAGAATTCCACACGTGTCCAGCAGAGGGCACTGACATGAGAAGAGATCAGGATATAAACAACACATTATAATCACGTGGTAAATGGACAATACAATAGTAGCTTACCACCACCAAGTGCTGCGTGAATGAATAATGACTACAGTGTAGCAGAGACTTGTGACACAGGCTTGTTAAGTGCAATACAAGTGTAAGCCGAGGTTTCAGTCCTGTCAGGCTCAATATTATTCATTTATTGAAAAAAGGTTCCTCAATAGTATATTCCCAATCAAAACATATTTTACTGGAGCTTTTGTTTATAGAACCCGCCAATACCCTCCCGATATATTTTGGCCCCCAGCGAAATTTACTTGGAGACCCCTGCTCTACAATATAAGACAATGATCACAAAAGAAATCAACCCTTCTTCACGGAAAACAGCTTTAATTTGCCTTTTGAAAGTCCGATGTTTGGACCTGGTTTACGGGTGTGCTCTTACACAGTTCATTCCTCACCATTCTGGGCTGAGCGTCAAAACAATTACATTTCAGAACTTAACGTTGGTTCTGGTTTGCCCTCTGTTGCAGCGCTATGACATCATCTGCAAACCCTCTAGAGAAAGGCTTCTTCTGCTTGATTATAAACACTGCAGAGCTACTCGTGCTTTGAGGATGCTTGAGAAACTATAAGATTTATAGGCAGAGTTCACCCTGGAGAATTAGCACCAAGGAAGGTATTTCAAAGTAAGAAGTTGACTTGAGTTTTCTCTTAATACACTTTACTAAATTAAGATTCACCTAAACATTTGCAGTTTGTGTTCGACATGTTCGGAACAAGAAGAAAATGGATCTAGAATGTGATTTATCAAGCATTTGAAAAGGTGTTAAAAGCCTTTTGGGGAGATTGGAAAGGACAAGAGACAATTTTCCGAAAGAATAAATCGACCAAAGATTTGCACAGGCTCTCGACCTCCATCTGAAATGATGTCACCGCGCTCTGGAACATTGTGGGCACAACGTATTCCCGTCCCCGTTACAAGTGACAAAACCATCATTCTCTCCCTTTCGATGATGTATCGCTGACATCTATTTGTTGGTGTCTCAGCACTGACGCGTTACCTGTGAAACTATTCAAGTCTCTCAAACAATCATTGCAACACACACACTATCTGCAGCCTTTTGAATCCAAAGAACTGCAACCAATATTTACGAGTCGGTTTACTGTGAATGTGAGCACACAAATATGGCCGATCAAGCACGCAGGTCAGCAGTCATTTTGAAGGCGTCTGTATTGGCCAGTCGGTCACTGATAAGAGGGCATAGCTTTTGACTTCATATGCTGCCGGCGCTTTGGCAGAAAACACATTCCTGACTGGCTTATTAATAATTATGTGAGCAGCCGCGGGACACAGTATTCTGTCATCGCTGCGGACGCCCACAGTATTTCTGTCAAATATTGCAAATCTCCTAATTATCACTTGCAGCCTAATGGAAATTATTGCAGACATGCGTGATGCCATATATGATTGTTGGCATTCAGAGACCACAACCAATCTGTTCGTTTGTGTTCAAATCGTTTTAATGTAATTCTGAAGAGTCTCGTGCCAGGTCCAACTGACTAGAAGAGATATCGATGACCCTTATTGTCCACATATTTGAGAGTAGTTCTCTATATGCTCTTTTCAAAAAAGGTAGAATTGACAGTGAAGCTGACTGCGACTGAAATATGTTATAAATGTATGTAATAATCCTTCATTAATACACATACATTTCATAGACTCATTGCTGTATTTGCAAACGGGGACTTAAGAAACATGAAATCTCTCTTCCAAACATGTCCCTTTCTTTCTTTCCCTTTTTTTATCCTCAAAACTAGGTCTAAAGGTCTATTTTTTTCTTGACCATGCTTCTCATCCCTCTATACTTTCTGTCAATTGAGAAAGCTATTTGTTCAAGGTTTGCAATTTCCAAAAGCGGTTTGTCAGTCGGAGTCTGTGGACCTCGATCTGAGCTTGTGTCTCACGGAGGCAGTGATTAAACTAGATGAGATGGTGTCTTGATGCCCTTTGTATTGATTTCTACCTGGATGACCAGAGAACCCGGAAAGAGAAGGTTGGACCATGTTGAATCTATCCCGTTGTATTCTTGCCACACAGAGAATGTCTCTGTTTTTAGAAAGGTAGATTATGCTGCATGCACTCTTACTGGTCTTAAAAATATGGACATGCCGTGCCAAAATGGAGGAATGCACTGCCTTACAACTTGAGAAGGTACATGAATATTGTGTTCATGTTATAGAATTCTATTTCTGTTTGAAGGCAGGTGCAAATAGTTTTAAATACATTTAAATACAGGTCTAAGGAAAAATATCCACGTGCCGCTTCCTTGTTTAATTTGCTTGTATTTTTCTCTGTTTGATATGTCTTAAATGACTTTCAAACTGTTCCTATGCTTGATCAAATCAGCAATAGATGAAAATCACAGTGAGGCAACTGTTGTGTTTTTTAATTGTTATTTGACTTTCCAAAAACAAACAATTGATTTCAAAGTCAGTGTTTTTGCCATACAGCGAGAAGGTCCTGCGTTCGAATCCCTGACCAGACTTCTGTGAGGAGTCGTCATGTACTCTCCTCGCCAGTATATGTTTCCTCTGGGTGCTCCGGTTCCCTCCTCCTCCAAACACGGCAGCAGCTCAGGACTAACCCTCCATCTGGTCTATGCAATGTTGTTCAATTGCATAATGGCAATAAAAGCACCAGGCATCTCCAAAAAGTAGCTCGCTAGCCCTGTCCTATTAGCTCTCGAAAGGCTTTCCACATTTCTACATGCTCTTGATCATATTTTAGATGAATTTTATTTTTATTTTCAGCATGTTGAACACACTCTCCAAACATTTAAGTGGAAAATCAACTAAATGTTCTATAATTATGTTGAAATATTTTGCTTTGGTTCTACCTTGGATGCATTCTAACCCGAGGTTCATCAAAGCATAAGAAAGTCTTGTTCAAGTAGCTCACAGGGCACATATAAGCAATCTTTATTAATGAAAAACGTTATTGTACCATCTTTAAAGTCCCATCTTAAGCAGACTGGCTATATAAAGTATGTATATGTTCGAACATGTATGTCAACTTTGCATGTTGCTTGTTCTGTTGTTGCTTGTGGAGATTGAGAGTACATTGTGTGAGGTTGCATAAAAAACAAAAGGAAACAATCCTACCCTCTTCACAAATGATATCCGCTCGAACCATCTATTTCAAAAGGCCTCTGCAAAGATCCAATTTAGTTCTGAACATCAAATCACCACACCCCCTCACCCGGGAGAAAATGCATTGTTTGTTTTCAGAAACCTTCACCTCTTCAGCAGGGGGTTAGGTAAGTCTGCGACGCTTCCCCCCGCACCCAACCCCTTCGTCAGCACGCGACCTTCCTCCCCACTTCAGCCCTCACCATATGCACACAACGCAAATTTGAACACTTGATAGATGCAGAGAAGTAGCGGGCTGTGTCCCTAATGACACCAGCCAGCGCTCCCACCAACCCCCCCTATTCCCTACTCTCTTTCGGTTATCTCCCACCTTCTCTGTCAACACCATCCATCAACGTAGACCTTTTGGCAACATCACAACACCTGCATTCTCATCAGCCGCCCGAAACGAGAAAGCGAAGGAGGGAAACACAGCAAGGGACAGAAGCACGGGGAGGGCAGTGATCAGAAGTGCAGGCTCGGACAATATTCCACCTCTCTGCTCCTTTGCCATTTTCGGGATGTAAATGAGGTTAGGAGACATTCAATACTATCAAGCCTTGGGAGCGTCGGGTCTTGGAAAATTGACAATGATAGGTTGGATGTCTTTTGAATGTGAAAGATGAGCAGGTTAGTGTGGACGTTAAGTAACACTGGACGGAACCTTAGGACCTCGAAAAAAATCAATTGTTAAGTCTTTCCCAAAGCAAAACGACAATGGGTTTAGGTAGGTTAGTATAGACATTAAACAGCCCTTTCTCCAGCCTTCGAACAATTATGAGATCAATAGTTTGGCTGTGTAGCGCTTGGAACACGCTTTACAATCGGGACAGAAAGTGCAGTGAGAGGCTTGGTACTCGCCGATTTGGAGAAGAGACGACTGTCCGTCTATTTACGGAGCTGGATGGAAAGTAACAGCGTCCAGGCACGCGAGTCGCTCCGGACGAAATGGAACCGAACCGCTTGTTTAAAGCACAAACAAGACGTGAAGCTCCCGTGCGTGTGTTCCCTTTGCACTCTTCCACCGACTCTTCCTTTTGACTTGACTCCCTTGGCACTGCATCATCGTAAATCTTAGCCTTATGCCTTTTCAAAACCGCTCAAAGCATCATCCGCGAATGGCACTTCACTTACTTACCAGGACTGTCATGCGGAGAATCCCAATTCAGCCTTCTCCATGTCTCCGGGGGTTTTCAAAACGCCTGCCTCCCCCCCAAAACGATGGAGAAGCGGGACGCACCGATGAGAGATGATGGGGGGGGGGGTTTGAGGGGAAGTACGGGGTTAAGGGCGCGTGCTAGTTTTTGTTTTTTAGAATCCCACCGTCCAACGAGCGATTCCAGGTATCTCCAGTTGTACTGTATCCAGAAATCCTAAATCCAACAGCAACGGTTGGGTGACATGTAAACACACGGGTGGCACACGCGGCGGCTCACATGCATGCTGCTGATGCTGCTGTACCGAGGAGAGAAGAGAGGGAACCAGAAGAGGAGGGAGGAGGAGAGGAGGGGAGGGGTGGAGAGGGAGGAGGAGCTGCAGCAATAGGGGAGAATGGGGCTTCGGCAGAGGAGAAGGAGAGAAACGCGGAGCACAGCGTTGTGAATCAGCAGACCGGGGCAGCGGCAGATTCAGGGCTGCAGCAGATTTGAGAAATTCTTTCAGCACAGCGGCACCTGCTGTTACGAAGATTCATGGACAGTCAGAATGCAAAAATCACATCAAGTTCAAATGGCAAAATATCAAAGATAATATTGAAACAATTAGCGGTTTGTTAAGTTTTGTATCATTTATTTCAGTTGTAGGTCTATTTGGTTTATTCGTCTTTATGTTAATCAAGGCAGTGGCTCTAAACTGGGTTCGTCTCAGGATCCTCCATATTCCCAGGATGTCCAGCCACGACCCAAATAAGAATTGAATGTGTTACATATATTATAAGAAACTGAATTTTCCCCACATGAATTCTTTAAGAAAGTAAAGCATTCATTTTATCAGACTGTGTTTCTGCACTTGGGTAGAAGATAATGAATTAAACAACTGTTCCCTGGGGAACGCTCACGACCCACAGAAAATTGTTTCACTATCCAATTTTGGTCCCCACCCACCAGTTGAGAACGTCTGATTTAAAGATAGAGCAGCAAAGTGGCGCAGCAGTTAGTGTTTGTGCTTCACAGCTTGAAGGTCCCACCTTCCCACCTAGACAAGGCCTGTGGAGTTTGCATGTTCTCCCCGTGTCTGTGTAGGTTTCCGGACACAGGTTTCCCCTACCACTAAAGACATGTGCAATAGGCGAATCCTCCAGTCAGGTGATTCTAACCATCAGCCTGGCTCCACATCTGGAGATGGGTCCCCGGGCGCTGCACTGCGGTCGCCCACTGCTCCTTACGAGTTGCTCTAGCGGCATCGAAGGATGAGTCAAATGCAGGACACATTTCCCTACAGAGACAATAAGGTATACCTTACCTTACACTATATTCTGCTTTGTTGTTAGAAAATGCAATATTGATCTTAAACAGGATTCTCAACTGGGATGCTGTCAGGACCTACTATAATCAACAGGTAAACATTAAATGAAGCTGAAATTATAACCAAAACTAAAGTATTTTTTTTACAGATTCAGCAGTTGTTCTATGTCAAATTGTGGTTGTCTTTTTTATAGTTTAAATGTAATCTTATTACGCATGGGTTACACGTTGCCATTTCGACAACCCCCTCCGACATTGAGGTCTAATTGTCGGAGTGGGGGCATTTCCATTATTTATCAAACGTCCCGGCACCCTGACATTTTTTGTTCCCCTTTGTCGGAGTGGTGACACTTTACCTTTTGTGCAACGTCCTGCCATTGCGACACACAAGATAATTAAAAAAAAGATGTGGGCCTACTAGAATGACCTATATTAACGAAAATGAAGTGTCAAGAGTACAAGGAGCAGATAACTCTAACCCTAACTACTGTCGGAATGAGGGTACCTAAAAGTGTCAGATTGGGGGGACGTCGCAATGGATGGTTGTTAGAATAGGGGTTTGATGCCTTACGCATGCCCTTATAGTCTTATTGTCTTATAGTTTAAAGTCTTTATAGTTTATTATTTATCTAAAGTTATATGTTTTATGTTTCACGTTGAACGATTGACTGAAACAAATTCCTAGTTGTGAACCTGTACATAACCATGGCAATATAACTGATTCTGATTTTGACACATTATATTTGGGTTTGAGTGCTCTCTCATACCGTTGCCATTGTAGTACAATGTGACCCGCTGTGGGAACCAGGGACACATGTCGGCAGCCCGACTTTCAAGAAAAAAGCAAGAAAAGGTTTTGTTTTTTTTAAATTGGTGATTTTCACTTTTTTGCAGAATCGTTCAGTTGAAGTCACGAAGAAGCCTCTCTATGTTTAAGCTAGCAGTATTGGTATATTTAAAAGCGTAAACTTTTAGGTTCAAACCGCCTTGATTTGGGAGATTTCTGAGCATGCTGTAGGGGCGTGACTTTGTCTGTGTCTATTTGCATACAGGGTAAACACCGCGGAGGAGGCACAGGCACCACTACTTTGGTTTGCGTAGTTGACACATGCTTTAGCAAACAAATGCCACACAAAAATGGCAGTTTTATACAAACGCCTATTGTCAATCAGTTTTCAGGTTGAAAAAGTCTTGAGAAATGTGTGGCTTCATGACTATGTAATGCTTCCCCTGTGTCTCACGGAGGCCACTGCTACTTACGCAGGAAAATGGATTTACCACGCGTTTGCTGAGCAGAAGGCACGCAAAGGTTACTTCAGACGGGTGAGTGAAAGTTGTTTTTTTTTAAATCGCTGGTGGCCGCTGTGCCAAAGGTTGTTTGATGAGGCTATCGTTGTGCTGTTGTTAGCTAACGTGGTGCGTTAGCATGGGAGACAGTCATGTAGTCACGAGGAATTAGCCTGCTATTTACACAAAATAAAGATCTCTACAAACGTAAACTACTCCATAAATGTAGTCAGCGCATCCCTAGCTTTCAGCCACTTCTTATTTGAGAGAGATCCGCTTCATATTTTCGGTTTTATGCCCATGTACATTTACTGGGTTTGTGCAGTGAAACGCAAACACAATGGGATCACGCGCGGTGATACGATATGAGAGTGTATGTGCATTACAAAAGTGGTACAGGAGTCTTTTCTAAAGTTATAACTTCTGTTATGTCCGGTTAGAACTGCTGAACTCTTTGGAGAGCTTTTTCAGCCCTTTGGCCTTTTGGGAAATGTTAACTTCAAATCGCCGCTACGTCTCCAAATATTATCAGATTTCCATGCGTTACACATCATTGGAAAGCTTAGAGACTACACTCTCATAATGTATGCCCATCTCAAAATGCCCCAAAACCGAGTTGTGTCCCTGGTTTCCGTGATGGATCACAAATGTTCGAAAGATTGAGGGTCCCAGATCTGCGGTCGCGAATGTGCAGCTGCTCCTGTCTGCAGATTCTGCCTACTCGCTGTAGGCAGAGCGAAGGAAAGAAGCGCGAAAAGATGTGCTCCTCTTGGCAGCAGCTTGAGCGGGTTTGCTGTGCCTTGCCCGGTGTTTTTTTTCTGGGGGGGGGGGGGTTAGGCGCCGGTTGGAGGAGGGGTGCCAGAAAGGAGGATGGAGGGATGATGGAGAAAAGATGTCGAGGTGTGGGGTGTGCTCCCGAGGCGATGTGTTATGAATGGAAATGTATGCAGGTTTTTGAGGGTTATTCTAGTGCAGTTAGCAAGCTGTGACACGACTTTGATTTGAGCCATTGCAACTAGGAATGTCACAGTGTAAAATGTGAGTGTTAGGACTCTTGGGATTTTGTTACATGAGGATTAACGTCTTAAATAAAAATTGAAAAAATACAGAAAAATAATCCACTTAAACTTTTTTTAAACTTACAAGCAAAATATAAGTGTCTCAACCCTCAAGCCACCACCCACTCACACACTGCATTCACACAGGCACGCTGGGCGAAATGTCTTGCCCCAAAGACACAATGGCAGTATGAACCCCTCGGAGCCAGGATTTGAACCATTGGATCCAACTAAATGAGCCGCTGTCACTTTGAACTGTAATTCACTTTCATTTACTCAAAATGTTCTCAAATGGTGCAACTCAGGACTTCATGGCAAGTCAATAAAAAAATTAAAAACATTTGAAGATTCAAAATGCCACTCTAACTTCTTTTGAGGCAAGCCTAGACTGTATCATTAATTAAAATGCCAAATAAAGATTAAAAAAGTGTCAAAACTCATCAAAACAGGTTTGGTTCGTTAGGTCTTCTAATCGCGGTGATAATATTCTTAAAGACAGACCTGTGTGTTTATTTCATACCTTGACAGTTTTGCGTCTGCGACTTCAATCCTCAGAAGTGTCATGTGATGTTGCATGTCTGGTCAGCTGATTTAAACAGTCATCTGCAGCTCTTAGTTCAGCCCAAGGACAACATAGACCAACAGCACAGATGCAACGTATAAGATGCCTTGTTTGCCAGTTTCTCCTACGTATGATTTGCTGCACGACAGCGCGTTGTACAAGCAGAACAAGAACAGCTATAGTCTGCCACATCAGCAGAGGGAGAACCACCTCATGGATTGGGAGAATGCCCATTGGGACAGAAAGCAAGTACCACCGCTGTTGGATCAAAAAAGCCATCGAGATCCGCAAATGCATTTTCCAGACTGTGAACTTTCTCACACCTGGGACACAGATGGCGTCCCCAGCCTGCTATTACAAGCAGGAGTGCCAAAAACTGTTTGAATCAGCTGACCAGACACGTCACAGCAACACCACGTGACACTTCTGAGTAGGGCTGGACGATATGGCACAAAACATAACCATTTTCTTTCTGATATTGATTTTTGATTGGATTTTGTTGTTGCAAAATAAAATACATACATGTTGCTGATTCATGAACTTAGACATGCCTCTGATACAAAGCTCAGCTCAAGGAAAAACAATAGCCATCCTCCAGTTCATCCAAACTCCAAAACTAGGTGCTCATGGCTATAAACCTGACAATTATACAGTGCCATGAAGTTTATTGAGATTGACCAAAACAGAGATTGTTTTATGAAGTAAAATTTTTCCCAAAGGGTCATGACCATAGATATAATAACTGGAGATAGATGATTAC
The DNA here is from genome assembly GCA_007210695.1 of Neogobius melanostomus. Classification (NCBI taxonomy): domain Eukaryota; kingdom Metazoa; phylum Chordata; class Actinopteri; order Gobiiformes; family Gobiidae; genus Neogobius; species Neogobius melanostomus. The sequence goes on from VHKM01000376.1 coordinate 1,764,363, forward strand.
CTATTCAGCCCCATTCATAGTAAAGGTCCCAAGTCATCTGTGAAATGTACATGGCTGTTCCGTCTCCTCCTATGCAGCCTGTTCCTTAAAAGGGGAAAAAGGCGGGGCCTCTACGGGTGTTTAAAATTATTTCACCATAGCAATTTTTAGAAAAAGAAAGATCTTTGGAGCCAGGCTTTTGAGCCGTCCTAGGGAGGTCTGAAGTCCCATTAGAATCCTGTTTACCAAGTGTCTCTTGGAGTCGCACCTGGCCAACAGGGGGTGGTATTACAGCAATGTCATCTCCCCACCATAAGGACCACAGAGAAGTGCATTCTTCACCCATTGGTCATGACTCATTGAAAATAGCCGTGTGAGCCACTTTTGGGTCCCGAACCAGCAATTGAGAATCATTGGACTTATAGGTTACCATATTGATATGAAGATAAGTTGATTGTCACATGGATTATTAATCTTGTATAGTGTACAAAATGAGCCATGTTTTTGAAATTCAAATGTTCCCTCTTGTATTTTAAAGCCTGGTGTACTTGTCACAGATAAGCATGTGTAACACAAAACAATACCAAAAGAACTTCAATGAAAGCGTAGTATTATGCATATTATGAGGTGTTCTGACAGTAATCAAAATAGTGTTTATAGTCACGCATAGACCGCTTTTCACTGCCGCCTTTTGCTTTCCCATTGTGCTCTGTCGTGAGGAAACACATCCCAAAATGTCTCAATGTGTTCGCTTAACTCGGGCTTTACAAATTACCCAGAAGTGACAGCAGGTCTTGCCGATTCGTGTGGAGGAGGCACGTTCACCCCGGTGCTTTACCAGCGTCGACACACAAACTAGGTCAGTTGGTGAATTTAAATTGCCTGAACTGAATTAATGTGCGAGAGAATACGAGTCCATCAGTGCAGCTCTGAAATGAATGCAAATAATGCGCACCTTTCCGATTCAGTCACGCGTCATAGGGTCATAATTGGTGCATAGTTAGGCTTTTCACCTTTTCCTGAGATTTTTAAAACATAACGCGACATAAAAGGCTGTCCATAATGAGGCTCGTATAACATTAATGCATCTGAATGTGAACGTGTTGAAGAACATGGTGGTTTGAATTACTAATATGCACACGGCTAACAGGCCATCATCCCATTATAGTAGATCTGCGCTAGGAAACCACTCAAGGTCAAAAGCGGTCACGGCGCATTGTCCAAGCAATCCTAGATTATGCAAAATTAACATGTTTTTGCTCTTGTTAGAATCCTATGTCCTTGTCAAAAAGCGTTTTAGTAATTCTGCATAGAGAACATGTTTGACCCTCACCAGTACACATTAGCACATTGAAATTATTTCTGTGTGTGTGTTTTTAAAGGCCTTGTTCCCTTTTTCTAGCAGGGAAATGAAATGTGTGTTATGTTGTGCTGCGTCAGTGCATTCATTGTAAAAGAAGACACCACTGTGCCTGTGCATCTAATCGTAAAGCTTTTTATCGATCGTGAACTAGCAGGTTAATCGTTGCTATTCGCGTTATTAGGACAGTAAAGTTTGCCCTTCTAAAGTTGTGAAATGCGCTAACAAACAATTTGGATGTTAGGAATGCATTAAGCCTGGTTCACACAGGAAGATTTTTAAAATTGTCGGCAGATTTTTCCAAACCTGAGAGACTCCACAGATGATTTTAAAAAAACACGGGTCTAACAGTTTTGGTTGTACAGTGTGTGGTGTGGAGCCACAGGGCAAAATCAACACATCGCTCACGAACCGATTTCACTCATGAACATTCCCAGGTCAGAAGGGAAATCTTGCAAAACCTCTCGAGATTGATGTGACTTCAGAGTAAACAAACATGGTGGACGAAGATGAGGCAGTGGCCACAGTTTAGTCTGTTTTTAAAGGGGGGTTATTATATAAAAATCTTTTTCAAGCTTTATATCATGTCATTATGTCATTCCCTCCTTAAACACATGCCTGGAGTGTTGCCTTGGCTCATTCACATATTTTTGAGTAATCAGTAAAAACTTAGACGGCAGCCATTTTAGTTGTAGCTATGCCTCAGTCCTCCTAGGAACGCCCCCACCTCCTGGAGACGCCTCTGGACCTTTTGTCACCAGCCAAGCCACCAACCACTGCTCCTCAGCTCAGCAGAGCCCCCTCCCCGCACAGTAGTGTTGTTTAGATGCCACAGCAGTGTGCTGAAGGGGGCGTGTCGGAAAGCTTCTTAAAGAGACAGAGGCCTATTTCAAGACGTTCAGTACAGCCATTTTGAGAGAGCAATTTTATTCAAGGCAGTTATTTTAATTTACTGCATATACAGACCAACAGAAGGTTACGTCATCATTGTAGTATGCTATAGACTGGTGCTATGTGATTGAAAAAAGCATAATACCCCCTCTTTAACTGGGAAAAAAATAATAATAATCGTCCACCGGACTTTCTGGTGCACCAACACAGCTGTTTTTTAATTTTGGATTCCCTTCTGTGCTTCCTGGTGCTTCCTCGCTTTCTGATTGGTGACATGTCACAGTCAACAGGCGGCTGCTCGTATGTCCTCACCGTGTGTGGTCTGTCCTCTCCACACACGATGAGAAATTGTGCCAAAGCAATATCCCCAATTTGAGATCGGAGTGTCCTGACGTCCTTCTGAGCAGATGAAAGCCATCTGAACACTCCACACACGGCAGGAATATCTGATAAGATTATCTTACTGGCCATTCCAATAATCGGTGCGTCCTTAAGATTGTTGGAAGGGGAGAATCGGGGCTAAAATTGGCTTAATTATCCTGCCATGTGAAGTTATAGTTTGAACCAAAAATAACCATTACAAAAAGTGTAGACGCCTTGTTCTGAGCCAACTGTCTCCACTGTGCAGGTTAGCAGTCTTGTTGTGCGTTACTGTTGTTTTTAGCTCATAGTTGAAATACTTTGCTCTCTCTTGTGCGCTCTTATACAAATTGTTATGTACAAATTACAGAGACTTTCGGCAACTCATCAGGCATAATGATGGTGGCTTAAAAATTGTATACGAACATTACATACTGTACGACCTGCTGAACATGTGCAAATTTCATGACAGCCAAACCTGAAGGTATTTTGAAGACACACACACACACACACACACACACACACACACACACACACCACACACACACACACACAAAAACATCAAAATACAAGTCGATGCATTAGATACAAGACGAAGACAATATTCATTTTGCATGCCTCGCTGCTCCCGCTCCTCCGCATACTTATTCCGTGCTTAGCCAAAACACATTTGTGAAAATGGTTTAGAGAGTGTGAAGAGCAGCTAATAGGACGTCAAGTTCTGTGCATGAGAAAGTGTCCCAGTGCTGCAGAGAGGGGATGAATCCTCAAAATCCCCTCTCCACCCGCTCACAGAATGAATTCTCATTTGTCCAACGGTTATCATGCGTTGCTCTGTGGCTGTTGAATTCTGGGCTACGAACCAAAGTGTGCTTACACTGCTATTACTAACAAAAAAAAATGGTACGGTCGCAAAGTACACTGCCTGACCGTGAAAAAAAGTTGCCACCAAAAGACGTGTTTCATCTGCTTGTGTGACTGAGCGCACGCACAAAGACCAGACAGTTACACATCAACTCGTCTAAGCAAAGGTAATCATATCTCAGTATGTAAAAACGGTGGCCTATTCCTTTAAAGTGAAAAGCTGTTTTGTTTTTTTGTTTTTTTACAGCTGTAGCACTTGCTGTGAAGTAGGACACAGACTTTGATTATACCTCAGTGGACTCAACTATCAGTGCAGTTAGATGTGCCAATCTGTCCCTTTTAAACAAAAGAGCAAAGTACAGGTAAAGCAGGGAATACAACATTGCACAGTCACTTTATCACTCAAATATTCACCTTGTTGTTGAATATGCATGATCGGGTTGCTTTGATCATGCACAACATTTTGGGAAGACAATATTTTACAAGTATAGGCTATTTGGGTCACGGCTTGTCGTCCCAGGGTGATTGTGGGTCCCAACGCCTAACCAGTTCAGAACCACTGTTGTAGACGATGGGTTTCCAAAGTCCAAAGGGGGAAAAGTCATTTTAATAATCCTGAATAAAGCAGAGGACTTAAAAGAAAAAAGTTGTGTGAAAGATTCAAAGTCGACTGTGCCCTCTTGCAAATGGAGCTATAAGTACATTTCTTGGGGGGGGGGGGGAAGAGATGGATAAGTAGCTTCCGTGTTTAAAGGCATGGCTGATGTCTTTGCCAGTGCCGAGGATTAGCCCACCCGTTGAGTGGATTGGGGGTTGTAACGAATGCGACGTGCACCTTTACCGGAAGCGAAGGCTGCTGCGAGGCTTAGAGCTGCTAATGTGGAGACTGAGACCGTGCCAGGAGCTCCACTCGAGGCTGTGTACTGCAGATTACAGCCCGGATCTAGAGCACGGCACTGGGACCGCAGAGGACAGGAAGAGGCCCCACAGGCAGCCATGACAGAAGAAGCTTAGACTGACGCGCTATTTCCCTGCGATGGGTAAAGACTCGGAGATGTAGTAATTAGGTCTATGTGTTTAAGGGCGATGCTTCTCAAGCTGGAGTGGGGGGACCTAGGGGTGCGTGAGCGCTTTGTAGGGATTACGTAATTAATTAGTGCGAGACACTGCAGGCAGAACGATTTCATACATTTTTCTTTCTTCTGCTGAGGTTTTGAGCTGTCACTGCACAGAGATCTTCTTATCTAGCGTCCCAAAACTTTTTTCTCCAAATCCCCACCGGCTCTCAGCGTTTAAAAAGGCAAAGGTGAAGTCATGTGAGTTTAACCACACGACTTAACCTTTGCCTTTTTAAACTGTGACATCTGGTGTTTGTTGACTATGAAGCCCTGAAGAAGACGTGTGCCAATAGTAGCCAATATTTGGTCAGCTGAATAAACACAGTTCATTAAAGTGTGACTTACTATGCTCTACATGGGGAGAAGTCTTTTAGGGCAGTACCACAGAGCTTTATGCTGCGTTCCAGGCTATGGGAAAAATGCCTTGGACCGCCGTTCAAACAGGTTTTTACAGCATGTAAAGTCAGAGATGATCAGGGTGCTCTGAGTTCAGATACAAGATGAAAACAGCAACAGCCTTAGTCACAAAAGAGTGTGACATCTTGCTTGCAAACAAACAAGCAAGATGGGTGCGGAGCCGTGGCTTAGAAAGAAGGGGTCGACTGCGGCGTGGTGTGATTGCAACAAGCACGTGTTTCTACCCCTCTTCTCTCCTCATCTTTAACACTGCACACGGCTTCATGTACTGCCGTCAGGATTTCGGCTGCATCATTTTCGAGCTCTCACAGGACAAACTACAAACTGTATTCCACTGTGAGTCAAAACATTATCCGTGAGAAAGAACACACTGATGGCTCTGGTATTGAAGACACAGAAACATGATCAAAATACCAGCACGTGCACCCCCCTCCCCATAACCGCTCACCCATCACCACCCGCAGTCCGTGGAAAACCTTGGTCTGTAGGAAGAAAAACCTCGAGGACGGACTACTTTTGTACAAAAGTGACCATGGGTGTCTGTCCCACTTACTGCGCCAGGTATGAAGCTGAGGATATCACATAGCGCACCCCGACTGTGCAAAACTCTAGTCTGCATTTAGAAACGCAGGATTGGGTCCTGAGTCACAGCCTTCAATGTAACGTTATTGAGCATGTTTTGAATTGACGTTATATCTGGTGCGAAGGAACGTTCATATAACGCCAGCATCTTATTAGCTAACTGTTGTAGCATTAGCCATTTTGTTTACATACTTCATTCAGCTGGAACGCTCTGAGGTCGCAATTTTCAAATTACCAGTTGCCTAGAATACTATTGGTCAAAGTCTATAATACTGTCGGTCAAAGTGGTTAAAAAAATGAGAACGGTTGCCATGCCAATTAAGAATTCAAAATAAATAAAGTTTCTTTGAAATGGTGAAAGTCTTCAAAATGGCGTCCATAACATTGCTAGCATTCTGTGCAACCCTTTGCTTATCACCGTTCTAAGATTTATAATATTTGATTGGCACAAATAGTATTTTTCATGGTTGGTCATGGTTGCAGATTCCATCCCCTAGGTTGGTATGTTCTAATCTGCATGTAAATATAAGTGATGTTGGCAAAGACTTTTCACAACATGAAATTTCTCACGTTGCTCAAACTTCGTGCAATACTTTCACCGCTGTATCTCCTAATTGTCTATTGCTGCCAGAGCCCTACTGTCCACTTGTTGTAGGTAGGGCACACGTGGGCAGTGATCTACAGGGAACAGTATATTTAGATATTTAAAACAGTCTCCACTCTGTACCTGCAGTGTCTCAGTTCATTACTGTGTGCATATTGAGATTGTTTGGCATTTCTCCAAAGGGGTAAATGGAGCGGGGTGGAAGTAATAAAGTCAATATTACAGATGGGGAGTTGGAGTGGCCTCGGCAGCGCCCTGGTCTAAGTCATAGCTCTATATTTACAGGACGCCGCATCAGCAAAGACAACACCCAGAGGAGATAAATCGCAGCTCAGCTCAGCCAAACGTGTCAACAGTTGCTTCAGTTTCAGATGCAGGTATGAATTATTGAATAACGAAGCTGGAAATAACTTTGTTTTCCCTCATCGCAGCCTCCCACCTTTGTCTCCCAACCAGTAACCTTTCAACACGTTCATATAGAAGCACTATCTCTCCTCTACAGCATGCAGAAAGCTCCCACCGCCCCATCCTCATTGCAGCAGTACAACAAAGAGCTGTTACATTAAGGGAAAATGAATGACAACACTGATATTCGTAAGCTAACTCTTACAAAGTGAATTTTGGAGATTTCAAGAGGGAACAAAAGCCAGATTGGGAGTACAAACTGTTCTGTCTTTGAAGGACCATCCTCTTCTTTCTGAGTGAACTTAAAAGCTTCCTCTGTGAGCGTATGAACTACTGAACATCTTCAGAGATCTTTTATTCTGTGTGCTTTATAATGAGAACTTTGTTTGAGACGAGCTGTCGACGTATTGCCAGCCTCCTTAATGCAGACAGCCTACCGTAACTGTGAGCCGTTTGTGACACTCTCTTTGCAGTGAGTGTAGTGAAAGAAGAACTGAACATCAAGGTTATGGAAGCTTGTATTGATCGCTGATCGCAGCTTGTGAAAGGACATCTCTGCTGTTGGGGAAAGCTTGTGTAAAACACACAATCACACCTCCCATAGAGAAATGTGTACTCCTTACTCCACTTATACTCTTGTAAGCTCTCAATAATAATAATAATGGCGATTTACAAGATTGTGTTTAAAAGTTTCTCAAGTGCGACACCGTTGTCTTTCATTCACTCCATACTCGGCGGTGGTAAGGTACTCGTGCATCCACAGCTGGCCTGGAGTAGAGTAACAGAGAGCTGCCAATCACTCACGCACACACACTGCTCTGACACCTTACTTTCTGGGCCATGTCGCTTATTAGATTGATATGCAAGCACTGTATATAAATCTGGCACTAGCCTTGCCTGCAGGCTGCTGTATTATGAGTTCACAAACATATAAGAATCCATCTTGTGCTGCTCGCGCTGATTTGTTTTAATCTACACATCTCATTGTTTTATCCAGTCACGCGGCCGTATTGCTGTGAGTGGATGCTTTATACTTGCAACTCACATAACAGCTTTAAAAACTATAGAGGTCATCTATCAAGACAGTTGATTGCACCAAAACTTACTATTTGAAATGGCTGAGATCGGGCCCAAAAATTAAGCCTGACCCGACCCAAGCCCACAGGCATAAAGCCCGACCCGAGCCCACAGGCATAAAGCCCGACCCGAGCAATTAACTTGAATTGGAGCCCGAGCCTGAAACAAACCCAACGTAAATAATTATTTACTTAATGCCCGGTCAGAGGCTCTGCGCAGTGCATTCAGCAGCAGCACCGAGAGGAGCGCTCCATGTGTGAGAGGTACACGCACGGGATACGTGCACGCAGCAGCGTTGCGCACATACCTGGGCAGGCCGAGAGATGTGTGTGGTGTGGGCCGGGTTAAGGCCTTTTTATGGCCGATCCCGCCTAACACAACCCCGTCCGCTTGACGCAAGCCAGAATCGTTCGCACTTCTCCGTTGCTCCTCTGCGTTCATGTTGTAATGTGTATTTTAAACCATTTTTTTAACATAAAAAGTGAAAATACAAAAGCACTCATAGGAACAATATATTCATGACAAATAACTTGGAAAAGGGAGACTGAAGGATTGGCTCCCACGTGCGTCCAGCACGTAAACGAGGAGATGTCGCTGAAGTCTAAAAGAGCCTTTACGCTCAAAAGCTGCAGCAGCACAGGCTGTCAGTGTCCCTCCTGCCGTGTCTCTCTTCTCCTCCTCCTGGTTGTTCATAAACATCGCGCTGCATTTGCAAACGCCTACTTTACCCACAAGCAGATACCAGACTTCTTATTTATCACTGTAAATGAAACGCTGTCCTGAGAGAAAGAGTGAATGGCGATGTTCTCAAAGCTGGCCACGCTTTTTCAACGTACAACAATCAGCACGTGCGCCCGCTCACCACCTCCCTCCGCTCCCAGCGCCGCAGAAATACGTTTAATCATATTTTGTTTCCAATAGTCTAAGCCTATAGCTTAGAATTGTATTAGATGTTATAATGACATAAATAAATAGAAAAGAAATAAATAGAAAATATTTTTTTTTTTTTTTTTTAAAGTCCTTGCAGCCCGACCCGACCCAAACCCGACTGTCATGCGTGATATCTCAGCCCGGCTCGGGCCTAAAATCTTACCTCTACCTGTATTACAAATCTGATATGTAAGTGACAAATGCCGCCTTTGCTATGACTAATCCTATCAGATCTTGGAAGCGAAGCGGGGTAGGGCCAGGTTGGAACACCAGGAAGTGAGTGGTTGGTGGGGTTTGGAAGCTCACTTCGGTCAGTGTACTCTAGGGCAGCTTTGGCTAAAATAGTTGCTTACCTCCAAGTTTGGTGTGGAAGAATAACGGACCAAATTCTAAGGCATCTTTGAGCATCTGGACAAGTGCTATATAAGTCTAATCCATTTAATTTTATAAGAAAAAGAAGAAGAGCTTTATTTGTACAGCGCCTTTCACACACATGGTCACAAAGTGCTTTACATGAGACAATGCTGCATGAGTCAAAACTACATGAATGACTCTCCTACTGATTCCCTTTTGCACATGAGCAAACACTTGGTAAACACTTCCTAAATATGTAATAGATTTGAGCTATGATTGGCTAAAACAAGGCTCTCTTCATCCAATCAGCAGCAAAAGGTCATCCTCCCCAAGCAATTTAAACCAGAGCAATCTCATTACTGTTCTAATGGTATTCACACTGTAATATCAATCTGGCTCCAGCAAAGTTAAGGTGGAATAGCTACTGATTGGTAAGACCTCTGTTTGTAAATACACCTGTAGCTTCAGATTATTTATTTATTTATTTTTATTGCATCACCATGTTTTAAGGATCAGTGGAAGTCCATGTTGTCCAGTGGAGTGGTTTAGTGTAGAGAGAACTCTACACTCTCTCACACCCCTGCATGTCAAGTACAGCATTTTCCCTTGTACCTAATAATATGTCCTGTTCTTTTATTTTCCATTTACCCACTTGTCTAGACTCGTTAGCTATATTTCTCAAGCCGGCTGTCACATGGCGTTAAAGTAACTTCACTCCTCTGCTGCAGTAATTCACTGGGGCAACGGCCAGCTCCATCTTCCCCGCTCTCTGCACAGCCGAGCACTACGGCAGACGCACCCCCCTCACCACTGCAGCATAAAAGAAATTTACGCCTCATTTCACCAAGTCGGAGCGGCGGGGAAACACATGAATTATGGCTCATTTGAGAAATAAAGGCAGATGAAATGCGCGCGTTTCGTCGGGACGCCAGCGCGTTTCCGATGAGGGAGATTGCCTCGCGGATTCATTCACAGCGCGCGTGTTGTAGGTCATGTTAAAATAATGTAAGGGCACTATAAACGAGCAGGCAACCCGACAACTGCAGCGGCGTTATACAACACACAGGCGCACAATGGGACAGAGAGGAGAGGCAGGGACACTTGTTATGTGTGTGTGTGTGTTATTGGATGCGTTTCGTGGAAGATAGGAATTGGGGTCTGGAGAATGAAGAGCGGAGAAGAAGCAAACAATTGAAGGATGTGTATATATGTATGTCGTGTTATGAAGCTGTTATTGAAGTTGAGTGTCTAGCTCTGTCACTTCACAGCAAGGAATTCTCCAACAGTGTGGATCCATTCTTTGTGGAGTTTGCATGAACTTCCCACATAGGTTTTAGTATCCTCTAACTCAGTGGTTCTCGTACTGAGTTGGGATTATTCAGGTGGTACTCCTACTTTTTACCCTTCTTTTAGACGTGGTTCAGTCCTAATTTGAGAGATTTGAAATATTTCATAATGCGGTACTTAGGGTGACTAGACGTCTTTTGTCAATTGCAGCCATTATACTTTTGAAAATCTCAACACCACTAACGGACCAAAACAAAAGAAGATCCTAGTTTATGGTGACCAGACTTTCCCATTAAAAACTGGGACTTAATGGGAGTTTTTGAAGGGTAGCCAAATTGTGACTATTTTCACTCATATTGAATGGTCAAACTTACTCTTTATGAAAGTCTAATCTCAGTTAAATGGACCAACTAGCATCGAGGTGATAGACCTTTAGCTGTTAAATTGGTTCAGCCAATAATCAAACTCTGTGTTTGATGAAACATAATGACTTCTGGCAATGTATACAAGTAAAACAGCTGCTTTAGGCATGGTACTGGTGAAAAACCGGGACACCTGGGACAAAGCTTGCGTAAAACTGGGACAAATCAATGATTTTGGAGAATCCATTGGGACATGGGACAGAGGGCTCAAAACTGGGACTTCATGCAGCTAAAATCTGGAACAGTCTTCATGAGGATGTGAGACAGGCCTCAACTCTGACAATGTTCAAATCCAGGCTGAAAACAGCTCTTTTTACCCGTGCATATGAAAACTGAAAGTATTTTATCTGCACTCTTGCCTTTTACTGTAATTGATTGATTTTATGTTGATGTTTTATTGATTGATTTAATCTGTTTTCTTGTAATTTTCTGCAACTGTGAAGCACTTTGAATTGCCTTGTGTATGAATTGTGCTCTACAAATAAACTTGCCTTGCCTTACTGTCCTGGGTAAACTGGGACATCTGGTCACCCTATCCTTGTTGTTTCCCCAGGAGCATAGTTTGACGAAAGGGTCCAAAATATTTGAGGGGGCAAAATATAATCCTTCAACAGCAAGTACAACATGGACATAGGCATTGTTTTGAACGTATGGACAGGATTATGATGAGGGTATTGTTATTGCCTTAAAAAAATAAGTTTGGAAATAGAACGATGGGCTGTTGGCGCCTGATATGACACTTGTGAGTTTTGCAAAGTGTGAAGTCCACTCCCAAACGTCCAGTGTAGGTGTGACAGAAGCACCAGTCCAGACGTCCGTCATTGTGGGCAGCAGGGACATGTCTGGAGAGTTATTTTCAAACAGTATTATTTCCACAGATTAATTTTGATAGGCTAAGTAGGATATTGAAAATTTGAAGCAGTACTAAGTCACTTGTTTACCTTAATGAATCCTTTCCGTAGTCCTCTGGGGGTAATACAAGTGTTAATGGGATGATTGGGGGGTCTTTCGTCTCCCCCTGGTGTCTCTGGCCAGAAAACCACATTTTCAACTTGACTGCCACCGGACCGGAGCCACCAATACACATTAATCACGAAGAAGACACTAACAGGCTAACAGGCAAAGCTAACTGTGGGCTAGCACCACTTTAAACAGTATTTATAGCCACGGACAATTAATAAGTTAAAAAATCGCAACTTGCTACGACACCTGCAGTTGCGCTTATGGCCTCTAGGGACAAGAGTTACTTAGTACTGCTTTAAGGCTGACAGGCTGCACTGAGCTTGTGACAGTCATGCAAGGCAAAGCGGTGGCAATATTTATGTGGCCGAGCAGACTTTCAACGTGTGGAGCAGATAAAGGGTAGCGCATACGTTTGTTCTCTGCATTTTGTTGGTGGGAAAGGTTCTACATCCGAGAATGACGAGCTGACACTAGCAGTGCTCTCAGATGTGGGTTATCAAGGAAGCAACAACATCGTAAACAAAGGGCGAAAAAGGCTTTCAACAGCCACGGAGAAGGCTCATCTTTAGTACAAATCCTGCGGCTCCACTAAGTGACAACGAAAGTGTGTGTACAGTGGTCCCTCGTTTATCGCTGGGGTTACGTTCTAAAAATAACCCGCAATAGACAAAATCTGCAAAGTAGACAGCTTTATTTTTTTACAATTATCATATATGTTTTAAGGCTGTAAAACCCCTCACCACACACTTTATACACTTTTCTCACTAGTTCACACGGGTTCTCCCTTATGCCTGGTGTCACTGTGTTTTGTCTTATAAAATGTTTAGATTCACATTACAGACGTGGGGATGGAAACATCATGAGCTGCTCTCGTCTCCGCTGTGCGACTGTTCAAACTAAGAGACAATCATAGCTACGACCAAAGTTTTATCGTAGCAGTTTCAGGCTTCAGAAGGCGAGTGTTTAGCTCAGGCGAGCGCCGCATGCTAGCGGTGTTTATTTCCGCGGAAAAGTTCAGAGAAAGTCGGCACCCTCATGCCCGGCCTGTGCTGCTGTGACTCTGCGGCGTGTAGTGTGTGTGCTGATGTGTTGTCGGGACACACAGAGATCCTCTCTGCAGCGAGGGGAGGCTCACTCTGCGACTAGCCAATCAGGACGCAGAACACAATGCGTGTATGGCATTCATACGCTGTAAAAAAGCACACACAATTGTACTAAAAATAAATCTGCGAAAGAGCGAGGGTGCGAATGGTGAACCGCGTCATAGCGAGGGACCACTGTACATAAATGCAGTTTGTGACGCCAACTATATACTGTAACTTCCAGACTTTTTCCCCACGCTTTGAACCTTGCGATTTTTGTAAAAGTAAATGTACCCGTTGGCCGCCGTTCTCTTGAAATATTTGACCGTACACGAAGAGAAAAGTCCTTTATATCCCGTGGCTGATGGCGCTTCAAACGCGCTTGTAACAGCGTGGACACCTGTGGCTTATAGACCAGTGCGGCCTGTATATGTACACTTGTTTTTTCTTTATACATTTTGTTGGAGCGCTTAATAGTCCGTAATTTACAGTAGTTGCTATTGAAACAACATGTCACCCAGTGCTTAATTTGTAAATTAGTAGTTTCAGGAACACTTTTGGTCTGATGTGATGGATTCGGGGAACAGGCCAAAACATTTGCCGGAACACTCTCATTAAACACCATTATATCAGATCAAATATTTCCCGGATCCTTTACCCTGAAAAACTAAAAATTGGGGGAATGCGTTCCCCAAACAGGGGATCAAATTAAGCACTGATGTCACCTTAATCAGAATTGTAAGAAATTCCACTTGCCAGTAAAGAAAAAGAAAAACACCTTTGTCTTGGTTCACAACTTTAATCACATAAAACATTAACACAATAATTATGTGTTTTCATTTTCCACTATACGTGATTTGCAAATACCATTAATTGGACATGCAGTATTTACAATAGCAGTTCCTTGTTCCCTTCATGTGTGCGCAGCTCCGTATGTGCAGGCGCTGCGGGCAAGAGAATCTATAATTACTCGCTTATGGAATTTTAATGAGTCATTAAAATCATGGCTATAATTGCGCAGTTCAAATTGCTGTGCATTGGCATATAGAGAAACTCCATTCGAAAACTAATATGTGTGTAATGGAAAGCTCGATTGAGATATGAAAACATTAACTAGGGCCTAAAGTGTTTTTTTCCCCCTTCACTGGAGTAGTAACAGATGTTGTTATGAGTCATGACTTTTGTCCCTTCAGGGCCACTGTAGCAGCCTACACGGAATCCAAAGTTACGCCCGAATCAAACGTCTTACATAAGTGTGTTTACTCCTGAGGGGCTTGTTACCGACTGATAAACAACTTTTTGCTGCAAAGATACTACAACATTTGGAAAGATAAATGGAGCCATGCCAGATTTCTGTTTGTTGGTAATCTGTCTGTCAATCACACTCGATGAACTTGGAGAGATGTCGCCGGGTCCCAGAATACAGCACTTTGAATAGAATGGGAAAAGCAACCCCAGGTTTCCCACAATCAACCTATAACTAATCCTCCAGCGTGGTACATAGGACAAACAATCAAGTATGCAACTATGAGGGCCCGATCTTCTGCCTAGCGCAACAACAGTAACGATGTATCTTGCGTAAAACCACGGCGTGACAGCGCTTTTGCCAGTAGCCTGAGGGCGTTTCTTACAGAAAAAGTGGTTGGCTGAGGTGTGTGCTAAGAACAGTGCTGACTACAACGAGCACCTCTTCTTCGCTCTCCACTTCATTTCATTTTTTTTCATTTATTCATTTATTTCAGGCAAATGGGCAACAAAAAAGAATAAACAGTATATAAACAAGATGATCCATTTCTACCTGAAAGGGAGTGGGAAGAAGATAACTTATTCCCACCCCCAGTTCCCCATTCAGAGCTTAATACATTCAGCTTCACTGTTACTTTGTTCAAAGATTATTTTACAAATGTTATATCATGGTGGCAGTACCACAGGTAACAATAATTATTTCATTACAACAAACTGTATACCAACAATGTAAAGAAAATTAACAATATCAACCATGGTAATGGATAACATACCAACAATGGTAAAAGACAAATTATACAAACGATGGCAAGGAAACATTGAGCACTTATTAACACTATGAGACAACAGCAATTTAAATTAAAGACCCTCATCTCTATATTTTGACCAGATGCAATGTTTATATAATTGTTTGAATCGATGGACAGTTTGGCATTGCTTGTGTTGTAAGTCCAGTTTGTTCCAGAGTTTCACTCCGCATACAGACACACAGAAACGTTTACGAGTGTTTTGAGCTCTCGGTAATGAAAAATATCCAAAACCTCTCAAGTCATAAGCTCGTACTGGAGTTATAAAAACACGTTGTAGGTTAGGCGGTAATAATTTGTTGAATGCTTTGTATAAGACTATTGCTGTACTATATTTTAGTACAGCAGTCCTCTCTACATCAACATCACACGCAGCCTCGTGCTCATTATTAAGCGCTTGTAGGATAAACTGCTAACTATTTATCCCACTGTGAGTTAAACACTGTACATCTTCCCAAATATATTGGTGGCGCCAGACTTAAAGAGCGCGACAAACTCCACGCCACATAACGTGACCAAAGCACCAGCACGTGCCACCGCCACCCACAGTAACGGAAAAAGGAGGAGGGACCATTGCTGTACATAACATCGCTATAGGAGTCTGTCCAGCCACTTACTGCACCAGGTATGAAGCTGAAGATTGCACAGAGCGCCCCATCTGTGCACAAGTCTAGTCTACGGTCTGTGTTTAGAAACACAAGATTGGGCCCTGAATGTTTAATGTCGTGCCTGCTGTTTCTTCCGTGTCGTTCATCAACCCGAAAAGATGTTCAGTATAGACACACGAATGGGTCAACTGCAAATGTATAATGCCACAAAAGCACTTCACTTTACGATAAATCCCTAGCCCAAGCTCAAGGTCTGGTCTTCAGGCGGCCCCTTTTCATCACACTTCAATCTTGAGAGGGAATAATGTTAATCAAAGTGGCCATATCATGCTTAATTGAGTCTCCAAAACATTCATTTGAGTACCCCGGGTCAGAATGTCGACTAAGCAGGCAGCAGTCCTAGATGACTGAGCTACTCACCCCAGCCGCCCTGCAAAGGAAACTCTTTTCGGCCGCTTGTATCCGCGATCTTGTCCTTTTGGTCATTAACCAGATCTCATGACCATAGGTGAGGGTAGGAACGTAGATCGACCGGTAAATCGAGAGCTTTGCCCCCGACTCAGCTCCCTCTTCACCACAGCAGTCCGATACAGAGACAGCAATACTGCCGACTCCGCACCGATCTGTCTGTCAATCTCACACTCCATCCGTCCCTCACAGAGGACAAGATCCTGAGATACTACAATCACGCAATTTCAAATGGTAAAATAAAAGACAATGCTATGTTCTGTTGTCCAGGTTGCACTCGCTATTATAGCACCTGTCTTGATCAAAGACCCCCTTCTAAGTTTTAAAAATTAGAAACCAGGCGTTAAAGTTGTTTTTAACGTGTCTAAAGTCCAATGCTTATCAATGGGAGACTACCGGCTATATGGAGGTACTACAGCAATGGCGGACCAATGGCGGCCTCCATTGTTGTGGTCATAAGGCAGAGCAGCCAGCGGGCATTGGTTTACAATGACAACCTGGTGGGGAATACATGCAGACATAGTAGTGCAGACCTAACAGGTAGAAGAATATAACTGAAGTAATAAAAGCTTGATGCCATAAGCTCTAATTTAACATCTTAAATGCACCTGCATTGCCTAAAAGAGTAATTCATCAAATCTCATTACTAGCAACATGTACATAAACAAGGTTAATTTCATAACAGTATAATTAAGTTATAGATTCAAATTATTGCTACGGTGTGTTATTCCCATGTGAGCTGGGACAAGCTGTTCAATCCCTCTGTTTTGTCCTCAGCTGATGGCATGAATGTTGTTTTGGAAAGCTACACTGCCCCCTGGAGGTGCTTTGTGCATATGTTTGTCTAACCTAAATACATACATGTTCCTCTCCACATTCTCTTCCCTCACAACGTTGCGTGTCCTCTTGCACTCTGCATAAATCTCCTCTTGGGTTTTCTTCTTGGCGGTTCCTCTTTCCTTCACGCTACAAATGTATTCACATTTCCTCCTTGGTACGTGCCCAAATCCTCAGAGTGACACCAGTACTATGGCTTTGGCTCAGGTCGAGTGGTTGAGATTGGAGCTTCCGTGTGTCCTATAGGGCAGCGAAGTCATGAATTTGTAATGGGCAGACCGGAGGCTAAATATAGCACAGGACCAGTCACACAGGTGCACGGCTAGTACTGCACATTCTGGAGGTTATGTGATGTAATATTAATGGCTCTCCGACTTACTTTTTTTTTATCTTGAAGAGTAAAAGTTGTTTCCATTTAGAGCAGGGGTCACCAACCTTTTTTCAGCCGAGGGCTACTTCAAGAGCATTAAGTTGTTCAAGAGCTACCAGTTAAAAACAAATCCTAAAGACTTGAACGTACACTGTTTACTTATGGGTTATTGACCCCATATTATATCAAAATAGCTTTATTTTAAACTCGTACTGAGTCACAAAAACAGAAATAACTGTATTTTTTAGGAATCAGATTAAAGAAAATTAGGTGTTTTACACCTTAGAAAAAGTCTCAAGGGCTACTGGGTATGCCCTAAAGGGCACCTGGGTGCCCGCGGGCACCACGTTGGTGACCCCTGATTTAGAGCATATAGTAAAAGCAGAATTTTGTGGAAAAAAATATCACTGATGCGTGCAGTTTGCATAATGTGTGCTTATCGACTTGGAATCAGAAAGTACGGTCTGCTAAACTCTGATTTGTTGGCCCATAGGGACACGAGGCACCAGGCCGACCCAGGTCTTTAAAGGAACAGGCCACTGTTTTACCATACCTATCTGGTCTTTGTGCGTGTCTGTGGAAGAGCTTGGTCGCTTCTAACTTCACACCATTTGGAGCTATGGGAATATGCTGGGAGAGGCCAAATGCTAACAACATCTTTGGTCTTTTTGCGTGACTGAGGGCACGCACAAAGACCAGACAGGTACGTATCAACTCGTCTAAGCTCAGGTAAGAACATAAATGATGTTCTCTCAGTATGGAAAAACAGTGGCCTGTTCCTTTAAGGCTTTAAGCAGAATTTGAGTGCAAAATATTTTATTGTTCTGCTGAACCACGTTCATAGGTTTGTGCTTATCTATGGCCTGTATTTGTTGACATTTGCCCATATGTAAGAGTTAGCACATTCATTTACTGCACAGTAACAGCAGAGTAATAGGATAGACAAGCCAACTTTATTTATACCGTGCATTTCGTACACAAGGCAACTCAATGTGCCTTGAAATGAAGGATAGAAATTAAGACATAGATACAGACAGCATCATTTTGGGAAAGTGTATTCAGGTACAGTTACTCTTTCATTTGAGGATATTTAGATTACAGTTACTTTCTTAAAATCAAAGTTATACATTACAGTACTCACTAAAGGTGCACTATGTAACTTTTTATGTAAAAAAAAAGTTCATATTAGTGTGTATTTGACTTTTCCGTGACCCAGTAGCTATATGGGCACCTTTGCTTTTCATCCCGGCGGCTCCTATCATGCGTCAGGATCAATTTTATGTCAGGTTCTTTAGGGTTTTTGGTAGGTTTTCGGAATGGAATGTATGTGTAACCATGGATACGGTTCAATCAGCAGTGAAAACCTGAAAATCAAGTCATCCTGGAGCGTTTTAAAGGCCATTGGAACGGTCAGTATAGACGCTATGCTAACCACCCAAGCATCCGCTGGGTCACTGAAATCTCAAATACGTATTAATATCAACTTTTTTTTTTTTTAACATAAAAAGTTGCATAGTGCATCTTTAAATTTCCGATTCATAATCATAACCTTGATACGTAAGAAAAGATCAAAACATCTGGGGAAAAGTTTAGCTTTGTTCTTCTGGGTTGTGGGGCTTTTGCAAAGTGCTTTTTGCATTCCAAAAAATAAGTTTGTCACAGGCGTGTAACAAGCCTAGACTTAATCATATGCAGCTTTTATGCATGAGTATAATGCAAATCAACGTATACTGGGACAAAGTAACGGAATCCCAGTGGTGGAAAGAGTTAGCCTGGCTAACGCCAGACTAAAATCACAAGTGATATTTAGTCTGGGGACCACCAATTCATTTTCTCGTAGGAGAGGTGTGGTTTACGATTGTTCATAGCCGTTTATTGGGCGCTACGAATGTCTCTCATGCGTCTGCACGTAGCCATAGCCAATCGTATCATGGTATCAGATGACGTATGACGTACCTGCTGTAAACTTTTGAGCTAAACTATTTAGAACACGTTCTAAAGCTTGATCGAAAGATGGCATCGCGTCTGCTGCTGTCATGTTGGATCCGTAAATATTTTTTTATTTTTTTATCCCTAAACAAACTACAAGCTTTATGTCAAATAGCGCGTCATCGTCTTACCGTCCCTCCTCGTTCTGTGATTGGTGCCCAAATCCATGGAAAAATGTCGGCCATGGTCCCCAGGCTGTTGTGAAGTTCGAAAAGATTCGAGCGCACACAGCAGTCTGGCGTTAGCCAGGCTAGGAAAGAGTACAGAAAATGTGTAATTGTTCTCAAGGACAATTACATGGCTAAAATTGTACTCAATTAAAATCAAAATTACTTGAAAAAAATCCTATTTATAGCAGTCTCCTCGTGTCGAAAGTACAGTCCGTTTCCCCGCGGTCAAAACACCCACGCTGAGCTACAGAGTCAGGCACTCGTGAGCAGACAGTCAAACAGCGAGCACAGGCAATAACAGAAAGCTGCAGGCTGGAGGCGAAGCAGATCCACAACGGTGAGGCGGATTCGCCGTAATAGTGCGCCCTCTGCTGGTACGAGTGGATCCACAATGGTAATATTTAAGATAAGTTTTACAATTATATTGTGATGGTTAAATTAGGGTCATTTGGGAACAAAAAAACAAAAGCAATTTGTACGCGTTTCGAAGTTATGTTATCTTTATCAATAAAAAGAGGCATCAAGTTACACTTTCCAAATTTGTTCATAAGAAATAATTTTATTTTTTATGAACAAATTGAAATCACTCATTTACTGACTCCTCACGTGCGTTAGATCAACATCAACCTTCCTAAAAGCTGATGGGTCTAGATCTGCTGTTCCAACAGGAGGCGCACTATCACGGTAGATTGGCTTCACGTGGATCCGCTTTGCCTCCATCCTGCAGCTTTCAGAATGAGCTGCAGAGCTGATATTGGGAGAAGAGTCATCGACACAGGAGTTTGCTACCTGTTTAAGCTACATACTTACAAACACTTAACTTTTAGTCAACCTTTTAAAAACTGTATTAAATTAATTTTATATGAGGCTTTAAAAATAATAACTAAGGCATTAGAAAGACATCAGTGAAGTAGAACATTTAAGAGCTGAAAGTGTCAGGCGTGTGGACTCGGAGAAAGACTTCAAGACACTAACTTTCAGATCCCTGTCTGCAGCTATATCCAGAGGGAGAAAAGATGCTTATATTTTCAAATCTGTTTTCCATAAAAAATAAAGTTAAGGCCTGAGCTTGTCCCCTGAGTGAACGGTGAAAATATTAGGGTTCAGACATGAGACATTTTGCAGACTATCTTAAGTCTGGCGCCGCCGGAGAGTCAGAAAATGTGGAAACCCGTAGCTACTGTGCACTCTCACCTCCATCACGCATCTGCTGCTGTCTCCCTGTGGAATCAAGGGCCTGCCAGGAAAATTAGCCTTTTATGTCACACCTGCCTCAGATAAATGATCCAAGCATTCACAGCAGAACTGTGAGATCTAATATTAAACCCACCTGACTTTTAGAGCTTTTAGTCATTTTCTGTAATAATGAGCTTTAAAGCAAATGTTCAGGTTTTGAGGTTTTTGCTCATTTAACAAGTAAGCTTTCACCCGGAAACAAAGAAATAGTCTTTTCTGTTCCAAGAATCCGTTTTATTATGTCTCTGTATCAACTTAATGGGAACTTCAAAAGCCATTTTCTCAGAAAGCTTCTGTCTCACAGTCTAAGGACGACATCTCCACTTAGAATAGCATTCGCCAAATTATTCAGTCTGCTACTATATCAATATTTAGTGTTGTTTTACAGAAGCCTTTTGTAGATGTCTCATTCTTAGCCGGATAGTTGAGCTTTTGAAAGTGATATATGTTTTTTCACTTCAGTAACATGTAGGTTAAGACGAGACGCTGCAGGTGAATAGGGGACAAAATAAAATTCAGAAAAATCAATTTGAAACTTTTGCTGTAGATCATGGAAACTGAAACTGTATTCTGTCAAGTTATGTTTTCATTGGTGGTGGGAGTTAATTATGGCCTTTTGTAATATTTGTGATCATTTCAAACACTTCAAAGACAATAGCAGTTTGATTTCTTTTGGAGAATGAGCTTTTTAAATAAGGCTTAAAATGTGAGTAATTAATGTGAACAAACAGGTTTAACAGTAAAATTGTTTTTGGCCTTATGCAGGAAAAAGGAAACTGAAAAAGTGTCTGAGCCTTAATTTCGATAATCAACCACATTAAACCTTACCTAATTAATGCAGAACTAAGTAACTCGTGCCCATAGAGGCCATAAGCGCCACTGCAGGTGTCGTAGCATGTTGCGTTTTTTTTTTTTTACTTATTGTCCGTGAGAGTAAATACTACACTGACAGAAAAGACAAAGGGAGAGGGATATTGTACATCCAATTACACAATGGAGATATTTTTTTCCACTCAAACTTGGCTGTAAATACTGTTTAAGTGGTACTTGCCCACAGTTAGCTTTACCCGTTAGCCTGTTAGCTTCTTCTTCGTGATCCCATTAGTGTGTATTGCTTCTCCGACCCGGAGGCAGCCAAGTTGCAATTGTGGTATTCTGGCCAGAGACACCAGGGGGAGATGAAACATCAACACATGTATTACCCCCCTGAGGGACTACGAAAAGCATTTATTAAAGGTAAACAAGTTACTTAGTACTGCTTTAATGAATCGGAATTAATCGAAAAAAGTCCCGGCCCTAGTTTTCATATAAAAATAAGACATTTTATGCCTAAAAATGGCCAAAATTGCCCTTATTTTCAGCGACAACATCTAAATAATGGAGCCAGGTTTAAATTTAGGTTTTGCTGATAAAAAAAAATCTGAAAGAAGAAGAAAAAAAATTCCATGAAACTTAAAATGTTGATAATTTTTTCCGGGGGATTCAAAGCTCAGAAAATCAGGAATAAAAAAAAATCTCTCTGAGGAAAACCTTGGAAATATTCGAGGAGAGTCTAAAGTGGAGATGAAAAACTGGCCCTAACGTTCTGTAACATCTGGGCATGAGCCTGTGTATTTCTCCCATCTTTAGCCTCTGCTCCGACCGCGGCTGTCTCCCAGGAAGAAAATGAGCATATTTCGATCACAGCGTCACGTCGGTTGCCTTTCGTACTACACATGGATACCAAACATGTCAATATTTGTGAATGAATGCGTTGTGGGAAAGACAAAGGAGCACCGTGATGTTGTTATTTCATACTCTGACATTAAAACTAAGATGTTAAGGGAGAAAACGAGCTAAAAAATCTTGACTAATCTATCCAGCAGTGCTCGCCTTACAAAGATTTAAAAAAAAAAGCCAATTTAACATGATATAAGCCCGTCCCGTTGAAGTGCTCTTGAGCTCAGCCTTGGCACACGGCGGACAAGTCGCTGGGAGCTGGCACACGGAGGCACGAGGCTAATGCTAAACAGCTGCAGCCTCCGCACTCCATAATTCAGCTCGCGACAGTTCGAGAGAGGACGCGTGAAGAAGACACGCACATGATTGGCACTTACTCCCGCTTAGAGGATGTTGCACAGTCCCCTCTCAAAACGGTCCCAAGGTTTGAACAGCGGATCACGCCTCCGGAAAAGCTACAGAACAGTAGAACTTTTGAAGCACTTTTTACACAAATGCCTT
This sequence comes from Neogobius melanostomus, assembly GCA_007210695.1. NCBI lineage: Eukaryota > Metazoa > Chordata > Actinopteri > Gobiiformes > Gobiidae > Neogobius > Neogobius melanostomus. The sequence continues at coordinate 1,787,007 of VHKM01000376.1, forward strand.
TTCTCAGCCTCACGCTAACGTTTTCAATCCGCTTTTCGTCTATCCACTAATGTGCAGCATTAAAGTGAACTCTGTGCGATATATCTAAACATTATGCAAGTCCTTAAATGCAGAGGAAAGGCAAAGGTCAAGACAATAATTAAGAGATATAAATGTGAAACTTTTGCTGTAGATTACTAGCCTTGTTTTACCATACCCTCGTACTCATTTCGTTTCGTACAGAGGGTCTGGAACTTCACAATTGAGCTCCGTTAACAGGTGGGAGGGGTGAACTCCTTTGAAACGATTGGATCTGATTTTCGCTAGCGTTTGGTCGTGACGTAATGTGCCCAAGTGTGTGAAGCAGCTATCGTAACTCTATCATAACTCTTGGGAGCATTCCTTGTGCATTCGAAGGCTTCAGTTATAATTTCTGGATATTTGGGAGCCGAGCCAGAACGGATTGAAGAGCTTCCTTTACGTTCATATCCGCCGCCATTGCCGAACTACAACCAGCAAATGCTTGACTTCACCTATAACACCCGCCTCCCCCGCTCGCTGAATGGTAGGTTGAAATTCAACCGATGTAATGCAGCCACTGAGATCAGGCCCAGACTTACATGTAGGGAAAAGATAATTGACCGGAGTTTACGGATGGCAAAGGCCAGGCTAGTAGATTACGGATATAAGCATAAGTTTACATTTATGTTTTTATTTTGTTGATACATTAGCTACAAAGATTTGTTTTCTTTCTGAGGGTGTGGTGGTGTTGTTTTTTTGCTGTTCAAAGCGCAATGAATTAGATACCGTATTTACCGAAGTCGCACCAGCCTTAGCAACTACCTGGGCATGGAGACATTTCAACCTGCAAAGACTCACAGAGACAGAATGCGTTAGAAGGTTTTATTGATCTTGGAACATGATTGGGGCTCAGACCCAGGCGGAAGATTGCCTAACGATAGGCAATGCATGGTGTTGATAGATGATGCCAGAATCTTCCCCGGAGCCTGGACACTGGTGGTGGCGGAACGGGACCTGCCGCGCGTCCATGCGACGGCGGAGCCTGAGAAGAGCCCGGAGGTGGTGGGGCGGAGGAGGGTCGCTGCAAAGCTGGACGACGCCGAGTGAATGACCGGGGAGCTTAAGAAGGGGATCCTGCGATGATTGCTGATGCAGAGGAGCGGCTTGGCTGGGCCGTGATTGGGTGAAGGCTGCAGGTACGTCTCCAGGTTGAATTTGCGCTTAAGCTTCATAACTGCACTGTTGACAAGACTCTCCCGGCAGCACGTTGTTCAAGCACCCATTTGTGAACTCGTTCCTCTGGCTGTGGCCATCTAGCTTTTAGCCCATGATAAGCTTTTTTGTTTTCTTCATTGGAGAATGTGTAACCTCCGCTTTTCGCTAGTCCCTCACAAGTTTCTGGCTCACTCCACACTTGTTTCTGCTGCTCGATTACCCTTTTTTTTTTTTTTCTTCACTGTAGTAGCTACTAAATGTTGTGAGAATGTAAAAAAAACTCATTTTGAGATGAGGTTTGCTCGTCTTTAGCCAATGCTTTTATCAGAGCTTTCTCCCATAAAGTAAATTTGGATTACAGCGTCATCTCAGTCGCCTTTCATGCTGCACCTGGATACAAAATAGGGCTGAAACAACCAACTGATTAATCGACAACTAATCGATTACTAAAATAGTTGAGAACTATTTTAGTAATCGATTAATCGTTTTCTGGTTCCCTCAGATTCAAATAGAGCAAAAATGACATGAACATTTTTATAGTTGGGGTATGTCCTGTTTTGTACATTGTAACTTTCATAAATACCTGTCTGTGTCTCATCCAATCAGAAAGCAGAATTAGCACTTAGAGCCTCCAACAAACATTTACTTTAAGTTTACTCCATCAACACATCCTCAATTTGCTTTATGTGTTAATTTATTATTTTTTAATTCAATTTTCATACACCATTCACACCCAAGCGATTAATCGTGAAAATAATCGGTAGTTTAGTCGATTACAAAAATAATCATTAGTTCATACATGTCAATATTTGTGAAGGAATACACTCTGAAGCGATACTCGACAAAACGTCCTGAAACTGGCATCGCAATGGGTGAGTTTTGTCTTCTTTTTTTTTTTAAACTCTGACATTAAAACTAAGATTTAACTACAGAGTACAGAACATGACTCAAGTACCGTCATTGAAGATGGACAACTCCTGAGAGCTTACACGGACATTAAAACTGTTGTTAAGAAAGAAAATTAGCTAAAAACCTCAACATTAACCTTTGCTCGACAATGCTAAAACTCTACTGCCATCTAATATAGAGGGGAATGTGGCCCTGAAAACTTTGCAGAGTTGTGGCACAGACGCTTCGATGACTTATTCAACTCTTTGAAAAATGAGAATGTTGAGAGCTGAGACCGAGAGCTGGTGGTCCGTACGAATGATGCAATCCCGAAGCATGGAAACAACAAAGCTTGTGTTCTCGACTGCGTAAGAGCTGAGCATCTGAAATATTCAATCTATAAATGATGCAGAGTTTTTGACCAATGGACTCTTGCCTGTTGTTTGGGTTCCTGTCATTAAAGTTATTAACGGTGGCTAAGGTAAAAAGCCTACAGAGGTACAGATCTCTCATGCCAGTGATCGCTCTAAAGTTTAAAGACTTATACACAAGACTGAAACATTCTAACAAGTGATAGTCCTGTAAGTCCGACCTTAAAAACGTTTAACAACATAATTTGTAGACAAACAATGTTCTGTTACAAGCGTTCCATCATGGAGGGAATATTTTGCTGGAAAATATTAATTAACTTTGGCATCTCTATAGAGTACTGATAGAAATATGAAGGGTAAAAAATGTATTGCAAGTGTTCTGCCATTTTATGTTTTCAAATAAATATACAATAAATATATGGAAATTATAGGTGTGGTAACTGCGCAGCGTGCAATAACACCATGAAAACTAACAATTTCCAACACCCACACACAGGAAAGAAGATTTTCATTAAGAGTATAATCACGTGCATCATATCTATCTTCTCCGTTGTCCCTGTGGCCTCGCGTATGTGGGCAAAACGATAAGACAGTTGAAACAGAGGATCAGTGAACATAAAAGTACAATACGCCGCAATGATTATCCTGTGGCACTTCACTAGAACACTATCGCTCAAATTCAAAACATCACTAACGCCGGGTGATTTTTACCTGAGATAATGCACCCGATAAAAAGTACTTGTCATCAAAATCAAACATGACAATACATGACAAATTTGAGTAGTGTTCTCTTTTATTGAAAGAAAAGCATCATGAGGGGACCATATGAAAATACTGGAAAATTAGGAATTTGGGAACAAAAAATCCCTAAAAAAAATAAAAAAAATTATGAAGACAGAAACTTGGTTTTTGGTCCACCCATTCCTGGTCCCTGGTGAAGGTTCTACCCTAACCCTGTGTAAAATCCACCCGAAACCTACTTTACCTTCTATCACTATTGCTGGCTGAAAATCACCCAAACATGTGCCTGTAGGAAAAAGTGTGTTTTGGATTAAGAAAACACCCATGCCATCCAAGATGTCAAAGACAATGCTGAAGCTCCCCAGAGACGCATGACACTAAACGCAGCATCATGAAAATCACATAACCCACAGAACCGGAGGGCGTCCCTCCGCCTCCGAGAGGGGCGATCACGCTAAACTCTTTAAACAACGGGAGGCCGACTGGATTTTTGCCCCTCAGACTCTGGCTCCTAAGGTTCTAAATGATGAATTCAACATGAATATCTTTAGGTATAGGGAAAATAGGAAAAATATATGGTACTGATGCTGTTTAAGCCTGTCTGAGGTGGACATAGTGATATGAATATACACAGTCACGTTTCCTTCTATTGTTAGGGAACAGACTTTGAACCCAAAAGCAATACTCGACACAAAAAGGAAAGTTTACCCAATTTATTTTACAGAAAGGGGTATCGGGTTGGGAGCCGGTGGAGCCGGTCGGAACTGATCCTTGGGTCCAGGAGGATTTTGTGGATTGTGTGCAGCAGGTAAGCAATCCAGATTAATGCAAAAATGGAAACAGGATACAAAGAATGACAAAAAGATCAACAACAACAACAAAAACAGTTAAGATACTTAAGTTGGGAGCCAGGAGAAAGGTACTGCTGTTGCTTTACTGACAAACTGGCGAAGAATGGCTGATTACGAGTACATAAACATGCCACTGTCAATCAGTTGTCTTTCATTTTCATCCTGAGTAGAGATATTGTTACATGTTGCAGTGCTGCATAATTCTACTTCGGTATTCAAAATGGCCACCGGAACTGTGTGTGATGTCATTGGAAATGCATGTATGTATAGTCATTTGCCTGATGAAGCCCTAGTTGCCAAAACATTGTAAATGAATATTAGTTTTTTTGCCAGATTTACAGCGTGTGGGAGATTCAATTTTTCACATGTTATCATATTTAAAAAAAGGCATTTTATGCATAAAAATTGCCAAAATTGTCAGCACAAAATAAAAACAATGGATTTTTAGGGGATCTTGAATCTGTAAATATTCAAAGTTTGTCTTGTTTATTGCAGTTCAAAGCTGAACAAATCAGGTAAGGAATTAGATATTACAAAATATGTATTGAATCAAAGACTGTGAAGTTTGGAATCTTCAGGAGCTACTGAAGTAATGGTGTTGTTGCATGAGTGCGTGAATATGTGACCCGCCATGGATTCCAAGGACACAAGTCGGCAGCCCGTGTCTCGAGAAAAACACAAACTAAGATTTTTTGGGGGAAATTGGTGATTTTCACTTTTGTGCAGATTCGTTCAGTTGAAGTCACGAAGTAGCCTCTCCATGTTTAAGCTAGCAGTATTAGTATATTTAAAAGCATAAACTTTTAGGTTCAAAATGACTAGTTTGAGGTGGGTTTCGGAGCGTGCAGTAGGGGCGTGACTTTGTCTGTGTCTATTTACATACTAAGTAAACACCGCGGAGGAGGAGAAGCAGAGCCAGCGGCGGCGCCAGACATTTGTCCCAGGGGTGCTTAGGGGGTGCTGAGGTCTTTCTTGTGGGTGCTCACAAAACATGATATTTTTGGGGCGATTAGACAACATAACACACATTATAAACGCGCGTGCACCCGCAAATGCGCAATTTTCTGTTCACAACTGCGTCTGAGCGAACGGAACAGCATTCTTTGGGCTGCAAAGGCGTCGTGAGCGGTGAAGGTGCTGGAGGAGGAGGACGCTCTGGACCTGCCTTTAACTCCAGCGGCACTGAGGAGCCTCCGTGAGACGGTTTATGTCGACCCCGGGAAGACGTGAGGCCAGAGGAGCAGGTCCAGGTCAATGAGTGGCTCTGCGCTCTCACGTCGTAATCTCCCCTCACACTCTGCATCCTAGAGCCGCTTGTACCTCAAACGCTGTTACACAGTTAATGTTAAAGTTGAGCTGATTATCAGCCGGATGCCCACGAGAGAAAGGCAACGCGCTCATGACTTAAGTTAACTTTTTTCCGCGGTTGTGCGTAATTTCCTCGTCCAGACTTTGTCTCGCTGCTGGAGAACTCGCTCTGGTTCCGCTTTAGGTTCCGCCGCGCTCACGTCGCTGTATCAAAAGTGCACAATAATAACCTCTGATTTGTGTTGTGAGCCAGAGGAGCAGAGTTTGACTTTATAACATCAGTCTAACTTCAGCTCATTGATCAAATTTAGTGAACGACTGTAATAATGACGGCTTAGCCCGTCTCCTGCTGTCGCCGAGCGTGCACTCTGACGCACGGCTGCATTAACATCACACTGGGCCTCGGACAAAGCCCCGTCCTTTAGTTGCAATTAAACCTGTCCTACTCACTCCTTTTCATGTTAAACGTCCGAGGGATGTTTCTAGAGATAATTAGTGCTCCATTGATTTAGTGGCAAAAATCTTTGGGGGTGCTTTGGGGGTGCTTTGGCAATCTCAGCCCCCCCTGGCGCCGCCCCTGAGCAGAGCTGCTTTCAGTTGTGTTGTTGACACATGCTTTAGCAAACAAATGCCACGCAAAAAAGGCTGTTTTATACATAAGCCTATTGTCGATCAGTTTACAGGTTGAAAAAGTCTTGTTTTGTCAGAGAAATAGCGCATGCCGTGGGGGCGTGTCATTGTGCGTGTGTGGCTTCATGACTCTAAGCTTCGCCTGTGTGGCTCTCATGGATCTACTATAGTATCAGAGGCTGGCGCTACTTACGCTTTAAACTGGATTTACGACGAGTTTTTCTGAGCAAAAGGCAACGGTTACTTCAGACGGGTGAGTGAAAGATTGTTTTTTTTATCGCTGGTGTGGTGGCCGCCGTGCCAATGTGTGCTGTGCTATTGTTAGCTAACATGCCGGTGTTAGCATGCGAGACAATGATCTAGTCACGAGGAATGAACCTGCTATTTACACAAAATCAAGATCTCTACAAACTTAAACTTGAGAGAGATCCGCTTCATATTTTCGGTTTTATGGCCAGATAAGTTACGATGGTTTTTTGTTGTGAAATAAACAATCTGGAACCGCGCGCGGCGATACAACGCGATGTCGGCCTTTTCTCTCCTGTATGTGTGTAACCCACATAAAATTATGCGACTTCGGAATAAATAAAATAAATAATTCCCAGTTTTTCATGTCCGTGACTGCAACACTTGGTCACGTGACCGCACCTGCGCGCACCCTTTCCACTCGCGAGACGTTCTCAGCCAATCACGTTCCTGTAGCGCCCAATACAAGCTTCCTGTTCCTTCTCTCCGGCAGAAGGTGGGAGAGAAGCTACAGGACGGCCGCAACAGGTTAGTCTCCGAAACTAAACGCTGTCTTCGCTGTTTGTGGTTGTTGATTTCCTTTTAAAAACTCCGTTGTACATTGTACACTTATAGAGATCGCTAAACCGCCGCCGCAGACGCCGGGGTTCTCGCTGTGGGGCAGATTATTGAGTGGAAATCGGTGAGTCTGATGCTCCAATGTTTTGCTATGCCGCTAACATTACCATCTCAATACCACTCGTTTTGCACCTAGGTATCTGTGCATCTACTGTGGTGTATTGTTATGCTAATGTAGCGCATTAGTGGCCATAGTAGCAAATGTTTTTGTTCTGTTTAATGTTATGATGGCTGGTATTTTGAATGTGTAATACCATGAATTATCTGTTGCATGTGAGCAATGCACTTTAGAACCTAAGGGTGTTTTGAAACCCGTTTTATTATTGTTTACTCAATACAATGATATCGTGTGTACACCAAAGAAGGAAAAAAGTCTAGCTAGTGTTAAGTATGTTACTCATTTGGTCCTGTCTGTTCAAACAGGCCAGGTGTGCCCTGTCCGGTGCTAAAACCCACTCATGATGGCGAGCTGTGCCTAGAGCCCGAAGAACAACAATCCCAACATCCCTTCTGCGGTCTGGTAGGAGCCGTTGTGGCCGGTCCTCTCCCACCTTGCCTTTTCACTTTTACTTTCACATGAATTGATCAAATACGTATGGACTCAAATTCAACCTTTTTCCTGAACGAACATTAACTGGACACTTATCCACACATAGTGGAGTACAAACTCAAAATTATTGTGAACTGTAAATTGCTGAGTTGGTTTGGATTGACCACTGTTATTGTTTTGGGTGGAACTATTTTTATTTTTGTGGAAATAATTAACTAAATCTACGTGCACTCCTATATGAACTTCTATGAACCTTCATCTGCAGATTGTAAATATTGTAAATATTCATTGTACATACTTTTCCACTTAATAATAAGGCTAAGCCACGTAAACGCAATAACTGACTCGTGTGTGTGTGTGTGTGTTATTCTGCTGTACTTACACCTCCCAGAGCCGTACCTACTTCTTCTGCACCTAGTCAAATTCCAACTGACCTCACTAGCATTTTCCATATATGCTACATGTGCATTACTAAAGTAGTACAGGAGTCTTTTCTAAAGTTTATAACTTCAGTTATGTCCGGAGTCTGTAACTCTCTCTCAGCCTGAGAGTGGAGCTGACACAGGGAGGGACTGGGGGGAAGCGCAACAGCATTTTCACTGTCACATGTCATGTTTACAACCATAAACATAAAGATTTTATTTGAATTTTTTACTGAAAGTTCACACTTAACAGACAACTGTGAAGTGAAAGCAAAATGATACATGATTCTGTTATTTTTGAAAAGTGGGGAGTGCACAAGTATTCATACAGCATGACTTAATACTTTGTGGAACCCCCTTTTGCTGCAATAACAGATGTTACACATGTAACAGATGTTACACAACACATTCTCAAGCCAGTGACAGTTTATCAATTGATATTAAAAAATTAAAAAGAACAATAACAACCTTCTGCTGTGAGATCAATACATGAAACCAAAAATAAGACTGATACACATAATGAAACTGGTAAACAATGGTTTGTTGTTTGCTCCCTCCCTATGCTTTACTGCTTTGAGGGGAGTTTGACAGGGAGTATGGCTTATCCCAATGAGATGTAAATGAGCCCTATTGTCACTCCCAACAGCAGAGAGGTGAGAATGGCCCAAAACTTTGGAGAGGTTTTTCAGGCCTTTGGGCTTTTTGGAGTTGTTAACTTCAAATCACCACTACACCGCCAAATATTATTAGATTTCCATGTGTTACACATCGTTGGAAAGCTTGGAGACTACACTTTAATCTGTGAAAATCTAAAAATCCCCAAAATCGACTTGTGTCCCCCATTCCTGTGACTGGTCACATATGTTTCTTTCTTCTGCGTTATTTCCCAGAAAAGAAGTGACCATATTTGGATTACACATGGATAGCAAATATGTCAGTATTTGTGAATAAAAATGCTGCAATGTTTTAGTTATTCTAGGGAAATCTCCAACTCACTAACGAACAAAACGTCAGAAAATAAGTGATGGGGTAGTTTCGTCATTTTTTACTCTTAAAACTAAGACGTTAAGGGAGAAAAGCAGCTCAAAATCTCAACTTTTAGCACTTGCCAATAAATTTATGTTTTCACCTGCAGAGTCTCACCTTTATTTATGTGAAAAAAGATGCTTGTTTTTTTCTGAATTCAAGTGTAAAAAACTTTCCCTGTGGACAGATTTCTTGAAATGAGTTCAAATCAAGGGCATATTTACTTATTTCAAGATTACTATTTCGCAGTGCAGGGAGAGGCCCTGAATCTCTTAACCCCCACCTGAACCCAGCACATTTTCTCCAGTTTGGCTTTACCCAAATCTATAGGCTTCTTGAAAAAAGCGTCAAAATAGAAAAAGAACAGGAAGAAAACAAGGATGGAAACGTATCAAAAAGGGACGGAAAAAAGGGACAAAAATCGACAAAAGCGCGACAAAAAAGTAACAACAATGTGACAAAAAGAGCGATGAAGGTGCAACAAAAAGTGACAAAGAAACAGTGAAAGTGCCGCAAAAGAGTGACAAAAACACAACAAAAACGTATCAAAAAGTGACCCAAAAAAGCCACAAAAATGTGACAAAAATGCAAAAAGAAAAGAGGCAAAAATGTGACAAAAACAAAATCCACACAAAATCAAAAAAAAAGTAACAACAGCAACAAAAAGGAGACAAAAACTAAAAGATCAGTTTTGTAGGTCTTAGCTTTCAAATGAGGCATTACACTGGCCTATAGGCTGCAAGCTCCAGTCCAGTTGCTCTTAGATTTGGGTAAAGCCGAACTGGAGAAAATACACTCAGTTGATGCGCAACTGTCTGATCTTTGTGCCCGTGGAAGAGAGTGGTCGCTTCCAACTTCACCCCGTTTGGAGCCATAGGAATATGCTGGGAGGGGCCAAATGCTAACAACATCTTAGGTATGTATCAACTCGTATAAGCTCAGGTAAGAACACGGTGGCCTGTCAAATAAGAGGTGTGGATGTTTCTAAGTGACAAAGTTCACAAATTAATACTCTCAAGTCATTTGTCTCATTTTATTAGGTCTTTGCTGCGCGTGTGAGCTCCATTTCACGAACTTAACACACGTGCAGTAAAGTGTGTGCTGTCGTCGATGTGAAGCCTGGTGCAGTGCGTTTTGTCTAGGCCATGTAGGTGTGTGTGTGTAGCAGTGTAAGTGTGTGTGTGTGTGTGTGTGTGTGTGTGTGTGTGTGTGTGTGTGTGTGTGTGTGTGTGTAGAGCTCGGGAGGCGCTCGCAGACGCCGTTGTTTGAAACGTGTGATTCTGACAGCTCTGTTCGCAGCAGACAAAGACGCAGGGCGGATGGGATATTATAAGAATGGGGATAATCAGCTCTGTCTGGCTGTGCAAATGGAGTGGCAAAAACACCTACAAGACAATGAAGAAAAAAAACATGTTAATTCCTTGCATGTATGGAGTCTTGGATCAGTGTCTGCGCCCTCTGCTGGCAACACTTGGGAGGAAAGCTATCTGACAAAAACAAACAGACAGACTATAATTAGCGAAATGACCAATAACAGATTGACTCATCTTCGAGAGGCAGTGGTATGTTCGAGGACACAACGGAAAAGGGATCAAACAGCCACGATGATCAGTGTATAGTGATAACTATAGTGTGTTTGCCCGTGATGTCACTTTTCCAAAGTCAGACATGATGGCCATACTCACCAATGTACTCGTCTATCAAAACAAACAGTACCGCGAAGTTTGAAACAGCAAAATGGTTAATTATTGTCGTGTTCTTGGCTGTCACAATACATCAGACAGAGAAACTACTTTGCAGTACTACTGTTTACCCAGAGCTGTGCAGAATAAGGGAGAGAAGACAGAACAATTATCTAAATAGTGTTATGTCATCTTCGTATAAAGAGCATGATATCAAATATTGATGAGAAAACTGATTCACTTACAAGATTCAAGATTGCGAGATCGCCACTAAACAAACTGGCATTCGCTTTCATTTCATATGGAACTTAATCCAAGTAACTGAAGTTTATAAACAAAACGTTTTTGTTTTTTTTGCATTCAGTCTTTCGCTGCACAACTACGGAGCCCGCCAGGGGACATGACGATATATTTTTTATTGCGTTATTTCGCAATACTTTGCGAAATAACGCAAACGTTTTGCGAAATAACACTATAGTTCTGCGATAAAACGCAACAATTATTGCGAAATAACGTAATCATTTTTGGGTAGAGAACGAGGCCGCTTACAGCGTCTACGGCGTATAGACTACTACACTATCATCCTCCACACACAATGGATCATGAATGGGGGAAATTAATTGACCTTTGTATTTTAAACCCAATGCAAAATAAAGAATCAAGATTAGTTGCAGGGTGTCCCGGAGTCATGAGAGGCGATTTCAGTTTAGCACAGCCAGGCCCCGAGATCAGGGGAGAGGGTCACTTCCCTACCGATGTCTAGCTGATTGTGGAGGTGTCAGCCTCAGATTCCTGCGTTGCGCAGCCCACGTCCCATGGACCCCATAGCCTACATAATACGTACAGATCCAGCACCTGCAACTTTCAGTCAGTCTCTGCACAAAACTGGCCTGAATTTACGATTAATCCACCAACCCGGGGATGAATATTGTCGGTTGTCCCCAAATAGCTGCGTAAAGGCCTTTATGCATCTTACCCACTGCAGCAGCGCTAAGTGTCATTGGCACCAGCACGCGGACAGGCACCAGGTTCGTCCCTAAATGCTCCAGTGCTTCCACCCATCCCGTCAAGTAGTGTTGGCTTCTCTTGAATTAAAAGTTTGGCCTGTCTGAGAACGAAAACGGCCATCTCCCAGCGCGCACCACCAATTCCCTCTGGATCATTGTGCGCTCTTTTGGCTCGAGGATTACCAGCGCCCAAGTCTGTACTAAATGCTGAACTTATGAATTCTTCAATTTGTCGTAAAAGTCAATATGCCAGATAAAGTTATATCGTCTCGTGATCGGAAAGGTCGCGGGTTCATGTCCCAGCTTCCGCAAATTTACACTGTCGTTGTGTCCTTGGGCGAAAAACTTCACCCTGCTTGCCTCCAGTGTCTGAGTACATTGGTGTATGAATGAGAGTATGAATGGGTGACTGGTTCCTTACTGTAAAGCGCTTTGGGCCTGATAAAGGTAGAAAAGCGCTATATAAGTTGAGTCCATTTACCAATTCGCGCCAATGGGCTCTACGGGAGTGACATGTGACTTCCACGGTTGTCCTTCCTCTCTCACTGTTTTCCCTTTAAGAATGATCAATGTGTTGCACAAATCAAAACATCACTGACAGTGAGATACTGATGGGAAGTCAGTGGCTACGCGTTAAAGACGTTACGTTGGATATAAATACTTGACTGCAGGAAACATGTGTTTTTTGAGGACTATTTCTCTCAGAGCTAACGACTAGTATAAAACACCACAAAACTTAAACAGCTAAAAAGTATTTATACTAAAGACAGGCTGATTATTTTTTGAGCAGCTCGTTCAAACCTTTGGTGCTATTTTCATTTTTATTAGCCGTGTTAGCCGTTAGCTTCAAGACAAAAACACTGTGATGAGCAGGAAGTTCCCTCTGGTGAATTCTTTGCTCCTGACGTGTTGTTAGTGGCTGTCCATCAGTAACTCACTGTCTGTAATGTCATCTTGAGCTATTTATTTGCAAGACCATGATACTAACTGTGCTGATTCAAAAAGCAGGTTGAGGGCCACACTTTGGATACCCCTGTTTTAGAGCTGTAAAAAAATGATTACATTATTTGTTGCTATAACGTTATCGGATTCAACAGACAACAATTCCTGACTGTGTGTGACGGAGAAACCTTGTAGTTAAAAGTTGATTTATACATATTGCATTGCTCAAAAACATCTTTTTGCATTTATCTTTCTTGATCACATTTTACAATTACAGCTGTGTTTGCCAGGGTTTGCTGCCAAGAAGTGCATCTGCAATCTGATCCGAACTCCTCCAGGGGGAGAAAAAAAATATCAATGAGATTTCTCAGAAGAGCTTGATGCTTCACCAGCTGCGGCCTGAACAAAACGTGTTCAGACACTGCCCCCTGGTGGAAGAAGACTGTTAGGGCAGATGTGAATATGACAGGTTTTAAGTTAATTTAAAACTGAAGTTCACTGATTCAAAGACAGGGAAGAGCTTTGGAAATCCTCTTAATTAATATGACTCAGATTGACGACAGGTGCTGAAAACTATTCAAAATTCTATTACTACTAATTCGCTCTTTTTTTTAATGTTTTAATGCATTTAATGCCCTTTTGGAATGAGGGTCCAGTCTTTATCTAGCACGAGGTCTGTAATATATATTTGAAAAGAAAGTATTAAGTACATTACTACAAGGTGAAGGGGACATGAGAGGATATATAGAAGTAATTTATTTACTTTGTTTTTTAATTAGCTAGAATAATCATTATTATTTCTTTTCCTTTTACATGTATTATATTATGTCAATATGGTCATAATGATATAACAAAAAATATAGGGAAATAATGATAACACAAAGGAAAGAGATGAAAAAGGAAAACAAGAAGAGATGAAGAGAAGAAGAAAAGAGAAACAAAAAACATGACCATGGGGCAAGATAAGAATGAATATAATATAAATATGAAATTATGGCCGGTCCAGTGTGAACAGGTAAAAAATGAAAACACAGTGATATTGTTGCCCTGTATGTGCAGCTTTTGATGACAAAGTTCCTAATTCTTAGTGAATTTGTTCTTAAAGAGTACCTAAACGGGCGTGCCAAAGCCTTTCCCCAACCACAAACAAAAGTCAAAAATTGCAGTGAAAGAGGCGGTCTCTGAAGTTTGGGGTGACATGCGGGGGGTGAGTGTGTGGGCCTTTGCATTGGCACAATCACAGCAGACTGATTACGTGGGAGGGACTTGGTTATATACCACAGGTACAGGGGCAGGACAATGGGCAGCACCTGATGACGATGTGTGGAGCTGGTGCGCGTTATGACGTTCTGTGGAGGCCGTGGACACGTCTTCAGCCAATCAGGAAATTCTAATTTAGTAGCAGAGTTTACCCTGAAGGGGCGCAACCCATTGGTTTTCAGGCCAAATTTAGGATTTGACACATGTTTGCGCTATAATGTCAGAATAATGTCAGGGACCAGTGGACAACACTATGAGACACCCATTGAGACAGTTTATCAGTAAAAAAAACTTGATTTGGTGTTTAAAAATAAAAACAGAGTGGTGTGTTATAAATGTGTGCTACATTTGCCCAGAACCTTGTTCTGACAATACGCTGTGTTCACGTGACGTCCCAACATTATCAAGAGCCTATATAGTTTGAAATGGAGGCAATGGACAGGTACGTTTTTATATCTTGTTTTTGACTAATATCTCTGGCATTACTGGGTTCTAAGTAAGTAAGTGCTTTATTTGTCTTTGTACAACGAAACAGTGTTCAGGTGTTAGTCCTGAGCCGCTGTGACTGAGCGCGTCACCACTGTGGGTCAACCAACACAGTCTCACTCCGAAAGCGTCATAAATTGACGAACGGTCAGTCGCCTTATGCGTAATATAGAACGCAAAAGGTATCCGTTTGCGTCTCCAGTAACGCAATGGGTTTGTAATGCATTTGAATGAGAGTCCAGACGCGGCTCATTTGACGATATCGGACAGCTCATAGTATAGAACACGTAGTACAAATTCTGCTCGGTTTAGCCAACTATAAAACAATCAAAATGCAAAAATGACTCGCTGTGTATTTGCAATTACAATAATGCTAAAGAAACATGCAAAATCACAGTCAACACTCGCTTGAATCCCTCGCAAGAAAGGCAAAAGCGCATTCAGCACGCATACACAAGCGCAGAACTACAGTATTCATATTTGCGTGAATCTGAGGCCAAACTGTTGTTCATCAAAGCCAAAAAATGATGGATCCAGGACAAACCAAGCCGGACCCAACCCAATCACAAAAACTTCTTCAGGAACTTTTACAATATGGCATTGCATTACAGCAGTACGTAGTTTAACGCCTTTTCCCTACCTTCTGCTGTCTTCATGGGACGGGTTCTCCAGTATTTAGTCCCACAAGTGGCGTGTCATGGTCCGGTTTTAATTCATGGCTTGCCGGGTCTTTGCCGGGCTTGTACCCAGCCAAGGTGCGCTCTCTTCGGGTTAGCTTTGAGCTGCGGCCCGCTGGAGTCCCATGGAGGATCGTAACGCCGATTCACACTTCCTCTGCAAAAGTCCTTTGGGATAAAGTGATGCCAAGCGTCCACGATGATATAAATGTCCTTATGTTTGCCTCGGTCAGACAGTTAAGGTTCAAAGATAAGCATTTATTGATCATATGTTTCGTTAGGCGCCAAGAGATACACACGATCAGCTGTTCTGATTGACACCCGCGTCAACCAATGACACGCGTTCAAAACTGTGACGTCACTAAGAAGGCGGTCAATCTATATTTTTATTGTAAAATATTAGTATTACACTAAACCTGAACTGCTGATACCGACTATAGCATTATTATTTTATTTTTTTTGCAGTCTGTTTACTTATTATTATTTACTGTGTACACTTGTCCTTTTGTCCCCACAAAGTCCTTGTATATAAGATACCACTATTTACTAATTAATTGTTGTTTATTTCACATTTCCTGCCTATTTGCACACCCTGAGTGTTTCTAAGAGCTGAATGTAACAAGTAAATTTCTCCATTGTGAGATCAATAAAGGCTATCTTATCTTATCTTATTAGCCTTATTTACGTCATTGAGCAGAAGAATCTGAAAGCACATTTAAGGTTTGGATTGGAGGCCTTTTTTATTTTATTTTTAGAATGATTATTTGTATAAATTTTTCAGCAATTAAAGATGGTTTACTTCACACATCTCTTGTATGATACAGGTGCATAAGAGAATGTATAGAAGTCAAACGTATAACAGGAAAAAACTCTCACACTGTGTACTCCAAACACCAGTGTTCCTTTATTTGATGCAACGTTTCGGCCAGTGGCCTTCGTCAGGCAAAATGTTTTTTATGAATGAGAAGCCATCCTTAAATAGGGTGTGGCCTGCTGCATCACAGGATCCTGTCATAATGGCCTATGGCAAAACGTAGGCAGCATATGTATACAACATACATCCAAACACAAAAAACAAAGCCAGGATATAGTGAATAAAATATACATATGTACATATATACAATAAAAACATCTAGTGGCACATGAAATACATGTGGGAAATGGATATATAAGACAGCTCAAAAATAGAGAAGATTTGCCTAAATATATGCAAATCAACATGTACACCAAGGAAGTTAACACAGCCTATAAACATAACATGGCATTGGAACCTCTATAGAGGTGTCAACAGAGAACTTTCTGTCTCTGTTCTCTGTCACCTGCATAACTCAGTATTGGGCTCACTCTGCTACCATAAAGGGCCCATCTTAACATCCAACCCTGAACTCTCCACTCAAGGAACCCCCTCTTTTTGTCAATAGGAGGGGGGAAAATTAAAAGACTATTTAGTCCGTGCCAATGTCAGCCCCAAAGTCACATCTACCCAGACACTATTGACACCTATCCCTAATGGGAATTACAGATGTGGGAGTTGTGCACAATGTAACACAACTTATAAAACTTCTTTCTTCCAACATCCCCACAGTGGTAAAAAACATACCCATTTGCATCCACGTATGTGGTCTTTTTATTGCGTTGCCCTTGTGGTTTAGCATATGTGGGAAAAACCATAAGAAAATTAAATCAAAGAATGAGCGAGCATAAGAGCTCAATACGCAGAAATGACAGAGAATATCTAGTAGCTGCTCATTTCAACGATGCACATCATGATGTCAGTGCTCTATGTTTTTGAACAAGTCTCTCTTATAGAGGAGGAGACCATGACAAACTTTTGAAGAAAAGAGAAAGCCTACTGGATTGTAACTTTACAGACCCTTACACCCAAGGATAAATGTTTTTCTATAGAGGTTCCAATGCCATGTTATGTTTATAGGCTGTGTTAACTTCCTTGGTGTACATGTTGATTTGCATAGATTTACTGTAGGCACATCTTCTCTATTTTTGAGCTGTCTTATATATCCATTTCCCACATGTATTTCATGTGCCACTAGATGTTTTTATTGTATATATGTACATATGTATATTTTATTCACTATTTCCTGGCTTTGTTATTTGTGTTTGGATGTATGTTGTATACATATGCTACGTTTTGCCATAGGCCATTATGACAGCATCCTGTGATGCAGGCCACACCCTATTTAAGGATGGCTTCTCATTCATAAAAAACATTTTGCCTGACGAAGGCCACTGGCCGAAACGTTGCATCAAATAAAGGAACACTGGTGTTTGGAGTACACAGTGTGAGAGTTTTTTCCTGTTATACGTTTGACTTCTATACATTCTCTTATGCACCTGTTTCATACAAGAGATGTGTGAAGTAAACCATCTTTAATTGCTGAAAAATTTATACAAATAATCATTCTAAAAATAAAATAAAAAAGGCCTCCAATCCAAACCTTAAATGTGCTTTCAGATTCTTCTGCTCAATGACGTAAATAAGGCTAATAAGATAAGATAAGATAGCCTTTATTGATCTCACAATGGAGAAATTTACTTGTTACATTCAGCTCTTAGAAACACTCAGGGTGTGCAAATAGGCAGGAAATGTGAAATAAACAACAATTAATTAGTAAATAGTGGTATCTTATATACAAGGACTTTGTGGGGACAAAAGGACAAGTGTACACAGTAAATAATAATAAGTAAACAGACTGCAAAAAAAAAATAATAATAATGCTATAGTCGGTATCAGCAGTTCAGGTTTAGTGTAATACTAATATTTTACAATAAAAAATATAGATTGACCGCCTTCTTAGTGACGTCACAGTTTTGAACGCGTGTCATTGGTTGACGCGGGTGTCAATCAGAACAGCTGATCGTGTGTATCTCTTGGCGCCTAACGAAACATATGATCAATAAATGCTTATCTTTGAACCTTAACTGTCTGACCGAGGCAAACATAAGGACATTTATATCATCGTGGACGCTTGGCATCACTTTATCCCAAAGGACTTTTGCAGAGGAAGTGTAAATCGGCGTTACGATCCTCCATGGGACTCCAGCGGGCCGCAGCTCAAAGCTAACCCGAAGAGAGCGCACCTTGGCTGGGTACAAGCCCGGCAAAGACCCGGCAAGCCATGAATTAAAACCGGACCATGACACGCCACTTGTGGGACTAAATACTGGAGAACCCGTCCCATGAAGACAGCAGAAGGTAGGGAAAAGGCGTTAAACTACGTACTGCTGTAATGCAATGCCATATTGTAAAAGTTCCTGAAGAAGTTTTTGTGATTGGGTTGGGTCCGGCTTGGTTTGTCCTGGATCCATCATTTTTTGGCTTTGATGAACAACAGTTTGGCCTCAGATTCACGCAAATATGAATACTGTAGTTCTGCGCTTGTGTATGCGTGCTGAATGCGCTTTTGCCTTTCTTGCGAGGGATTCAAGCGAGTGTTGACTGTGATTTGCATGTTTCTTTAGCATTATTGTAATTGCAAATACACAGCGAGTCATTTTTGCATTTTTGATTGTTTTATAGTTGGCTAAACCGAGCAGAATTTGTACTACGTGTTCTATACTATGAGCTGTCCGATATCGTCAAATGAGCCGCGTCTGGACTCTCATTCAAATGCATTACAAACCCATTGCGTTACTGGAGACGCAAACGGATACCTTTGCGTTCTATATTACGCATAAGGCGACTGACCGTTCGTCAATTTATGACGCTTTCGGAGTGAGACTGTGTTGGGGTCAACATGACCAGCGTGTATTTGGAGGTCGGGAAACTGTAGCACCCGGAGGAAACCTGCTGACTGCCTTCAGTGTCCTCTGATCCTCTGAAACGATGCAGCGCCTCCCGGGTTTGTCCCTGTTTCCCTGAGCGTGGTGTCAGCTCCTTCGCAATATTCCAAAACCTTTGCGCAATGTTGGTCAGATGAAGGACAAAACTAATTTCGTTCCACTGCTAGAAAAGAGACCCAGGTATAGTGCCTTTAAAACCCTGAACACTCTATATTTCAGGCTGACTCCTCTCTCCTCCTGAAGCCTATTGTGTCAGGCGGTATAGACTGTCACAATTCTTCAGACACTTTCTCCACAGGAGCTCAAATCATCATCCCTTACAGAGGGATGTCAGAGAAGAGCTCCGCCTTCTTATTTCAGAAATACTTTCTCATCTCATCAATTGTACGTTTGTGGCAGCTCTGAGCGTGCACATGGCAGGAGCGAGACAGTGAAGAGTGGCACAGGGAAAATAAAACTGTAAATGTTTGCCCTTTTTGAGGTTTAAGGCCAGACGCTGCAGATGAATAGAGAAACTTTTTAAATTTGGAGATATCAATTTGAAACTTTTCCTGTAGATTACTGGCATACGTACACATGAGAGAAAAATGCATTGCAAGTTTTCTTTTTTTATTACGCCAAAAATGCCCCAAATTTCCCATATTTTCTGTGAAATCTGAAATAATGGATGTATGGTTTTATTTTGTTGACATATTAGTTACAAATACTTTTTCAGAATGGATTTGAGATATCCGGTTTAGTTTTGAAATAAGCTGTTTATTAGTGAATTAATCTGTAAAAAAATTAATTTCGCCTTGTTTTTTTTTTAATTTAAAACTCAATTAATCAGGCTGAGAGTTAGATATAAAAAAAATCCCTCTTAAAAAACCTTCAAAATATTGTTCTCAGCCCCCCAGCTCAGACATGAAGACTATTACTTTTAAAAGATCAATTGAAAAAAGGGTCAATTTGTAAAATATGTAATGATACGGAATCTATTGCTCCTTCCGAAACCAGTAAATTGGTAAGAGGTCTTACCCCAAACCAGATGTGCGTCAGCATCTGCCATGACAAGAAGTGTCCGAATTGGGTTGTCTGTTAGGAAGGAGTTAGGGAAAATGGCCTGTATGCTAACTATCATAGCCACTTTAGCATAGGGACCTCTGATGCTAACTCACTGGCGATTAGGAGCTATGTGCCATCCCATAAGACACTGCGCCAATCTCCCCACCCTTTATTTGGACACTATGTTGTTGTTGGACAATATACAGTAGGTGGCGGTATGCGTTTTTGTTTGGCCTGCACTGAACTTTAAAGAAGAAGAAAAACAGCTGTTGGTGATGTCACTTCCTCTTCCCCTGGGTAAGGACGGTCGAATTAGGCAAATGCTGCTGAAGCTCTAGTTCACTAACTGCATAGAGATCTAACAGTTGACCCCATGAAAGGTTAAGGATTAGTTGCTAGTGTTAGTACTTAGAGGCCACAATTTAAGGGTTTCGGATGCAGCATATGCCTTCACTTGATCACCTAAAAGAGGTTTGGAAATGGGACAATGGAATAAACATCACTGCATCTCAAAGGACTAGCGCTCAAGACAACGTCCACTCATCTTCAGTCTGTGCTCGTCGTGGCCTGCTCCAATTTAAAGTTTTGCACAGGCTACACCTTTCTAAAGTACGGCTTTCCAAAATGTTCCATGGCCAGGAACATGCGACTAGTGACAGGCTTCACTAGCTCACTCTTTTTGGAACTGTCCTAACATAACAGCTTACTGGACTGAACTGTTTAAATTGCTGTCTAATGTTTGTGTAATACAGTTACACCCTGACCCTGTGCTTGCACTTTGTGGGTACTCCCAGTAGCTGCTAATCCTGTTAACAAGCAGAAAGTGTTATCATATTTGTCACTGTGCTATCTAGAAGACTGAACCTACTAAATTGGAATAAATAAAAAAAACTCCAACCTATATTAATTTGTTACATGATGTAATGAAGCACGTTCAATTGTGGGTGGGGGGGAATCAAATTTGAAAGGAAAGGTAGATGATTTTCATTCGATCCGTTTCTGGAGCACTTCAACAAGTTCAAGCAAGCAAATGTGTGAATAGGGAATAAATGAATAGCATTGGTATAAATCAGCCTTTGAAATTACAATATCCCACATAAGTCTATGGGAAAAAAGGGATTTGAGCATGGAACAACACCTTACCGAGCAGATTAGTCTATTTGTTTGATTCCATGTGAACATTAACGAGAGAAATCTGGCCTAAAACCTACAAAATAAAATAAAAATCTGTTCACCTGCAGTCTCCCCTCAACAATGAAGGCCGTGCACGTGACAGGAGCCGGGCTCGAGACAGGAGCGTGACATATCTGCTGGAATGATTTTCCTTTTGTGCCAGGGAGGAGAAGGGAGGGTGAATAAAGCCCCCACCTGTCTCAGGAATGACAGAGGACGGACTGTCTCTCTTCAAAGTCCTCTCAATATTCCCCTGCAATGAAGCGTGTCCACCTGTCCACCGCCCGGCGCCAGATTCCTGCTCCTCTTACAACACGCGTGCACATCCCTCAGCAGCACAGTAATTACATGCTTTTGTGAAGCATTGTGCGCAGCGTATTGGCTGTTTTCAGGATGTGCAAATTGGCTGCGGCGACTTATTTATTTATTTTGACGAGGACAATGCAGACAAAACACAAACACTCTCTCATGCAAGTAGAGCAGGGCTGTCCAAAATGTGGCCCTCAAAGAATTTAAAGTCTGCGTGGCTCACGTGGTGTACACAAACAGCAGCACTTTAAATTATAGACACCTGCGAAACTAAAGTGTTAAGTCCAGTGACAGGAAACTGTGGAGGAGGTAGTTTCATCTCTGTGCGAGGCTGTTGTCAACTGCTCTGCCTCATGTCAACAGGACACAATGAGGTTTCATGGAAAATAATGACATCACAGCCCTGCACAAATGAAGCCTAGGTGTTAATTCAACCTGGGAGATTAATTTCAGCATCACCGACCTCCAGCCAATGATCGCTTCCTTGAGGGCGACCTCGCCCTTGGCCTTGCTTTTAAGCCTTCAGCAATCATGGATCATTCGCTTCCCAGCTGCGCTGCGACCCACCTCCACCCTGTCTGTCTCCACCTCTACTGCCCACAGCTTCTCCCTGCTGCTTTCTTCACGGGTCTCCTATACCAGGGGTTCCCAAACTTTTTTGGCTGGGACCCCAAAAATTGACACGTAAACAACTCGGGACCCTCATTGTATAAAGTTATTGCCTCTACTTTAGGGAAGAAAACACATTTTAAAATCAAGTTAACATGTATTTAAACTGTTTATTTTAACTATATGAATGGATTTCACAAATGATATGCTGTTTTACACTCAAAAATATATCAAAAACAGTTGCCTTTTTCTTTTTTATTTCATCCTAAAATCATGTGGGGACCCCCACCCAATGCCTCGCGACCCCCCGAGGGGTCCCGACCCCCACTTTGGGAACCAGTGTCCTATACCACCACCAGTGTCCAGGCTCCGGGGGAAGACATCCCAAACTCCAAGCTGTTCATCCATACGGATTTACATATACACTGATGTCTATCGCCAGGGTCTGATCACCAAAACTAATATACATGTCATTAAATCGTCCTAATTACTGCTTTGTCTGTTTGAGTCTATCCAGGTTGAAATGCATGTATGTTCTCCTGACACCTCATTATTAACGTGTTAAAGATGTACTACCTGAATTATCTCGTTTTCAAACTGTGAAGGTAGTTGAGTAAAATCTCTGAGCTGCTGCACAAACGCTCTCAATGACCCTCTCGCACATCCCCATTGTTCATGTGAGTGAGGTAGATGCGCATTTCAGTCAGAGCTCAGACTGAGACAATGTTGAGATGTGACCTTGGTGGATCTCCAAGGAAAACACTAAACCGATTTAGACTCCTACATTTGCGATCGGTAAAAATGTACAACAGCACATGGGGTCCGTTTTTCTTTCACAAATGCTGCATTTACAATGTAGATGCAAAAGACATTTACTCTACCAGAAAATAACAGATTAATTGTTCATCAGGGATTCATCTTAGGTCCACCTTTGTTTTCTGTATACATAAATTATATCCCACGATCTATAGGAACTGTCCACCTGTATGCAGATGACACCATTTTGTATTCCCCAGGAAAGGTTATTTAGAATCTACACGAAAGCTTTCTCAATCTTCAGAAGGCCTTTACAAAGATGGACCCCCTCACTCAATGTGAAGACGACAAACATATATGACACATTAGGCACAATTTGTGCTAAAACAGAAAAATAAATGTACCCAGCGTTCTTTAGTTTGACCATTTTTGTGACGTTTATAGTTTCACTTCCTTATTGGACATTGGCAGGAAGTGATATAGTTAGAGGCAAACAATTTTAAACTGTTGCCGTGTCAACCATGTCAATAGGAAATTGAGTCAAAGTGCTATGGAACTTTATATCTATCTATGTCATTAGCTTAAGTCAAGGCAAGGCAACTTTATTTATACCGCGCATTTCGTGCACAAGGCAACTCAATGCTTAAAGGTGCACAATGCAACTTTTTGTGACCCAGTGGTTGTATGGGTGGTTAGCTTGGCGCCTTTACTTTCCATCCTGGTGGCTCCTATGATGCTTCAGGATCAAATTTATTTCTGTTTTTTTTTAGGATTTCTGGCAGGTTTTCGGAATGGAATGTATACGTAACCATGGATACGGTTCAATCAGCAGTGAAAACCTAAAAACACAATCGATCCGGAGCGTAAAGGTGCTATGCTAACCGCCCAAGCATCCGCCGGGGCACTGAAAGGTCAAATGCGCACAAATATCAACTTTTCTTTTTACACAAAAAGTTGCATAGTGAACAATTAAATGTATGTATGTAGTTTATGTTTATGTGATGTGATGTAGTGCCCTTTTGATTTTTGAGCCCCTGCCCCTCTGTCGCTCTCTGCACGGCCCTGCTTAGGAAGTTGGCAAGGAAGCTCTTTATACTTTCAGCATCACATTACCATCACATTACCAAAATGAAACACAGGACCATCTGGCTGTGAGGCGAGAGCTCATACCCCAATTGTCATCTTAACATTGACCCCAACTGAATAGCACTTCAGAATCAACAATGTGCCACAAAGTTGAGCTGTCATTCGGAAAGCTCTAACTTGTTATGCATAGTGTGATTATTGCGCTGCTAACCAATGCACGCCCTGGGACTGTTTATTTACCAAATGCCTGCATGCACGCTGGTTTGTGATTGGTGTTTGCCGGCGGTCTCCGTGGGAAACTACGCGGAAACAAAGACTTTGCATTGTTATTCCGAGCTGAAAATAGCAGTGGAAATATTTACCTCAATTTCACAGCTGATAATGGTTTAGTACAGCGAGCTGCTTCTGACTTTACTCTCATGCTGATTATTCATGGGGTACTGTATTTCAGTCACATTCATCATCAGAATCATCAATACTCCTCCCCCCACAAAATAATAATAATGTAACAGGATGACTCACTCAGATGCTGAAGGCTGTTTTCTCATTGTCATTGTCTGTCAATAGGTTTATTTTTTATCTTTATAGTGGCGGTCTGCAGCCACACTCACCTGCAGAAAACGGCCAGTAGAGGGTGCAAGAGCTGCATTAGGGGGGGAAAAAGTTATAAGCCAAGTCTTTTGAGTGCAGAAGAGGGAGATGAACTGAAAGGAGAGGGCTTACAGAAACAAAACTCGACTCAAGGGCCTTGCACTGTGACGCTGCATTAATAGGTTACCATTAGTATACCATAGCGGTTCTATGATGCTGGATCACTTTTTAAAACCAAAAAACCCGCAATTGTGTTTTTACCTGCACACAACAAAACATATACATTTTTTATTTATAACAGTAGGATGATAAATATATGATTTTAAAGTGCAAGTGATTGTAAAACTGTATTCAAACTGTATTAATTCCATCCACCCAATTCCTTCCGCTTTATCCGTGGCCGGGTCGCGGAGGCAGCAGTCTGAGCAGAAATGCCCAGATTTCGCTCTCCACACTCACCTCCTCCAGTTGTTCTGGGGGACCCCGAGGTGACAAAAGCTCAGAAGACATAGTCCCTTCAGCGGGTCTTTTGCGCAGAGATGTCAAAAGTACTAGTGTTCAGTACTTAAGTAAAAGTACTAATACTTGTGCACAAAACTACTCTGGTAAAAGTAAAAGTAAAGTGTAAGTAAAAAAGTAAATCAATATTTTCCCCTTAAAAAAAAACATGTTTTGACCTTCAAATTCTTTATTTTTTTATACTTACTGAAGTTACAGCTAGTGCGGCCGACTACAAGCTAGCACCAGCTTTCTTTCTAGCAAACTAATATAGTGTTCCCAAAGCATTACTAACACACATCATTTTAAAACCTCCAGAATTAATCAAATGTACTGTATACTAGTAACAACAATACGAAAGCTAAATAACAAACCTGAATGTGTTTCTTCAGATTGGATAGTGAATTCTTGAATGCTAAAAGTTTGTGTTTTTTGGGCAAGCACAGGACGCACTGCATCTGCCACAAATCATTTTTATAGCCAACAACAAAAAGTTCTTTCAGGTAAGGCCGTGTTCCTTGTCTTTCGGTGTCTGCGGTATCATCCTCGATGTGTCCTGCTCACTTTCCTCCAGACCGACTCATTCACAGTCACAACAAACGCGGCGTGACTGTCCATGTGCTTGACTAGCTTGCGTCCTTTAGCTTCATGTTTTTCAGCACTGGTTGGCCCGGGTTTTTACGTTGTTTACGTCGTGTTGTCGCTCACCTTTGGAGATTTTAAAAGTAACGACCTGATTTTTTTAAATGTAAGGAGTAAAAAGTACAGATACTTGTGTTTTAAAAGTAAGGAGTAAAAGTAAAAAGTCGCCAAAAAAATAAATACTCAGGTAAAGTACAGATACCTGAAAAATCTACTTACCACCTCTGCTTTTGCGAGGCCTCCTGTATTCATTGTTGGAGGAAAATATACTGTACGACAGGGATCTCCAACCAGTACCTTAGGAGGTATCATTAGCTCTCCAGCCCTTTTGTTGCTGCTCGCCAAAGGTTTTCTACATTTTGACACGCGCTTGGTAGGTCACATTTGAGATGTATTTTCTTTTTGTTCTGAACATTTTTGAACAGAATTGGAAAACATGTATGTTTTAAAGATAAGTGTAAGGACAAAATTCAACTCATCTTCTTGAATTATGTTGAATATCTTTGTCAAAAAGTGTCTTCGAAGCCTAAGTGGCTCTCTGACGTTCGTTACATAAAAGGTTGGAGACCTGCAGTGGTCACACTTTCCCATCATCCATACAAGATCTTGGTGAGAAATTAATGCAACACTGGATCTTTTGGTCAGGCAGAGTTTTGGTGTTCTGACTCCATGATGTTGCCGCATGTTCCACATGAATGTGCTCACACCTCCACAGAGAAACACAGGGTTAACTCAGCCCCTTCATAGCGCCGCTTATCCAAAGACGCTCATGTCTGTCTGGGTAAAATAAACGTATTCACAATAGGTTCAACCGGTTCCGCATAGGATTCATGTCTGTTTATATAACATCAAAGCTAGATTTGTATAGGCCTTTGTAGCCAAGGCAGATTGACTTGACTGCTCTCACCACAAATCATTTTAAAATAAGCCCAGAGGTTTTAAACCGTATACTGAAATGACTGACATCCAGGCTATTATTGACTACAGATACTCACAGCTGGATTTGCTTGTTTCAAACCATGTTCTTCGAGGTTGAATTGGTGACTGTGGCTGTGTCGACACCCAAACTTTCCTCTCGTGGTTTTTAATGAGTTATACAGAAGAGAGCAAAAGCCAGCCTCACTCAGGGCGCGTGTGAATATTCCATGCTAATGTGCCGAGTGCTCATGCAGAAGTGTAGCGCCTCGTGGGGGAGTCTGTCCCCATCTGAAGGAGCCCACAGCCCCAGGGACCCCGCTCCAGATGCTCTCCTCTGCTCAGCTCACCGCCAACCAGCGCTGAAAGAAACTGACCTACAATTCATTCACTTTGATAAGAAATTTAGATTTACTCAAACAAAAACTTTCAGACATTCATGTTGATTTAAAAACACACGCAAAGTCCACTGAAACGATAAAGCTGGACATTTCTACATTAGAACAGCCAACGTTGTGAGAAAAAAAGACACCTGTGCATTGAAATGTGTCACCATCCACTCTACAACCTGGTGGGATTAGGCTTAGGGTTGCATAATTTTCAACCTTGGTTTTCCAATTTTCCAAGGGAATTCATGGTAATTAACAAAACTGAAGTTTGTTTATTTAGACCGACATGAACTGCAGCATAAATATTTTACATGATAGTTATACACTGAACTATCTATCATAGCAGAGAGGAAAAGTACAAATAGCTTTTGGAAATGGAACAGACTCATGTTTGTATCCATCTACAAGTGTGCAGTGTTACAATATCGTAATGTTTTAACCTCTTAACTCCCACCTGAACCGAGCACATTTTCCCCAGTTTGGCATTGCCCAAATCCAAAAGTAGCGACAAAAACAAGAATGAAGCGCGATGAGTTTTGTAGGCCTTAGTTTTCAAATGAGGCGTTACCCTGGCCCATAGACTATAAGCTCCAGTCTAGAAGCATTTAGATTTGGGAAATCCGAACTGGAGAAAATGTGCTTGGTTAAGGGGCAGGGTAAGGGGTTAAAAGTTATTTTTATTGCAGCTCTGTGTCAGATACAGGCCCCGCCCACTGCTCAACTGCTAAAACAAAATCATGATATGAAACTTAGGCGTTGTCTAATAAGTGATGGGACAAACGAATATTAGCTTATTAGAGTATTAAGCAGAATTTAGAAAAGTTGTTTACCGTAATTTCCGGCCTATATGCTGCTACTTTTTCCCACGCTTTGAACCCTGCGGCCAATATGGAGCCGCCAAAAGGCACTAGAGGCGTCTTTAGCAGTAAACGCAAAAGTGAGATGGGACTTCTAATCAACTCTGCACTAAGGAACGGTAGATGAGTAACTTTTAAAATGATGAAGGCTCACTTTAGCCTAAATATCGAAGGGCTTTGCTCGCCCCAACGCACCGAAACGCCTTGACGCCTCCATTACTTTCTATGAGAGAACGCACACCGAGGTTGCAGTGACCCGCGGCGATGCTGGACCCCGGAAAACCATCCTGCAGAGGTACAGAGGCGGGTCGAGCCATGACAGACAGGGAGACCGCCGTGAACTTTGGAGGGACGAGAGAAGCCGCGGAGAAGGAGAAACCATCGTCAGGGCTCAGGCATCAGGGAAGCATGTTAAACTCGTGTCTGTCGCCAACTCGCTATTAACCTACAAAAAAGAGCCATGTTTTCTCTCTCTTATACATTTATCATAAATAAAAGACGACACGTATGTGCGTGTTGTAAATCACGTGTGTAAAGCCCCGCACGGTTTGAGAAAAGCCTCTGAAGTGCTGTGACGCGGCGCGCTGTGTTCTGGTGTGCTTGGCCTCTACACTTCCACATTCAGGTCGGCTACACTGGACATTTCTGCCTTTGTTACGCATTGTTGTGGAATTTCTCACCACTATAAAGGAAAAGTTGAAAGTATTTGTCTTATCAAAAGTGTAATTTAATTTAACACACGTGCGGAGAGCCGAAACACAGGCGAACTCTGAGGAGCCCAGGTCCCTGCTATATAGCCAACCATGCGAGAGGCAGTCCCAGCACCAAGATCGGAGGGGCCACAGCCCCAGCTGTAGAGGCAGTCGTCTGCAGTGGGGGCGCCTCGGATGAGAACAAACGTCTCCTTTTGTGATGATAGAGGTAGCAACACACGGGAGGGCCTTTGAGCCAGGACACATCTTTGGCCATTGTCTTAGGTGTGAAGCAGAGACTCAGCATGTGCTTTGGCCGGGATAAAGCACAGGAGACGGGTCCGGGCATTGATTAAGCGGGCCAGACGTTACTTCACAATTAGTGTATTACTGGCTTCAATTTAATTAACTCTAAAACTGCCATTACAGCGTTTATCACTGCCGTCCCTGCCGTCCTCCCTCTGCCCGCAATTGCACCTTTCTCCGGGATGAAGTGTCTCTTCCTCCTCGTCTGCGCCATGGGCCGCTCTGAAAACCTGCGGCCTGTGTTCGAGTGTATGTATCAGTACAAGGCTGCAAATTTAGCTGGTGTGGCTTTTAGTAAGTTGTGCGTAATTGGCCGAAATTGACGGTAATTGTTTTGATTAAGATACATGTTTTTTGCAACAACAGAACGACTTGAACTCTTCCAAATGGCTGCAGTCCGTCTGATGCGTCGTGCGGCAGCGAGCGGAAGGAACACGCGTGCGGCAGCAGATGCACAGCGCTCAATATTTATGTACCTGTATTTGCTAAAAGTCCCCCTGTGTTGCCATGGAAACAGGCGAAAAATCAATCAAAGTTCATTAGTAGTACAGTATGTGTCTTGTCGGACTAATTCTCTGTGGTCGCGGGAAAGTGGGTGGAATATGTTCAAGCAGCCGCTGGCCTTGCGCGGATATTCAGTGTGCTGTTGATCTCCGGTTCTATTCCCAGATGAAGTTTGCGAGTTCTCAAGGTGACTTTGGGGGGTTTCCTCTGGGCATTTCGGTCTCCCACATTTTAAGGCGAGCCACTGCAGGTGAATAGGGAAAAGACTTCAATTTAGAGTTATCAATTTGAGACTTGTGCTGTAGATTACTGACATACATGTATGGCAGGTTTTCTGTCATTTATGTTTTCATATAAAAATAAGACATTTTACACATGAAAATAGCCTAAACTGTCCATATAGTTTGTGGCGAAATCTAAATAATGGATAGATCCAGGTTTAAATGTATGATTTTATTTTGTGGAAATAGTAATTACAAAGATCTCTTCAGGAGGGATTTTAGGATCTTGTTTCGCTTTTAAACAAGCTATTCTTAAAGGAACAGGCCACCGTGTTTACATACTGAGATATGTTCTTACCTGAGCTTAGACAAGTTGATGAGCTGTACCTGTCTGGTCTTTGTGCGTGCATTCACTCACACAAATAGACCAAAGATGTTGTTAGCGTTGAGCCTCTCCCAGCACATTCATATAGCTCCAAACTGGGGTGAAGTTAGAAGCGACCAAGCTCTTCCATGTTTTCCCTATTTAAATACGGTTACGTGAGTAGTTACACGATCCAAGTATAGTACAAAATTAAACATGACGATTTTCTAAGCTGATAAAAAGGGGCACTATATTGTAAGGCTTAATAATACATTAGGAGCACTTCGACGTCCGCGCAGTAAAGTCGAAGCTTGGTCGCTTCTAACTTCACCCCCGTTTGTCTCCATAGAGGAGAGGCTAAATGCTAACATGTTCGGTGTAGTTTGTGAGACTGAGCGCACGCGTAAAGACCAGACAGGTACGCATCAACTCGTCTAAGCTCAGGTAAGAACATATCTCAGTATAGAAAAAATGGTGGCCTATTCCTTTAAGCTATTTCAAAGCTCAATAAATCAAGAAAAACTTGAAACATATCGATAAATCCAAGACTGGAAAGTGTGGAGGCTGTGGGAGCAACTAAAGTGGAGATGTAGAGTAAAGAAAACCTCATTTAAAGAGGGGGTATTATGCTTTTTTCAATCACATAGCACCAGTCTATAACATACTACAATGATGACGTAACCTTCTGTTGGTCTGTATATGCAGTAAATTAAAATAACTGCCTTGAATAAAATTGCTCTCTCAAAATGGCTGTACTGAACGTCTTGAAATAGGCCTCTGTCTCTTTAAGAAGCTTTCCGACACGCCCCCTTCAGCACACTGCTGTGGCATCTAAACAACACTACTGTGCTGGGAGGGGGCTCTGCTGAGCTGAGGAGCAGTGGTTGGTGGCTTGACTGGTGACAAAAGGTCCAGAGGCGTCTCCAGGAGGTGGGGGCGTTCCTAGGAGGACTGAGGCATAGCTACACCTAAAATGGCTGCCGTCTAAGTTTTTACTGATTACTCAAAAATATGTGAATGAGCCAAGGCAACACTCCAGGCATGTGTTTAATGAGGGAAGGACATAATAACATGATATAAAGCTTGAAAAAGTCGATTTTACATAATACCCCCCCTTTAAAGAAAAAAATCGTGCCTTGACTGGTGCTCCTGGCCAAAAGTCTACCTCAGGATCTGGAGAAGGGGGTCCCCACCGCACTGCAGTCACAGAGCTCCTGATAGGATTAACACAACATTATCAAAGTAGCATAAAGGCATGGGCCAGCTGGAGCTTTTAACCATGTTAAAATGTTACATTCTCATCAAAAACATGCCTGAAGTGGTGTTAGTTTCAGTCGCTCATGTTTTCAGTAATCTTCCTCATATTCTCCAAACACCTGTCCACACGCCGATATGCGTCACACAGCATTTCTGCAAAGCTGCTGTTTCAAAACCAAAAAAAACTGTCTTCCAGGTGATGATTATAGCATGCCTGTGGTTAAGTTTCAGTATACGTTTTTCTCTGTACAAAAGGAGGAAGTGCGTCCTCCTTGTTGTTGTTTTTTCGGGGGGAAATGTTCGAAAATATACTTCCAGAACAGAGCAGGTTTGGCATGGTGTGCTTTTGCTTGTACAGGCACAGTGCTCAACAACATATTTACCAGGGCAAAGTCAGGAAAGATGCTTGGTGCCACGTTATAGCACAACATACTTATTAACCAATGCAGTCCCATGGGCAGATTGATGTTTAGAAAAGAAACATACATTTACGCAATTTCTGGCACGTGATCAAAAGACTAAAAAGCAGCCAGGAACACCATACATGGGGTCCATCTTACTGCGCATATAAATGGAATCCCTGCCTTATGGCACTTTAAAATAAGAAATTGAAACAAATAACCCTGTCATTCTCATAACCACCTGTAGATGGCAGTAGAGCCCCACCTCTGCCTGTGCTCTGCGCTCCCCGTCTGAATAATAAATCAGGCCTTTTTTCCCCCTCCTGCTCCTCTCATCTCTCCATCTCCTCCGCGGTGGAAAGAGGCTGCAGCTGTGGCTTTATGTGTGTCGATACCTGCTCTATTACCGACGGCAACCGCGAGGAGAGGGGGGGGGGGGGAGCGGGATTGGCTTTGGATCGCCTCGTTTACTGTTCAAAATCAATGCCCCGCGCTTCACACGTCCGATAATTCAATCTCTCACTCAGTGTGTTCGAATATGCAGCGCGGATCCATGGGGGACTTTGATGTATGATGCATTGTCCAGGCTTCTGTTCACACTTGTTAGCATTTGTTAGCGCGCAGTATGCATTCTCTGTCATGTTTATGGGTCAGCGCTCCAGTGAATGAGAAGAATATGAAGGGCGTATTGGAGAGAAGACGTGTAGGACTGAGTGAGCTCCTTGTTAAGATATTTTATATGATATTCTTAAGAACCTAACATGTAATAGCAGTCAGATCTCCGTTTGAGTAGTTTCATAAGAACAATGATCTGGACAGAGGAGCCAGACGAGCACAATGCAGACAGGGGTGTGCTGGGACCTCATTTCATCCGGGAGTTTAACCTGATATTTGCTGTCCCCGTGTCAGGGGGCTAGGGTTAGGTTAGGGTTTCAAATAAGGTATCACACTGGTATATAGACTGTAAGCTTTCCAAGTCAATACGCTTTAAGATTTGGATATGCATCATTTCTAACTCTAACCCTAAAGGCCAGCACACACTACACAATTGTTCTAGTCTTAAACGATTTTATAAAGAATGGGGGGTCCAAACTACACGACTGGATTTAGTGCGATTATAGAACGTCTGGGGTTCACACATAACGACTGAGAATCGTTGATGTTTGATAACACAGAGCGTCTGTCCTCTCTACGGCTTAATTTCTCCTTCAGCGTCAAAAACTGACACCAGATCAGAAAATATAGGCCTCTGTTTGTGAGCGTGGGAAACATGTGCGTCTCCCGATTGGTCAACAGAGTCAACAGTGTCATGTGATCGCTGTCATAACAAAGCAGTTCAATGCTGCTGCTGCTACTGCTACTACAAGCCTTCAACTTGGCTATAGTTCTGTCAAAATGGAGATTAACGTCGGCAACACGAAGAAGTGGGACGTATTTCTTTGGATTTAATAAGAAAAGGAGATGGACCATCAGCCGCGAGACGGAGGTGGCAGAGGAGACAGCGGAGAAAGCGGAGAGAAGCTAACGGAGAAAAGTAGATGGAAAATGTGTGTCCAAACTCAGTTAAACTCTGTTTGTGGTTGAAACGTAGCTGGTTCTCCCTTATGGTGATATAAAGTTGTTCTGTTTTGTGTGGGAAACGCTGTGGCCATGAAATTAGTTGTTTGTGCCGCAGTTTTGACAGAGAAATGAAACGGGAGGTGTTTTTCTGTCTTTATTTCACTTTGTCATTGGCCGCTGCATTCTATGTGTTCGCTTTGGGGACGGTAAAATCACCCACGTTTCTCCTGTGCGTCCAAAATTGGGCTTAAAAATCAAACATGTTTGATTTCCTGCGACTGAGGTTTAGTTGCGTCTGACTGCTGCCCACACTACACGATTCGAATGCGAGTCCCTCCCCACAGTACGCAAGTGCAACTGCCTTCGACAAGACATGGCTAGACAAGACTCGGCACGACTGAAAATTAAAGCAAAATCGGGCATAAAAGTTGTGTAGTGTGTGCTGACCTTAAGATAGCAGGTAACAGGTTAAGGATGTAGACCAGCCCACACATCCGCAGAGTTTTAGCTCAACTTGTAGGGCGTTAGCTTTATAAATCAAAGATTGTAGGATCGTTCCTGCTCATGACACTTTCTCTTTTCACATGGCCGCTGCACAAACACAGTCTGAGCCTGATAGAGCGCCACACTCAGCAAGTTATGTAGATGAAAACTATAGTATTTATCCACTCTTTCTACAGTGATCGTTAATGCCTTCTTTTTTGCCGCACCTGCCTTTTTTCTGTTCCCTTCAGCACTCAGACACTTCCTGTCTCCCCTGGACTGGACTGCACCAACTTGAACTAATGCGGAGGGGTGTTCCACTTAAACAACAAGCTGGTTCCCTGGAGAACTGTGGAGGCAGAACCAGGTAATGAGCCAATCTGCAGGCGGAGATTCCCACCTTTTTACCCATTTCAGGATCGTGCACTGTAGGAGGAACAAGGTGCGCCATGTTCATTTTACTTTCCACATGGGGATATTCCCATGAATGGAATGTGTGGAATGTCCTTTTTGTCTTATTAATACAGTAAATATGAGCGCACCACCATTTAAAACTGAATATGTACTGACTTTGCAGTGCAGTTTTGAGACTTAGCTGATACTGGCTAAAGGAGAGGTATACTTGATCCAATCAGGAGGAAATACACCAGTTAAAGTTTGTTCTCGTCTTTAATGTTTTCCAGATTGATGCTGTATTGTTGGACTAATGTTAGCTGCACACTTGCCAGGTTACTGATTTAAGGGAAGAACTGCAGGCAAATGATTAACTTCACATTTTCAAGGTCTCAGGCTAAGCTGTATTATTATTTGACCAAATCAATGTCTCTCCATAGATTTGTGCGGAAGGCTATAAACTCAAAATCCATTTACCTACAGACATTTAATGGACCCGTATAGTATTTGAGTTTCCATCCATCCATCCATTTTCTTCCCCTTTATCCAGGCCGGGTCGTGGAGGCAGCAGTCTGACCTGAGATGCGCAGACTTCCCTCTACAAGCACGTATTTGAGTTTGCACCATAAAAAGATGATTTCAATTACTTTTTTTTCCAGCAAAAACTACTTTCTTGAAAGCCAAAAATCCATTTGAAATTAAATCTTAGCATCATGTCAACACAACAAACCCATACATTTAAACCAGGCTCTACCCATTGTTCAGATTCCGTGGACACAAATACCGGCGATGGATTCAGTGTTAATTTCGTCAACTAAAATATTTAGTCTTAATTTTAGTCAAAGTGATATGTTTGATGACTAAAATTGGACTAAAACTAAATTAAACGTTTTTCATGAGACTAAACTATGACTAATAAATGAAAAGGAGAGACTAAAATCATCCAAACTTCTATTGACAGTCTGAAAGAGCCTCAGATCATGTAAATTCTCTGCCAAAGGAACAGCTCTGAGCTTTGTTCATGTGGGAGCAGCTCCATGAAGCAGAGGAGCTGATTAAATATGATTATAATAAATATTCTAAATGCAAAGTCGACTAAATTTGTCTTAAATTTAGTCGACTAAATTGACTTGCAATTTTAGTCGACTAAAACTAGACTAAAATTGAAGATATGTTTTTGACTAAATCTCGACTAAAATTGAATTACATTTTCGTCAAAAGACTAAGACTAAAACTAAATTAAAATTTGTCAAAATTAACACTGGATGGATTACCTTTACCTGCTTCTATCCAGTTCATAAACTGTAATAACAGAGGTGTCCAAAAGTATTTCAAAAAGTGTGTATAACCCATAATATAAGCTTGCGCTGCTGTTTTCTGTCATGCCTACGGGTTTGAGCGCCTGTAGCGGTGAATGAGAGGCACATAGGACACTAATGGGTCATGGCCTGCATTTGTTGGAGTCTGTTTGTAAAGAACTGCTAAATAAATTCCCGCAGAGTCAACATCCACAAAATCCATAGTGCATACATTACTCATAAAGAATCTCCGAGTGCAATATTGTTATTCCAGCGGCAACGCATAACAAGTCAAAGCACTGGTATACAGCGGCCCGCGGGGACGTGTTAGCGGCGGCGACCGTTTGATCGGGACGTGCATCGTGTTAACCAGATGAGCTTAGGTGTATCAGTCAGCTTTAATTTCATTGTCTCCCTTCTGTTCCACAAAGCCGGCTCATAAATCAAATTCAGTTGCTATAGAAACGTATGGAGTTTTGAGGCCGGGACAGAGCAGGTCTTAAAGTGCGGTACAGATAGTCCTCCGCATTCGCTTTCCATTTTTCATGGTTTCATTTATCATGTAAGGTGTGTTAAGCTTTCGGACAGCAGCAGGAGGGTAGCCACTTCCAACTACAACCAAACACGGCTTTTTATTGCCTTCTCCAGTCAAAATAAAAAATATTAAATGCTGTTGGCGCACCTAATATTCTAATGGTTAAGGCTGCTGCCACGTACAGAACACTTTTCTCAGCTCCGACAAGCTGCTGGATGTCTCTCCCCGCTCTGAAAAAGCATTTGGGGCCATTACAATGTCAACATTCTCACACTAGGGTGCTGCAGCCGTAGCACACGAGTTCATACTGATTTACTGAGCGTTTTCACACGTACTGTATAATGGCAACGTGTGTGTGTGCGCTGAAGTGGAGCAAAAAGTAGGTGCAGTTGGATCCTAGATATAATAATTAGAGATGCATTATCGCCATTCCGCCTCATTCATAGTAATTGGCCCATGTGGTGTGTGAAATGGACATGGCACAACTAAAAAGGGAAAGAGGCAGGGAGGCGGGAGGACCGCCAACGAGCCTCCACAGTCCTCCAGAACCTGTCGATCAAAGGCCCAAAAACGTTTTAATTCTACATAACAAAAAACAGCATGGTTATAGATATGGCCCTCTTCTCAGAAATGTCATAGAAGAAAATACGTGATAATACGAGTCCATTGAATAGAAATTTGTATACATCGAGCGCATTTCGCAGACATGGTCACAAAGCGCTTTCATGAGCAATTTTACATTCACTCATATTATTTCACTTTTGTACTCAGTTTCCCTGGAACTGACAGGCTTCACATGCACACATTATAATAATAATAATAAAATAAGAGATTTTATACAGTGGCCTTTCTAGACATAGGTCGCCAAATCACAAGAAATTAACATCAACAATTAAACAGTGCATGTGCGCTAACGGTCCCTCTGACCACAACCATACATTCACGCGCACACATCATTCATCCAGCCTATTGTACATGTTTTAGTGGTAGGGGAACTGGAGTACCGGAGGAAACCTACCAGAACGGGAGAACATGCAAACTCCACACAGAAAGGCTCCGACCAACTGGGAATCAACCCGGGACCTTCTTTCTGTGAAGCAAGAGCGCTACTATGCCGACCGGTAGTTTCCATGTAAAGTGAACCTTTTGGAGTTTGCCCTTCGCCACTAGGGGGTGGTATCGCAGCAATGTCAGCACCATGGGGACCAAAGAGAAGTGCTATATTCCCATATGCCCATTAGTCACATCTTCTGTTTGCAGGTTCTGGACTGTGTCGTTCAGGTTGTAGGACACGTTTGACCCAAAGACTGTCACTCTCCTCAATCCGACTGCCCAGTGTCGGGGTCAGCTGACCCTGCCCGAACAGTCCCCCTGATGAACTGCTGCACCAGGATCTGTGTCCACGCACTTCTACATTGAATAAACTGCTTCTACCTTTGTCACTGTACTATTTATTTATTGTATTAAACTTATGAACTGCTCATGATGTTTGAATTGCCAGACAGGGAATAAATAGTTATATGAATTGAAATCTGCTAAAATATTTATCCCGTTTGAGAAGCAGGCGTGAGCAACACAGCAGCAATGTGGAGGAGACGCTCATTTACGGCAATGAAATAGTAATGTGCTGTTTTGACACATGGGCCTTGACTCTCATTAATATTCCACTGAACTGGAGCAGTTCCATCAAACCGCTTCAGTCCAACCATTACTCTTGTTTTTGGTTAGATAATTGGTTCATTTGCTATTTTCTTATTTATTGCTTGGCTAGTTACTTCTTAAATGATAGCGCAGTTGCGGACACTCACAGCATTGGTGCGTAAGCCTGGAGAGATGATGAGGTGGCTCATGGGTCTGCTGCTGTAGGGGAACTGTATAGGTTGTGGTAATGGAGTAAGTATATTGAGCTAAGGACCTTTCATCTCTTTCTACAGAGGCTTCTTCTTGCTCGTCAGACGAATGACAGAAGCTGGGAGCCTACTCCGCCTCCAAGGAGAAGTTACAACTGCCAGAACCACATGTATTATTTCTTTACACTGAGCAAGTATTACTACCTGGTATAGTTCTTCTAATTCTGACCAAGTATCAATAATTAAAACAGTTCTTACACTTCTTATTCTGATTCCAAATCAGCGGGGAAGAAATGTATAAAGTGCGTCTTTATGAAAGTCTGATAAGCTGATTGGTTGACAGCCAAAGGTACAGGCTGTGATTGACTGGCAGAGACAGACAGGTGACAGGAGGTGGCAATGTACGCCTCAGCCCAAGCAGAACCAAATGTCCTGAGCAAATTTCACTCAAGCTGTCACAGGTGAGCACTTGGAAAGCGTTAAGTGTTATGCAGAAATCATTCCTGTATGAGCAGTGAATAGGGCTGCTTAGTCAAATGAAGTTTTAAAATGGCTGTATATTAGACTTAAAAAGCTTTAAAAAAAACTTTACAGCATGTTCAAGCCAACAAAGTGTAATAGCGATCCAGATGTGTGTGTCATGACTATTTAATACATGTAAAAAGCATAATACCGCCCTTTAAGTGAAAGTTAAGGTAAGGTATAAACATGTACAATAGGTGATACTGTCTGCAATCTTCCTCAGAGTTGGTCACATGATGTTACTGTAACGTGTTTGTCAGCTAATTTACTCAGGTATTGGCGCTGTTTTCCTAACAGTGGAGGTAGGACAACAGCGCTGTCTATAAGGGATATGAAAAGATAACACACTGGTCTGATAGAAAACAGAACGTTTATTTTAGTATACATAACATATTGAGTTTTTATTTGGGTCGTGACTTGCCATCCTATGGTCGTTCCCCTTGATTACTGTAACACACAAAGTAACAAAATACAACTTTGTTTTTGTCAACATATTCATTGGAATGTCAGAGTATCGTGTCATCCCTTATGTCAGTGGTTCCTAAACTTTTCCTTGAAGCCCCCCTGCTCATGCTGTAGCCCCCCAGTCCAAAACCGGGACCCCCTCAAATATATCAAAAACAAAAATAATGGTAAAGTAGCATTTCTTTTTAACAAATAAACTGCAATTGTGTTTTGTGAATGTTTTATGCACTGTGACAGTGCTCCTGTCTCAGTCATATTTAGGCCTGAGCGCCATCAGAGCTGGCGAAGGGGCTTTTGAAATCGTACACATGTATCAGAAAACAAACACCGTAGCAGCAGTGTGCGAAGTGAAGTGTCAGTGACCCAGGGGTCCTGTGTCACTGACGAAGTGCCCGTCAGTGACCCAGGACCTCTACCATGAGGTAGGAATGCACGAGCACTTTCCGAAAATATATAGTTTATGGTTTCATTATAATTTCTTATGGGAATATTCTTCTTTCGTGCCATTGCAATTTTCACCCAGTGAACATTGACGAATTGTCACAGATTGTGGCCAGAAATTCAAACCCGATCCGACACAATTTTGACTATTCCAAATTTTGAAGTTCAAAATAGTGGACACCTCTTCTTTTTTTTTAACAATGCGAGATAGGACTCGGGCAAAAAATCAAGTTTGTTGTAGAATCATAAAAATCGGTACAGACGTGCATCATGACAAGTTGAGCAAAACTATTATTACGGCAATGCCGTCTGCCATATTGGATGCCGGCCATTTTGGATGAGAGCTAATTTTGGGTGGAAAATAATCTTACGTAGAACATTAAAAGTGATCCAAATTACTTTTCTAAGTTTTACGACGAATATTTTGCCATTTTTTGCAAACAAAAAATGGCTCCTGTTCGCACATATGAAGCCCGATTTTGCTCATTTTCTTATCAGTTGTTAAAGTCACAGACCTAAACACTTTCATCTGGCAAAATTCTAATTGGGCGCGATAGCGCCTCCTATAGGAATTATATTGAGAGTACAAATTTTAGGTTTACGAAAATTAAAATAATTTGGCACAAGTTTCATTTGGTCGTTCTGATCAAAAAAGTCGATCACACCCATGCCATATTTTTCACGGTGTTAGCATAGCGATGACCAGAACATCCCATTTTATTTTAATGGAAAATGTTAAACTCCATAATTCAGCACTTTTTCTATCTCCTCCAAGGAAAGCCTGGTTTTCTCTGTATAATGTCAACAAAAACTGAGCACGGAGCGCTCAGCATTGTCAAAAAACACATTTTCACTTTCAGATACCAGGTTAGTTAGTTAGGTGTTAGTGCATTACAAAAATAAAAAAACTAAGACTTTTGGGAAAAAACTCAAAAAAACAAACTTAAAGGCAATAGCAATACCGTAATTTTAGATTGAGGGAGACAAAAGGGCGCGAAGCCCCCTTGTTTTGGGCAGGGCGGTCGATAATCGCCGCTTGATGTTTAACCTCTTAACCCCCACCTGAACCCAGCACATTTTCTCCAGTTTGTCATTTCCAAATCTGAAAGTTTCTTGGGAAAAAAAGCGTCAAAATAGTGACAAAAACGATGAAAACGCAACAAAAAAGCCACAAAAGACCGACAAAAAAAGCGATGAAAGTGTAGCCAAAAAGTGGCAAAACTCAATTAAAAAAGCCATAAAAAAGTGACAAATATTAGATGAGAAAGAATGTGAAAAAACCTGAGGAAAAAGATCTGTTAACATCATTTTCCTAGGTCTTAGCTTTCAAATGAGGCGTTACTCTGGACTGTAGGCTGTAAGCTCCAGTCGAGCCACTTTTAGATTTGGGTAAAAAAATGTACTCGCTTAAGGTGGGGGTTAAGAGGTTAAACCATTTGCTCATATCACTTATGGC
The DNA here is from genome assembly GCA_007210695.1 of Neogobius melanostomus. Classification (NCBI taxonomy): domain Eukaryota; kingdom Metazoa; phylum Chordata; class Actinopteri; order Gobiiformes; family Gobiidae; genus Neogobius; species Neogobius melanostomus. The sequence continues at coordinate 1,827,345 of VHKM01000376.1, forward strand.
CTGACCCTCTGAACAAACAAAGCACTGGCCCGCCCTCAGGTTGGGAACCACCGCCTGATGTTAACGCTCCTGGAGGTGTTTCTGTGCGAAGCTTGACTTGAAAAATACATTACGAACCTAACCTCCATTGCCATTATGACTCACCCAACGCCACAACCAATTGCCTTCACCCATTTCCCACCAATGTGTTTCTTTCCATATTGCCTTGTACCCATTTTACCCGGACAAGCTCGCCCCATAAACACTATAGATTTCATTACCGATTCTACCAGCTGCCCCGTTCCCCCTCCGCCGCCTCACACAGCCCGGGCTATATAGGTCAGTATTTCCCAGGGCTGACCACTCAAGGCCAACTCTTAAAGAACAAATGAGCTCGGGATGGAGCAGCCCGATTCAGAAACGACCGCTTAATGACATGACATGAACAAATAAATAAATAAATGTCGGACTATCATTAGCCGTTCGCTCTGGCACGCAAGCTATCCGCCATAAACCAACCATTCTCCCTGACCACGGGCTGCTGACGGCACAGTATCCAGACATCCATACATTTATAGATCTGCAAACAAATAGATCCTTGGCCTGCAGCGAGAATACAACAAACAGGCATAAATCACAGCTTCCACATTGCAAAGGGAACAAATCTGCCCTCCTCGCCAAGGCTAAGGAGTGTACTGTATATGTAGCAATTTATTTATGCGCCCAGTGGACGGATTGTTCTTAAATATGGAGAAACATTTGAAAGACGTAGAGTTTCCAGTGTAGCATAGGGTATCTAGGGTCAAAATCATACGCGTTGCTCAGGTTGTTAACAAATAGTTACACAATATTTGTTTTTGTGGATTTTTATGGTTTTACTTTATATCACTTCATATGGCGCCTTATCAGTTATTTCTTCCCTCTGTGCCTTAACAAAAAGACAATTTTATTTGACAAAACAATCAAGGCTGGCGATAATGCACTCACCCAGAGAGCGAGGCAGAGGGAGAGGTGAACCTTGCCGATATAAAGACAATCTCATTTGCCTCGTCAGATTAATATTCCACACATCCTGTCGTGCTGAGCGCATTCATCTTTGAAAGCGAAACTCGGTTGGCCCAAGGTCGACTGGCTTCACACTACATTCTCCAGGCGACCACCACCTAAACAGTGCCCTGAACCTCACGTTTGCTTACCTGCTGTGAAGGTAAAGCTGCGACATCTCCATGGAGACGAGCTGGGGAAATGCTGCGTTCATGAGCTCCTCTGTGGAAAATGCACATGAACACCCGCTCAACTGGGGAAAACAACTGGAAAACTCTGGTCTAAACAGGCTTCCAGACTTCTGCAGTTGACTAAGGAAATCAGCTGATTTGTTCTATTTTGTAAAACGCCGCTATTTTCTTGAGTATAGTTTGAACTGTTGTCCTTTGGAACATATCTGCGAGAGAATGCCCAACATTAATGCTAGCAAAAAGAAAATGTACGTGATTTTTTTATGAAAGTGTAGCTTTAAGGTAGCTAGGCCTAATTCAAATGGTTAGCCCAGACGTTTTTATCACTGATTAGCCTTCCCAAGTAAAAAGCACAAAACCAACTGGGGGTAATTGCTCCACTTGAACGCAGCAATACACAGAGACGTGTCATACAAGGGGCCGTGGCCTAACCGAGGGGGAAGAAAACCTCTCATGGGATTCAGTTTTTCACCCATTTTGGTCGTTTTCCATCGGACTATAAAACATATTTATTACACACCAATAAAGTCAAGCAGATTTTTTTTTTTTTACTGCAAATCTTTCAGTAGGTAGCGAAAAAACAGCACTCGTTGCTAACGTTAGCATGAAGCTAATGTAGCTAATGTATATGAATATATTCATAATTCCGCATCAATAATTAAGTAATGGTGGAGTTTCTCCCTTCTTTGTTTTCCCCTTCTGACTGCTTCAAACATGACCATATATGGGCAATTCCAAAGTTACGATTCAGACCAACTCTAAAGCCCTATTGCTGGGTTGCAGGTTCTAGAATGTGATGAGGTCACAGGACCCTGTGGGGGGAGGAGCCAGTTTTATCCTATTAACTGCATTACACTTTCACAAGTCGTATCTAAAAAGAAAATTAATGAATTACAAAACTGATCATTAATATCAGTCACTGGGTCCATGAGCTCTCTGTACAAGACAAACATTTCCTCAAAAACAAAATAATTTTACTTCTATATAATATTACAGGCCTTTAGAACACTAATGTCACCTGCAACCCAGCAATTCGGATTAGAATTACCCGAGGACGTCAGATAATTTGTATGTGCATTTGCACGGAATACGCAATGTCAGTAATTATTTATTTTTTTATTAACTTTTTTACGGAACTGGATAGATAATGAAACTGAATGATGACAACAAGCGTTTTATTAATTTGTGATGCGAGCGCTGACTCGCAGGTTTATGAGTTTTGCGAGAAAGGCTATTTCTTACGACGGACGACATCAGCGTCAGGTCTGTAGGATTTGCTCTGACCATAAAACAGCAGTTTCCTTTCTCCTTTAATCTGTTCACTCTGAAAGAACCTCCTCCGTCTACACTTTGCACCAAAAGCATCAAAGCATCAAAACCTTCCCTTTCTCCATGTTGTTTTGTCTAATATTGCCGTGACAACGGGGCTGCACCTCCGGTTCACCTCTGTAACATCGTAGTTTTTCATTTATTCATTTGAGCAGAAAAGTATTTCAAACATTTTTACAGAAGAAAACAAAACAAGACTATTGTGCTCAAAAGGAGTAGGAAGAAGTTCAAAGAACTTAATAAACCTACCCCTTCTCTCATTCAAGTAAGACCACATAAACTTTCAGCATACACTCATGCAAGAAACCGATGCATGAGTCTGTGCTTATTAATATAAATTGTTTATGATTGTACAAAATGTCATAAAGGATTTATGGAATTTTTTTCTCTTTTATACTATTTTAAATGTATAAAAACAGCATTTAAGTCGGAGTAATGCTTTGATAGCATGATATTGTTACTATTGCTTAAATGTGGACATACCCTATTTTCTTGATTATAAGTCACTCCGGAGTATAAGACGCACTAGTCAAACACTGCCTAATGAAAAAAACAGCCGTCTAAATAGGTGTACGGTATGCTAACGTATCACATGGTTAGCTACATGAAGCATAAACAACAAACTAAACAGGTGTCTGGTATGTTAACGTCACATAAACAGATCAGATAACTCTAGCATAAAGAACAGACCAAACTCTCGATCTCACTCCAAAATCCAATCGCCTGGACACGGAGGCGTAACTGCACCGTTGTTCAAGCCTCACTTGTAAACTCGTTCCTCTAGCTGTGGCTCTAGCTTTTAGCCCGGGATTAGCTTTTTTTTGGTTTACTTCATTGTAGTAACCTCCACTTCTCACTCACTCCAAACTTTCTTTCTGCTGCTCGATTAGCCTGCAGTGCCCTCTAGTGGCATGAGAAATTATATATTTGGATTAAAAAAAGGAAGAAAAAAAACCACATAGTCGCAGCTCTGGAGTATAAGACGCCCCCCCCCCCCCCGGCCAAACTACGAAAAAAAGTGCGACTTATAGTCCAGAAAATACGGTAAATATATGGATAAAAAGACATTTTAAATTGATGTTGCCCTTAATTATACTTCATTACACTGGTTAAAAACATGTCGATTTGCACGGGACTAGAATCACCCGAGGACCTCGAAGTTTGCAGAATTACCCTAAAGGTAAAAATCGGGGGGGGGGGGGATTTTTACCTTCCAAATTACTGACATGGCAGATTCGCACGGGACTAGAAACTCCGAGGACGTCAGTAATATTTACTTTTTCCCTGAGGTACCGAGGTAATTCTAATACCATGCGCATAGGGTTTAAGACTCGTTTATTGTGGTCATCTCTACCCAGGAAAACACCCTGTAATCAAATGAATGCTTGTATTTTATTTGTGGAAAGATGTTGTACATTGTAGACTACAGAGGAGCAAGTTTTCCCTTTGAAGAAATGTACTTTTTTTTTTTAAATAAAATGTAAATACTGTCTGTTTTATGCTTTTTATTGTGTTTTGTAATTGTATGTCTCGGGGACTGCAGATGGAAAGAGCTAAAGTCTGGTACAAAGCATCTTTTCATATGCTGATTAATGCTCCTGTACTATAAATGTCCCTGTCAAATAAATACATAAACTAAACTATGATTTTAACCTAATTGAAAAGGTTAAAAATGTGCACACAGCTCAAATAAGACAATTCAAAATGACTTGATAACTTTATCAGTTTCTCCTTTATAGGTACTGTAAGTGTCTTAATGGTCTTGCTCACTGTAATGTGTCAGTTTGATGGGGGTCGGTGGGAACTGCAGATGGAGATTTGCAGGGCTGCTCTGGGTCAGTCTGCGTTCTCAGTGGAAGAAACACAATTATGTATCTAGTTAGTTCTGGAGCAAAAGTCGAGACTTTTCTCATTAAAGCTTTAAGCTCTGGCTACAGAATAACTAACAATGTGAGCATGTGTGGACTTACCCCCAGATTCCACATTCCCCGTGCTCGCTCCGTTCCACTCCGCCCCGACCGCCGCAGCAAATACGTTGCTATTTGAACGTTCAGAAACATTCCACATCGTCCACTCCGCTCCGAGGGCCAACGTCGCCGCTCCGCCTCTCCGCCTGGCACGATAAAAATACGGACCAACTCTATTTTCAGCTACGTCTGCGCCCCGTCAGCTCCGTCCGTATCAAGCTCAACAGTTCAGAACGCACCAGAAGACAGGAAAGAGAACGGAACATCCGGATTTCGAAATAAAATGTAGAGATATAAATACAGAACGTTCGAACATATAAAGTATTTTATACGTATATTTACATTAAAGCTGTGCTATATATAATATATTTTAAATCGTACACTACTTGTAAATCACAAATTACTGTACATTACAATATTTTTAAAATACATCAATGAGTCACTTCTTTGATAAATAAATATAATTGCATTGAGCCTGTAATAATACTGAATAAACTATTTACACACTGTTAACTCTGTCCTACGTGCATTTTGTACACATTTATCGCGTGATCTCGTACGTCTTGCGCATGCTCTCCTCAGCTCCGCGGTTGGGCGGAGTGGAGCCCAGACGGAGCAAGACGTGTGCAGTGGGCGTTTGATTTCGGATCCTTCGGAGGCGGCCCGCGGCGGGCTGGAGCGGGCGGTGACGTGAGATGTGGAATCCCGGTGTACGTCTTCTCTACTTCTCTCCATTGGTGTATTGGATGATGTATTTTACAAACCTGTTGTTTTCTATCTTTGCACTTTTAATGAACACCATGAAAAGCCGAATCAGAGACGGGATCTGCACATTAGCATCGGTTACCAATGTGGCACCGTTTTCTTGCACTGTCCCTATAATTGAGAAATGATTTGTCACAAAGGCACTGTGAGCACTGCAGGGTTTAGGTCCAGAAGACAACTGTAGCTGCATTTATTTCAGACTGAACGCGGATCCCGCAGGTGCGGTGATTACTGTTGTCAATGTGACATGCGCGCACTCGTGCTGGTGATGACTGTGTGTGGCGGCACGGGCGGAAGAGCGATCTGAACAGTGCACAATGTCATGGTGTGATGGAGTGAAGAAAATAAAACCCAAAATGCAGGACTGCGACAAAACTGGTGATGTTTAATAAAGACGAAAACCAAAATAACACAATTCAGGGATGACAAAACTCAAACAAACCGGGGCTGACATAGACAATGACAACGACAAAGAACAAGGGAAACACAGGGGTATAAATACACAAGGAAACGGGGCACAGGTGAAACACATCAGGGCGGGGCAGGCCATTAACACAAGGGAAGCAAAACAAAATCACAAGGACAGAACACACAAGTCAAAATATAACACAGGACTAGACCAAAGACAACATACAAAACCAGGGGAACAAAAGATGAATCATGACACACAACGTGCATAAGCTGTGTACAGCAGATCATCGAATTTAGAGCAACATAACCTCACCTCTACCACATCATAGAGATACAAGTGAATCGGAAACACTGCCTGAAAACAGCTGGAAAAGCTTTATGACAACACCGCAGCTGTGGTTTGGAAAGATTTTCCTGAGCCAAGGCATTTGTAGCAGAGAAATTATATTTCTTGGTAAGCTTATGAAAACGCGGAAGCAATGAAGAATTACCTTGAGGACCACTTGACAAGGAGACCAACAAAACACTTCACCATTGTTAACCCCCCCCCCACAAAAAAAAAAAAAGAAAAGAAAAAAAGTACAGTCCATCATTTGGTTGACCTTGGTGCACAGTGGCTTGTAGCACAGAGGCCCTAATGCACTGGGCTGGGTTGAGTGTTGCAAAGAGCGGGAGAAAGTTCGAGTAGAAAATGTCTTCCCACTCTCCCTCCCACACTGCCCAGGGAAATGTTTCTGTTAAAATCAAGTTGGAGAAGGCCTAATGGAGCTGTGGGCGCACACTTGATTTAAGCTGCTCAACAGGCTCAAACAAAAAGGAAGAACATATGGGATCATTACAAGTGGATCCTTTCTTACTGTGTGATATTTTATAATGATTCAAGGGGAAGGGAAAAACACATGACATAACAGAATCAAAACAACAGAAGACATGGAAAGTTGAAGTACAGCTCATAGCTGTAGAAAGCAGACGATTAAATGTGTTTTTCCGATATTGCAACATTTTGTTTAGAAGTGCCTATTTGGAGCTCACTTTGGTGTCATTTTGGTGTCACTTTTACGATTTCATGTTTTATTCATTCACTCTCACTCTCCATACTTGGTGTTGTAAGCCAATACGATAGTCACAACTACCGTTAGCGCTTATGCTTCACAGCAAGAAGGTCCCAGGTTCGATTCCCAGCTGGATGGGGCCTTTCTGTGTGGAGTTTTCATGTTCTCCCTGTGTCTGTGTAGGTTTCCTCTGGGAATAGTGGAATCCTTCAGCCCGGTGATTCTGACCATCAGCCTGGCTCCACTTCTGGAGATGGGTCGCCGTCACCCACTGCTCCTTACGGGGACAATAAAGCACACCTTACCTTAACTTCAACCCCTTATTTATTCGGTCCCTTTGGAATTTCTCTTTTAGGGGACCCCAGGTCCCAGAGTTGATCCTATAGAACATGTTTTTACACAGGGCAGGTCAAAATATACATTTTTCACGCAGTGGTCAATGTTGAGATTTTTGCTAGTTTTCTCTCTTAACATCTTAGTTTTAATGTCAGAGTAAAAAATAGACAAAACTCACCCTTTACAATGCCTATTTTATGACTTTATGTCAAGTAGTAGTTTGGAGAAATCAACATGTATTCCTTCACAAATATGGACTTGTAGGGTATCCACGTATAGCATGAAAGGTGACCGAGATGAAGCTGTAATCCAAATATGGTATTTCCTTTCTGGGAGACAGGAGAGAAAATAGACCAGTTTTCTCAAAATAGGGTATCCTTACACTCTACAATATCTCCACATTACTAGCTCCTACACTGTGGAATGACCTTCCTCTGTCGCTACATGTGACCGACACTGTCGATTCCTTTAAAAAACAGCTGAAGACATGGCTGTTTGGACGAGCTTTTAGTTGAAAAGGCTGTGATTGTTTTAATTAATTTGTTTTAATACATTTCTCTGTAACCTTTGTTATTTTTGGGCCCCTGTGAAGCACTTTGTGATTTTATCTGTGAAAGGTGCTATATAAATAAAGTTTCTTCTTCTTCTTCCTACAGACTCCAAACTTTCCAGTCTTTTACTTTACAAAATGTCAGTGTTTTTTCCCAGAGGGATTTTTTTCAAGCACTCTTAATTGCCTCCTGTATGAATTGTGCTCTTCAAATACACATGCCTTGCCTTTAATATCTAATTCCTGAGTTATTGAGTTTTGAACTGCAAAAGACAGGGCAAAATTTGCAATAGCTTTGTCGTAAACCTAACAAAGTAGCAGATACTGTAATATTGGTATAATTTAGTTCCTTCCTTTCCAGGCGCTCAGAGTCACTTTACGATTCCATGCAGTCCCTGAAACCTTCCGCATTCATACATAGGCAAGGCAGGTGCAGTGTCTTGGGACAAGGATTGAACTAAAGACCTGTCTGTGTGCGGTGTGAATGCTAAACCACTGCGACACCTACAAAGTGCATCTCCTTGTTTTAAGAGGGTAATGTTGGCGAGAGGTCAGCTTGTTGCGGTACAGCGAGTGCGGAAGTAGCAGGTGAAATATAGACGTGACATAGAGAGACAAGCGCCGCAAATGGGGATAAAATATTAAACGGTACACGCCGTCACAGAGCCGCAGAACAAGAACAGGTGACAGGTTGAAATGCAACTTAGGCTTTTTAGTTCTGCACCTTCAGCACTTTGCAGAATATCAGGAAGCAGCATAAAAACGAGACGAAAGCTGAGGAGTTTTGCTGCGTCATGTGTTACAAAAAGAGACACGAGGGAGACAGAATTCTCAGTAAACTTCACATCAATATTACATCGCGTTGATAGTCCAAAGTTATATTTTAAGGTTTTCATGAAATATGTATAGTATAGAGATGGACTTTTTTCACCCCCCATATCAATGTTAAGTTAGAGTTTGTACTTTCATAATAGGCTGTGAAAGGATAGCAAAGAGACACCATACTCGGTACAAGGAGAAAGTACTTTGTGTCCACAGATAAAGTTACTTATCAAACTCACCCGGCCCTAAAAAGGCATGGAGGACTGCTGACCACGCATCTGTCGGCCATGAGGAAGGTGTAGCCTGGCCAGTTGAAATGGTTGAGCTGTGCATTGTTGATTTGGCAGATGATGTCATTTTCCAGTACGATACCTTTTGTTAAATGTAATGTTTCCGCACACCGTAAGCCACCATGTTGGACAGATCGTTTCTCTGATTGGTTGATCCGCCTGTCAATCACGCCCTACAGAGATAATGCCCAGGACCAGACTGCACATCTTCGTAAAGGATTGGAAAAACTGGCCAGGCCCTAGATGGGCGTGAAACTTGGAACCGTATATGCAAACAGAAAAGTACTGTTATGCTCATAGAAGGAAACTTGTGAGCACATTAGTGATGCTAAAGTCTGGGTTTTGTTCCAACCAGCAGGTGCCATATCAAGCCAGGGGATTCTGACCATTAGCCAATGGCATCTAACTTGGCAGGAGCCAGATTGATATTACAGTGCCAATAACATTAGCCCTGATATCAATCGCTCCGGCTTCAATCATTCGGGGCGAGGACACACTTTTAAGCAGCATTTGCTCCTAATAGGATCAAGCACACAGAAATCCATTGGCCTTACCGCCTTTGCTATGCCCAATCCCGTCAGACCTTGGAAGCTAAGCAGGGAAAGGCCTGGTCAGTACTTGGATGGGAGACCTTTTAGTAACACCAGGAAGCCTAGCGGATGTAGTGAGTGGTTGGTGGTTGTCCAAGGGGCCAATGGCGCAGACTGGTTGCCTCGCTTCCGTCAGTCTATCCTGGGCTACCCTGTGGCTACAATAGTACCAGGAAATATGACCACATTAGTCCAGTGCTCCGGTCTCTGCACTGGCTTCCTGTCACTCAGAGAATAGAATTTAAAACAGCTCTGCTTGTGTACAAGTCTTTTCATGGGAGGGGTCTCCTGGTGGTTCCCAGAGTCAATAATAAACAGGCTGCGTTTCAGTTTCATGCAGCTAAAATCTGGAACAGTCTTCATGAGGATGTGAGACAGGCCTCAACTCTGACAATGTTCAAATCCAGGCTGAAAACAGCTCTTTTTACCCGTGCATATGAAAACTGAAAGTATTTTATCTGCACTCTTGCCTTTTACTGTCATTGATTAACTCTATGTTGATGTTTTATTGATTGATTTGATCTGTTTTCTTGTAATTTTATGCAACTGTGAAGTACTTTGAATTGCCTTGTGTATGAATTGTGCTCTACAAATAAACTTGGAGTATGGAGTGAATGAATAGTGCAATGTAAAGCATCTTTGAGTGTCCAGAAAAGCACTATATAAAACCGACGTATATTATGATTATTAATATTTAGTTTTGAAAAATGTTTTGTGTGTTTGTTAGTATGTAGCAGCATCCCTCGTGTTTTGTGTTGTTGTTGTTGTTGCTTTGTTATTTAGTATCTATTTGGCGAAAAAACACTTTTGGTTACGAAGACTGAAGGCAGGAGCGGTACAGGATGGATCAAGCTGTTAAAGTGCTGGACAAAAAGCCACTGAGATACCATCACTGTCTGATCCTTGGAAAATACAGCATGTTTAACTTTGATAATTTAATTGTGTACGCAAATGTGCGATTAATTTTAAAATTTGAATAATCCTGCACCTCCACCATTGAAAACATTTGTCCAGCTCTGTTCTGAGCAGATGACTAGGAGCTCCAGGCCCACAAGTCGTAATGACTGTAGAGTAAGGCCTAAACGTAACTCAGCCTTTGCGCAGACATCCTTCTCATTCAAAGGCATCAAAGAATGGAACAAACTCCCACAGAGTCTGAAACTTTCCTTAGACCTGAAAGATTTCTCTCGTAATACAAAAAAAGTGCTGTTGGAAAACCAGTCATGTCAGCACCGATAACTGTAAATGTAAATATGACCTTTAGTGATGTAGTAATTTTATCATGATTCTATGTGGACTGATGGATGTAACGGGTGAATGAATGAATGAATATTTGTATTTGAGTGGTTAAATATATTTTATATTGTACATGTTGTGACTCACCTGCTCAGGGACTACAGATGGAAACTAGCTCAAGCTAAATCTGGTGCAAAGCATCTTTAATTAATGTGTTTGCACATTGTCCCTGTTGAAATAAATTAATAAACTAAACTAAACTTGTGTGTTTGTGAACTCACGAATAAAGTGCGAGTGTGAACTTCCAGCGCCGGCACACTCCTGGCCCAAGGTGCTCCTGGAGAAGAACAACCTGTGATGTACCGGAGTCGTGAGCTTAGTTTATTTTTCTAAATACCTCTCTTTTGGGACATTATGTTGCACTGTAAATATTTATTACACTTTGGATCTGGAAAATAAAAGCACTGTTTTTGGAATCTGCTCTACTACGCCATCATTAAAACATTTTGTGAGTGAACCCCTGACATTTGGTGGCAGTGGACAGGGAGGCTATCCTCAAACATATAAAAGACATACTGCAGGTGGCTGCGAAGAACATGGAGGAACCGATGACAGTGGATGTGCACCCTGCACTCAAAACGATCCTCATGGACATGAAGCGGGGTAGCACGTCCTTGTTCAACTTCCCAACGTCCATTGCTGACTACATGGAGGACTACAACATTCACATCTTCCTTCCTTCCATCAATGGAACGATAAAAGTTCAAGAAAACTGTATCAGCCACCCACCCGATTCCAATGTTTCGTGGCTTACATTATGGTGGGGAATGGCCAGTCCAAAAAGGCCTGGGACTGGACGTTCCTCGGCAACGTTGAGCACATCAGAGCATTCCCTGTCATCCTCAAACAGCTGGGGAAGGAGCACCACCATCAGCACCTTCCTCGGCAATGCAAAACCATTTCTGGGGTACTTTTGTGGCAACCCTCCTCAAGACAGCCGGTTTCCACAAAAGCAGACGAGGTCGGCCCACCATGAAGTCAAAAAGCTGCTCCAGGATATGAGCCGGCTAGTGACAGCACTCTATGTTTCTGATGAGGGTGTGTATTAAAATATAAAAATCAAATCTCTAAAAGTTAGTACAAACACTAAATTCGTACTTGTGAAGCGACTAATTGCATAGTTAGAATAATAATATGGTTGGATAATGTGCTGAGAGCTTTTGTTTGAGTGGAGTAAGTAGCTTGGTGGCTGAGGACCATTGATCCGTCATAAACGCCGCTCTCTGGAGCTCGGGTATTGTGTGAAGGCCAAACCTCTGCGCTGGGGCTCCACTTATGCGACTCTCCACCACACAGGCTGGTCTGATAGATAATAATAATAATATACATTTGACCACCGCTCATTTAGAATTTGCTTAAAGGTTCTGTATCATGCTATTTTAGCCATTCCAAAGTAAAGTATATGCATTTATATGATATATTGTACCTCCATCACTATGGAGTACTCATTTTTGAGATAAATATAAGTATTTTTGGGGGGTATTTTCCAAACCCGGAAGACAAGACGCTTCGATTCAGTTAACTCCGCCCCTCTCTCCGCTCATTCCACATTTGCAGTATTATAAATATAAATATCGCTGCAAAAAGTGAAGTTACTTCACATAATGCAGTTATAAGGAGTTGACATGTGCAACACAGTTTCATAAATGGCTAACACACAGGCTAACACACACGCTAACACGCGTTTTGATTGACTCACCGCTCAGCCTGGCCTCCCCATTGGGTTATGGGATCGCGTTGGTTCTAAAAGTTAATCCACTTTGATTCTGGTCAAGGTTCACGAAGCATCCATCAGGTTGGTTGATATAGTCGCTGAATCCCGGAAAGAAATTCCAACTTCTGGCGAGTGCACTCTTCTTTAGGAAGGTTGAATAGTCCTGTTCCTCTCGTAGCCAAACGCGCATCCGTGACATTATCGTTGGGTAAGAAAAAGAACAGGCGTGTCCAGAGTAGGTTAGAAAGAGCTCAGTCTTCAAAAACAAGACTTCTGCTCGGATCCATGGATCCTCCGGCAGGGGGTGCGACCTGATGTGATGTTTGTGACTGAATCGGCTCTTTTGATTGGCCCCTTAAGAGAACTGTTTGAACTGGAGCTCATTTTCTTCAAGTTCTTCTGTCTGCTTTTCATGCAAAAATAAAAAAAAGCATACAAGCAGAGCAGAAGCCACGAATTAAAGGTTTTTGCATGAAACATGACTTGGTAAGGTAAGGTTGTCTTTTCCTTAATTGTGGCGCAAAGTTGTATTTCACTCACAAATGACGATGGCGAATCATGTTATGTTGTCGTTTTGGGGCTTCGTAGGAGACAAGGACGAACTCTCTGGCTTTCATCACCACTGGCTGTGTTTACATGGCCAGAAGAATCAGATAACTGGAGTAATCAGATAGCCAATAATCAGATGATATGCTTTTATATTCACTTCAGAAATCTGAGAATCCAAACCCCTGCTTTTACATGAGCCAGAGCAGTTTGAGATTTTTAGAGCAACTGGATGTTCTCCCCACCTCTCCCTTCAGTCATCTCCACCTGCAGAACCAGATGGAAGACTGAAAATGATTGCACCTTCATATTTGGGCTTAGAGTCAAAGGGCTCCATGTGGCGTTGTTCTCCTGTGTTTTGAAACTCAAAGGTCCAGGGCTATATCCACATGAAGCTTATAATTTCAGAAACTTTCTCTGTAAATATGGAGCGCGCTCAGTAAATGTGTGCGTCCACATAGATTGACTCAGGTTTGTGAAAACACAGTGTACATCTGACAGGTTTTTTGCCACCGTTCTGTTCATTACCTTTATGGACAGAATTACTAGGCGCATCCAGGGACCGGAGGGTGTCCGGTTTGGGAACCTCAGGATCTCATCTCTGCTGTTTGCAGACGAAGTTGTTCTATTGGCTTCATCAAATCAGGACCTTCAGCTGCTCTGAGGCGGTTTGCAGCCGAGTGTGGAGCGGCCGGGATGAGGATCAGCACCTCCAAATCTGAGGCCATGGTTCTCCACCGGAAAAAGGTGGTTTCCCCTCTTCAGGTCGATGGGGAGTCCTTGCCTCAAGTGGAGGAGTTCAAGTATCTCGGGGTCTTGTTCACGAGTGAGGGACGGATGGAGCGTGAGATCGAAAGACGAATCGGTGCGGCGTCAGCAGTGATGCGGTCGCTGTATCGGACTGTTGTGGTGAAGAGGGAGCTGAGTCGGGGGCAAAGCTCTCGATTTACCGATCGATCTACGTTCCCACCCTCACCTATGGTCATGAGATCTGGGTAATGACCGAAAGGACAAGATCGCGAATACAAGCGGCCGAAATGAGTTTCCTTCTCAGGGTGGCTGGGCACACCCTCCGAGATCAGGTGAGGAGCTCAGTTACCCGGGAGGAGCTCGGTGTAGAGTCGCTGCTCCTTCACGTCGAAAGGAGCAGCTGAGGAGGCCAGGGCATCTGTTCCGGATGCCTCCTGGTCGCCTCCCTCGGGAGGTGCTCCAGGCATGTCCTATTGGGAGGAGGCCTCGTGGAAGGCCCAGGACACGCTGGAGGGACTATGTCTCCAAGCTGGCCTGGTGTCGTCTCGGGGTCCCCCAGAACAGCTGGAGGAGGTGTGTGTGGATCGGGAAGTCTGGGCATCTCTGCTGAGACTGCTGCCTCCGTGACCCGGCCCCGGATATAGCGGAAGAAAATGGATGGATGGACATCTGACAGGCCTGGGTGAGGCGCTGTGGCACTACCAAAGAAAACAGATCAAGACCGTAGATGGCGCATGACGGTAAACTTTCTGGAATCAAAACCATAACAGTGAGTGATTATGACGCTCTTCCATGGATTATGAGACGAAGAGGTGGATTTACTCCGACGTCACGGGACTAAAGCAGAAAATTCCGTGACCAGACATTTACTGTCAGTCCAAAAACACAGACTGAATGGAGGCTAACTCACCGTTGGCTCACGTGGAGCAGAGGAGCGGAGAATAGTGCAGAAAAATGTATTATAAGGTCAGTAAATGTATATTATGGATAATAGTGACACAACGCTGGCGCTGTGATGTCATTGTTTCAGTAAAAGTGGGGAGACGTCGTAAATACGGAGCTGTGTAAATGGGGCTTGAGATCTTTCCACTTTGGAACCTGGTTTGTAAAATGTTTACAGACCCCCAAAACGCCATGTGGATGATACGCTGGATTAATAAATTATTATTGCGTTTAGTCCTGAGCTTGACTTCGTGTGGACAGGGCCCAGGGTTCAAACCTACTCAACTGTGCATTATTTTTCTTCCTAATTGTAGTGATCTCAGCAGAGTTAAATACAAATAGCACAGACTGTGCTTTAACTTATAATAAGGACATAAGGGAAGAGCTGTAGAGACAATTTAGGAAATATTTCAAGCACAGCTGCTGCACACTGTGCTTTCACTTTAAACAAATTTGTGATTGTCATGGATTTTTTCTATTTAATTTTGTAATAAAATGTTGTTAATCTTTAATAGTATCTGAATATTTGCGACATTAGTTTGGCCTTTTTGCTTTATTTTCCAGGATAGTTTATACATAAGTGTGAAAGATATGAAAGAAATCAGATTACATCATTATCTGATTATGCTGTTTACATGTCTCTTCAATAATCTGAGAACTCCAGAAATCAGATTATGATGAGGAAGGGGCACGTAAACGGGAACGTTGAGGAGAGACGGAGGAGAGGGACAGGGAGGTATTAGACGGAGACCGGAAAGGGCGTACGTGAGGTGAGGTACAGTATGGTCCTGCTCCCAAACGTCAGATAAGTGTCTTATCTACATTTGTATGACAGTCATTTCAAAGGATAAAATTTAAATAAAAAAACGCACCTTTGAGCAAATTACAGTAGCTCTGAGGCAGTTTCAGTTCTCTGGCTGCCCAACATCATTATACAAATGAGCCAGTCTTTTGAACAACTCTTTTAAAAGAATGGATCCCAAAGATTCGGCTTTCATTAGTGACACATTTTGGTCTTTAGAGTCATCTTCGAATTGCCTTATCCACTGCCATCTTGTAGTTTCCGCCGTAATTACCGTGAAATAATGATACATGTAGCTATTTTTTCTCCAGTACTTTGCTCTTCTCTTTCCAATGGCACTCACACTACCACTACTACGTCTACTTTTACCAACATACTTTTACTACCGCCATTACCACTAACTGTAAATGTCTCTATATCATAATATCCGCCTTCACAATGGAGAGATCACTGCTGCGCCTGCTCCCTGGCTGACTGACTGGCTCACGTCTCCTTCACAGTCAAAGCCCTCTGGTCACACATCTTTACCCACTGCCTGTCTCTGCTCTGTGGCTACAGCGTGTTCCAAAAATATGTGCAGCGCCAACAAACTCCTTTGGCCTGAAGCTGAAGCTGATTTAAGTCTTAGTTTTAGTGAAGGAATATAGATTTACAGCTACAGGCTGTATTCTCTTTCTATCAGGGCATCGGCATAGATGAACAAATGTGTTGAACCATGTCTAAAGAAGACCAAAACAGGTGGGTAGCACAGACACCCCTGGAATCTGATTGGCTACCTCTAATGATGACAAACCATATTTCTGCAACAGGTTCCAGGTCAGGACTGGGGACAGTTAAGCCTTACAAGCAGATACTGTACCAAGAGAATTGTTAATACCTATGCATTGCTCGCTTTATAATGACAGAAGCTATGAAAAAGTTGAGAGTGACAGGGTAAACCCCTCTCTACTATACCATATTGTTGAGATGAAAGGAAATACGTCCTAAACACTTTATATAGCACTATTCTTGCACAGTTAAAGTGAGGTAAAAGGTTTTATCTGGCATTCTTTTTCAAAAGTCATTCATAATATTGATCTTTGGCCATTTCTTTGAAGTTTATACCATATCAAAGTTCTCTATTATGTTCAAGAAAGAGACTCTGCATTCAGAGAACTCTATCGTGTTCAAGACTTTCTGTCTAGCCCATTACATAGTATGGAGTGGAAAGGTCTATCCGCTTAGAGAACCAGGGTTACAATGAAACCCGAATTAGAATTTGGAATTAGGCATATTTGTGTGTTTTTTTTGTGTTAGCAATAAGTGGTCAAAACTTAATCACCTCTGACCTACTCAGAACACTGACATATTTTATAATTATAACAGGACAAATTTACAATAGAATAGAAAGGAAATTAATATAAATGCCTAATTTATCAAGTTTAAAGCAATGAACATAGTAAGAAGACAGAATAAATGAATTGTCTGTCAACAATACACAACAATAAAACAATATCCACACATTGGATATTGTCTATCTCACTGGCCTGGAGACTATTGGAGACTCGAGTTGCCGCTGGTCACGGAGATGTCTCTGCGTCCCTGGAGATAAGACGAGTCTCCAGGTAGTCTTAGTGAAAACGAACAAGTTCGTGCAGACACCACATGGAGACTTGGAAAAGTCGCCACGTCGTCTTCACGTGGTCTCCGAGAGGTCTCCGCGGTCTGAAGCAGTTGTGTCGCGAAAACTATTCCTCAACCTGTGAGATGTTTCTGTGACGTCCCTGCACAATGTCTCTGAGACTTGTCGGATACCAAGGACATTTCAAAGCGTCACATGGAGTCTCTTTGAGAGCTCTTTTATGTCTCAGACAGGTCTCGGACACATGTTAGGTCTCGGACACATAACATAAAAACAATTATATGAAAAAAAAAAAAAATCCTCAAAGGCTAACTTCATGTACATGTAAATGCTGACTCAAACAATAATGTTTTGAGTCCGGATTTAAAAGCTTCAATAGTCAGAGCTGAGGGAGTGTGTTACACAAGCGAGGAGCATACAGTAAAAGCTAAAAGCTGCCTCGCTCAGCTTTGTTCTGACTCTAGAGACATGCAGAAGACCTGTCCCAGACGACCTTAAACAACCCTGTAGAACTTCGGTCTACGATGGAAAACTCCTGTAACGCTTAGACAAACGTGTTATAAAATATCAGCAACTATAACACAGTCTATCTAAAAGCCTTGAGTAAAGCATACGCTTGCAGACACACTTCACATGTCGGCCACTTGATTTGCTCCTTGTCGGTCCGGGCTGGCACACTTTTTATCCGCCCTCTTTACTAGGCGTTTAGCAAGTACAATTTATCTGCACTCCGCAATATTGAGCCGTTACCACTGTACATATAAAAATGAGATTGCACTATCGGCATTATTGTTCTGGGCTTTTTCATTTGCAGCGGAGAGCCGTACCGAGCACTGCTGACCGCCACTCTTTCTCAGAACAGCGACCGTATAGAACGCCGTAAATCTGCCGCGCCATAAATCACTGTCCTCACGGCGCACGTAGAGAGGTGCGTGCCGCTTCTGGTTCAGGGCAGTTTGTCAGCTTTGGTCTTTTGCACTGGTTTCTGATCAAATAGGTTGTGTTCATGTTAGATCAGAACATCTTAGCCTGTTTATAATGGGCCAGATCAAGGACAGCCCTAGCTTGTAAGACAGAGGGCATTGCTTAGGCTATATACAGTTGTGCTGAAAAGTTTACATACATAGAATTTCTTATTTTTTGACTATTTTTCAAAGAATATGAAACATAACACAACACTTTTTTTCATAGTTAGTGGTTGTGTGAAGCCATTATTGGTGAAACAACTGAGTTTTCTCTTTTTAAACCACAATGAAAAAAGAAAGTACCAAAATTTATCAAAAGTTTACATAGCCCAGTTCCTAATACTGTTGATCCACCTCCATATTTCACAGTAGGTATGGTGCACTTTTCATACTAGGCCATCATTGGCTTTGTTGACAACAAAAAAGTAGACCATACCTACTGAAATATGGAGATGTTTCGCTGATGCCACTGCCACAGAATAAAGTGAAGGTCCCGTAAGTGTTCATCTCAGTCTCCTGACCTCAGTGTCATTGAACCACTGTGGAGAGAGCTGATATCTGCAGTTCATGCGAGACAGCCCAGGGATTTACAGGAACTGGAGGCTTTTTGCCAAGAAAAATGGGCCACTTTACCACCAGAAAAAATAAAGAACCTCAACACAACTACCGCAAAAGACTCCAAGCTGTCGATGCTAAAGGGGGCAATACACAGTATTAAAAACTGGGGTATGTAAACTTTTTATCAGGGTCATTTTGGTATTTTCTTTTTTCATTGTGGTTTAAAAATAGCAAACTCAGTTGTTTCACCATAAATGGATTCACACAGAAGCCCCTTATTCGAGAGACCAACAGGCCCGGTTAGAACCATGAGGCCGTCCTTCTGTGGACCCACCACCTGCAGGAGGAGCCATAGGGGCTGGTGTAATGTGATCTGGGCAGCTCCAACAGCTGCCCCCACGACCCGGCAACGGACAAGTGGAAGAAAATGGATGGATGGATTCACACAACCAACAAATGGTTGTATTATCTTTCATATGCTTTGATAAATGGTCAAAAAATAAAAAATTCTGCCAGGGTATGTAAACTTTTGAGCACAACTGTATTATGTAAAAAAAAAAAAAATGCTGCTCATAGTTTTTTATAAGCTCTATCGGTCAAACTAAGTACTTGAGTTAAACATTGCGTTAACGCGACCAAAACAAAAGCACATGTTCATACCTCTCTCCCTTGACTTCGCGAGTCTGGTTGGAGGAAAAAGGTTGTTCTACATAACATTTAGAAACACAAGATCGGGCCCTGGATCTTCTGACATTGCAGAAGCTTATTGAAAACAATGCAGAGGCGAAAGTGTGTCTGTAATCAAAGCTAAAGGTTGTCAGGCAGTGCATCATTGTTTTATTGTAATGTATTAGTGCAGGTCGTCTGGTGACCATTTAGTAAAATTTGGTAATGATATCACAAGAGTCAAGACCGTTCGAAATTAAAGTGATAGTCTGTAATCTATGTAAATGTCTTACAAATTTAATAGAATGCATATTTTTGACACATTCATTCATTGTCTTCTGTGGCAACAAGAAGGAACCAACCATGGTATTTTTCTTATATACTAGCCTGTTAAAAGTAATGGCCTCATTCAAACACAAACGCACTATTGTTAGGCGTTGCAAGGACTTTGAAGTTTTTTCTCGATCGATAATGTGATCTTATAGCGGTTTGACGCGAGTCACCCAAAGGACTTCACTAGAGACCATTTTTCACTCACTGACAAAGACTGACAGAAGCGCGGCGGCACACATCTGTGGACATGAACCATCCAACCATCACCAACCACTCACTCAGACACTCCTTCTACTTCTGTGTTGAGTTTACACATAGTGCCTGTGCCTGCGTACACGGGAGGGAGAGGGAGGAAGAGCTAAGAAAGAACTTGTTGAACCAGGAAGAATAGCTACGAGAGATTACTGAGAAAGCCATGTTGCATTTTCCAACCAATAAAGCGTGAGATTGTGATCAAGACGTGTTAGAGATTGTTATTAAATACCTGAAAAAGAACACCCTCTTTTACATGAACTGGCCTGAACAAATTAATAAACAAGGCCCATCCCCACTCGGGTCATTTTCGCTCATGAGACCGAGAACGCCCTAGTTTCATCAGCACCATCAGCCACATAACAACGAATTTATTCCCATGACAACGGGCATCAACATGTCAATGCACCAACACGCACTTCCCTGCGGTGGTCATTTATCTCTCTCTGGTTGTTAAATACATACACAAGGCAAGGATATGGGCACATAATCGGCTCATGGAGAGTCAAGCTTCACTGCAGCGGAAACGTAACGATAGGCAGAAAAGAGACATACCTTGATGGTACAAAGTTAACTCTTTTTGCCTCGTCACAGCGGAAATCCAAACGTCCAGTCGTGCAGCGCATATGTGCCCGTCGTGGATTCCAGGGACACAAGTCGGCTGACTCACTTTCTTGCAAATCGAGAAAGAAGAATATTTTTTGATAATTGGTGATTTTCGCTTTTTTGCAGAATCTTTTAGTTGAGATCACGAAGAAGCCTCACCATGTTTTAGATAACAGTATAGGGCTCTACATCACAAATGAAGCGGAGGTGAATACAACGCTCTCGCTTCATTGAAAACAATGGGAGATCACTGATATTGGGTGGTTGTTTGAGAGGATTTATTAAGGTGAATAATTGTCAGATTGTGATGAAATGTGATTTGATTACCACGATAACCTTCTTATTGAAGCAAAAGTCTGATATAAACAGAAATTGGACTTAATTGGTCTCGATTAATGTTTGTACAAACAGAGGAGCCTAGTACGCGTCGCTAATCCATCGTAACTTTGTGTTGAATTTCACGCATTTATGTTTCGCCTTTCGGGAAATAATCATGATCTAAGTTAAACGTAATGCTGACGAGAAAATGTTTTAGAAGCTTTTAGGCGACGTTCTGTCTAGTTTATTCAGCTTTAGATTTAGCTAAAACATGACTTAGCTAACACATGTCATGACATTAAACATTTGGTTAACCATTTATTTTATGTTTAAAGCAAATGTGATGTGTCCGGCACAGTTACGGTAAACTTTAAAACATAATCCACACAATTTGTTTAGCTCTGCAGATGTTGATTCTATTCATAAAACTTACTCAGTTTACAAGATTGAAGCTGTAGTTCCGACATAATGGAACATCCGACCGCACAACAGCTTTTAGGCAGGATTTACTGAGAAAAACTAAATTTATCGAACACAACTCACAGGCAAAAACGCTGTTTAATACCACCATTGTTTTCACCTCCACATCTGCGGCGCACTGAAAGTACCTGGATGGTAGAAGAGCCCTATGTTTTGTCGGAGAAAGAGCATTGGGGCGTGTCATTGTGTGTGTGTGTGTGGCTCATTATTATGCAACGCTTCCCCGTGTGTCTGACGGAGGCCGGCCACTGTTGCTCCCGCTATCAATATCTGCCGAATACTACCGCAGAGGTTCGTTTTTTGCGTGAAACCAGTGAACTTTTCCAGGCTAACTTTCCCAGTGCGACTGATGATGCCCTGGCTGTAAGCACGCACAGCGCCCTGCTGACCATTACGTTTCCCGAGCCTCCTTGCCTTCAGAGCGTGTTTTAAGACAGAAGGATGTAGCGCGGACAGTGACGGACTGGCCATTGGGCAATGTGGGCAAATGCCACTGCGGCCGCCTGGTCTCATCACTTGTTGTGGCCGCATCACAAACAAATAAATAGGCTAAATAAAGCGAGGAAGCGGCCGCCTATTGGCGCAATGGCTGCAAGCGGCAGCACCACCAGCGGCTCGCTCGCCGCTCATCACAACTTGTGGCGCACAACCATATAAAAGCAGGGGTGAAAGTAAGCCGGTACGGTCCGGTACTGCGTTCCGTTTAAAGATTTGCCGGTGGTACGCCGTACCACGCGCTCTCACGCACAAAACAGTAGTCTGCCAATAATATTACACCGTGAGCTCAAACGCGTTGAAGTTCAGCCACTTAAATGCAATATAGAGACTCGGCAGACTGGATCTCATTTGCTTTGTCCCTGAACTTTCTGCACAAACGGTAACGGCACAGTTTTGCTGCGGGCCACCCGTGCGTCTTTACGCATCACAGAACAGAGCCGTCAGCACAACGGCTCACGCGCTCCTCCACCTAAAGCTGTCACAGTAGAATGAGAGTCCCCTTATACGGGCTCTTCTGGCTTTTCTGGTTTCCTTCGCGGGACACTTTCACAGCGTGTTTGTTTACCTGCAAAAAAAGGAGGAGCGAACAAATCCGCGCTGGATCCGCCGCCTCTCGCTCTCGAATCTCTCTCTGCCGTTGTGGAACGCGTCATAAATGTCCTGTTTATCCATGTCTTGGAAATGTTAAATCCTTTACCAAAACAACAGTAAATATTTCTAAAATTCCCTGTTTGTCAAGTAGCATAATAAGAACTGAGCACTTCCTATTGGCCTTACAAAATAAAAGCAAAAGCCTTTGTTGTGAAAGGCATGACATACACGAGGATCTAAAGATAGATGCAAATACTCCTCTATCTCCATTTTGATTTTCTTTCAAAATTGTTTTGGATATTTGTTACTAGTCCACAGATAACACGTGTGAAAGTAAAGTTGTGGGAATTTAATTAAGAACAAATACATATGTTTATGCTGTTGAAACAGATCTGGTTCTGAAAACAGTGTTGGAAGTAACTGAATACATGTATTTAAAATACTCATTTGGGTAACTGCTTCAGGTACAGTTACTGAATACAGTAATATTAAAGGAATACATCAAAGTACTCGTTCATTAAATTTCAGTTTCATAATCATAACATTAAGGGTCAAAATGGCCGGGGAAAAGTTTAGCTCTGTCCTTTTGGGCTCTGGGCATTTGCAAAGTGGTTTTTTTGCATTCCCCTTTTGGTGGTAAATAAGTTGGTAACAGGCATGTAACAATAGCCTAAACATCTTCTTAATCATATACTGTATTTATGCATTAACATTATGAAAATCAACGTGAAAGTATTTTAAGTGTTCAGAATACAGTACTCTGTTTGGACTAAGCAGTGGAATACATTACTAGTATTATTACTAGTATTATTATTACTAGTATTCTCCCAAAACTGGCTATATTATTTATATATATATATATATATATATATATATATATATATATATATATATATAATATGAATGACACAGTACCGGCAAGAAAAAAAAGCTACTTTCACCCCTGTATAAAAGGCTAAATAAATAAATAAAGCGGAGATGCGGCCGCCTTTTGGCAGATTGAGAAGACAAATGTGGCCTCTCTGCTAAAATTGCCAGGGCCTCTTTTTGGTGCCAGTCCGCCACTGAGCGCGGATTTGCATAACTCTACATTGAAAATAACTGCGAGGATTTTATCACAATAGTGAACGAGTTTGCTGAGCAGAAGGCAGGCAGAGGTTACTTCAGACGGGTGAGTGAAAGTTTTTTTTTCCGCTTGTGGCCGCTGGGCCATCGTGTCTGTTTGCTTTTTGATGAGGCCATTGTTGTGCTGTAAGATAACGTGGTGCGTTCAGTTGATTGGATTTGTTTGCGTTTTGTTTTTGTTCGTAAGCTGTGTGTGCAGGTTACGGATAATGTAGTCATTGTCCATGGCACTAATGATCGTGTGTGCGTTCTTCTTTCCCTCTGGTCAATGTGTGTGTGTTGGGATAATGGTGCTAGTTGTCTTTGTGTTGCTAGTTGCTGTAGAGGTAGGCTCTATGGGAAGTGGATTTATGCAAGAGATATTTATTCATATATGTATTACCTGTTTGCAAACTTTTTTTTTTTTCTTTGATGGCACATTTTTCTTGCTGTTTGCCTTTTCTCTCTTTACAGTGAGTATGGCTTATCTAAATGAGATGTAAATGAGCCCTATTGTCACTCTGAGCAGCAGCAGAGAGTTGCTGCGGTGCCTAAAACTTTAGAAGCCTTTTACTCTGCTTAGAGATATTCTGGGTGCCTAGCTTCAAATTGCCATTGCCAATTGGTTTTCCAAATATTGTCAGATTTCCATGTGTTACACATCATTGGAAAGCTTGGAGACTACACTTTCATAATCTATGTCCAACTCAAAATGTGCCAAAACCGAGTTGTGTCCTCCATCTCTGCGATGGGTCACATATTCATTAAAAATAAGTTATTTCCTTGCACAAAAAAGAGGAATGACACAGAGTAGTTCGGCTCGAGGTTGGTCACCTTCACACCACACCTGCTCCGCCCCAGGAAAGATGGTTTTGTCGAAATATTGAACAAACTCAATTTTCTCTTTACTTCCATGTGCTTCTAACACATTTGTCTTTCACAGCACACAAGAGGCAGTAAGTTTACACATATTTATTTGCCTGTGCAGAGGAGACACTGCAGGCGGAAACTTCTATTTGAAAAATCTATTTGAATTCTAACCCTAACTGTAGAAAGATGGTTATTAAATATCCCAATTTTGTTCCCGTTGTGCAGCGTATGAATGCAGACAAAGACCGTCTGCACCTTCACATTTGGCCACAGCGTCAGTGCTAATTTTACGAAATTTCAGTGATTGAGTTTCCATGGAGAGTTAATGTCTTGGTCTCTGATGAAACTTTAACCGAGCTGTCTTTATGTATTGATTTACTTTTTAACCTTGGCCTCCTCTGGCATTGCACGTTTTACTGAATTTGAAAACATGATCCGTCTAGACCTCCTCTAATGAATATGTTTACCGTTTTGAAAGCGCTGAAGAGGTGAGCAGAGGAGAGGACAGCCCTGGTGTGATCATTTAAACTGAATAATGGTAGGATCATGTAACAGGCACTCTTATTGGTTTAAAGAGGGGGTATTATGCTTTTTTCAATCACATAGCACCAGTCTATAGCATACTACAATGATGACGTAACCTTCTGTTGGTCTGTATATGCAGTAAATTAAAATAACTGCCTTGAATAAAATTGCTCTCTCAAAATGGCTGTACTGAACGTCTTGAAATAGGCCACGCGTAAAGACCAGACAGGTACGCATCAACTCGTCTAAGCTCAGGTAAGAACATATCTCAGTATGCAAAAACGGTGGCCTATTCCTTTACGCATTCGAAAAACAATGAAAGAGCCTTCATTTTAGCCAATGGCATGCTTCCAAAGCTATGGCATTGTGAAAAAAACAGTTTGACAGAACGGCACATAATGCGTCCGGTCCTGGTTTATGAAATGTGGATGTCAAGTTCTATGGTAAGTCAATGCGAGCTGAACTTGAAAAAGCCAGAAGTGGATGGAGGACAGAGGCTCAACTCAGCTTTATTATGTCTTTCTATTGTATAACCATTGAAAAATACTAAGAAGACAATAGTGTCAAACATTTCTACATTCACTTTTGACAGCACAGTGGATACTACGGAACTCAAATCTACTTACTACATTAGCATCCAGGAAAGTAAATACTAGATGACTCAAACTTGCACAAATGAAACTACTCCAAGTATGGTTTTAAAGAGGGTTCATTGTAATATGGTTAAAAACGTAATACTCTTCAGTCATTAAATCTAAGGGATAAGCATCATAATTAAAAGAAAACCTATAATTTCACATACAGTATACACCTATAGTTTAAACACATTAGTGCAGTGCAACTTTTACCGGTATTTTCCCCATGGTCATTAAAATGTTATCCACATGAAGCAATAGCTCACCACTGAATAGTCATCCAAGCGGCCCTTTTTTAGTTCCTCATTTCCTCGCACTAACAAAACGACTAGGTGCAGTGTGGACTTAGTAAAAACTCGCCTTGTTTGGTCGGCTCTATTCAAACTGCGCTGCGTTTTCTGGGTACATCATCTCTGTTTACGCAGGTCTGAATGTGTAAACAAACTTGGCGGTTCGCTCGGGAGTTTCGGTGCCGTTCGAATGAGGTGAGGGAGAGGAGTATGATCTAAAGCCAGGTGAAAGAGACCGCCTGTTTACCGAGGCCACTGCAACATAAAGCAAACACATTTACTGATGCAACGTGGTAAAAAGGAGCATTAGCGAAAATGTTTTCAAATGACATCTGCTGTAAACACAGACGAGACACATTTCATACTGCTACGGGCGAGTGTTACCAAGCGTTCAGCCAATTTCAAGCTTATATGCCGGATATAGTATAAACTTTTGACTTGTAGTACTGAACTTGTTTAATCGAGGATATCCAAACTATGGCTCGGGGGCCAGATACGATCCTCTGTCCAATTGTTGTCTTCAGGATTTCTGCTATATTGGCCTCAAAATGCAACCATGCCTTTTCTTCTCTCTTTTTTTACAATTCACACCGTGACATCAACAGCAAAGATTTGAATGTGAGACTCAGCACTGAAATGCACCCATTTGACTGATTTATTGCATGAATGACCATTTCCTTTTACAGAGGTCAGAAGATTGGATGGATGTCTCGGGTAATGCTCTCAAATAAATAAATAAAAGTAAACAAAAAGCTAGCTTATGAGCTAAAGACATTACAGACCTACACATTACTTCTTCTGAAACACTGAAGAGGCACCAAGAGCCCCCACACCAGCAGCACAGTGGAGGCGTCACAAGAGGAGCTACAGGAAACAAGGAAGGTACAAAGGAGAAGGTATCCGGGCAAGACTCGCAGCTAAACCATCTTCTGTCCCTACTATTGTTCTGGCTAATGGACGTTCACTGGAGAATAAAACAGATTAACTGCGAAGCTCTACCCAGAAGATGGTGAAAGACTGTTGTGGAAGGAGAAGGAGCTGACCAGTGCAGGACACCATGCTCTGAAACAGGGACAAACCCAGGAGGTGGTGCACCATTTCAGAGGATTAAAGGAGCATTGAAGGCAGCCAGCCAGGTTTCCTCCAGGTGCTAACGTTTCCTCTACCTCCAAAAACATGCTGCTCAGGTTGGCCCACAATTGTGGCGCGGTCAGTCGCAGTGGCTCAGGACTAACATCTGAACACAATTTCGTTGTATGGTTGTACAATGACAAATAAAGCACTTACTTATGGCTCAGTTCCACCTACCCTACTCTACCCTACTCTACTTTACCTGCTTTTTAAATGTTTCCACCAGCCCATTTTACAGTTAACTGGTACTTTTTAATACCAGCTTGGCCCTGGTACTAACCAGGCCAAGCAAATACTGTTTCCATGGATACAGGCAAAAGCAAAGCCATATCCATGGATACGCCCTGGTAACCATGGACACAGTATCAGATTCTACAGAGTAATGGAAACACAACCAGGCTAAGTAGAATAGGACCAAACCAAGTAGAGTAGAGTAGGGTAGGGCTGGTGGAAACGAGCCATTACTTACTTACTTTCTTAAATAGTTCAAGTGTCAACGATCTCACCTCTGCAGTGGCCCCTCCTCTCGTCAGGAGTGCCCCAAGGCTCCATTCTGGGGCCTATTCTTTTTTCAGTGTATTTGCTTCTGTTGGGTCAAATCATCTCTTCCCACAAGAGATTATGTCACAGATTGTCAATTTTCACCTGTTTGCAGATGACATCCAGATTTACTTGTCTGTGCTCCCGAGTGCTGAATCCACACTGGACGCTCTAAATAGCCTCTGGAACACACTTCCCTCTGAGCTATGCCTCTATGAGCTATGCCTCTTTAAAGACACACTTACCCAGACTGGCCTTTTGATAAACTGTTTTTATTGTCTGTTTTTTATCTTTGCTCTGTGTTCTGAGAAGCACGTTGTGCACAATTAGGTTGTTAAAAGGTGACAAATAAATGTTGATAAATTGATTGAACTGGCGATTGCCTTCAGCTGTACACATGCGTTTCAGTCATGTATATTTTCAGTGCTATGGAGCCTTTTGAGGACCCATTATGTTTGATCTTTACATGCTTTCAGTAGGTCAGTTAATACCGGTGATGATCCAAGTACTTCAATTCACTATCTTGTGTAAAAGTATGGAAACTACTGGTCATATACTGTATTACTCCAATAAAAGTTGAAAGTTCATTGCATTGAACCACAATTCAGTTTGAGAAACCTATCCAGAGCAGTGACCCAAGACCTCAGTCAGGAGCGTAAGCCTAATGCCCATGATGTAGATAACTAGGTAGTAGATCATCATTACAATAATAGAATTAACGTGGCTTCTCACCCAGCTCTTAGCTTCAATAGGCCTGGTAAGTAAAGCTAGTTCTAATGATAAAGAATGATAGTGACTTCTTTAATGCAATGTCTGTTGTAATGCCCTGCCTCCTGTGCAGATATTGATGTTCAAGTTAAGCGGTGTGGTGTGCTGGACCTGACAGGAACCACTTTATTCTCCTCAATGTGTCTCCGGGGAGGTCTCGCTCCCACACTGCCCCGATCTATGGCCTTGGGTTGGACATTCGGCCACGTATTACTGCATATACTTTGAGATTTTGTATCTCAGCACTTTAGTATTGTATAACTCTGTGTACACCTGTTACCTCGTCAACGTAAAACACGCATAGTCCTCCAGCTAGGAACTTCTGACCAAGATAATGCAGAGTGACTGCCAACCGCTCTTGACAAGTCACCCAATGGGACTGGTTGACTAAGATTTAAATGTGGATTTGGAGTTCTCTTTGAGACAATAAAGTCTACATACAGGTTTTTTCGATTAACAAGACACTAAATTCCATTGACTGCACACATTTGTCAAAAAAGGACTCGTCAAAACCTTGAAAGCAGTTCATGGTTAGCAAATTCAGAGCAAACCCATGCACAAATGAATCTAGGGCTGTGTCCAAATGTCCAGAGAGAAAAAAGCAGTGCACTGCTAATTTCCCACAATTAATTCTGAAAAGTAGTGAGCAGCGATGGTCAATAGACCACAATGCATTGCGAGAGTTGGAGGAGAACAGACAGAGACAGGTCTTTGAACTAAACACAACACGGATGAATGAAAACAGCTGTTTTATTCACGTGTTGCATATTTTTCATGAATAAACTTCATGAAGACATGTTATACATTGCGTTTGTGACTTTACGTTTTGTAAATTGCGAGAGCGTCAATGATTTGCTTTCAGCGCTGCACATGGTTGGATTGAAGTTTGCACTTCATTTTCTGACATCAATTCGAGCGTAATCTGAGAGATGCCTCCAGTCCCGTGTTTATGAACGATATAGGCTATTCCCCGTTTACTCATAGAGAGACTACAGTTGCTTAAATACATTGGCTCATTCAATGAGAGCGGGCTAATGAATGAGACCGGCGCACCAGCACTGATATTCAAAGAGAACACAGACTGGGCTGGTGCAGGTCGGCCCAGCATGTGTGACTGAGCGGAATGACATCGGCGCTGAGCCAAAAGAGAGGACAGATCGGAGTTTACGATATGCTCTCTATTTTAGAACAGACAGTTTTCGTGAAAACAATGATGCAAGCTTTTTTTAAGGTAGCACGAGAAGGCTTTCTTTTAAGGTGGACCGGAGCATGTACGCTTGCAGTCGCAAACATGCGAGTAATTCTATTTTTAGATCGCAAGGGCATACATTTGGGAGCAAATGCGACTAAAATGGTCGCAGTTTCGAGCCCTGACATGCAAAATCCACAAATCAAGCCCGACAGAACCTTTCTGCAGTCACGTAAAAGCGCTAGCAGGGTTCCCAAACTCTTCAGGACAAAATCCACAAAGTTATCTTGCAAACAATCATAGACCCCTTTGTATAAGTTGCAACTTTGTAATACGATCATGCAAAAACCTTTAATAACATGTATTTTGTTCAGTTAGTATGTGACTTCAACCCAAATTGTGTGCTATATTCCAATAAGAATTCTATTGAATACAGTCATTTCTTTTTATTTCTTGAAAGCATTTAGGGAACCCCAGTGCTACTCTCCACCGTGCCAGTGATATGTTCAGTGAAATATTTTAACTGTACGCCTCATACAGTTATGTTCATAAGTTTGATATTTTATAAGAGAAAAAAACATAGAGGCATCAATCTGCTACTGAAATGTTCCTTTTGAGCTGAGTTTTTCAAGCGCTCCTGCAGCTGCTGGAAAGGGCACGGGCCTCTGCTTCTTGTGCCAATCCTCAGCCCGACCTAATAGAGAGGCCTAAGCGTATGCCAAAGAAATATGAAAATCATTGCGCGAGTTGCTGTGGAGACGCTGCAAGGAAAAAGGCGAAGTGGGTGTTGCTTTGTACTGGTGCAACGAAACAGCACGTTTCTCCTGAGACATGCAGAGATTCAATTCAGTCCATAAGAAACCGAATCTATATTATTTTTTATCACAAAGAATGATCGGGGAAATTGCCGCTCTCGTGTCTCCATTCGCACTGCAGCCAATGGGTAATGAAGCATAAAATCGCATTGAAGTGCCAGCATACACGGCTGCCCCTGATGCTAAGTGCTTGGTGCATTATCCAACACGACAAAGAGGTCTGATACATCGCGCTGGAGCTGCTACTTTTTACAAGTTAAAACAGGAGGGGGACTTGGTCAGTGTGGGTGAACATTAGGGACTTTTGAATTTGAAGGTTTTGTGGCAGTAAAACCCTAAAGGCAAGACATGGAGGGTGAAAAATCTGTTTTCATTGTAAAGCTAGTAAAATTGAGGGTGTAAACATTTTAGAATGAGGTTGCAATGCACCCTTTTACACCCATGTAGATCCGGTCCTGGTTTAAAAAGCAACTAAACACCAAATCAAGTTTTTTTTACTGATAAACTGTCTCAATGGGTGTCTCATCGTGTTGTCCACTGGTCCCTGACATTATTCTGACATTATAGCGCAAACATGTGTTAAATCCTAAATTTGGCCTGAAAACGAATGGGTTGCGCCCCCTTCAGGGTAAACTCTGCTACTAAATTAGAATTTCCTGATTGACTGGAGACGTGTCCACGGCCTCCACAGAACGTCATAAGCCGCACCAGCTCCACACATCGTCATCAGGTGCTGCCCATTGTCCTGCCCCTGTACCTGTGTATATAACCAAGTCCCTCCCACGTAATCTGTCTGCTGTGATTGTGCCAATGCAAAGGCCCACACACTCACCCCCGCATGTCACCCCAAACTTCAGAGACCGCCTCTTTCGTGGCAATTTTTGACTTTTGTTTGTGGGTGGGGAAAGACTTTGGCACGCCCGTTTAGGTACTCTTTAAACAAGATCCAAAATCCTCTCTGAAAAAAATATATGTAACTAGTCCAATAGGTTTATTAGGTCTTCTTATGAGTATACAGGTGATGGTATTCACCTGTATACCATCAGGTGAATACCATCACTGTAGGGGGTGCGTCCTTTCGGTTGACGCACCTCCTACAGTGCCTTTCGGGTCAGCTGCAGGATCGTCAGCTGGTACCACCGTTCACTGATGTTTCGCCCCCTAGCCAGTACATCTCCCGGTGGGGGGGGGGGGGGGGCAGTGGCTGAATAGGGACATCTCCTCCTTTGGTGTTGTCCCCAGATCTTTTCCTTCTTCCGCACCCACAACCAGAAGCTTGCCTTCTCCGCCTCTTCCACCAACTCCTTAATGGCCCTTGCTCCTACGGTCCCGACATCTCTAAGCAAGCGCAGCATGGATTACCCCACGAACCCCCTGCTGCCCACCTCTACAGGATAGATAGTTGCCGCCCACCCGGCCTCTCTGCATTCTGCTGCGAGCTCAGTGTATTTCAGCCTCTTGAACTCGTTTGCCGCCTGGATTCCCTCCTCCCACGGCACTGTTAGCTCTATGATGAAGACCCTTTTCTGCTGCCTCCACCAGAGCACCCCGTCGGGCCTGAGTGTTGTCTGTGTGATCGCTGATGGGAAGACCAGCTGTTTACCAAGATCCACCATCATCTCCCATTATTCTAGTAATAATGCTATTTAAGTTCCTATAGCCAGACCTTTATGTAGATTTCGTAAACCGTCTGGTACAAAATCTACATAAAGGTCTGGCTATAGGAACCTAAATAGCATTTGTAACTAGAATTTCACCAGAGTAGAATCACAATCAGAATAGTTTTTATTGCCATTGTTTGAGAACAGGTTCACAAACTAGGAATTGCAGACGTGGAACATAAAACATATAACACTGAATTTAGATTTAAAAAATAAGCTATAAAATGTTTAACTATAAGCCTATAGGGGCATGCATAAATAATATTAAAATAAATAAGATAAAAATAAAAAGTAAAATATGGTAAGACGACAGCAATTTGACATAGAACAATAGCGGTATTATATTTACAGATGTGTAGGTGTATAGTGATAAAGTGATAGCCGTGCAAAAGAGCAGATTACATCCATGAGTCTGTAACTAAGCTATTGGGTCTTGTTATCGTTCATGAGTCTGATGGCGGAGGGGAAAAAACTGTTCAAGTGGAGGGAGTCTGTATGGACCGTAGCCTCCTGCCTGAGGGGAGAGGTGTGAATAGTCCGTGTCCGGGGTGCGAAGGGTTAGCTGTGATCCGACCCACACGCCTCCGGGTCCTGGAGGTGAACAGGACCTGGAGAGATGGGAGCTCACAGCCAATGACCTTCTCAGCAGCACGCACAATGCGCTGCCGTCGATGCCTGTCCCGTTCTGTAGCGCCGGGGTACCATACGGTGATGGAGGAGGTGAGGATGGACTCGATGATGGCCGTGTAGAACTGCACCTGCATCCATGGTTTTATTTATCCAAAATAAAACCATACATTTAAACCTGGCTCTTTCTATTATTAGAAAACAGGCATTTTTGGCCATTTATTATTTTCATTAATTTACAGCAAATGCGTATCTATATATATATATTTTTCTATTCAGCTGTAGTGTCTTGCCTTAAAAGTTCAATAAGCGTTATGTTTTCAAATATGAAGTAGCTCAACTGTTTTGTGAGCTCTTAAATGCAGTTTTTATACATTTACACTGTGCTTACATGTGCATTTTGTTTTATTTTAGTCCACGTTCACTCATAGTTTGCCAGTCTGCCATATAGACCATACACCATACAAAAACTGATCATGCAATTGCTAACACACAAAAGCTCACAAGCCCCTTATGTTCAAACGTGCAGCATGTGGTGGAAGTGGGTCAACTCAAGGTCACCATCTTCCACAGCACAGACACACTTCTGCGAGTCTGCTGCCCGTGGGCAAAATGGCCTCGGAAGGAAGAGCGATGGGGCCAAGGAATGTGCCAAAACGGATTCGCTTTAAAAGGCTCATGTTGTGGATTTGTGTTGTTTCATTTATGCACAGTCCCCTCCTCACCTGCGCTTTCAAAATCCAGACAGTGTCTCCGTTCATAACTGGCAGTTTATACTCTTAACTACTTTGTGTTGTTGTTTGTTGTAAATGGAACCATATACCTTAAAAGTGAAGATCTGACACTCAAAAAAAGGTCTTTGACACGGTCGTCCTAAAAAGCTGACGTTTCATGACTCACCAAATTCCATCCTCAGAGCTGTGTTCTTCACTAAAATGACCGATCGATCAGAATTATGAAATGACAACTCTTTCAATACATTTCATGGGGCAAAAGGATTTAACATTAAGCATGTTTAGCACACTCAAATAAAGGCAAGTCAAAGTTGGGTCATGATGAATGTTTTTACAGAGTAGACGTCTGACTCTGCTGGATAAAAAAAAAAGAAAAGGCACTCGAAGTTAGCTGTTAGCCTGTGAAGCTAACGTTTGCATCATGGTTAGCATTCTCTGTTATTTATGTAATTATGAGCTGTTGAACCACTCCATGTCTCTGTTTCTTTATTTGGTAGAAAATACATCCATCATTCATATGGGCGACGGTGGCGCAGTTGGTAGAGCGGGTCGTTTCGTGATCGGAATCCCAGCTCCCGCAAATGCACACTGTCGTTGTGTCCTTGGGCAAGACACTTCACCCTACTTGCCTCCATGGTCTGCATATGAATGTTAGTGTGAATGGGTGACTGGTTTCCTTACTGTAAAGCGCTATGGGCCTGACAAAGGTAGAAAAGTGCTATATAAGTTGAATCTGTGTACCATTCGTTACAGTATGCTGTGACAGCACAATAGTATAGGCACGGTGGTGCAGTAGTTAGTGCTCGTGCACAGGTCCTGGGTTCAATCCCCGGCCGGATGGCTTTTCTGCGTGCATGTTCTCCTCATGTCTGCATAGGTTTCCTCCGGGTACTCCGATTTCCCTACCACTAAAAACATAGGGCAGAACGAATGTAGTGAGTGGTTGGTGGTGGTCGGCGGGGCCGATGGCACAGACTGGTAGCCTCGCTTCTGTCAGTCTACCCCAGGGCAGCTGTGGCTACGGTAGCTTACCACCACCGAGTCTGGAGTGAATGAATAATGACGACAGTGTAGCACTTTGAGAAACTTGGTAATGGCTTGTAAAATAGCGTAAGCCAATATTATTATTATTATTATTATTATTATTATTATTATTATGTGGAGTAACAGGTGAAAGATTTGTTCTTTGTCCTCAGTTTTCCCCATTGTGTTCGAGACTCTTTAAACTAACCTTAACCTTTGGATGTTTGAACCCTTATTCTTGTAGTATGAATTTAAAATAACGCATGATTTCAAATGAATACCCTTAGGACTCACAATGTGATAAAATACAGTAATACAAACACCAGATGAGGGCGAAACTCTGTCCCTGATTACACGGGGAAGACGCAAAGCATGAACTGGAGTTTGAACAACGATAGCTAGCACAAACGCTTCACACGGAAGAGCGTATGGCCACAGACAGGATTTAAAACAAGTTTGTCCAAAATGTATGGACTCATTTATTAAAACCCACATGTTTAGGCGAAGATATAACAACATTTACAACATGGTTAGAATAATAAATAAAAAAGCCAACTTGCACAATAACGTTTTATGTCAATTGCTTCAGCCCCTTCTGCGCCAGAGGAGGACAAACCCTTTACCTATAAAACATGTGATATTAATGCAGTAAATCATAGGACCTTTACGTTTCCCTTAAGTCACAATGAAGGGGCATCATAAATACCTCTTAAACAGGGCTATGTTTAGATGAAGTTTTCCTAAGAGGGTCACAATCCAGCCTGAATGCCTCTGGGAGGTACAATGAGCGCTCGTGTGTGGGTTTTGTGAGGCAGTAATCCATTTTTATGCAGACAAAAAGATGCGCTGCTGTATTCGGTTTTCTCTTTAAAATGACAATTATACGATCCTAAATAGCCAGAGCGTTTAAATGTGGCTTTATTCACTGCATATGTATACATGTTGATAACATTTAGGTCTGTTACTGAATCATGCACAGATTTTTAGCTACAGGTCGTCAATCCCATATGCAAATCGGGCCGTTTCTATAGACAGTACAAGAGCCCAGGCAGGAGGAAACCTTGGGACACGACATAGACTCAATTATGAACAAATCCCACATCAAAGGCTAAACGTAGCATCGAGGAGCGACGGCTGAAGGTTCATGTAGCTTTTAACATGCGTAAAATGTTGTAACCTCATCAAATCCAACCTGAAGTGTTAAATTTCACGTACACATGTTTCCATAATCTGGCAACCCACTCCGATGTACGCCCCAGGAACATTTTTTTTGTTGTGTAGTCTGGGCTCTACACGCCCTCACCAAACCTACTATGAGCAAAGTTTCTTCCCCGCACAAAATGTTCTAGGTACTTTTTTATTTTTCCGTTATGGGACTGCTGCCCCGTCCCTACGCTGGAGTTACTGCATTTTATAATATCATCAAACGTAAAGTTGTTGTCTAAACACAAACTTTATTATTGTTAATCATTAATGCTTTATATTAAGGGGTGCTCATTAAGTATTAATACGGTATAAATAAGCATTAGTAATTAAACGGCCATGAATATTATGTTTGTATATTAATACGCTGCATATTTCCATTAACATACCAATAGGTCATGAATAATATGCTTATTCATGGCCTAACCTAATCCTAACATTAACCCTATCCATAAACGGATTACTAATATTTATTAATACTTTATTAGCACACCTTAATATAAAGCAATACCAAAATATCAAGTTTATTGGTCAGAGATTTCCGAGAAATAACAATAACTCTGCTCTGGCCACTTTACACGCGTATTCATTCACAAATATTGACATACAGTATAAGCCTAGCTCTATCCATTATTTAGATTCTGTCGTCAAAAATATAGGAAATGTTGCCTTTTTTTTTTAACTCATTAAATATCTTATTTTATATTAAAACATGCATTAGGAAACCTGCAACACATTTCTTTCTCATATTTATATCAGTAATGTACGGCAAAAGTTTCAAATCTCTAAATAATTACGCTTTTCCCTATTGTGCCTTGGTGCGTTTATAATTGGTATAAAACTGGAAACATTATGAATCATAAGTGCTGCCATATTCATAACCCTGTTACTTAAACTTCAGCTCGGGTTCAGACGCCTGCTTTGCCGCCGTCGTTGTGAAGGCTCTGCTTGTGTGCGGTCTTGGCTTAAACTAATTAAAATCATTCATCACTGAAGTAAAAAAAAGAAAAAGAAAAAAAACACGGTTGATTCTAACACGGTAAGCTTCCCCCTCTTTGTGTGGTGTTTACACATGTGCATTAGCTTTATCTGCTGTTCTCCTCCTGCTAATCCCTGTCCAGGCATCGTCACTTTGTTTATATTAAATAACAGTCGCCTTTGTTGACTCACTAAAGGATTTGGACGCGATGTTCAGAGCTTAGCATTTCCACACAGTCCCGCGCTTCCCAAAAAAAAAAAAAAAAAAAAAAAAAAAAAAAAGGAAAAAGCCAGCCGAAACTGACAGCCAAGTGCCTTAAGCTGCTGCTCTGCATTCGGAGTTTGCTTCCCTTTTTTTTTTTTTTTGTTTCACGCTGAATGGCACACGAGATTTTGAGGATGGAAATTTATGCGAGCGAAACCGGAGGATTTAAACTCTTTTAAGCAGGCCCACAGTAAACAGACAAAATGGGCATCGGAGTGTTCAGAGACGGACGGACGGGGGGGAGCGGGGAGGATGGTCAAAGTGAAACGCAACAATAAACGGCCCGAGTGGAAAGCATGTGCATGTGCGGGGGGGAAAAAGCTGGCACGGTTCTGACAGCAGGCCATTACTGGAGAGAGCATATCTTGATTTACTCCGGCAACTGCCAGTCAGGGGCCGTCCTTGGGCGTGATTGTCAGCCGGGACCATAGCCTGGAGGTACAGACAGGAGATCGTAACCACGAGGCAAGAAAAAGGCATTTCTGCAGGCGGGAAATACAGTACGGGCTGTTTTTCAATCGCTTTAGCTTCTGCAACAGATAACATGATTCTGGTTAGTGCAATGAAAATGTTAATGTTATGTTTTTAAACTGTTGCTTCTAAATTACGCACTTTGGAATACTGTATATTGCAAATAAGAACCTACTAAACAAAGCACTATTAAAGGAGAACAGGCCACCGTTTTTCCATACTGAGATATGTTCTTAACTGAGTTTAGATGAGTTAGACGTACCTGTCTGGACTTTGTGCCTGTGGAACAGCGTGGTAGCTTCCAACTTCACTCCCGTTTGGAGCCATAGGAATATGCTGGGGGAGGCCAAATGCTAACACACGCACAAAGACCAGACAGGTACGCATCAACTCTGTTCCTTTAATCTAAGTTCTAAGCATTTCAGAGCATGTAAATTATGGAGCGTGTTCATTTTTTCATGCATTCATTTATTTTAGGCAGTGGTCCAAAAAAACACAAGGTACATAGACAATATTCCAACTTTGAAATACGACGATCAGTTCTGCCTAAAAGGGAGTGGGAAGAAGATTACTTATTTAATCCCACCCCCCAACTCTCTGTTTTAGCAATCATCATATTGAGCTTTCTTTATTATTTAATACAAGAATTATATGCAGATGTTATATCATGGTGGCGTTACCACAAGTACCAAATAATTATTACATTGTAACAATGTATACCAACAATGGTAAAGACAGGACATACTAACAATGGTAAGGAAACGACAAGCATGCGTTAACACTATGAGAGAGTACAACTGTAAATTAAATTAAAGACCTCCTCTGTTTATTTTGACAAGACTCTATGTTTATGTAACAGTTTGAATTCATGAATGAGTTTGTTGTATATCCAGTTTGTTCCAAAGTTGTACTCCGCATACAGTCACACAAAAACGTTTCCGAGTTTGAGCTATAATCTCCATATCCTCAATGATTAATTGTGGCCCACACTTCTTACACTAGGGCAGGGATGTCCACATTATTATCATCAAGGGCCGCATATCGAAGTGTATATGGCATGGAGGGTCAAAAATCGGAGGTCAGTGCAGCGAAACCTTAAAGGAACAGACCACCGTTTTTACATACTGAGATATGTTCTTACCTGAGCTTAGACGAGTTGATGCGTACCTGTCTGGTCTTTGTGCGTGCGCTCAGTCACGCAAATGTTGTTAGCATTTAGCCTCTCCCAGCATACTGTAGGTATAGCTCTAAAATTAAATATGTCGATTTTCTATGCGGATAAAAAGGGGAACTAGATTGTGAGGCGTAATAATACCGTAGGAGCACTTCTAATATTATTACTTTTTATCCGCTTAGAAAATCGTCATGTTTAATTTTGTGTAACTAGACTTGGATCGTGTAACTTTTCACGTAACTGTGTTCAAATAGGGAAAACGTGGAACAGCTTGGTAGCTTCTAACTTCACCTCAATTTGGAGCTATACCTGTGCTGGGAGAGGCTAAATGCTAACAACATTTGCGTGACTGAGCACACGCACAAAGACCAGACAGTTACGCATCAACTCGTCTGAGCTAAGGTAAGAACATTATCTCAGTATGGAAAAACGGTGGCCTGTTCCTTTAATTTAAAAGAGGTTTGAAACATGCCCCACGCCTTTATTAAGGCTTGGGACCATGATGCCAGCGCTGTCTCACCATACGTTTTTGAGGTTTTAATTGTGTGTAAATTTGAAATTTACAGTAAAAATTACTATCTCTGGATATATGTGCCAATTCAACAAGAAGTTGTATGAGGGCTGCATTTGGCCCCCGGGCCGCACTTTGGGCACTGGTTCCCAAAGTGTGGTAGGCAATTTAATGTTTTAGATAAATGATAATAAATAGGTCTATGATAGGCAAAAACAATGTTCACAACAGCAGGGCATCCGGCGGAGATCGTGGAAGTAAACAATGGCAGTGATTGCTTGTATTAATCTAATGATCTATTGCACAAAACAAAAACAAAAAACTGTTATCTGCCAGCTTATCGTTAGGTTGAGCAATTATACATAGCTATTACTGATTGTATCCGGCTCGATGGACCAATATTGGGGATTGTATCTGGTTCGACGGACCAATGTTCGGGATTGTAGTACTGTATTATGATTATGGAATTCTTCATCCACTCAACATCGAATTCGGACACAAAGGGCAGTTTCAAAGTTTTACTGAAGTTCAATTGTTACAAAGGTCTGTTACAAATACAAGCACATTGGAATAACTAATTACTACGATCGATAACTGAGCACCTAAATCACTTAAATTAGCTTAGTGATTTAGCATGGAGTGAATGAACCCCCTCCCTTTCATGTGTGAAGCGCTTTGGGTGTGACTTGTGTAATATAAAAAGCGCTATACAAATAAGATTCCTTCCCTAGTACATATAACAAAGAGAGAGAGTCAGAAACTAATAATTGACTATATATAATCTGAAACTATGCTAAAAATAAGAATAACTGTCAATATATCATTTTAACCCGCCTCTGTCACAGGCAACTGACTGTTAACTGACTCGTCAACTATTTATTATATGGTGCTCCGTTACCTAGCAACCATAAACTCCTCCCATCTTTATGTATTTATTTTATTTATTTATTTATTTGAGCATACATTTTGCTCAAAACGCCTACCCCAACTCAATATGATAAAACATTTCATTTCACAATAGTACAAGTAAAGGGAACAAAACAACAATAATACGTTTGTTAAGTGGTGACGTTTGTTAACTGGTGACGTAATCTTGAATCAGGCCCATTAGCCAAAAATGCTGTACCTACTGCTATAAAAGTAAAATCGCTACATCCAGGTTAGCGCAGAAAAATGCTAATGGCGCAGCAGCTCCGCTAAACCCGGAAGTAGCGACTTTAGTAAATATTACTTTTTTTAGCAGTAGGTGCGGCATTTTTGGCTAATAAGTCTGAGAAATAAGTAGGTTCAGTAACTCTCCGTTGAGTTTCAGAAATATTGATGGTTGTTTTATGTTTTTTTTCTCGCATATTTGCCCGTCTGCTAGGACCCGGAAGCGGAAGTCGTGATGTCACACTTAACGTACAGAGAATTTATAACAATAGCCATATCTCAAAGCTAATGGCTGGAGACAGGCTTACTGACAGCCTGTACAGTGTCCCAGTGTGATGCCTAATTTGAAAGCCAAGACCTTCTACTTTCTAAAACCATGAGTAAGATCTGTGTGAGTGAAACACAACTTGCATAACATTTGCCGTTCCTAACCATAACCCTAAACCTAATCCTTACACATACTATTTAGAAACTTAGAGGGTCTTGGCTTTCAAATGAGGTATCACACTGGCATATAGACTGTAAGCTCTCCAGTCAGTACACTTTTGGATTTGACTATGCATAATTGAAGAAAATAAACCTAACAAGGTAGATAACATGTTAAACACTAAACAGTCCTCTACTGTTATTCTCTCAAACCTATAGTCTTGTCTTGTCTTGCTGAACTTTCTATTGGTTCTTCTTCTTCTTCTTCTCCATGGTTCTTCTTCTTGGATTTCGCCTGACAGGAATTATATCCCGATGATCATGTTTGGTCTCCAGGCACAAAGCTGGGACGTTTCCTACAGGCTACAACTGTGATTTAATTTGAGATTTAATTTGGTAGGAAGTAGAGTGTTCAAAAATAGCTAAAGGGAACGACATTTAATCAGGCTCACAACCAAACCCGGTACATAAATGAGTAAAAGCCTGGAGGCGTTGAAGAGGCCGAGAGCCGGGAGGAGGTTTGTCTGAGCTGTCAAGCCTTTACGGGATCATATAAGTTCAGACTTTGTTGGTGATACAACAATGGTTCTAAAGTTGGGGTAAAAGTATTCATGTGCTGTGTGTGGGTTTTTCTGGTGGGACTTTCTTTCTTTTGACAAGTCAAGACCAGGAAAAGTGCTAGTTTATTCCCGGTTTAGCTGAGAAAGTGGTACTTTTAGACCTGGCTTTATCCTTTTAGAGAGATTCAGTAAAGTGTCAAAGAGGCTGCACCGAGTATTACCCCGCCTCCCTAAAGCTGTGTCACCTCTGCTGAGAA
Source organism: Neogobius melanostomus (assembly GCA_007210695.1). Taxonomy (NCBI): domain Eukaryota; kingdom Metazoa; phylum Chordata; class Actinopteri; order Gobiiformes; family Gobiidae; genus Neogobius; species Neogobius melanostomus. The sequence goes on from VHKM01000376.1 coordinate 1,868,518, forward strand.
TCGAGATGTTTGGAATTTATAATGAAAGCTAGGACCTTTAACTAACTTCAATAAAAGTCCTTCCCTCAATAAACAGGACTACTTTTTAAAGCTGGTATGGTCAAAGCTTGAGGATGAAAACGATGGCTCGGAATGAACCGTGTTTGTTCCCACGATCGGATCTTCCCTGGGAAAGGTCCTGCTTTCCTCGCTGAAGCCAGTATTCTCAGGGAAATGCGGTTGCGTAACTGCGGAGCTGGTGGAAGCAGTTGACTTGGCTTCAGTAGTGCGTTACATCAGCGTCTATTCGAAGGTTTCAAGCTGTCGAAAAAAGCATCAGCCGCACATCCAAAAGAACCTATTTTGGGGAGTTTGGTTTTCCAGACTGAGTGGAGCCTTTTTGTGTTTCCCCTATGTCTGTCTGTGAAGGTATTATTTATTTATGTCTTTCTGGGTGCGCCTGTATGAACTTCAAACATCCAGTATCACAATACTTTAATAAAATCTTGCAAATGAATCCTATTTGGTTTACGATACCTAACAACACTATTTTCGATACCTATAAACAATTATTTGTCACCTAGCCCTAAAACTGGACAATACTGGCATTTTATACCCTAAAACAGGGGTCCCCAACTGGCGGACCTGGGTCCAGATCCGAACCTCCAGAGTGTTTAGTCCGGACCCCAAAGCCTTTCATCCTCTCAATATACTAAAGCAGTACTAAGTAACCCTTGCCCCTAGAGGCCATAAGCGCAACTGCAGGTGTCTTCGCAAGTTACGATGTTTTAACTTATTAAAGGATCTGTATCATGCTATTTAGCCATTCCAAGTAAAGTATAGGCATATATATGATATATTGTACCCTATCACTATGGAGTATTCATTTTTGAGAGAAATATAAGTATTTTTGGGGGTATTTTCCCTACCCGGAAGACGAGACGCTCGATTCAGTTAACTCCGCCCTCTCTCCCCTCATTCACATTTGCAGTATTATAAATATAAATATCGCAGCAAAAAGTGAAGTTACTTCACATAATGCAGTTATAAGGAGTTGACATGTGCAACACAGTTTCATAATGGCTAACACACACGCTAACACACACGCTAACGCACATGCTAACACACATGCTAACACACACACTAACACGCGTTTTGATTGACTCACCGCTCAGTCTGGACTCCCCATGAGATCGCGTTGGTTATAAAGTTATCCACTTTGATTCTGGCCAAGGTTCACCAAGCATCCATCAGGTTGGTTGATAAAGTCGCTTAATCCGGAAAGAATTCCAACTTCTGGCGAGTGCACTCTTCTTTAGGAAGGTTGAATAGCCCTGTTCTCTCGTAGCCAAACGCGCATCCGTGGCATTATCGTAGAAAAAAACAGGCGTGTCGCAGAGTAGGTTAGAAAGAGCTCAGTCTTCAAAACAACACTTATGCTCGGATCCATGGCTCCTCCAGCGTGGGTGCGCTTGATTAGCGTCGTGGGACAGCACAGACGCGTCGGAGAGTGCTGTTAGCTTTTTTTTTTTTTGAAAAAAAAAAAAAAAGTTTTATAAATAAAAATCAGGCCGTAAGGCATTACATTACAGACGTAGAGCACTTCCGTTCCGCTGTGACGACACAACTGAACAGCTCAGTCGTTTACCAGGAGAGGGTGGAGCAGCTGCTCATAGAGCAGGATTCAGGAGGATTACTTAGAACTGCGTGAATGAAGCCAAAAACGCTCTGGGGATGTTTTTGATAAGGAAATAGCATAACAACATGGCTAAAAACTCAAAAAAGTCGATTTTGCATGATATAGGACCTTTAAATGTCTTGAGAGTAAATACTACGCTGACAGAAAAGGTGAAGGGAGACAGGGGTGTTGTACATCCAGTATACAGTACAATGGGAATATTTTTTTTTCACTCAAACTTGGCTGTAAATACTGGTTTAAAGTGGCGCTATTTCCACGGTTAAGACCGTGGAAATAAACACTCATCCCATGTATATATGGTGTGTCAGAGCTGTTTTCCACAGTCTGATGAAGGGCTAAGGCCCGAAACATCACTGCGGTGAGAGCAATAAACAACTGGAGAGCATAACAGATCAATAATCTTTTCTCGTCAATGATAAATAAACCACAGGAATTCTAAATGCCATGAAAAGGACAAAACATACAGTACCTTCCATATGTTAGTATTGCTCTTGTCTTCCCTTCCATCGCATTGTACAGGGATGGAACAATGGATCAATTAATTTCTGTGATTTCTATGGTCAAGACTGCCCTTGACATTCATTATGTCAGTCTACCCCGGGCTGTAACTTACCCCCACCAAGTACGGGGAGTGAAGGAATAAATGTCCCAAATTCCCTTCCCACTCTTGAAAGCACAAGTCCTTCAAAATTGCTACCCCACTTGCTCTTGGAAAGTGGAGTAAATGGTGGCTTCCAACTATCTAGGTTTGTCGAATCATTGTCAGAGTGCACTTGGAAACACCTTGACCCCGGCAGTGGCTACGTACATGCGGTTCATTCTAAAAGAAAGCTCAGATAACAACTGGCCTGGAGACAGTACCCACGAGGTCGACCTCTTGTAAGAAAGGTGCGCCTCTTTACGATCCTATAGAGCTGAATTACCGGCAGCGATTCAGGGGCTGGGTCTGATCTGGCAGTCTGATGCAGGAGGAGCGCTGTGAAGAGGGAAATCTCTTTTATTGAAGGATTTGAGTGGGGAAAACAAAAACATCACGATGCGCGGCCCTTAAGCGGCGTGTGCACTTCAAAGGCCTGCCTCAGCCCGAGCCCACTGTATTTTGACGCGAGCTGTTCGGCTTAACTTTCAGAGAATCTCTCACTCCGATTCCAAAACAACACTTGCCGCGTTCTGCTGTCTTCACGAGGACGCGCTCGCATTAGAGAAGTGTTATGTATTATTCTTCTACAGAGGCAGGGTCATGCAAATTGTGCATATGTTTGAAAAGTTGGTGGTGTTTTGCCGATGGTCAGATGGTGTGTGCGTACAGACCAAAGAAGCGGCTCCAGTGCTGATGACGGGGGTGCAGTGTTTTTCCTTGAGTCAACATTTTATGAGTCACGACTATTTCACAAGTTAGAAAGCTATAAATATACTGTGCTGTTCCACTATGTCGGTAAGCAGAGGTGGCCAAATGTTGACCGAAGTATACTGTTACTCTAAAGTGATTTACTCAAGTAGAATTTAAAAGTCATCCTCTAAGACAGTGGTTCTCAACCGGTATGGCGTTTTTGTTATGGCCGAAACTTGTTTTGAGTACTCACAGTCCTTCCTGTGTATTCAAATTGTTCAAAGAATGGAATTATATGCACATTTCACACCCATATACAGCATTGAGTGGTGACAAAGTTAAGGAGGGGCGGCCACCCCAAAAATAAATTACTCTAATTTAGATTAGACTTCTATCATCCATTGCTCAATAAAACTTTAGGTGAAGACAATACAGCAAGGTCTGTGTTTTGCTGTATTTACAACTTACTTTGAGGTGGCAAAATAAATGTATTCTACAACACCAAAAAATCAGGTACCCCAGCTTTAATTAAGCCAAAAAGAATGAAGTTGTGACCAAAACAACCCAATAAGAATCATGGTCCGAGGGTCAGGTCATAAATGTTATTATTTGCCCACCACAGCACGGGCAAAAATACTATACATTTTACTGCAAAAATATAGCTTTTCCTTTCAAAATAATGTTCAGTCTCACCTTCTTTTTAAATTTACAATAGTCCTCGAGTACCTCCTGGGGTCCCCGTACCCCTGGTTGGTGAACCAGCCTGACCAAAAGAAAAGTTTCCATCTGCATCTAACAAACTGTTACGGTCTGAGGTTGCTGCCGGTGGCCGGATCTATAGGCTCAGTAACACTGTGTTCCCAAAGAATGAGATCAGCTGAATGATCAGGTTAAATCTATGGATTTCTTCTTCTCTGACGGCACGGACATATTCCATGATGACGATGCCAGGATTCATCGGACTCACGTTGTATAAGAGTGGTTCAGGGAGCATGAGATGTATTGGCCGCCACTGAGTCCAGATCTTAGCCCCATTGACAATCTTTGGGATGTGCTGGAGAAGGATGTGCACTGTGGTCACACTCTCCCATCATCAATACAAGATCTTGGTGAAAAATTAACATTGGATTTTTTTGACATTGCAATGGCTTATTGAAACAATGCCACGGCGAATGTGTGCTGTAATCACAGCCAAAGGCCGTCCAACTAAATATTTCTGTGAGTGACCTTCTTATTTGGTCAGGTACTGTATGTTTTTCGATTTCCCCTGTTACCTCAGACCAAGCTTTTGATTCCAAACCTGGACCCAAACCCGGTAGCACAGTGGTTAACACTCATGCTTCACAGCTAGAAGGTCCGGGTTCAATTCCCACCTGGACGGGCCTTTCTGTGTGGAGTTTGCATGTTCTCCCCCTGTCTGTGTAGGTTTTCTCCAGATACTCCAGTTTCCCCTACCACGAAAAACATGTACAATAAGCCTGAATGAATGATGTGTGTGAATGCATGGTGGAGGTTATTGGGACTGTTGGTTCAGATGTGCGCAGTCGTGACAGTGTTTCTGTCAGTCTCCCCCAGAGGAAACTGAATACCGCAGAGTATGGAGTGAATGTACAATTGTCTCATTGTCTCTTTGTGACTATGTCTGTGAAAGGCGCTTTATAATTTTAACCCCACCCCCATTTCTCATTAATATTCGCGCTATGAACTTTACTGTTACATCTTCCATTTTCTTTCAGCAAACTATGGACTCAAAACTGACTAAGCATCATTACAACAGAAATAAATAAATCAGTAGCTGATTATCCAAAGTGTTAAATCATGGCGGAGTTACCACGGGTAACAGATTATTATTATTACATTGTTTCTTTATTATGGTAAAGAAACATTGTTTCTTTACCATTTGTAGTGAGTTGGGGTTTAGCATCCTGCAGTTAATCAATCCAACGTAGGGGGCGCGTTATGAAAGGAGCCCTTTCACCCGTACCTGACCTCTCCTCTCTCCGACGTCACATCCGCCATGCAGCACTCGGGTAGGCGTGCAGTGGATGAGTTTGTTTACATGTTGTTCAAGTCGTGTTGGAGCGTCAAGCCGGCGGCTGGAGGCGTAAAGCCAGCAACTGAGTCGTAGTCAACTTCCATGGTGCATTGCTGGTAAGCTAGTGCGATGGCGTTTGTGCTTTAATGATTGGGTGGTCGTTAATAGATGGTTATTATTATTATTATTGGCTTGCTAGCGCTGGTCCGGAGGCTTCCGCGTAGCTGGGCAGGGTCGGATGCTCGGGGTCCCGGAATGGCTCGTCTGGAGAGCGCAACGCAATCAACGTTCACCTGGTATGTAGCTCGTGGCATGTGCTATATCAGCTTATCCGTTATGTAGCTTCTCTTACATTTAATTTACCGTTGTAGGGTCCTGATGGCGTGCCCACCCCTCCTTTTTGTTTTCGTTTCATAACTACTGTGATAACTCCGCTTCAATGTTCCTGGATTCTCCAAACTTGTCTTCTGGATCGACGGACTGTCGCTTGTAAACACTTATGAACTGAACTGAACTTATCCAAAGAAATATTTTTACTAAACCACCTAACTTAATTCAAAAGAGAATAAATCCATGTTTTTGTAACTTGCCTTTGTCCTGTCAATTTTAACGAACCTTCGTTGCCTATGGGTTAACTTTATATCTTATTTTATTTGGGGCGCAATGCCCCTGGCGTTGTCTCAGGAGGTGTATGTATGAAGTAAATTGAGAGGTGGGTCCACAGCCACCTAGCCCCCCCCCCACTCGCCTTGCCACACATTGTTGGTATAAAATGTTACAATGTACCAACAATGATAAGGAAAGTACACATCAACACTAGTAGACCGAGTATTGACCCACTCTCTGTATATTGTGACCAGACCAATATATAAAAACAAACAAAACTCTTCCTCACTCTCCGCAGGCGGTCTCTTTTTCCTCCAAGCTCGGGTCCTCTACCAGAGGCCTGGGAGCTTGAGGGTTCTGCGCAGTATCTTTGCTGTTCCTAGAACTGCACTTTTCTGGACCAAGATGTCTGATGTATTTCCTGGGATCTGCTGGAGCCACTCCTCCAGTTTGGGGGTCACTGCCCCGAGTGCCCCAACGACCATGGGCACCACTGATGCCTTCACTCTCCAGGCCTTCTCTAGCTCTTCTCTGAGCCCCTGGTATTTCTCTAGTTTCTCGTGTTCCTTTTTCCTGATGTTGAAGTCGCTTGGTATTGCTATGTCAACCACCACGGCTTTCCTCTGCTCTTTGTCCACCACTACAATGTCCGGGGTTGGTTCGCCATTACCAAATATATATATATATATATATATATATATATATATATATATATATGTATATATATATATATATATATATACACTCACCTAAAGGATTATTAGGAACACCTGTTCAATTTCACATTAATGCAGTTATCTAAACAACCAATCACATGGCAGTTGCTTCAATGCATTTAGTGGTGTGGTCCTGGTCAAGACAATCTCCTGAACTCCAAACTGAATGTCAGAATGGGAAAGAAGGTGATTTAAGCCATTTTGGAGCGTGGCATGGTTGTTGGTGCCAGACGGGCCGGTCTGAGTATTTCACAATCTGCTCAGTTACTGGGATTTTCACGCACAACCATTTCTAGGGTTTACAAAGAATAGTGTGAAAAGGGAAAAACATCCAGTATGCGGCGGTCCTGTGGGCGAAAATGCCTTGTTGATGCTAGAGGTCAGAGGAGAATGGGCCGACTGATAGAAGCTGATAGAAGACTGAAATAATCACTCGTTACAACTGAGGTATGGAGCAAAGCATTTGTGAAGCCACAACACGCACAACCTTGAGGCGGATGGGCTACAACAGCAGAAGACCCCACCGGGTACCACTCATCTCCACTACAAATAGGAAAAAGAGGCTACAGTTTTCTTGGCACACTTTAGGCCCCTTAGTGCCAATTGGACATCGTTTAAATGCCACGGACTACCTGAACATTGTTTCTGACCATGTCCATCCCTTTATGACCACCATGTACCCATCCTCTGATGGCTACTTCCAGCAGGATAATGCACCATGTCACAAAGCTCGAATCATTTCAAATTGGTTTCTTGAACATGACAATGAGTTCACTGTACTACAATGGCCCCACAGTCACCAGATCTCAACCCAATAGAGCATCTTTGGATGTGGTGGAACGGGAGCTTTCGTGCCCTGGATGTGCATCCCACAAATCTCCATCAACTGCAAGATGCTATCCTATCAATATGGGCCAACATTTCTAAAGAATGCTTTCAGCACCTTGTTGAATCAATGCCACGTAGAATTAAGGCAGTTCTGAAGGCGAAAGGGAGTCAAACACAGTATTAGTATGGTGTTCCTAATAATCCTTTAGGTGAGTGTATATTGACATTGCTTGAGTTGTATATCCAGTTTGTTCCAAATATCAATACCAATGCAGCACTTGATACTGAGAAATGAATGTTGTAAAAGGAAGACAGCAAGTATAAACTCTTTAAAACAACTTTAGGGTAACATTGTTTCGTGCCAAAACACCACAGACGTTTTGATGAATGTTGGTCGCCGAAAGATCTTTGCGAAAAAGCCAACTCTACTAGTAATCTGCCCCTTAAATAGCTGCAACTAGTCGTGGAAAGTACAAGTAAAAAATCGGCATGCATAAAAAATAGTGACTTCTTGATGTAATTTAATGAACTGAAGGCACTAAACCTGCCTTTGAGTTCTTTTCTCCCAGTAATGAATATTAAAGTCCTAGAAAGACAGCTCAGAGCGGCCTTTCATATTAAAACGTTCCTGGGCCGCCGTCATTTAAGGTGATTTCACTCATTTGACTCCTCCTAAAATGACTGAAAAGGACTTGCTCTCCGTCCGGCATAACAATTAGGAACTTGGTGGTTTAAAGCAAGGTTGGTTTCATTGAACCAGCACAATTAGCATGTACCGCGGTGACTGGGATTGCAATTAACAGGCCAGGTCCCAAGGTTCTCAGACTAACTGGATAAAGAGGCTTTTCTTCAATACAAGCTCCTTCATGTCCGTGACTCTTAGCACACCGCTGATTCAACAGATGAACTGGTGGTGTCCGGGGAGAGGGAAGTCAGCCCAACTCGTGAAACTAAAGGTAAAAAGTGCTGAACACAGAAACAGAACTTTTATGTCCCAACGCCTTCACCTGACTTATTCAAACCAATTGTCTTGTGTGCTTACTGCTTGTTACGTAAACTGTGATTTTTGTTTGTCCAACATATTTACACCTTGCCATTATTTTATTAATAACTTGACTTGAAAAGGGACCATGGTGCCGGAGAGAGGAGCGGAAGAGTCTTGGGCTGAAATCATTTGTCACTAATAGAAAAACAGACAATCCAAAAGCGTATTATTTTAGTTGTTCATAAGTTTTTACTAGTGCTGTCCAAAATATTGCGTTATTAACACATTAACGCAAATCAATTGTAATGGCGTGCGATTAATTAGTCTTAATTTGATCTGGCATGTAATGTAATTTGTCTAAAATATACTGTTTTAATTCATATTAAAATACCTACATTCATTGCTATATATAAAAATAAAACTCTCTTGAAATTTGAAATCGTCTCATGATTCCACCCTCATATCAGAGTGGCTGTGGCTATGTAGCTTACAACCAAGTGTGGGGGAGTGAATGTGTAAAGACTAGTGCTGTCCAATGATTCAAATACTGAATCGCGATTAATCTGATGAATTAATCGCACTTCCCCCCTCCTTGAGGAAAGAGGTTCCATAGCATTTTTGCAGAACTACAAGATACTATAACAGTTTTGTCCAATGGCCAATCGACTGCTGAATGACACAACGACTCAAATGACTTTTTGCACAAAGCTCGTTACACTTTACCTATTTATTTTTCCGCACTACCTCTTTTGATTAAATGCGAGTACAATTCAATGACATTTTGCTCTGTGTACTTTGTGCATTGAATGACAGACAGACAGGACAGACAGACAGGACAGGACAGACAGACAGACAGATAGAATCTATCTATCTATCTATTTATCTCTCTCTCTCTCTAGCTTAGTTTAGATGATCAGGATCAGTTGTTTTTAGGGTTTCTGGACGGATTTCACCCCTGATTGAATCACCATGGTTACGCATACATTCCAAGAAACAAGAAGAAGGGTCCGCATCATTTTTAAGAAGGGCCCGACGCCCGAAACGTCACCTAGGTGTAAGCAATAAATAAATAACATTTTGGGAGCTAAGTAAGCTGTGCAGACCTTTCTTGGTACTCCCACTCGGTCCGGCACGCTGTTTAGGGTTTTTTGGGATGTGCGTGTCTTCCTTCTTCTACGCATACATTCCATCCAGAAAACCTACCAGAAACCCCTAAAAACAATTGGTGACCTATCACCCTATCTCTGAGGGCAGTGGTTCCCAAAGTGGAGGTCGTGACCCTTCGTGACCCGTCGCAAGGCCTTGGGTGGGAGTCCCCAGATGCTTTCAAGATGAAACAAAAAGAAAAATGCTACTGTTTTTTAGTATTTTTTTTTTGCACAAACAGCCTACTGTATAAGTTGTTAAATCCATTCAAATATTCAAAATAAACTGTTTAAATATACATTAACATGATTTTGAAATGTTTTCCTGGCCTGAAGTAGCATAAGAGGCAATAATATTATTCAATGGGGGTCCAGAGCTGTTTATATGTCCATTTTTGTGGTCCCAGCTAAAATGTTTGGGAACCCCTGTCTGAGGGGTGCACCCAGCCACCTTACGAAGAAGGTCCCATGCCATTACTCCGACGCCCCATTAGTCCGACGCCCCCATTAGTCCAACGTGTCATTATTCCGAAAATGTACCATTGAGCAGAGGTTCCATTAGTCCGACATCTCTAACCCAGTTGTGTTGTGGATTAGAGAGCCATATACAACCATTGGCCCTAACTCTTGCCTGAACCTAATTTTATTTTTCAATCCCTACTCAATGGACATTTTCGGACTAATGGGGCGCCGGACAAATGGGCCGACCCCACGAAGAAACCTAATTCCACCGCTTGCATCCGCGATCTTGCCCTTGTCCTCTGGTAAAGACTCAGATCTCATGACCATGAGCGAGGCTAGCAAAGTAGATCGACCGGTAAATTGAGAACTTTTGCCTTTCAAATAAACTCCTTCAGAACAGTTCGATACAGCGACATAGAAATACAATATCCAAATCAACATGGTCAGTTTTAGGGTGGGAGGGTCAAAAAGTTTGGAAACCCCTGGTGTACACTGACATGTTGGGTGAAGTGTCTTGCCCATGGACACAATGACCAGTTGCAGATGGATTTGAACACTTGACCTTTTATGGTTGTCTGGGTGATTGCTTTATCCCCTGGTACGCCTGGTATCCCCACACATGCTTTGAAGCTGTAAAACCTGAAAACCCTTTCATAGACGTCCAAAAGTATTTTTAAAAAGCCACAATGAGGCACAATCTCCTTTTAAAATATGTGTTCGCATTCGAATGCAAATGGACTATTTTAAACTTGGGCATTGAAGAAAGACGCCTCTATTTCCTTCCACATCTCTTCCTATGATAAGGCCCGAATGGCAATAACAGCGTGTTCCTGGATGTCTCTTATATATATTTAGATCTGTATAGAGTTTCCAGGACATGTCGGACGGCGGGGTGACAGCGTGCTTTCAGATTGCACATATCGGCTCGCTGCAGAGAAACGCTCTTTGTGTCTGGGTTACAAACAGCCCCCACAAAAATCCCAGGAATACACTCAAAACCCCGAGCAATAAACGCTTTCCCTGTCCAAGTGAGAGCGCTAAATCTGTCGGGTTCTAGCACCTCTATCTGATGCCGAGCGCTTCGGCGGCGAAGGTGCATCCATCATATCTTCAAGTAGAGTTTATGTTATTGCTGTGGAAAGATAAACATTTCCCGAGCGGCATTCCTCTTGCATCACTTGGTGGATGTTGATGACTGGCTCAAAGGCACGGGATTTATTGGAAAGAGAAAGTGCAGAGGAAGTGCACTCGTATATTTCTTGTATAGCCCGCAGATATTCAAAAGCAGCCTGATTAATTTCCTCACCAAAAAAAGTGCAGCAAGTCAACAGGCTGAAATGCTGCTCTTCCAATTCATCAGAAGGGAGTAGGAAGGAGAATACATTTTCAGTTCCGTTCTCTCACTCCACCCCCCTATGTTTCAGCATAGATTATTTTTGTTAATTTCAAAATCTGAATGAATTAAAATATAGTTAACGGCCATCTTTTAGCCATCTTCTAAAAATATGGAGGTACATTTTGTCTTCACAATATTGATTCTGCAACTTCTGACGTTTTTAAGACAGACGCAAAATTGACTTTTTTATATAGTTTTTAACACAACTCTTACTAGGAGTAGTATTTTATTGGCACAGTTTTGGGTAATCCTGATTACTTTGGTCGTATACTGAGACGTTCTGAGCGGGTCAGCCCATTAGTGCGACGTCTCATTATTCCGAAAATGTCCCATTGAGTAGGGGTCTTACGTTAGAATGCTGTTTTTAGACTTTAGCTCAGCATTCAACACCAGTGTTGTTTTTGGCAGCCCTTTTAGTTTTAGTCTTAGTCTTAGTCTTTTGGACGAAAATGCTTATAGTTTTAGTCACATTTTAGTCAGACGAAAATTTAAAAGGTTTTAGTCAAGTTTTCATCAGTTTCATTATAAAAAGTTATAATTAATGTAGGTAACTATTGGAAATTGGGATAAGTAATAGTTATCTATTGGCTATATATCTTTTGACAAACAGATTACACCACAATAGGCACTAGTACAAGCTTTCCCCAAAAGCGCCCGCTCTCCTCGTCCTCTGATCAACAGCGCTGTCTGCATATACGTAGCTTACCTCAACATGCTTTCTCCGTTCATACGCTATGGTATTTAAAACTGTCCTGAGTTCGATGTCCCTGTGACATCGATGTCAGACGCGCTCCGTGGAGGATGTACGTTAGCAGTGCACTGCACGCCACAAGGAGAGAGGTAGAGAGGGAGAGAGCGAGGGAGAGGCGCCGATGCCCGGCCTCAACATGAGAGCTGACGGCGCCGCTCTGTTTACCGGTGTGTTCTCCCGCTCCGCGTAGAAACTCTGTTTGTGAACGATCTGACGAACCACTTTCACCCATTTTAGTCTCGTCTCGTCTCGTTGACGTAAACTCATAAACGTCTCGTCAGGTTTTAGTCTCCAAAGAGCTATTTTTAGCTCGTCATCATTACGTTATCGTCATTAAAAAAGGGGCGTCAACGAAATCATATCGTTATCGTCTTCGTTGACGAAAACAACACTGTTCAACACTATAATCCCACAGCAGCTAATATCACAAACTGCTCCACCTGGGAATCAACACATCACTGTGCAACTGGCTGCTGGACTTTCTGACGGGGAGACCACAGGTTGTACATGTCGGCGGAAAGTCCTCCAGAACCATCACACTGAACACGGGGGCTCCCCAAGGCTGTGTGCTGAGCCCCCTCCTGTTCACTCTGCTGACCCATGACTGCGCTGCAAAGTACGACTCAAGCCTCTTCATCAAGTTTGCAGACGACACAACAGTGGTGGGTCTCATCAGCAACAGAGACGAGTCAAACTACAGGAGTGAGGTGAACAGTCTGGCCATGTGGTGCACACAGAACAATCTCTCTCTAAATGTGGAGAAGACAAAAGAGATCGTTGTGGACTTTCGAAGAGCGCGGGTCCAGCATGCTCCTCTAACAATCAACGGTGCTGCAGTGGAGAGGGTGACCATCACTAAGTTCCTGGGTGTGCACATCACAGAGAACCTTTCCTGGACCATGCACACTACATACTACAACTTCTACAGAGGGACTATAAAGAGCATCCTGACCAGCTCCATCACTGTGTGGCACGGCGCCAGCACTGCCTCCTGCCGAAGGAGCCTCCAGCGCATCGTGAGAGCAGTGGAGAAGATCTGTGGAGCCCCTCTCCCCACCATTAAGGACATGTACTCCACCCGTCTCACCCGCAAAGCCGTCAGAATCACCAGGGACCCTACGCACCCATCACACAGTCTCTTCAAGGAAATGCCTTCAGGGAGGAGACTGCGGAATCTACGGACCAGGTCCAGTTGACTTAAAAACTGTTTCATACACAAGGCCATTGGGACGCTGCCCTCCCTCCCACCCCTCTTCTCCCACCCCCCGCTCCACAATCAAGGATGAGAGAAATATAATTTCAAATCATTCACATGGGGTGACGTGGCGCAGATGGCAGAGCAGGTCGTCTCATGATTGGAAGGTCGGGGGTTCAAATACCGCCTCCTGAAGGTGCACATTGTCGTTGTGTCATTGGGCAAGACACTTTACCCTCCTTGCTTCCAGTGTCTGCGTACACTGGTGTATGAATGGAGTGGATCCTTGCTATAAAGTGCTTTGAGTGCCTAATGAAGGTGGAAAAGCGCTATATAAGTTTTTACCATTTACATGGTTTGACAAATAAAAAATCTTGAATCTTGAAAAATTAGTCCACTGACCTTAAGGTTAGGGCCAATGGTTGTATATGGCTCTCTAATCCACAACACAACTGGGTTGGACTAATGGCAACTCTCTGCTCAATGGTAAATTTTCGTGATAATGAGACGTCGGTCTAATGGACTGTCGGACTAATGGCATGGCACCGTTTTGAACTGTTCTATGCTCAATGAGCATTTGTCACGGCTCGCGTGTGGTTTTCAGGAACTAAAAGTTATTTTTCACTGTGTCATTCCCACTGCTGCCTGCAGACGAAGCACCATATTGTCTCAGTCATTACTCTATGTCTTACACAGACAGCAGTGGTCAGCAGTACCAGGTTTGCGGGGGTGCAGATTACAGATGACCTCACTGGGTCTGTAAATACTGCCCTGTGAAGAGGGAACAACAGCACCTGCACTTTCTGCTCTGCCCTCACCAATGCTGACTATATTCTACTGAAGCCTACTCTGCAGCAGACTGGACACTTGTGAGGAAAGCAGGAAGGACCGCACAGATGATCATCGGGACCTCTCTGCCCTCTGTCCAAAACATCGGCAAAAAGCGCTGTGTGTCCTGGGCAAAGACCCTTATTCCGTAGCATCTTTTGCAGGACCGCAAGACAGTTTTTTTTCCCGATGGCAATTGGACTGCTGAATGACTGACCCCTCACCTGCTCCAACACACTCCTCACTGTCCCTCAAATGACTTTTGGTACAATGCTGGTTATACTTTACCTATTTATTTTTTCACACTACCTCTTTTTATTAAGTGCCAGTTTTTAGAAATGCTGTGGCATGCCATTGGTCTGACAGCCCATCAGTCCGACACCTCATTATTCCAAAAATTACCATTGAGCAGAGGTGCCATTAGTCCGAAATGTTCAACCCAGTTGTGTTGTGGATTAGAGAGCCATATACAACCATTGGCCCTAAACATAAGGTTAGTGGACTCTGGCCTGAACCTAATTTTTTCGAAGGACAATTTCAGTTTTACATATGCATTTTCGGAATAATGAAACATCAGACTAATGGGCCGACCCCATCTATCTATCTATGCATAGTGCCTATAGTTTCTATCCCGATGGCCTCTGGGATGCTCCAGGATCAGTTGTTTTTTGGGTTTCTGGACGGTTTTCACTACTGATTGAACCATCTCCATGGTTACGCCTACATTCCATCCAGAAAACCTACCAGAAATCCCTAAAAACAATTGATCCTGGAGAGGCTACTGTGATGGAAAGTAAAGGCTCTCTGCTAACCACCCATATGACAGCTGGGTCCTTCAAGGCCAAATACGCACTAAACAACTTTTTTCCTGCATAAATAGTTACATGATAAAGTCAAGTCTGTATTTGGCTCACCGGTCAGGACCAGTGGGTGACCTTGGCACGGCCCCTGTTCCTCCTCAGAGCTCGGGCGGTTCATGGTCGAGAATCTCTGAGACTAGACTAGAGGAATGTCCTAAAGCCATATCTGTGTGACTTCAAAAATAAGTTGTTGAGAAATGTTTTATTCACTACAGCACGGTGTGATTTGCCAGCAAAAACAGACCGAGTGTGAAAATGAAAATGGGCAATATTTATAGATGATGGACTGTCAAATGTGTGAAAAATAGCAGGGAAGCACAGTGTGGAAGAAGGAAAAATGATACAGTTTTTCGGTTCTTTCAATAATGTTGTCTGCACCTCCAAAACTAGGCTGGCCATATTGGGGTTATGAAGAAAAAAAATGAGGACACCGGGTTTTGAGGACGGAAAATGTGCTCCTTTAGATGGCTTTGTACTTTCGGGGATTGCTGTGGCTGTTCAAATCGAATACAGTGAATGTGTGCTATGGGTTGCAGGGGATCTGAGGACGCTCGCCCAGGAAAATGCTGAACAAAACAAAGGTTAATTTGCTATTTACACAAAATCAAGCTCTCTACAAACTTAAACTACTCCATAAATGTAGTCAGCGCATCCCTAGCTTTCAGCCACTTCTTATTTGAGAGAGATCCGCTTCATATTTTCGGTTTTATGGTCAGATACAGTTACGCTGGGTTTGTGCAGTGAAATGTAAAGGCAGGCAGCACTGTTATGGATAATATTTATTTATTTATATATTACCTGTATGCAAACCTTTTTTTTCTTTGATGGTACATTTTTCTTGCTTTTGACCTTTTCGGGTTTGGCTTATCTAAATGAGATGTAAATGTCACTCGAGCAGCAGAGAGCGGTGAGAACTGCCCAAATCTTTGGAGAGCTTTTTCAGCCCTTTGGCCTTTTGGGAATTGTTAACTTCAAATCGCCACTACGTCTCCAAATATGATCAGAATTCCATGCGTTACACATCATTGGAAAGCTTGGAGACTACACTCTCATAATGTATGTGTCATGGGCACGAGCGGGCTGCTTTTAACTTTGGTTTTAGTGTGTTTTATCTGCATGGTTTTTAAGGATGATTTTATACATGTTTTAATTGCCCCAAGCTCGTTGCCCTGCAGCCCCGCCCAGTAATCAAGGGAACCACCTGCAGCTGATTACAGCGGAGGATAAAAGGCGGAGGAGCAGGCACAAGAGGGAGGGAAAAAGACAGAGAGCGGACACGAGGGCCTGCGGGCAGGTGCGGCCCGGCTGGCAACGGCCACGGCCACGGCCACGGCCACGACAGCAGACGGAGCCCGAGCCCGAGCCCGAACACAAGGAAGGACCGCTGGCTGAAACATAGGAGAAGGGTGCACACACGAGGAGGCACGGACAGCAAGGACTAGACATGACGCGACACCAGGTCGGGACGCGAGACGGCGGCACGGGAGCGGCGCGTTCGGGGCAGGGATGTCCCCGGACAGGTACGGCGGGGTCGAGAAGCGGCAGAAGCCTCCCCCAGCTTACGTGCCACCAGGTCGGGACGCGAGACGGCGGCACGGGAGCGGCGCGTTCGGGGCAGGGATGTCCCCCGGACAGGCACGGCGGGTCGAGAAGCGGCAGAAGCCTCTCCCAGCTTACGTGCCCCGAGGTGGACCCCTGCTTCTGCTATGGAGCCCCTGGAACCAGCTGGACCCCTGGCCTGAGGACCACGACAAAGCACCTTACTGCACGCCCCTCGATTTTAACCTGTCTTTTATTTATTTTAACCCCCTTTTTTAATGTCCTTTTATCGTGACTTTTAACTGGCCAGAATAAATTGTTTAATTCCTTTTTAACCCGCCCTTGTTTATTGATTGCACAACTTATGTAGGCTCCCATTGCCATTTTAAACCTGTGACATATGCCCATGTCAAAATGCCTCAAAACCGAGTTGTGTCCCTGGTTTCCGTGATGGGTCACATTTTCTAATATTTTCATCTCATCAACGTCTCCAAGTTTTAGTTACGGTATCGTCAACCAGATGGTATCAAAAAACGTTAACAAAAACAACTCTGTTCCTTCACAGTGTCCCTCTGTTACCCTAATCTGCCCTTGCTCCTGCACACTTCAGCAAACCTTTGTCAGGACCTCTGTACATGTTGTATCTTACTTGCTTTTTAACTGCGCTGTGATTTATGCATTTACATATTTTTTAAATGGGCTTGTTGTTCTACGGGATGTTGGTCCCCATGTCGTACAAGTTGAGAATCAGTGATCTCGAGTTTTTGAGTAAGTTTCAACCTACATTATTCACCCTTTTAACACACTGTAATACATTTTGAGTGTGCTTTCTGCTCAAAAAGTGCAGCCTGTCCACGTGGTACGTCAGATGAGAGAGCGTGTGGGAGTGAGGAGGGGAATGGCTGCACTGCTGCGAGGTGCTGTTGGCTGAATCGGATCAGAGGATCCCAAGAGTAAGAGAAGTCTCACACAAAGCTGTTCAAAGAGATAGGAATGAGGAATAAGGACATGCCCAAGAAAAAGGGCATCTGATCACTCTGCAAATACATAACCATAGTCATTTTTTCTTTTTATGCAAAGTAATCCTGTTTGCAGAGGTTATGTCCATCTGAAAAGACATGCATGCTCAATGTCAACTCTCTTCATTTGAAAGCAGTCAGAGCTCCTGCTGTTTCTCATATCATTTTTTGCTTAACTTTTCCATCAGAAAGATTCATCTGCTAATGACATCATGTTGACAACAGCCATAATCTCTTCTCAAAAGGCTGTACTTCCACTGTTGCCAGCAGGGTCTCTAATCAAAGTGTTGTGGTGAATGAAGGTGCTGAAGGATGAGACCTTTAGTTTGTTTACGTCAGGGGTAGACAAATTTGCTGGGCCGAGGGACAATTTTCTTCATTGTCAAAAGACCAAGGGCCGGACCCTCCAATTGTAGGCCAAAGTAAAGCATCACTCCCTACAAATGCCAGTGTTGTACATCATGCATGGCCTAAATGTTCTGCTTAGTATTTTTCACATTTCTAGAGCACTTTACCAGGTGTTTGATCTCTGATTTGTGTAATAATATTCCCCCAAAATTATCTTGAGGGCCAGAGGTTCTATGATGGAGAGCCTGATGTTCCCTATCCCTGGTTTACACTGTTGTGCCGTAACTTGACCCCTATTCGTCAATTAGTACCACGTGATTAAATCTTCCTGTTTTTGAGATGATTAGTGCTAGATAGTCTGCACAAGAGTCTGCTGTGAACACTTGAGATTTCATGACACAGATTAGGGTTAGGGCCAGGGATATGGTGAACCTTAGAGTTATAGGGTTATTTATATTATCCAACAAAACATAAGCACAAACCATGGTGTGTGTCAGGCAGTAAAGTGAATGTTACCATGTGATACGAGTTGACGAATTGGGAGCAAGTTACGGTAAAATAGTGTAAATTGTAAAAGCTTGAAAATGATTACAGGAAAAAAGTTAAGAAATTAAAGTCTATTATTTTTTAGGTGGCAAACAGCAATGGATTCTCATATGGTGGGTCGTAACACAAAAATGGATTTCGGGACCAGGCCCATGGATATTTTTATATCTAATAACCGAGAAACTTGAGTGCCTGTAAACACACTTCTTATAATCATTAAGCTAAGGGCAGTTATAGTTTATATGAAATGGAAAGTGAATAATGAAAAAAAACATTTCTAATGAAAAGCCATTTACTATGTTTTCGCAGCAGTTGGAAAAAAAGTGACATTTATGGCCACTAACAATACAAAAGTGCAGATGACTGATGGTACACATGTGGGTGTGAGCAGTTGGATGTACTCGAGTGAACAAACCTGTTAGCAAACCAGCTTAGCCGCATAGTCCAGCAAAGTGGTAAAATTAGCAGCGCCTTAACTGGGTCGGCCGCGTTCAGAGCTGGCTCGGAAGAAATCAAATCAATGAGCGGCCGCCGCATGGAGACGGGTCCTGGAGGGATTAGCGCGGTGCTTCCCGGTGTTAGCTGTGGCGCTTCTTCAGCTAATTACTCTTCATTAGGATCAGCGCTCCGTAGGTCAGGCCGTAGCAAGCTCCCTCCTCCGTGACGGGATTGAGACGGATGGACCGCCGTGACCACTCCGTAGTGTTCGAAGCTCACCGTCGGACGCCATGCATAAACCGCTAATTATAACAAATAAATGAGAAGAGGTTGGAAAGGGTCGGCGTGGTGCAATGGACTCCCAATTCTGTCTCATGAAAGGATTAGTTCCAGGGCTTGGCATTTAGAATTTTGCTTACTGTGGCTAATTCTTTTTGGTCATAAAGGAATGGTATGTAGCTTGCATAGACTTGCTCTTTTAATGGGAGACACTGCAGGCAGTGCTTGCGGCCAGTGGCTCGAGGACATTGCTTAGAAAAAGAAGAGGCTGTGATACAGGAGCGTAAAAAGCTGCTGCTTCCTATATTTCTTCTCATGTCTTCCTTTGCGTCGCGCCTCATGTGCTTCATTCAGCATTTAGGCTACACCTTAAGCTCTCACAGGACAAACTGCAAACTTTGTTTTGCCCACTGTCCCGAGAGAAAGAGAATACACGCTGGTAGGCTATTGAAGACCGTTGCTCTTGAGGCTAAGTGTTATGATTTTTTTTACTCATGCTCATATTCTCTCATTTACATATCACATTTGAGGCCCTAACACTGTACTACAGGCAGATGGTAAATCAGGTGCAACATGCCCACAAAACAGCTAGAGTGGGAACCAGACTTCATAAAAAGACACTGTCTAACATGAAATCAGAATGAACTTTTCCTGTTTTAGCTCAATTACAATTTTCAAAATTATTTCTATTTGCTAAATGCCAGAAGATGGAGATTTTTTTTTTTTTACTTTAGTCAAAGTCAGAAATTTACATACACTAAGATTACTATGTCTTTAAAGTGCATATGACACATTAGACACAATTTTTCTAAAACACAGTTAACACGATTTTATTTCAGATTTTGCTAAAGATTATACCCAGTTTTCTTTAGTTTGACCATTTTTGTGATGTTTATGTTTTCACTTCCTTATTGGACACCGACAGGAAGTGACATCGAAGAAGGTAAACAATTTTAAACTGTTGCCGTGCAACCATGTTACCTTCTTTTATGTCACTTCCTGTCAGCAGCTTAAAAATTCAAATAAAAATAACTTTTCTGCCCAACATTTCTTCATTAAAATTGCTGTTTCACTGAAAAAATGATAACTATGCAACTGATGAACTTGCAACTGATGTAATCCATCTAAATAAGTAATATTTCCAAGAGCATTAAAATCTGTCATATGCACTTTAAACAATTTGGGAAAGCCCAGGTGAGAATGTCGTGTCCTAGAAACATTCTGGTAGGTTTCTTGAACACCTCTGTGGATGTATTTTAAAGAACACCTGAAACACACTGCTTCTTTGTGTAGCATCATGGGAAAGAAAAAAAAAAATCAGCCAAGATATCAGAGAGATAACTGTGGACTGGTTCATCCTCGGGTGCAACTTCTAGATGCTTGAAGGTGCCACGTTCAATTGTTCAAACAGTTATACATAAGTATTATTATAAATGAAATGTCCAGCCATCATACAGATCTGGAAGCTGTCGGGTTCTGTGTCCCAGAGATGAACGTGCTGTGTTCTTAAATGTGAATATCAACCCGAGAACATGTGCAAAAGACCTGGTGAGGATGCTGTAACTGGTAAGAGTTTGTCATCTTCCAGAGTGAAACTAAACTAAAGTACTGTATCGACATGGGCTGAGAGGGTACTCTGCCAGGAAGAAGCCCTTACTCCAAAAGAAACACAAAAGCCAGATTGGAGGTTGCAAATGCACACAAGTATAAATACTTTAATATTTGGAGACATATTCTGTGGTCTGACAAAACTAAAAAGTAATTGTTTGGCCTTAATGACCATCGTCACGTTTGGAGGAAAAAGGGGGAATCTTGTAAGCCTGAGAACACCATCCCAACTGTGAAATACAGGGGTGGCAGCATCATGCTGTGGGGTTGTTTTGCTGCGGGAGGGACTGGTGCATTTCTCAAAATAGATGACATGATGAAGAAAGAACACAGTGGAAATATTGAAGCAAGAACTCAAGACAGCCTGTAAGGTACAGCTTGGGTACAAATGGGTCTTCAAATGGACAATGGCCCAGAGCATACTGCCAAACTGGTTACAAAGTGGCTTAAGGACAACAATCAATGTTTTGAAGTGGCCATAACAAAGTCTTGATCTCAATCCAGTTGAAAATGTATGGGCAGAGCTGAAAAGGATGTGCAGGCAGGGCACAAACTTGGCTCAGTTCTGTTTGCAGGAATGGGCCAAAATTCCTGCCAACTACAGTTTGAAGGCAATGCTACCAAATACAGTATTAATGAAATGCATGTAAACGTCTGGCTTTGTAACAAGTATTAATATCTAGAAAATTCTGTCTCGTTAATCCGGTATTTAGCAAAAATATTTTTTGAAAATTCGAATTGACCTTAGGAACCGATAATGTAATAACAGGCCAATAACCTAATAACGATTTACTGGCCGATAATGTAATAAATATTACTTTATTGGCTGTTTATTACTTTAATGGCCTGACAAGATGAAAACCATTCACAAATGTAATAAATTCAGTCAGTAATACTACATCATCTGACTTTATTTTCAACACAATAAACATTGTTTTTGCGCAGTTTTCTCTAAAATGTTAAATGACCTGTTGTTGTGTGGGTTTTTTAATCCACTTTTGTATTTGACGGTTTTTTAAGCTCTAATAATAATATATATATATTTTCCACTTGAGGTGACTTGTCATAGAACAGTAGCCCAGATGGTACTGCGGTTCATCTTATGACCGAAAGGTTGCAGACTTGAATCCCTGCTCTCACAATTGCACGCCATCACTGTGTCCTTGGTCAAGGCACTTCACCCGCCTATGAATGAATGTGGTGCATGAGCGAGTGGGTGGTAGGTGATAGTTGGAGGAGCCGATGGGACAAACAATAAATCACTTGCTCTTGTATCTAAGCACTTCTTCCACCATTTCCTAAAACTAAGTTTGGGACAGTGATAATATGATAATGATGAAAAAAGCAAAACAATATGATAATGATAATAATAAAAATCCTCTCAGCAAAATCTTTCCCTCCCTGCGACAGACTACTATTGCATAGCCACAGCTGCCCTAGGGTAGACCGTCACAAACGAGGCTGCCTCCAACCACCATCAATCACTCACTCGCTCATGCACCACATTTAAACACGGGGTGAAGTGCCTTGCCCAAGGACACGGCGATAGTGTGCACCTGTGGGAGCAGGGACTCACAAGCAGGAACATGCAGGAAAATGCAATGAGCGCCAACAAGTCGCCTCAAGTGGAAAAAATATATACCAGTAGAGATTAAAAACAAACATAAACAATATTTAAAGTGTTAGTTAAAAATAAAATAAAACAAGAGCCTGAATGTATTACATTTGTGAACGATTTTCATCTTGACAGGCCAATAATGTAATAACCTGATAATAACGCAATAATTATGACAGTATGCCCACTGTACTATTTACCTGCTTGATAATGACCCCTTACTCTTCCCTTTTTTGGCTCAAATGAGCAAAACATTGTCCAGTTTTCTACAAAAAGAGTGGAAGGGTTTTCGGAGCTGTGGGCAAAACATGCATTTGTGAGTATAATTAAGTGTCTTATCAGTTGAGAAATGTTTTAGGGGTCATGACATGAAAAGTTTGGTTGACTCCCGGTCTAATCCTCCAGCTAGGTACTCCTGACTACAAACAAAGCTTAAGACCCCGGAGATGGATCCGCCGGAATGGGCTTTGTCATCGCTGGTGTGACCTCCACCTTTATCTCTGTGTTTAATATTCCACCTGTGGGGCAGAACAAGGCTCACCGCGGGCGCCTCCCAAGCTCCCGTTCTTAGCTGTTCTCTTTCAAGGAGTTGATGTTGAATTTTAAAGATGTGCTCTGAGCAAGTCGGGCCAGGGCGGGTGTCAACACAGCCGCCCCGCTCTTTTCCCAAAGTCAAAAAGTATCTGCATGTCTTTACCTTCATTCAAGGGACTTTAGGTTAGATGTTCTTGTTTGTACACTATCGCTCTGTGGAGTTGCTGCTTAAAGGTGCATTATGTAACCTTTCATGCGGGAAAAAACTTGATATTAGTGCAAGTTTTACCTTTCCATGACCCAGTGGCTAATGTGTTTTTAGGGTTTCTGGTAGGGCTTCTCTGCTGATGAAACAATTTCCGTAAATAAAAAGGAGAAGCGTCATTCGATCCTATGCGGACTGTTGGCATTAAAGGGGGGTATTATGTAAAATCAACTTTTTCAAGCTTTATATCATGTTATTATGTCCTTCCCTCATTAAACACATGCCTGGAGTGTTGCCTTGGCTCATTCACATATTTTTGAGTAATCAGTAAAAACTTAGACGGCAGCCATTTTAGGTGTAGCTATGCCTCAGTCCTCCTAGGAACGCCCCCACCTCCTGGAGACGCCTCTGGACCTTTCGTCACCAGCCAAGCCACCAACCACTGCTCCTCAGCTCAGCAGAGCCCCCTCCCCGCACAGTGTTGTTGTTTAGATGCCACAGCAGTGTGCTGAAGGGGGCGTGTCGGAAAGCTTCTTAAAGAGACAGAGGCCTATTTCAAGACGTTCAGTACAGCCATTTTGAGAGAGCAATTTTATTCAAGGCAGTTATTTTAATTTACTGCATATACAGACCAACAGAAGGTTACGTCATCATTGTAGTATGCTATAGACTGGTGCTATGTGATTGAAAAAAGCATAATACGCCCTCTTTAAGTCAGCTAGACCGGGAAACTTTTTAGCATTAGCCACCAAATATCGCAAATTATGAACGAGCCAGATGTTTGCAGCAGTTGTTAACGCATCGACCACATTAAAGGTGAGGTCAAAGCCTAGTTAGAAATCATTAATGAATGTAGAACGAAAACCACAATTGCAACTTTGCTGCCACCGGGTCGGAGTCACCAATACACAATAATGGAATAACGACAAAATGCCTGATTCTGCCGCTGTGATGTTGTCTGCCATCAGAATACAGCATATTTTGGTGTTACAGAGAAGTTTAGCTGTTTGGCGAGCACATCCTTCTCTGCCTCAGAGCGCTCTCGATCAGACAGAATGTTGACAGAGTTTGGTGGAACACCCAATATTTAACTACAGAGTACAAGAACCTTTGTCTACAAGAGTTATGCTTGGTTTGACATTTTGTGTGATGTCTATAATTGATCTTTGGCCACAAGATGTGATATATGAAGATGTAGAATTTCCACAAATCTCGCCACGCAACCATGCTGTGAAAGATAAAGATAAAGCGGAAGATAAAGAAATGTATTTAAATAAAAACAGGTTATCTTCTTTTCGGAAAATTATCCTTATTGGCCACGTGGCAACTTTTCGGTGCTGTCATCTCGAGGTGTTGTTATGTTCCGAGAGTCGCATGAATAATTCCACAGTGTTCATAAAAAGAAAGAGCCGGAGGCGAAATCGCTCGGCGCACAAAGGGCTGTTCTACAATCTGCAGCACTGGCGAAATCATTATCGCGCTGGGCTTCATTTTCATAAATTAACTGCCAACATCTGCAAAAATCAATTAGAGGGAAAAACAATTGTTCATAATTTTGCTGTATTGTTGTCATTTGCGTCATAATTGGATCAGTTCCATATGTCCCTCACTATTATGTTACTTAAGGTTCAGGCTGTGATGGGGAAACAAAAGGATTGTGCATCTGTTCACGCTGATAGGAGAGCATCACCAAGAGCTTATCGAGTTTGGACATGGCTTTATGGATACACAACATATTTTGAAAAAGGTGCTTAAAATAAATCACTGTATATTATTGTTGTCATCTTGGAGTTTTAAAATGATGCAACAGAAACTAGTTTTCAATCAATCAGTCAAAGTTTATTTATATAGCACCTTACAACAACACAAGGAAGACTAAAGTGCTTCACAGAAAGATAAAACAACTTTAAAAATCATTACATACTAGACATAAATAAGTGCGATCTAAGTCTTAAAAGCTAGTTTGAAAAGATGTGTCTTTAATCTGGACTTAAAAAGGGACAGATCTGTGAGAACACGCAGACAGAGGGCAGGCTTCCACGATCGTCCCACTGTTTGTACCGGGACCTGGGCACGTCCAGAACCATTTGATTGGCAGACCGGAGAACTCTGCTGGAAAACTCTGATTTTGCAGGTGGAGAAAGTTCTGACCCAGCCATTGTTTAATGTCCAAAAGGCAGCTATGGAGTGATTCGAGAGCAGAGGCAGTGTTGGGGAGCACCGGTAAATAGACCTGGACATCATCAGTGTAAAGGTGGAAGGACAAATTATGTTTTGCAATGATGGACCCGAGTGGAAGCATGTAAAGTGAAAACAGGACCGGGCCAAGGATGGAACCCTGTGACACCCCAGATGACAGCGGGACAGAGGAGGAGGAATAGTCGTCGACCATCACAACAAAGCTCCGGTCAGTCAGTTAGGACCTGAACCACTGCAGGTTCAGGTCCTACCAGTCCGTGTGAGAGAAGGAAACCTGGAATATGTTTCCTTTGGACATATTCCAGAGTTTTGATTATATTTCATATTTGAGTGTATGAAGCTGAAGAACGCGCTTCTCTTTGGTCCTCATGGCGGGGAGCTGACATTGCTGCAATACCACCCCCTGGTGGCCAGGGACGACTCCAAAAGACACTTTGTAAAACAGATTCCAACGGAGACTTGACACCTCCCAAACACTGCTTAAAAGCCTGGCTCCAAAGACTTTTCTTTTTTGCTATAACCCCTGTGACAAGGGTATCTTTAGCCGGACTCGTTTTGTTTGGTAAAAATAAAAAGTTTAAGCCTAAGGCTTTGATTGACAGGCCCTGGAGCCCTGTGCTTCCTGCTTTTTGTCCTTTTTTGGAACCTTCTCTGTAGGAGGAGACTGAGCTCCCATCATGGAGTAATGATGGAGGCAGGACTGAGCAATAACAGTGTCTGTGCACAACATTGGGCACATTAGATTGTGTAAGTTAGGAGAGGTTATATTGCCCTTGGTACGACGATCTTAGAAATGTGTTGTTTAGTGAATTGTTTGAAAAAAGCCTGAAATATTTTGGATCCACGATGACTCTAAATTGAAATGGTTGTTTAATTTTAATGTGTGTAAATTGGCTACTTGTGTTTGTAAAGCCTGGAAAAGGCGGCACACTTGTTTATTGGTTTACTCTAATTTTTATATGATTTGCTATTAGTATTAGCTTCATCAGCCAATCACAAGATGGCTGCCACATTTGCCACGGCAACAAGCGCCATGTCCGATCTAGAGTTTTAGGTCACATTCACACCTGATTCTCGGTTCAATTGGGGACTAAAATTGTGTCAGTCTTCCAACTGGCGCGATTGGCATTCACACATCTTTTTTTTTTCCATTTTAATTGCAGAGCTCCTCTGCACACCTGTATCGCTGTATCAAGAGCTTCCACAGGAAAAACAATGAACAAGAAACACGCTTCTCTGATTGGTCAATTAAACTCCACTTCCTGTTCCGTCTTTTGTTCACAAAATCGAGCGGTATCAGATTAGGGCTGTGTTGGGTTTTCTTTTCGCACTTTTTAATACGGCAGTTACAGTAACTACGCTCGGAACGAAATGGGAGATAAATGAGCCGATACTCATCACGAGCCGCAGACGAGGCAAACCGGGACTAAACTGGGACTAAAGTATGACAGGCGGACCCTGGAGATATTTTTTTTCCTTCACATGAGACAACTGCGAAGGCTCCATTTTTAAATAGAACCAACTACATTCCGTAATGAATGTCTTGATTGTCTTTGGCTTTTCTGCCTTTGCGTTACTCGTTTGTTTTGATTGTAGCACGAGCTCAATGCCCTGGAACTTTCTCTTCCTGGTTTTGTTCCGCTCTCTGGCTCAGTCGTGTTCACAAACCAATTTACTCGCTTCAGAGTTCACCTGAAGCGGACCGAGACCCACGTTTTCAGCCGGACCAGGATTCGCTTCTTCGGCCCGGATCAGTCGGTTTGCGCCTTCACAACACCTCAAACAACCAAACTATCTGAACAAACGGGCCAGGATTCGGATTAAGAGGGGGTTATGAATACAACCTTATTAAAGATCTTTGACTCACCATTTACAAGATCTATGCCACACTTTGGATTATACCACCAAAAAGTTTCATTCTCATTCTTAGTTTCATTAGTATTTTTCACCGTTTCTGTTCAAAAGATCATTGAAACATTTTTCTTCAGTTGATTAAAAAAGGTTATAAAGTGTAGCTCTAGTTTTGACCGAGACCGGTTGGTAATATCTCTTAAATACCGCATATACTTGGAGATAACAAAATCCCTTTCAGACAGGTTAAAATGTGTCATCATTAGTGCTACTGTTACCCCGGCCCGGTTCACAGGTGCCGATTGTTGTGACATTTCCATGGTCACACAGGAAGGTCGGAGTGGATATTAAAAGACCAGTGTGTTCCTGACCGTCTCACTGTCTGCAGAGACACCGAATCCACCCAATCAATGCAAACAGCCCTGTCAAACACATTAGCTTCACTTTTTAAACTACTTCAGACACCTTGATGTAAGAGTTTCTAGTACTGGACATTAAGAATACTGTAAAGGCTCCTAATAAGCTCCTAATTTTATGCATAAGCCCAGGAGCAAGTCATTTAAAAGCAGTGCCGTGATCAGAACATGTTTTATGAAAGAGTTTGGACTTTTGATACACAAGAGCTTCTTGGATGGCAATGTTCTGGGGTAAACTAGTATTCGCTCACAGGGTACAATGGTCAACTTTCTGCAATCCCAACAGGCCGTCAAACTTTATGTGGCTGTCGGATTAGCTCAAGAACAGTGCATAGAGGGAGTTTCATGGAAGCAGCTGCATCTAATCCAACGCTACAAAGCAAAGCGTTGGATGCAGTGGCGTAAAGCATTAGTTAGCTTTGGGACCTGCCCACAATATCATGACGAGATAATTTAGTGCGTCCCGAGATGCACTAAAAATTATCCAAAGACCCACTTTTGGGTCATGAACCAGTGGTTGGAGTCAAGCACATTGCCACTGGACTGTAGAGCAGTGGGGACGCATTTGCTGGAGTGATGAATCGCGCTTCTCTATTTATTGATTTGATCATGATCTGACGAGTCTGGTTTTGGTTATTTTAGCTCTTTCTTCTTCTGCGGTGTCTGCACTATTGCATTAATGACTACTGATTTTTAAAGGTCGACTTAATTGTCAAAATAGTCGAAGTCAAGTTGACTAATACACAGCGGAGGAATAACACCTCATTTACATCGAGTACATTTAGTCCACGTCATCATATAATGATGTAGGCTCACATGTAAGCAACTTTTGCACCTAACTAGGTTAACATACAATATAGTGGCTTATTTCCATTTCCTAGGTTTTAACTTAATTTTTTTTAGGCAATGCTCTGCGCCTCCAGAAACATCACGGATCCGCGTCCTCTCTACTCCGTTTGTCTCGCTCTCCTCCTGGTCTCATCTGTTCTTCTTTGTACTGTTAAGATCATCTTCATTGTAAATCTAAGGTCTGAAGTAAACAAGCTTTCGGTGTTAGAGTGTTAGATCATAGTTGATTCCATGTGAATGAGTCCGTGTGAGAGAAAAGTTAAAAGCCGTGGAGAGACAGTCCCGGCTTCATGTGCGTAAACTAAAAGTGACCAACTGGCAAAAACAACAAGCGGCTAGTTTCCAGTGTAACACTGTTTATTGTCCCACTGAAACACGGTAAAGAGGTTCCGCCTTGACATTAATGTTGAAACTAGGCAGCGAGAGAGAGGGAGAGAGAGATTAACACACGACTAGTCGACTCGTCTAAAACGAGGTCGACTAGTGCCGGAGTAGTCATCTAGTCTTTGAATCCCCTATTCTGCACATTTTGTACTTCCTGGATGCAATTATCACTGCAAAAAACCAACTCAGAGCCGTTCTGCTAAAAGTGTTTTTATCAGGACGTGCTGAAATTGTAAACCACGCTGTAAACCAAAACTGAAAGTTTGGTGGTTTTGGGATGGCCCCTTCCTGTTCCAACAGGTCCGACTCCATACAGACATCAGTAAGAGAGATTGGTCTGCACAGGACTCATGCCTCCTTTCTAGATTGATATTACTGTGCTAATGCTATTTGCACTGTAATATCAATCTGGGTCTGTGATCCACCAGTTGAGAACCACAGCGTTAAAAGGTCAGTGTCGCATAATAGAAGACCTTTTACTTAAAGCCAAAATAACAAGACTAGATTAAACATCCACTTTCCCACTGGCCATAACCTTAGAGAGCGTTTCAATATTTAAGAGCATGACATTAAGGGATTCCATACGAAGGATATTTCTGTTTTAATTGAAAGAAATGCAGCCGATATGTATGTTCACACTGTAGGACCCACAATCCCACGGGACAGGACTGTGGGAACTGGCTGTTTGATCATTCTAGGACGGCTGAGGCTGAGCACATCTTCTGCCAACGCTCACTGCAGAGAAAAAGGTCATCAAAAATGACATAAAATATGAAAAATCCTGAACACAATTTGAATATTCTTTATATAAATAAGGCTGATTAGTTTATTCATGTGTCGTCTGATCACAACTCAGCGTTCCATAATCTCTTACATGATTGTGGAAATCCGCTATGATTATTGGAATCATTTTGGTGTGCTGTTTTAACGCATGCAGAGAGACGTTTTGGTGTGGTAGCACTTTGAAAGGAATCCAGCTGCATAAATCGGTTCATTTTCACTGTAGATGACACGGTTGAGGGGCTAAGCCTTCTCACATAGATGGAATTCAGTATTTCAGTATTAGCCTCCATATACTCATGCTGTCCAGTAATAATGTTGGCAATGAAAACTATGGTAACGTCGGCAAGTTTGTGATGTACTTTTTAACATTCACTATCTTGTGAAAGTATCTAGCGGTGGTTCATCAGTAGGTTTTCCGGTTTGCCTTACCACTAAAAACATGTACAACAGGGTTAACCCTCCTACAAAACTGATCTAAACAGAACTTTTTCCTCGTGTTGATTCAGTGTCGCTTTTTTGTGGCTTTTTTGTTACATTTTTATAACATTTTCATTGCATTTTCGTCACTTTTTGTTTTGTTTTCATCCTCGTTTCCATCTCATTTTCGTCGCTATTTAAAGGTTTTAAAGAAAGCTGTACCTGTACCTACACCGACACATATTCGCCCACACATATTTCATTCACCCTCACACTCACACCCGTTCCTGCATTTTCACTCGGGCAGATGTGCACAGCAACCACAGCCTCGCTATATGTTAATAACAGGAAAAAGGAAAGGAAAAGGAAGACAGACAAACATGCGAAAAAAACAAACAAAAATAGACCATAAACAGTCTGGGTGTTCTCGGCATAGTGCTGCCGTTAATGAGCTATGCTGATTAATAACACCACTAACCATAACATAGATAACAGACAACATTATCATTACTACAGTAATAGTACAAAATGTGTGTGTGTGTGTGTATATACATATTAGGGCCGGGACTCGATAAAAAAAAAAAATCTAATTAATTAGAGGCTTTGTAATTAATTAATCGAAATTAATCGCATATAAATATTTGACCTGAGAACAGTGAGAAGTAAGTTTTTTCACAAGGATTTTTAGTATACCATTGAATAATGACTGAATACATAAGCTTAAGCAACAAAATATTGTTTATTTTTGTTCAACCGAGTCCAACAGACCAGTGCAATATTGCCATTAATTGTGCGTCTGCAGGAAAAAAGGAAACTGAAGTGTGGAAAGCAAAGTGTGATTAATTTCGATTAATATTTTTAATCGCACTAAACCTCATGTAATTAATTAATCGCAATTAATCGAAAAAAGTCCCGGCCCTAACATATATATATATATATATTAGAAAACTCTTCCTCACTCTCCGCGGGCGGTCTCTTTTTCCTCCAAGCTCGGGTCCTCTACCAGAGGCCTGGGAGCTTGAGGGTTCTGCGCAGTATCTTTGCAGTTCCTAGAACTGCACTTTTCTGGACCGAGATGTCTGATGTATTTCCTGGGATCTGCTGTAGCCACTCCAGTAAAATTATTAAGATGGCCCAAAGCCTTATTCCGTAGACAAATATTTTCCAGATGTATTATGGAGATCAATTTGTTAAGCCAACTCTGGAAAGAAGGTGTAGCACAGGCCTTCCAGTTTTTGAGAATCAGTTTTTTTTTTTTTATATCTGTTGGAATGTCCATAGGATTCAGTGAAGCTCCAAAAAGTGCAAAGTCTCTGAGTTGATTGTCCTTTCATATACTTTGGGGGGAAAAGAAAGCTCACTTTACCAAAACGTTTGTATCAAAGAGCAGCCCCAGAGCAGATGCAGCAGTGCCTTCATTGTTTTACATCTGTCACATATAGGAGACACTGACTGATAAAACTTATGGAGCTTAACTCTAGAGTAGTGGAATCGATGAATCACTTTAAACTGAGTCAATCTGTGCTCCAGATGTTATTGGGCAAGGCACTTCCAATCTCTTTTCCCCACGCCGCTTTACAATTAATGCTTTACCTTCAAAACACTGCTGAGAGACGAGGAAAAGCGAAGACAGCAGCGAGGGAAAGCCCGTTTGAGGAAGATTAGAGGAAGAGATTGCGATCAGGTGTGCTTACCGGCGCATACGCAGGGTTTTATTAATCGGAAAAAAACTTTGAAAGTGCGTAGTCCATGTTGAGTGCATGTGTGTTTTGGAGAACATAGGCTGCACTCTGGACGCGTTGTTTCCTCAGCCGTCTGCAGCCTGACCTTCAGTCCAGTGGTTAGTGATGACACACTCACTGTGCTTTGGGCGCGCTCACCGGATAACTTATAAAAGAGAAAATATAGACTACATTTTGCATAACATCTTTATTTCATCAAAAGCAGTTTGTTCTCTGCCTTTGGTCATAAAGGATCTTGAAAATGTTCCAGTTTGTTCATAATCTGTTGTATTTATTCAATTGAAGCTAAGCCTAAGTAGAAAATTGATTTATAAACCAGTATA
This sequence comes from Neogobius melanostomus, assembly GCA_007210695.1. NCBI lineage: Eukaryota > Metazoa > Chordata > Actinopteri > Gobiiformes > Gobiidae > Neogobius > Neogobius melanostomus. Next base: position 1,900,428 of record VHKM01000376.1, read on the forward strand.
GTACATTATTTTGTCTCATTTTACAAGAGTTGCTCCCATAGTGTCTGTCAAGAAAATATTCAGCCCTCAGGCAGATGTAATGAGTGCCACTGCGGCGTACTGTCGTGGGACCCACTCTGCAGCTTTTGCACCACATAGACTGCTACGTGCAAGAAAATTTCAAATTACTTTGCTCTTTCGCTAAAACATTGTGCCAAACACGTTTTTGCTGAGTAAAACAACATTTTTTTATGGGCTATATTCCAAATTAGTCTGCGGTTATGTAGCGATCCATAATGCAATAGGAAATGGCCTGCCAATAATGCAATAGTTCTGGGCATTATCAAGTCAATGACGTAATAACCAGTCAATAATATAGAAAAGTAGGTTTTTGAGCCAACAATATCATTAACATCCTTGTGCGGCAAATCCGTTTGGGTTTGACTTCCACAACAGCTTTATTTCGACAGTGCGTGGATGAAGAGTGTACACAGAAGCTAAAAGAAGACATTTTATTTGTCATATTTTATATTTATTTCTTATCGTAACGAATTCCCTAAGGTCATTAATCTCTTAACCGCCACCTTAACTGAGCACATTCTCTCCAGTTCAGTTTTACCAGCTTTATAGGCCAGTGTAACGCCTCCTTTGAAAGACCTATGAAACTGATTTTTCCTCACATTGTCGTCACTTTTTCGTCACATTTTTGTTGCTTTTTCATCCATTTTTTGTTGCAGTTTTATCGCAGTTTCAATGCTTTTTAAGTGTGTTTTCATGCTCATTTACATATCGTTTTGTTGCTCCTTTGACGCTTTTTTCAAGAAGCTTTAGATTCGGTACAGTCGAACGGGAGAAAATGTGCTCGGTTAAGAGGTTCATGTGTGTAATCATCGTAGTTTTATGCATCTGATCACGATTTTTGCCGCAGAGAACAGAAAACAGACTCGTTTTTTTATAGCCTGGCGCTTCCGCACATACGAGCACACGCAACATGACAGTGACCAGTAGGTGGAAGTCACGCATGGTCTCAGCACATACACACACATTGGGAATGAGAGAAGTCCAAGAGCACGCTGAGGTCTGCTTAGAGCAGGGGTGTCCAAACTTTTTTCATATTGAAGTGTACACGGGGAAAATGGCCATAGATTGGTGGTTAGTGTTGCGAAACTTCGACTAGCAGAGGTTTAAGTTCCCCACACCTTTATTTATGCTTAAAACCTTCATGCCAGTTCTGTCTCACAATAAAATGTTAGTTGTTAGGTTAGAATTGTGTAGAATTATTACATTTCAAATAAATAGGACCATCCCCTCCTGGAATCGCCACCTTAACATGGTGGAGGGGTTTGAGCGCCCGAATGATCCTGGGAGCTCTGTTGTCGGGGGCTTCGTGCCCCTGGTAGGGTCTCCCATGGCAAACAGGTCTTAGGTGACGGGTCAGACAAAGAGCGGTTCAGAAGCCCCTTATGAGAGACCAACAGGCCCGGCTAGAACCATGTCCTTCTGTGGACCCACCACCTGCAGGATGAGCCATAGGGTCTGGTGCAATGTGATTTGGGCTCCAACAGCTGCCCCCACGACCCGGCAACGGACAAGTGGAAGAAAATGGATGGATGAATAGGACCATCTCTGATGATGTGTACCGATTCAGCAAGAAGACCGAGGGCCACCAAAAATTGATCTGAGGGCCGCACTTTGAACACCCCTGGCTTAGAGGCTCCTCACTGGTCACATTAACTCGCACGCGGCTCCTCAAAACACTGGAGAAACTAGCAAAGACTGGTGGATTATACAGATATTCTTATTTTTGGACTTTCGCTGGAGACACAAGATGAAGTGGGGAAGCTGCTGTGATTTTGTGGAGTTTCAAAGCAGCTAAACAGACGTAAGGACGAGAGAGACTCCATGCTACTGGGTGAGTGGTTTAACTTACTGTTTACTCCACGGTTCTGCCTGTGTACAGCTCCGTTACCTTTTAGCGGGACTTAAACGACTCGTTTTATGCTCTCATGTTGTGCTTAGGGTAACTGCAGTGTTAGTTAACCTCTTAACCCCCACCTGAACCAAGTTTGGCATTACCCAAATCTAAAAGCGTCTTGGAAAAAAAGTGTCAAAATAGCGACAAAAACAAGAATGAAAAGCCAAACAAAAACATGCCGGAAAAGCAACAATAACACAATTAAAAGAGTGACAAAACACAACAAAAAAATGGATGAAAACACGAAACTACCAAACAAGCAGCAAAAAAACCACGTAAAAACCCCCCCAAAACATACGAAAACACAAAGAAGAGAGCGAGAAAAACACAACACAAAAGAGCCAATAATGGAGATGAAAACACGAAAGAAATGCTTCAAAAATGTGACAAAAAACTATGATCAGTTTTGTAGATCTTAGCTTTCAAATGACGCATCACACTGGTCTAATAGGTTGTGTTCATGTGACATCACAACATTCTAAAAAGCCCATAGTTTAAAATTGACTTGACTATAACTTAAAATTCTATGGCGGTTACTATGGTAACTGGTGAATTGTAGATTTTTTTTGTCTTAGTTTTTGGTTAATATCTCAGTCATCACTGCAAGAATCCTCATGAAACAACAACTGTCTTTCAAAGTTCATTGTCTCCTCTGTCAGCATATATGAACTAATGTCCAATAGGTAGCGTTCACGTGACATCACAACATTCTAAAGAGCCCATAGTTTAAAATTGAGGTGGAGGGCAACTGAAAATTCCATGGCCATAACCATAGTAACGGTCAAAATGCATATTTCTAGTCTTAAATCATGGTCAATATCTCTGTAATTACTGGGCCAATTCACATGAATCAAAAGCTGTCACAAAGTTCAAAGTCATATCTTCCAGCTCATATGAACATGTGTCTAATTATTTCCTTACAAAGACGTCCAAAGTGGAGACAATATTCAAAAACATGTGCTTGATGTTGGCCAGTAGAAAGGACTTTCAGCCATAAAATTCACATGTCAGGTTTGTGAATCCAATCACTGTCACATGATGATCAGAGAAAACATTTGGACTTTTTATTTTGGGAAATTTCTTTAAAAAACAGTTTCTCTCCCATAGAGTTGTATTGGCACCTGCCCTCCAACTGAAATAGAATTCTATAACGTGAACGCAACCTATTATTTTCTCATAAAAGGCGTCCAAACGTGGTGACAATATTCGAAAACATAAAAATGCCACTGTCAATCAGTTGTAGTAATGCATAATTCTACTTCGGTATTCAAAATGGCCGCCATGACAACAAAGGTCACATGACTGAAAGGCATGTATAGGAAGAACTTTCAGACATAAAAATAATGTGGCTGGTTTGTGAATCCAATCACTGTCAAATACTGAAGAGGAAAATCGATTATTATTTTCGTTTTGGAGATTTCTTACAAAAACTGTATTTCTCTCTGTATTGTGAACGCCACCTTTGGCTTAAGCTCCAGTTGAGAAGCTTTTAGATTTGGGTAAAGCCGAACTGGAGAAAATGTAGAAATAGAAACATGTGCCTTCTCGTGAATGATTGCTGATATGTGGTTAAGCAGCAGTATCTGTAGATCTGATCGTAATAATGTACGACAAACTGCGTGCAACAGCCCACTAGGTTTACATCACAGCCGCCACTGCACAGAAGTAATTTGTGGATTCGGTAATGAAAAAATGATGCCCCAATTGTCGGACAATAATAGTTGCAGAGAATGCAGTTCATCAATCTACAAGTGCGCATTGCTCAGCCCAAGGCCCTCCTTCCTCCAAGGCCATCGTTCATAGATTCAGACTTTTCAAGGCATGCCTCTGAATAGCTAACAAAAACAAATAATGATAACAATTTTGGCTTATTCTCTATCCTGGCCCTCGGAAGAAAAATCCTGAATATCGATCTGGGAAATGGGTCTGCATTGCCTTCAGTTTCAATTTGCTTGGTCGAGGCAGTGCATGTTACAGTGATGAGCACAGGACATGAAAGCCAGATTATTGTCAATGTTCCATCTGTTGTTTCAAAGAGCTCTCATAAAAAATAATCACAAAAAACAGTTGCAGTCTGATAGAGGTTGAGATTGCGTCGTCAAAACCGGCAAGTAGTCTTGGAATAGAGCCCATAATAATAAAGCAAATCAATTTTCACTAGATGGCTAATTTCTATGGTCATTATTTGATTTACTGCATTCTATCCCCAACTATATGAAACAAAAACAATAAAAACGTAAAGGGTCAAATGTAAAATGTATCTCAATAAGATACACGTTAACCTGTAAACTATGGGGAATACTAAGAGCTCCATTTTTTTTTTTTAATTGAATCAACATTCCTCGATAGGTTTGTATGGCAAATTGTAACTTCATCGGCCGTTTACTCAAAATGCATATTTATCTCACTCTGGGACAACTTTCATAAATTAACACTCACATTTCCAGTCAGGTAGTTGGATAAAGAATTGGGGAAAAATAAATATGTGTATCTAATATGTCCTAAAAACAAACAATACATTTTAAAGGTGACGTATATTCAATTTGATCTGTTCCTCATATTTCCTCATGTTAAAATACAGCAGTGGGCGATAGTGGCCAAGAGCGGGTTCGAATCCCAGCTCCCGCAAATGCACACTGTTGTTGTGTCCTTGGGCAAGACACTTCACCCACCTTGCCTCCAGTGTCTGCGTGCATTGGTGTGAATGGGTGGCTTTAACTCAGTTACAGACCCGTGAATGTAATCTGCTCTATTGAACTATGTGGTATGTCCATGGCCGGATTTATGCAGGGGCTTACAGGTGCTAAGCCCAGGGGCCCAGCAGGTTGAAGGGCCCATGGGCATAAGGAGAAAAATGCATGCTCAGCGCGGGTTGTAATACTAGTTCCCTCTCTCTTGCATACTCCCTCACATGTAAGGCTTTATCAGATGACTTTGTACCCAAGACTAAACCAGTTCTAAACAAGGTCTGAGCCATTTTCATTGAGTTGACACTGGGGAAAAATATGTATCTATTAGTCTGTTAAAATGCATGAGAATGCACCAATTTGCACCATTAATATAAAAATAAAAACTCAGGGGAGGACCCCAGACCCCCTTTTTAAATGTGTCCCCCCACCAGTCTGGCAGTAAAGGTTCTTCCATGAAGGCCACGGACCTCAAATTGGGGTCATTATGTTAAACTGTTCACAAATGTGTTGTTTCTTAGTACTATGTTTAAGAAGTTACTTCTGCATGTTCAAATAAAAAAAATCATTCATTTATCCTTTCATTGTAGAGAGAGAAAAATCCGACAGACAGACATACCCTGAAAAAACTTTAGCCCAGGGGCCCATTTGACTTAAATCCGGCCCTGGGTATGTACCAATGGCCGCTGGCTGCTCTGCTTTATGACCGCAACACTAGAGGAAGCTATTGCTGCAGTACCTCTATATAGCCGGTAGTCTCCCATTGAAAAGCATTGGACTTTAGACACGTTAAAAACAACTTTAACGCCTGATTTCTAATTTTTAAAAACTTTCTACAGCTACATATTCCTCCTGTGATAACACTGGGTTAGTCACAATTAAAGAAAGGAACTCGTACTAATGAGGGTCGGACTGTTAGCATTGGAGCTGCACGAGCTACACGTCACGCAAGGGCCGAGTCTACAGTGAAGATCCCGCCCTTATTAGGAACATGCTTCGTCAGAGCTGGGGAGGAGGAGTCTGTAAATCCGGCATGATTTCCCCCTCGAACGTGGTCATTATGGTAAACGGGAGGAGTGAGGAGGAGTTGTCTATTCTTTTTAACGGTGGAATTATTCTTATTCTTATTCTTTTAAGTGTGGATACTATGTCCACACTCATTTGCTGCTAACACTCAGTGCACCTGTATGCCTGGAAATACACTCACACTGATGTTCTATGTCAGATTGTTGTTGTGTTTATCATAGTTTGAATTTAATCTTCTTACACATTGCCCTTGTAGTCTTATAGTTTAAAGTTTTTATAGTTGATTATTTATCTCAAGTTATATGTTATATGTTTGTAGTGACCCTGTTCATAACCATTGCAATAAAAACGATTCTGATTCTGGTTCCCTTGCTGTGAAGCCTTTGGGCCTAATGAAGGAAACGCACTATATAAGTTGAGACCCTTTATCATTTTAAAATAAAACTGACATGCTATATATGCCATTTATCTCTGTATTCAACAGAAAGGTTTCCAAATTGTAACCTCCCAACCCCTTGTTACGACTCACTCACTGTCTCAGCTAATGAAACTCAACCCTATACATTCACTCCGTGCGTAAGGCTCGTGTCCTCAACTTTCCCCTCTCTCCCATCCTTCCCGCTGCTGCTGCTCCTGCAGTCCGCCTTTACGCACATCATGACAACGCCGGCTCAAATGAAGGGAAAGGTGCCGCTGCGTTTGAAAGACATCTGACGCCGGCGCACAAAGCCTCCCCCCCCTTTGCTCCGCGCACCAGAATATATATACGCGCTCCTGCCGCTGACATCACATCTCCTCCGCTCCGTTCCGCTCGCGTGTGCACGGCTGGGTGTCCCGGTGTTATTTAAAGCCCTCCCTCCCTCCCTCGCTCCCTCCTCTTCCTTCCCTTCCCTCTCTGCATCTGTCCACCTCGCTCTACGACTTTCTCTCTCCTTCTCTCTCTCTCTCTCTCTCCATCTCCCTCTCTCTCTCTCTCTCTCCCTCTCTCTCTCTCTCTCTCTCTCCCTCTGTCTCTCTCTCATGTGTGTTTAGCGAGTGCGCAGCGAAACGAGCCGCGCAGCCAGTAGCCGACCAGTGCTTGAGCGTGTGAGCGAGCATACAGAGTCGGAGAGAGGAAGAGAGAGCCACAAAACACACACACGCGCGCGCACACACACACACACACTCGGCACATCGCGGGACACGCGCAGCCAAGAAGGGGGAGAAATTCAGCGCATCTTTCAATTTTTTTTCCTATTTCTTCAGGGGCATCGCAAGGATACGGGAATCTTTTTTTTCTTTTTTGAGTGTGTGTGTGTGTGTTTTTTTTTCTCCCTCCATTCATTGAACCGAAAGGCAGCTATGAAATCCATCCAGGCGATTTGTTTGCTGCTGATGTGTCCGGCTCTGAGCGTCAACACCCGGTAAGTGACCGCAGCTCCCCCTCTCTCCCTCTTCTACAAAAATCTTACCGAGGTGTCAGGACAGTGCCAGCCTTTAATTCCCGTTTGGCAGCGCGTGTTGTTAAAGCGACTTAACGGTGCAAAAGGGAAGGAGAGAAGGTAGAAGCCAAAAGGAGGGAGGAGGAGGGGAAGGGGGGGAGAGAGATTATCTGTTGAACTCCACGCTGTCCAGGCAGGCATTGAAACACAGTTGTCCTTTTGTGGTCGATTTCTCGGCGAGGTTTCGTGACATTGGCTCAGGCTTTTGGGACTTTTTTGGGGGGTTGCCCATTTTCATGATCTTATGCTGGTGTTATGTTGGTCAGGGGGTTAAGTTGACGCTCGTGTTGGCAGTGTGAGGGAAAAGGCATTGAAATAAAATTAAAAAAAGAGAGAGATGTCTGTGTTTTTAAAGAAAGGAACGCCGAGGGGGTCGGATAAGACACGCCGGCTTTCTGATGATTAATTAAGTCATTGATGAAATCGCTGGCCACTGACACCATTGCGCTAATGAGGGAGGCTCAGACCGCGCGGACCGTGCCTCGGAGACGGGCACACGCAGCGAGCATGCATACAAGTCTCTCTGTCTCTCTCTCTCCCTCTCTATCTGTGTCTCCCCCCCAAAATGTCTTTTCTTTTTTTCCTGCGAGAAAAGCGTCGGAGCAGGTCGCAGGCTGGAAGTGATGTGCTTGGGTTGCCGATGTAAACACTAAAGTGTGGTTGGTGGTGGTGCAGTGCCAAAACATGATAAGAAAAAAAAAAATGCCCAGACGCATATGGCACGGCACGGCACTTCTCTGGAGTTATACCGCGTCAAGAAGAAGAAGAAGAAGTCAAGGTTATTGTATTTTGACAGCAGCGCGCTGGTGAAAAGCACACTGAGGCTTGTTGTGCCTGGTGCTGCTGCTGCTGGTGCTCAGGTTTTGGCAGGGCAACACAGTAAAGAGCCTTGAATGGAAGCTACATTGATGTATGAGTCATAAAACTACTGTTTCTGAATGCTTTATGTATCATCCTGAAGCCAGCGCACACAACAATCCAGAATATCTCTCTGCTGCTTTATAGGGGTTTGGCTATTGTAAGACTTATCGAGGAGACCAAAAGGTTCACGGAAACATATGGATTATCAATCATATCTTTCGATTTGCTTTCTTTGGTATACAGTACTTTTAATTGTACTTGGCTTATGTTTGTGCAGACTCTCGGTCGTGTAGCAGTTTCCCATTGGGATAAAAGAGTTTTTCAAGTGACTGAAATGACTCGTACCGGGCTGGGCTCATCGTGAAGGACGGTTATCGGAATTGCAATCGTGGTCAATCTTAACAATCGTCACGGGGTTTGATAATCGTCAGGTTTGCAGCCATTGCTTTGGCGGAAACGGCACCTATAGTTTTGGAGTTGAGATGAGACAGTGGAATATTTAGCTGAGGTTTGTAGAAAAGCTACGTTTAACCTGCTCTTCGCCAGCTTATAGGTTTAGGTTTAGCAATTATGCATATCCAAATCCCAGAGCGTATTGGCAGGAGAGCTTACAGCCTATATGTCAGTGTGATACCTCATTGAAAGACCTTATAGTTTTATGTGTCAGATCTGTGTGAGTGAAACACAACTTACATCACATTTACCTTCCTACCCTAAGCCTAACTCCACGATCAGGCAAGTAACAGGTTAAATTCAAGGAATCAGCCACATGTATCTCTGTATTTTTTATTATTAAAAAATCCAATCAAAAAGCAATATGAGGGAAAACATTATTTTTTTTAAAGCCATATGGTCCAGCTCTAGCTCATCTTAATTTCAGTGTTTAACAATGCAGCCAGGCTTACTCTGTTCTAAACAAACCAGAAACCATTTATTTATATTTATACATTCATTTTGTCTTCAACAAACTATGAGTATCGTTTAGGTATAGTAAATGTTAGCTGTACCTTTGACTTGTTTCATCGGTCGGACTCATAGACTTACTATAGTGAAGGACTAAGTGAGCTAATCAAGCTCATTCATGCTAGCAGTTTGGCTTGGTTTATGGAGCCAGCTCCATTATTTAGAATAGGTGAAAAAAACAAAACAGAAATAGCAAAAAATAGGACGAAGTAACGCGTGTTAAGACAAACGTGTGGAGGTAAGAATGACAAGCCCGTGTTCAATAAGAGGGAGGAAAAAAGGTTTAACGGAAAGTCCATTTCAGCAAGGAACTTCCAGAGCCTTCCGCCATTTCCTATTAGGCTTCAGCAGCTAATTGTTTTGCTAGTCCATATTTTCACAGTACTGGACATAGAATAAACTTTATTGTCTGTTCTCATTCAGTAAAAAATTCACAAACATCATTAAAGAATAACACATCAAAAAGAACAACATAAAGTACAGTGCTACTGGACAGCGACTGCAGATGGGATGAATGATTTCTTGTAGATGTTTTTATGGGCCTGTGGGGTTGTGTATCTTCTGGCTGATGGCAGCAGAGAGTACGAGTGATGCCGAGGGTGGATGGCGTCTTCTGTGATGAGGGGTTGGTTTCCTCCGCACTCATCGCCTGTACAGAGTGGGGTCTGAGGGGTTTGGGTGATCTTGCTGGCCTGGTTTACATTCTGTTGAGTTTTGTTTTGTGTTTGAGGGTGAGAAAGTTGAACCAGGAAAAGATATTGTATGTGAGGATGGATTCAATGAGTGAAGTGTACACGAAAGATAAAATGTCCTTGGTAATATTAAAAGAGGTGTGAGCCTTCAGAAGCAGCACACGGCTTTTGCTGCCTTTAAAAGAAGATGCAGAAATACTAAGCGCGCATGACTCGTGGTGAAATTGTGATCTGTTGTTTTCCTCCTGCTAGGAATGAGATCCAGACAGTCTCAGTATGTTTTGGATTATCCTGGTTTGAGATATTCTGGTCCTTCTTATCCAAGACATAGGACAGGAAACTAAGCAGACATCATTAAAAAAGATGACAAATGTCTGTTGATCCAATTTAATCATGCAATATGTCCAACAAATTATTTTAATACTTATATAATAGCCAAATTACAGCTTTGTGATTGGGTAAAATTGGCTTAATTTGCTTGTTATGCTGTTATTTAATTACCAAACAACTTCCAACTCCCAAAAAACGGCTCCAATATTCTGTTTTTTTGTATTCCCTTGTGCTCCTGCTTGGGCACCTGCTATTGAAGATTGTCGTGAAAATAACAAATAATAATCAGCCATTTGACGGCGTGTGTTTGAGCTGCTCTGAAAAAGGCACACACTGAATGAAGCGTTTGTATTCCCGGGAAGCAAGTTAGAAAGCAAGAAAATAACGTGAGGCAGATTTCAAAGATCCTGTACCCAGTTTCTCCAGTTTTCAAGCATTAACAAAAGGGAGGAAATGGATTTTGAACTGTCAAACCCTTCCGCGCAGCCTGTTCTTTAAGGGCATGAATATAGTGTAGAGATTTGCATTTTACAGCAAGTTCATTAAAATCAGTTCAAATATTGCACCGATTCAAACCTTTTTCCATAGATTTATCGGGGGAATTGTAACTTACAAGGCCATTTTCTCACCAAAATCAATCTCATCAAATGTTCCAGTTGTACTTAACAATATGAACATTTTACATAAGTGGGTCTTCAATTCAGATTTAAAACCACACACGACCAAAGTAAAGAAGAAGAAGAAGAAAAGAAGAAACTTTATTTATATAGCACCTTTCACAGATAAAATCACAAAGTGCTTCACAGGGGCACAAAAATAACAATGGTTACAGAAAAAATGACAATCACAGCCTTTTCAACTAAAAGCTCGTCCAAACAGCCATGTCTTCAGCTGTTTTTTAAAGAAATCGACAGTGTCGTCACAAGTAGCGACAGAGGAAGGCAGTGGCGTGCTGGGACTCATTTCGGCCCGGGAAATTAGAAAAGACCGGCCCGCTTTTTGTGGGTTTATAGCTCAGTGATAGCATGCTAGTCTCTGGTGCAGGAGGTCCCCGGTTCAAGTATGGCTTCGACACTTTTCTAACACTTTCTCTTTTTACATGGGCCGCTGCACACACAGTCTGAGTCTGATACAACTCCACAATCAGCACCAAGTTATGAAGATAAAAATATTTACCTTTCACTGGCTTTTTCTCTCTTTACTCACGCAGACACTTGTCTCCGCTGGATTGGACTGCACCAACTTCAACTAAAGCGGAGGGGTGTTCCACTTAAACACCCCTCTGAGTTAGTTCAACGTCAAATGGTATCTCCCCGCCACAAGGATGAAAGTTAGATGCGAACATTTTTTCTGATTTTGGCACATTTCCCCCTCGTGGGGGTGGGGGCGGCCCAGCCCGGCCATAAACAGTGCCGCGGCCCACCGAGAAACCTCCCGACTCTCCCTATGGCCAGCACGCCTCTGGAGGAAGGTCATTCCACAGTTTAGGAGCAACAGCTTCAAAGACAAGTCACCTCTGGTTTAAAGTGGGTCCTAGGGACAGTGAGGAGGTTCTGGCCTGAGGACCTAAGGGTGCGACCGGAAGTAAGGGCACAGCAGGTCGGACACGTATTTGGGAGCCTGACCATGCAACGCTCTAAAAGTCAAAACAAAATTTTGAATTCAATTTGAAATTGATGGGAAGCCAGTGCAGAGAGGATAAAATGGGAGTAATGTGTGACTGTCTGCTAGAGCCTGTTAAAAGCCGCGCTGCAGCATTTTGAACCATTTGAAGACGATCAGCAGATTTTTTAAAACAAGTAAAAAGGGAGTTACAATCATCTAAACGAGACGAGATAAAAGCATGAATCACCAATTCTAGATCAGAGTTGGATAAAATTGGCTTCAACTTGGCAATGTTTCTCAAATGGAAAAAACAGTTTTTGGCCAGTGTCTCGAGTGGATGTCAAGAGACAGAGACTCTTCAAACCAAACACCCAGATTTCTGATGCTCGACTGAACCGAGGAGCCCAGAGAACCAAGGTGGTTTACGATCGAGGGGATTTTTGCTCAGGAGCAATTATCAAAGTCTCAGTCTTTTTAGAATTCAACTGAAGGCAGTTTTCACGAAGCCACGACTTTACACTTGAAAGACAATCCATTAACTCTGACAGTAAAAAGTAGACTAGACAAGTAGACAAGGAATTACTCTTTTTTTGTCTCAATTCATGGAGACACTTTCTCTTATTTTAAAGTGATGGTCTGTGAGTTAATTTTTTTTTACACACTTAATAGATTGTGTATAAGTGATCGCCTGGGCCTGGAATTGGACGTAACGTAAGTAATATAAAAAAACATTTTAAAGTCCCTCACTTTGTTGATCTCTGGCACTAATCAGAATCACTATGCCATAACTTTGACCAATCAGGAGGGAGGAGGGAGCTTGATCGTTTACTTTTTGAAATCAATCTGTCTCTCTCCTCATCCAGCAATCTAACAAATTATAATTTAAAGGTGCATTATGCAACTTTTTATGCGATAAAAAGGTTGATATGAGGTTTTCTGGATAGAATGTATACGTGACCATGGACACAGATCCATCAGCAGTGAAAACCTAGCAGAAGCCCTAACAACATTGTAATAACATTGGTCCTATCTGGAGGTCATTCCACAGTTTGGGAGCTGCACACTGATGAAAGCCCTGTTCCCTTTGTCCCGAGCTGATCAGCAGATCTCAGGGCCCCAGCAGGAGTATGAACCAAAAGAAGCTCAGACAAACACAGAGGAGAGACATTTAAACTACAAGTAAAAGCGTAACCCTAAAATGTACAGGAAGCCAATGAAGCGCAGCTAACACTTTCAAGATATAGTCCAAACCTACACAAAGGTATTTAACTTATAAAAGTGTAATATATGGAAATCAATACAATAGGTCAGTGGTAACCATGTGTTGCCAGGAACTTATCGTTATCACTAATCATATCGATTTGAGCCGGACCGCGGAAAAGTGATGGGCATTACCACACTTTTGGATCAATAAAATGCTGATTACTTTTGAGGTCATTTTAGTCAATACAGATACAGTATGATACAGATACTGGCCATGTCACACAAATGAGAGCATTTTAATCCAAATAAATGTGTGTAAATAAAGGCATAAATAAAGTGCTTGTGGCGGTGTTTTGTCACAGAATAATGAAGTTTCCATACTCGTTACCCAGTATATATGCTTAAATGAGTACTGATTTGGTATTGATATAACAATACTGTGGTATCTGAATTCTGCCGCAGAATTCGAGCTGTAGACGGTTCAGTCCAGAAGAGAGTGGGAATAAGCGCATGAATCACTTTTTTGAGGTCTTTCTTTTCCGCATTTTGTACTATTCTTACACATTTTGTAATAAGCTTCAACTCACTATAATGCGATAAAATGTCCAACTTTATGATGACTCTATTAAAGGAGCTGTATCATGCTATTTTGGCCATTCCAAAGTAAAGTATAGGCATATATATGATATATTCTACCTCTATCACTATGGAGTACTCATTTTGAGAGAAATATAAGTATTTTTGGGGGTATTTTCCCTACCCGGAAGACAAGACGCTTCGATTCAGGTAACTCCGCCCCTCTCTCCACTCATTCCACATTTGCAGTATTATAAATATAAATATTGCTGCAAAAAGTGAAGTTACTTCACATAATGCAGTTATAAGGAGTTGACATGTGCAACACAGTTTCATAAATGGCTAACACACACGCTAACACACATGCTAACACGCGTTTTGATTGACTCACTGCTCAGCTGGCCTCCCCATCGGTTATGGGATCGCGTTGGTTATAAAAGTTAATCCACTTTAATTCTGGCCAAGGTTCACCAAGCATCCATCAGGTTGGTTGATATAGTCGCTGAATCCTGGAAAAAATTCCAACTTCTGGCGAGTGCACTCTTCTTTAGGAAGGTTGAATAGTCCTGTTCCTCTCGTAGCCAAACGCGCATCCGTGACATTATCGTTCGGTAAGAAAAAAGAACAGGCGTGTCCAGAGTAGGTTAGAAAGAGCTCAGTCTTCAAAAACAACATTTCTGCTCGGATCCATGGCTCCTCCAGCCGTGGGTGCGCTTGATTAGCGTCGCGGGACAGCACAGACGCGTCGGAGAGTTGCTGCTTTCTTTTTTTGTTTTTTTGTTTTTTGTTTGTTTGTTTAAAAAAAAAATTATAAAGCTGTTTTATAAATAAAAATCAGGCCGTAAGGCATTACATTACAGACGTAGAGCACTTCCATTCCTTTGTGACGACACAACAGCTCAGTCATTTACCAGGAGAGGGTGGAGCAGCTGCTCAGAGAGCAGGATTCAGGAGGATTACTTAGAACTGCGTGAATGAAGCCAAAAACCGCTCTGGGGGTGTTTTTGATAAGGAAATAGCATAACAACATGGTTAAAAACTCGATATAGGACCTTTAAAGCACTCGTAAACACTTATGTCATCGTTTCTAAAACTCACAAAGCGTTCTTAATTATTTGTTAATCATTTATAAGCAGGGGCGGGTAGTACTCAGTTACATTTCATGTTTTGTTTCTCATTTATGTCACGACTGAAACGTAAATCTGTTTATAAGTGGTAAGTCCCCCAACAAATATGTTTAGAACCTATAAAATGACACCCAAACCCTTTTCACATTGCTATGATGGGTCTGTTTTGGTTGACTGGTCAGACGTCCACTCCTGCTTTTTGTATCTGTTCAAAAGCAGAACCGTCTGGAACTTTGCCTAGAAGTTCCAGGTTCCATTCCCACCTGGACGGGGCCTTTCTGTGTGGAGTTTGTGTGTTCTCCCGGTGTCTGCGTAGGTTTCCTCCGGGTACTTCGGTTTCCCCTACCACTAAAAACATGTACAATACTGTAGGCCAGGATGAATGAGAGTGTGTTTGCATGGGGGACGACGGATGGAAATTACAATCTAGTTTGTTCATTAACATGCACTGTCCCGACCAAATAAACTAAACTAAACTTCTTGTTTCCATCTATCGTAAGTTCTTTCATCCAGTTCCAAATGTATACTGATTGAAACAGCCGTTGTGCTTGTTTTTTTTTGTTTTTTTTTTTTTTACTTTATTTATTTGATCAGGGACAATGCACAAACAACATTAGTCTAAAAAAGAAGAGATGTCATGTGCCAGGTTATAGCAACAATGCTAATTTCCACCCGCAGTCCCTGGACAGGTTGATGTTATACTTACAAAAATTCATAAAATATATACAGAATAATACATAGAAGCTCACATCATAAAAGCACTTTCTATCATTCACTCTCGCTCACAGTTTACAGCGTTCAGTCATTCAGTGCATACAGGTTTGCTTTGATAATAACCACTGTTTGGTCAGGCGTGTAAATGTGCTATAATTGTGCATGAAATAATTTCATTTGGGAGAGTGTTCCAAAGGCTCGCTGCTTTATAAGAGAATGATTGTTGATCATATGCAGTTTTGCGTCTTGGAACGCTGCACTCTCCTCTGACTGTCGACCGTGTGGTTCTAGAGATTCTCTCCGAATTGAGTGTAAAAAATGTTCTCAAAGGGGGAGCAGTGATGTTATGGATTATTTTAAACAGAGCAGAAATTTGATTATATTTAATAAGGTTTTCGAAACTCAGAAAGTTATATTTACTTTGTACTTTACAATGATGGTACTGACGAGGCTTTTTATCATGAATTTTTATGGCCCTTTATATAATGATTCAAGTGATTTTAACGATGTTTTACACGCCTGAGACCAACTAGACATGCAATACAGAAAATGTGCTGTCGTGTCAAATCATATCGCGATATTGGGTGATGCAATATCCGTATCGCAAGAAGCCACAATATATCGCAACATCGCTAAAGTCTTCATCTGACTGAGATCCACACATTTTTTTGGCAAACTCAGCCAAAACAAACAATGCACTGAACTTATAAATGTGTAAAAGTTCAGTTTTAATTAAACATTTACTACTTACTACTAGTTCCATTTCAGTCTTGTTTTGGCCCTGATGTAGTTTTTTTTTTTTTAATTTAATCTTCTTTAGACACAACTTGCTGAAAAAACTAGTTAGTTAGAATGGAACATATCGTGTTGAAATGGTTTTGTATAATATTGTAATATCGTTATCGCGATATTGCACAGCCGTATCGTATATTGCAAGTTACTTCATTATCGTTCAGCCCGAATCTGAACAGTTGCTAATGACTCCTTGTGTCATTCCATTTTTGTGCGACACAGATCGCTCACATTTGTCTCTGCTCTTCGGCCGTTGAATCGTAAAACCACTAACTTGCGTCATATCCGGCTTTTCTCTGATTGTTGAATATACGCTTGTCAATCCCGTCCATCTGGAATTTAAAGAAATCCCCCGGCCGGGCTGACACATTGGTACTTTCTGTTTTGGCGCTTATGTGGAAATGTTTTCATAAATAATGAATGAAGTGCTCACCAGTGCATTGCAAGCTGCTTAATAATGCAAAGTTACCAAATGTAGAGAGTGTGGTTTTACTACACAATGAAGTCAACATATCACATTTTGAACTGTTACATAATGCGGTGTGATTACAAACTGCGGCTTAACAAGGAGGTTTTCACATTTGTGGTCCAAAGTAGGGGTGGGAACCTCTGGGTACCTCACGATTCGATACGCGATACATGGCTTACGATAACGATTATCTCACAATACGCCGATACTGCGATAATCGATATATTGCACAAAAATAACCTTCGATACATCACGATTAAAAAACATGCTACTTTTAACCTTTATTTACACATACTACATATTATTCATCATTTACATTTATTTTCATGTGCTTTGTACCACTTTTTTGTGTCTATAAATGATCCCTGTCTTACACACTGACAATGGGTCTATAGATCTGTCAGTGACTTCATTTACATTTAAACAAACAAGAAACCACAGTCCTATTTAAAAAGGAGTAAATCAACCCCAATTAACCTTATTTATGAATATAAAAACTATCATTAAAAGTAATACATTTGTGTGACAGTGTTTGGTCCAAGTGCTTAAAACTGTAGTGCTGCCCCCTGCTGTCCTGACTGAATTGTTGATCATTGTTGGCCTCTATTGACTGTGAAAACCATAGACATATTATTAATAGACCGTTAATACTCACTCCTCCCTGTTTACCACAATGACCACGTTCGAGGGGGAATTCATGGCGGATTTACAGACTCCTTGCTCTGACGAAGCATGTTCCTAATAAGGGCATAAGGGCGGGATCTTCACTGTAGACTGGGCCCTTGTGTGACGTGTAGCTCGCGCAGCTCCAATGCTAACAGTCCGACCCCCGTTAAGTAGGAGATTTCTAAAATTCATCCTACCATAACCAGCCCGGTGCCTCTGATTGTGTCTAACCCAGCGTAATCACAGGAGGAATATCTAGCTGTAGACAGTTCCAAAAAAAATAGGCACCGGGCATTAAAGTTGTTTATAACGTGTCTAAAGTGCAATGCATTCCAATGGGGGCCTAGCGGCTACATGGTGGTACTACACCAATGGCGGCCTCCAGTGTCGTCGTCGCAAAGCAGAGCAGCCAGCGGCCATTGGTAAAAACAGTGGAGCACTGCTGCCTCATTAATATGCACGACGTTGCTCATATTAATGACGTCATCAAAAGTATCGATATCGGAATAAAAAGTATCAGTATCGTCCTGCAAAATATCGCGATATATCAGAAAATTGATATATCGTCACTCCTAGTAAAAGTAACACCTGAATTGTGGAAAGAGGACTTAGTTTGAGTGAACAGATTCCCGAGGTTATTTTTAATGGGTTCAGTGTTTCCGTCTTAGACTCATTAAGCCGGGGGAGGTTTTGTGAGGTCAGTGTAGCACAATATTGCACATTCAATGCTTTGCAACAAACACTTGACTAATAAATCCCTTTCCTTTCTGCATTATTATTATTATTTTTTGCTTCTGATGCCCCGTGACCCCTCGAAAGGATGCGACCTCCCTGCCAGATCCGTAACTGTTTTAGTAGCCGGCTTTATTTATAAATAGACTCTGGCGTCATCGGAGGTGGTGATCTTTTAGGTGCTAATTAGGAAGTGTTACGTGGCGCTTTGGCGGGTCAGCGGTGGTGGTGGTGGTGGGGTGGTGTCTCCGGGGGAAAATGTCACCCAGGTAATTACACAACACACAATCACGGGCCTATTATAGAGTGTGTTTACAGGAGCACGGTGCCCCCCGGATAAAGGTGGCGCGGGGCAGGAGTACGAAAGTGGAAGCAAGTAGGACACAAAATGGTGGGTATTATGCAGTGCCCTCCGCAAACACCGGTCCCTTGATAAAAGCAGAACAAGAGGAGGAAATTAGTTGTTATTGTTTTAAAGGGAGCACACAGTATCAGGCGTAATTGTGGCTCGTAGACATGCCCCCGGGAACCCCCAGCTTTGATATATGATGTTTAAAAACTTAAATGCCTGTATGAAAAAGAGGGAGGAATAACCGTGATTAATAAAACAAAATACAAGCCGCAATGCTTTAAATACGATGGCGCCGTAATACACCGACTGAGGGGTGCATACCTACAGTATGTTCCCCGGGTCCTATGTTCCCGGGTGCGATTTTTGTTTTCCATAGGTGAGTTGGTACTTCAACAAATCACAAGTCATGAGAGTGAAATGTCATACATATATCAAGCAGCTACTAACCTTAAGGATAGTGGGCTGGTGCCTAATCTTAATCGATAGAAGTGGGGAACATAGGTACTGGGGAACATAGGTACCGGGGAACATAGGGCTGACCCCGACTGAGCAGGAAAAAATAAATTTCATGTGTTCTATATATTATGCAAATAAATCCAGGAAGCACAGATTGGACCGCTTCTGCAGTTGAAGAAGAAATGACCGAAGTTAGCAGGATTGCTCAAAGATGCATTAATGATGCAAAATACTGTTTTCGATGAAGGGAAAAAGTTTGGCATGATTTGATCCTAAAATTTGCAAAAATTCACCAAATCACCCCTTTTTGCAATTATTAAAATAAAATAGAAAAATGGGAAATGGGCTTTGACATTGTTAGCATGAAGGAGCAGGAGACGTTGAAGAGGCTGATGGTTCTACTGCTGCTTTGGGAATAAGGTGGAAGAGGGATGCACTCTGTGTCCAGTGTAACAGAATCATAGATATAATATACAAGAGATCCTCCTACGAAGCCTGTTGCTTAAAAGGGCAAAAAGGCGGGAAGCCAGGCTTTAAAGCAGCGCTAGCGAGGTTTAGTTTAGTTAAGTTTATTTAAAGGACAGTGTGCAGTTACATTAAAAAGATGGCTGCACCAGATTTAGCCCTACGCTAATTTCCATCTATAGTCCTACCACAATTAAAATTACATAACAAAATTAAGAATTACATATCGAAAGGCAATTTACAACTACAAGTGCAATATACAAATACAAAGTGCAAGCTACAAGGTGCAGTATTGGCAAGTTACAAATCATAAAGTGCATAATTATAAAGTGCAACAGTTTTTTCAAGTCTATACAACACATACACTTAAAATGAGATTATTACACTAGTAATCTAGTAGTGCAAAGTCTTCATTGCAATCCTATTTACAAAGTGCCTTTTGGAGTCGCCCCTAACCACTAGGGGTGGTATTACAGCAAAGTCAGCTCCCCGCGATGAGAACCAAAGAGAATCGATTTCCTCGCCAACTGAACTGAATACATGTTTTTAGCCATAAAAACATATACTCTCATTGGACAAAGTGGCAGAATACAAAATACATTTCATGGCAAGTATTCAGTATTCTGTAAATAAATATAACTTCAAAGTATTCTCCCCCTCTACTTTATGTGGCAGAGTGCACCGAAATGAAACAATTTGGTTTACTGTACTGTATGTCAACTTTTCCCTAAGTTCTCCGTTGCAAGAATCAATAGTTGTATGTAAAAGCGGCTACAAAGGCTGCGCAATGTCATCAAATTATCATTATCCAAGCCACAATATGTTGCAAAACCACTGAGCTCTTCCATCTTACTGAGCTTTAAAGGTTCCCCCCTTCCCCCAACACAACTACAAAACTAAAATGTATGCTAATTTAAAAATGTGCTAAAGTTAGTCATACTTTCCCTAATTTTGCATTGATTCCATGGTTAGAATTCTCAATTCTATTCTGCCTAATCCGGAGAATCGTACGCCAGGCAAGGCATCTTTCAGAAAAAACCTACACGTAACTGAACAGGCAATTATGGCGGCAAAGGGATCAGCGACATGGTATATCCCACAGCCGTGTTGGCGTGAGGTGTTGAATATGGAGAAGGGCGTATTTGACATGCATACAAACCGGGGTGAAAGATTGCTCTACCGTTCCACCTAATCTTCCTGTATCCTGAGCGGACCTACGGAAGCCCGCGAGGGACAAGCCTTTCACCTCTTGTTTATTAGTAGAAAAACGCTGAAGCTACCGTAACCTCGGAAAATAACTTGAAGGTGAACTACCGTACGCCTCAACCGGGAGAGACTCAAAACATCTGGGGTTGGTGAAGAGGAGGGGATGGAGATAATGCAGTCCTCTACACCAGTGTTTCCCAACCAGGGGTACGCAGGGACTTAGCAGGAGGTACGTGGAATGATTTCAGATTGTAAAAGAACTTGAAAAAGAATTGCCTTGTTTTGCAATGAAATGGATGGATTTGAGAGTCTTTTAGCCTTGTTTTGAACTGAACACAGTCTTTTAACAAAAAATCTGAGCTTTAGACGATCATTTGTTCAATAAATGGCAGCGATCTCGACAAAGGGGGTAGTTTAAGTGAAAAAGTAACTTTCAAGGGGTACGCAAGACCAAAAAGGTTGGGAACTGCTGCTCTACACTGCCTGACCAAAAATAAAGTGTCCGTCTGGATTTAACTAACTGTCCTGATCTGGGGTTGCTGCAGTTGGTCAGGTCTATGTTCAGTGACACTATGAGCCCAAAGAACGAGATCAGCCGACGACGTGAACATCCTGAATGACCAGGTTATTCCATTAATCGTTTTCTTCTTCCCTGATGGCACGGGCATATTCCAAGACGATAAAGCCAGTATTCATCGGGCTAAAGATGTGAAAGATTGGCTCACGTCGTCATGTTAGATATAATACCGGTACTATAATAATACTTGGTTTACAATACCGATACCTTTTTCCAATACCTATACTATCTATAACCAGAATAAACAATAATGTTTATTTATTCCATAAAAGCAGTATCATTTATTTGAGCTGAAACAACGAAATAACTTCCTTTAAAGGAACAGGCCACCGTTTTTCCATACTGAGATATGTTCTTACCTGAGCTTAGACGAGTTGATGCGTACCTGCCTGGTCTTTGTGTGTGCGCTCAGTCACGCAAAGAGACCAAAGCTGTTGTTAGCATTTAGCCTCTCCTCTATGGGGCCAAACGGCGTTGAAGTTAGAAGCGACCAAGCTCTTCCACGTTTCCCCTATTTAAATACATTTACGTGAGTAGCTACACGATCCAAGTATAGTCAACCAAAATCGACGTCCGCGCAGTAAAGTGAACATATTACTGCGCGGACCTCGAAGTGCTCCTAAGGTGTTATTACGCCCTACGCCTATATAGTACCCCTTTTTATCCGCTTAGAAAATCGACATGTTTAATTTTGTGTGACTATACAAGTAAGTGTAAGTACTTATGTAAACGTATTTAAATAGGGGAAACGTGGAAGAGAGGCTAAATGCTAACAACATCTTTGGTCTTTTTGTGTGACTGAGCTCATGCACAAAGACCAGACAGGTACGCATCAACTCGTCTAAGCTCAGGTAAGAACATATCTCACTATGGAAAAACGGTGGCCTGTTCCTTTAAAACTGTCCCTACACCAACAGGCATGAAAACTCTATTTCGAAAGATAAAGATTTTTTTGTTACCTTCTTTCCTCACTTTGATTTTTCCTATACCACTAGTACCTAAACTTTTTTCCAATACCATGCTGGTATCATTTAATGGTACTCAGCCCTAGGTTCAGGGAGCAGGAGACATCGTTGTCACACATGAAGAGTCCAGATCTTAACCCCATTGAGAATCTTTGGGATGTGCTGGAGAAGGCTTTGTGCAGTGGACAATACAAGATCTTGGTGAAAATGAATGCTGACTGGATCAGAAGCTTGATGCACTGTAAGTAGCATAAAGTTCCACCAAATGTCCATACGTTTTTGTCCATGCTGTGTTAATTCAAAGTTTACGATCTCTTTACGATTGCTCTACATTCTGCACCCGCTCTTGTGCAACACTGACCGCGATCAAATTCCAGTCAACACTAAACAATCAAGTCCTTGTGAGTCAGTGCCTGCGATTGTTACGCAAGCCCTCGAGTGACCGACGGCACAAAGCAAGTGTTAATCAGCTCCCTCTCCGAGACCAGCGACATCAGCGCCGATATTACTGTGACACTCTGCCCAAACACCCATACGTCACCCTCCCGCCCCCTGCCCGCGTCCAAGAGCCACACCAGAGCGCGCGATCCGTCACCGCCGAAGCCCCCCGAGGTCGCATGATAACTGGCCATATGTCCACCAGACTGAGCGGGCGGGCGGGGGAGTCGTTAACCCTTCCTCAGAGTCCCCTTCTGCGCAGCGATAAACAACTCGAGACACTGCAGCCGTGACCTTTGCATGGCGCACTTATAAATTGGGGAACATAACGGGGGAAGTTTTAGCGAGGAACACAAATCTAGTTTCTTTCGTTGTTGTTTCAGGACAAATCGCTTGTTACGTGCGAAAGTGATTTATGTATTTGTTTTTATTACTAGTTAAACCCAGTCGTCCTGGCCCCAGATAGGAAACGATTGTGAGTGTTGTTTAGTGCACAAAGGAGCAGCAGCTGGAGTCCTGTTGTGTAAGACGTGACATGGATCAGATCTGAGCCTGTCAGTGCCACATTCTATTTTAGTTTGGCTAAGGGAAAAAGTGAGATGATTCAAAGTCCTCATTGGGGGACTCATTCTTCAGTATGTGGTTGCACTTGACAGCACATTAATACCATGGCTGTAGACTGAACATATTACCTTACAATAAATGCTGCGTTCACGTGGACCCGGAACCTCGTTTTCCCGAGATGTGATGTCACTGGGCCTAGTTGGTTTGTATTTGTAAAATCACTTATATTATTATTATTATACTATTTATCAATGATTAGTGTTTAATTGAGCAAACCATTTAAATTTGGTGTTTATGTCTCGAAAGCTAAACTTTTGCAAGCTCTGAGGACACACTCATACTAAGCTCAAGTAGCAGTCTTTAAAGTGCATATGACAGATTTTAATGCTTTTGAAAATATGACTTAATTAGACGGATTACATCAGTTGCATAATTATCATTTTATTTCAGTGAAACAGCAATTTTAATGAAGAAATGTTTGGCAGAAAAGTTATTTTTATTTGAATGTTTAAGCTGCTGACAGGAAGTGACATAGAGGAAGGTAACATTCCATAGCAGTTTGACTCACTCATTTTGCATTGACTTAACA
Source organism: Neogobius melanostomus (assembly GCA_007210695.1). NCBI lineage: Eukaryota > Metazoa > Chordata > Actinopteri > Gobiiformes > Gobiidae > Neogobius > Neogobius melanostomus. The sequence continues at coordinate 1,923,918 of VHKM01000376.1, forward strand.
TGGTTGCACGGCAACAGTTTAAAATTGTTTACCTTCTTTTATGTCACTTCCTGTCGGTGTCCAATAAGGAAGTGAAACTATAAACATCGCAAAAATAGTCAAACTAAAGAAAACTGGGTATAATCTTTAGCAAAATCTTAAATATGATCGTGTTAACTGTGTTTTAGCAAAAATTGTGTCTAATTTGTCATATGCACTTTAAAACCACATTGTGTAACATTTTACCCAATGGATATAATGAAATACAAGCATTTATTTTTCTTACACACGTTTTTATTGTTGAAATAGAATGTTTAAAATATGAACAAATCAACATGTGTCTTTGCTGTGAGCGGTTCACCTCTCCTAAGACCTGACTGTAACTTTACTGGAAGTGGGTACGTCTCCAGCTCGTCTCCATGGAGATGTTGACCAAAGGCAGCTAAATATATGAGATTTAAATGGGTTTAAATCCAAAACTATTATTTCATTACCCACTGCAAAAATAGCTTGTATAGCTGGCAACAGTATAATCCAAAATGTTACACAGTGTTTCTTTAACTAAAAAGCTCACTTTAGACGATAAATTAACAATTGAGCTGATCTACACTCGAATTGGGAAGCTTGTTTTGACCCAAGTGATTATAACTGTATCTTTTAGCCTTCAAACTAAAGGCTAATGTTATTTGACAGATGTTTGAATAGGTCCCCAATCTAAAATAATTTGTTACAAAACACACTTGACTTGACGTTTATTTTCTTACTTATTTTTAATCTGTAAATGTACATTCAAATGCTGACAGGCACAAGTCTTTACTCCTCAATGGTCAACAAGCAATTAGCATAAACAGTCCCGTATTTATCCCACATGGGGCAATTGCTTTAGAGCAGAAAACACACAATTACCATATAATCTTCATCATTACACGTTGACTTACCATGCTATTTCCATCTTATTATTGCGTTGTAAAGGATCTACACTATTTCCAACATAGTTACTCCAGAGCAGTCCACTCTCTCGGACTTGTTTTGAGGCTGAATTCGGACTGCAGCATTTCCCAAAGTGTCAGAATCCTTCAGCGTTCACACCTCGCCACCGACTGACCCGTGACTCTGTGTCCAGCCGTCGGTCCGCTGCAGAGGAAAGAACTGTTTCACGCTCAGCATCACAAACTGGTAACAACTTCTCAGTGGACAAGGACATGTACCGTATGCTGCCAATAATACTACTTCTGCGGACTAGGGCTGCATAAGTCATAGTCAGAGCAGAGAGAGTTTTGTCTGAGGGTATTGCCTGGTTCCAGTTTTTGGTTTTAAAATGGGAAAAAGTGAGAAAAGCAGCGTAAATGTAACTTGGATTTTCCGATAAAAGACAAAAATAAAAACCAGTGAAAAGGCTTGAAATACTGTCATCTTTCAACCTTTTTCAAAAACCAAAAGTTAAAAACAATAACTGCTAGTTTATTAGCAAAAAACACTTGTGTAACTTGTGTGTTTTTACTTGTGCAAAGTCCTATGCACTTTGTTGTAGGCTGTACAGTGACGGTTAGGTTATTTATTTTTATTATTAGCAAAGAGTACTTGAGCTGAAGTCTTTCATTTGAGAGAAGAAGCGTTTTCAAAGGTTGCGTTCTGGATGTAGAATGGAACGATGCCATGAGGTCAGGTGGAGGGCAGGTTCCACTACAACTCAATGGAATAGAAACAGTTTTTGAAAGAAATCTCCCAAGAGAAAATTGAAAGATGTTGCGCTTGATCATTATTTGGAAGTGATTGGATTCACAAACCTGACATATTGGTCTTATGGCTGAAAGTCCTTTCTCTGAGTCAACTTCAGAAACATGTTTTATATCAGCACTTTTAGGAGAAATTATTTGACTTTAGTTGATACACACTGACAGAGAAGATGTTAAACTTTATGACTGGTTTTGTTCCATGTGGATTGCACCAATAATGTTAGAGATATTAGACAAAAACAAACACATCTGCATTTTGACAGTTACCATAGTTACTATCATGGATGTTTACCTGCCCAACGCCTCAGTTTTGTGATGTCACTAGGTGGCATTCACGTTCTAGAATGTGATGTCATAATCTCAGATGGAGGCAGGTGCTGGTGTGCGTTCACACGACATCACAACATCCTAAAGACCCTATAGATACAGACGGCAACGCGTCATACAAGGGGGCGTGGCCTAGCCGAGGGGTGTAGATAACCTGTCATGAGAGTCACAATTTTTAGCCGTTTTTCTGGCGGACTATAAACATATTTATCACAGACTAAGTAGAAGCGAAAAACTGCACTTGTTAGCTAACATAGCATAAAGCTAACGTTAGCTTCGCTTGTTTCCTTTTTAGCATTATAAGTTTTTTTGTATTATGTGCTGTTGAACAGTTTTGCTTCCCTCCATGTCTCTGTATCTGTAATTGTGTTTCCATCAGAGAAAATGCGCACAATAAATGCGTATAACAAAAGCACGTTTCCATCCAAGAGTTTTGGGGAATCGTGGCTTTGGTTACTGGTTACAGCAGGCGCACCTGCATGGCGCAATTGCAGCATTTACCCAGCAGAGGGCGCACTGTACGTTTTTGATTTCACTTGAAGTACGAGCTTTTTAGTATCGTTTTTGGCCAAATTCATTTAATTAGCTGCTTGTTTTTACTCGTATCTCAATTAACTAGCTGCTACCACTCTGAAATCTATGAGTTTACTATGTTTTCTAATGAGGATCAGGAGCGTCTGCGTCTCGTGTCAAGTTTTTTGTGGCCAACTTGGTCCATAGTTGCAGACAGTGTTGTAGCATAAATGCTGCGGCAGAGACAGCGATGTTTGAGCCTCTGCATCTGGGAAATATTTTTGGACTAGAGACGACCTGCTACTGATGGATTACTTTTCCTCTTCACTCCTGTCCACAGGTCGGCACGTGTACTTTTTATTCGCTACGTCAAACTTTATGCGAAAAAACTGTTTCCATCTTCCAAAATGCACATTTACGCTTATGCGCACAAATCAAAAACCTCCTCAAGAGTGCGGATACACTTTTTATGCGAATTAAGAGTTTAAATGTGAAATTTGGTGTTTAGCTAGTGTGTGCAGCTAGTGTTTAGTAGAAAAATATATTCATAATTCAGCATTTGTTAAAGTAATAGTGGAGAAATGTGAGAAAGTTCACTTTTTCTTCTTCTTTGTTTTTCCTCCTTGGACTGCTTCATACATGACACATACATACATATTATGGGCAATTCCAAACATGCCGTCAGCACAGTTTATAACTGAGGCGGAGGGCAGGTAAGAATTCCGGGATAATAACTATGGTAATTGTCAAAATGCCGATTTTTTTGTCATGTTTTTTGGCCAATATTTCTGTCATTTCCGGTACCATCCACTTAAAACAAAAACGCTCCCAATGTTCAGTGTTTCTCTGTCATATATGAACTGTCACATATGAACTAAGGTACAATCATTTTCTCATAAAGGCGTCCAAAAGTGGCAACAAAAACATGTGCGCGATGTTGCTCAGTAGAAAGGACTTTCAGCCATAAAATGAATATGGCAGGTTTGTGAATCCAATCACGAATCATGATCAATTTCAAATGTGTTTCTCTCCCAAAGCTGCATTTTGACCGTTACCATAGTTACTATTGTGGAATTCTTACCTGCCCACCACCTCAATTCTTCTTGTGACGTCACCTGAACGCAACCTATTCAACGCAGGCCAGTACGTGCGACAACAATTTGAAAACCGACATCACGTAGGGCAATTTGAGTGCTGGAATACGTTTCGGGGGATGTTGTCTGGACGTCCAAAACACAGAGGGAGCAGAGCCAGCGTGCTGAACCATCAGAGTAAAGTACTGCGTCTATCAGCAAAGGTAAATCAGGAGATGCCAATAGCTCATAAACAATTAAAGCCCCATTCACTGCCGGAGCCGCTGTCCCTCTGTAGGACTAATGACCTGTTGGTTTGGTCATTCACAAGCGAGGATGGTTTGAATGTCACTGATAAGACTGTCTGATGGCATGATAGTGGATCTTATTTGCATATTAACTAACAAAGCGTTGGATGACAGTGTTTATGTCAGGCAGAAGAAGCAGTAGTCAGTGGGTGGGTAAGTTACTGGTGAATACACAATGTGAAAGGAGGTTGTTTATCCAAGCTAATAATTCACGTTTGCCTGTGTTTTCAACCTTGCAAACCAAAAACTGACCTTGGGTGTTCTTCTATTTCACTCCCGTGTTTTCATCACATTTTGGAGAGGCAGTGCTTGTCCTTAAGCGCTGATGTAAACGCTAAGTTTAAACTTGTTACGTAGCAAGAGCTCATCCAGATTTAGCCTCATCGGTCACACTAGCGTGATCTAAGGCTAATGTGTTTGCTAATGGAGTGGATTTTCATGCATAATTGAGGCTTAAAATCAATTTAAACAATTTAAATAATGGCCATGTAAAGAAATGATAGTGAGGTGTGAGAAACTGGACCGGTCAGGATTTCAAACGGGCATGGAGTGCCATCTGCAGGCAGTAGTGAGAACGACACATTATCAAACAGTTAAAACAGGCTTTCACTTTCACAGGGTTCATACAGGCAGTATGTTTTTTAATGCCCAAATACTATATTTTGATGCCACAAAAGCAGGAAAAAAAAATCACTGCATATTTCATTTCAAGATTTGCAAACAGAGGAAAGAGAATTAGACAAAATGGGAGACTTTGAGCAAATAAAGTGGTCAATTTCAGCCAAACTGCAATTGAACATGTTTTAGACCGTTATTTTGGTGTTTTGTCTTTTGGTACATGGGTCTCATGTAAACACGCCACACTGGATACAATCCAGCCTTGGGCTAATTTCCATCTGTCGTCCCCCATGCGCACTCTCAAACACACTCTCATCCTATTGTACATATTTTTAGGTGAGGGAAACCGGAACACCCAGAGTAAACCTACGCAGACACAGGGCGAACATGCAAACTCCACACAGAAAGAGCCCGTCCAGGTGGGAATCGAATCCAGGACCTTCTAGCTGTGAAGCATGAGTGCTAACCGCTGTACTACCGTGCTGCCCATATTCAATGATTTCAGTAAAAAAAAAAAAAAGTCATAATTTTCCAATGAATTTAGATTTAATGCCAGTTTGAATCCAATGTAATGCTTTTTAATGACATTTAGGGCCTTGATTTTGGCACACACACAAAAAAAAACAGTTTTGGCTTAATTTAATGATTTTTCATGCCCCGCGGAAACCTTGTTTCAACCAATGGAATGTTATATTATGATCAAAATTGAGGAAATACATATTGGTGCTTAGTTGTAGAAAAAGAAACGACCAAAGTTAACTGCTCCAAACAGCATGAAAGGAATGAAGTGGGAATGTTTTTGACGTGGGGACAGCTTTATAACAGAGTCAAAGTCAATTCTGCAAGATATGTCTCCCTCACATAAGCAAATGTGATGTTATCATTCGAACCTGATGCGGGTTCGAATGATAAGACGATGTGCGATTTATCTGCATTCTAGCCAACAAAGCATAGGTGAATGTGTGTATGTATGGCTCGGGAAGCACAAGAGTGGATGAATACACAGGAAAAAAGGAGGTGGTTTACCCAAGAGTGTGTGTGGTATACAGGATGCGTTAGATACAGTACAGTATATAATAAGTTTGGCTCATCACACATGTTCCGAGTGCTTATGGCATATGCATAGGAAGAGGTACAGTTCTGATTCACTCTTGAACCATTAGTGCAGTGTGTTTGCATTGTAATAGTTATGTAAATAATACGTGTACTCTAAACAGATACTTTAAACCAACATGGATAGGACCAATATCTTAACAGATATTGGTGCCTCTACTAATAACCTACTTGAGCGCGAGCCTCTTATTTAAACCGCTTTATTCCCCACTGTTTCCAGCAGAGTGCGCATACACCGTGCATACAAAACATGCCCTCTGCCAGAGCACTGAGAGTAGTTTAAATCCAGCTTAAAATCCTACCTGCTAGCATTGACATCGATTAGAAAGAGACGTATCGTAGTGAAAGCAATTTAGATGCTGAACTCATCATAATTAAATTAGCTCGGTGAGGATGTGCTCTTTCTGGATTACCTTTTAGATGAGGCGCACAGGTGGAACTGAACACTTTGACCTGTGGAAAGAGAGACAGCCTGAGTGTGCAGGATTACTCAAGCATGTGTACACAGAACTAAACAGGAGGCAAACAAGATGACTTAAAGCTAAAAGGAGAAGTGAGGATTCTTTAAAGCCTGGAACTGTTTACCCACTGACTTGAAGGGAGAGTCAAACTGGGTCCCTTTCAAACACGAACTTAAAGACTCTTTAATCAGAGGTCAGAAATGTGACCACTGACCGTCTGCTCTGCTGTGTTTGTGTTGTACTGTATTATTATGATATGTGTTTTAATTATGTTTTAACCATGTATTGTTTAATTTTTATGTAAAGGCCCAACTAGGGACGGACATTGAGAATTAGCTTTGGCTAAAATGTTGTAGTATGTAACATTAGCTTATGTGACATACTTGTCCCTATTCAAATAAACTTAAAATGGAAATGAAATGAAATGATGAATAATTCATGCTTAAAGGGGGCATTAGGCAAAAATATAACTTATTACCATGTGACAATGTCGTTCTCTCATCATCAAGAGTTGTGTTTTGAGCCGCTAGCGCATCTTTGAGTAATCTTCTGATCTTCACTGATGGTTATTCTTTGCATCGCAGCTGCAGCTCCCGACGTACGTATCTACATATCCAACACATGCTTTCCTCACATCTCGACCTCTTGCTAGGCTTAATCCTTTCATGGTGAAGTAAGGAAGTGGATAGTTTAGTTTCAGATATTTTAGATCTACATTACAATTTCTAATCAGCAAAATTTAAGATATTGATATAATGAAGGTGTTTTAGAGATTATCATTACCAAATACTTACCTACAAATGATAACAAATAACACCATCTTTAAATCATTCTTTTGGTACGCCCGCATTTATATTTTACGTTCAACAATTGAAAATAATGTCTATGTATGGATAAGACAGTAAAGAGTGAGATACTGGTCAGGATATCAAATTGACCTGGAGCTCCCTCTGCAGGTAGTTTTGAAATTAGATACTGTAAAACAGTGGAAACAGGCTTTAACTGTCACTTTTAGCAAACCGATGGTGATGTGAAGAACAGACTTTAAGCGGAGAACGGCTCCGGTGATGGATTATGGGTTTTACAAAGAGAACAGTTAAAGGGATATTTCAGGATTTTTGACATAGGGCCTCATTTCCTAGTTATCCAGAGTGTTGTTGATGTCTGGAGATATTTTTTTCTTAAATTCATGCAGTTCTTATATTTGAAGAGTCTAGTGGCGCTAGGCTATGCTAGGCTAGTGCATGTCTATGGTATCAGTTAGCCTGCATTAAAAACAGTCTGACCCACTCCACAGTGCACCTGAGGTAAATCACTTATAACGCCAGACTAACCATATAAATGTCTGTGTTAATAGAATAATGTCTGAAATAAAACTGACCTTGTATCACATGAATTACCGCATTTTGAGGGACTATTTTCTGCAGATCACTCCGCTGCTGCGTTAGCTTACAGCCACGAAGCTGATGCTGCTCAAATATAAGTTATTTTAGAATTATTTTAACCATTTTGCATTTATTAACACAGACATTTATATGGTTAATCTGGCGTTATAAGTGATTTACCTCAGGTGCACTGTGGAGTGGGTCAGACTGTTTTTAATGCAGGTTAACTGATACCATCGACATGCTTTAGCCTTGTCCTAGCCTAGCACCACTAAGCTCTTCGAATATAAGAACTGCGTGAATTTAAGAAAAAAATATCTCCAGACATCAACAACACTCTGGATAACTAGGAAATGAGGCCCAATGTCAAAAATCCTGAAATATCCCTTTAACTGTCCCATCTGTGACGCAACAAAATCGGGGAAACACAAATCGGAGCACTTCAGTAGTAGAAGAAGAACTTAACAAAGTGAATCACTCAATACTGTGTTAAAAGTGAGGAAAATACTACGTTAAAACATGGCTCAAAGCTCAATAAAGTCCGTTTGTATGATATGTCTCCTTCATAGTCACATCAATGCATGCACCTCCTTTAAATTGCGCATAAGGGTGTAGGCATTGCCTTAGTGAATATTCTCTTTGATTCTCCAACAGCGTCACCGGTCGCTCTGACGCTCCCTGCCATTTCCTCCTGTATTGACTCACACACTCTCTCTCTCACACACACACAGGGATAGGCGGGCCGAGATGTGCGCTGTGATAAGACAGAATAATGCACGGCCGACAGGAGCTTACTCAGATTCTCATGTTGTCTTTTGATCTGGGGCCAGCCGGTTTCTGCTGAGCCTGGCATACTGCTGCTCACACACCACTCACCGCTCTCCACATGAAGGAGCTCAGAGGATGGGAACGGAGCGGTATTCTTTTCCCAAAGTCGCTCACTTTGGTCAAGGACATGCATTCAGTTCTGGAGCCGCATGGTACTGATACAGTACAGGAGCATTTGGTACGAGTCAACAGTAAAACACCTGAAGTACCACTCATTTATTTCATTTCCTTCTGTCACCTACATGTCTGTCGCTTTACCTTTTAATTCATAGTAATACACTGTCTCTCCACTCCTGCTGTGTCAGTTATACAATGGATACTTTTGAAGCTGTAACTACTTTATCAGAATAAAGGCTACACAGAAACCATCAATGCCTAGCAGCGGAACAAAAATGATTGTTCATTCTGTTTTCCCCTGAAAAAAGAAATTGTTTCTCTGGGCTCAAAAGCAACTTTGCCATGTTTTATCCAGCCCAATTCTCTTTGTTCTGTTGCTCCAGAGGCATAAAATGGCCAGCATTTGTAACACTTGTGCATATTCAGACCCAGCCTGTCAACCTGTTTTGTGGTTTGTGGTCGAGAAAGTCCAGGTGATGTCATTGATTTGACATACTGTATGAGGTGTTTGATTTATATAAAGTGATATGGGGGAGAAAAACGATGGCTGTGATTGCCTACGCTGCTATAGATATCGGGTGTACAAGAGGCTGTTTTTTCATTGCGCGACACTGGGGATGTAACATCTTAAGCTCATATGCTTTATTAGATAGTTCAAAAGATTAAATCATAGCCAGGATCGAAGTTTGATAAAATGTCAGGCCATGTTTGGCTCTTGTTAGCATCACTAGCGTTGGGCTGGGCACTGTTGCTCTCTTTGGGCGGCACGGTAGCGCAGCGGTTAGTGCTCGTGCGCTACAGCTAGAAGGTCCCGGATTCGATCCCCACCTGGACGGGGCCTTTCAGTTTAGTTTGCATGTTCTTCTCATGTCTGCGTAGGTTTCCTCTGGGCACCCAGTTTCCCCTACCATTAAAAACATGTACAATGTATAATGACAAATAAAAAGCAACAGCAGTAGGTGAATGCTCCAGTAGGTGTTTCTGACCATTAGCGCTTCACATGGGCCTACACTGGCTGCCCACTGCTCCTACAGGTCGCACCAGCGGCATTGAGGATGGGTCAAATGCAGAGAACGAATTTCCCTACGTGGATTAAAAAGTATAACGCACCTTAGGCACCTGTCTGCTTGATTGCTAGATTGTTTGCCAACCATCCACTCCTGCTTTTTGTATCTGTTCAAAAGCAGGACCGTCTGGAACTTTGCTAACAGCCAATCAAATATCGAAAAGTTGTAAATATCGATCCTATCACAAGACCCAATTAACCACTAGAAAATATTTTCATGAATGTACTTGACAAGAATGTACCTGCTTCATCTTCTCTAAGAGTATTTTCTTCTTGTTGCATTGATTGAAAGTTTTTCGTCCTATTCCAAGCGTACACTGATTGAAACAGCCGTTGCGCATTCGTGTTGATTTCTCCTCCATTTAAAATCTGAACTGAGTTGCTTATGAATGTATCCTTGTATCCTTAAAGCTGGGGTACCTGATTTTTGTGACATTATTAGTTTTGGCCCACACTAATTTTCAGCTCTCACAATCCCTCCCGCACATCCGAATTGTTCAAGATAATGAAATATATGCACGTTTCACACACATGTGCGGCTTTGAGTGGGGGCACTGTATTTTCCATCATTTACACATTTGGGTGACGACAATATAACAAGGACTGTTTATGCTGTGTTTACAACATACTCTGTGATGGCGAAAATATATTTTACACTACAACAACAAAAGGTCAGGTACCCCAGCTTTAGGTTTTTGTGGCAAACACGGCATAGATCGTTCACATTTTTCCTCCGCTCTTCTGGCTGATGCATGGTAAAGCCACTAACGTCGTTGATTACAAAATATGCCGCCTGTGTCATGTCCAGCTTTTCTCTGATTGGTTAATACGCTTGTCAATCACAGCCATCGGGAATTCAAAAGACCCTTGATCCCAGATACACGTCTTTGTAAAGAGCAGGAAGAGCGTGGATTCTGGCTGACCAGGCTAAGAGATTGTAGCTATAGGAAGAGGCTGGCTCATTAAGCTTTAAAGATTACGACATTTCAGACACGGCTTGTCGGCCATGAGATGGTTTTACTTTTAAACTTTGTGCCGGTCTCACTATAAAAGGCACGGCCAGGGTTTAGAGCTATGACCCGAGATACTGGCAATCTTTCGTTGCAGACAGACACTAAACTGTATATACTGCAGATTTTGGCTGTCAGTATATAAAATGACACAAGTTTCTGTACTGCAGCACATAGCAGCCGCTGTTGAAAAAACCATCAAAGCAGTAGTGAATGAAGTATCAACACCAAAAGTAGCATTTGTAGCTATAGTACTTACCATAACCAATGGAACTTTTAGCCTTACCCAAAGTACTTTTACGAACAGATTATTCATTCACTCAGCTGCCTCTGAAACAAACCTGGCATCCATTTTGTACCATATGAATTTCCCACCACCGGTCACACAGTCGTACAATGCAAAGTCTCTCAAACAGCACCGGCATCTATAAAAGGTAAGAGCCGTCGCAGCGAGTGTTACATTTCTTTCGACTCGCGTTGAAAGTCTTAATTTTTTGCTCTCTGCCCCACATTATTTTGAAGATAAGGCGCCTTTTCTTGAATACTAATTCCCCGCCGCTCTAATGGGAATAGACATACAGGAACTCCAGCTTCATCTTCATCTCGGAATCTTTTGATCTAATTATTCAGAATGCGGCTCGTGAAGGCGCTTGAAGCGGACAGGAATATGACGTGGCAGAGGAGCGTCGGCCTGTGTGTGAGTGTGTGTGCCTGTTTGCCAAGACATGTGGGGACTCAAACCTGTTGAGAGTCACTTATGGGGACCTGTTTTCCTCCTATAATTGGTCTCTGAGGTTTACCACAACCACTACGTTTTCAGGGTTAGACGTGGGATGAGGTTATGGTTCATGGTTATGGCAAAAGGGTTGGATGAAGTTTGTGCTCTAGTCGATTCATGAATAATCGATACGGGCTAGGATTTGTGAATTACATTTCAATGAGCTTTATGTTGCATTATTTATTCACCTTTCAGTAATACTTGGTAATGATAATATTCTGTGGTGAACATTAAACAAGTATACCTGCAAAATAAACGACACGATTCTTATCCTCGATGCAGAGAAAAAATGCAGATAGGCCATGTTTTTGAACTATAATCCTTCACTATTAGTTGGTTTTGTTTACATTACCTATACCTTAAAATGTCATCTAGTATGTCAAAAGAAAGTAAAACTGTTTATTGCATATCGAATGGACTACAGTGCAGGTCGAATCGGGGAGTATTATAGGCAAAATCAAGCAGTTTCTAACACTTGGTCATTTGTAGACAATACAGAATCATGAAAGCAATTTGAATACTGCAATGATTAGGACAAAATCTGCTTAAAGTACAGGGGCTTTAAAAGACATTGGAGCACGTAGGGATGTATGTTATGACGCAGTGTACATACTATAGAAGAGTGTGTGAAGGAGAAGGAGGATTATTACATTGGTGTATGATTGAGAGTGTGAATGAGTGGACTGGTTCCTTGCTGTAAAGCGCTTTGGCCTAATAAAGGTACAAAAGCGCTATATAAGTTGAGACCATTTACCATTTATTTAAACTGGCAGGAGTGTTACATTATAACAGTATTTAAAATATTTTTTGTTAAATCAAATAAAGACAAGGTTAGAAGACATCTCTTCTTTTGGAACAGTTGCGTAATAGAACAATACTACTACTACTACTACTACCACTACCACTACCACTAATAATAATAATAATGCATTGGTTTTATATAGCGCTTTCCTGGACACTCAAAGATGCTTCAAGATGCTCAAAGTATTTTATCTGCACTCTTGCCTTTTACTGTCATTGATTAACTTTATGTTGATGTTTTATTGATTGATTTTATCTGTTTTCTTGTAATTTTTTCTGCAACTGTGAAGCACTTTGAATTGCCTTGTGTATGAATTGTGCTCTACAAATAAACTTGCCTTGCTTCCTGGTGTGCCCAAACAGTCTCCCATCTAAGTACAAACCAGGTCCTTCCCTGCTTAGCTTCTGAGATCTGACGGGATCGAACAGAGCAAAAGCCCTTGTAGGCCGAAACATTGCACTGAACAAAGGTGTTGCAATAGGACAGTGTGTGGGAGAGTTTGTTACTGTTCTAGTTAAGAAAAAAAAGTAAGACTTTTTAGTGACTATATCAGTATTACTAAATATATAATAACATATTTTACCCCTGAATTCTTTGGGAACCCCCAAAACCCTTTTCCAACTTGACAAACCGCTATAATGTTCGGAAAATCATTTAGAATATCACTAAAGTCATTTATATTCATCTCTTAATTTGGACCTTACATGTTTTTTACGTTTTGGAGACCCCATTTTGGGACTTGACTCCAAGGTTTGAAATGACTGAAATAGTAGAAAATGTTTTTGAAGAAGAACACAAGAGTTGGCGTACATGGAGTCCGATACACCGTCTGTGTGGCACATACACATACATTGTATTGTATTGTAATGGTTAAAAGTTCGAAAAGCTGGGTTTGCATGAATTGCCTTTTCAAACATGTTGCAGTAGTATATTATGTTTTGGCTCAAGAAAATAGAAGTATGGGTCTATAATGTCCCCATGAGCCACACAAACCCGAATATGTGTGTGTGTGTGTGTGTGTGTGTGTGTTGTAATTACGACATTGTGAGGACCAGTTTGAGTTTTTAACCAGCAGAGTGAGGACATTTTTGGAAAGTGAGGACATTTTGGGTGGTCCTCACTAATTTGAAGGACTGTTCGAGGGTCAAGATGTGGTTTTAGGGTTAGGGTTAGAATTGGGTTTAGATTAGGGTTAGGGTTAGGATTAAGGTTAGGGTTAGGGTTAGGGGCTTAGGGTTCAGGGTTAGGATCTGGGTAATATATTATGTCTATGAGTGTCCTCACTAAGATAGAATTACAAACGTGTGTGTGTGTTTATGTGTTTCCCGGTGCACCTGTCATCTCCTGGACAGTGTAGGGGTTGGGGACAGGAGCCGAGCTGATCATTTGTGACATCCTCATTTGACTGTTATGTGGGGCCATTCAGACGTGTGCCCGGAGCCGGGAAATGAATTGTGACTTCAGCTGTCCACTCCTGCCTGCTCCAGCGCTCTTTACTTGATTCTCTATCATCACATCAATAGTGCGTGAAAGCCTTTTATATGGGAAATGCAGCTACCTGCGCCGCCTCCCCATACAGAGCAGAGTGGTACAGGAGCAGGGAAAATTGCTTGATTTTTTACAAGCCCTGCAAGACTACATGGAATTGCTATTGGCTATTTTCTCTATAAATGTTGTAAAGCTTGACAGGGGCTCGTTTGGAAAAGACATTTGGCCGCTAACTCTGCGGTTGCTGGTGCAAATCTTGTGTCCGACAAACTGTAATGCTGTTGTGTCTTAGGGAAAGGCAGTACAGTGGTTTTTTTTGTCATTATACATCTACGATATCTGGGGGGATTTCTGCAACGGCTTTAATTAAGCATGTGTAACCAGGGTTAAAATCCTCTAATTTTGCCCAGTATCGGTTTTCCCCACATTCTCTCCAGTCCCTGAATGCACCAGGTCACGTGATTCCAATTATCCAATCGCATGGGACCCAAGCACTATATAAGCTGCCTTGACTCCACTCTCCTCAGTTGTGTGGGAGAGGAGCCAAGGGACAGCAGCTGCAGAACCAGATCATTGTGCTTTGTGATTCTTGTGAACTGGCCAGATGTCCTGTCTTGGGTCAGACCTCCTGGCTGGCTCGCCAAAAATGTAGCAAGTATTTAGTTAATACCAGAGTATCCAGTAATTGTTACAAAATAATATTAAGAGATCCTAGTGGACAAGTATCAGAAGAAACTGGGATCGGCTACTGGAGGGCAGTAAATAAAGACAAGGAATCGATTATGTAAATTTAAAGTGAAAATATATTGAATATAAAGTGAGGAATGAAAAAAAAAAAAGAAATTTACAATACTGCAGTTTTCAAAGTACCAGTATTCAGTAAAGTGCACAATTCTAGTCAACAATACAAGTCACAAATGGGTTATACCAGATCTTCGGTTGGAGACCAACAAAAAGAAAAACACAAAAGAAAAACCCGATAGTCCGTCAACCAGTGAGCGTGGATTGTCCTTGTGGGTTTATGGGAGTGGAGGGGAAATGTCCAAACGCGATGATTGTTCGTATTGTTGGAGGTGATTTATGGTAACGCTCTGATTGAGGAGGTGGGAGGAAAACGACAGGCTGCGGAGCCTCCTACCAGACCATGGGCATTGAAGTCCACAAAGTCGGACCCAAGACAGGACACCTGGCCAGTTCACAAGAATCACAAAGCACAATGATCTGGTTCTGCAGCTGCTGTCCCTTGGCTCCTCTCCCACACAACTCAGGAGAGTGGAGTCAAGGCAGCTTATATAGTGCTTGGGTCCCACACGATTGGATAATTGGAAACACGTGACCTGGTGCATTCAGGGACTGGAGAGAATGTGGGGAAAAACCGATACTGGGCAAAATGAGAGGATTTAACCCTGGTTACACATGGACCATTGGCGTTAAATATGAGATGTACATCATTTATTATTTTTACTATTTTTTCTTTTCAATCATCCGTATGCTGCTTCAGTGTCGACCGTTGGACATTTGGATATTACATCTGCCTGTCTTGTTCACCGCTCGAGTCTCTGTCTCGTCGATTTTCAAGCTGTTCTTCTGTTTGATCAAATCAGCAATAGTGAAACCCTGCTGTTGTGGTACTGTGGCATTCTCCGACGTAGCTCACATGGTTTCAGCAGTAGTGGAGTCTTGTGCTTGGAGGAAACACGCAAATACAGGAAAAGACGTCTTGAAAAGTCTTAGTTTGAATTTAAGGCTTTATAAAGTCTTAAATCTGGCATACTAGGTCTTAAAACTATTTGTGCTGATCTTAAATTTGATCATTAAGTGATTTCTGCTCTGTGGAAATTTCTCATCATTGTAAAATCAGTAGATCTTAATTTTTACTTTCGACAGTCTTAAAAATTCTGAATTTGCCTTGACCAGGCCCGCTGAAACCCTGTTTAAAGGCCCTATACCTGATATCATTCAAGTAGTGGAACAACATCTTTTTTTCCTCCTTCACTATATTGAAAAGCTAAGATAATGATGGAAAATACTGTTAATCTAATAATAAAGCATTTGTATCAATTTCATGAACTTGCAGACTAGTTTCCTTGCATTTCTGTGACAGAGAACCTGAAAAGTGACCCTGCCAGTTAATGTGAGTTTAGTTGTTGAGTTTAGAAAATGAATAGTCATTTGTACTCACGCTCTCTTTCATTGTTTGTAACCAAAGACATTAGGTACAGGGCCTGTAAAGAAAAGCTCCATCCGGGAGTCGCACCTGGATCTTTTGGCTGTGTGGCCTCGCCATAATCAATGGAATATTATTGTGTGAGTCCAGGTATTTTGTATTGGTTGCTGGAGACTTTATTGTCCCTGGTGGGAAATGTGTCCTTGGCATTGACCCATCCTTCAACAGGCAACCGCCGTGTAGCGTCCAAGAACACATTCCCAGATCTTGAGCCGAGATGAGTGTGGAATAGATAACGGTTTCTCTAAAGATCTTTGAGTGCCCGATGCTTTAGAAAAACATTCAATAAATCCACTAAATTTATGATTGAGTGTTTTACAGGTAGAAAGCAGAGCCATACTATGCACCTTCATTGCACATGTGATGGAAACATGGGCGAAAATCCGCACCTATAGTCTTTCCAACCACCACCTAACATACAGTCAAACTGACATCTTCACTCATGGAGAATTCCCTTACAGCTGCCATCAGTATGCTCTGCAAATAGCTGCTATTGAACCGCTAGTTAGCCAGTGGGCAGGCATCCTTTCTGAATGAGTTGCAGCAAAGAAATACTGTAGAGTACAGTGTCATAAAAGTGCATTTTAAACCTCCTTCTTTATACAGGCTTTTACAATGACTTTAAATGCCTTACCCCGGGCTCATACTGACTACTAAACGTCTTCAGTAAACTGTGATTCGCATTAAGTACAGTTTGTGTACAGTTTTCAGTTTGTGTACAGTGCGGAGCAAGACAAGGGAAGTTTATTTCTTGGGCACAATTCATACACAAGGTAACTCAAAGTGTGTCCACAGTTATATAAAATTACAAGAAGCCAGATCAAATATATCCATAAAACATCAACATAAAAAATGATCAATTATAGTAAAAGCAAAGAGTGCAGATAAAATACTTTCAGTTGTCATAGGCACGGCTAAAAAGAACTGCTTTCAGCCTGGATTTGAGCATTGCCAGAGTCGAGGCTTGTCTCACATCCTCATGAAGACTGTTCCAGATTTTAGCTGCATGAAACTGAGACGCTGGGAAGGAGACCCCACAAGACAACGAGTTCACATGGTTTCATATGTAGAAAGGGCAGATTAAACAATTCACTGTCAGAAGTGCAGCTAATCCACTCCATGCCTGCTCCTTTACGTTGCTGCCCTCAGAAATCCACATGATCCAAATACAGTAATAGTTTTCCTGTTCCAGAGTGAAACTTGCTGTCCTCGTACTGTTTACATTAGCCAGATTTTCTTCCCTGGATTGTGTCTGACGTCCGGTTTGGTTTGTATAAGTTTTTATTTTTTATTTAGCCTTTATTTAACCAGATTAGTCCCATTGAGATCTTAGATTTCTTTTATAAGAGAGACCTGGCCAAGATGGGCAGCAACACATGGTTTCCATACATTTCAAAACATCCACAGCATTAGTTAAAACATTCACACTCAGATGATCTGGACTGGACTGACATCACAAGAGACTTGAAACTAGTCCAATTAGGTTCATTAGGTCTTCTAATAATGATGCTACTTTTGTTCTTATAGCCAGACCTTTGTGTTCATTTCAGTTTCGGCTACAAAACAACTAACACAAAGGTCTGGCTATAAGAACAAAAGTAGCATCAGGCTTGAAACTATTCAAAGAAATAAGGTCCTTGATTTTGAAGCCCCTCTGCCGTAGGTTCCATGTAAATGGAGCCGAATAACTGAAAGCAGTCTTTCCCAATTCAGTCAGCACTTTAGGCACAACATAATGCAAGGTATCATTAGAACGAAGACTACGCTGACTCTGCTTCACTTTTAAAAGACAAGATAAATAAGAGGGCAGCCTTCCAAGAAGCGCCTTGTTAATAAAAACATACCAATGAGAGAGTCGACGAGCCTGAAGTCCAACCCAATTCACTTTAGAGTATGTCCTTTAAAACACTGTGATGTCACCTGAAACCCATCACAGTGTTCTAAAGGCCTATATATAATATTTAATGAGGTGGGGGGGCAGGTAAACATGATTTTGTTTTTGAGATTTTTGGTCTTGTACAGAGAGATCATGGACCCAGGGACTGATATTAATGATCATTTTTGTAATTCAGAAATGTTTTTTTTAGATACGACTTGTGAAAGTGTAATGCTGTGAATAGTAAAAACTGTCTCCTGTCTGATCACATTCTAGAACCTGAAAACAACCAATAACAAACAGTGGTGAGTAAGCGTCCGACAGTTGGTTATGAAGCGCAGAGCCCCATGTTACACACTGCGGCATTTGCGACGTCCGGCAAAGATATACTCCTTGCGGACAATTTCCGTAGCGGCGTACAGCCTCAGTAACCGGACCCACACAGCGCGGGGCTAATGTGAGCCATCAACATTGATTTTTTGTTTTGCGCAGGCTGCACTCAGGGTTTCCACAGGGCATTAAAAGTCATTAAATTAATTACGCCAAAACCAAGGCCTTCAATATCAATAAAAAGCATTAAATTAGGTTCAAACTGGCATTAAATCTAAATTTCCTGGAAAATGATTGCATTAGTCAACAAGGTTTACTGTATAAGTTTATCAAAAATAACAAAATGATGGTCTAAAACATGTTCAGTTGCAGTTTTGGCTGGAATTGACCACGTTTCTGCTCAAAAGCTGCCTGTTTTGTCCAATTTCATTTCCTCTGTTTGATGAAATGTTAAGAAATGTTAAGAAATTAAATATGTGCAAATGTCTTTTCTTGCTTCTGCCTGTATAAACCCTGTGCGCTGTAACCATTCAGGATTCAATGTGAGCCTGGGGTTAGCCTTGGTATTTGTTGTTGTAAAATGTTAAATAATATACATACATCTTTAGTTCCATGTCATAACACAAAACTCCAGCAGAGGGAGCACTTCTTCCTCTTTTTGAACCGGTGCAGAGGAGGGGGACAGCCTGGCTATGGGATAAGCTGAATAAACTAATCCCGTAGTAATGTGCTAATGTTTTTGCTCTCCGCGTAATGGCCTACGAATAATCGCCAATGTTTTGTCTATGATCGTTTCAAATCCCGTGCGAGATTTGCTTTTCTGGGATTAACACAAGTGTGACGTTTTTAATCTAAAAGCAGTGGTACTGTTGTAGTGGCTGAGAGCAGATCGAGTGAAGCACAGTAAGGGGCATATGAGCGGGACTGTGGGAATAATGAGGGTGCTTGAAGGGTTTGAGTTCTGAGAAGAGCACTTTCTTCTAGATTACATTAGCTTCCATTGTATATCAGCAGGTCTCAAACATGTTTTCTTCTTGAATAGCTTTTATTTGACAAAAACATTAGGGAGCTACTTATGCTTCAATGACACCTGAGTAACAATGCGACTTCGATGGATTTCACCCTGGAGAGTCTGTAAGACGACATTTCAGCAGAGTAGTAATGAAAATATTTAAACTATGTAAGATAAGACTTTATTGATCTCACAATGGAGAAAATCACTTGTTCCATCAGCTCTCCAGAAACACTCGGGATATGTGCGATCCAGTAGTAAGTAAGTGCTTTATTTGTCACGAAATTGCGTTCAGGTGTTAGTCCTGAGCCACTGTAGGCCAACCTGACCATGTTTTTGGAGGTAGGGGAAACCAGGGTACTGCCATTCAGTGCTGAAACGGTGCACCTCCTCCTGGGTTTGTCCCTGTTTCAGAGCGTGGTGTCCTGCACTGGTCAGCTCCTCCTTCCTCTTCCTCCTGCGCAGCTCCCTCCGCCCCACAACAGTCTTTCTCCATCTTCTGGAAAGAACGTAGCAGACAAATATCATCCGTCTTATTCTACAGTGAACAAACATTATCCAGAACAATGGTAGGGATAGATGATTTGTGTGGCTTAGCTGCGAGCCCGGATACCTCCTTATTTTTCTTTTCTTTGTTTCCTGTATTTGTAGCATCCGTGTTCTTAACATGTTCTTATCTGTGCATGCAATACAAGTGTAAGCCATTAATATTATTATTAATGTGGATGAGTTTGGGGCGACAGTGGCGCAGATGGTAGAGCGGGTCGTCTCATGATCGGAAGGTCAGGGGTTCGAATCCCGCCTCCTGAAGGTGCACATTGTCGTTGTGTCCTTGGGCAAGACACTTCACCCACATTGCCTCCAGTGTCTGCGTACACTGGTAGCCCCCTAGGAGAGACCAACAGGCCCGGTTTGAACCGTGAGGCCGTCCTTCCGTGGACCCACCACCTGCAGAAGGAGCCATGGGGGCCGGTGCTATGTGACCTGGGCAGCTCCAACTGCCCCCACGACCCGGCAACGGACAAGTGGAAGAAAATGGATGGATGGATGGATGAGTTTGGCACATTTCACAACTGGCAGGGTCAGATTTCAGGGTCACTTCCACAGAAATGATAGATATGAATGAATTTACAGGCTAGTTTTCTAAGTTTACATTTACACTGAAGGAGGAAAAAATAATTTTGTACTATAGTGCCTTTAAGTGCAGTACATTTATTTTGTTACTGGCCAACTCTGGTGACACGTAAGTCTGTAAATAAGCGCTTTATTTGTCATTCTACAATTGGACAACAAAATTGCGTAGATCAGCTGGTGGGTTAGTCTTGAGCCGATGGACTGAGCGCATTGTGGGCCAACCTGAACAGCTTTTTTGGAGGTCGGGGAGCACTGCCTTTAGTGCTCCTCTGAAACGGTGCACCGCCTCCTGGTTTGTCCCTGTTTCAGAGCGTGATGTAATGTAACGTTTGTAATTTCTCAGAGATTGTTGTCGACGTAAGCATTGAATAAACCCGTAAAAGGCAAGGCAAGGCAAGGCAAGTTTATTTGTAGAGCACAATTCATACACAAGGCAATTCAAAGTGCTTCACAGTTGCAGAAAGAGAAATTACAAGAAAACAGATAAAATCAATCAATAAAACATCAACATAAAGGTAATCAATTACAGTAAAAGGCAAGAGTGCAGATAAAATACTTTCAGTTTTCATATGCACGGGTAAAAAGAGCTGTTTTCAGCCTGGATTTGAACATTGTTAGAGTTGAGGCCTGTCTCACATCCTCATGAAGACTGTTCCAGATTTTAGCTGCATGAAACTGAAACGCAGCCTCACCGTGTTTATTATTGACTCTGGGAACCACCAGGAGACCACTCCCTGAAGTTCTCAGGGCCCGAGATGGTTCATACGGCTCTAACATGTCAAAGATGTACTTTGGTGCTAAACCATGAAAAGACTTGTACACAAGCAGAGCTGTTTTAAATTCTATTCTCTGAGTGACAGGAAGCCAGTGCAGAGACCGGAGCACTGGACTAATGTGGTCGTATTTCCTTGTTCTTGTCAGGACTCGAGCAGCAGCGTTCTGGATGTTCTGTAGCTGTCTAACAGCTCGTTTAGAAAGGCCAGTGAGCAGGCCGTTACAGTAGTCTAACCTGCTGGAGACAAATGCATGGATGAGTCTCTCTAAGTCTGGTTTTGACACTATTCCTCTGATCTTAGCAATGTTTTTCAGATGGTAAAAAGCTGATGATGTTATTGCTTTGATGTGGCTGTTTAAGTTCAGGTCTGAGTCCATGATTACTCCTAGATTTCTAACCTGATTTTTTGGTTTCAGAGCAAGAGACTCAAGGTGACTGATAACACTTTGTCTTTGTGTCTGTGGGCCAAAGACAATGATCTCAGTTTTGTCTGAGTTTAGTTGGAGAAAGTTGTTTTGCATCCACAAACTGATCTGTTCGATGCAGTGACAGAGAGTATCTACAGGCCCATGTTCACCTGCCGTCAGTGACACGTAGATCTGAGTGTCATCTGCGTAGTTGTGGTACGACACATTGTTGCTGTTTATTAGCTGACCCAATGGAAGCATGTACAAGTTGAATAAGAGGGGTCCCAAGATTGACCCCTGGGGGACTCCACAGGTCATGGAAATTTTGTCTGAGACACAGTTGCCAATTTCGACAAAGTACGTCCTATCCTCGAGATAGGACTTGAACCAGTTTAGAGCAGTACCAGAGATTCCCACCCAGTTTTCTAACCTGTGAAGTAAGATCCCGTGGTCCACTGTGTCAAAGGCAGCGCTCAGGTCCAGCAGAACTAAAACTGAGACCTTACCTGCGTTTGTGTTCATACGAATATCATTTGTCACCTTGATCAGAGCTGAAAGCTGAAAGCTGAAATTGGAATCTTCGGCACCCGTTTTTCTTCCCCTATTTCAGTTGGAGGGCAGGTGCCAATACAACTCTATGGGAGAGAAACAGTTTTTGAAAGAAATTTCCAAAAAGAAAATGTCCAAATGTTTTCTCTGATCATCATGTGACAGTGATTGGATTTACAAACCTGACATGTGAATTTTATGGCTGAAAGTCCTTTCTACTGGCCAACATCAAGCACATGTTTTTGAATATTGTCTCCACTTTTGGACGCCTTTGTGAGGAAATAATTAGACATATGTTCATATGAGCTGGAAGATATGACTTTGAACACTTTGTGACAGCTTTTGTTTCATGTCAATTGGCCCAGTAATTACAGAGAAATTAGCAATGATTTAAGACTAGAAATCTGCATTTGAACATTACTATGGTTACGACCGTGGAATTTTCAGTTGACCTCCACCTCAATTTTAAACTATGGGCTCTTTAGAATGTTGTGATGTCATGTGAACGCAACCTATTGAGAACCAGCTATGTAACACCCACAAATATTCCATTGTTCTCCTCCGAACCAAGTGCTGTTTCTCTCGTACAATTGGCACCTGATGATGAAAAAGCCCCTTGACAATATCTAGGCCTGGGTGCTGTTAAACGATACTGGTATGGTATTGGAAAAAAAAGTGTAGGTACTACTGGTATCGATAAAGCAAAGGTATTGAAAGTAGGTACCATTTTTTAATGCAATTTTGATGCTGGACAGCATTAAAGGAAGGTACTTGTTTCAGCTCAAATAAAAAAAATTTTTCAGAATTTCTGAATGTTTGCCCCATTTTTTTACACATTATTTCCTTATTTTTCCCTATTTTCTCCTCATTTTTCCCATTTTTTTGGAAAATTATTCCCGATTTTTCACACATTTCTGGAGATTAACCCGATATTGTTTGGAAGATATTGCAAATCTTTCAAATAGTATTGTTCTGTTTTCTGGTTCTAGTCGACCAATATTTTAATATAGGTGTGGAGAAAAGTATCGTTCAGGTATCGGTAACGTAAACCAAGTATCGTTAAAGTAAATAATGTAACGGCGCCCAGCCCTGACAATAACTGAGAGCGACTAACGTTTACATGTCAAATAATTGCATGTCCCTATCTCGCAACATGGCACCGATATCACTTGGCAAATCATCGTACACGTGTTTGCTTTGGGAAGACAGACAAATGAATGCAAATAGATTTTGGGATTTGTTTGTCCATTTTATCATAACCAGGCGAATAAAACATGAGCTATCTGTTTCCTCATGTTTGCCAGTGCTGCCAATGCGGACTGTTGGGCAGCGCAGTTATTAAAATCCTATCGGCCGTGTTGAATTACTGTATAATAACGAGCCTGGAGGATGGTGCTGCATGCTTGTACAGCCCGGGGTACATTCTCGCTCCGGGGGGGTGCGCTGATGATGAGGGCTCCTGTGTGCCGTGCGGTGGCACTTCTCGCCGATAGATGGCACTGTGATCCCGCGAGGTGGTGGGCGCGCCTCAGCTGCACATGTGCCGGAGATAAGGGGGGGAGCTCATTTAAGGTGGATTTATGCATTATTGATTTATTAGGCTGTGATCAGAGCAGTATTTGCCCAATTGCCGGTGTGTTGGTGCACTGCTGCAGGGGCACTTTAGGGTTATGTATGTGTAGACCTGACCGCATACAATCTGCATAGAATTACCGACTGTTATTCACACTCAGAAGGAATAGCAGCTACACTGGACACTGTGTGGAGTAACAAGGCAGGGCAGCTTCCACTGTGTTCAGGATATATATATATATATATATATATATATATATATATAAAAGCATCTTGGACTCTTTCCTTGTTCCCTTTTAGCAGTGACACTGATTCACATTCTGTAATAACACCAACAGTGTCGACGAGCAACACAAATAAATTACTTTTTCAGTAACTAAGGACTATGGTTACTTAAACAAAATACAGTAATATATTTGTTATTACAATTGAAGTAACTCGAGCTACAAGTGCATTTAACTGAATCTAACCCAAATAAAATCCATCACCAAATCAAGTTGGACACTGCGTTCCACGCATGTCGGAAGTTGGAAAATCCGACCATGATAAAACATTATCTCCGAGTTGTAGCGTTCCAGTTGTCCAGGTCGGAAATATCGGAGGTAGACGCGTCCGTAAAAGTTACTACTTTGTTGCTCATTTTAGAGCATCATAATCCGTTTACAGAGAAACTTCATTGTAATATTATAGAATACCCATCCATCCATTTTCTTCCACTTTTCCGTTGCCGGGTCGTGGGGGCAGCCGTTGGAGCTGCCCAAATCACATTGCACCAGCCCCAATGGCTCCTCCTGCAGGTGGTGGGTCCACAGAAGGACGGCCTCATGGTTCTAACTGGGCCTGTTAGTCTCTCATAAGGGGCTTCTGAACCGCTCTTTGTATTTATAGTAATCTTTGGGATCCGTTCATGTAATAGAGCTTAAAGAAAACACCAAAGTTAACCATGAAATAAATCCCAAATTTGTTTGTATAGAAAAATATAGTCGATTTTCAGCTTCTACAGCTGTGAGGAAAACATTGTACAGTCCAAACCAACAGGCTAATCCTATTTTATTCATTGACTTGAGCGACTTCATGGATCCAAAGTAGTGTATATGTATTTTGGTAACAACTGCCTGGGGTAGAATGGGGTTACTTCACGCTCCGGCGGGTTGTCTGCTCGCGGGCGGACACATGCCGGGGTGATGGAGTGAACGTGACAGTCTCTCAGGTGCTGCGTGCTGCACCTGCATCGACTTTGACCTCAGCTGTAATTTATATTTCTGTGCCCTCTCTCTGTCCTATTAAAGAACATTTAGGCTTTGAAGAATCTCAGAGACTGCAATTATATGCAACCTTCCCGTGACCTACTCTCAAAGTCCTGACACTCCCATTTGAGACGAAGCCGTTTCTGAATTATACCGCCGCGTGACGCATCCAGAGTAAGTTACCGTAATGTGGTAACGTATGAGCGAAATGTGACCTTACTGTGAGAACAGGCCTTTGTGCTGAGCAGAAGTGACAACCAGTGGCTCTACCCATTCTGAGCACGTGGTTAAACAACGGCCCCACAGTTACATGTGAGATGCAACTCTTGGGTCTCGGTGTCGTCTTTCAGTCCACAGACAAATCCACCAAAGCTCCTTAAATGATCGTTTTCACTTGGTTTTATCGTTACTGCATTGTTCTGTTACATGTCATGCAAAATTAACGTTCCATACTCAAAACCAGACCTTCTGTTTTGAGTGATCCTGTTTAATTTGGTTGTTTCTCCTTTAGTTGTATGGCCTTAACAGTATTAAGGCCATATGTTAACAGTATTAAGGCCATACGTTAACAGTATTAAGGCCATACGTTAACAGTATTAAGGCCATACGTTAACAGTATTAAGGCCATATCTTAACAGTATTAAGGCCATACGTTAACAGTATTAAGGCCATACGTTAACAGTATTAAGGCCATACGTTAACAGTATTAAGGCCATACGTTAACAGTATTAAGGCCATACCGCTTTGATCTGGCCGATCTCAGATCTCGGAACCTAAGCAGGAAGGTCCTGGTTGGTACTTGGATGGGAGACCGTTTGGGAACAGCTGGAGGCCTGAGTGAATGTGTGTGGTGAGTGAGCGGTGGTGGTCGGAGGGGCCGATGGCACAGACTGGTTGCTGTCAGTCTACCCCAGGGCAGCTGTGGCTACACTAGTAGCTTACCACCACTAAATATGGATCAAATGAATAATGCAATGTAAAGCGTCTTTGAGTGTCCAGAAAAGCACAATATATAACCAATCTGTCTTAGAATCTGTATTACCCGCCATGGCCAATTTTTTTGTCAAATAGATTGTCTGCATGGAGGTATGCATGTGTGTGTACTAAAAGGAGCTCTTCTTCGTAGCTAACTAAACAATGGAACAACTGCACAGAGTAATCCAACTAATTCTACTCAAGACAAGCAACTCTTCTTTGTGTGACCGAGCCTCCTTTTGTTCTTTATTATTGTCTACGTTACGTTGATGAAAGGAATAATGTTGTTCCGATGTGTTTTGGGAGTCTGGATTTTGAGTCGTCGCATGATTTCTCTTTAGCTCGTGAAGACTTTTTGTGTCCTGTATGAAACTATATGCACAGTGACGGTCAGTTACCAAAGACGTTGTCACAAGAAAAAGATCACACGCTGTAATAAGCTTCTGCAGTGTCCAAAGATCCAGTGTTGCATTCATTTCTCACCAAGATCTTGTGTCGATGATGGGAGAGTGGAACCACTGCGAAAAGGCTTCACCAGCACATCCCAAAGATTCTCAATGGGGTTAAGATCTGGATGTCTCATGCTTCCTGAACCACTCTTTCACAACGTAAGCCCTATGAATCCGGACATGGTCATCTCGGAATATGCCTGTGCCATAAGGGTAGAAGAAAGCCATGGATGGAATAACCTGGTCATTCAGGATGTTCAGTGTTGCTGAACCTAGACCTGACCAACAGCAACCCAAGATTAGAACAGTGTATTGTTCAGGCAGAGTTTGAATCTCCAATCAATATTCACGAGCAGACACTTTACCAAACTTGATCCTGTCATGGTCAAATTCTCTGCCTATAGCATGTCTGCCGGCAAATACATTGTTCAAAGTTTTGCACTTTTTCAGCAACGCCCTCTACTGTCATTGTTATACAACTACATTTAATACCATCATGGGGGTATTTTCTTCTTTTATGAAATGATCAAGGCTAAGGTGTCCAAAATAGATTTAAAAGCCTGAATAAAGCACAATGTCAGACTTTGAAACCTTTTACCGTATTCATAATAAATGCAAGGTCTCCAAAAATGTCTGCATATACAATAAAAACATCATGCGTAATGAAAGTACCTTTATTACTATATAGCCGATATTTTACAGGAACGCAAGCCAACGTATTAATTCTCTGAAGGACGTTTCCTCCTTTTGAAAATCTTTTCATTATTTTCCCATCTCGTGTTAGGTCCTTGAAGAAGACGCATCTCTTAATTCCCATTTACATGCAAACGCCCCACGCGACACCGCCGCCATTGCCGCCGCCGCCGCGCGCTCTGAGTGATCGGCCAATCTTCCACGCTCGCTGTTTAGTGCCACCACAATATACGGGCCCTCTTTTAAATCCTATTACTGCTGATATTGATATTTCGGAGGCTGAATTAACCACTTTGGCTGCAGCGGTCATTTGCATAGGAGAGGCTTCGCTGAATGGAGTGGTAGGTGGAGCGGTGGAGGGGGGAGAGGGAGGGGCGGGGGGGGTACATATGTCACCCGGCAGATCAATGGGTGCTTAAGGAGAACACCCGGGCGCATCGACGTTAGCCTCCTGAGATATGAGCGCGGTGCTGGGTCAGGGATACTGCTGCAGTGGGGCGGAGCTGCGGCAGAGCGCTAACACCGCGCGGGGGAAAAAAAGCTAATCTAGGGAATTGTGTTTTATGGTGATGAGTCGGTTAATTCTCCAGGTGAAAACATCGATTTTTCATGCAGTGGTCAATGTTGACTTTTTTGTTGCTATAGTAAAGCTACGTTCAGACTGCCCCTATGTGACCTGTATCTGATCTTTTCATGACAGTCTGAACAACAGAAATCCGATCTTTTCAAATGCGACCCAGGCCACTTGGATATGTCCTAAATCCGATCTGATCTTTTGCAATGCGACATTCATTCATTCTGCATTAAAGTAGACGGGAGCGGGAGGAAAACTACACGTGCACTTTGTTATGAATGAAGTTAGCGCAAGCCGCCGCTCACCTCGCTCTCCGCGGCTGAGTTCCAAAGCGGCATGTTTCTCATTAAAGACATCGCCTCTGCTCCAAAAGGGGTCAGTCCTATGTTCCCCGATACCTACAGTATGTTCCCCCGTCAATAGAAGTGGGGGAACATAGATGTATTAAGATTAGGCACCAGCCCACTATCCTTAAAGGGATATTTCACGATTTTTGACATTGGGCCTCATTTCTTAGTTATCCAGAGTGTTGTTGATGTCTGGAGATATTTTTTTCTTAAATTCATGCAGTTCTTATATTTGAAGAGTCTAGTGGCGCTAGGCTGGGGCAAGGCTAAAGCATTTCTATGGTATCAGTTATCCTGCATTAA
Source organism: Neogobius melanostomus (assembly GCA_007210695.1). NCBI lineage: Eukaryota > Metazoa > Chordata > Actinopteri > Gobiiformes > Gobiidae > Neogobius > Neogobius melanostomus. Next base: position 1,951,990 of record VHKM01000376.1, read on the forward strand.
AAACAGTCTGACCCACTGCAGTGCACCTGAGGTAAATCACTTATAACACCAGACTAACCATATAAATGTCTGTGTCGATAGAATAATTTTAACCATTTTGCGTTTAAAATAACTTATATTTGAGCAGCATCAGCTTCGTGGCTGTAAGCTAACGCAGCGGCGGAGTGATCTGCGAGAAAATAGTCCCTCAAAATGCAGTAATTCATGTGATACAAGGTCAGTTGTATTTTAAAAAAAAAAACGTTATCAGATTTTTTTGCAATTACTTATATTACATACATATTCATATTACTTGCTTGAATGTGGCTTGAATGTGTCACGCAGTAGACGGTACAGTGCACGGATAAATGCGACCTGGCTGTTTAGACTGAACCCGCATTGCAAATCATTTACGTATTGGATTTAGGACATATCCAAGGCTACGTTCAGACTGCAGGTTGAAACGACCCATGTGACCTGCATCTCATCTTTTCATGACAGTCTGAACGACGCAGATCCGATGTTTTTCAACGCGACCTGGGCCACTTTGACATGTAATGTACAGCGGTTAGCGCTCGTGCCTCCTAGCAAGAAGGTCCCGGGTTCGATTCCCACCTGGACGGGCAGTGTCTGTGTGTAGGTTTCCTCTGAGTACTCCGGTTTCCCTTACCACTTACAGGTTACCCTCTGGGGCCAGGACTCCCCTGTAAAGGATATTCTTAATCTAAGTGGGAATTTCCTGGTGAAATAAAAGCGCAAAAAGTTACGCTATAGTCTGCATTTGGAAACACAAGATCGGGCCCTAGACTTTAGTAGCTCCTGCAGACTCCAAACTTTCCAGTCTTGTACTTCACAATATTTTGAAGGTTTAATTCAGAGGGTTTTATAATATCTAATTCCCAGCCTGATTTATTGAACTGCAAAAAACTGGGCAACTTTTTTCATATTTCATGTTCACTTGTAATTATAGCTTTTTCCAAAATTAAACAAGGCCCCTCATAAACAAAATAAAACCATACATGTACACCTGGGTCTAACCATTATTAAAATGTAGTTGCTGAAAATATCGACAATTTTGGCCTTTTTATGCGTACATTTCTTTTTATATGAAAACAGAAAACTTCCAACACATTTTCTCCTTGAATTTAACATCAATAATCCAATCAAAAGTTTCAAATCGATATCTCTAAAGTTGTTTATTTTCCTTATTCACTTGCAGCCATAAAACATACTATCTGTGTGGATGTTTTGTTATTTATAATCCCAGTAATCCTGCATGTATGTCTGCTGCCTCTGCTCTCACAGCTTTAACCCCTCACCGGATTACATCAGTGTAGTTTACAAATGTAAACTACAAGCAATGCTAAGACCGGAGAAACTACAAAACAAAAGCAGCGATATAGTATTTTCCCGTTTGTGACTAAGCACTGCGTATGACCTAAAATCTCCTGTTGTTGTGTCTCTGTTGGCTCTGTATGAGGCTCAGCGCTCTGTTGTGCCGAGTTCTTTAGTTTCCATTATGCGCGGCTATGCCTGGAAGGAGCTGCTCACTCTGCTCCACATTATCAGCCGTCTGTTTCACTCTGACAGGTTCACCTCACGTGCCTCTGTGGAGTCTATCTATCTATCTATCTATCTATCTATCTATCTATCTATCTATCTATCTATCTGTATCTATCTATCTATCTATCTATCTATCTAGCTATCTATCTTTATCTATCTGTATCTATCTACGTATCTATCTGTATCTATCTATCTACATATCTATCTATCTGTATCTATGTATCTACATATCTATCTATCTATCTGTATCTATGTATCTATCTATGTATCTATCTATCTACGTTTCTATCTATCTACATATCTATCTATCTATTTATCTGTATCTATCTATCTCTGTATCTATCTATGTATCTATCTATCTGTGAACTCTGACTGGAATATTACCACGCATGCGTACTGATAATTCTGATTTTGCTCATTTAAAGCAACATTGACTTTTTGGGGCTTTTGACCATGTTACAATGCTGTTCCCCCATCATAGTCATATTTTGGGAGTCGTGTTTTGAGCTATTTTGAAATGCTTTCCTCACCTTCTGATCGGTTGCGAAGCTTATCCCTTCCCCCGGCCTCGCAAGGCAGACAGTGTATTATTGAGCGAGGTAAAAAGGTTAAGAAAGAAGATAAGCAGTTTTAGATATAGCATTTTCTATAGATGTGTTTGACATTTTTACTTGCAGAAGCATCATATCCCCATATATACAGGCATCATGTTTGGAGCTCCTCACATATGGTCATGTTCGAAGCAGCCAGAGGGGAAGTTTCTCCCATTTCTCCACCATTACTTTAAACAAATGCTAAATTATGTATATACTTTTCTACTAAATAAAAACACAGACACAGTGAGGAGCAAAATGGTTCAGCAGAACATAAATACTTTAAAAAAATGCTAAAACAATGCTAACCAGGAAGCTAGCGAAGTTAATGTTAGCTTCATGCTAGGTTAGCTAATGAGTGCCGTTTTTCACTCCTACTGAAGTGTCTGTGGGAAAAAAACATCCATATGGAGTCGATTTTGTCTTGATATTATTGATCTGTGATAAATATGTGAAAAATTGACATTCCTATGAGAGGTTTTCTTCCCTCTTGCCTAGGCCACGCCCCTTGTATGGCCCGTTGCCGTCTGTATCTATTTAATGTTACAGCTGTTTCAAATAATAACGCTCCCGATGTGTTTGTGCACTGTGTTGGACTTTATTTGATGATGTAATTTCTTGGCTGGCGTTATTCAACAGTAATTTGCCGTAAACACTCCTGTCTTCTTTATCGGCGCTCCCCTTACTCCTTCGCCCTCCTCTCTGCGCTTCCTAAAGAGCGTTTGACACATTCCTTGACACTTCTATCTTTGAAGCGCTTTACCTGGGCCGGCTCGTTCTGGCGGGTGCGTGCGCCGGGATCCTCGCCACATCAAACATTCATGAGTGTTTTTGGACGGCAATTAGCTCCACTACAAAGAGAGGTAGACGCAGGAGACGGTGAGCCTTCAGAACAGCTGCCAGTGTGGGCGCAGAGGCACGAGGAGCCAAAGGAACGGCCCCGTCTATAGCACTACGTCAAACCTATCCACACGCTGCACCGACCGTAGCTGGTATAGTAATATGGTGGCGCTGTGGTTAGTGCTTTTGCCTTATAGCAGTAAGGTCCAGGCTTCATTTCCTGTGTGGAGTTTGCATGTTCTCCCCGTGTCTGCGCAGGTTTCCCCCACCACTAAAAACATGTATAATTGATGTGTGTGCGTGAATGAATGGCGGTGGCCCGATGTGTGCAATCGCCCTTCTGTCAGTCTACCCCAGGGGAAACTGTAACTGCCTTTCCATCACTGGATGTTAATGCGCATTTTGAAGTTTCGCATAAAAGAAGGACCCCAGGAAGATTAGCTGGCCCATGGGTAATGCTAATGGGGCTCCTAATAAATAAACGATTAAGTAATGAGTGATGGAAACACCAATACACACTTTTACTTAGCTTTAGCGTGTGTCCCCTAAACAAACATTTATTCATGACATTACAAGTGAAAACAAGCTGCTAATTACAGTTTTTCTCCATTGGTTTGGCTCATTTCTTGAAACAGAAATGACATTCTTAAAACAGTCTTACAGTTCAGCACAACCCTATAGCTCACTCAGCAAAAGATCATATCTCTCCCAAAACAGTTCACTCATGCGTCAAAACTAATTTTCCTTCTCATTTAAACAGTCAATGCCCCGAAAATGGCAAAGATCCTTCTCAATTGCTTTGGCTCATTTCTTGAAACAGACCGGATGTTCTCAACACTCTTGGTGCTTTTGCCGAAATAACGTGGATGGTTCGGCACAACACCATAGTTCACCTGCAAAAGCTCACTTTGTCCCTTTGTGTAAGCACTGCAAGTCTAAATGTTTAGATGTTTTGTCACTATGGCAGAGGACCATTGAAATGTCCTTCATGTCCACCTTTCAGTCTTAGCCCAATCCTTCATTGACAATGGTTACTGTAACTTTTTTTGTCTATCTAACAGAATACAATTGTGTATAAAACTGAAAAAACAACAACAAAGAAATAGGATTTGAGGGTAAGAGTCGCCTCCGAGGTTTGACATCACACATTGCACTCACACTGCCAAGGGAATTGTAACCATTATCATTCACACAAATAAAGTAACTTCCATACATCAGAGTAAAAAGAACATTTATTCAGCATAACATACTGTAAGTTCTAGTTTCACCTGACTGTTAATTGCTGTAATAAATTACATGTTCCAAGGGATTCATATATGGTTTTCATTGTATTGTATTCTTGACTAATTTTGACAATTGAACAGACTATTGTGCATGTGATGACTCATACAATGAAGCGAACAACCATTAGACTGAGAATCAACAATCAGTTTAGATCAATAATATCTATTCACTTGGAAATTGTGCTAATTGTAGCTGCATGTACTTAATCATTTGCAAAGATGTACTGAGACATTGAGACAATGAGACTTAGACATTTGCAATTTGATGAGATTAATGAGAAATTCAAATTCTGTTGTGAACAATTGCCAAGTGGTTTGGAGATTTGTCCATGTTGTTTTGAGAATGTCATTTCTGTTTCAAGAAATGAGCCAAACCAATGGAGAAAAACTGTAATGTGGCCCAAAACAAAACAAGAACAGACAAAACTCTTTGATGGAAACTTAGCTTTTGTTATGTGAATTTATGCAGATGTGCATTTTCTCTGGAAACGCAACTTGTGGCTCTATATGTAGCTTCCCTCCACCGCGTGTGGAGTTAGGGTTAGGGTCATGTGCCATTAGGTCACATGATCCTAACACTAATGGCCCCTATGGCAGTCACAACAATATAACCCGGTCAATGTCAAGCCATGACCCAAATAACAATTGAATATAATAAGGATGAATGTAAAATACAATATTTTCTCAGGACTCCGTGTAAACATTGAGCACCAGTGAGGAAGTGTTTAGGCACATTTCAGGAGATGAATGTTGAAACAAAGATTACCTTGGAAAGGCCTCAACAGACGATATGAGAATTTTTCATGAAGTGACGTTGATTCCTGGGCTAAAAGTGCAAAGAACAAAGCAACTGCGCATTATTAAGAGCAGCTAAGCCTGTAAAAATATGTGCAAAAGAAGCTCACAGTACCATCGCACATGGATAATCTACATTCTTTCCCCGTATTGGGTTTTGTCTTGAGCTGTGAAGCCTTTAATAACTTGACTTCTAGCAGCAGTAATGAAGCCATTGTGTTTAACAGGGGAACGACCTTCATTTATTATATTCATCTGCAGAAGTTCAGCGCGAATAAACAGTCCATTATCCATCGAATAACTACAGTTTGAAACCAATAAATATATAACAAAAGCCAGAAGCAAATGATACATTGTCACTTTTCAATGAGAAACAGAAATCAAATCAATTACTGTATCCGCGCGCGCACCTCTGGTTGTGAAACACTACACTTGAGTAACAAATGCATGGATGCCTGCACTGTGCTTGATCCGCATCCAGGAGTTGTTTTTTTTTTAGTTGTCTATATGATTTTGGCGCGGGTGGATATGGTAATGAATAGGAAGAGGAGAGAGCGCGCTGCCAGCTCCGCGCCTCATCAGTAAACAAGTGTAGCAGCCTCATATTTACATCATCTCAACACTGCACAGAGGAAGGGATCCTAACCCCATGTGCTGCATTTATCCCCGCTGCACGCTCGCACATAAGTAATAAGATGAAATATAAAGGGGGCTCGCTGTACTGACAGGCCACTCGTACAGTTTTTGGCAAAGAAATTCTCCGGAAATCCCTCTCCGCCGCAATCAAAACACTTTCCCTGAATTTAAGAGTCCAGACACCTTGATCTGACTTGTTGTGATCTGTGGCCAAACTCACTTCCCCGCACTGATTAGCATGTGTGCCAGTACGTTTCATTCCAGAGTGTCATGTCTTCTTATTTTTAGTTGGAGCAGTGGCCGATACGACTCGATGGGAAAGACACAGTTTTGGAATTGAAATGCCCAAATAGAAACATACAAAAGTTTTCATTAAAGTCCGACCTCAAACATCAAGCACGTCATGTTGAATGTTGTGTACACTTTTGGACACCTTTTATAAGACAGTCATGTGACCTTACTTTGTATGGGCTCAGAGAGAAGGACTTGGTGACAGTTTTTGTTTCATGTGGATAGGTCCAGCCCTTACAGAAATAGTAACCATAAACTAAGTAAAAAAAAAAAAAAAATTACCATAGCGACCACTATAGAATTCTTAGCTGCACCAACTCCATTATAAACCACAAACTGTTTTGTATGTTTTGACGTCACATGAATGCAGTCTATGGGCTTGTTAAGTGATGATGTCATCGCTCCACTTCCGGGTCCAACAGAATTTTAGTCCTATTCACTATAATGGGATTTTGCTGATTTTAACCTGCTGTAGAGCCGACTACAAGGCTCTTTTTAAACATCTGATCACACAGAAATATTACATTTACTCTGGATTTTCTTTAGTGACGCTTTTCTGACATCAATTATCAAATTATATTTTCCATACCCAATGAAGGCTTATTTTAAATTTTAAAAAAATCTATAGATATATTATTCTAATTAGGAGTAAAACAGTTTTTGGCCTTTTATTTGTTGTTATTTCAGCAGGAGATTCAGATAAAAGTTGTGTTTTTTGCTGTGTTTGTTGATGGAACTCTAGTGTGTGATGTCACACTTAACAAACAGACGGCATCTGTCATATACGGTCATGTTTGAAGCTGCTAAAGTGGGAAAACAAAGCATGGGAAATACGTACTCCCATTACTCCACCACTACTTTAACAAATTTTGAATTATCAATACATTTTCTAGTTAATAAAAATACAGAGACATGGACTGGAGCAGAGTGGTTCAGCAGCTAACCTTGATCCTAACGTTAGCTCCATGCTATATATGCTAACATTAGCAAAGAGTGTTTTTTTCGCTACTACAGAACAATTTGCGGTGAAAAAACATCCATATGGACCCGATTAAGGCTTGATTTTATTGCAGTGTGATAAATATATTTATAGCCAGAAAACTGATTAACAAAAAGAGTGAAAAAATGCAATTCCCATGAGAGGTTTTGTTCCCCCTCGACTAGGCCCCTCTGTACGGCAACACGACGGGGACAAACCTTGTTCCTTGTCGTGAGTCAGTGGCATTGACAGTACAGTTGTGTGCATTTTAAGGCCTTTACAATGAACCAAAAACAACTTCATTTATTTGAAGCCTTTATAGAAATGTAGTGGCGTAGAAAGTATCTTCAACAAAAACTCAACTCGAGTGCAGTACTGATCCTCAAAAGCTCTACCTGAGTACAGTACTGCAGTAAATTGACTTTTTGAGATATGCTACAAAAAAACATCAAGGCTAAGGGGTAGTTTCTTGAAAGAAGTATGATGTAGGACCCCTAAAGTCAGTGGTTTAGGAGTGAAATAAGGTTTTCAAACGAGGCGCAAAGTGTTTGTCGTGCTTCTGAATGGAATCGCAAACCTCTGACTCGAACACAAATCGAATTGCGAGACCTCCCCAGGGTTCAAACTGTCCCACTATAACGTCTTTCTAAGGTGACACTGGCCTTCTCCTCGCGGTTAAAAGATTGAGCCCATCAATGATTGAGCCCATTGTATTGTATCTGTTTCTGCACAAACAATAACCCGCGCTGCACACCAGGGTCTCGCCTCTGTTCTCGGCGCCAAATAGAGATGCGTGAACTTCATAAATCGGATAAACACTGTGGAGACAACCAGACGTGATTGACACAAAAAACTCCAAAATCCGAATCCGCCCTCCATCTGCAGACCTGGCCTCTTCTGCGCTCTTGATATTTCATCCACAGGCTTTGCGGGGAAGACAGTTATAGTTTGATATTGATATTTCCTGATGCTGCCAGGAGCGGATTGTCAGTTTGGTTTTCTCTAAGCTTTCCTACGCCGGGAAAAAAAAAAAAAAAAAAACTATGATTGCAAAAGGATTTTTCTTTCCCCGTGTCAAATATGTCTCGTCCAATAATAGCATAAATCTCTGTTCAAATAGCAGCCATTGAGAAAGCTAATTGTCAGTGTTATCCTCGAGGAAAGGATTTTGAATGTACACGGCGAAGATTAGCATATGGGGGTATTGATGGAGCGGCTTTTGTCTCGTCTGGAGGACTGGAAAGCCGATTGACTAATGCTCGACAGAAGCATGTAATCAGTCTGTCATCACCATTCACATCCGGCGCTTCCTTCACGACAGTGGATACAAGCGTGTTAAGAAGGACGCATAGCGATCTGCTTCTATGGTGCGGCGTTCTGAAAACTTTATGTCAGCGGAGTGGTAGGGTAGTGTGTAATAGATGTCCTTTATCATCATAGAGGTTGGATTTAGAGAAGACGTTTTCATGGATAGAATAAAAACAAGTAATGCCTACCTTGGACTGTAACAGATAAACCAGTTGCCAAAATCTTTCTCGACAGAAACTAAAGCTGTGCACACACTACACCAGGGGTCCTCAAACTACAGCCAAATCCGGCCTGCAAGATGATTTAACCCGGGCCCTGACTTGTAGAGCACACATCTCTGAGTATGTTAAAAAAGAAAGTAAGTGACTAGCCCATTCCTGTGTGGAGTTATGAATTGTTTTAACTAAATAACCAGTATACTCATTCCAGCCACTAGGGGGCAACTTAAAGTGCATATGACACATTAGACACAATTTTGCTAAAACACAGTTAACACGATTATATTTAAGATTTTGCTAAAGATTGTACCCAGTTTTCTTTAGTTTGACCATTTTTGTGATGTTTATGTTTTCACTTCCTTATTGGACACCGACAGGAAGTGACAACGAAGAAGGTAAACAATTTTAAACTGTTGCCGTGCCAACCGTGTTAAGTCAATGGGAAATGAATGAGTCAAACTGCTATGGAATGTTACCTTCCTTTATGTCACTTCCTGTCAGCAGCTTAAAAATGCAAATAAAAATTACTTTTCTGCCCAACATTTCATTAAAATTGCTGCTTCACTGAAAAAATGATAACTATGCAACGGATGAACTTGCAACTCATGTAATCCGTCTAAATAAGTCATTTTTTCAAGAGCATTCAAATCTGTCATATGCACTTTAAATAAATAAAAACGTGTCCAGCAGAGCCACTGACATAAGAGATCAGGATATAAACAACACATTATAGCCATGTGGTAAATGAAGTTTACCACCACGGAGTGTGGAGTGAAGGAATAATGACGAGTGAACTTTGAGAAACTTGTGACACAGGCTTGTAAAGCACAATACAAGTGTAAGTAGTTATTACTTTGGTCACATTACGCAATGATGTTTTATTTGAAAATTAACATAAATGGAATACCTGTGGTATTTCAAACTAAAACAAAGTGTTAAGACTTTTTGAAAACCACTACAGCTAAACAAATATGTGCCTGGACTCTAGTGTTGATTTTGTGGATATACTAGCCTGTGCCAGGCTAGTAATCTCTACTTCACAATGAGGCCTGCTGCATTTTGGTCTGGGTCATACAATTCTATGTTATAGCCAACCCGGCCTGGCCACTTATCACAGTCAGGAACGATAATGTGGCCCCCAGAGGAAAAAGTATGAGGACCCCGGCACTACACCATTTTTTTGCCCGATTTTGCTGAGATTTTCAGTTGCGGTGAGTCTTCCCCCGGTCGTTACCTGCCATCTTACGGTTAGAGTTAGAGCAATTGTGCATATCCAAATCTCAAAGCTTCTTGAGACCTTACAGCCTAAATGCCGGTGTGATACCTCATTTGAAAGCCAAGACCTTCTAGTTTCTAAAACTATGTGTAAGATCTGTGTGAGTGAAACACAACTTCCATCACATTTGCCGTTCCTAACCCTAACCCTAGCCCTTGATCACGGGGGACGGCAAGTAGCAGGTTAAAGGCAGTCGTGTAATGTAAACCCCAGTCGCAGAAAATCACACATGTTTGAATTTTAAAGCTCCGGAAAAGCGCGGCCGATTTTACCGTTACAAAAGTGAACATACGGAAAGCAGCAGCCACTAACAGAGCAGAATACACAGTTCAAATTCCCGCTGCTACCTCCATTTTCATTTCTCTATCATCACAGTGGCACAGACAACTAATTATAATGGCCACAGCAAGCCCCACAAGGACACAGCACAACATTATATCACCAAAATTCACATGAACCACTTTTTCCAGGTACATTTGGGTTTTCTGAGGCCAGTTTTTGTCATCCAAAGAGAGAAATGAAGCAGGAGGACAGAGGCGCACAGCTGTATTATGAGACATCAGTATCAGCTGTAACAGAATGTACTGTAGCCGATCTCACGATTCTCACTCGTTATGTGTGAACCCCAGTTCTTTAATTGGGTCGTGTAGAGTGGATCCCACATTCTTAACAAAATCGCTCAAGACTGACAAAATCGTATAGTGTGTGCTCATCTTAAGGGGGCCAGCAGCTCTCATGAAATAAAACAAAATCTGTTTATCAATATCAATGAGCGCTATACAAATGCTTCTATGTAAACGACAAATCCAGGATTTTGCAATTTAAAATCTCCATTAATTTTATCATGATTATTGAATGCACCAGAAATCCGAGAAATCTGGGTTTGACGACATAATATCGAGATCTATTTCAAGAAAATCAATTAGTTATCGCAACTTTAAAGGCTGAATCGTAGCTATGACCAAAGTTTGCATCTTTGAGCTATACGACATACAATATTCACATCAGACATACAAAATTGCGTAACGTAAACCTGGCTAAAGATCTTTACTTTCCTCACAGGTTGCCTGGAGACACTAGTGTAATGCAGTCAAATGCAAAGAAGGCATTTCCCTGTGGGAAACACTAAAGACAATACCTTAGCTTTAAACCACGGCAGACACATTTGTCCAGTGTCCATCGACCGAAGCCCCGTGGGAACTGGAGATATCGAACTCTGCAGCGTGTCGATTTTACATTGATGGAGTCCAGTGGTCAGCTAAGATAATGATTAGGGAGAGGAAAGAAAGAGAGAGAGTTTATACAGCGGAAAAAAAAACAGGATGCAGGAAGGTCTTAGCTAGGGCAGAGGATGCGTCGGTTTGTAGATTAATGTGCTGGTTTCATTGTGCGACTGTGGACGTCTTATAATCCTCGAAAGGCTGCTGTTGTTATTTTATTGACTCGTGTACAGAAGAAGTTGCAGAGCATGTGGAGGTGGACGTGAGCGAGAGAGCTCACTGTGGTCATTCTGTCAATAAAGTGCTTTCACTCTTTGAAAAGGGTTATGTGCGTTCTTTATCCACTGTAGCCTGAGTTGGTAAAAGAGAAGGGCAACTTTTTGAGCCGGTGTCTTGGTCAGGATTATCTAACTGGAGGATAAATCAGAACGAGGGCCCAACCCATACTGTATATCAGCTGGCCGATATATAAGATAATCTAATCCTTTATTGATCTCACAACGGAGAAATTCACGGGTCGATATTTGTGTATTTCCAATATCGGCCTTTTTATCGGCCGATAATGAAATTATATCCCTGGAACTGAAAGTGATACAGACTTCCCATTCATTTGCACTGGAAATAGCTCAGTCGGAGATTTAAAATGGACATCGCAGTGAAAATCGGTAACAAAGTTTGTACACCTATTTTAAATATTTTATGTTGTAGACTTTTGCTTATAATTTCAGAAATTTAAGAGATAGAGATTCACCGGTTTTTTGTTTTGTAATCTACTGATGTTTGTCTTTCAAATAAGCTCCCTCTGAAATACCTACTAAACACGAATACACAACGCCCCTGCTGTCACAGTTCAACACTGACACGTTCAGAAGCATAATACACACAATTAAAGACTTTTTTTTTATTTGGCCAAAAATATCAGCTCTGCATATCGGCATCGGCCTCAGAAAAACCCACATCGGTCGACCTCTATTAGATATACTGTATGTCTATATATTTCTATGATTGAACTTATTTGGATACAAACCTGAACTTCTGCAAGCAAATTGACAGTAGTTAAGGCGAGCTTTTTCCCAGCTTCGCCTCCTTGCAAAAGTGAAGCCTTTCCTCAGCCGCTCCGACCTGGAAAAAACTATTTACGCATTCATCAGCTCGCGATTGGATTACTGCAATGCACTATATATCAGACCGCCATACACAGATTACAGCTCGGCCAACTCATCACCAACTCTCGCAAACATGACCATATCACACCTGTCCTTTACTCCCCCTGCATTGGCTCCCGGTCCCTTTCAGAATCCAGTACAAACTTTTGCTTTTCGTTTCCAGTTCCATCCACGGCCTCGCACCTGCGTTTTTCATGTGAGACTCTGACCCCCTCACCAGCCCAGCAGAACCCTATGTTCTGCTCAACACCACCTGCTCAAGGGGCCCAGGTCACTTTACAAACAGTGGGGTGATCGGGCTTTTGCTGTGGCAGGTCCAAAACTCTGGAACTCGTTGTAAAGCGCTTTAGAAATAAAACTTGATTGATGGATGGCTGGATGGATGGATGGATGAATGGATGGATGGATGGATGGATGGATGGATGGATGGATGATGATGGATGGATGGATGGATTGATGGATGGATGGATGGATTGATGGATGGATGGATGATGGATGCTGGATGGATGGATGGATGGATGGATAGATGGATGGATGGATGGCTGGATGGATGGATGGATGGATGGATGGATAGATGGATGGATGGATGAATGGATGGATAGATGGATGGATGGCTGGATGGATGGATGGATGGATAGATGGATGGATGGATGGCTGGATGGATGGATGGATAGATAGATGGATGGATTGGATGGATGGATGGATGGATGGATGGATGGATGGATGGCTGGATGGATGGATGGATGGATGGATGGATGGATGGATTGATGGATGGAAAGATGGATGGATGGATTGATTGAAACCTTTACTATAATAATACATGTTTAACTATAGGCTATTTGAGAGATTATATACATCAAATTAAATTACTAACAATATCGGCCATGCCAACTATTGAAATTGAGACAAATATTCTCTGTTTGAATAAGTTTGAACGATGTATGTATACTGTGTGGATATATCCCGCAGCATCTGGATTCAGGCAGACGCGTGAATTCACAGCGCTCTTAAATCACGGCGTTTGGAACAGTGGAACAGCTGGTCAGAGACGGGAGTGACAGTGATGGGCGGCTGCTTCGGAGACATCATGGCGTCGGCCCGAATGGGGAGAATGAGCCCGTTACACAAGCCGCCGTGCGCTTTACATCTGAAAGTACAGGTGTTCCGTGCCGATTAAGATCACACTTAAACTTGTTTGGTATGCAGAGTTGGCCCACGGCGAGAGCAAACTCGAGCCTGATTTACATTTCTCGCAACATGAACGACGAACGTGCACCTTTGCCGTCCTGATTGGCCTGGTCGGGCGGGGAATACATGGGGTTCGCCAGTAATTACAGAGAGATCAACCATATACAAGGTCAACGCGCCTTCAGTATGACATTTAAAAGGCAAATTAAGCCTTAGAACTGTCCTCAGAACCCTTATATTCCTTTTACAAAGTGATCAAATACAGTATGAGGACTGTTGCCGTAGCCATTAAAGCAGGGGTGCCTGATTTTCCCTGTGAAAAGAGGTCTGCTGGTGATGCAAATCCGTTGTAAATCTCACAAAATCTCTCGCACATCACAAGTAAAAGAAAATACATCAAGCTCACACTTTACGATGTTTATTTCATGGCATTCTGTTGAATTGCGCCGTCGTAGTTTGTCAGAAAGTCTTCAAATGTTTGCCGCATTCTGGTGTGTCCGCATCTCCATTCATGAAAAAGAAAAACCTTCACAACGCTCTGTAACCCAAACGTGGTAATTTCGTTTGTGGAATATAACAATGGGAGAAGTCTGCGGGCAGATTTTCAGCAGTTATGTCAAAAACACTTTTCATTACACTCTTGCAACACCATCTCCAGTTTAGTATCATCTCCAGACAATAGCAATATTTTTGAAGTTTTCGTCAGAGCGACTTATTCAATATTAAATTCTTTGAACAACAAGAAAAACATTTTTGCTTCGTTCTTGCAGATGACGAACAAATCTTTGTAACTAATATGTCAACAAAATAAAACCATCAGTTTCAATCTGACTCCAACCATTGTCCAGGTTTTGTTGGCGAAGATAACGGCAATTGTGAGGCATTTTGTTCTTTAAAAAAATGCCTCATTACTTTAAGTGAAAACATTATAGGCCTATTCATACTCCACAAGACACGAGAACATTGTTCTTGTTCTTGAGGCAAAAAGAACGAGAACAAAGTTCGTCTGGGCTCTGACATTTCATACTGCACAAGACGTGTTGCTGCCGAACTGCCACGCCCCTTTTCGGCAGGCAAATAATCAAGGAATTACAGAAATAACCCCGCCCACTAAACATCCAGCCAATCACAGCAAGAGTTCTCGCAGCCCTGCAGAACAAAGTTCTGCTCAGTTCAGGTGTCAAGAACAACGTGAAAGAACTGCCGAACAGGTGCTCCGAGAACATAATGACGTCATTTTGTTCTCGGAGCTCTGGGTGCGAGAAAAAAGTTCTTGCATCTTGTGGAGTATGAACAGGCCTTAAGGCGAGAAACGGCTGGTGAAAATATGGATTTTTTACACAGTGGTTTAAGTGGAGATTTAGCTAGTTTTCTTTCTTAACATGTTTCTTTTGGGATCAGCCCTATGTTCCCCGTCAATAGAAGTGGGGGAACATCAATGTATTAAGATTAGGCACCAGCCCACTGTCCTTAAAGGGATACTTCGGGATTTTTGACATAGGGCCTCATTTCTTAGTTATCCAGAGTGTTGTTGATGTCTGGAGATATTTTTTTCTTAAATTCATGCAGTTCTTATATTTAAAGAGTCTAGTGGCGCTAGGCTAGGGCAAGGCTAAAGCATTTCTATGGTATCAGTTAGCCTGCATTAAAAACAGTCTGACCCACTCCACAGTGCACCTGAGGCAAATCACTTATAACGCCAATGTCTGTGTTAATAGAATAATTTTTGAAATATAACTGACCTTGTATCACATGAATTACCGCATTTTGAGGGACTATTTTCTCGCAGATCACTCCGCCGCTGCGTTAGCTTACAGCCACGAAGCTGATGCTGCTCAAATATAAGTTATTTTAAATGCAAAATGGTTAAAATGACTCTATTAACACAGACATTTATATCGTTAGTCTGGCGTTATAAGTGATTTGCCTCAGGTGCACTGTGGAGTGGGTCAGACTGTTTTTAATGCAGGCTAACTGATACCATAGACATGCACTAGCCTAGCATTAGCCTAGCGCCACTAGACTCTTCAAATATAAGAACTGCATGAATTTAAGAAAAATATCTCCAGACATCAACAACACTCTGGATAACTAGGAAATGAGGCCCTATGTCAAAAATCCGAAGTATCCTTTAGATTGGTGTCTAGGCAGGTCGGGTTAAGCAGATTGATATATGTATGACGTTTCACTCTCATGACTTGTGATTGGTTGATGTAGCAACTCACCTACAAAAGCCTGGGACATAGACCCGGGAATAGGTACGCACACTTACTTTTCATGTCAGAGTATAAAAAAAGACAAAACTTACCCTGTACAATGCTTATTTTATGATGTTTTGTCCACAAGCGAGGCGGAGATATCCCGGAAGTAGCAACGTTGCTTCGCAAAGCCATCTTTCCCTCGCGCGTTCATTCACAAATATTGACACATTTTTCATCCACATGCCGTGCGAAGATAGATAGATAGATAGATAGATAGATAGATGATAGATACTTTATAATCCAGCAAGGGGAAATTCAGTTGTCAGTTCAGTAGCAATACGGACAAAAAGACAATACAAATAAATATGGTATTTTCTGCCTGCAAGACACGCGGTTCGGAAGAGTGTTGTGATGTTTCGCGATCGCGCACACGTTACAAAACTTTAGGGCTGGTTTTCAATAGATCAACCAAATTCAAGTGGCCATTAGTTACTCATCATAGGCCCTCGTCTTATGTGTTTGATTCAATATGGATTTTAGAAAACACCCCACAACACCGCCCCTTATACAGTTGGTTTTACTTGAGCAACCACGGCTGATTTTCCAAAGAGACATTCCATTATCCATCCATCAGACTTTGGTTTAGAAAAAAACAACTACAGAGCCATCTTTATGCAGAACACAGCGCTGGCCTTTGCAGCAGTAACTCCGCATTTGTATGCACAAAGCTATAGAGTAACCGTTTCCATTTCAGTGTTTTAATACCGTCAGAAGATAAGCAGAGATGCGATTACCGATGTGGCTTTCAGGGTGGAGTTGTGTAGCCCCCCCAGATGGAAACGTACGATGATATTGTTGCGGACCGTGCGGCGTTTTGGAGTGTAATTGAAATTCAAAGGGCATGGCACAACCGGTCAGCAGCGACATGACAGTAATGAAGCAGCTCACAGTAAACAGGAGTGGGTGGCTTCGACAAATGGGAAAGTCATTAAACATGCAGCGCTACGGAGGGGGAGGAGGAGAGAAGAGAGTGAAGCGAGAGAGAGGAAAGAGGGAAGGGAAAGACGACCAACGACAAAAGATTGTTGTTGTAAGATTGTGCCCAAACGGAGTAGGAAGAAGTTAGAAGTCCTACCCCTTAAAATGGAACTAAACACTAACCCAATTTCAGCTGATTAACCGTTTATAAGACATCCCGGGGTACTGTGAGCTGGTCCCAGTCCAATATGTGCCATTTCTGGTGTAAAACTGTGTGTGTGCTGCCGAACAATGGTTAAACCGTGAGCTGCAAGCCTGCTGACGTCATGACCCCTTTATGAAGTGGAAGCAATTGCATCCAAACAATATCAGACGAGCGTGTCAGAAGCTCTCGCCACTTTGCACAGACGACACCATGGGGTGACAACTTTCTTGTGTTGACGCTGTACGTGCTTTTTCCCTGTGCTCCTTATTCCGCTCCCGTGGGTTTTTAATAGATGGGAGCAACATCTACGTCACTGAGAAGGTTTACTGCCCCCTTTGGGTGAAACAGAAGCTCTATTGAAATGAATGGGCAGAACTTCTAATTTACACATGAAAATGTTGTATTTGTTTTATTTATTGCTGCTTCCGATAATTCATAGAGAAGACGGTTAACGCTTTTAAACTGAGCAGCTGAAACCCACTGTGATCATGACTTGTAGCCAATTGTAGCCGGTTTAAAGTGCACTGGTTCACACCCACATAAAGTGCATTAGAATAATCAATGTGGGAGCTAATAAAGCGTGCATAGCCTTCTGTAAGTCATCCTGACCAAGGAAAGGTTTTATCTTGGCCAGAAGACGGAGCTGAAAAAAGCTTGCCCTAACAACAGTGTCAACCTAGCCTGGTTTTACCATACCCTCGTTCGTACTCGTTTCGTACAGAGGGTCTGGACTTTCCCAATTGAGCTCCGTTAACAGGTGGGAGGGGTGAACTCCTTTGAAACGATTGGATCTGATTTTCGCTAGTGTTTGGTCGTGACGTATGTATGTGCCCGAGTTGAGTGAAGCAGCTATCATAACTCTATCATAACTCTTGGGAGCATTCCTTACGCATTCGAAGGCTTCAGTTATAATTTCTGGATATTTGGGAGCCGAGCCAGAACGGACTGAAGAGCTTCCTTTACGTTCGTATCCGCGCCATTGCCAAACTACAACCAGCAAATGCGGCACAAATGCTTGACGTCACCGACAGCACCCGCCTCCCCGCTCGCTGATTGGTAGGTTGAAATTCAACCGATAAACGCAGCCACTGAGATCAAGCCCAGACGTACATGCAGGGAAAATATAATTGACTGGAGTTTACGGATGGCTAAGGCCAGGCTAGTGTCGACCTATTTGTCGAAATTTCAGTTGGTCGTCAAACTTAACCCATCGACCCAGGTTTAAATGTATTGTATTATTTTGTTCGCATATTAGTTACTAAGATTGTTTCAGAGGGGATTTTGAATAAGCAAATCATAAGTGAAAAAATCTGTGAAAGAGAACAATCTAATTTTGCCTTGTTTTGTTGGATATAAATGTGCCAATATTTGTGAATGAAAGCGCGAGGAAAAGCCGACTTTGTGAAGCGACGTATAGTAGCTACTTCTAGGATACTGTATCTCCGCCTCGCTAGCGACAAAACATCATAAAATAAGCATCGCACAGGGTAAGTTTTGTCTTTTTATACTCTGACATGAAAACTAAGATGTTGAAGGAGAAAACAAACTAAAACCTCCACATTGACCACTGTGTGAAAAATCTATATTTTCACCTGCCGTGTCTCGCCTTCATAATATGTCTTATGGTGGATCCTCCAGGCTCTGCCCACTTTGACAGATAGTTTACGAGTACGAATGTGGAGAGAGTTTTGTGTTGCATTGCGTATAAACCATCACCCCAAACTGTATCAATCTAATGTAGTAGTAATCCACTGTCAATTGCCATTTTCTCAGAGTATTGAAAGGAGGAAGGAGACAAGGAACGATGAGATTGTTGTTTAAGAATCGGACAGTTCCTGAAGAAGAGGAGAGGGTGTTTGTGTGAACAGAGACAACCGGAGCCTCAAGCTTCTATAGACGAACATGCAGATTCCACACTCAAAACACCTCCATCATTGGTCATGGAATCGAACTCTTTTGCTCTGAGGCGATGGGGCTTACAAGCCAGACACCGAAGTGCTGATGTAATCCGGATCAATTACTACAAAAAGGCCTGTTTACCCTTTGGACTTATTAAAAGCCAGAATGAAATGAGGCGCCATGACATTTACGAGACTTGTCCGATTTATAGACGTGCAAGAAAGGTCCTGGGATTGATCATGAGGCCATCGCTCAACCTTCAGAGTGGACTGGGCATCTTCCTCGCCCGTCCTTCACGCCGGCAAATTTAATATACGAGTCTGGTCAATGTGCATGATATGTCCACTTTCAAAAGAACTGATGATTGAATGGAAAGACTTTGGCACTCATCACCTGGCAGGGATAGGGACAGAAACAGAATGATGGGGTTTGTTGTTTGGGATAATTTCATACCACCAGTTCAAGTTTCAATTGGTTCTTATGTTATGAGGTTGAAGACATTTCACCTCATCCATTTGGATTTGGCATTTCAGAAATTGAGCCATTTCAGTTTGTCTGACGGAGGAATTCTGACAAGAAACTAAATTGTGTTTGAGGATGTCTTCATTTAGACCCAGTACAGGACTCGTGCCGTAGCTTTGGTCATTGTTTTTCCAGTAGCCAAAATGTCCATGTCGTAATGACAAAATGATTTAAATTAATGTTGGTATAGTCAGTACAGGACTCTTGGGCAACTATCTGTCAAAATAATATCAGTTTTCATACCAGCGTGAATTCATTTCGGTAAAGCCTTGTGGATTGAGTGGAGGTATTTCTTCAATAACCATTTTAAAGTTCAATGCCTTGGTCGACTTGTATACGGCGAAATTCAAACATCAAGATAAACAAAATAACATCCTTAAATCCTTACAAGTAATGTTTACTCAGCAAAAAGTCAATATAATCTTAGCGGAACATTATATGTTCAACAGACCTTATGTAAGAACTGCCTCAAGAAATTTACTGACATTTCTCAGTATCAAGAACAGGAGTTATTTTTGGAATAGTTGCTACAATGAGCTAAAACAAGATACGTCTCTGTTTCAATTAAAAATATTTATGAGAATAATCATGGAAAATATGTGACATATGTGACACAATATGTAAAAAAATTAGTGTGTTATGCATTTTGGGTTTGGACAAGAGTCCAGCATTGTGTTCTTTCTGGGTGGCACAGAGTAAGCGCTCATGCTTCACAGCTAGGAGGTCCTGGGTTCGATCCCGGGCCTTTCTGTGTGGAGTTTGCATGTTCTCCCCGTGTGTGGAGTTTGCATGTTCTCCTCGTGTGTGGAGTTTGCATGTTCTCCCCGTGTGTGGAGTTTGCATGTTCTCCCCTGTCTGCGTAGGATTCCTCCAGGTGCTCCGGTTCCCCTACCAATAAAACATGTACAATATCGACCAGGATGAGTGAAAGTGTGTTTGTGAGTGCGAATATGGGACAACAGATGCAAGTTTACCCAAGGATACAATGCGCTGTGGCGTGTTCACATGCATGTGTCCCATGTGTGTTCATTAACATGCACTGTCCCGACAAAATAAACAAACAAATATAGTCACAACAGTGGGTTTAAGCTTAATTTAAAAACACACACCTGGCCCCGCTTAAAAAGAAAGCTATACAAATATATACTGTATGTTCTGCAGAGTGACATATGACTTTCAAATTGTCCCTGGCGTTGGTGCTGTAAAAAGCGCCAGATGTGAACGCAGTAAACACAAGCCCACACTTGATTTCAGAGCCTGCATGTGCTGCTGTGAGTGCGTGGGTCGGCGTGCCGCGTTGTTGCTGTAATGTTCCTGTCATACTGTCACCTTCTGTACGTGTGTTATCATCGCTCTCAGATGAAATGTGACTTGTATGCCGCTGCTCATAAGAGTCACATATAAATACACACGTGGAGACTGGCTGCATTTTATGCACTGGCTTCTAGGGACATTTTGTTGCATAAGATAATCTCTGTGGAGGCTTTAATGGGAATGTGCACAACATGGCATGTTTATTTTGCTGCTGCAATTGAATCTATCGGAAAGGCCAGAAACAGAGATATTGACACTATATTGACACAACTGACAAAACATCCATGTTATAGTATTCGACATCAGAAACCTACCTGGGGTTGTGTTTGAGTAATGTTTATATCTCCCATGACAATTATGTCACTGGAGATTTATCAACACATTATCTCTTTCTGGTCCTCAGCCAGTCTGTCATGTGCTGAGTCATGTCTGTGGTCCTTCATAAACCATGCGGTAAGCCCTGAGGGCGGTCTAACAGGGAATGTGAGGGACACCAGGGCTGGTTGTCACACGCATAGTTCACTGCGCATCAAACACCCAAAGAGTTAACATCGTACATGAATGAAAGCTAAATACAGATGACAACCTATGATTAAATGTAACATTAACAATGTAAACATTTACAATATTAATGTAAACATTAATATTGTAATTATGAGCAGGAACATAGGCTGTGACAACTTTCCCATGGGGCAAGTTGTCACAATAAGTGGGGTTGGTTGTCCCAATTGTTATTCATCATTCATGAATATGATTTTACAAAAGAATGTGTAACTGTTTGTTTCTTGATATAAAAGAATATGTAATACGTTTTTTTTTATAAACTGGAATCATTTTTAATTTGGGGGGGATAATGCACCCAATTCACATGCTCCATCCAACTAAGCGAGAAGGGTCTGAACGCAGCCGATAGAGGGGCACATGATCAGTGGAGCTCCACTTCCCCACAGGATATGACGTCACCTCTGCAGGACAACGCTAGCTTAAACTAATTCAAACAACTGTAATGCAAACCTTAAGGATAGTGGCGTTTACTAAAGGCGTCTTATTGAGATTCGTTAAATAAATGTTGCAGGAATAAAAGTGGAGGTGATGTCATTCCCTGTGAGGTGTGGAGCTCCACTGATCACGTGACTCTCCATTGGCTGCGTTCAGACCCTCTGGAACTATTCAGATACATGTATTTGCAGCAAAAAGTACTTACACTTGAAATATTGGTCAGTTCATGAAAAAGACCAATCATCCCCTTATTTCACTGTTTTTGAGCGACTGAAGGAAAACATTTTCCAGCAGAAGAATTTAGATTAACTTGTTCATTAACAATATCAAGTCACAGCGCCCTCTGCTGAGGCTGTATCTGTGAGACAACCAGCCCCTCCCTCCTTACAAAAGTATTTACTGTTTTTTGATATATAGTATTGTGTTCAGTTAATGAGGTTAGAAAATGCAACTAAATTCATAAAAACAACATAATTTCTGTGCTTTAAGCTTCATATTTCGACGTCATGCTGCCCTGTACATAACTGTAAGGCAGCCCTATATACAGTTATGATTAATGTGC
Source organism: Neogobius melanostomus (assembly GCA_007210695.1). Lineage (NCBI taxonomy): Eukaryota > Metazoa > Chordata > Actinopteri > Gobiiformes > Gobiidae > Neogobius > Neogobius melanostomus. Next base: position 1,974,005 of record VHKM01000376.1, read on the forward strand.
CCCAGACCTGAGTGTCAGCACTTTTGAGCTGCGAACATTTGGCACTGTTAGTGAAAGTATCAGTCCATATGTGCTGCTGCCTGGTGCTGGTGGTGGGCGGTGTGTTCTTTTAGAATCACCTTCCTTCCTTTATCCCTCTGCTCTGCATCTCCTCACTCTGACATGAGCATCTTCAACCCAAAATCTGCTTTGGTGCGTATTCAACTGTCAGTCTGGAAGCATCTGATTGTGTCTGCAAAATATCGAACTTGAGCTGTCAAAATAGGTAGAAAAGAAGCTGCTAGTTTCGTGATGGGACGTTCATGACAGAAACAGATATTTTGGCACGTAAACAGATTTCATTAGATAAAAAAAGCGACAAATCTTTTCTTTTGTACAGTTTAACAGACAGATGGACATGCCCAGAACAAGGAGAACTTAACTAGGAACTGTTGTGATCCGGGGTCGCTGCAGTTGGTCAGGTCCAGGTTCAGCAACACTTTGAGCCCAAAGAATGAGCTCAGCTGAACATCTTGAATGACCAGGTTATTCCATTAATGGAGGTCTTCCCTGATGGCACGGGTGTTTCCCAAGAGGACTATGCCAGGATTCATCAGGCTCTCATTGTGGAAGACTGGTTCAGGGAGCATGAGACTTCACTTTCACACATGGCTTGGCCACCAGAGTCCAGATCTTAACCCGATTGAGAATCTTTGAGATGTGCTGGAGAAGGCTTTGCGCAGTGGTCACACTCTCCCAGCATCAATACAAGATTTTTTTGTTTGTTTTGTTGTTTGTTTGGTTTTTTTAGCAGAGGAGGTTGTTATGAATCAGCCAAATTCATAACAACTCTTCAGTGTAAACTAATAGTAATAAATATATAGTATATTTACACTGACACTGAATCGTTTCAGTGTAAATAGTTTTTTACAATGAAACTATTTTGACATCATTTGACATTTTTTAAATCATTTCACATACATAAGTTTTATAATGTGATTTATAATGATCAGAAAACAGTAAGGAGTGAGAGACGGGGCTGGTCGGGATTTTGATTCGGCCTGTAGCGCCCTCTGCAGGCAGCAGGGGTAATAAAATCGAATAGAAACAGTAAAAACGGTAACTTTTTTTTCAAATGACATGGACAGTGTTCATATGATCAAAATCCAGGAAATACAGATTGGAGCGCTTCAGCCGTAGAAGAAGAAACAACCAAAGTGAACATGAACAGGATTGATGAAAATGTAATGAATTAAGCAAAACTGCGACTCTCCGAGGGTTTTTCTTGGTGCTCCAGACATTTCAATACCACATTTTAAGTCGGTAAGGTTCATTTTTTGGAGCGTGCGTGCATAGATTACCAGTCCCTCAAACAATATATTCACAACTTGTTTAGTTTTTTTTTGTTTTTTTGCTGGTTTTGCTGCTCATTGTTTACTATATTGTATCCCATAGTATTGAGGTAGGGGGCAGTGGCAGCGTGTAGCAAACTTGGCTTTCCTTCATAGATCACATGGTATTTCAGCACAAAAAATATCTGCCAGGCAACCATGTCTGTCCTGTAGCTTTTTACATTTTTATTACATTTTGAGAAAGAGCATGGGAGGGAGAGAGAAAAGAATCGTGCATCTCAATAACTATTTCCCCTGACAAATCTGATAAAAGCTTTTTTTTTACGTATGAGGTATGGTTGGAGGCAGACTAATGGTCCGTGTAGCCTCCTATGATTCATTTCAATTATTTATGTGTTATTTATGAGCAGTCCTCAGCAACTGGTTTGTATGACTGATTTTAACACTGTCCTATTCATCCACATTTCAAAAGCTTGGCTTCTTCCCATCACTTTTTGACAAAATGGCCATGTTTCAGCGGCACTGGATACAAGTCACTCTGCGATATACAAAGCCCCAAAAAGAGCATCAGGGGTTTGTTTTTTGGTTGTTTTAAAATATCATTTAAAAATCATTTTAAAATATCAATATTGTGTGGCCCAAAAGGAGGGTTCATAACCCACAATTATGCATAGTGGAAGTAATTTACTCTTCTGGTGTGGCGTGTTTACATGCATGAGACCCATGTATGTTCATTAACATGCACTGTCCCGACTAAATAAAGAAAGAAAATATTGGTATTAGACTGATGTATGATTATGTTAAGGTAATTGTCATATTCATATAACCTAGTAACAGGGTAAATGTTATATATCATTACTATGTTATGACTATGTTGCCATTATGTCAATTATCATGCTCTTTTGTGGAATATAAAATAATGCTCTGTTTTGCATGACTCATTTCCGTTTATCATTGATTCATTACTTTCTTTTTTCCAAATGCCCAAAGTAGTTTTCCCCTTGTGCATTAATAATGTGCGGATCGATACCAACATAATGATATTTTGATACTGTAACCAGTATCAAAAGTATTGATAATCAAGACTAAATATTGATACTTTTATTTATTTTAAATTATTTAATTTCTAACAAAGACTGTCAAATTAAGAATGGACTACTTGTGGTTGGAATTGTAAGGAAATGGCGACTGGCTCCAGAAGTTCCTGGCTCGTATGGACTTTCCATTGAAACTTTTTTGTCATCATTTGTTTGTCTTTACATGCACTACGATGTCTTAAAGCAGTACTAAGTAACTTGTTTACCTTAATAAATCCTTTGCGTAGTCTCTCTGGGGGTAATACAAGTGTTAATGGGATGATTGGAGGGTCTTTCATCTCCCCCGGTGCCTCTGGCCCGAAAACCTCAATTGCAATTTGACTGCCTCCGGGTCGGAGTCACCAATACACACTAATGGAATCCCGACGAAGAAGCTAACAGGCAAACGGCAAAGCTAACTGCGGGCTAGCCCCACTTAAACAGTATTTACAGCCAAGTTTGAGTGAAAAAAATGATCTCCATTGTGTAATTGGATGTACAATATCCCTCTCTCCCTTTGTCTTTTCTGTCAGTGTAGTATTTACTCTCACGGACAATTAATGATTAAAAAAACGCAACATGCTACGACACCTGCAGTGGTGCTTATGGCCTCTAGGGTGCACGAGTTACTTAGTACTGCTTTAATTTGATCCTTTCACTAGCGCCTCACACAGTGTAGGTGGTGGTAAGCTACATACTGTATCCAGCCGCAGTTTCCCTGACTGACAGAAGCGTGGCTGCACACATCTGCGCTAACGAAACCATCTGGCCAACACCATCCATTCCCGCACTCACTCACACATCATTGATCCTGGCCTATTGTACATGTTTTTGTTTTTGTGGTAGGGGAAACCAGGGTACCCATAGGAAATCTGCACAGACATGGGGAAATATGCAAACAGGACACAGTAAAGGCCCTGTTGCACCGCCACCCAATCAACTTACTTCAATCAGTTTAAGTAGGTGAGCAGCAGTCGGGAATATGGCTTTGGTCATTTCCATGATTTCAATGCATTTTAACCGGTTATCTGCATATCCAAATCTCAAAGCGTATTGACTGGAGAGCTTACAGCCTTTAACCCACTGTGATACCTCAATTGAAAGCCAAGACCTTCTAGTTTCTAAACATATGTGTACGATCTATGTGAGTGAAACATTTGCCGTTTAACCCTAAACATACCCTAACTCCCTGATCAGGGGGACGGCAAGTAACAGGTTAAAGTAAATGACTATTGCTTATTATGTATGATCTTTTTCATTCAGACAGATTGCAGGTCGGTTTTTCATTCATCATTCAAATGTATCTCTATGCTGTTCACACACTGCCTTACTTTTTACAACGTTTTTCAAAGAAGTAAAATCGTAATTACCACCACAACATCCCCGCGCCGCCATCCCTCTCTCAAACCGTTCATGTGACAGTAGGGCCTAATTATCCACAAGTGACTGCTTTTAAACATGGCGTTAGCGCTGCGCACTCCCCAGAGTGCTGCGGCGCCGTGAGCAGTAAACAGCAGGACGCATGTACTGTGTGAGCGCGCGCGGCGCACAGGGAGCTGTCATATTAGAAATGAAATATGGACATAATCATAAGTGCTCTCTCCGGTGGTCCTGAGTGACAGATGAAAGAAGGCTGTTTAAGCACACATCACAATACATCACAGCCCGTCTGAACGCGTGTCAGTGTATGGATGTAATCACGAGGATAGAGCGCCACAGCTGAGGGAGCGCTACATGGTAAATGCTCGAGTTTTGTAGGTTAGGTACTGAAAGAGCGAAGGCAGAGAGCTCTCCTATCTTGACCAAACAGAGAAAAAATAACTGTTTGACAATAATAAAATACGGAGAAATCATTAGTAGGGCCGGAGTTATTTCCACTAAACCTTATCTAATTAATGGTTAGCGCTCTCGCTTCACAGCTAGAAGGTCCCAGGTTCGATTCCCACCTGGATGGGGCCTTTCTGTGTGGTTTGCATGTTCTCCCATGTCTGCGTAGGTTTCCTCCGGGTACTCCAGTTTCCCCTACCACCAAAAACATGTACAATAGGCCAGGATGAATGATGTGTGTGAATGCATGGAGGTGGTCAGAGGGACTGTTGGTGCAGATGTGTGCAGTCGCGACAGCGCTTCTGTCAGTCTCCCCCAGGGGAAACTGAAGCTACTAGGGTAGTTTACCACCACCAAGTATGGAGTGAATATAAAATACTCTATGTAAAGCGCTTTGTGACCATGTCTGTGAAAGGCGCTATATAAATAAAGATCTTCTTCTTCTTACGTAATTAGATAAGGTTTAGTGTGATTAAAAATATTAATTGAAATTAATCACGCTTTACTCTGGCGGCACAGACACTTTTTCAGTTCCTTTTCCTGTTGTTTTGGGACGAACGCCGCATAAAGGCAAAAACAATTTTACTGTCAGACTTGATTATTCACACAGTTAAGCCACATGAACTTGTTTAAAAAGATAATTCTCCAAAATAAATCAAACTGTGATTGTCTTTGAACTGTTTGAAATGATCACACAGGCCTCACATCTCTACTTAAAATAACTTTAAACAAAAATCATTAATTCCGTTTGTTCTTATTTATTTTTCTACTGGGCTTGTTTGTATTGTCCTAGTCTTGTGTTTTATGTGTCGGTGAGCCGAAGATGAATTTAGTCAATCAAAATCTATTCTATTCTACTCTCCAATGTCTTGGGGCAGGACAAAATAGATCAAACTGCTATTGTCTTTTAAGTATTTGAAATGATCACCCAGGCCTCACATTGCCACTTAAAGTGAGTTAAAATGTCGAAAAATACAAAGAAGCATCTAAATATACCTCTAAAAATATATATCAAACTCTAAATGATGCTTGAATGCGATGAATTAATTACAAAAGCCATTTTAATTGAGTCCCACCACTAATTATTAGCTATATGAAAATAGAATTAGGACATTAGGCAGAGAAGGCCTTGCTGACCTTGGCTGCATGCCACTGGCTGCCATTGAACCATGGGATCAACGGGCAAAAAACGTGTATTATAAATATTCCGAACCTTTTGCCATCGCGGGAACCCTAGGAGACAAAGGGCACTAAAGTGGGCGAGCGAGGAACAGAGCGCACATCATCTAAATTAACTTTCTCTGTGAACTGTTAGGGGATCAAATATGTGTTGTATGTGTTAATTGTTAGTGTGCATGAATAACACTGGACTTTGATGGGCAGAAGGCGTAATGTCTGAAGTAACAGTCTAGAAAATAAGTATAAATTGCAGCTTATCGTCAGTTAATTACTTGCTCTTTAAACATAATTTGAGTCGTTTTGGCCCTGGTATTGCGGTGATTTATTTCCTCTTCCATCTCTCACTCATTTCGCCCCTCCGTCTGAGTAATGGCTGACGAGTTGTGACGATGAGCTGTGATTCCGTCAAGTGGTAAGTGCCACGGAGCACTTTCCTGTCACACAATTTTGGATCTGAGTCTGATCTTTCTTTTTCTCCCCTGTAATTCAACTGCGAACTGGAGAGGAGTGTGCTAAAAGTCTACTCCGCGTTCTCAAGTGGAAGAAAGAGCACTCTATCCACAACTCGTTTAGACATTAACCTCAAAAAGTCAAGTGCGCTGTCAGGAGCGGCGCCGGTGCAGGTGCGAAGAGGAGAAAATAGAAATGTTTTGCTTTGTAAGAGACTCTCCAGCTATGGAGTGTAAATTGATATACTCAACAATCCGCAAATCTAATATTGACTTAAAGCCGAGATGTTAGAGCTTTTAACAATGTTGTGCCTTTGGAGTTTTGACTCATCCACACATGTTTGAGTAATCTTTTAACCTTCTTTTAACCTTCCATGGTAACTATTCTAAGTGTAGAAGGTTCGCGTCCTGACCACTGCAGCTCAGCACACACTACAAGATCTTTTAGCATGATTTTGCCATAATTTTCAAGTCTTCCTGAGTTGTGGCTAGTTGAAGGCAGTTGCACAGGGTCGTGTCTCATTGTGCTGATCTTGTTATGTGGGCGGAAGAAAGACGCAACTAAAACACAGTCGCAGGAAATCAAACATGTTTGATTTTGGACACTCAGGAGAAGCGTGGGTGATTTTACCGTCCATAAAGTGACACACAGAATGCAGCGGCCAATGACGGTGAAATACAGACAGAAAAACACCATTGCTGCCTCCATTTTCATTTACCTGCATTCCGCTTCTTTGTGTCATAGACTTGTACTTCCATTTTACAGAACTATGAACAAGTTGAAGACTCGTAGCCTGCAGCACTGAACTGTGTTGTTGTGACAGCAATCACATGACACTGTTGACCAACACACCATGTTTCCCACGCTCAAAAACATAGGCCTATCTTTGCTAATCTGGGGTCAGTTTTCTTCTCTAAGGAGAGAAATGAAGCAGGAGAGAGGACAAAGACGCACCGCTGTGTTTTAAAACATTCTCAGTTGTTTTGTGTGAAACAACACGCTAAATCCAGTCGTGTAGTGTGGAAGAATGGGGACTCCTCACAAAATCTTTAAAGACTAAAAAAATCGCGTACAGTAGTCTGTGCTGAGCTTGAGAAGATTTATCACCGGAAAATTGTATCAAGTAGCTGCGCTGATGGATGCCTCTTTATTTGTTCTTGTACAAAACAAATAAAAGCGGAGACAAAACGCACCCCTGTGGTGAACCAGATGAAAAGCGAAATAAACCCCCTTTAAATAGTTCAAACTACTTCAACAATTGCATATTTGTGATTGAATAATCTTTGCTCAGTGGGTCTTAAAGCTGTGGAAAAGCAATTTTTAAATCAGGTCAAATGCCAGCTTCACTGGGCGTCTTTGGCACGCAGTACAGGTTACAAACGACCTGCTCACATCAAACTTACAACTGAAACCCAAGGATTTCTGACTTGCTAGATATTTGTGGTGAGCCTTGGGGTCCTGGCACTGCAGCAAGCGGTTGAAAGCAGCATGTACACTGTAGGTGGAAAGAAACTGAGCGCAGAGGTGAATGCGGGCATCAAACTGCCTCGCCGCTAACTGTAAAATGGCTTCCCTGCAAAAGCTCAAAGTTGCTCATAATCATCGTATTCCGAATCCTTTAGAAAAGTCTGTTTACGGAATGAATGAATATCTTTCTGATTTAAGATTCTAAAAAATGATTAACAGAGCACATGGGCTGACAAGTACTCTACTACGCTCTAGAGGGATGTTTTGTTTAGGAGTTAATAGTGTTGTTACTTTTTCATTCTTAGGTAATCCACTCAAGGTCTAAATAGCACAAGGACAAGGACAAGGCTGGCTAGTGGCATAAATATTCCGTCAGCTCACTGCTTTTAGTTAACCAAAAGTGATTTTTATTATTTAATCAAACTAGGACGTTCAAGGACTTTCTACCTCGTCTGCAAATAACTGGTCCTTGGGATGTGAACATACTAAATAAGAGCTCCTAGATTGAAAAAAAAAAATAATAATTCTGGACAATTCCATTAAGACCTCAGATATTAAATTGTAGCTTTTGTCCGCGTATTCGCAATTTATTTTGTCTTTGTCTCCGGAAATTAGCAGATTGACAACCTATTATAAAAAGGTCAAAAGTGAAATTGAAATGATACAAAATAGACTTTTGGCGGCTTTATTTTTGTTACTTCGTCAAAATCATAGTTATATGCAGTGTAGCAGTGCAGCAAGGGTGCCTTGCGTCTCCAAGCAAAAGTTCACATGGGGCCATATATTATATGTTTATTGTATTGAGGCCATCATAAACATGCTTTAGTATTATCTATACTGTGTCCGTGGCATTGATTCAGACGAGTTGTGAAGGAACTAATCAAAACCAGAGTCAAACATTTCTAAGTCATTTGTATTGCAATAGGAGTCCATTAGGAAAACAACAGGTCTCTGTACACACAGTACAAGCTACAAAACATAATTTCACCTCACTGCATTAATCTTGTAGCTTACAATTTATTGGAACATTTGTCAAATTACAAAGCAATCTTAAAATGCACGCTCCGTTAAAGGTGCATTATGCAACATTTTATGTGGAAAAAAACTTTGATATCTGTGCATATTTGACCTTTCAGTGACCCAGCGGCTGTATGGGTGGTTAGCTTAGCGGCTTTCCTTTCCATCCCAGTGGCTCCTATGATGCTTCAGGATCAATTTTTACTTCAGGTTTTTTCAGATTCCTGGTAGGTTTCTAGAATGGAATGCATATGTAACCATGGATACGGTTCAGTCTGCAGGGAAAACCTAATAACAATTGACTCTTTGCATAACTTGATTTGATTTTGATTTATTTGAGTGATTATTTACATTATTTACATCAGCAATGTTGCAGTGCAGAAAATAAAATAAATAAATAAAGTAACAAAAACTCAAAAGGAGTAGGCCGAAGCAAGAAAGCTTATAAGTGCCTACCCCCATCTTCAAAATTAATTTACATTCCGGTTACAGTGATACAAGCAGCATCTCGCGCCTTCATACAATACAACACTTTACATTACAAATTCCTGAATTACACAATTGCGATTTTCCGCTTTAACCTTACGAAACAGCAGCATTGCTAAAGAAAAGCAGTGAAGTGCTCACTGCACTTCACTGCAAAAACTTCCTGTTTTGCTCCAGCACGCCAACATAAAAGCACACAGCTCATCTCATTGATTAGTTCAGCAGGTACTTGCAACATTACAGGAATATAATTAAATACACACATTTTAAGGGTTTTGTCTGTTAATAGTTAGGCAGAAAGAAAGTTGAACTAATGAACTAATGAATAAGACGGTGCTTTTATTTTGGTGTGCTGGATTGAAGCAGAAAGTCCCTTCTTGGGCGGCGTTGTTATGATTTGAAGTTATGAGTCATTGATCCTGCAACTTAAATAAAATTGATCCTGAAGCGTCATAGGAGCCACCGGGACGGAAAGTGAAGGCGCTAAGCTAACCGCCCATACAGCCGCTGGGTCACTGAAATGTCAAATACACACTAATGTTTTTTTTTACGTAAAGGTGCATTGTGTGCCTATAGGGAGGTTCCACTTGCGACCACGACTCTAAACAAAAAAAAACTCCACAAAACCACAAAGTATCACACTGCAGATTTGTTTAATGAAATGGTAAAACTCACCACGAAGTCACAGAGGCTGATTCCGAAACTGTTAAATTATAGCCTCTAAGTACTAACACTAGCAACTAATCCTTAACCTTTCATGGGGTCAACTGTTAGATCTCTATGCAGTTAGTGAACTTTTGCTTCAGCAGCATTTGCCCAATTCCACCGTCCTTACCCAGGGTGATGTTGGAAGTGACATCACCAACAGCTGTTCTTTTTCTTTAAGGATATTGGCAGGTAAACAAAAGCGCATACCGCCACCTACTGTAGTGCATATGCAACAACATAGTGTCCAAATAAAGACATTTAAGGAGAAAAACAAACCAAAAAAAATCCAAATGAGCCATCATATTTTCCTTTAGCCTTATTTTATCTCATCATAAAGCTACAGTATGCAAATTACCCATGCGGCTTAAGTTTCTACTAAATGAAAGCAAAAGCACAAACTGCCTTCATTTAGGCCATTTACTGAGGAGGCTCTTTAAAACACTGACATGTGACTGTGCTCTGATGACTCTAACATGTATTTCGTCACTTTTATAAAGTTTGGCTTGTGCAGAATCTTACATATTTTTTTAAATTAATTGTGCACCTGTCAATCAACAGTGGTTGCGCATGAAGAATCACTCGAGGGTGGGGTCGAGGTGGGGCCAGGGGGGCGGACATGCGGCGCGCGGTGGCTTATGGGATGGCACATGGCTCCTAATCTCCAGTGAGTTAGCATCAGAGATCCATATGCTAAAGTGGCTATGATAGTTAGCATGGAGGCTCCTTTTCCTAACTCCTTCCTAACTGACAGCCCAATTCGGACGCTTCTTGTCATGGCGGACGCTGACGCACATCCGGTTTGGCGTAAGACCTCTTACCAATTTAACGGTTTCGGAATCAGCCAGAGATGTAGAGTGAGAACAGAAGTCCCCAAAACAAGTTCAGTCCCTTCTGTGAAAATCAGAAGCTAAATACCACATTACCACATTACAATATTAGCAAATGTAATGCGGTGGCACCATGGGTAAAAAGATATCTTAAGAAATTGGCACCACTACTCATTATAAGTCAATACTAGGCAGCCATGACTCACTAAAACATGCCTACAGGAGAGACGGTGTAACTGCAGCACCATAGTTATCAGGAATACGGCGTCAGGTGAGTATTTGTGTCAATGTGGGGGGCCCCAGCAGCTGCGCCTTTGGTTATACCCCAACCTCTAAAACAAGCCTCACCCCGCAGAAATGTTCTCTCCAAGAAAGTATTCCCATGTAGCTCGCAGTCATTTGAGCGCTACGGATTGCAGCTTTTCTCATCTATCAGATTCGAGTCAGTGGCCCCTACCTGCCTCACCCGTGTTGCCGCGTGTGATAAGTGCGGAGTGATCCGTCCTAATGTAGGGCTGTGGGCGCTGTCCGTGCTGCTGCCGCCTTATCTCGCTCACTGTTCCCCGTTTTGATGGATGATGAGGAGCCGCGAGCTTCGGGGGCGGATGAGACTGAGGGAGGCACACAGTGGTGGACTCGGGCGTTTGAAGAATGAGATTTGTCAAATCTGTCAGTAATATGAAAGATTGTTTGGCGAAAAAATAATGATTTCAATGTGTTTATTAGGACAATGCAATGAGATTGTCCCGTTTAGTCCAGTGTTGTGATTTTATCCTGTTTTAGACTTGTTAGGTATGGTGTTTTCTGGTTTATTCGAAGTTATGTCCTCTTCATTTCCACTCAAGCAGCAGTAATACGCCAGACACGTTTTTGTTACCTCCACAGCTGCAGGGACAGACCAGTAAATTTCCATCATGACAGTTTCATTCTGTTTAAACCCGAGCTGCGTTGTCTTATGAGAAAACAAAACCTAATTCCAGACAACGAATATTACACAGGAAGCGCTCTCTCTGACACCAATCAGTCATTTTTTGGCACAAGTCAATTAAACACAAAGGTTTTGGAGAATCGTACTGTAGTGAGTGCTCGTCTTTTCCATCCATCTTTGACGTTTCTCCGTGGTATTTTTGGTGGAATAATCTCTTCGTCTGCTCAGTGCTTCACAGGTAAAGAACCTCTCTCTCTCTTGCTGTCTTGTGCTCTTCTTCTTTTTTGCCCTTGAGCCTGTTATCCTTTTGTCCGTGCAGTCCAGGTTCAGATCTGCTCTCTGCCGTCTCTAACAATTACAGCCCATCTCTGAGTTGACTGTTTTGCAAGAAAATGATGGGAAAACAGCCTGAAAGTTTATGCTAGATCGTTAATCATCAGTGCGAATAAATAACGAGTCAGTCTCTCTTGGTTTTGCACATCCTTGCTTGTGCTCTCGCTTTATATCGACCTGCTGCAGTTGTGGATTGAAGTGTCAGGTGTGGAAACTTGGTAATAATTAAAACACATGTGCATAATGCATTTTTATCAATAAAGCGATTTTCAAGACACTCAAATATGCTGTACAGAGAGTTAAAAAGAAAGAGCAACTAATAATGCAATCAAAGAAGAGGAATGAAGCATTTTAAAGCAGTACTAAGTAACGTGTTTACCTTAATAAATCCTTTCCGTGGTCCCTGTGGGGGTAATACAAGTGTTAATGGATGATTGGAGGGTCTTTCATCTCCCTCTGGTGTCTCTGGCCAGAAAACCATGCTGCAACTTGACTGCCACCGGGCGGAGCAACCAATACACACTAATAGAATCACGAAGAAGAAGCTAACAGGCTAACGGGCAAAGCTAACTGTGGGCTAGCGCCACTTTAAACAGTATTTACAGCCAAGTTTGAGTGAAAAAAATATTCCAATTGTATAACTGGATGTACAACACCCCTCTCTCCTTCACCTTTTCTGTCAGCGTAGTATTTACTCTCCGAGACATTTAATAAGTTAAAAAATCGTAACTTGCTAAGACACCTGCAGTTGCGCTTATGGCCTCTAGGGGCAAGAGTTACTTAGTACTGCTTTAATGGTAGCATCCCTAAAGTGAATAATTTTTGTTTATACCACCCCCTACTGGAGCTTCCTGGTCAGTCTAAGTCAAAAGACTGGCTTCGGGGAGGCCGGCCGATATATCGGGCAGTCGATATATTGGGTCAATATTTGGGTATTTTACAATAATCGGCTGTTGGCCGTTTATAAAGTGATAGACTTCCCGTTTTTTGCATTAGAAGTTCAGTCAGAGCTTTAAAATGAGCCCTCCCACTACTTCCTCGGCCTCAGAGGAGCGGAGAAAAATCGCGGTGAAAATCGGTCACAAGTTTGTACACCTATTTTATATATTTTATGTTGCAGACTTTTACTGATCATTTTGGAACCAAGAGCAATAGAGACTTTTTGTTTTGGAATCTGCTGATTCCTGTCTTTCAAATGAGCTCCCTGTGAATTATCTACTAAACATGAATATGTTATGCCTCTATGCCTCTAATAAAGCGGCTCCGCTGTCACAGTTCAACACTGACACATTTTCAGTTTAGAAGCTTCATACACAGGATTGTAGACGAGACATTTTTAAAAAATATCTGCTGGTATTTCGGCATCGAAAAACCCAGATCGATAGACCTTTATGATTTAAAATTAAATAAAGAAAAATGACACTATTTTGAGCATGTTTTGTTTAAAGGGAGGGTGTTATGCAAAACTTTTTTGAGGTTTCTACGATGTTACAAACAGATTAGGAACTGTGCTTTGACCCACTCGCGCATCTTTAAGTAATCGTTGAATCCTCTCCAGTGACTGTTCTTCTCCTCCTGAGGCCCTATGTGTTCATGAAAGGCTTTCCTCACCTCTCCGTAAAAACACTTGCCATAGCTTCACTAAACTGACTATAATAAAAAATAGTCAGTTTAGTGAAGCTAAGGCAGTGTTTTTCATTGTTCTCTTTTTATTGACAGGTGAGTGGGTAGGGCTCATGGAGATATCGTGTTAAAATCAGGAAGTGAAACAAATGGATAGTTTTGTTTCAGCTGTTTGAGATCAATATTGCATTTTCTAAGACAGTGATAAAGATGTGTTGGCGATTGTTACCAAAAGCAAAAGCATAAAACCTGCTCTTTAAAACAGTCATTTGGGAACCTCTGTGCCATCCAGGTTATCAATTGCCCGTCATCTATTATTAAAAAGCATAACTCCACCACTGGCGCAGCACTGATCCAGGAAATCTAAAGTCACTGCATTAAAAATCACTCAGCAGTAACTTGATTCCTGAGACGGAGTTTGGACACAGATACAAAGCAATAGAAAGTGTTTTTGTGATTTAATCCCTGTAATGTAAGACGATTATATTTTGTGCAGGCCGACAGTCACCCTTCAGTTCCGAGGCCTCAGCACAGAACGTCTTTGACAGGCTCCCGACACTCCAATCTCATTATGTAAATACAGTGGAGGAAGGGGAGAGTCAGGAGCTCAGGGGCACTTCATGGACGCGCCTGCTCTCAAGTCGAAAAAACTTTAGGTTGTACAGTCAACAACATTAACATTTTAAGGGCGGAATTGTTTTCCCTCTCGGTTGACACTGTTAATTGTGGTCAAAGCTTTCGAACTTTCCTAACATCCCAATTCTTGAATTCTTGTGACGTGTATGTGATCTCCTGCCTGAACGGGATACGTCTTGAATGTGTCGCTCATGCGCAGTAGACGAAACATTGCACTTTTGTATGTGGAAGTAATAATAGAAGCACAGCTGTGCAGACCTGGAAGTGTTTAAGTTGTGGGAAGTTAACGGAGCCGATCCATTAATTACTTATCATTTTAAGAAGGAAGAGAGACAGTGTTGTACAGTGGACAAATGCACCTGTTGTTTTCCAGTTCGCTCCTATTTACTTTAATGCAGAATGAATGGCATTTGTATAGTCTGACAGCTCAGCTCAGAAGAAGAGAGCTTTATGTATAGCACCTTTCACAGACATGGTCACAAAGCGCTTTACATGAGACATTTTGCATTCACTCCATACTCGGTGGTGGTAAGCTACATGTAGCTTCAGTTTCCCCTGGAGAGACTGACAGAAGCGCTGTCGCGACTGCACACATCTGCGCCAACGGTCCCTCTGACATCATCATTCATCCTGGCCTATTGTACATGTTTTTAGTGGTAGGGAAACCTACACAGACACAGGGAGAACATACAAATTCCACACAGAAAGGCCCCGTCCAGGTGGGAATTGAACCCAGGACCTTCTTGCTGTGAAGCACGAGCGCTACCGTGTCGCCCCATTTGCATCGCATAGATCACGTTGTTTCCACGATAAATGCGAACTGGCCGTTCAGACTGAAGTCGCTTTGCAACAGATCAGATCTCCATGTGGCCTGGGTCGCATTCGAAAACATCGGATCTGTGTCGTTCAGACAGTCATGAAAAGATCAGTTACAGTTCGCATACCAGGCCAAAAAAATTGGGCCCCTTCAGCCTGCAGTCTGAGTGTAGCCAAAGAGGAGCTACATTTAATAGGTAAACAGGCTGTTACCATAGTCTCCTGCTTATAAGTCAAGTGCTCTCCTTTAGAGCTAAGCGAGAGGAACGCCGCACATATTAATGTAATAATAGAATGAGAGGAAAAAAAGAGAAAAAAGAGGATTCATTTTGTAAGTTGGGGAAATTCGCCTCCGTGCCCGAAGATTTAGGTGGGTGCTCGAGCCCTGCAGCACCCACGGGATCGGCGCCTATGGCTATTGGTGATTTTATGTTAGTCCTAGTTCTTCCTTTCTCTAATTTCCCTCTGTAACTATGAACAAGCGACGTTCCTGACCGCTCCTCCTCTGCGCCGTACCTTCTTTCTTTCTGCAGGTGTGAGTACGTTCAATTCAGTTCAATCAGCTCCATTGTCAAATTTAGTATCTCACAATCCATTGATGCAAAAAGACAATCGTTAAAAGATCGATATGAAATACACAAGAATCCAGTAAAGTAGACACGTGTTTCAGCACATGCGCTTTGCTTTGGTGTTCCAGTTCCAGTGCCGTAGAGTGGAAGGTGTAAGCGGAGAATAGAGAGGACAGATCCACACGGACTCCGTCTAACGTGCAGCATGGATCGCAGCTTCACTACAGTCTTGTTTGTAATGAAAGAGAATTTTAAAAGTGCCGTGTGGATCTGCGGCGGCTCCGGTCTGCCGATTTATTGGTTTAAACTGAGGCTGCAGCCCAAAGGGTAAGAGGAATTGTCAATAAGGTAGCCAATGGATTGCTCAAACAGATCTCTTAAGCCCAGTCTCCACTTGTGTGCCGGAGTTGAGTTGCAGTTCTGCCCCAGGTTTTCTCATGCTTCGGGTTTATCTCATGCTTCGGGTTTATCTCATGCTTCGGATCTCTCATATGGACGTGTTTGTGGCTCCGTCTGGACGCCTGCAGGGTCTCACGCTGTGGACGAGCGGACTTCACTGGAACACATCACTTTACATAAGGCTTCCACTCTAAAGCCTTTGTGCGCGTCAAGCTTCTGTAATTCCCAAATGCTTTTAACTGCAATTTCATCATCAAGAAACACGGCTGGAGTTTTTCACCACAAACACGCTCGGTTAGCTGTCTGCTAACTGTCGTGTTAAAAAATGGATGAAAAAGAATTTGTAGGCTCATTCTATTAAAATCAAAATCATTGTTTTATTCCCTGAATTTACAATCTAAAGCAAAAGCTATGCTAAAGGCTACATGGTGATCTTCAGTGGACAGCGAGGAAGGCAGCAGGCAAGAGGGGGCGCGGCTCGGTAGCCTCGCATTTTATAGACACAGAAGTAGGCGGCTACTTGTTGAAGAACCAATCAATGTCCTTGGAATGCTTCTTCTGCTGCGCGATCTGACTCCGCATTATAACACACTGCCCCCCAGTGGATTCCAAGAGTAAGGACAACAATACAGCAATTCAATTCAAATCACCCCAAAAGCACAGATTACAATCAACACAGTTTCATATAATCATTAAAGCCTATTATAACAAAAACATATATAGAAATATTCAACATAACCGAGCCTTTATGTTTTAACAAGCCGCTGGAAGAAGAAGAAGAAGAAGAAGAAGAAGAAGAAGAAGAAGGGAAAAGATGGCGTGTGAACCCACCCGAGCCCGTTTGCTGCGTATGCTTTCAATGACTTTCGGCTTCTTCATCGTGGAGGTGGTGGTGAGCCGCATGACCTCCTCTCTGTCGATGCTGTTGGACTCCTTCCACATACTGTCGGATGTGATCGCGCTGGCGGTGGCTCTGGTGGCGGTGCGCTTCGCCGAGAAGACCCAGGCCACCAACAAGAACACGTTCGGCAGAAGGGCAAAAGCTCGCTTGATCTTGATTGAATGAATGAATACAGACCGTGAAAGCGGGGCCTCACGATCCTTCTGACTTTTTGGGTTTTAAGCAGGAGGTGTCAGAAAAGTTACCACAGGGATAACTGGCTTGTGGCGGCCAGCGTTCATAGCGACGTCACTTTTTGATCCTTCGATGTCGGCTCTTCCTATCATTGTGAAGCAGAATTCACCAAGCGTTGGATTGTTCACCCACTAATAAGGAATGTGATCTGGGTTTAGACAGGTTAGTTTTACCCTACTGATGATGTGTCGTTGCAATAGTAACTCACTCACTTTGGGAGTTTGTCTCTCCCTCCAAGGTAAAAGGAGATGCTCCCGTCAGAAGCTCGAACATTAAGATGACGAGACTCCACCAATCTACCGACTTTACATGGCCGGTCTTCCCTCTGATGATTTCAGGAGCCATGTATTATATAGTGCCACAAAATGAGTATGTCCTTTCCTTCTCTTCATCCATATTTCACTTTTCAGGTTTGAAATGTGAAATCATTTGGGGATATTTGGGATATTGTTTAAAAAAAAGAAGAAAAGAAACTCAGTGCAGCAATGAATCTGGTGCAATGGTTCTCAAACTGAGTATCCCACTGGTGGTACTCGGGCAACTTCAGATTGTAGATTTGATCCATTTTAATGTATGCTTTAGTAATGTATTAAAGTTAGGCGGTTTATGGTTTAGACCCAGTTCTGACATGATTTTAGGTTTGCTTTAAAGTGCACGTTGGGCTGAGCAGTGAAGAGGAGACACAGGCTCCAGACAACAATAAAGACTGAACTTTAGCCAGGAATCCAGATTTTTTGTGTGTGTTGCTTTCCTAATTCAGAGGATCAGATCAGACGAAATAAAGTGTGAAAAAGTCCGACATCGTGCTGTAACCCCGCGCCGTTTCTCTTCAGAATCAGAATCAGAATAGTGTTTATTGCCATTGTTTGAGAACAGGTTCACAAACTATTTTTTCTCCGTACAATCGTGCAACATAAAACGTATAACACAGAATTTAGAGAAAAAATAAGCTATACAAACTTTAAGACTATAAGGGCATGCATAAAGAAGATTAAAATAAATAAAAAATAAAGGTAAAATATGATGATGATATAAATAAGTGATATCTTCACTTTACTGTGCGGATGCCGAATTACTCCTGGTATTATTACGCCTTACAATATAGTTCCCCTTTTTATCTGCTTAGAAAATCCACATTGTTTAATTTTGTGTAATTATACTTTATGGTGTAACACTTCACGTAACCATATTTAAATAGGGAAAACGTGGAAGAGTTTGGTAGCTTCTATCTTCACCTCGTTTGGAGCTATAGAGGAGAAGAGAGAGGCTAAATGCTAACGCCGTCTGTGCTGTGTTTACGTTACATAAGGCACACGTGAAGACCAGACAGATACAAATGAACTCGTCTAAGCTCAGGTAAGAACATATCTCAGTATGTAAAAACGGTGGCCTATTCCTTTAAGTAATAGCAGCAGATCTAAGTGTGGACCTACCACCACCAAATGGCTGGAACAGGTTATAATAGTTACATTGTACAGTGGAGTGTGCGGAGTTGTTGGTCTGGTGATTTTGGGAGATCTACTTGTTCTGGTTTGAGCCGCAACACGTTTGCTTTCACGTCAAGTCCCTGAAGTTATGAACTATCACATTTCCCCTGGCGCTGCCTCTACCGTCGGCATGACAACGCTTCATTAACGCGGTGGAAACAAAGAGAAACTGATTTCCAGAAACTCCAAAAGGCATAGACCAACCCTTCCTTTACTGTACCCCCCCCCCGCATGTACAGCCTATTACACCCTGCTGGATGGTATTTAAATCAAGTGATGCACATAATTCATTAATCCTCAGGAACGAACAGCTTGCTCGAGCGCATAACATTAATAACGGGGTAAAGTTGCGTTCCACAGCAGGAAAAGCGCAAATGTGCACAAAGGTGTCAGAGATTTATGACTTTCATAAGGCGCTACTGTATGTAAGCTTAAAGCATATGCAGAGATTGTAATGACCTTCGCCCCCTATTTCCGAGATTTCATTATCCCTTTGGCAACGAGGAATGTTAAGCAAGTTTATACACTTGCATTCAGAAGTGTATAAACCCATTTCAGTCATTTTCCTTAGCGCCTTCTCTGACAGCAATTGTCACATTTCATGCTTGGAGCTTCTTTTCGTCTTTGCTCAAGGAAGACATTACGCTAAATCCACTTTGTAGCTGTTTTAACCATATTACCATGTTGTTCCTTCTTCAAAAATATACTGTTTTGAACCAAGGCGAGGCACATTTCGTACACAAGGAAACTCAATGCGCCTACAATTGACACAAGTTGGGAGTAATCTTTGAATCTTTCACAGCATAAAACGATGCCACTCGGCGTCTAAAAGCAGTACAAAATTGGCCTCTTTAGTTTGTCTCGCTCCAAACTTTGCACAAGTGACACTCAGATGTCAGCGTGACATAATCATCATAAATAGATCGCTGATGTGAATTAGGAACCAAAAACATTTCTTAGGTCGCATTCACAACCCCCTCTTGATCCGAATCCGGGCCCGTTTGCTGGGATAGTCCGGTTCGTTTGAGGTGAACGTGCAAACAGACTCTGATCCGGGCCAAAGAAGCGATTCCTGGTTCAGCTGAAAACGTGGGTCTCGGCCCGGTTCAAACTCGAACTCTGAAGCGGATCATTTGGTTTGTGAACGCAACTGAGCCAGAGAGCGGAAAACAAAACCAAGAGGCGAAAGTTGCAGGACGTTGTGCGTCTGATACAAACAAAACAAACGAGTTACGCAAAGACAGAACAGAGCGGAGACAATCACAACATTCATTATGGAATGTAAATGAAAACGCTTGTGCAGACACGTTACAGCTAACAGTTAATACAAAATATACACCAAAAGCCATGACTCGTAAATATGAGGCAGAAACCTTTGATATAAGCAGCACCAGAGGCCAGAGAGCAGAGCCCTGATCAGATCATTTTTACTACCTTGCTCTGCGTCTGTTTCCCTCGGACAGTCGTCATAAGTAGTTTTTGAGGTCTCTGTCCGGAGCCTTCGCAGTGTCATGTGAAGAAAAAATATCTTTGGGGTCCGCCAGTCCTGCTTTAGTCCTGCTTTAGTCCTGCTTTAGTCCCGCTTTAGTCCCGCTTTAGTCCTGCTTTAGTCCTGGTTTAGTCCTGCTTTAGTCCTGCTTTAGTCCTGGTTTTGCCTCGTCTGGCATCATCTCATCTCATGACGAGTATCGGCTCATTTATCTCCCATTTCGTCCGTAAAAAGATCTGTGCGTTCTGAGCGTAGTTACTGTCACTGTCATATTAAAAAGTGCGTAAAGAAAAATCAACACAGCCACAGTCTGATACCGCTCCATTTTGTAAACAAACGACGGAACAGGAACTGGAGTTTAATCGACCAATTAGAGAAGAGTGTTTCTTGTTCACTGTTTTTCCTGTAGACTGTTTTGCTGCAGCGCCCCCACAGGCTGCAGAGGAGCTCTGCATTTACGTAGAATGTTGGTTCGATTGATAAAAAGAGTTGTGAACGCAAACCGTGGCAGTTGGGAAGCTGAAACAATGTTGCAACTTTGGTCCCCAATCGAACCGAGTCCCAGGTGTGAATGCCGTCTTTGTTGTTGTCACTGCTCTGTTTTGCTTTTCAATTTGCCTATAAACTCAAGTTTCTTACACAGTCCTGGTTTAGTTTAGCTCTGGGTTTTACAACCGGTGTAAGTCCTGGTTTAGTCCTGCCGCAGACCGAGGCTGGGCCATCTCTATTACAAAGGTTTCGTACGTTATAGCTTTGCTTCTCTTTAAGTTATACCTACAGTATAAGTTATAGCTTTTCGTTGCTTCATTTGCGCTGAAGCGGCTCATTATCTGCAAACACGTTCATGTTGCCTTTTGTAGACTCGCTGCGGGTCATACTGACATCTGGAGAGAAAAAGAACCGAAAGTTGGCACCGAAAGAATTTTATTTTTTCGATACCACCCCTGACCGGAGCTTTTCGGTCGGTACCAAGTAGGCACTGTTTAACGGTGCCCTTCCTAAAATAGATTAGCTTGGATGTAAAACGTGTGTTTAATTTGCGACCATCTCCAGTGTAGAGAGAGCAATCAAACACTACGGTGGAGGCTCATAGGGTTAAGTTTCTCTCGGCTGAAACTGCGGTGGAATCCACACACCATCGCCTGCTGTTTGCGCTAATGTCGCTCCACAGTGGGCTGCAGTCGGGTCATGAACAGTTACACACAGCGCTTTGTTGTTTTCCTCCTCGTTACGCCGCGAAAAATGTAGCACCGGCTTTTGATCTGGGGGCACAAAGCGGCAAAGTTTACACAACAAGCGCGCAGATGTGTGCGAGTGTTTGTGCGCGCGCGCGGAGGGAATAATCCGGTTATTTTGTCAGTGACACTTTAATATTAGGCCTATCCATTTAAGTAACAAGATTGCGGCCCTGTTTACTCAGAAGTGCAGCGAGGTGAGGAGGATTAATGCCACTTATATAACACATTACTCAAGATTAATGAAAGAGTCACTGCGAGGGTTCACGTTTTAAGAATTTGATGTTAATTTGGAAGGCAGGGGCGAGTGTTGCTCTATGGAACGGATGAGGCACAATGTTTAAAAGCGAAAAATATTCAGATAATATTTTCTCTTGTCTTATGTTATGCTTTATTCAGGATTTTAAAAGTAGTTATTTTAAATTGAATAAAACAATATACATGAAACTGCAGTCATGAAGCATTTATAACTTCAGTTTTATGGTTGTGAGTAAGGGCTGCAAGGTTTATCGATATCGAATCGCAATCGAGGTTTTGACTGAGCGTTTGTTTTTCTTCTGTCTCTGACATTTGAGTGATAGATGTTCACTGATCAGACTTGTGGAGGCTCTGATCTCAAGTTCAGCTGCAACAGAGAAAAGGTTTGAGTTTCCATAAAGTGTTCAGATAGACGCTTTGTGATTCCATCCTGGACTTATTTCAGTCACGTGGCTGTCCCCCAGAGGTACTCTGACTGTCGGGGAAACTCCTCCAGAAGAGGGCGCTGTCCACATAAAACCAGATCTTTAGTAATAAGTAGATTATTGTGTATTGTTCGAATGTGGTAGCCTGGCTATCCCCACACTAAATATCACATGTTATATTTAGAGAGATGTGGTTTTACAATTGTCCATAGCCGTTTATTGGGCGCTACGAATGTCTGTCATACGCCTCTGCACGTAGCCATAGCCAATCGTATCATCGTATCAGGTGACGTATGACGTACCCGCTTTAAACTTTCGAGCTAAACTATTTAGAACACGGTCTAAAGCCTGAGCAAAAGATGGTGTCGTGTCTGCTGCTGTCATGATGGATCCGTAAATAAACTTTTATTTATTTATCCGTAAACAAACTACAAGCTTCCGTATGTCGAATAGCGCGTCATCGTCTTACCGTCCCTCCTCGTTCTGTGATTGGTCCCCAAATCCATGCAAAGATTTCGGCCATGGTCCCCAGGCTGCTGTGAAGCTTGAAATGATTCGAGCGCACACAGCAGCATGGAGATTCCCAGGCTACGAATGTGGGGCAATTTGAGCAAGAATATGTCGTTTTTATTTTATTTTATTTATTGGTTTATTTGGTTGGGACAGTGCATGTTAATGACAGCCTAAATGTAACATGACTTCCTTCACTCATCATTTTAGAGGTTTAAAATCTAAAACATCGCAAATTGAAACGCAATCGCAATATTTGTTTGAAAAATGGCAATTTGGTTTTGTGTCAAAATTGTGCAGCCCCATTGGGAGTTACCACTAGGAGTGGGCGAGTGCGTAGACTGTAAAGTAACATGTGCACTAACCCCTTTGCAAAAATACATGCAATAATCTCTGTATCTACGTCACTTTATCAACCACTTGCACTATGACTGTAAACCTGCACTGCTAATACTGACATTTTTTTGTTATAGTCTGTTTATTTTATTTTTTACTGTTTATACTTTTTGCCCCCCTCTATTTGCTATCTAACTGTTTGCACATTTCCTGTCTATCCCGCACACCCTGAGTGTCTCTGAGAGCTGAAAGTAACAACTGAATGTCTCTCTTATCTTGATATGGCAAAAAATACATTGTAAAATCACAATTTCTATCACAATTGTTTCTATATATAATGACAATTTAACTTAAATTACACACTGAAGAAGAAAAAAGATTGATTGAATATACTCATTTATTCAACTTTGTGATAACACAGCGATAATATACACCGACCTGTAGCAAAGTCACTCAGCAAATTAGAAACACAATAAAACTCCAGACAATAAAAGTAGAAGTAAACCAAAGATTAACAGTTTGGTAAATACTTCTTGTCTGTTG
This sequence comes from Neogobius melanostomus, assembly GCA_007210695.1. Taxonomy (NCBI): domain Eukaryota; kingdom Metazoa; phylum Chordata; class Actinopteri; order Gobiiformes; family Gobiidae; genus Neogobius; species Neogobius melanostomus. The sequence goes on from VHKM01000376.1 coordinate 1,997,095, forward strand.
CTAAGTGAGGGATCCTTTTCATGCCCTGTCGCTGTCGGAGTCTTAGTAAAGCGATTACACGCAGTGAATTTTATTGCGTAAAAGGCAAACGGGAAGCAATTAGTCACCATTAGGCGACTTGACAATAAGGAACTGAGATTTGGACAAGCATTTGTGAACACAGTCCACGATTTAAATTAGGCAAAAAGGACGACGGACTCGGTGGCGACTCGCTCCTTCGCACACGTGTGTCAGGGTAAATAAAAACACAGTGGGATCCTCGCACAGAGCAGTTGGGGGGAAAGACACTGACATAAGTACTGCTGAATTAGAAAGAGAACGCTGGGTTTAGGCTCGCTGCCAAATGAGTAGCTTGCATTAGCGTGCGACATTGCTTAGACAGTTTGTGGCTTACGTTTCCTTCACTGACAGTAGCAGGAAACGAGTCAACTGTGCAGAAAGTGCTTTCACAGATCGCCTACCAAAACCCGCCTACCACATAATGGCTGATCAGCTTCCATCATTTTTTCCCCAATAAGTCTATGGGAAAAATGAATGGAATTTAGCTCCTCTATCTGGACTAGATGAGCAGGACTGTGGAGACACAAAGCCTTTAGTTGAAAGCGTGCCTTGCAAACAGTATTTTTAGTCTTTACTTTAATCAGTTTCAGTCCAATTAACCTCAATCACCTCCGCTGATTACAGTTAGGCATTGTTTATTTATTTATTTGAGGCTTGTCACTTAAAACGTCAAAGATGGGTCTAAGAAGAGAAAAAGGAGAGAGCGAAAACAAAAAGTAAACATGGTCGAAAGGGAGTGGGAAGAAGTTAATTACGTACAACATATTTATTCCCATCCCTGAGCCCATTCAGTGATTCAGTTTAATGAAAAATATTCATGAAAATCAATTTACAGCCTGGATCAAGATATAATTAACGATAGGTTGTACGCCGGTCAATAGGTTGCTTTCATGTTCTAACCCTAACCCTGACTGAAAGTCCTTTCTATCGGCCAACATCCCGCACATGGTTTTGAATATTGTCACCACTTTGTCACACATTTATGAGGAAATAATTAGACCATAGTTACAATGTGCTGGAAGAGATGGTTTTGGAACTTTGTGAGAGTTTTTGTTTCATGTGAATCGGGCCTGGAAATTTAGAGATATGAGCAATGAGCATGGCTGTTACCATAGTGACCGCCATGGAAGTTTCAGTTGCTCCGCCTCAATAGGTGGCGTTCACGATTTAGAATGTGATGATGTCATAATGTCAGGTGGAGGGCAGGGGCCATATAACTCTATGGGAGAAATACAGTTTTTGTAAGAAATCTCCTAAACTAAAATTGACAAATGTTTTGCTCATCAGTATTTGATAGTGATTGGATTAAGAAACCTGTGATATTATTTTTATGTCTGAAAGTCCTTTCTACTGGACAACATCACGCTCATGTTTCTGAATATTGTCACCACTTTTTGACACCTTTCAGGGAAAATAATTAGACATTTGTTCACATGTGCTGGAAGAGGAGACAATGAACTTTGTGACAGTTTTTGTTTCATGAGGATTCTTCCAGTAATGACTGTGATATGAGCCAAAAACAAAGACATTAAAATCTGCATTTTGTCAGTTACTGCAGTTACCATAGTTACCGTCATGGAATTTTCAGTTGCTCCACCTCTATTTAAAACTATGGGCTCTTTAGAATGTTGTGATGTCACGTGAACGCTACCTATTGACTCTGTGCATAACTTCAAATCATAACAACATTGCCCAAGAAGTGACTTTCTGGTTCGATCCAGCACGTCAAAATAAAAGCACACAGCTCGTCTCATTGATTTGTTCAGCAGGTACTTGCAACATTACAAGAATATAATTAAATACACACATTTTAAGTGTTCTGTCTGTTAATAGTAAGGCAGAAAGAGAGTTGAACTAATGAACTTCTGAACTAATGAATAAGATAGTGCTTTTATTTTGGTGTGGTGGATCAAAACAGGAAGTCACTTCTTGGGTGGCGTTGTTATGATTTGAAGTTATGCAATTTTAAACAATAGGCTCTTTGGAACGTTGTGATGTCACGTGAACTCAACCAGCCACGCCCCTATAGTAGCTCTTATAGATAAGGTATGGTAATGTATACTTTTGTCTTGTGCATTTGACCAATCCCTCGATGCCGCTGGGGCAACTTGTAAGAAGCAGTGGTCGACGGCAGGGCCGCACCCGGGGGCCAAGTTTAGTTGTAGGGGAAACCGGAGTACCCGGAGGAAACTTATGCAAACACGGGGAGAACATGCAAACAAAAAGGCCCTGTCCAGATGGGAATCGAACCTGAGACCTTCTTGGTGTGAAGCGCCAACCACTGCGCTGTACATTATCTCCTCCTTCACTCTACCTTCGGAAAATGCATCCAAGCTTTTTTAAAGCTGACGTCTTTATTTATAGCTTTTAGCCATGTCATAACATAATTCCCATTTTGAAAAACCTACCTGTCGTATTTTGCTTTACTTTGGTCATTTCATCTACTCTTGAAGCACTTGGATTTGTATTTTGGGGATTTTCTCCCATAAGATAGAACCTGGAAATGTCAAGTGCATTATTAATCACTGGACCAGTTAGCTAAAACACATGCTTATATAGATAGATATAAGATCTTTATTGTCTGCAGTGGAGGCAGAAATTCATCTTTGACACGTCTTAAAAGGCATTCAATCATTAAAAAAACAAACCAATTTGCACACAATACAAATACATGTACATATACTGTACAATGATGCTGATGCTACTTGCTCATGGTTTTTAGTGCAGATAGGATCAATGTTTTTTTGTGAGGATATTTATTTCCTAGTGGGAACTTGTATCTTCTGCCTGAGGGGAGCAGTTGGAATTGTGAATGCAAAGGAAGGCACTGATCAGGTCGGCTTTCCTGGTCACTGCCCGCTCGTAGAGGTCACTGGTATTTGCATGAACCACTATGCAACCACTATGAGATGCAGACCAACACAGTTCTAGGTCATAACGTGTCTTCTCCACACAGAGACATTATTTTAGGTTATAAAGTGTGAAATATCAATGCTGAGGTGGCCGATGATGGTATGTCCAGTTTGAACAACAGTCCTGCCCTTTAGAGCCATCAGGGTCGGGGAAAAATGGCTCCACAGTTTAAAATTCCACTTCACCCTTTCCCCTCGGCCGTAGGAAACGGCTTCTCTGCCAAACTGTCAATCAGTGTAGTGTGCCCCTGGTGTCATCGCAGCTCAGAGCTCAGCCAAGCAGCTCCAGTCTGACAGACAGGTTCAAGGAGGAGAGGGCTTTGAGGAGAATGGACACTTTGGACAGGAAAAAGGCGGAGGAGCAAAAGCAGCAAAGGGGAAAAGTGGATAGTTTTTCTCCCCTGATGGCAAGGGCATATTCCAAGATGACAATGCCAGGATTTATTGGGCTCACATTGTGAATCGTGGATTTGCCGCCAGAGGGTCGAGATCTTAACCCCATTGAGAATCTGCAAGATGTGATGTGTTTGACTCATTTCCCATTGACATAACATGGTCGGCACGGTTTATATATACATATATTCTTTATTTCAGACTCAAAAGGGTCCACAACAAACAGAAACATAAAACAGAGAATTACTATAGTCCATATAAGCAATTTCTCCAGTGCCTCCAAAGCACCGAGCTGTACCTGATACTGCTCTGGTCAGGCCGTATAAAAACAATTATAATTTAATTTTGCGAGTCCATGAGTCTCATCATAAATTTATAAACAACATTTCTTATTACAGCATTTAGTGTGGTCACATTATTCTGTACAAACAGCTGACTGGCACTGGTCCAGCGAGGGACTTTCAAAAGAATCCTAAAGGCATCGTTGTATGCTACTTGTAACTTGTGAAATGTAGCAATATATAATGGTGTGCCTCTACTGTATCTTTGTCACTTCCTGTTGGTGTCCAAAAAAGTGAAACTATAAACATCACAAAAATGGTCGAAACTAAAGAAAGCCGGGTACAGTTTTATGCAAAATCTTAAGTATAATTGTGTTACCTACAGTATGTTTAGCAAAAAATGTGTCTTATGCACTTTAAGGTGGTCTAACCAAATATTGAAGATCAAGGTGTTTTGATGAAGGACTTTAACCTGGCTTGATTGAGTTGAGGATGTCTCTCTTCTATCTTCATATGCTTCTTCTCGCTCATGTAGACAAAATGTATGACTGACATATGCATGAATGGGACAGTGGCTCAGAAAGTAGAGCAGGTTGTCTGATAACAAAGAGGCTGGCGGTTCAAACCCCGGCCTCTGCAGTTTCAGACTGTGGTTGTGTCCTTGTGTAGTGTGTGAGCAGTTGGTGGTGCTCGGTGAGGCTGATTGGCTCCCCTTTCATCATACAAGAAAGTTCGGTGACTGTTTTTTTTGCCATTCTAGGCCTCAAGTTGTGGAATTCACCAACAAACCTGACATCTCAGTTAAAAACTTACAGTATTTATTCAGGAAGGCTTTTGACACATGACTTGACTGGTGTTGTTTTTATGTCATTTGTGATTTATTGATGTTTTATTCTATGACTGGAAAGCCCCTTGTCCACCTTTTGGCTGTTGGATTCATATAAAATGTGATTGATAGATTGCTAGTAGTAGCAGCTTACCACCACTGAGAATGGACTGAAATAATGAATACAGTGTAGCACTTTAAGAAACTTGTCAACACAATCAAACTGAATTTATGTAGCACTTTTCATACATTCACAATGCAGAGGTAGAGTGCTTCACATAGAAAACATTAGCAACAAATCAACAACAACCTTGTAAAATGCAATGCAAGTGTAAGCCATGATTATTATTTAAATATATCTGTCACCAAACGTTTTAAATGCAAAAAAGGAGGAATTATACAAATGATCCAAAACCCAGTTGCCATTCTTGTGTGAGTTTTGTGGGCATAATTCCTTAAACAAAAAAAATATAGTCCATGCTCTGCACCTAACATTTTCTCATGAAATTGTCCAGCGTGAGTGCAGCTTATTCCAAAGGGAAATACATTTGAAAAGGCAGAGTGAGGAGTAGGGTCGGTGATATGTGGCGTATGGTAAGTGCTGCACATTCCAGGGTGTTTCACATGAATACAAACCGTAGAGACAGTGTAACAGGCTGCTGTGAAATGCATCAGTGAGAGACGCCTCAGACTGATGGAAGTGCGGACGAAGATCGATCTCACACAGACTGTGATGAAAAGAAGAATGTGTGCATCTAAAGGCTTTCTTTGCTCAGTTCAGTTCACTTTATTGTGAGTTCTACCACATGTAAAGCACATACAGGGGATCGAAACGGTGTTACGATCAAACCCTCAGTGCAACAGAACAATCATTTCCACTATAGACAAAGTGGGGGGCAGCAGAGGGAGGGAAGAGTAAAGTTCCCGCTGTTTTGTTTCATTTCCACATAGATAAGACCGTTTGTTGTGTACGGTATATAGAAGTTTGAAAGTGTGGACAATGGCCACTCTGCTTTATGACTGCGACTCTAGGGGTTGACTCTAGGGGCGGCAAAACAAGCTAGTTTTCCATTAGAAAGCATTGCACTTTACACACGTTCTAAGTAAGGGATAATATATAGAACGCCGGTCATTATCGAGAAAATAAGTACCGACAGGGCAAACTTTCCGATAATGACCGGCGTTTTATACATTATCCCGCTTATTATACGGCTATTTGCCAACTGAACACACACAAATAAACGTCATACACTTTTATGAAGGCAGAAAGGTTTATTTAGTGATTTCTGCGGCAAATAGTTCCCAAAAGTTTGCGCGTTGCTTGTTAACGTTTGTTGATTCCAGGCAGTGTGGCGAGGCTAGTAGCAGCATGGCTAGCTACTTATTGCTAGCTTAGCTACTTAGTTTAAGGTGCAGTTGGAGAGGAGGAATGGTGGTGAATATCTAGGTAAGTTGAAAGTCGGACTCCCGTTAACTTCACTACTACTTGCGGAGTGATATGAAAGACCTGACAAGCACGAACTCAGTTGCCATTGGCAGCGGTCATTATTTTTTCAGAGGTCTTCTATCAAAAAATAATGACCGGTAGAACGTTGGAAAATCACATTCAAGTCAATGGAGTGTTCTACTTGCATTGTGAAGGGCCGTATAATAAACAACTCTAAAGCCTGGTGCCTGATTTTTTTTAAACTTTCTACAGCTAGATATTGCTCCTGTGATAATGAAATCTCGTATAGGGCCGGACTTTGATTGACAGGCCATTAGCATTAGCGCTAATGGCGCGGCTACGACCGAACTACACGCCCCGGCGAAGGCCGAGTCTACAGTGAAGATCCTGCCCTTTTTAGGAACATGCTCCGTCAGAGGGTAGGAGGAGTCTGTAAATCTGCCATGATTTCCCTTTCGAACGTGGTCATTGTGGTAAACGGGGAGGAGTGAGCAGAAGCTTGATATTCAGGCTTGGCTTTATCTCAGGCTCGGTTCAGGCTGGACATGAATGAGTTCTGCTCACGTTAGGGCCTCATCAAAGTCACTTACCAACACTATCCTTGTAAAAAAAAAGCCAGATCCATATGACAGGTGACATATAGGATAGCACTTTTCTTTGGTCCTCATGGCCAGTGCTTACATTGCTGCACTACCACCCTCTTGTGGCTATGGACGTTTCTAGAAGGAACTCTGCAATGGGTTATATGCACGCGAGCGTCACGTGACTTCCGAGTGGAAGTTGTTCTACCTTAATCCATGGAAACAGCTTGATAACTGATAACATATTGTCCATGGTCCATGGTGAATGAGCCTTTAGTTTTTGAATAAGCTAATCATAAGTGAAAAAATCTGTAAAATCTGTGTTCTAAGATCAATAAATCAGGCTAGGAATTAGACATAAAAAATCCCTGTTTGGAGTCTGTAGGAGCTACTAAAGTGTTGAGGTCGTTGCATGAGTGGTGCAAAAACCTCCTTTTGAGAAAAGCGGACCTGAAGTTTTGTAATGTTTACACGTGAGCAAGAACATTTCTCCGGTCTTTGGTACTGGCGGCTCCAAGGAAGAAAATGACCATATTTGGATTATAGTGTTATCTTGGGACCCTTGGCAGGACACGTGGATATAAAATATGTCAATATTTGTGAATGAATGCGTGAGGGAAAGCCGGCTTTGTGAAGCGACGTAGTAGCTACTTTCAGGATACAGTATCTCCACCTCGCTAGCGACAAAACGTCCTAAAATAAGCATCGTACAGGGTAGGTTTTGTCCTTTTTATACTCTGACCTGAAAACCAAGATGTTAAAGGAGAAAACTATAGCTAAAAATCTCCACATTGACTGCATGAAAAATCTGTATTTTCACCTGCAGTGTCTTGCGTTAAAGCCGATGTAGGGACACGAGATCCAGAAAGGGGGGAAATCACATCCTGCGAACCGTCATCTTTCCTTTTATTTCGTTGCTTTGTTTCCAGCTTCGTTTGTGTCGGCGCAATCAAAGTGAGTTTGAAAACCGCTGCAGTGGTTTTACATATGGCCGTGTTTCTGCCTCGGCGGCCTTCCCCCCGTGGACAGTTTGATGAATAGTGGTTTGGTCACATTGCTGGCGCATAAATTCACGGGTGGTTTGCGCGTGTGACAGTGAGAGATGTGGGTCAGAGCTCGGTGCTGGCATACGGGACTTAGTGTGATTCATAAATGTAAAATATACCGAGTGTAAAATATGTATGGGTGGGTCTATGCGTTACTTGGCCTTGGACACAGCCACTAAAAGCAAAGTAAATGTATGAGAAACAGGTCATATTCATCCAGTCATATTTTCTGAGAATATAAAATGCGTGGATGTACTCCCACGGGTAGGTGTTTTGAGAGCGCAAGAGGGAGAAAAAATATGTAAGACTAGCCCAAAAAAAATGCACCAATAAAACAATAATTGCCCGCGCTAGACATAAAAGCTTTTTGGTGGAGACAGTTAGAGTGCTGAAATGATTGCAACAGACTTCAGAAACACAAGGGCATTCAGCTTAAGAGTTTTGATTTGAAGATAAATTGCCTGATGAAAAAATAAATCAAACAAAAGTCAAACGCTCTAATATTTGGCTGTAGCACCTTGGCAGAGTTTCAATAAGCTTCTGTGATGTCAAAAGACCCCTGCGCAAAGCCTTCTCCAGCACATCTTGGATCTTCATCAGGGAAGACGAAATCCATTAGTGGAACCTGGTGATTCTGGATGTTCAGCTGATCTCATTCTTTGGGCACACAGTGTTGCTGAACCTAGACCTGACCAATTGCAACAACCCCACCCCAGGACCGTTAGTTACATCCAGGTGGACACTTTTTTGTGGGGTCAGCCCATGTAGATGGAATATGCAGAATCACTTAAAGGAATAGGCCACAGTTTTTAAATACTGAGATATGTTCTTGCCTTAGCTTAGACGAGTTGATGCGCAGCTGTCTGGTCTTTACGTGTGCCCTCAGTCACGTAAGCAGAGCACAGACGGTGTTAGCATATAGCTGTTGTCGAGACGGCCGCGACCCTAAGTGGGCTTTGGTCATGGCGTTATGGAAATATGAGAAATGTTTTGATTTAAATAAAATATGCTTTGCAGGATTTACATATGTCATATAACATCAATGTTATATTGCTTGTTGAGTACATTATAGGCCTATGGGAAACCGTAGCAGCCACTTATAAGTACTCATAGAATAGTAGCTTTTATTTTTATTATCCCAGTTATTTTCATATGCTTTGTGTTTTACATGTTATAAGAAATAGTATGTGGATGCTAAAGTACATTATAGACATATGAAATGTCATAGAAGTCATTTATAAGTACTTTGACAAAGTCAATCGTGCGTGATAAATAATAATGTGTTTGCAAACTTATATTATTCTAAAGCAAATGCTATGATTTTATAAAATACTTATAATTTTGTAACATGAGTAGAAGTTCATGACCTTAAACTCCTATTGTTTGAACTTACGACCTTATGAAAATGTGGTGTCGCATTGTAAGCCTTCAAAGGGGAAGTGGTTTTGTGGCCTAGCGCTGGTGACGGGGGTTTCTTGACTTTCGCTCCTGCTGCCAGACATGCTGTCTGAAGACCGGTTAAAACCAGCTAAGCAATTAATAAATATGTAAGCACTTCTTCGGAAATTAATGAATATGCAAAGAATTCCTAAGAATGGGAGGGCTTACAGACGGTAGCTCCTTTGAACGGCATATAAGCTTGTGTTTGCTCTTGCATCGGGGTAGAATTTCTACTAGAGCACGCTACTAAGCACTCTGTAAGTATTCTACCCTCCTTTTTCCTTTGTACATTTAGCTGACCTTGTGGGGGCTAGTTGCAGGAGCATAACCAGTCCTTGTTGAGTATACGAACTGAGAGCACATGTTAGCGCTATTGAGACGATTATTGTCACATGCTAATCTTTGTGCCTCATTAAAATAGGTCTGAGAGCATATGTTAGCGCTATTGAGACGATTTTGTCACATGCTAATCTTTGTGCCTCTTTAGAATAGGCTTGTAACTAACAGGGCTGGTATATACTTGCTGTGGAAACAGCCAAACGCAAATAAAGTCCCCTGAAAACACATTTACTGTACTGTTGCCCAGTGCCCATTGTAGAGAAACTACATCTCAAATTCAGTATATTTCAAGAATATCTGCCTGAAGACCTTTTCTGCTGGTGAGTAATCCCTCTTTCTTGCACTTTTCAAGTAAGGGAAGTCTTCTAGTCTTGTGAGGAAAAGATTTAAGGGTCTTAAGATTAGGGAGTCCACTGGGGTCAATTCCCTTAGATTCGAAAGTCTGTTGGTTTTTATTTGAGTAATTTCGTCAGCTGTATATAGTAAACTACGTCTTGCAATATAGTTCCCCTTTTTATCCGCTTAGGAAATCAACATGTTTAATTTTGTGGGACTATACCTGGATCATGTAAAGGCTCATGTAACCATATTTAAATATGGAAAACGTGGAAGAGCTTGGTCGCTTCTAACTTCACTCCTGTTTGGATCCATAGAGGAGGAGAGGCTAAATGCTAACGCCGTCTGTGCTCTGTTCATGTGACTGAGCGCACGTGTAAAGACCAGAGAGTTATGCATCAACTCATCTAAGCATATACAACATATCTCAGGATTTAAAAAACGGTGGCCTATTCCTTTAAACATGTATCACAAAACAAAACATCAGAGCGGCGTGTCAGCGGCGAATGAGAGAGAACAACAGAGAGAGATGCCGGTCCCTTCTCACATGTTCAGTGGACCAGTGGTTCTCAACTGGCGGGTGGAGACCCAAAAGTGGGTCACAGAACCGTTTTCAGTGGGTTGTGAGCCCTTCCCAGAATTTTTTTTTTTTTTTTGATATTCATCTACAGAAAAATCACTTCTTGAGTCTGTCTTGAAACATGTACAATATGTTAATCCTCCAGCCAGGTTTTTCTGACCATGGCCTACGCTGGCTGCTCACTGCTCCTACAGGTTTACCCAGCGGCATTGAGGATGGGTCAAATGCAGAGAACAAATTTCTCTGCTCAATGGTAAACTTTCAGAATAATGAGACGTCGGACTAATGGGTTGTTGGACCAATGACATGGCACCGCCTAAAGATGCAGCAGCGTAGTGGAGAGTAGAATGAAACAACAAAGAAAGACATGGAACTTTATGCTTGTGAGGCTGGAGATGTTTGTTTTTTTCCTGCTGTTGTAAACTTTCCGTGTGTCAAGGTTAAAGTCAAGCCCTGTCAAAGCTTCAGTGGATGTTACAGAAAATTACATCACATATTGAATCTTCAGGTCAGGAAGAAGTCCGGGATACCTTTTTATTTGCATGGTTTGTGGCAGAATTTGACCAAACACTGGCCCTCTCTCTTTGCTCTGATCCGTCTTTTCTCTCAATCACCACCTTTCACTCTCTCTTCTCTCTCTCTCTGATTGAGACCATAATGGCCGTCTGCAGAATGTCTGACCCAGCACGTCCACGCTCGGAACACAAACAACAATCAGACAGAGTATTATCGCTTCCGCCGCTTTACCGCGAGGCCCCTCAGTCATTATGAAAAATAACACGCCGCTGTTTTCATTTCCTGCACCTGTTTGTCGGAGATTCCTAATTTTAGCCGCTCATTATCCCCAGAGACCATCAACAGAGCCGCAGGAAGACAATTTATAAAAGATTTGTTTACATATCAAAGGATTGGAATATTATTCAGTAGTTATAGCAGCAGAGAATGAAAGCCTGTTCGCGTCTGCCGCATTTCCCATTTAAGGTTGTGCGTTGTTCAAAGTATGGTCCAGGGGCGGGGGTTCCCAGCTTGTTATTCCTCGAAGACACCCGGCACGTGCTGGAGTCCCCGCGGTCTAAAAATGCGGCAGTAGCATTTTGTATGTAATCGTTTTCATTGAAGAAGATAGCAATTAAAAGACAGCCCCAGAGAGCACATGTTTATGTTAACAAACCAGCATGTGGTTATGTTTAAAAGGCAAAGACGTCGCAGTGTCTCGGTCCAGCTACAGCAGGATTTACCAAATTAGACTATATGAAAACACCGGAGGTAACAGAAAACCTTTCTCTGTGAATTTTGCACTCTTTATTGTCACCAGAGCCTCAGTCTGAGTTAAGCTGAGGATAGACTACATGATTTTTTCTTAAAAGATTGTTTTAGATGTTTGTCAGGTCAGTTGTTTTGAAATCGAAACAGTGCCTTTTGGTTGCAGTTCAGTTAGCGGGCATTAAAAAGCTGACTAAAGAGCGTATTATTAGTCCAAATTAACAAATAATCAGCAACTTCTCTCTCTTGGTTCAGCAGTGTTTTTGCCTTTTTCTGCTTCATTTAGCACTTAAATGCTTAAAGAGGGGGTATTATGCTTTTTTCAATCACATAGCACCAGTCTATAGCATACTACAATGATGACGTAACCTTCTGTTGGTCTGTATATGCAGTAAATTAAAATAACTGCCTTGAATAAAATTGCTCTCTCAAATGGCTGTACTGAACGTCTTGAAATAGGCCTCTGTCTCTTTAAGAAGCTTTCCGACACGCCCCCTTCAGCACACTGCTGTGGCATCTAAACAACAACACTGCGGGGAGGGGCTCTGCTGAGCTGAGGAGCAGTGGTTGGTGGCTTGGCTGGTGACGAAAGGTCCAGAGGCGTCTCCAAGAGGTGGGGGCGTTCCTAGGAGGACTGAGGCATAGCTATACCTAAAATGGCTGCCGTCTAAGTTTTTACTGATTACTCAAAAATATGTGAATGAGCCAAGGCAACACTCCAGGCATGTGTTTAATGAGGGAATGACATAATAACATGATATAAAGCTTGAAAAAGCCGATTTTACATAATACCCCCCTTTAAAGTACACGTTTTCCTTATTGTATAATGTATAAGCTCTTTGAAAAACATGTGATCTAAATGTTTATAATGACCGAAGAAAATAAACTACTACTACTACTGCTGCGAACTGCATTTGTAGTTTCTGTGCTCCACATTGTTTTATTGGATACTTTTGTACATCTTTGCTTTGTTTTTGTGAGGTTCAGTGGATTTTTCACTGCAGTTCGTACTAGCAATGAAGGACCCAGCTTTTAAAAGAACAGCTGATGAACTCAAGACATTTGAGTCCCACAAATGTCTTCTTCTGAAACACTAAAGAGGCACCGAGAGCCCCCACACCTGCAGCACAGTGGAGGCGTCACGAGAGGCGCTACAGGAAACAAAAAGGGACAAACAAAGACAATAAGACGGATTATATTTGCCACACTAATGGCAGGTTTACACTGCACGATTTTGGCTGTCTTGGGTCGTACAGTGAGACAGGGACAACGATTTAAAACAGAACCCTAGTACGACCAAAGATGAGCTACAACTGACATCAGGCAGTGTCTGATATTTTGGAACACTAGTCGTAGAGTGAGCCATCCTCTCGCTGCAGAGAGGATCTCTGCCTGTGTCCCGTCCACACATAAGGGCATGATGCACCGCAGCCAGAGTCACAGCTACAGAGGCTGGGCATGAGCGGGTCCGACTGCACATTTTAACAGGACTTTCTCTTAACTTGTCCGCGAAAATAAAAAATAAAACCCGCTAGCATGTAGCTCTTGTCTCAGCTAAACACATGCCTTCTGAAGCCTGAAACTGTTACAGCAAAACTTGATCATAGCTACAATTGTCTCTTTGAACAATCGCAGAGTGGAGACGACAGCAGCTTACGATTTTACCATCCACACGTCGTGCAATGTAACATCTAAAAATCTTATAAGGCAAAAGAAATCGTGCAGTGTACACCCGCCATAAGAGACACAATTCTCGGCGACTCTTCAACTAGTCACAACTCGGGAAGACACACTGAAATTCCTAGTGAAATGCTCTCCAGTTAATGCAAAGCACAACATAAAAGTGGTGTGACGTAAACAAACTAATCCTGAATTAATCTGCTTGCAGCCGGCGGGCTAGTTAGCTTTAGCCTGCTAGCTTCTTTGCGTTATCAGCGCTGATCTCCATTCATTGCATCAAGACCTTTTTAAATGTCAGAGCTCAACATTTGTTCTTATTGTTGGTCCTTAGCCTGTCACATGTTGTCCCAGGTTTATGGTGATATAGTTGTGATTCGCTAAATGTTTGTGGGAGAGAGACAGTTTGCAGTTTATTTGGACAAATTATCCCATTGACTTCAATGGCTTCAGCGGACGTTAACAATATTCAGTTTTGTTCTACGTCATTTCCGGTGCTCGGTGGCTAATGCGGAAGTGTTTTCTTTTCCAAAATAAAAAGGTATTTTTTTGCCAGATTTAGGGAAAATTTTAACATGAATCTTGAACGTAATTGTGTTAACTACGTATTTGTGAAAATGTAATCTAATGTGTCATATGCACTTAAGCTGCTCAAGGCGTTAGCGTCCTACATTTAGCATTGAGCATTTAGCCTCAAAACACTAAACACGTGTGTAGCTCACATCTATGCCTCTCTGAGTAATAACTTCAGTTCAGCTCTTACCTCTGCCACAGGTCGTATCAAGGCTATATGTTTGGAGAGTTGTTCAGGGCTTTCTCTTGGAGCGGTTTGTATGACCTGTAGCTCTGCAGCTGTGGCTAATCTCCACAAATGTAATCCATGGCAGGTTTTGCTGCTTTTAAATGGTGTCAGTAACTCTCCTGGCGTTTTATAAAGATAAAATCTGGTATCGGACCCAAAAAACCATTTCGGTCAGGCCATACTAACTACTCAACCACTGTTCACTTGTCCTTCATTTTTACATGCCTGAATGAACACAAAACACTCAGATGAAAAGGGCAATTTTTCATAATGTGCCTCCTTTAATCTTAAAATAATCAATAAACCCGGAGCTGCAGCGAAGGGCAGTCTCAAGATGAAAAGAAAAGGGAGAGATCCATTTTCCATTTCATCGTAATTTATCTCATACAAGACAAGTATGTTCTGAGTTCAAGCCGATGCACCTGGTCAACACTCGGAGGCAGCTATGTAGTCGTTCCCACACTGAGAGGCAATAAGGGCAATGAGTGTGTCTGTGACAGGCTCCATGTCCTTGTCCATTGTGTTGGTGTTGTTTGTCCCTTATCTGTCTCTATCCTCGGTGTCCTTTCCGTAATGAGGACGAGACAACAGAAAGTCACTCTGGCCTTTTAGAGTGTCCCAGTGAACGGGATGTGGAGGGGAAAAAAACAAAACAAGACCAGACAAATGCATTAGACAAGGTTAGTACATGAAAGAGTCACAGCAAGTACCAGGGGAATTTGGGCCAGCAGTGAATGTCGTCTCATGGGGACTTCAGTGTTGAGATTTTTAACTTGTTTTCGCCCTTAAAGGGATAGTCTGTAATAGAGGTCGACCGATATGGGTTTTTCTAAGACCGATGCCGAATTTTGGGGATTAGTATTGGCCGATACTGATATGCATGGCCGATATTTTATTTATGTATTATTTTTATTTCTATAATCCTGTTTATGAAGCTTCTAAACCGTACAATGTGTCAGTATTGAAGTCTGACAGCAGGGGCATAGCGATTTATTAAAATCATAGGTACTAGAGATGCACCGATGTAGGTTTTTTGCTTCAGATACCGATACTGGGGGTTTGAGTAACCATTATGTTATCCGATATTAACCGATACCAAGAGACCTTCTTTTTTTTTTAAGTGAATGGTCTTTTCTCCAGTGTGAGATTAATACAGTCTTGTAAACAAGATGTTACAGATCAATGATATCTACTAATAAACAAATGTAAAAACATTCAAAAAGGATCACCGGACTTTGCTTCACTAAATATCCTTGGCTATATGACAGGCTATAAGGTCGCATTGAAATATTACTCGGTAGTTAAAGCAGCAGAAATGAACATCTGTTCGTGCTGCCGCATTCCTTTTCGTAGTCCCTCTTGGGATAATACAACTGTGAATATGGGATGATTGAGGGTATTTCATCTCCCCTGGTGTCCCTGGCCAGAAAACCACATTTGCAACTTGACTGCTAATGTACCGGAGCAACCAGTACATACTAATGGAACCACGAAGAAGAAGCAAACAGGCTAACGGGCAAAGCTAACTGTGGGCTAGCGCCACTTTAAACAGTATTTACAGCCAAGTTTGAGTGAAAAAATTATTTCCATTATGTAATTGGATGTACAATATCCCTCTCTCCC
This sequence comes from Neogobius melanostomus, assembly GCA_007210695.1. NCBI lineage: Eukaryota > Metazoa > Chordata > Actinopteri > Gobiiformes > Gobiidae > Neogobius > Neogobius melanostomus. Next base: position 2,012,701 of record VHKM01000376.1, read on the forward strand.
TTCGCTTTTTCTGTCAGTGTAGTATTTACTCTCCAAGACATTTAATAAGTTAAAACAAAATCGCAACTTGCGACGACACCTGCAGTTGCGCTTATGGCCTCTAGGGGCAGAGTTACTTATTACTGCTTTAAGGTTTTGCTGTCTAAAGTATGGTCCTATGGCATGCACCAGGGGGGTGGTTCCCAACTTGTTATTCCTTGAAGACACCCGGCACATGTTGAAGACCCCGCAGTCTAAAAACGAGGCTCCCACAAATAGAGATGACAAAAGCAGTTGATTTCAATACTTATTTAGAAGTACTGATACCTAGTTAACAAAACATTCTGGTAAAAGTACTTTTTTATCGCAATGTTTCTCAATTCCCCTGAGGCCCAGCAAGTCTGACTGGGCTCTTTCCAATGCAAAAATCTGGAAGTCTCTGCAATCTGCTGTAACATAATAGATTTTTTTTTCTCCCTTAAGTTCTTTCCTTTGCTGATCAAGCAACTAATCAGAATCTCTGTTTCGTAACTTTGACCAATGAGACGAGCTTTCCTATGAACCTGCCTGTTCATGTACAGTGAACAAGGAGTGGCTTTCAGATCCAATCAGGTGGGGAGGAAGAGGGAGCTTGATTGTTTATTATGGCGCATTGAGTTGCCTTGTGTGTAAAATACGTGGTATAAACAAACTTGCTTTGCTTATTTTAAAATTTCGGGCTCTCCTCATTTTGCAACCATACAGACTATCACTTTAATATCTTAGTTTTAATGTCAGAGTTTAATAATTAAAAAAAAAAGACCAAACTCACTCTTAGCTATGCTTATGTTATGCTAAATTTGTATCTATCCGTTCTTTTAGATTGTGACACAAAAGGCATTTGACAAAACTATATTTTCCATCAGCATCTGACGAGGAAGGTATTATTACAATCACGGTCGTCCTTCGCTGTCAAAATCTGATGACGCACGCATACTGACAAGTTTGACAACGCCAACAAATTTTCAGGGTTTGGTTTATAACACAATGCAGACTGCACACAGCTGTCTTATTTTCACAATGTACTATTTTTACAAAGGCCTTCAATTTCTCACTTTATTTGGCTTAAAGAGGGGGTATTATGTAAAAACTTTTTCAAGCTTTATATCATGTTATTATGTCATTCCCTCATTAAACACATGCCTGGAGTGTTGCCTTGGCTCATTCACATATTTTTGAGTAATCAGTAAAAACTTAGACGGCAGCCATTTTAGGTGTAGCTATGCCTCAGTCCTCCTAGGAACGCCCCCACCTCCTGGAGACGCCTCTGGACCTTTTGTCACCAGCCAAGCCACCAACCACTGCTCCTCAGCTCAGCAGAGCCCCCTCCCCGCACAGTAGTGTTGTTTAGATGCCACAGCAGTGTGCTGAAGGGGGCGTGTCGGAAAGCTTCTTAAAGAGCAGAGGCCTATTTCAAGACGTTCAGTACAGCCATTTTGAGAGAGCAATTTTATTCAAGGCAGTTATTTTAATTTACTGCATATACAGACCAACAGAATGTTACGTCATCATTGTAGTATGCTATAGACTGGTGCTATGTGATTGAAAAAAGCATAATACCCCCTCTTTAACTGAAGCTGTTTTTCCTTGTGCATTTTAACCGTTGTAATTTTTTAAGTATGACTCTTTTTTGTCTATACGTTATCACTGTACGTAGCGAATTATGAACATGACAGATTTAATGACTGTGATAAGTATTGTACAACATAAAGGTTAAAGGCAAAGGCATAAAAGTAAAAAAGAGAAAAAATATGACATGTGGCAAGTTGTGAAATACACTATATGGACATGACCTTGTGGGGTTTGTGTGTCCCCTTAAATGTTTTTTACCTCCTGCTGACTGCTCCGGGTGACTGCTTCAATCAAGAAATTAAGAAGTACAAGTGGTTTCCGTGCCTGAGTAAAGTCCTGCAGTGAGGCCTGTGACATCACCCACCCTACTAAGTGCGGGGTACCGCGTAGTTGCCAGAAGGCACTTAACAATCACTGATTATTTTCAAATCTGAGATACCACTGCTGTCTGAAAGTATTTAAAACCCAATGAATAATACCAGATTAAAGTCATTTTTATTTTTAGCCCCAGTTCCAGTAGCAACAATAGCAGCCCTAAAACAGACCCTTGTAGGACTCCCAAGGTTATTTAGCACAATTATGCGTATCACCCTTCTCTGCTTTCAGTTCTAAAGCTTGTTAAATATGCAGTGCTGTTCTAAAAGGAACGGTTTCGATTGCACAGTAAAATCCCCCACGCTCAAACACTCAAACGAACCATAATTAGATCTTCTGTTGAAAATCAGACTTTTTCTTTTGTTGTTCTGAAGACACAAATAGGGAGCAGTTATTATCGGCTCCAGACCAGGACCTCCATTAACCCGGCCCATCCGCGCTGTTTCTTCACATTTCGAAGCCGATCGAAATTTCTCATATTGTGAAACGTGCCCCAGTTCAAGTGGAGCGGCAGATTAGACATGGATTACACTCTTAATATGCTAATGAGAGTAATTATGAGTGTGATAGGGATTAAATGTGGTGCAGAAATGTGCTCTTAAAATAGATAAGCAACAATGATGCCATCTCACGGGCGCCTCACCCAGGCTATAATTGCCTGCTTGTTCAATGGATTAACTAGACTTTAGTGTAATAGTTGACCATCTCACGAAAAGAGCAACGTCCATGCATAATGAAGCAGCGCCTGTGGGAGCTGAGCTTTTTATAAAACATTTACCACAATATAATTCTTGATTTTCCTCAATTAGGTGGCAGTGCTAATTTTGTGTTCTTCTGGCAGTGGTGTATTGATGTTTTTTCTTATTTTTTCATATACATGGGGTGTGGGTTGGAATGATATTGTTGGGGGGCTGCAGTGTTATTTTTCTCCATTGTAAGTATTTAGAGTATAGAGTAAAACATTGGGAATGGTGTACGGTCTTTGCTCTGCCCAATCCTGTCAGATCTCGGAAGCTAAACAGGGAAGGGCCTGGTCGGTACTTGGATGGACTGGTAGCCTCTTCTATCAGTCTACACCAGGGCAGCTATGGCTACAATAGTAGCTTACCACCACCAAGTATGGAGTGAATGAATAATGCAATGTAAAGAGTCTTTGAGTGTCCGGAAAAGCCCTATATAAAACCAATACATTATTACATCGAACAGCATAAAGGCTCATTAATGCTCTATGTTCAAAACGCATATAGCTTTCTGTCCGTCTCCTGCGTGATTATGTCAGTTCGCTCCGTCAGTCAATTTGTTTATCTTGAGTCATAGCAACGCAACAGTTATGATCTAACTGCAGGAGATACAACTGCACACAGGTCAAGCAAAAAAAGTGATCTGAACCGTTTGCAAACAAAACCTAATTTTCTTGACTAGACTTTTCTTGACTAAAACATTGTGGGTGGCACCATATTGTTTAGTTCCCAGCTCTTAATCTCCCGTTTGGGTACATTTTTCCAGCGCCCTCTGGTGGTAGCCTTCGATAACACATGCTGGACATTATAAACATGTGGAAGCATAAATGCAGTGACAGTAACTACACTTGGAACACACAGATCAATTTACGTATGAAATGGGAGCATAAATGAGCCTTAAGAGTAAATGATTGAGTCAGCAGATAACTTAATAAACACATGTGATGTGTTTACGCTTTAGAAATATGATGATCATGCAGCAGTTCATTTGAGCAACTGTTGTCCCTGAAGTAACACGTGGATCTAATTGATATTGATGACTGTACATCTCCATGTCTTGATATGAAAACGAAAGTCACTCTGTGGCACTAATACAGCTCTTTTTGTTTCAATAAAGATCAACTTTCCCACCCACTTCTGGTCACGTGCTAGGGTCTGGAGGTAAAATTCCCATTCATATTTAGCATTGACTTTTCGAAATATTCAAATATTAAGCGTTTTAAAGCACTTTGATGTATTTCAGGTGTTTAAAGAGCAACTAAACACCAAATCTGTCTCAATGGGTGTCTCACAGTGTTGTCTACTGGTCCCTGACATTATTCTGACATTATAGCGCAAACATGTGTCAAATCCTAACTTTGGCTTGAAAACGAATGGGTTGTGCCCCCTTCAGGTAAACTCTGCTACTAAGTTAGAATTTCCTGATTGGCTGGAGACGTGTCCACGGCCTCCACAGAACGTCATAAGCCGCACCAGCTCCACACATCGTCATCAGGTGCTTCCCATTGTCCTGCCCATTGTCCTGCCCATGCACCTGTGGTTTATAACCAAGTCCCTCCCACGTAATCAGTCTGCTGTGACTGTGCCAATGCAAAGGCCCACACACTCACCCCCCGCATGTCACCCCCAAACCTCAGAGACCGCCTCTTTCACGGCAATTTTTGACTTTTGTTTGTGGGTGGGGAAATTTGGCACGCCCATTTAGGCACTCTTTAATGTTTCTTTCTTGTAAAATATCCGGTAGTTAGCACATAGCTGATTAGCCTGACTCATACTTTTAAACTCTGCAGTCATTTACCAAGCGTTTGCCCATGTGCAAAATGTGTAGATCAAAGTGGATCAGCAGCAGATTCATTTACGCATTTTTCAGTCATGCAGCTTTCTCTCACTTACATATCAGATTTGGGGCCCTAAAACTTTAATCCAGGACTGTCTTGATAAATGACCCCCTTAATATTTGAATTTTTCAAAGTCAGTGTGAAATAAGGAGGCCAATTATTTTTACTTCCATGTGACCAGAAGTGGGTGTTGAGCTCTATGGCGCAGTGGTAGTGTCTATATATCCAAAGGTGCAGGGTTAACACACAACTCCCGCCTTCAAAATTAAATGTCAGACTTTGATGCTGATCTTGATCAATAAAGGTCAGGAGCTTATTCATTTCAGGAAGAAACTCAACCATTTTAGTTACTTTTAGACATAAATTCTGCTGGCTCCCCTAAAGGTCCCTCAGTTCTTCAAGCAAGTCCAGCTTGTGCAATCAATGTTTTTAATACACAGGAGTTTCCGAGTGGCATGATGAGACTCTGAAGCATGGTTTCTCCAATGAAGTTCATAACGTTTTGCATTGACTGTTTTCTATAAGAGATAATATGCCAACAACCAAGCATAGAAACGAAATATGTGCAAACATGAGAAAACGATATGAGAGGGCAGACAAAACCTAGCCTGGCCTTTGCCATCCGTAAACTCCGGTCAATTATCTTTTCCCTACATGTACGTCTGGCTTGATCTCAGTGGCTGCGTTACATCGGCTGAATTTCAACAGACATGTTTAATTTTCAGCGAGCGCCGCATTTTCTGGTTGTAGTTTGGCAATGGCTGCGGATACGAAAGTAATGGAAGCTCTTCGATCCGTTCTGGCTCGGCTCCCAAATATCCAGATGCTAAAATTGAAGCCTTGGAATGCACAAGGAATGCTCCCAAGAGTTATGATAGCTGCTTCACTCACTCGGGCGCATTACATACTGTACTGTACGTCACGACCAAACGCTAGCAAAAATCAGATCCAATCGTTTCAAAGGAGTTCACACCTCCCACCTGATAACGGAGCTCAATTGTGAAGATCCAGACCCTTGTACGAAACGAAATGAGTACGAGGGTATGGCAAAACCAGGCTAGACAAACCAATAGTGAGACATTTTTTCCACTAAGGTTTTTTGTAGCCTCTATTGGCACAAAGTTTTATTTATATGACACACGTTTTAGAAGTTAAAATGAATCCTGCTGAATGCATGAGTCATTTTAATCAAAATGTGTTCCTCCGGCCAAATAAGGCATCTTGAAAAAAATGATGCATGGCCACTCCAGCTCACCCTCACTCACAGTCAACAGCGAAATAATTGAAAAGGTTCATTCATACAAATACCTCGGCTCCACAATCGACCATAAACTCACATTCAAACTCAACGCTGAACAAATGTTTTCAAAATGTCAACCACGCCTCTTTTTTCTCCGTAAGCTCCGCAAACTCCAAGTTCACCAATCCATTCTCGCCTCTTTCTACAAATGTTTCATTGAATCCATCCTCACATTCAACATCACTGTCTGGTTTGGTTCACTCGCTCTCACCCACCGCAACATGCGCAATAAAATGATCAAAATCAGCAATAAAATCATCGGTCAGGAGCAGGACTCACTCAGTAGCATCTATGACTTCAGAGTTCTGAAGAAAGGAACCCAGATCTCCACAGACCCTCACACACTCTGCACTCTCACTACGCCCTGTTGCCGTCAGGGCACAGGTTCAGGTCCCTCCCTCTGGGGACAAAGAGGGCGATCTCCACTTTCCTCTCTACCTCCATCCGCCTGCTGAATAAATGACTGTGCGGACCTAGTCTATCACAGGCCCTCTATATTGTTTTAATGTATTTATTATTGCACATGTTGATTGTGTTGTATGTCTGTGGATGTACTGTTTTTATCGGGCCCGTACTGGCACTTCCTCTGCAAATGAAGTTCCTAATGGATAAATAAAGTGAATTTGATTTGATTTGATTGAAATGAATATAAAAATGAGTCAGTCTTTTCAACGGCTCTTTTGAATCAATGGATCCCAAAGGTTTGATTCTCATTAAGGAGACATAAGTACTGTATTTCACGTGGTATTTGAGCTATCATTGACGCATTTGGAAACAACAGTGCGGTTGATGTATTTGCCTGTGGAGACCCGGACACAGATGAGAGTTAATGCTCCAGAAAATGAAGCTAATGTTCTCGCTTGACGCTTGAACCCATGCAGCCTCTTCTCGTGTGTGTGTGTGTGTGTGTGTGTGTGTGTTTTGGAGGCTATTTTCTGCCTCAAGGACCATCACTAGAAAACCAGCAACATGAAAGAGCAGCCCCGGAACACATCTACGACAGAGACTAGAGGCTCAGGCTGCACACACGCACTGGGGGGAAAACATTTAACACTGTTTTAGCCTTGAAGAACAGCCGCAGTCTCACAAATGACTTGATGAAAGCGTAAACATTGGCGCACAGACCACGGTTTGGCCGGTGTAGAGACATCCGTGATGAAGCCAAAGACGCTTGTAGTGGTGGGCGGCAGAAACTGTGAACTTCATTTTGACGGGGAAAAATGGTAAGCAATCCAGATCTTAAAGCTCCACACACCCTAAATGCTTTCAACATTTCCTCATAAGCTTGATGCGTCAAATTTACAGATGGATTTTCCCTCGGCGCACCATATGATTGCATTCATGAACACGGTGAACACAATCTGCAACAAAAGGTCAGTATAGTGAACGATTACAAGGGAAACTACAATCATTTTCCTTCGTAGTGTATCATCTTGGCTACGAACTGTCCCGGGTATACTCTGTTCACATCCCAAAGTCACTCAAGTGTCGTCAAAGAGTCTGTAGCTCTCGATCATTTAAAGGTAAAGTGTAAAAGTAGCTCTCGGGGTTTAGAAAGTTCCCCCATTATAATTATAAGGTTCTATCTGACATTTCTGTATTGTTACTCGACCTTTTCTGTGCGCTATGTCAAACGTTTTGGTGCCATTTGAGTTTTTTATGAGCAATTTCATGAGTGTACAAAACTTTAAACTTAAATGTCTCAGAACTACTCAGAACGTAGAGAAAACCTTCAAGAGAGACCCCTGCCGTATGTGGACATTTGTCATGTTAAAGGAACAATAAAGTGAAAGATATTACTGCGTAGATATCGAAGTGCTCCTAAGGTGTTATTACGCCTTACAATATAGTACCTCTTTTTAACCGCTTAGAAAATCGACATGTTCAATTTTGTGTGACTATACTTGGATCCTGTAACTACTCACGTAACCGTATTTAGAGCTTGGTCGCTTCTAACTTCACCCCCGTTTGGCCCCATAGAGGAGAGTAGGAGAGGCTAAATGCTAACAACGTCTCTGGTCTTTTTGCGTGACTGAGCGCACGCGTGAAGACCAGACAGGTACGCATCAACTCGTCTAAGCTCAGGTAAGAACATATCTCAGTATGGAAAAACGGTGGCCTGTTCCTTTAAGGCGAGACACTGCAGGTGAATAGGGAACCAAATTAAATGTAGTGATGTCTGTGTAAGCTCTCAGTCGTACAGGAGTTGTCCACCTTCAATAGGGATGGGAATCGAGTTTGAGCAAAGCATCGGAACCGTACGTCTACTTCATTATCGATCCCTCTTATCGATGCTCCCGCTCTGAAAACACGTTTTTCCCCCTTTTCGGACACCATAGCGCGCCGCGGAGCTTCACGCACGTGCGTAATGATGATGTTCTCCGAGTCTGTTATGCTCCTTTGAAGTAAGCAGGGAAACATCGGCCCAATCTCAATTTCACCCCTTAGCCCTCCGCTTAGCCCTTCCCCTCCGTTTTACGCGTTCACAAAGAGACGAGTCGTCAATTAAAACAGTCCATTGTTATAAACGTGTCAGTTCTACGTTTTCGCTTTGCTGCTGCGAACGCTCCGCTGCATTGGCTTGGAGTTTCTTTCCAAAACTTGCGATACGTCGCTATTGTCATGACACACGGGGTTCAGTGACTCGCTGCTGCGCCTGCTGCCACTGTGCTCTGAGCGCGGGTCCGAGGCTGTCTGTCCCCGGTCTGAGCGCACCTCTGCAGCCTCCACTCAGGCCCGGGGCTCAGAGCGGAGCCTGCGGCTGCCTGTCGCCGCCCTGAGCGCACTGTGAGCGGGGCTACCTCTGCCCGTCCCCGCTATGAGTGCGCTATATGAGCGGAACGGCTGATCTCTCGCAGCTCTGGCTAACGGGCTGCAGCCACAGCGACCCGCGGTAGAAGCAGCAACACACGGACAGGGGGAAGGAGAATGTAGCGCAGGATGAAGCAAAAATAGATGAAAATATGTAGGGTTTGGGCTGAGACCCAGCATCAGTCTGTTACAAGTTACAGACACTTGGTGAAAAAGTACAAATGTTACCATTATATTTTAGAGGATGCCAGGCAGGCTGAGTGCCAGCAGGAGCCACAGTTTATTTGGAAACTTGCTTTATTTAATAAATATGTTTCTTGTGAAAACTAACAATGTGTCTTTTTTGATAAAGTTTATCAAAGCACATTCATTCCTTGCTTTTCCCCAACACACAGACAAGTCAGGTATCGATAAGAGAATCGATAAAGAATCGCATCGATAGGTAAAATTATTGATGGTATTGATATCGATAAAATCTTATCAATTCCCATCCCTAACCTTCAATGAAGGTACTTGAGTCATCTTCTGTACTCAGTAGTTGAGGTCTTGAACGTTTCGCCTCTCATCCAAAAGGCTTCATCTTTGTGTAGTGATATCAATTTGAAACTTCTGCTGTAGATTACTGACATAAATGAGAAAACATTTATTGTAAGTTTTCTGTAATTGTATGTTTTCATATAAAAATAAGACATTTTATGCCTAAAAATTGTAAAAATTGGCAGCACAATATCTAAATAATTAATAGACCCAGGATTCAATGTATAGTGTTATTTTGTTTGCATATTAGTTACTAATATTATTTCAGAGTGAATTCTGGCTTTCTTGTTAAGTTTTTGAATAAGCCATTTATAAGTGAAAAAATCTGTTACAACAACAAATTTTGCCTTGTTTTTGTGTGTTCAAAGCTCAATAAATCAGGCTAGGAATTAGATATTAAAAAATCCCTTTGAAAAAAAAAAACTTGTTAAGTCCAGACTGAAGTGTGGGTCGTGGAGCAACTAAAGTGGTGAGATCGTGGAATGAGTGGAACGAAAACCTCATTTTAAGTTTTGTAACGTGTGTGCGAGAACATTTCAACGCTCTTTCATACGGGTGGCTCCCAGAAAGGAAATAACCATATTTGGATAATACCGTCATCCCGGGACCTTTCGCAGAACACGTAGAAGTAAAATCTGTCAATATTTGTGAATGAATGCGCGATGGAAAGTGGCCTTTGTGAAGCAACGTTGAAGCTATTTCCGCCTCGCTAGCGACAAAACGTCATAAAGTAAGCATTGTACAGTTTCGTCTTTTTATACTCTGACATGAAAACTAAGATGTTAAGGGAGGAATCTCCACATGGACCACTGCGTAAAAAATCTATATTTTCACCCGCCGTGTCTCGCCTTAATGCTGCCTCTGGACCCTTCTCTCGACCTTGAGCCGAGATTTTAGTCAAGAAGCAGTCCTGATAGATGAAAGATCAGCCAATGTGTGTGCTATGTTCTCTCCAGAAGCTGTTTCTGGACACAAGATCACCTGTCGGATCAATACGCAGTTTTGTCCCTGCGTATTGATCCGACAGGTGATCTTGGCTGATGGTGAGTTGCGAGTGTTCCCTCTCCTGTACACTGTATACTGTAAGTCTGTCCGTGGAGAGGGCTGTTAGGAGCTTAACTCAAGCAGAAAATCACAAATCCTCTCAGGATTCACTCAGTCCGTGCACATAAATAAAGCTCTGGCAAAAGAAATGACATGCTTTTCAGTCAAGAGGGCTCACGCCGGGGTAAGGTGCTGCGCTGCCGACTCCATATTGGTTTGTTTTATCAGACTGTAGAATGCGCTAATGGCCCGATCTCGGATAAGTAAAGTAGCTCAGTGTGCAGCGTGAGAGAAGGAGACACATAGAGTGCGCTACTAATGAACTCGCGGCGATGGAAGAGGCTGCTGCTGAGGGAAAAGGAGATGAGAAGTACAGAAAGCAAGCGTTTTTGGCCGCTGCAGAGAAAATCCCTGTTCACAATGACGACACTTCTGCCTGTAATCTGTGTCAAAAGCTTGATACGACCCGTCAACTTTCATCCCAATTTCCAAAACTTTTTCTTTGACTGAAACTGTCTTAAACCTTTTTAAACTCGCCGACTAAAACTGGACTAAAACGATCAGATATAAAAATGACGTAAGTAAGTGCTTTATTTGTACAACGAAATTGTGTCCGGTGTTAATCCTGAGCCGCTGCGACTGAGCCGCGCTGCAATGTGGGTAACCTGACCAGCATGTTTTTGGAGGTCGGGGAACAGGGGCACCCGGAGGAACCTTCTGTCTTCTCTGATCTTCTGAAATGGTGCACCGCCTCTTGGGTTTGTCCCTGTTTCAGAGCGTGGTGTCCTGCACTGGTCACCTGCTCCTTCCTCTTCCTCCTGCAGCTCCCTGCACTTAATCTGTTTTATTCTCCAGTGAACATCCATTAGCCAGAACAATAGAAGGCATTAGCTGTGAGTCTCGCCCGGGTACCTCCTCGTTTGTCCCTTCCTTGTTTCCTGTAGCTCCTCTTGTGACACCTCCACTGTGCTGCAGCAGTGGGGGCTCTTGGTGCTTCTTAAGTGTCTTAGAAGAAGAAATGTTTAGGCCTCAAATGGGTTTAGCTGACAAGCTAGCTGTTTACATTTAAAAAGCTGCTTCTTCAGGACCATTATGGACTCTTTGCAGTAAAAAAAATCCACGACCCCCACAAAAAAACAGCAAAGACATGCAGAAATATACAGTATAACTTAACTTCTAAACCCCCGCCTTCACAAAGTGCATTTTCTCCAGTTCAGCTTTACCCAAATTTTACCCAAATTTGTAACCTTTTAAATTTACCCAAATTTAAAAGGTTACAGCCTACAGGCCAGTGTATAACGCCTCATTTGGCCTATTGTACCAAAAACATGTACAATAGGCCAGGATGAATGATGTGTGTGTGAATGCATGAAGGTGCTGAGTCTACAGTGAGATCCCGCCCTTATGCCCTTATTAGGAACATGCTTCGTCAGAACTGGGGAGGAGGAGTCTGTAAATCCGCCATGATTTCCCCCTCGAACGTGGTCATTATGGTAAACGGGGAGGAGTGAGGAGGAGTTGTTGCGTTGTTGTCTCCTTTGTGTGTGTTTTTTTTCATTGCTCTTTTGTTGCGTTTTCGTCACACATTTTTGTCGCTTTTTGTCCCTTTTTGTCTTTCCTTTGTTGCATTTCATCCTCGTCTTCGTCTCATTTTTGTTGCTTTTTTCCAAGAAGTTTCGGTAATGCCAAACTGAAGAAAATGTGCTCGGACCAGGTGGGAGTTATAAGAGGTTAACCGTGACCAAGACTAAGATGCATTTTTGTCCAAAAAACTATGACTAAAATTAGACAAAAGACTTGACTAAATCGGACCCATTGGATACATGCTGCATATCCCTTTGTGTCTACTCCCCTCTAGCCGTGTTACTCTCTGTCAGACCCTGGGCAGTCCCTCATTACTGCTGTTTATTTACCAAACATAGTCGATAATTAATCCGGGGGTGAAATTGGAAATATGAACCACAGTAATCGGCATGACGATAAATGAACTCCACCGGCGCCTTTCCGGCGTGTTAGCATGTACCGGGGAGCTGGTAATTAAAGGCTGCCCACTTCATCATGTTTACGCACTACACAGTGTTAACAAACAGAACCGGGTTGTAATGAAAAATCGAGCGTAGTGTGCATTACATTTATTGCCTCATAATTATGGTAAGAGACAGCAGTTATGAATATTTATGCTTACTGGTGACCTATTCGCTAGAGAAGAGTTCGCTCGTCCACTGCAAACGTACGATGCAGTAAATCAGTGGCTCTCAACTTGGGGGTCGCCATGTTATAGGGGAGAAAATGGCCAATATGTCTTTAACTCTGACATTTGTTTGATAATGAAAGATTAGATCGACATGTTTCAGATACACAGTGTGACAGATCTGACAGACAGGTTTTTTCCCTACTCAAATAGTTATGACATGTTTTAGTGCATAATCCAGGCAGTGTTGTACAGTAATTCAGCTGCTCGCTTACAGTGATCTGGCTGATTTATCACTAATATGACCGTCCTGTCATGGTCAGCAACATTAAAGATCCAAATTAATACACAGGCATTAAAAAAGAAGAAGCTTATAATAGAGGGTATGCAGACGACGTCACAGCATGGCAACATAAGCAACGGTGCATTGCGTAACAGTTTAAAATATGTTTTTTATTTTATTTTATTTTATTCAACCTCCCATGTGATTCCGTGTTCCTTTTGGGGTAGAAAGTCATGTGAGTTCCCCCCTCCCCAGATTTTTTACAGAACGTTTAGGTGTCGCCCAGCAAAGATTAAGTCTTACTAATATATGGCTTAAATCCTATTTACTTGGATGAAAATGTATTTGCAACAATTGAAGGATCAATTTTCTGTTACAAATTCTTAATTATAGCCATACCGCCTTTGCTCTCCCCGATGGTGCCATGCCGTTGGTCCGGCAACCCATCAGTCCGACGTCTCGTTATTCCAAAAAATACAATTGAGCAGAGGTGCCATTAGTCTGACATCTCTAACCCAGTTGTGTTGTGGATTAGAGAGCCATATACAACCACTGGCCCTAACCTTAAGGTCAGTGAACTCTTGCCTGAACCTATTTTATTTATCAACCTCTACTCAATGGGACATTTTCGGAATAATGAGACGTCGGACTAATGGGTCGACCCCCTGGCCCGTCAGATCCCGGAAGCTAAGCAGAGAAGGGCCTGGTTGGTACTTGGATTGAAGACCTCTGGGGAACACAAGGAAGCCTGGTTGAAAGTGTGAGCCAGTGGAGGGAGGAGAAGATCTGGGTGATGTGGGAGTGTCTGGACGAGTTTGTGAAGCCGGGCAGCTGCGTTTTGCACCAACTGAAGGTGAATTACGGAGGACTGCTTGATACCAAAATAAATGTAGACTGCGTTACAGTAGTCGATACGGGACTTAAATATGGAGAAATTACATGCGTTTGTATAGATTTTATTCAGTCAATAAAGCTTGAGTTTACATCTCTAATGAACTGTTTAAAATTGCATAAGGACTTATCAGGAAACAGAGTAAAAACTGTGAAACTTTACCCAATCACCACAACTATTTTTTGAGTTAGAAGATCAGCTACAAAATCAGAAACAACAATGACACGAGACGAAACAAGAGACGACAGATGGTCGAAAATAACTGAAACAAATACACACGATCGTGAAACAAAGAACAGGAAACATGCAACTGTCAAACTGGACATCACTGTGAAAAAATCCAACAACAAACGTGTGATACTTTTAACTATTAAATTGACAAACCCGTTCTTCTTTACATGTATTTCTTTTTTTAAGTGCGATCTGCAAAAGTGAATGAATTAGACGTTTTTCCAAGCTGAGACGGAATTGAAAAGACATCACTTGACATCACACAGTTAGCCAGATGGATATCTATATTTAATGGCGTGATCTAAGAGCTTCACTGCGGGCTTTGCTGAACGCTCGTTTGACTCATTAAAAATCACATGCCTTTCAGAAATGTTGAATAATATGTGTTTGCTCTATATGCTCCCTCCTCCTACATGACGCTGCTGCTTGGATCTTTATGTACATATGCACTTCACTGTCGAGCACGCGTCTTTAAACTATACCATTTAGAAATCGTGCTGGAAATAACATATCTAGACTTCACTTTGTTCCATAACTGTGCTAGTTTTTCCCACTCATTTTTAAAGTGATAGTCTGCGAGATTGCAGAATGAGGAAGAAGAGACAAAAGTATTTACAGAGCCGTTTTTTCCTATACGCAAACTACGCAAGTTGCGTAGGGCCCCCGCAGCTGCAAGGGCCCCGCATCTCGGTCAATTTACGTTGTTGTTTTGCCTGTGAATCAACGTGTTGTTATAGATGGGGGCAACATCCGGGAACTTTTACTGGGCAACGCCCCCTTTTGGGGGAATCGAGAGTTAAAAATTGCATTAGTGTGTATGTGAAACAGGGACTATTTCTCGTTCGGAGGATAAAATATTCCAAACCAGTGATCAGAACTACAGGACAATGTCCGTTCTTGATTACAGACACATCAAGTCACTGTCAGAAGATGATTGGAAGATTTTTTATTTTTTGTGGACACTTATATGAGCGAGTTTATCGATCACTAGCATCTGTTATGTCCATGTCAGAGCTCATTACTGAGGAAACAGCTCCCCCTGGTGGCCGTGTATTATGCACTTTGTGTAACGTCTTTAATCGGTAAATATTCAAACTCATCAAATCTGTTCAGCATTAGGCCTAATGATTCTCGGTTTTAAAACGCACATTAACGTTAGCATTAGCAGCTAGTAGGTTAGCTGCTGAATGAACCATGTACCATTTCCTCTCATAAGCTACAAAACTACATCGTGGGCTATATGATTTTAATTTAATGATAATATAAAAGCAACAGACTAAAAGCTGAAGCTGTAGTGACATTATAAAGCTCCAGCGAAAAAGTTCCACAGGCAAATGTCACAGACGAGTCATGATCACAGTGGGTTTAGCAGCTCAGTTTAAAAACGTTAACCGTCTTCTCTGTGAATTATCTGAACAACAGGTCACTTCCATGGCTTCCTTTTCACGTTCGATAATTAAATAAAACAAAGAAAACGTTTTTTCATGTGTAAATTAAAAGTTTTCAGACGATCTTCCCTCATTCATTCCAATGTACGGAGCTTCTGTTTGCCCCCAAAAGGGGCGTTAACCTTTTGGCGCCACTGATGTGATGTAGACGTTGTCCATCTATGGCGACAGGCTCTCTGACAGCGCTCACTCACTCTCCACCGACTGTACTTTGCCACATGCAACACCAATACGGAGCAGTCTGCTGAAGTGGATGAGCAGGAGAGACCTTCCCCCTGTCACTCCCAAGGTGCGAGTGCTTCCCCCTTCACGTCCCCACTTGACTGTCTGTCTCTCGAGTTCTCTGCGTGGACTCAGGGCTGCATCGTGCACACTCTCATTTACACTATCTTCTTAGTGTCTCTAGCGGAGCATCAGGACAGTAGTTTGGCGAATAGACGAGAGTAAAGCCGTCGTCCGTGGCCTTTTTTGTCCCAAAGAGTTCATCCACACGGTTCTCATGAATGCAGTTACTTTCACTAACTCTGGTTCTCTGAACATACACAGTCTAAAACGAATTACTGTCAGGCTAATTCTCAATGGTAAGACAGAAATATCAGTCAGGAGCAGATTAGTTTTAAATCACCGGTTTTCCAAACTGGGTCAGGGACCAGAGGTGATTGAGAGAATGTGACATTTGCCATTTACTATTTTAAAAAGTGGGGGAAATAGACTAATGTCGTCCTAAATCCAGACAGTGCCTAAGTGGTTAGTGGTTCTCACACAGTGAGGCAGGGCCTGAATTGAGGTCATTATGTTCCACTTCTGCCCTGCACTACTGCACGGTGAAACTGTTTTTGACCGTAAATGGGTTTGCTCTTCGTCGAATAGCCATGGGATGTGTACTGTAGGGCCCCCGTGTGGATTTTTGCTTAGGGCCAGCACTAGCTCTACGTATTTAGTCCAGAATGTGACTGTACTGTTTACAATGCACCTTGGCCAGGTCATCATGTGAAGGAGAATTGTTTCCCAATTGACTTACCTGGTAAAATAAAGAATAAAGAAAACATGTGTAATAAAACCAAATGTGTGCTGGCAATCCAATCGCTACCGTATGTGGGGACATCTGCTCAGAAATAAACTCATCTTCAGAGCCAACTTCACAACTTCTCTCCTCGTTGATTGAGCTTTGATTATTACTGGGCACGTTGAGTCTATTTCTGAGGGCTCTGTGGGATTTGCATTTGCTCTCCTCATTTTTATGCAAATAATCGTCCATTTTTGTTACTTTGAACGGTCAATCACAGCCGTCAGAACAAACCCTTGTATAGAATAGGAAAAGCGTGTAGTCACAGCTGGCCATGCACAGTATAAAGTGGTCTTAAAGTAGTGTCAGACAGACTTTTTTTTTCTTTTTACTTCAGTCTCCTCTATGTCGAGATCGCTGCCTAGATAAAGACCAACTGAAGCCCAGATTTTTAACATTGTGATGTGTTCAATATAAGGCTGACAAATCCATAAATGTTATCCTCTTATTCCCACATAACCGAGCGCATTTTCTCCAGTTCGACTTTACCCAAATCCAACAGCTTCTTGACTGGAGATCTTAACACCTTTGAAAGCGAAAACCTACAAACTGATCTACTGTAAACTTTTCTGGCTCTTTTGTTGCTTTTGTGTCGTGTGTTTTTGTCATGTTTTCATTGCTTTTTTTGTCTCGTTTTTGTTACCCAGTGGCTAGTGCAAAGCCTCATATGTTTAGGCGAACACCGACTTGAGGACATACTGAATATAGTGAATCTGTCCTTAAAGCAGTACTAAGTAACTCTTGCCCTAGAGGCCATAAGCACAAGTGCATGTGTTGTAGCAAGTTGCGATTTTTTAACTTATTAATTGTCCGTGAGAGTAAATACTACGCTGACAGAAAAGACGAAGGGACAGAGGGATATTGTACATCCAATTACACAATGGAAATCATTTTTTTCACTCAAACTTGCCTGTAAATACTGTTTAAAGTGGCGCTAGCCCGCAGTTAGCTTTGCTCGTTAGCCTGTTAGCTTTCTCTTCGTGATTCCATTAGTGTGTATTGGTGGCTCCGGTCCGGTGGCAGTCAAGTTGCATTTGTGGTTCTCTGGCCAGAGACACCAGGGGCAGATGAAAGACCCCCAATCATCCCATTAACACTTGTATTACCCCCAGAGGGACTACAAAAAGGATTTATTAACGTAAACAAGTTACTTAGTACTGCTTTAAGTATTGCCCAAAGCCACGAGCGTGGATAAGAGGGCGAGTCCGCGGGAACAGCTGTCTTCACTTCCTGAACCGCGGCTCTCGGAGAAGACGGAGCGGCCATATTGGTGCAGGCGGTAAATCCCGGGTCAGTGGCGTATGACAGGTGGCCTGAGCTTATTTATTTCACTGCTGGAGCTTTTCCATCGGAGATTTATGAATTTGGGTATGTGATTAGCGGCTGGTGTTTGACATTTTTGGAACTCGGCCCAGACTGAAACCAAGCCACAGAATTTGATTATGGCAGCGCTGCACCTGGGAAGGCATGAAATATTCAAATCGACGGCCAGGACAAGTGGATATGAAGTGCAGGCTACTTTGTAACAGCTGCCGCGATGAATGTGTTACTGAAGAGACAAACTTTGGCGCTTAGACTACATCTACCTGTACCCTCGTCAGGGTCTGGTGGTGACGATGGAGAAAGTTAGCCTCTGACTTTCCATACGTACAGTTGAAATAAGTTTAACCTCTTAACTCCCGTCATAACGAGTGCATTTTCTCCAGTTCAGCTGTACCCAAATCCATAAGGCCAGTGAAGGCCTCAAGCTAAGACATACAAAACTCATCCATAAATTGATCTTTTTCCTGCATTTTTTTGCCTATTTTTCATCACTTTTTTTTTTGTCACTTTTTTGTCGCTGTTTTGTTGCATTTTCATCCTTGGTTTCGCCTAATTTTTGTTGTCTTTTTCCCAAGAAGCTTTTAGATGTGGGTTAAGTCAAACTGGAGAAAATGTGCTTGCTTTAGGTGGGGATTAAAGCAGTGCTAAGCAACTTGTTTATGTTAATCCTTTCCGTAGTCCCTCTGGGGGTAATACAAGTGTTAATGGGATGATTGGGGGTCTTTCTTCTACCCCTGGTGTCTCTGGCCAGAAAACCACAATTGCAACTTGACTGCCACCGGGTTGGAGTCACCAATACACACTAATGGAATCACGAAGAAGAAGCTAACAGGCTAAAGGGCAAAGCTAACAGCGGGCTAGCATCACTTAAACAGCATTTACGGCCAAGTTTGAGTGAAAAAAAAAGATCTCCATTGTGTAATTGGATGTACAATATCCCTCTCTCCTTTGTCTTTTCTGTCAGCGTAGTATTTACTCTCACGGACAATTAGCACAAAAGCTTGGCCTGATCACAAACGGCAATTGTGTTGTAGTTTGTCTTTTTGGAGGTCGCAGCGTGAAAAGAAAAATGTGCCCTTTGCCATCCGGGAGCTGAATAAGTTGTAACCCCCTAATGTTGCTTGGCCGTTCCTTTCTTTTGATGAGGTGAACAACATGCTGCTGCGGTGTCTGCAATGAACTCATTTTATAATTTATTTTAATGTATTTTATTAGATTTGCTGTGTGTGAGCTGTGTATGAGCAAGCCAAAGGCACATTTCTGCCACCTTTGTGCATGGTAGACATTTAAGTGTTTCTATTTCTATGCTTGGATATCTGTGATTTAGTTGGGGTCCCAAAGCTTATTGACACAATGCACCAGTGAATGTGCTGTAATCAAAGCTAAAGTAGATTTCCGATAACGTCACATTTCTACCACCACAATTCCATACGGCGCCATCTTGTGTGTCAAGCGTCTAATTGTTTGTGTTACGGATCACTGATAACATCCTGAAGGAATGGTTCACACCTGTGTTGTGTGGGGCTGATCCCAACACGACGAAGAGACAATATCTCGATATCCCAAGAGATTTATCACCAAGGAGCAGAGACAGAAAAACCTTTGTATGGGAGACGTAATCTATGGCTGGAGAGAATAAACAGAGAGGGCTTCCAAGACACTTTAAAGTCTGCGCCGAACATTTTATCACAGATAAATTGATAAACAGCATATTTCTTTTATTTCATGATTATCACGCATGTGCACATTACGATGATTATGTTAGCCATCGATCACATGGTTCCTTGTCAGTGAAAAAACACACTGTGACTACATTATGTGCATGCGAGTCGTACGTACAACACAATATGGCACACACTTTTTGTTGTTGCGGTCAAGCAGTGTGTGTAATAATGTAGATCATATCAAGCAAAACAACATTTAAAATATGGATTAGTGGCGTTGTTTACGTTGTTATTTGACCTGAACTCACAAATTATGTTTTATATCTTGAAATCATCTCGGGACCGCCAGCTCTGTGCTCGCGACCCTCAGGTTGGGAACCACTCAGCCATATGAAAGGTTAAAATAGAACTTTCAGGTATCCTACATTTTCAATTCAAAAGCTTTGATAAGATTATAGTAGGTTTGTTTATTTACGCATATTGTTTCTCTCATTAAAACATTATTACTGGTGCTTAAATATAACTCTAAATGAGTCCTTTTCACTAAGAGAAATTCCTTTTTAGTTGTAGCTTATTTCTTGATTGTGTTTTCTTTGCATGTTTCAGGTGTACATTTACAGTGGTTAAAGTAGTAACAGTGTTAGTAGTGAAGTCCATTGTCAAAAACATAAAATGCATCTGTGTCACTGCTGCTGTAGTTGAAGATGAAAGTATGTTCATACAGTAGAAGTAGCAGTAGTCGTGGTGATAATAGCAGTAGCAGTAATAGGAGTGGCAGCAGTGACACATAAAACATAACCCAAACCTGTGCTGTGCGTCAGTGGAAATGCTGCTTAAGTGCATCTTCTTTCATAATTGGATGGGCCACATTAATTTTCCAGTGAAAGCGCAATTTTCACCCCGGGTCAAAATGGCGTCTGTGTAAAATGAGATTCTCTCGACTTGGCTGATTGAAACACGCGGACACGTTCCCCTCTTTTATCCGTCCACAGACTGTCGAGGCCTCTCACCGCCCCGGGGCCGCGTTTGCATCGTCACATCAACAAAGAGCCAATTTGGTTGTGCAAACCCACACCTGCACTGACATTTTAAATAGCCGCATTTTCTGTTTTGCAGTCATTTCGTAGCAAAAAGATATTGATTATTATATTATATTGATGTACGGTGAAGGCACCACCTGTGGTTTCCAGCTCTCCCTAAACAGCGACCTGTCAGACCCTGGTCCCTGCTCCATTTGATGTCCAAAGATGTTTTATTGAGGCGGCGCTTCCTGCTGGCCTGGGCTGGGGTTATCAGCTCCCTGGTCAAACAGAGCCAGGTGTGCTCCGCAGGCCATAATCTCTGGTTGTGAACGCTGCAGTTCAGACTGGCTGGGCCTCAGACAAACGTCAGTGCCTGTGGCGCCGTGTCTATGCCAGGGGCATCATCCAAGTTTGCTTTAGTTTTGTACATGTAATCCAGTTAGCACAGGCTTATTAACACCATTGATATCAGTGGAAAAATTAGTAAAACAAGGGAAAAGGCAAACGTGATGCAGTTTTTGACTTTAGCCCTTACACAAGTTATAATAATTATTAAAGAAAAAACAACAGTCTGCATGTCTTAGGCAGGACAAGTTTATTTACCATCAGTGCGGGATCTGGAGACATTGCGTAAATCTGACCGTTCAAGTCAGGCTATGCTTCCACATGAAGAGAGGTAAATAACCTCTGCCTGTCCGTCCATGGGAGTGGATCTCTCCTTCTGTAGTTGTCCCTGAGGTTTCTCTTTTCTCCCACTAGGTTTTTGAGTTTTCCTTGTCGTGTAGGAGAGTCTAAGGACGGGGGATGCACGGGCACGGTTCCATTTTCTGCTGACGCTTATTTTGACATTACCTCTGTTGGACATTATGTTTGCCTGGACACTACATTTGCTTGGACATTACATTGTTTTGTTATTTGTTTCATTGTTTTAATGTTTGGTGCAGCTCTGTGAGACAACTCCTGTTGTGATATTGGGCTATACAAAACGATTGATTGATTGATTGATTATAACCCCTGTTGTGCGTCATACTGATATGCAAGCTGAGCGCAGGAGTCTGAAAGCTAAAACTATATTACAGAGATGATACGACCGCACAGCATGACCCAATATAGTAAATAGCAATTTAATTTTATTCTCTGACAATAATGACGCCTTACACTTGATTTTCACATTACAAGCCAGAGTTGACAAGCTTCTCAAACCACTACACCATAGACAGATTAGAATCGTAAACTGCTAATGTTGTGCCAATTTGCCCGATCTGGCCAAACACGTTCAGAGTCAGACTGCAGGCTGAAGTGACCCAATTCAGATTATTTTTTTGCCCCTATGCGACCTGTGTCTGATCTCTTCATGACAGTCTGAACGATACAGATCCGATGATTTCAAATGCGACACAGTCCACTTGGATATGTCCTAAACCCGATAAGTATCTGAAATTTTGCAATGTGACTTCAATCTGAACGGCCAATCCGTTTATCCGGCCTACACATCATCTATGCATTACAGATGCCATTCATTCTGCATTAAAGTAGGCGGAAAACAACAATGAAAGCTTTTTTCCCGACCACAAATAAGAATCTTCCTTTTGTCCGCTGTCGTGACCGAAATGCCACATGCCTTTGGAACCGCGACAGACGTCTGATTTATGTTCTTGCTTGTGTTTGTGTCCCACAGGCAGAGCTCTGAAGACATAGAGAAGAAGCTGAAAGAGGTGTTCAGTGAACGCAGCAGCCTCCTGCACCAGCTCTCCAAGACTTCCAAAGAACTGGACAGTCTCAAAGGAAACCTACAGGTCTGCCTCACATCTACTACACACTCCCAATATGTCAAAAGCCACACTGCAGATAACAGCACAAAGTTATATCACAAAAAGGGCACAAGCACGACTTCTACAAACAGATTCAAGTGTTATAAGGCTGCTCTGTTGTCTTTTTATGCTGCCACGGCCTAGATGCCGCCGGTCTAACAGGCTACAGGGGCTTAAACTTGACATTTACTCGTGTCACTCCAAAAACCTCACCTCACTTCAACTCACCTGATTAAGCTGCCACATTGCTACTTGATTTGCACGTGAGCACACGCTTGGTAAATGACCCCCCACAGTCATTTGAGGTGCGGTGTGAGTGCAGAAAGCATTTTAATGATGAGTGAACGTCGCTGTTAGAGAGGAGCCGCTATGAAAGGTGCGCGGGAGGCAAGCGCGCTGGACTACAGTGAAGTTGGTTTCATGTTGGACATTGGATATTCACCTCCGACACTTTGGCCCAGGCCTGAAGAAAGCTACAGGTCGGACAAACCTGTCACAGAGTCTGGGCTGCACTGGTCCTGTTAAATAGGAGACATTATGAGTGACAGCAGCACTTACAATTATCATTAAAGTTACTATAGCCCTTCTACAGCAAATATTTCAATGACACATTCAATGCAGGGCTGCCTAAACTTTTGTTTCCGAGGGCCAACATGAAAAAGTACCTGTGGGTCGCGGGCCAAACACGGCGATGTCAAGCGTGAAACACATATAACTGCAATTAATAATAGTTACTTTATTATATTTTTTGGTATACATTTGCATTTGATTCTATCTATGCAAATAACATGTTACATTAAAACAGATGTTAACTATGGCAAAAGCCTAGTTTTAGTAGAACAAAATCAGCAATTGTAGCAATATAGTGCAAAATGTAAACAACAACAAGACCTGTATCCACAGCACCTACAGTGACTTTACCTCATTCATTTGTTAACTCAAAGAAAATGCCATATTGCCTTTTTGAAAGTGTCATTTCAGCATATATTCTTTTATAAGTCATTATTTAACATGACCTTTGTTGATGTCAACAACCTTTGCAATAAAAGTTGGAAAACTGGCAAAGTTGATGCTACGACACTCTGTGATTGATAAACACCAAGACACCACAACAGTGTTTCCTTAATTTTGCGAAAGGAGTGAAACAGCGCCCCCAATTTGACACTGGTGGCCAAAAAGGGTACTGCATCCATATTTACCATTGAAAATGAATGGGAGAGAGTTAGCACAAAAGTAGGTCACTCTTGGTGGGTCAACGGAATTGTTCCGGAATTGTTCCGGCGAATTGTTTCCTGAATAAACTAAGCTTAGGCAATGTTTTTATATATTTTTCTATGTTAATCTATTATGTTAAAAGTGCATTATGCAACTTTTTACTATTTAACTGTTTGCACATTTCCTGTCTGTTTTGCTCAAACTGAGTGTTTCTTGAGAGTCGAATGTAACAAGTGAATTTCTCCATTGTGAGATCAATAAAGGATTATCTTACTATCTTAAAAAAAGTTGTGACCCAGTGGCTTTGAGTGGTCAGCATGGCGCCTTTACTTTCAATCATGGTGGTCTCTACAACGCTCCAGGACCAATTGTTTGGAAGGTTAAGTGACCCTGGAGCATTGTGATCGAAAGTAAAGGAGACATACTGACCACTCATACAGCCGCTGGGTCACTACAAGGTCAACTACACACAAATAAACTTTCTTTCACATAACAAGTTACATAATGCACCTTTAACTAAAGTAGAAATAAAACATTAAACGACTATTACTTTTGAGTGCACTTTTTAGTTTTTGCCAGTGAAATCAATTTGTGTCTAGTTACTTTCGAACAGTGATTCTCAACTGGTGGGTCGGGACCTAAAAGTGGGTCACGAGACTATTCCAGGAAACATTATTTGCAATATTTTCCATCTGAAACGGTTAACCTCTTGACCCAGCGCATTTTCTCCAGTTCAGCTTCACCCAAATCTAAAAGCGTCTTGCCTGGAGCTGACAGCCTCTAGGCCAGTGTAACGTCTCATTTGAAAGCTAAGGCCTTCAAAACTGATGGTGACTTTTTTTGTTGCGAGGTCGCTGTGTTTTGTCACATTTTTTGTTGTGATTTCGTCTCGTTTTTGTTGCTTCTCTGTTGTTTTTTTGTCACTTTTTGTTGCATTTTTGTGGCTTTGTTTTGCTTTTTCATCACTTTTTCATCATGTTTTTGCCACATATTTATTGTGTTTTTGTCACTTTTTTGTTGTATTTTCTTCCTCGTTTTCTTCACTATTTTGACATTTGTTCAAGAAGCTTTTAGATTTGGGTAATGCCAAAATGCTCGGTTCAGGTGGGGGTTATGTTTTGTTTTGTCATGGGGCAGGGTACTGTTAAGCCACACCACTTGAGAACCACTCCTTTAGAAAACCACTAGCCACAGTGACCAAAAAGGTCCATGTCAAGCCCTGAACATATTAATCAAAATGTTTATCAAAACAAAGAGAGCTCTTGTAGCATATTTCCATGTGTCATATACGGAGCTAAACTGAACTGTTTTCAGCCTGGATCTGAACCTCGACTTCTGGCCAGAGAAGCACTTGACTGTTGAAAGACTTGTACACAAACAGAGCTGCTTCAAAGCCATGTTCTCTGAGTCACCGTTATGACAGAAAAAAAACATCATACTTCCTGTTTCTGGTCAGAACTCAAGCAGCGACGCTCTGGATATGACAGGACATAGGAACAACAAAAGAATAAAAAAGAAAAGAAACATGGATATAGTTAGTCATTTCCAGTGGTGGAAGAAGTACTCGATATTCTTACTTAAGTAAAAGTGCAGATACTAGGGCTAAAAGATATATCGTTATCGTATCAATATCGAGATATGAACATTCAAGATATTAATATCAACAAAGCAACGTATTATATCGTTATCGTATTGATATCGAGATATGAACATTCAAACATTAAAATCGAAAAAGATATCAACATTATAGATTTTCATTAATAAAACTGCACTCTTTTGTATTATCTTCAATGAAGAGAATGAATGAGTTGAGGTTTCCATCAACTACCGAGTACAGAAGATGACTCAAGTACCTTCATTGAAGATAGACAACTCCTGTACGACTGAGAACTTACAGAGATTTTTGTATTATGTTTTTATTTTTTGGAAAAATGCTTGCTTTTCACCTAGCCCATAGTTATATTGTATCGTATCGATATCGAGATATCTGGCATGAATATCGAGATATGAAATTTTGTCCATATCGTTCAGCCCTAGCAGATACAGGACCAAAATTGACTTGAGTAAAAGTATCTGATACAATTTTTACTTAAGTAAAAGTACAAAAGTATGCATTGTAAAATGTACTTTATGAGTAAAAAGTAAAAGTATTTAAGTTTAATGTGCAGGATTTTCCAAATCATTTGAATCAAACCAGGTCTAAACGAGTAAACCACTAAATCAGGTCAAAAACAGGAAGTAAACCGGGACTGAACTAGCTCAGGTCTAACTAGATCTAAACAAGGTCTAAAGGAGTAAAACACTAAACCAAGTCTAAACTGGGACTAAACCAGTTCATCATAAAGAGGTCACTTTGAAAATAAAATACTTTTACTTTTAACCCAATTTAAAAATGTAGTGAAGTAAAAGTATTCATCATAAAATGTACTTAAGTAAAGTAGAAGTACCTATAATTTGTACTTTTTACTTGTACTTTTACTTTGTTACTTTCCACCACTGCTCATTTCCTTGTGAAAAGAAAACAAGTCCTAATCATTGCTTCTGCCGTGTCATTACTGGAGACAGATTATATGTTGTACAGGCTCCTATACTAATGGTATTTTTCAGCTCGTCTGGAATGAACGCTTTGATTACAGCCCGAATGAAATTGGGCCCGAATGTACAAAGCTAATGTTCTTTTCTGTGTCATTATTTCACATCAAAACCACTGAGTTATGCTGGGATGTGACTTGATGGACGTTCTCTACATGTTTTTGCAGAGTGATTAGAGACCGCCGGCCGCAATCTAGAAATAAGTTTGCCATCCCTTACGTCAGGGCTTGGCCAGTTAGCTTAGTGTGGGCCGATTTCTTCCTCATGAGAAGTTCAGTTGCCAAACCCAAAGTGAAGCCCCACCAATCCCAGTGTTGTTCTTCCGTCCAATATGGAAGATGACAGTATTTCAGCCTTTTTAGGGCACTTCAACACCTATTCGACCTGATTTGTGTGATATAATTCCGAAATAATAGAATAGAATAGAATTGTATTGTCTACTCAGATAGAAATTCATCTTTGGCTCACCGACACATAAAAACACAAGACTAGGGACAAAACAAACATGCCGGGAAGTACAGAACGAGGCGCTGCCACCGTAGAAGAAGAAACAGCTAAATTTAGCAGCTTTGTCCGATGATTACTCAAAACGGCGTGAATATTTTGAAATACTACTCCAGGACCGTCTTTGATGAGGAAATGTTAAAACATTGTTTAAACCTCAAGAAAGTCGATTTTGCTTGATACAGTATGTCCACTTTAAAATCATCATGGAGCCAGTTTATTGTTTATTATTTTGTTTATTATTTGGATCCCATTAGCTGCCATAATCTTGACAGCTACTCTTCCAGTGGTTCCATGCTGGAGGGTGTTTTTGTTTGTTTTTTTGCCTCTGGGCTTGCTGTCGCCTACCCCTGCCTTAGTCCTCCCCGACTGTATACATACATTTCATATTGCTGTGGTGTAATATATAAGGTTAACTATCGTCTTTTTGTAACAAGGGTTTTATGGAAGGCTAACAAATCTCTATATTCTTCATGTGCTTTACATACACTTTACATACAATGCCCCTTTCCTTTCTTTTTACAGTCTTTAAAGAATGATGATTCGGTGGCCAAGAAGGACGTGCAGAGGATCCTGGAGCTGAGCCACAAGCAGAGGTAACCGTACACACATTTCAACGGGGTCGTCCCATTAGTCCGACAACCCATTACTCCGATGTCTCATTTGAGTAGGGGTTGAAAAATATAATAGGTTCAGGCAAGAGTCCACTGACCTTAAGTTAGGGCCAATGGTTGTATATGGCTCTCTACACAACTGGGTTAGAGATGTCAGACTTTTCAGAATAATGAAAATTAATGGGTTGTCGGACCAATGGCATGGCACCCATTTCAACCCCCCTTTTTACATATTTCTTTTAGCTGCTTTCCAAATGGGTTAACTTATTTGTCACACACAAATAAAGTATAGCCAAAATCGTGTCCACATGGATGATTTTTCACAGCAAATTGTTCAGTAGAAGCGAAATATTACTCTCGTTGCTCGTTAGCATGAAGCTAATGTTAGATTCATGGTTAGCATTGTCTGTTTTTTTAAGTGTTTATGGGCTGTTGAACCACTTTGCTCTTCTACAGCTCTGTATCTTTATTTAGTAGAAAATACTATATCCATAATTCAGCATTTGTTAACGCTGCCCTCAGCTACTCCATTTTGCCAGCCCGAAATGGTTGCATTCCCGCATTGCATTGCTAGGTGCGCCACCGTTGACACGGCGAGCCCCCCCCCACATGCCCCCGCACCATGTAAACACAAACACGTGCAGGGATCGCAAATGTTTAAAACATCAGACGAAGCAACAGTTAGCGGCTAATACAGTCAGAGTTTAGCATTATGACAGAAGTTTACAAAGAAACATCTGACCAACCTGCTCTGATGCAGCTGAAACCATGAAATGTTCATGTCGTTTGTTTAATAATCCAATCTACAACGAGCCGTCAGGTGTTTTCCTCCTTATGATTAAAAAGCATGCACCGGGAGGCTGTGAGTGTTCAAGTGTTGTGGGGAAAAAGCTCTGCACTGTAATTTAGTTCTAAATGGAAGTATTATGTTATAAATGTCTAAAAACCAACAGACTCACATGAAAGTTGCAGTTTAGCAACTAAATGTAAGTCTCAAAAGTTTACTTTACTACATATCTTATTTATGCCGATAAATGGTATTAATGAGATGTTGAATCCAGCATCAGAGCAGCGTGTGGAGGGGAGTGAGGGGTGTGGGTGAGGGGAAAGCCAGATGAGGAGGATGGGGCAGAGCAGGGTTCACTACTTTACCTACTGACAAATAATTCAAAAAGACAGAGCTCATCCTCTGTTTGTTTTCCCGCTGGCTACTTCGAACATGATCTTATGGAAAATGCCAAAGATGCCGTCTGTATCTATACAACACTTACACATATTCCATTGCCCTCATAGTTGTGCTGTGTTTTCTCTTGCCTCTATAAAAGCCTCTATACAAGCCTAAGTGCTTAGTGCTGTTGGAAGAAACATTTTTTCAGTAATGAACTTTCACATAATGACATAAGAATAAAATAGTAAGAGCACTGAGCCCACTGTACTTGATGTTCTTGAAGGCCGAGTGCGTATAGTGCTCTTGCTATGAATCTCGGATACAACACAGTCGACTAATGCATCCTTTTGTCCGAGATCCTCCTCACGATCTCCAGATAGGTCCCGAAGCGCTGTACTGTGGTGACAAAGCGTCGGTCGAAGCATTGGTCAAAGGTGGACTACAAATTTCTCGACAGTTTCTGAATGTGTGCGCATGTTGTCACAGGGAGGAGATGAAGTCCCTCCAGGTGGCGCTGCAGAAACAGCTGGACGAGGCCAATGAGAGAGCAGACAAACAAAAGGACACGGTAAGAAACTCAGCTCTTCACACAACCCACACATCTGTATAGAAAGCATAGTTAAAATGTCAATAAAGTAGGTAGTGTAGGAACTGCTATGGCCACAACCCACTTTTAAATATGGTGTGAATCTTCCTGTCACTGGGCTCTGAATTCTAAAATGTCAGCCACCTGTTGTGAAGCATGTGTTGTGTTATTTTGAAGGACTCAGGTGTATAAGCATTGTCAGTATCTTTAGCTAGTGGGGTACTTAGCATGTGGGGCACCTGCATCTCTTAGCAGCGCCCCTGCAGACAGACTTTCACAACTGTTTTCTCCCTCATTTCACTCTCTTTACTGGGCTGTGACTGATAACGGGGACATCGGCTATTGAGAATGTCTGGGAGCAAGTTTCACGTTGTTTTATGAGAATATAAAGCTCAAATATTGTGACAGTATCGTGACCGGCAGTCTCTGCAACGTCTCCGCAATTTGGACTGACTGCGGGTATACCGGTCTAGTTGGAGACTAGAGTCGCCGCTATCACAGAGATGTCGCAGAAACAGGTTCGATTTCAGCGGTCTCCGAGAGGTCTCTGAGACGTCTACAGGGTCTAAGCAGCTGTGGCAATGTTGTGAACAACATTGTCCTCAACCTGTGAGACGTGTCTGTGACAACTAGGGATGGGCACCGTTAACACGTGCCTACTTGGTACCGACCGAAAAGCTCCGGTCGGGGCTGGTATCGAAAAACTAAAATTCTTTCGGTGCCAACTTTCGGTTCTTTTTCTCTCTAG
Source organism: Neogobius melanostomus (assembly GCA_007210695.1). NCBI lineage: Eukaryota > Metazoa > Chordata > Actinopteri > Gobiiformes > Gobiidae > Neogobius > Neogobius melanostomus. Next base: position 2,042,294 of record VHKM01000376.1, read on the forward strand.
ACGTCAATATATGACCCGCAGTGAGTCTAAAAAAAGCAACATGAACGTGTGCGCTGATAATGAGCCGCTTCAGCGCAAATGGAGCAAAGCAAAACTATAACTTAAAGAGAAGCAAAGCTATAACGCACTAAACTTTTGTAATAGAGATGGCCCAGCTCGGTCTGCGGCAGGACTGAGCCAGGACTAAACCAAGACATACACCGGGTGTAAAACCCAGAGCCAAACTAAACCAGTTATTATAAACCAGGACTAAACCAGGACTGAATAAGAAACTTGAGTGTTTAGGCAAATTGAAAAGCAAAACAGAGCAGTGACAACAAGAAAGACGTCTTTACCTTTAGCGACAGACCCACGGAGGCTGAGTTTACGTGCTGTTGTTTACGACTTTACAAGCAGCTGCAGCGAGGGCAATATCAAAGATTGTTTGTGGAAAAGTGAGCGCTCACTCTGTATTAGACATTTTTGGTACAACATTAAAACATTAAAACTGGCGTTCTCATTCTACTGAGTGCATTATATAAAACAGCGCTATATTTAACAGCAGCGACACCTGGTGGTAAACACTGATCATAACAGTTTTTGTAGATTATTAGTGGCAGAGTGAGCGCTCTCACTGTGTAAAGATCTTTGACGGGAAAGTGCTTTCACTTCGTAAAAGCGCAGTGTGTTTAGAGAAGTTTATCCGAATGAAAACCGTGGCATGATGTGGATCTGTCTCTGCAGCTCAGGAGGTAATAATAATGTCCTTTCTGTCTTTTTATCGCTGCTTAAGTGAAAATTGTGCTCAAAACACGAAGCTACAAGTGACGCTGCTGCGGCCTGTGTAGCTTCTGTTGTGCTTTTTAGGACTTTCCCTGAACAACACTTTTTTTATACACGTTATTTTAATTGAATTTAAATTACATAGGTACCGAAAAAAGTACCGTTAAGGCACAGGCACAGAAAAGCAGGTATCGTTAAAGTACTGGTATCGAAAAAAACTAACGTTACCCATCCCTAGTGACAACTCAACAAATGTTTTTGCTTGAGACCCCATAGACCCCTCGGAGACCACAATCAGACTTTCAAGTCACATCTCCACTGAAATCGAACCTGTCCGTTTTCACCAAGACTACCTGGAGACTCGCCTTATTGCCAGGGGACGTCTATGAGACATCTCTGTGACTAGCGGCGACTCTAGTCTCCAACTAGTCTCCGGCCGGTGAGACAGGCCCTTTACAAAAAAAGTCCAGTCCATATAATCACATTTACATGGTTTTCTGTGTGCCATGTGTCCTCTCTGTGCGTACAGTGGACAGGATGTTAATGCCCAATTTCTCTGTATTTCATTACCATTTACCTTTACAGCTCTGGGGTTTAATGTCCGCATTGACATTACAGTCTCCCCTGCACGTGTAAGCCCGCAGACTGTAGGTTCAGGGGACATCTGAAAACGGCATTTGCCATTTTGCTAATACGAGCACAAATCCCCCGACTGCGGTGTCACGCGCGGGCAGTTTGACATTTGTGTTCTTTTGAATGCTATTTATCAGCTCAGCAGAGACAGAAACAAGCGGGCCCCGAAGCACGTAAATGTCATCCGTGTTCAGGAGAAAGTCAAATATCTGGGTTTGAAAAGGAACCATCAAACATCGACGGTAAAATGCCGATGCCATCGATTTGCTTGAGACGAGTGCGTGGGCAGCGGCGGAGGTTGCAGAGGCAGGTGTGTAGTGTAAAGGTCTAAAGCTTGGCATTTCTGAAGGAGAAAATATTACGCAAATCAATATTTCGAGCTCAAGGTAGGATGTTGTTAGCGCATCAAAAGCAGCTGGACTTCGTTTCATAAATGTTTGAAGTCATTTCTTCAGGAGGGGTAAAGCAAGTTGGATCCTGGACTCATTCCGATCATTTCAAAGCTATGATGCCTTTCCTATAGAGCAGGGGTGCCCAAAGTGCGGCCCGCGGGCCAAATGCAGCCCTCAGACCAACTTTTGGTGGCTCTCAAGCTTCTTAGTGATTTGGCACACATCACCGGAGAAGGTACTTTTTACTGCAAGTTTAATGATTCCACTCGATTAAAACCTTAAAAACTAACATTTTATTGTGAGATAGAGCTGCATTCAGGTTCCAAGCCTAACCTTAATGCAGGACTAGAAACTCCAAGGAAATCAGTAATATTTACCTGAGTTCCTGAGGTAATTCGAATCCCGTGCAAATAGGGCTTAAAGGGATATTTCAGGATTTTTGACATAGGGCCTCATTTCCTAGTTATCCAGAGTGTTGTTGATGTCTGGAGATATTTATTTCTTAAATTCATGGAGTTCTTATATTTAAGAGCTTAGTGGCGCTAGGCTAGGACAAGGCTAAAGCATTTCTATGGTATCAGTTAGCCTGCATTAAAAACAGTCTGACCCACTCCACAGTGCACCTGAGGTAAATCACTTATAACACCAGACTAACCATATAAATGTCTGTGTCGATAGAATAATTTTTTTAATATAACTGACCTTGTATCACATGAATTACCGCATTTTGAGGGACTATTTTCTCGCAGATCACTCCGCCGCTGCGTTAGCTTACAGCCACGAAGCTGATGCTGCTCAAATATAAGTTATTTTAAATGCAAAATGGTTATAATTATTCTATCGACACAGACATTTATATGGTTAGTCTGGCATTATAAGTGATTTGCCTCAGATGCACAATATAAAAGCCACATTGAAATATGTCCCATTTAACCAACAGGGTCAGAGTCAGACGAGCTTCTAAACACAAGGAGTGTTACAGCGTTTCAGTCGATGTTACCCTCAGGCTGGTTCCCCCAGGGGACAGATGAGTGCAGTTCCACTGGGAAACGGGTTAATCGCACATGTGACTAAGGGTTCAAAGCCATGATAGAGGTCATGTCTGACACTGGCCTCGGGAAAGACTCAAAGAAATGAAAATGAAAATCCAGGACGCACTCATTCAGCTGTAAAGACGGGTGAAGACCAGTGCACATTTATCGCGGCTCACAGCAAAAAGGCACTGACTACATGTAATGTTGCCTCTAAATAATACAAATCTAGTCCATAGAAACATGTGGCACTTCTATCCAACTGGCACAAAGTTCAACTTCTTCTCTTCAGAGCATATGAACAAAGATCCAATTATTCTCTTTATAAAGGTGTTAAAAAGTGGTGACAGTCAGTAGAAAGACTTTCAGACATGTAGAGAATTATTGCAAGTTTGGGACCTAATCCCTCAGAAATAATGACAAGGTTAAACATTTGTTTGATTTTCTGTTTGGAGAGTTCTTTCAAAGACCGTGTCTCTTCTGGCTGTTTTAGTCTGTGTTTATGGAGAGTTCATTTGCAAAAGCAGATATCTCCTAGGATGCACCGATACCAGTATCGGGTATCGGGCCGATACCACATGCTTGTGCTCATACTCGTATTCATCAATGTGGTCCTGATACCAGAAACTGATACCACTTGACATGCAGGACGCAGCTCTCAGCTGAGGAGAGACAATGGCAACAAACTGGAGAATTCTTTGTGGAAATACAATATTCCACATAGAGCTGACTTTATTACAGACTACACTCCCTAAATCTTTGCTGGATTTAACCAGATCTAAATGTTGTTAGTGCTGCAGCGTGGAGTTTCACTCTCATGACTTGTGCTTGGTTGATGTATCAACTATCCTACGGAAAAATACAATAAAGTCGCAGCCATAACTCTGTTTATTTTATTTTTTCTTAGAAGAAAGGTTTAACACATTCTCTGTTGTCGTAGCCTCACGTTGTACTGCAATATATCAACAACATTGTACAACATTTTCCACTACAATTTCAGGTTGAATCTCCTTACTGGACCAACCAACCAAAATCCAAGCTGGGCCACAACTAACTAATGCTAACAGTATTATGAGTTGAATTTTGGTAGGGAACGCTGTTTGATAGCCTTATGGTTTGGTCTTCACCCTTTCAGCCTCTTTTACCCTGTGCTTTCTCGACCAGTAAAGCCTTCGGATCAGGAAAATCCTTAGAATATAATTCATAGAGAGAGCTTTGAGACTATGCTGAACTCGCTGTAAGTTTGCCACCCAGGTTCAACAATGTCTCTCATCGTTCTTCACCCTCCTTTATGCAAAGTGTTTCTGTATTTCTGCCTGTGTCGATTAGTTGAAACAGTTTATGTACAGATGTTGCTGTCAGTGCGCTAATACGTGCTGCATCTTTGTTTTCCTCAGATCAAATTCCTCAAAGTGGAGATGGAGAAGAAAACAAAGATTATCAAAGATCTGCAACAAGAGGTGAGTGGCTGTGTCAAAATCTGTCGCGACTTGTGTACGTTTCCATTTATGTGATGTTTGACACTGAAGGAACCCCATAAATCGCTATGGTTCTTCTCTGTTTGTGTCTTAGTCACATGTGTTGTGAGGTCCAAAACTTTACAATGCAAGTTGATGTCAGTAAATGTGGGGAATGTTTTATAAACGTCCCGGCACTCCGACATGTTTTTTCCTCCAGCATAGACATTGCCAAACATGAACTCTGCTTTAGTCTAGCGCTTTTCCACCTACATTAGGCACTCAAGGCGCTTTCCAGCAAGAAGGGCTTCTTTTTGTCCTAACTTTTACCCACATTACTCTCATATCTTTACGTCCATTTAATTCCATAAAATATGAACGCTTAAGTAGTTCATTGGTAAACCTATTAAAGAAGCTAAAGAGGCAAAAGGAGCTCATTGTCACCAGCTCAATGTAAGGCTGAAGGCATGTAGAAGAACTCTTTACACAGACGTCTTTTGTCCTTCCACTACTCTGCTCTTTGTCTCACTTGCAAAGGAAATCTATGCCTATAACATTGATGCATTATGGGATAAAGTTTATTCTGTTGCAACAAGTCTTTGTTTCTACTCACCACTCAGCTCTTTGCAATAAAGGCAGACGTAAGCATTTGTGGTTTTGGAGGCTGTGACCAGACAATGCATCAGGATCCATTGGCGAGGAACGAGGATAGCACTGTTTCGTGATCGTAATGACAGGGGGCTGACATTACCACAACACCGCCACTTAATGACTGGGCGCGAATTCAGAAAAGCCAGTTTAATGCAACAACCAAATGGGGACTTTACACATGGAAAAAACAACTTTAAAGCCCAGTTTCAGAGATTGTTAGGGTTTCTAAAGCTAGATATTCCTCCTGTGACAACTCTGTGGTGGGTAGAGTTTGTCGAGTTCATGAAACCTGGGTTTTTGTGGCATCAGTTTAAAAGTTTTAGCTTGGGGTTTTCATTGACGGGCTCTGGAGCATTGTGGAGCCTTGTAACCATTACTGATATAAATATGAGGGAGGTGTATTGCAAGTGTTCTGTCATTTACGTTTTTGTATAAAAATAAGGCATTTGTGTCCAAAATTGCCTATATTTAAGCGACAAAATCAAAATAGGATAGACCATATTTTAATTGATGGTTTTATTTTGTTGACACATTAATAACAAAGATTTTTTTTCAGAGGGGATTTTGGATCTTGTTAAGTTTTTGAATCAGCTAATGATATGTGAAATATTCTGTAAAAACTCAATTGCCTTGTTTTTGTGGGTTCAAAGCTCAATAAATCAGGCTAGGAATTAGAAAATACCTCTGAAAAAAAAAGTCAAAATCTTGTTACACCAAGACTGGAAAGTTTGGATTCTGTAGGAGCTACTAAAGTGGTGAGATCGTTGCATGAGTGGAACAAAACCCTTATTTTGAGAAAACCAGCTCTAAAGTTTTGTAACATGTGCGCATGCGTGACACATGTCTCTCTTCTGTATCGATTGTTTCACTGAAGAAAAAATACCATATTTGGATTATAGCGTCATCGCGGACACCCTTCGCTGGACACATGGATGTAAAATATGTCAATATTTGTGAATGAATGCGCGAGGGAAAGACGGCTTTGCGAAGCGACGTAGCAGTCTGGGTTATCTCCGCTCACTGGGTATGGTGAATTTCCTTGTTGCCTTCAGGACGTCGTTATATGCCATTACATGCGGTAAAAGGAACCGCTATATGAAATATTTTGTCCCAGAGGCTATACGACTCCTGAACTCCCTTTAATTTGAGGTCGACTCTAGCCGGTTATTCAGGCAGATTGTAATCCATGAGTGAGCTCCACTTGCATGTTTGTATGCGGTGTGTGTGGCGACAAAAACGCCATAAAATAAGCATCGTACGGGGCAAGTTTTGTCTTTTACTCTGACATGAAAACTAAGATGTTAAGGGAGAAAACTAGCTAAAAATCTCCACTTCGACCACCGTGTGAAAAATCAATACTTTGACCTGCCGTGTCTCGCCTTGACGTAAATGGGAGGAGTGAGCACAAGAGGTCCATCACATGGGCGTACGTTTGCGTGGGAACACATACTTCAGGATGGCCAAGTTGTCCCCACCAACCTCACACAGAGCTCTTCTCATTGTGCGATCGTTTACATAGAGGCTCGGAGAGAGGAAGATTGCCATGACAACGCTTTTTGTTTCATGTCGATTGGTGAAATATTTGCGGAGACTGCAAATGAGCAACAGTCTGTGTATGGAGCTTATTTGCATGCCTTGCCTTGCGTTGCCTAATTAGGTCAGATGTGTTACTTCAAAACATAAGTGTCTCCACCAATCAGGACAAACTCCTGTAGTCGGCTCCTGCCTTCAAGAGAGACACGTGAAAACATGAATTATTAATGCAATGGGATTTTGGCTAGTTTCTCCCCTGACATCTTAGTTTTACTGTCAAAGTAAAACATTGTCCAAACTGACCCTTTCAGACGTTTGTATCATCACCTTTTGTCGACTTGCAGTTTGGAATGACTACAACATTGCTGCAGTGTTTCCCACGCTATTCATAACTTATCGAGCGCATTCACACGTTACAAAACTTTCTCTCTCCCAAACTTTCCAGTCTTGTTCTTAAAGAGCAACTAAACACCAAATCAAGTTTTTTTTTACTGATAAACTGTCTCAATGGGTGTCTCTTAGTGTTGTCTACTGGTCCCTGACATTATTCTGACATTATAGCGCAAACATGTGTTGAATCCTAACTTTGGCCTGAAAACGAATAGGTTGCGCCCCTTCAGGTAAACTCTGCTACTAAATTAGAATTTCCTGATTGGCATAAGCCGCACCAGCTCCACACATCGTCATCAGGTGCTGCTCATTATCCTGCCCATTGTCCTGCCCCTGTACCTGTGGTTTATAACCAAGTCCCTCCCACGTAGTCAGTCTGCTGTGATTGTGCCAATGCAAAGGCCCACACACTCACCCCCGCATGTCACCCCCAAACTTCAGAGACCGCCTCTTTCGTGGCAATTTTGACTTTTGTTTGTGGGTGGGGAAAGGCTTTGGCACGCCCGTTTAGGTACTCTTTAATGTTATTTGAAGGTTTGCTTTGGGGATTTTCAATATTGTTACGGCTGCAGGCCTCCAGTGTCCCTCTCTTTTGTTGGATCTGTTTGTGTGGTGCTAATTTCCCCCTTTCCCTCCATGGAAACCTGGCTGTGTGAGACCTGGTCTGGATGGAGGACTCGTTAATGCTCGGTTCTGGTTGGCTGCTCGTCCCTGGTCCTGATTGGGGCCAGGTGTTCCGAAACCGCACCAATCAACCTCCTGTTGCTGCCACGCCTATAAAAGCCCACACCAAAGAACATTCGGGGCTGCTGGCCTTGGTGGCCAGTACGCCGTGAGGTTGTGTCTCTCCTTGGAATGGTCACTATATGTGACGTGGATCGAGAGACACTCATTTTGTGAGTCATGACTCTGTTAGTAGATTAGGCCAAATTTTGTTGTTTCAGTTAGGTTACCCTTTTGGTAACCTTTTGTAAATACTGTAAATATCCCCTTTTGGTTGAGTGTTTTGTTACCCCTTTGTTAAATTTACCCTTTACATCCCTTTTATTAAATTACAACTTAATTTATCCATTTTACTTCTTGTTTTTGTTACAACTTATAATCTAGCAGAGCCGGGTTGCAACAATATCTATTTCCTAACCTGATTTATTGAGTTGAAGATCCCAATAAACAAGGTAAAATATTAGCTTTTCTCTAATAACTAGCTTATTCAGAAACAAACCAAGATATCCAGGGTTCTTTCAGAAAAAATCTTTGCAACTAATATGTTAACTAGATAAAAACTAGGGATGCACCAATACCACTTTTCTAAAACTGATATGAGTACAAGACATTTCCTCAAACATACTTTTTGAAGTTTATAGACTTTTCACAGCAATTCATTTAGTAATTAGTTACTTTACTCATTAACATTTCCTTGAGTAAAGTAGGCTATACTTTTAAGAGAAGTTATATCAGAAATGAAGCTTCAGCGCAATTCAACCTGGAGACGTACCTGCAGCCTTCACTCATCGCCTCAACGGCAGCCTTCACCAATCACCCAATCACGGCCCCAGCGCAAGCCGCACCTTCGCGTCAGCAATCAAAGCAGCTGCCTATTCTGCTCAGACATTCATCGTCCAGGATCCCTTCTTAAGTTCCCCGGTCAATCATCGGCCGTTTCCCAGCCATGCTGTGACGTTGCCACGTTGGCAAGCATCAGAGTGACTTTGATTCCGACAACCCTACCGGGTCCCAGCTCCTCCTCACGGGAGACGCGGTTCCGGCCTCTTCGCTCCCCGCTCGGAAAAGCGCTCGCCTGGCTGCCCGCGCTGATCCCGGCGCCCCACTTTCGGCGCTCGTCTCCGCGGGGATTCTTCCACAAACCGGCCTTGATCTCTCCCAGCTGCCTCAGCTCGCCGGGCTGCTGTCTTCTGGGGTCTCGCCACCTCCTGCTCCCTCGCATCCGTCGCCTGCTTCGCCGCCGCCAGTCGTTCTCCCGAGTGGGAAACGGACGCGGAAGTCCACCGTTCCCGCCGCTCTTCGCCGCAGGGGCCGTCCTCCTTCCGCCGCCCCTGCCCCTCCGCCTCGCCCTTCCCCTTTTGCTGCTGCGTACACAGATGCGCTGGGGCTCCACGCTGCTTTCCCGGCTCCGCTCGGCTCCCCCGGGGCTACAGCTTCCTCATCCGCTGCGGTTTCTCGCCAGCATCCTGACGATGCTCCTCCGCTGTCTGTTTCCCTTCCTGGCTTGGATGGACGCCCTTTGACGCTCCGTCTCCGAGCTGTCTTCCCATCTACGTTTCACCGACGCTGCCTCTGCCTCGCCCGCCACTGCCTCAGACGTCCGCCTGCCGGATCTCCCAGCCTTCTCCCTTGCAAGCGCTCGTCCGGGCCGCATCTAGGTAGGCCGTACACCTTGCTGCATACAAACATCGCGCCCAGATTGCGCTCGAAGATCCTGCAGGGTTGCTACGTTAACCTAGTTTCTCTTATCCTTCCTTCACCTGAGGTGGATAGGCAAGTCGCATCCTCTGGGGAGTTCACGGCTGTCTTTAAATCCGCCGACTCCCGTCTATCCAGGACCTGTCCACAGGGGAGTTTTTGGTCGCATTAAGCATATATAGGACGTCGTCTGTTCTGTGTAGCCTGACCGTAGGGCCGAGCTGGACTCCTACCTCGGACTTATCGGAGACTTGAACCTGAAGTACGGCCGCTCCATTTTTGATCATTATCACAAAGCCTTCGCTGCCAAGTCCGCGGCTCTCATCACGCAGTCAAATATCCGTCTGGACTGGTCCGTTCTCTACACCGAAATACTGATCATGCTTACTCAAGCGGTCTCGTGCGCGCTTTGCAGTTCCGTTGGGCATTCCTCATTCTGTCCCACACTCCCGTTCGGCACAGCGCATCCCAAACTCCAGCCCCCGCTTTTTCGGGCACATCACCTGCCTGGATCGTCGCAGCAGGAAGGTGGAGGTATTCAACGCCACACCGATCTGTAATAATTTCAACGAAGCCGTCTGTTCTTTCCCTAACTGAGTGAGGACGCTCACCCCAAGTCCGTGTGTCCCCATCGAATGCGCCCGGCCGGCAGGGGCCATCGTGGTTCCAGGTCCTAATTTCTCGCCACTTGTCCACCCCCATCAATGTCCCCACATTGGCTGCTGAACTCGTTGCCCACCCGGATGCCGGTGGCATCACTGTTTTCTTCTCACTGGTCTTTCTCAAGGTTTCCACATGGGCATCAAAGGAAGTTCTGAAAGGGTATATGATATATTTAAGTCCCCTCCATTTTCGTTCCGTACTAATCCCCTGGGGGTGGCCACTCGCAAATATTCGGGGAAAAAGAGGCTGATCCTCGACCACTCCGGCCCTGTCCCCAGTCTAAACAGTCTCATTCCCCCAGCTCCATTTTCGCTTATTATGCTACGGTGGACCATGCCATCGCTCAGATCAAGTTAGCTGGTCGCGGCGCGTAGCTCGCTAAGGCTGACATCTCCGATGCAATCAAAATCGTCCCTATCCATCCCTCTCAGTGGCACCTTTCAGTGTTCGTTGGGAGTCCTTGTTCTATTTCGCAGTTCGTCTGACTTTCGGTTGTCGGAGTAGCCCCTGCCTGTTCAACATGGTTTCCAAGGCGTTGTGCTGGATCCTCCTAAATAATGCCGGGTTACTGTCCGTGCTCCACCTGCTGTATGATTTTTTCCCGATCTCCCGCAACCGCACCCGGCCCGTCCTTGTCGAAGCTCAAGCTCCTTTTCCGCCACCTGGAGGTGCCCTTGTCGGACAAGAAAACCATTGGTCCCGCCACAGCACTGGAGTTCCTGGGGATTAAGCTGGACTCTCCCTCTCGACAAACTGTCCCGACGCGGCGCTGTCGGTCATCTCCGCTCGTACTCTCAACAAGCGGCAACTCCTGTCTTCCTCGGTCACCTTAATTTCGCCATGTGTATCGTTCCCCAAGGCGCTCCTTCATCTCGAGGCTGCAACGATCTTGCCCACTCCGTTCCCTCCCTGTCTGACGGGTGCCGCTCCGACCTGTGTTTCTGGTCCCGGTTGCTCTGCGACTGGAATGGGGTTTCCTTCTTTTACGATGTCGTGCATTTGTCACGGGCATGAGCGGACTGGTGTTAAGTTGTTTTAGTGTGTTTTATTGTGCATGTTTTTAAGGCTGCTTTTATGCATGTTTTACTTTTTAACCTACTCAAGCTCGTGCCCCTGGTAGCCCCGCCCAGAGGTTGATTGACTTAATTGGGCACACCTGGGACAAGGGGTTTTAAGGAGAGAGACTGAGGCACGACAGGAAAGAAAGAGGACAGAAGCAGAGGTGGCGCGGAGGGCCACGGGCCGTTGAGGAGAGGCCGAGGCTCAGCGCGAGTGAGCCAGGGCTGGCTGGCGGAGGAGGCGCCGGACAGGACGAGACTCGACGACGCAACAGGCTGGGATGCGTGAAGGCGGTGAGGGAGCGTTCGGGGTGAGGGATGTCCCCCGGACAGGCGCGGTGGGGTCGAGCAGCGGCGCAGGCTCCCCCAGCTCACGTGCCCCGAGGCGGACCCCTGGACCTGGGGTACAGCTCCCGGAGCCGGCCGAACCCCCTTCCTGGAGGACCAGAACGATAAGCACCTTAGCGCACGCACTTTAGCCCCATTTAGTCCTCTTTAACGTATGTTTTACCCTGCCTTTATCGTATTTGTCGACTTTTACCTTGCCTACATTAAATTGTATTTATCCTTTTTAACCACCTTGTTTTATGGATTGCACCACCACGTAGGCTCCCATTGTCCTTTTAAACTTGTGACACATTTGGCGGACGCCCTGCAGTTTTTCACAGACGCTGCACCCTCCTCCGGTGGCCTGCCTCCTTCCCTACCTCAGAATCATCCACACTCCACAAAATATATCCTATAGCCGTAGCTTACCATCTGTGGGGCACCTCTAGAAGAGGAAACGAATTCCAGCTTTATGCGATATCACCGTAGTCGACGTCATAAACAAAGGACGATCCTCCTCAAAATCTATAATGCCTTTCATGCGTCGGATTACATGGCAAGTGGTAAAAAATATCATCACAGCGCGTCATATTCCTGGTCACTCTAACACCATTGCCGATTCTCTGTCTCGTTTTAAGTTCCAGACCTTCCGTCAACTATGCCCTTCAGCCGACACCCTTCCTACACCAGTTCCTCCGACGGTCGAGCTAACCCTGAACTAATCCACCCATCGTTGCAACCCTATTTGAACGCAGCCGGACTGTACATTACAGCTGGCCTGGCACCTTCCACCCGAAGGTCCTATAATTTCGCTTGGCGCCTGTACTGTACATTCTGCTCAGCTCATTACACCGCCCCTTATCCCGCGCTCGTTCCTACAGTGTTGGCCTTTATTGTCTATTGCACAGACCACTGCCACTACAAATTCCCCTATATCAAAGGTCTAGTGGCCGGCGTAAACTTCCATTCCAAACGCCATCAGCCCAATGCCCTCACTCTATTCGCCAACCACTCGATCAAACTTCTCCTGAGAGGAATTTCTAAACAAATTCCTACTCTACCTGACGGTAGGCGTCCCATTACTCTGCCCATTCTACACAAGCTACTCTCTGCAATTCGTCAAAGTTCATTCAGCCCCTATCTATCATCACTCCTCTCGAGTGCATTTCGCTTGGCATTCTATGGTTTCCTTCGAGTAGGAGAGTTCACGGCCAACTCTCCTTCTGATCCCTCTAAAGGCCTGGCCTTCTTCCCGATTTTTACAATCTGTTTGTGAAGCACTCTAAAGGTAAAGGCGTCTGCAACATAGTCATCGCTCGCACAGGCGTTCCCTTCTGGCCTTTCCGTGCCATGATCGAATTTGCTAAAAAACGTTTCAAGCGCTGCTCGCCATGTCCCGCTTTGTTCCTAACCCGGAAGGTCTTCCTATGACTGCATCCTGGTTTCAAAAATACCTCAAAGCGTCACTCCTTCTCTGTAATCTATCCCCTCAACATCATTCCGCCCACTCATTCAGAATAGGGGCCACTACTACAGCAGCCGCCCAAGGCCTCCCTTCAGCAACCTTACAACAGCTGGGCGGTGGTCTTCCTCTGCCTACGCATCTTACATCTGAATTCCATTCTTTCAGCTCAACGCTCCTTTCATGCATAAGTAAGTTCTCGCACAAAAAACTGGTGGTGGTCTAATCGATATCTCACCGAAGCCTTTCCATCCGTCATCCGCCGCCTCATCGGGGAGGGCCCCGCTGTCCCCGTCTCTGCCGCCCTCGTCAGGCTCCCTCGCCGGATGGACTTTCTGGCTCCCTCACCTGAGGGACTTTCTGGCTCAGCCCATTGGCCGCAATCTAACCTAACCTATCATCTCATCACCTATCGTAAGCCTTCTTAGCACCTCATTCCGCACATAAATCTCAGTCTCCCATCTCCCAGTCTCAATCTCGCTTCTCACTCTTCCCTACAGGTGGTTCCTCCTAAACTACCTTATCACAACTGCCCCATTTTACCTCCGCTCGGCTCCTCCGATTCTCCCCACTTCAACATCCACACAATTTCTGCTCAGGCGGCAGGGGATTATCTCGCACTCGCACCCCAGGGTAAGCGCAGTACCTGTTTCAGTGGTCCCTCCCATCTCGCTGTACAGTTCCGCTCAGACCCCGGCTACTTCTTTTGGGAGGAAAATTCTGGCCATCTATCAACATCTATCAACACCATGTATTCCATATCGCAATCTTCCGCCGGGGTCCGAGCCACAATCACGATCCAAGTTCAATAAAACTTTCTAATGCAGTCGGTCTCTGTGAGTCTTTTCAGGTTGAATTAAACATATGCCATTTTATTCTATAGTCTTCCAAAGCTAAATGTGATTTGTTTCTTGGCTCTCACATTGATTTATGAAGAATATAAATGTCAAAATGTTACTCAATGCATTCATTTATTATTTATTCAATAAAAGTATTGAGATGGACTACTACTACTACTACTACTACTACTCCTTGCATTAGCCGCTTACTACAACTGTGTGTGGACTTCTCCATGTGTTTGTGGAACTTAGCATTTTTATTCGCTGTGTCATTAGAAACAGTACGCTAATGATAGCAGGTAGCATGCTAATGCTAACCTCAACCAAAGCTGGGACAGAACCTGATTGGATCACCTAATCAAATCAAATAGCCACTGCTGAAGTGGCGAGGTGTTTGTATTTTAGTTTTTGAAATGCTGTTAAAGAGTAACTGATCCAACACATTTATTATGCACAAGTTGCAATGATCAGATCACTTTGTGAGTTGTTTATATGAATGTCACCTAAAGCCTGTCTTATACCCAAGGACATTTAGTGTAGAAAAGTCCTGTGATCCTTGCGTAATATTTTTCCATTAGTTCATTAATAGATGTAATTGTTCAAAAGAAAAGATAAGACTTTATTGATCTCACTCTGGAGAAAAGAGGGACATTCACTTCACTCATAGTAGCCACTTTTAAGAAAGTGGCTACTATCAGTTTGTATCGGAAATCGGCCGATACTCAAACCCCCAGTGTCGCTATCGGAAGCAAAAAAGCTGGATTGCTGCATCTTTACTAATTGTATGTTTCCCTCTATTCGTCTGCCATAAGTACTCATTGACTAATCAACCAAGCAACCAGACCCACTTTTATGTCCTCATTCCACGTGTATTTTCCCACGTTTTAAGTAAGTCTATGCAGTCTAGTGTCGCGAAGAGGGTCATTTCCGCGGTAGGAGCTGCTCACCCCTGTCAGTCCCCCGCTGCAGATCTGGTTAGCTGGACAAATGACCCATAAACCCGCCATGAATTTGACTTTGTAATGAACTGTTCCCCAATGACTTTTAAATGAGGGCTTCAGTCGCTTTTACAGCGGCCATTAGGAGCCGCCGGGGGAGGAAGTGCCCATTGTTCCGTTTGTGTTTCAGTAACGGTCAGATCCCAGGCCCTCGTCTAAAGCTCATTACTATAAGCCACGCTGTAATGTACACGCCAGCGCTGCCAAAACAAAAGAGATAAATAGAGCGGACTGAGCAGCAAACATTATTGTGTTGTAATAACTCTGGAGAAGTCAGGCGCAGTGGGGGGCCTGCTCACACGGACTCAAGCTGCTTTACACGTTTGGTAGGAATCCTGTTGGACAAATACAGTGAGGAAAATAAGTATTGAACACCCTGCTATTTTGCAAGTTCTCCCACTTAGAAATCATGGAGGGGTCTGAAATTGTCATCGTAGGTGCATGTCACTGTGAGAGACATAATCTAAAAAAAAAAATCCAGAAATCACAATGTATGATTTTTAACTATTTGTATGATACAGCTGCAAATAAGTATTTGAACACCTGAGAAAATCAATGTTAATATTTGGTACAGTAGCCTTTGTTTGCAATTACAGAGGTCAAACGTTTCCTGTAGTTTTCACCAGGTTTGCACACACTGCAGGAGGGATTTTGGCCCACTCCTCCACACAGATCTTCTCTAGATCAGTCAGGTTTCTGGGCTGTCGATGAGAAACACGGAGTTTGAGCTCCCTCCAAAGATTCTCTATTGGGTTTAGGTCTGGAGACTGGCTAGGCCACGCCAGAACCTTGATATGCTTCTTACAGAGCCACTCCTTGGTTATCCTGGCTGTGTGCTTCGGGTCATTGTCATGTTGGAAGACCCAGCCTCGACCCATCTTCAATGCTCTAACTGAGGGAAGGAGGTTGTTCCCCAAAATCTCGCAATACATGGCCCCGGTCATCCTCTCCTTAATACAGTGCAGTCGCCCTGTCCCATGTGCAGAAAAACACCCCCAAAGCATGATGCTACCACCCCCATGCTTCACAGTAGGGATGGGGTTCTTGGGATGGTACTCATCATTCTTCTTCCTCCAAACACGTTTAGTGGAATTATGACCAAAACGTTCCATTTTGGTCTCATCTGACCACATGACTTTCTCCATGACTCCTCTGGATCATCCAAATGGTCATTGGCAAACTTAAGACGGGCCTTGACATGTGCTGGTTTAAGCAGGGGAACCTTCCGTGCCATGCATGATTTCAAACCATGACGTCTTAGTGTATTACCAACAGTAACATTGGAAACGGTGGTCCCAGCTCTTTTCAGGTCATTGACCAGCTCCCCCGTGTAGTTCTGGGCTGATTTCTCACCTTTCTTAGGATCATTGAGACCCCACGAGGTGAGATCTTGCATGGAGCCCCAGTCCGAGGGAGATTGACAGTCATGTTTAGCTTCTTCCATTTTCTAATAATTGCTCCAACAGTGGACCTTTTTTCACCAAGCTGCTTGGCAATTTCCCCGTAGCCCTTTCCAACCTTGTGGAGGTGTACAATTTTGTCTCTAGTGTCTTTGGACAGCTCTTTGGTCTTGGCCATGTTAGTAGTTGGATTCTTACTGATTGTATGGGTGGACAGAAGTCTTTATGCAGCTAAAGACCTCAAACAGGTGCATCTAAATGTAGGATAATAAATGGAGTGGAGGTGGACATTTTAAAGGCAGACTAACAGGTCTTTGAGGGTCAGAATTCTAGCTGATAGACAGGTGTTCAAATACTTATTTGCAGCTGTATCATACAAATAAATAGTTAAAAAATCATACATTGCAATTTCTGGATTTTTTTTTTAGATTATGTCTCTCACAGTGGACATGCACCTACGATGACAATTTCAGACCCCTCCATGATTTCTAAGTGGGAGAACTTGCAAAATAGCAGGGTGTTCAAATACTTATTTTCCTCACTGTATGTAGCTGTTGGCCGGTCCTTGGACTGCGTCGATTGTTGCCAGAAAGGCCTTTGTTGTAGCGTCTGTAACATTGACGTTTCAATTTTCTTCTCAAAATAGTGTTTGCGTATGATCCTAGACGTTCAGGAATGTCCATCATCAGAGATTTTCATTGACTGGACTGGAATGGTTGTTTCGCTTCTGTCTTCCAGGGTTGTTTTTGGCAGCCCTTTTAGTTTTAGTCTTAGTCTTTCGGACATAAATGCTTGTAGTTTTAGTCACGTTTTATTTGATGCAGCTGAAATCCTCAAGAAATGTCAGTTTGTTTAATTATCCAATATCTACAGGGAGCCGTCAGGTCTTTTTTTTAATTATTTTTTCATAAAGCACGCACCGGGAAGTGTATGAGGCGGTCGAGGGTTGCGGGATTTAAAAGCTCTGCTCTATAAATTTAGTTCTAAATGGAACATCAATTCCATTTAAAACTTGTTACAACCCAGCTCTGCTAGGGTAGAGGGAAGTAACAAAAACAAAGATGTAAAAAGGTTAAATAAAGGAGTGTAAAAGGTAAGTTAAAGAGACTAGATGCAAGTTGGTCATTTTATGCTCACCATTGCCACCTCCGGTCTTCCGCGTAACTGCAGTCTCTATATTAAGCTCGTGCATGCCGGTACTTTGGACCCGAAGTAACTACTTTTTGAGTGACAGTGCAGGATTTTAGAAGCAGTTGTGGTGAACAGGTCTGGCTCATTCTACACATTAGGACATTGTTGGAACATGTAGGGGGATGAAAATACTTAGTTTTAACATTTTTAATATCCGTATAGTCCCTTTAACAAAAGGTGTAACAGAAATAACCAAACAAAGGCTATTTACATATTTACAAAAGGTTAACTAAACTTAACCTTAAGTAAAACTACCAAAGAGTGTATAAAACCAAAAATGAGTGTGTCCAAAACTCAGAGTAGTCCTTAACTAAAACAAGTGACAAACAAAATGAGACACGAAACCAAGTGTTCCTAGAAAACAAACACAATATTTTCTGACACAAAGGAACACAGACAAAAATGGCGTAGGGGCCACAAAGGCTGTACGTGTGGCCTTTTTATAGGCGTGGCTGCAACAGGTGGTTGTTTGTGGCCATATGTTCAGATGCCGCACCAATCAGGACCAGGGACAAGCAGCCAACAGGAACAGAGCTTTAAACCCATCCTCCAATCCCTGGCCAGGACTCTCACAACCAGGTTTACATGGAACAAAAACAGAATTAAGCCACACAAACAAAACAAACACAAAAATGAGGGGGGACTGGAGGCCTGGGGCCGTAACAACAGACTTACAGGAAGTCTCACATTGTTTACATTGCTACATTTTTATTTATTCTGCTGACAATGTGTGTTGCACACAAGATTATTGATACTTCCCTTCTGTCTTTGAACGTATCACAAGGGCAGCATGTGGAGGGGAGTGAAGGGCGTGGGTGAGGGGGAAAGTCAGGTAGTATAGCTGAGCTTTAAATCAAACTGGAGAAAACCATTTGTTTTAGTTTGAGCTGAGGTTTGAATAAAAGATACAGGTGCTCGTCATATAATTAGAATATCATGAAAAAGTACATTCACTTCTGTTATTCAACTTAAACTGTGGAACTAATATATGATAGACTCATTACATGCAAAATGAGATAAGTATAGCCTTTATTTGTTGTAATTTTGATGATTATGGCTCAGCTTGTAAAAAACCCAAATTAAAAATCTCATACAATTATAATAGAATAAGAATAATAGAATATTTGAAAATGGAATGTAAGCAATAATCATAAAAAATTATAACACATAAAGGCTTGACATATGTCACTTTGCATGTAATGAGTCTATATCATATATTAGTTTCACAGTTTAAGTTGAATTACAGAAATACATGAACTTTTTCTTGATATTCTAAATATATGACGAGCACCTGTATGTCTAAGCTCATGAATCAGCAACATGTATTTATTTTCATTATGAAAGAATAAAATCGAGTGCTCAATATGAGAAACTAAATCGTGATTTTTTTTGCCATATCATGCAGTCCTGGTCTCAGGTTTGAGTCCTGTACCAGCTTCCTGAGTTCTGTAGAGAACAAAATTCTCCATGGGGATCAGGGCGTTCACCTGGACCTTAAAGGCCCTAAACCTGTTTTTTTTTTTTTTTTCATTTCAAACAATGAAAGAGGAAGCCACTAAATTGAAATGTTGGTTCCCAAGGGACATGTTTATAGGCACATTTCACAACTTGTATGGTCACTTTTCAGGGTCACTTTCACCATTGCTTTATAATTAGATCTACAATGTTTTCTCCACAAATGTCTGAGTTTACAGTATACTAAAGGAAGAGAAAGCAAACTTCATTCCATAACTAGGAAAAAAAAATCAGGTATATCTCCTTTAAGCCAAGCTTCTTCTTATTTCAATTTACTTCACTTCCACTTTTGTTTGTGAGGAGAAAATGTTGTAAAAACAAACTTAGAATTAAAATGTGGAGTTCATATTGATATGAAACGGGTATTCACGTCTTTACGCTAATGTCCGTTGAACTTTTCATCTCAAACTTGCTGTGACTTCCCCACCTCGTCACTGTGACGCCGAGTCGTGTCCAAATTCAAAACACAGGGCGTTGATTTATTTACCGGTGCAGTTTTTAATGGAACAGAAAAGTTGGGTAATGTGTTCTGACTGGTGAATTTGATGGCCCATTAAAAGTTACGATGTTTAAAGTTGATGTGACTGTGGCCAAGCGTGGGAGTTGATGTTGACGGGCAGTAAATAATCTTCAGAGGGACACGGTGGAAAAGTGTGAACATCTCTCTCACTCTCTCTCTCTGACAGTCTGAGAATTGGCACATGCTGGATATTTCTTTATGGACTTTTAGAGGCCCGTCATTTAGTTAACAGTTCAAATTAAAGTCCAGCATTCAAACAGGACAACTTCCCTTTTGTCTTAGGTCTTGGGTAGGGATGTGACGATGATCAATGGGTCATCTTGGCCAAATAATTGCAAAGTGCGATAAATCAGTGCGTTCTAGGTGTTAAAAGCCAGTTTAAATGGAGAACACGCAGACTGAGGGGCCGGCTGTTCCACAGTTTAGTCGTGACAACCGCAAAGGAATGATTGCCCCACTGTTTGTACTGGGACCTGGGCACGTCCAGAACCATCTGATCGGAGGACCGGAGAGCTCTGCTGGGGCGATGTACAGTCAACATCTCAGTTAAATATAGCAGAGCGAGACCATGAAGGGCTTTGAAAACAAACAGTAACATTTGAAAATCAATCTGGAAACGGTGCAGGGAGGAACGGACGGGAGTGATGTGGCTGTTTCTGGATGAATCGGTGAGGAGACGGGCTTCTGCTTCTGCACTAACTGTAACCGGTGAAGGGATGACTGTGGGAGGCGTTGCAATAGTCCAACGATATTATCACAATATTTGCTTATGGTTTAAAACTTTAACTGAGGCTGCAGAAATGACATAAATGATGGGAACTGGATAATTAATTATTCCTCTTCATTGTCTGCTGTAAATGTCATATTGAGTGAAACCTACATAAAGTAAGAAATAACAAATTAAAACTATACTTTTGCAGTAAATTACAAGTATAGAGGAAAACCAGCGGTTCCTTTCATAGCCACAATCGAGAGTGATTCATTGTTGGCTTTATAAGACAGCCATTTATGAATGAAAAATAACCAAACTGAACATAATTCAAGGCTTCGGTCGTGTCATTGTTATTTCAGAAGAGACGATACAGTAGAGCCATGAGATGCTACTTGCTAGCATCAGAAGAATCACTTGACTTTGCAGAGCTACATACAGACAAAATCAGCGTGACGCAACATTCTGATTTAGCAGCAAACGATGCAGGCAGTTGTCTGTCAGATGGGTGTACTTGCACGTTGGTAGCGTTAGCTCTCGGCGCAGACTCATTTCTTCGACATGTTCTGCATGTGGGAATTTGATCTTATTTATATATAATAATAATATTAATAATAACAATAATATTACTTATAATAATGCATCGGTTTATATAGTGCTTTCTGGACACTCAGAGACGCTTTACATTGCACTATTCATTCACTCCATACTTGGTGGTAAGCTACTATTGTAGCCACAGCTGCCCTGGGGTAGACTGACAGAAGCGAGGCTACCAGTCTGCGCCATCGGCCCCTCCGACCACCACCAACCACTCACTCACACAATACATTCCTAGGCTTCCTGGTGTTACCAAACGTCTCCCATCCAAGTACCGACCAGGCCCTTCCTGCTTAGCTTCCAAGGTCTGACGGGATCGGGCAGCGCAAAGGCGATATGGCCACAACACAAACACACACATCCGTGTACTTCTATCTTAGTGAGGACACTCATAGACATAATGTATTACCCTAACCTTAATCCTAACCCTAAACCTAATCTAAACCCAATTCTAACCTTAACCCTAAAACCACATCTTGACCCTCAAACAGTCCTTCAAATAAGTGAGGACCACCCAAAATGTCCTCACTTTCCAAAAATGTCCTCACTCTGTTGGTTAAAAACTCAAACTGGTCCTCACAATGTCGTAATTACAAGAACACACACACACACACACACACACACACACACACACACACACACACACACACACACACACACACACACATATATATATTAACTAAATCTATATCCAACTCTGACCATACTCTCTGTTTTGGATGCCTTTTAAGTTGTTTTTAAAGCCTCTTTGCTGCTACCAAGAGTGAATGTCATTGGTTTGTTTCTTAACAACCATATACTTTTGATTTGCCATGTTTACACAGGGGGTATTTATTATTTATTATTTGATGAGGGGATCTGCACCGGTGTTTGTGCACTTTACAACATACCATGTACTGTTGTTGTATGCTCCAACACAATTTCGTTGCTGTTGAGTGATTGACTAGTTTTCTTTTGCTGTCAATCCCAAAATATCCCACACCTCAGACTTTACTTTCTTCTGTGAGTAAAGCTTGAGTGTGGAGTTATTCACCGCCTCGCTCACCTGTCCTCTTGCCATGACAGCGGCAGAGGGCTCGCTCATTAGGGGAGTGGAGCCCCCTTGTGGTCTAACGCCACATCTCACAACCGAGGCTCTTTAGAACAGAGGGATCGTCAGTGGTCGTCTGGTGTATTTAGCGATTAACTTCTTCTATGCTGATCACAATTATTAAAAATGTGGCGATCGATGAATTGTTTACCGTCTAACCTCTCCGTTGGTGGTGCGTAAAGGACACAGGAGAGTTTTAGTCACACTGCATTCTCATTTTGAAGTTTACGAGGTTGCAGAAGCTAGTTTTACTACACCCATTGAACACGCCATAAAATTCCACAAGTCGCATGCTGAGTTCATAGATATTTTAAACTGAGCCGCGAAAGGCTTCATTCATCCTCGTGGCAATAAATGTTTTCCTCTCAGTCAGCAATAACGAATGAGAGTCAGTCAACAGCGTCCTCCTACAGCTTTGTGTTATTATAGGAAGCAATAGTCTGCCGCAGTAACTGGAGCCTCGCAAAACAAGTCCTCCAAATTCATTCATCATTGCATTCTGATACCTTTATTTATTATCCATTTTCAAACCAAAAAAGGGAGCTAGTTAAGTTTAAATTGTAGTTATGGTCCAAACTTGACGGCATTGTGCCAGGTGGAGCGGTAATGCATGTGGACCCGCCGTTTCCATAGGATGACAAGCCAATGTGTTGTGATGATGTAAAACACAGTAGTCTCCTTGTTGATTTAAGCATACAAGAAGAACTCATGATTAATTAATTTAGTACCAATCTTTTAACAAGGTCATGTTCTCTTATTATCTAAGTATATATTTCCAAAGAATTGTTTGCGACCCACTACAGATTTGTTTCGTGAACACCCATACCAGTTGTGAACTATGTGTGCTATGACACCAACACTACACTATGCTTAACCACTACTAACCTGCACCAAGGGTTTGTTTTTAATATTACTGTACCATCATTCATAACATGCTGCAGACACTCTTTCTTAGGGCTGAGTCACGTTAAATGATACCAGTATGGTATCGGGGGGAAAAAAACAGTTTAGGTACTACTGGTATCGAAAAAATGAAAGTGTCGAAAGCAGGTACCAAAAATATATATCTTTAGAGGCCAAGTTTTTATGCTTTTTTATTGGTCCAGGGGCAGGAAGTTACTCGGTTGTTTCAGCTCAAATAAATGATACAAATTTAAAATAAATCCTTTTTTTGTGTGGAATAAATGACAATATTGTTCTGCTTTCAGGTTCTAGATGACACATTTTTTGTATAGGACTCGAAAAAAAGTATTGTTCAAGGGGAAATATAATGCTACCCAGCCCTACTCTTAATTTATTCCCCCAAATGTTTGCAAAGACAACAGTACTGCCAGGGGACAGAAATGATATCCCTGCATAATGAGTATAATAACAGCTCATGGAAAGTGCATTTTCTGAATGGCCACAATTATCAAAATGCTAACGCTGTATTAAGATCATTTCTTCCCTGCAGACAACTAAAAGTTCTGGTTCCACTGGGTCCACAGCACCAAGCGAACTAAAACCTTATTCATTAACAATATATTGCCAAATGTGTTCCCAAAACACACGCCGTCTGGTGTCTGAAATGTATTGTCCTGTTTCAACAAGGAACGATGAGAGCTTCATCTGAGCTTTACCTGAAGCCATCCGAGCTCTGTGATCCTCCTCTTGTTGACTCTAGTCCTGCACATTCTCTAACCTGGTGCGTCTGTGTGTTTCAGAACAAGAGCCTGAAGAACAAACTCCTCTCGGGGAACAAACTCTGCGACGCCTACGCTGAGGAGGTGAGCTCCAGGGTAGGCCCTTTGTTCCAATGTTCAAATGTTGTATACATTGTCTGTAATGTCTAAAGTGTAATGAAGAGATGCCTTCAATCATACAATGCTTACCTGTGACACCTTCTCTCGGATGGTTCTTAATGTCCGCACATGTCCACACCAGTTTCACTCTCCATTCACACTTTCACCTCAACCTAAAAAAAGTAGGGTCATCCTTCAGTTTGATAGGTCTTACCAATTCTGAGCAACGATTTGGAGATGGGTCGCTGGCAGGTTGCTAGGATAGCATGGACAGATACAAAAGACAAGTTACAAAAAAAGTGTCTGCACAATGGTAAGTGGATCGCAGAAAAGGCGACTTGATGTCCCAGCTCAGGTCCAGTTTTGAGCCCATTCCACATAGATTTCTTCAAGACTTTTTGATTTATCACAGGGTTTTACCAGTCAAATGGCCCAAGCAGCCATTTTACCTTGTTCAATCACAAAGAATAACTCATTTAAAAAAGACTCATAAGCCTACGAGGAGAGTCGACAATATGGTGTTTTCTAAGGGTGATGCGATATGCACTGCCGATATTTTAAAAATGTCTTGTCTGTAATCCAGTGTATCCTTAGCCTGGTTTATCATACCTTCGTACTCATTTCGTACAGAGGGTCTGGAACTTCACAATTGAGCTCCGTTTTCAGGTGGGAGGGATGAACTCCTTCGAAACGAATGGATCTTGGTTTTAAAAATACAACCAGCAAATCTGGTGCAAATGTGTAACGTCACCTAAAACACCCGCCTCCCCCGCTCGCTGAATGGTAGGTTGGAATTCAACCGATGAAACGCAGCCACTGAGATCAGACCCAGACGTACATGTAGGGAAAAGATAATTGACCAGAGTTTACGGATGGCCAGGCTAGTGTATCCTGCTTCTAAACTGTAAAATGTGTCAGTGTTGAACTTTGACAGCAGGGGCGCTTTATTATGGGTATAGAGCTGAGTTAATCAGGAAATTCATATTTAGTAGATACTTCAGAGGGAGCTTCTTTGAAAGACAAAATTATAAGCAAAAGTCTGAATATTTAAAATACGGTCCGAGCATCAGAGGTGTATCAACTGTGACTTGTGGGATTTTAAGGCCCGAACTGAGCTCTGTCGACTGCAAAAATAAAACAAAGTCTCTTAGCCTGGCACGAGCCGGGGTCAGCCCTATGTTCCCCGGTACCTATGTTCCCCACTTCTATTGATTAAGATTAGGCACCAGCCCACTATCCTTAAGGTTAGTGGCTCGGGCAGGGTCAGGGTTAAGCTGCTTGATATATATGACGTTTCACTCTCATGACTTGTGATTGCTTGAAGTACCAACTCACCTACGGAAAAAAAATCGCACCCGGGGAACATAGGTATGCACCCCACGAGCCAGACTGATCCTCCATGTTAAGAGATACATGGGGATACAGTCTGGAATTGTGCGATTTGAATCTCGCTGACTCCGGCAAAACCAAGACGAGCCAATCATAGCACGGGAGGCGGGAGTTAACAGTGTGTCATCTTCCGCACTAGGATTTCCCATCAAACACCTGTGCTCCTCCGGGCGTAACCAAAACAGGGAAGATGGCGGCCACGACACAGCGATCTTTTACCAGTGCCTTTCTTCTGTTTTAAATGAGCTGGACTTAAAGTCACAGGAAGAAGCTGCTCTGCGGGCTTTCACCGGAACATCTACTCGACTGCACTGTGGACTACAAAAAAACATGGCAATATACCAATATATCGGACCTCTACTCATGAGTCTATCACATCATTGACAGTAAGGACTCTTATATTGCTTATATCACTGTGACCAGGAGGCGGAAGACTCTACAAACACAGTCGCCAAAATCTAGCTCAAACAGTCTGTGACTACATTAGATGGTGTTTGTAACAGGTTCATACTGTCTTCTTGGTTAGACCATAAAAAAGCGAGTCCCACTGCCAAAAACAAACCTGATCACACCGGAGATGATCAGGTTTGTGTGAAAAGACATTCACAAATAGAAAAGAAAGTCAGGAGTCTCGTTGCATCCCGGAAATTTGGAAAACTGAAAAAATGATTTACAAGCGATTACCTGTGGCCATATGCTGTGGGATCGGGACTCAGGAACAATGTACTGTGGGACCGTGTTGATCCAGACATTTACAGTGAAATAGTGTCATTTCCCCCAATCTTCAGTGCAAATGGTGCGAGAGAGCGGACCACCGACAAAGAGATGAGATTATCCGTTTAATCCAATGACCCATGAAAGAGATGAGTGAGGTGAACGTGTCGGATGCATGATTGAAACTTCTCCGCCTCACGCCTCCAGCTCACTGCACTGAAGAGCACTTCCACAGAAAGGGCTGAAAGACCAGTCTATATCATTAACACTTCCGAACTGTAGCAAAGTTGACTGAGACGGGTGTTTTGTTGGTTGTAGCAAACCTTCCAATTGAAATGTCGCACTCATGATGCAATATGCTTGGAGGCAGGTAAATTGTAAAGACATTTGAGATGTTTATTTCTATAGCACATTTCAAAATGACAGGCTAATTAAGGGGGGAAACAAAGCACACATTCAAGATAAAATAACTAATATACATTAAACATAAAACTGCTTAAAAAAAACAATTACAAAAAGTAGATGGTAAAATGCATCTGTTTGTGTCTGACCGTTCTAGGAAAAAGGTGTGTTTTTAGCAGAGTTTTAAAATGCTCCAGTGTCTGCAGCTCTAATGTGCTGTGGAAGGCCTTTCCAAGGTTTAGGCGCTGCCACAGGAAAAGCCCTGTCTCCTCTAGTCCTGAGCCAAGAGCGTGGAACCGAGAGCGGCAGCTGTCAGCTGACCTCAAGGCTCTGCTCGGGCTGTGGGCCTTGGACTGATGGGGTGGGGCCGATCCATGTAGACATTTAAAGACGAGTAAAGTCATTTAAACTCAATTCTAAAAGTCACCGGGAGCCTGTGGGAAGGACTGGGGTAAGGCCTAGTTTATGGTCGTCCGTCAACTCCTCCCATGTCCTTTGGAACGTTCACACCCATATTAAAGTGAATCACAGTAGTCCAATCTCGAAGTTATAAAGGCATGTACTGTTTATTTTCAAACTATGCTTGGAGGCAGGCAATTTGTAAAGAGATTTGAGATGTTGCTGGAACAAAAAGATGGCTTTGAGATCTGATTCGGCGTAAAGCCCGAAACTTTACGAGAGCTGGAACTAGGACATTCATAAATCGCACATATGGCACTGAGGACGTGTTCTCTATAAATGAGCCACTTTCAGTTCTCATCCAAGAGGTTTCCATCGTCTGCATGAACTCCTCCTGACCTTTGACAGTTTCAGCTTGCAACTTGGTTCAGTGGGGCGCATTGGCTCATCTTCAATAGTGAAGATGTTGTGATTGAAACACATTGGTTCACATTTATGCAACGTGCGTCTACGGAAGATACTGAATGTTAATAGAATCCACAGTCGCTGTAGGTAATAATCTGCCTTGCATATAACATAACTTAGCCGCAATGACACCAGTGCAACTTAAACAACCACTAAGCACATTTAGATTGAGATTTTATTAAGCGAGTCTGAACTGAACGACCTTGTGTAATTCGTTTTTCCAGGCTTTTGAATGCAGTAAACTGGCACCAGCGCCGCTGTACATTTTAGTAATGAATGATCCTGAACAACCCACTCTAATCTCTGTTAATTGAACATCTGTTATTTCTAAAAGGCCACTTTGCATTTTTGAGCAGGCTGTGTGTGTTTGCAGAGCTCTGTCTAAGGCACTTGAAAACAAGCCATGAGCTGTTTCACGAGAACAAAACTTAAATAACTTGAGTGAGAGGCGATTTTTCAATGGATAAGCCTTGGAGCTTAGAGCCTGGTTTTACAGAGATCCTAGAGATCAGGGAAATTGCTAATCCAGCAGGTAGGCGCCTGGGGATCCATCCATGTCGAGCCGAGTATTGAGGAAAAAGCATAGGGAGCTTTTTACCTGTGGCTTGTTTGACATGTGACCGCTCCATGCAATCCTCTGTAAGTCTGTTTTTTCCGCCATGCGCTTTGTCCTGTCGACCAAAACAAACTGCTTTGGCTCACGGGGCACCGACGACTTTCAAAGAGGTCAGATTTGGTGGAGATTACATTTCACATAAAACATTTTCTCCTTTCGAAGTCCTCAGATTGCCCCCCAATAAATAACTTTTTACAGCCACCGCGCCGATAGGCCAGAAACTCTGTCACTGTGCCAAGAATCATGGTCTGGCACAATGGGCATGGTCAGTAATGTTTTGGCAGATATGCACCATTTAGCATGGCATATCAACAGATGGCCATTTTGAGCTTGGCCAGTTCTTATGACAGGTTACCCCAGCTGCACAAATACACAGGAAAAAAGATTAACCACCAATCATGACATTATTCCTGTAACTTAAGGGCCTATCTCAAGTCGAGACTCGCTGTCACAGAGATGTCTCCGAGACGTCCCCTGGAGATGAAGCGAGTCTCCAGGTAGTCTCAATGTAAACACACAGGTTCGATTTCAAAATGTCTACGCATGGTCTCTGAGTGGTTGCAAACACTATTTGTTGTCATCAACCTGTGAAACCTGTGTCTTAGAGACTCCATACGACTCTTTGAGATCCCCTTGATATGTTACAGGTCTCTGAGACATTGCAGGGACGTCACAGAAACGTCTCACAGGTTGAGGACAACAAACAGTGTTCGCAACATTGCCAAGCTGCGTGAGACCGTGCAGACCTCTCGGAGACCATGTGGAGACTCCGCTGAAATCGAACCAGTTAGTTTTCACGAGACTATCTGGAGACTCTAGACTACAACTAGTCTCCAGGCCGGGGAGATAGGCCCTTTGTAGGCACGACATCAGTCCGAGTCGCCAGTCACGGCCGTCTCCACAACGTCTCTGCAACTCTCCCCAGTGAGAATGAAAGAAAACACCTCTCCAGTGTATTTCTGACATTATAAAACATGATTAAACTTGGAGTAATATTGGACCTTTAGGCACGACAACAAAAACACGTATCTTATTTACCGCAGTCATGTTTCGTTCTCGTGTCGTAGTCAGGCTGCGCTCATGCAAAGCTGATTGTCAGTGACATTGTCTTCTCCTGGCCGTGTCACATGACCTGCTCCCTGGGCGCCGCAGTCAAAGTACATTCCTGTGTTTGGTCTCTGGGCAAAGCGGGGGAGGCAAATCAGAGCATCCGAAAAGAGAAATCAAAAATCCACGCTCAAATGTTTTATTTGTGACTGCTTTCATAATGCAGACCTCCTTCAAGCCTCGACGTTTGCTTTGGAAATATCAGGATTTTCACATTTTAGGTTTTTTTCTCGTTGCACACAAATCAGACTTCAAAAACTGTAAGGGGCAAAACGTATAAACAGTAAAAAAATAAAAAATAAACAGACTATAACAAAAAAATGTCAGTATTAGCAGTGCAGGTTTACAGTCATAGTGCAAGGGGTTGATAAAGTGACGCAGATACAGAGATTATTGCATGTATTTCTGCAAAGGGGTTATTGCACATGTTACTCTAGAGTCTTGTTGTTCAGTCTGACAGCAGTGGGGATGAAGGACCTGCTCCTTCTTGCACTGAGGGTGTCTCAGTCTGCCACTGAAAGAGCTGCTCAGCTCCTCTACAGTCCCGTGCAGTGGGTGGGAGGTGTTGTCCATGATGGAGGTGAGCTTGGCTAACACCCTCCTGTCCTCACCTCCTCCACAGAGTCCAGGGGGCAGCCCAGGACAGAGCTGGCCCTCCTGACCAGCTTGTTCAGTCTGTTCTTGTCCCGCTCTGTGCTGCCCGGGGCCCAGCACACGGCAGCGTAGTGGATACTAGAGAGCTGAACACCCAGGTACTTGAAACTGTCCACCTCCTCGATGTCCTCTCCCTGGATGTTCAGCGGTGTGTGCGGTAGTGACTTCCTCCTGAAGTCGATCACCATGTCCTCCATCTTATTGGTGTTCAAGCACAGGTGGTTGCGGAAGGTAGAGAGAAGGAAGAAAGATGTAAGAAAAACACTCAACCTGTTTCGGTGTTCGATGTAGCTCCTCCTCCTCCTGCGTGTCATTGCCAACGCTGGCTTTTGCAAGTTGAACTGAATGATGAAATCGATAGGCGTAGGCTAATGTCAACAATGAGAGATGAACCGGAAAGTAAATAAAGATCACTGCACTTATGGCTGCTGAGGGTCTATAAGCTCAACACACCCTTTCTGGGAGCCATAATAAAACATCCCCAGGTCACTACTTTATACTTCTACTTGAGTATCATCATTTCAAAACTATTACTACTCTTGAGTGAACATTTTGGCTACTATACCCACCGCTGGATAAAGTTTATTGCAAACTAAATCATCACATCTAGTCTCATATGGTTCGCACCTAAACCTGCTTGATCCACAGGAACATGGTTGAGATCTTACCAACCCGAGCTCCTCTCTTTTCCAATATAAAAAGTAGACAGTAATGACGGTAATGTTCATTATAGAAAATCCTTTATAGTCCCGTGTTGGAATTAGAGCACACGGCACAAATGAAGTCTCCACAGACCTAAACTGACAAAGACCGTCTGCGCAAGCTTCTCTTAGTTTGAAGTGGTCGTTAATAAATCATGGCTAAGGAGTTCGGAGAGCGTTCTAATGAGCAGACCTCTGTCCTCAGGGGAGCGCACAGACACTGGAACAAAGTTTAACCCATGAGCGATGGGAACGATGCACCAGGAGGACTTGAAATGTGCAGCTCCCTGAGACAAAGCCAGGGCGACGTCGACTATGTAACTTCGTGCTCTTCAAAAACGTACCTGGAAAAGTAGTTTGCCTCATTAGTACGGTTTTGAGTATTTTTCTGTATATTCTGGATTTCGCTGCAGCTCCAATAAAGGACCAGGAAGCGTCTTGCTGTTTTGGTGTGTTTTACTGAAGGATTGTAAAACTGTAACATACAGAAACACAAATAATGCATATTATAATCTTATTAGAGCAAACAAACAATGTAAATAAAAAATAAGTAGCTTAGAGTAACTAAACCTCAAAAGAAAACGATCGCATTAGCGAGCGATTAGCACGATGCTAATTTACATGGGAAAAGCCATAGGGATGCTAACGGTATTAGCGCCTAATATATTCTTACAAATTACGAATTGGAAACATACTAAAATGACTAAATTTGGTATCTAAGGGAAGCTAAGATGACTATAATTCGGATATTTACAGACAGATATTTTTGTAGGGCCAAAATAAAATGTACAGGCTGAAACACTGCTAGGAGCATAACTGAACTACGGAAGCACCAAGTGGACAAAATACACGAAACTCAAAATGCAAATAACTCTTCCCACAAGGGGGCAGTACAACTTGTTAAGCTTGTTTACTGACCTGCCTGCTCAAATAAAGGACACATATTACATACTGTATTTCAAGAAAACCCTTTTCAATGTAGCATATAGTGTTATTGTTTTTTTATTTTATTTTATTTGGTCGGGACAGTGCATTAACCTGTTACTTGCCATCCCCTGATCAGGGGTCAGGTGTCCAAACTTTTTTCATGGTGGGCCACATATTAAAGCGTACACGGGGTTAAGAGCCATAGATCGGTGGTTAGTAACCTTCTACTAGCAGAGGCTTAAATACACACCTTTATTTATGCTTAAAACCTTCATGCTAGCTTTGTCTCACAATAAAATGTTAGTTGTTAGGTTAGAATTGTGTAGAATTATTAAATTTCAAATACAAATTACCATCTCTGGTGATGTGTACTGATTCAGCAAGGAGGCTGAGGGCCACAAAAAATTGGTCTGAGGGCCGCACTTTGGACACCCCTGGTCTAGGGTTAGGGTTAGGAAGGGCAAATGTGATGCAAGTTGTGTTTCACTTACACATATCTTACACATACATTTAGAAACTAGAAGGTCTTGGCTTTTAAATGAGGCATCACACTGACATTATAGGCTGTAAGCTCCCTGGTCAATATGCTTTGGGATTTGTATATAAATAATTGCTAACCCTAAGCCCTAACTCTAACCCTAACCCTAAGATGGCAGGTAACAAGTTAGTAAACACACATGGGTCTCATACATGTAAACCCGCCACGCGATTGTAGCCTTGGGTTAAATTGCATCCGCTGTCCCACAGTCGCACTCTCAAACACACTCTCATTCATACTGGCCTATTGTACATGTTCTTAGCTGCCAGTAGAGGGCGCTCCAAGCAACGTGCGAGCTTAAAAGTCACAATTGGATATAAGATTTTGCTGATAAATAAATAAATGCAGCTTGTCGCTAGTTTGACATTTTATCTGTTGTTAACCTCTTACTTAACCTTAACCGTGCGCATTTTCTCCAGTTCAGCTTTACCCAAATCCAAAAGCTTCTTGACCGCAGCTTACAGCATATTTGAAATCTTCTAAATTGATCTAAGCTGATCTTCTTGCTGGCATTGTTGCCGTCACTTTAAAAAAAATCATCACTCTTTAATCATCACTCTTCTGTCACATTTTTGGTAAATGGTCTCGACTCATATATAGCGATTTTCCACCTACTTTAGGCACTCAAAGCGCTTTACAGCAAGGAACCACTCACCCATTCACACTCTCATTCATACACCAGTGTACGCAGACACAGAAGGCAAGGCGGGTGAAGTGTCTTGCCCAAGGACACAACGACAGTGCGCACATTCAGGAGGCGGGATTTTAACTAGCGACCATGAGACGACCCGCTGTACCATCTGCATCACTGTTGCATTTTTGTCGCTCTTTTTTGCTCTTTTGTTGCGTTTTTGTCACTTTTTCATTTATTTTATGGTCACATTTTATCGCTCTTTGTCAAAGTTTTGTTGGTCTTTTGACACTTTTTTGTCACCTCTTTACTTTTTGTCACTTTTTTGCTGCGTTTTTGTGGCTATTTTAAAGCCTGATTTCTCTTGTTCAAACTATGGCATTTTTAGTTATGGCCCAAACTCGTTTCTAGCTCTCACAATCCCTTCTGCACATCAGTATTGTTCAAGCAAATAAATTATATGCACGTTTCACGCCCGGGTACAGCTTTGAGCGGTGGCAAAGTGAAGAAGCAGGAGGGACCACCCCCAAAATAAACACTTCTATCTTTCATCACTCAATACAATGTTAGTTGAAGACCAGGCAACAAGGTTTGTGTTTTTTTATTTTATTTTTTGCTGTGTTCACAACATTCTCTGAAGTGGCAAAAATAAAAATACTTTACAACAACAAAAAGTCAGGTACCCTGGCTTTAACGCTTTTTCAAGAAGATTTTAGATTTCGGTAAAGCCAAACTGGAGGAAATTATTTCTATAGCGCTTTTCACAAATGTCACCCAAAGTGCTTCACATTTGGCTCTTTTCCACATGCAGGCGCGTGTCAGCCGAATGGCTCTTTCACTCGCTTTGTCGAGCTTTTCCATAACAAAGGCCAGGGCCAAACCGGTCTGACCAGGTATAGGTTTTGGGACCGACCTCTGGCTGTGGCAAAAAAGCGCTGACCCGTGTCTGATGTGACGTGAACAGACTGCTGGCCTCTGATTGGCAACGAGAGAGTGGACAGCCATCACTATTGACACGCAGGTCATACGGGTTTAATATTTCACAACATCATACCGCTGTGCTAAAAGGGGATTTTGCTGATAATAGCATTTAGCCGCTGTTAGCGCAGCTTTAGCTGGTGTTAGCATAACATTTGCATGTAGCTTACTTCATAGTTGTATTTAGTGGTTTCTTTTCTCTTTTAATACAGCTTGGCTCCTCTGAATGATTCCATAACTCCCACCAGATGACAGCATTTGTCCACATTTGTTCTCATCGCGGCTTACAAAACTTTAATGACGATCTGTACAGCGTGCTCCTCTGTGCGGCGCCGCCCACAACAAATGCGGGTGTGTGTGTAGTGGAAACAGAAAGGTCTGCGGGGCAGTGTCGATACGTGCACGTAGATCGTGGCGTGTGCGGCCGGTTCGCGCTATGTGGAACGACGGCTATAGTGTTGGAGATTTTGTTCTTCATTCACTCCACTCACGGTGGTGATGAGCTGACAGAAGCGACTGCACACATCTGCGCCATCTGACCACCACCACCATTCATTCACGCACATCATTCATCCCTATCGTACATGGTAGGAGAAACCGGAGTACCCTATTTTTCAACACCTGTGCACTGTTACGTGTCAGGAACCTCACTGACAGGCAGATAATATGTCAATGTCAGTATATTATACTGACATTGACATAACATGCTAACATGGTTGTAAATGTTGCATAATGTAGACCTTTAAAGGTGTAATTAATGATTAATAATTAGACAACATATCCTTTAGACTGATTTTACATCTGGTTAATTGAATAAATGCTTTTAAGTGAGTGATAATGAACAACTGTAACTGTACGCAGTGTATTGTAGGGATTTGTGCTGCAGATTAGTTACAAATTGCATATTCATTTCTTCATTGACTGAACCCTTAATGAGTAAATCCCTTTTGTTTAGAGTTTAATCAATCTCACTGCCTGAGAAAGAGAGAGAGAGGCTGGTTTGGTACATAAAGCCCATTTCCCTCACTTTACAAGCTCAGCACGATTTCTTGTGTAGGTTGCGTCTTGTCTTCCAAGAACCGGTGCTTGATAATTAACTGATTTTGTTTTGGTGTGCGTGCTCTTTTGTGTGTGTGCTTGATGCCCTTCCTGGTACAAATACGAACACTGCAGTTCATAGCTTTACTCACGACATCACTGCCACCTCAAACAAGTCTTACAAGCTTTTGACCTTATTACAAATCAAATCAGCTCCAAATATCAAAACAGTGAAAGAAATAACAAGTGTAATGAATAAGCAGACAGATGGAAACGTGCCTCTGGCGCTCCACGTCCTTAGAGCCTCCTACGGGGCAAGGGAAAACTAAAAAAACCCAGTGAGAGAAAATCGAAACCTCAGAGAGAACCACAAGAAGGAAAGATCCACTCCCATGGACGGACAGGCTATAGATTAGCCAGTGCTGATGGGAGTCTCTCTGCAGATAGATATGTCAGAAGATAAACCCAAGGCTGATGGGAGTCCTTCCGCAGATAGGGCTGAAGACAGACTGTAGATAAACCCAGGGCTGATGGGACTCCCTCCATAGATAGGGCTGAAGACACTGTAGATAGACCCAGGGCTGATGGGAGTCCTGCTGAAGACAGACTTTAGATAGACCCAGGGCTGATGGGAGTCCTACCATAGATAGGGCTGAAGACACTGTAGATAGACTCAGGGCTGATGGGAGTCCTGCCATAGATAGGGCTGAAGACAGACTGTAGATAGACCCAGGGCTGATGGGAGTCCTACCATAGATAGGGCTGAAGACAGACTGTAGATAGACCCAGGGCTGATGGGAGTCCCTCTGGAGGACAGGGCTCAGTACTTCCCCAAGCATTATTCCACATCCCACTTTCACAGCTTTAACCTCTTAAAGCCTTAACCGAGTACAGTTTCTCCAGTTCGGCTTTACCCAAATCTAAAAGCTTCTCGGCTACGGCTTACAGCAGGCTAGTGTAACGCCTCATTTGAAAGCTAAGACTTTGAAAAAACTATGTCAACAGATCTTTTTCTTCGCGTTGTTGCCATCACTTTTTTTCAGCTAATTTTTGCCACTTTTTTATTGCATTTTCATCCTCATTTTCTTCTTGTTTTTGTCGCTATTTTGACGCTTTTTCAAGACGCTTTTAGGTTCGGAAAAATGTGCTCGGTTCAGGCAGGGGTTAAGAGATTAACCCAATGACCTACTGGTTCCCTTTGCTCAGATTCACTAAAGTAGAGCAGGCCCGGTCATTGTTATTTCAGCCATCCCCAGTACACACGCCTGGCCGCTGAGCACATGCACACTCGGGCTCCCTCAGTCCATATTTTCCTCGGCTCTGTGGGCCTTTTCTTTAAGCCGAGCTTCGCCAGAGGAACATCCACAAAGACGTCTGTACTGCCGCGGCTGCCGAGTCCTGCTACGTGATCTAAAACCAATTTCCCTATGAGAATGAGCTAACATTTATTTTCTTATCTTTCCCCCACAGTCCAAAAAAATCCAGGCTCAGCTGAAAGAACTGCGCTACGGGAAGAAGGATTTAATTTTTAAGGTGAGTTGAGACCAAAGGGATGCGGGGCTGGGAGAATACGAGTCTGGGGCGAGACATTGACCATCGATTTCCATACAGCACACAAAAGAGCTTAGACTTTATGGGGCCTCGAGGGAAAATGCTTCGACCAAACAACAATCTATATTAAAATTTGCATGAAAATGGAAACAGTGCAAATTCTGAGACATCTAGTGAAGCAATGTCACTGCCCACTTTACCACACAGTCACCACCTGAAGCCCTGAAAAAACTTCTTGAATGTGTGGCGAAACATTGGCTTCCCTTTTTTGACTTATCCAATCTATAGCACTTTATTTATATAGCACATTTTATAAACAAGCGTCTCCAAAGTGCTGCACATAAGATCCACACGTACAGTGAGGAAAATAAGTATTTGAACACCCTGCTATTTTGCAAGTTCTCCCACTTAGAAATCATGGAGGGGTCTGAAATTGTCATCGTAGGTGCATGTCCACTGTGAGAGACATAATCTAAAAAAAAAAATCCAGAAATGGCAATGTATGATTTTTAACTATTTATTTGTATGATACAGCTGCAAATAAGTATTTGAACACCTGTCTATCAGCTAGAATTCTGACCCTCAAAGACCTGTTAGTCTGCCTTTAAAATGTCCACCTCCACTCCATTTATTATCCTAAATTTAGATGCACCTGTTTGAGGTCTTTAGCTGCATAAAGACACCTGTCCACCCCATACAATCAGTAAGAATCCAACTACTAACATGGCCAAGACCAAAGAGCTGTCCAAAGACACTAGAGACAAAATTGTACACCTCCACAAGGTTGGAAAGGGCTACGGGGAAATTGCCAAGCAGCTTGGTGAAAAAAGGTCCACTGTTGGAGCAATCATTAGAAAATGGAAAAGCTAAACATGACTGTCAATCTCCCTCGGACTGGGGCTCCATGCAAGATCTCACCTCGTGGGGTCTCAATGATCCTAAGAAAGGTGAGAAATCAGCCCAGAACTACACGGGGGGAGCTGGTCAATGACCTGAAAAGAGCTGGGACCACCGTTTCCAAGGTTACTGTTGGTAATACACTAAGACGTCATGGTTTGAAATCATGCATGGCACGGAAGGTTCCCCTGCTTAAACCAGCACATGTCAAGGCCCGTCTTAAGTTTGCCAATGACCATTTGGATGATCCAGAGGAGTCATGGGAGAAAGTCATGTGGTCAGATGAGACCAAAATGGAACGTTTTGGTCATAATTCCACTAAACGTGTTTGGAGGAAGAAGAATGATGAGTACCATCCCAAGAACACCATCCCTACTGTGAAGCATGGGGGTGGTAGCATCATGCTTTGGGGGTGTTTTTCTGCACATGGGACAGGGCGACTGCACTGTATTAAGGAGAGGATGACCGGGGCCATGTATTGCGAGATTTTGGGGAACAACCTCCTTCCCTCAGTTAGAGCATTGAAGATGGGTCGAGGCTGGGTCTTCCAACATGACAATGACCCGAAGCACACAGCCAGGATAACCAAGGAGTGGCTCTGTAAGAAGCATATCAAGGTTCTGGCGTGGCCTAGCCAGTCTCCAGACCTAAACCCAATAGAGAATCTTTGGAGGGAGCTCAAACTCCTGTCAGCGACAGCCCAGAAACCTGACTGATCTAGAGAAGATCTGTGTGGAGGAGTGGGCCAAAATCCCTCCTGCAGTGTGTGCAAACCTGGTGAAAAACTACAGGAAACGTTTGACCTCTGTAATTGCAAACAAAGGCTACTGTACCAAATATTAACATTGATTTTCTCAGGTGTTCAAATACTTATTTGCAGCTGTATCATGCAAATAAATAGTTAAAAAATCATACATTGTGATTTCTGGATTTTTTTTTTTAGATTATGTCTCTCACAGTGGACATGCACCTACGATGACAATTTCAGACCCCTCCATGATTTCTAAGTGGGAGAACTTGCAAAATAGCAGGGTGTTCAAATACTTATTTTCCTCACTGTATATAGGAATCAACAAATAAAATCAAGTGAAACCAAACCATGTCATTCAACTACTAAAAACATGACATTATTAAAAAACAATAAATAATTAGAAACCATAAATAAGATACAGTGAAAACGTTAAAGACATTAAAACATGATTCAAATTAGGGCTGGGCGATATGGACCAAAAGTTATATCCCGATATATTTTTGGTTGAATATCGATATACGATATATATCCCGATATTTTTTCCGCAAAGTGAGAGTTGTGAAATATAAGTCAAAGTCAAAGCCAAATATGAGTAGTTTTATTGTAAACTCACTATAAAATGTAAACATAAACACTGTATAACAAAGCTCCGTAAGGTGCACATTAAATAAAAGAAACATCTTAAATAAAAATAGCCTAGAAAATAAAATAGGACAGCATTTATATATAAAGAGATAACAAATAAAGTGCTCAGTTTAAGAAAAAATCATCTTGAGATTACATTATTCTTTTTGTTAACTTAATAGCTTATCTGAATTTGAATTATCCCAATGTACACGATATGGTCTAATTCCATATCTCATTAAAAAATATATTGATATATCGCCCAGCCCTAATTTAAATTGTGAAAACAATTAAAGGGGGGTATTATGCTTTTTTCAATCACATAGCACCAGTCTATAGCATACTACAATGATGACGTAACCTTCTGTTGGTCTGTATATGCAGTAAATTAAAATAACTGCCTTGAATAAAATTGCTCTCTCAAAATGGCTGTACTGAACGTCTTGAAATAGGCCTCTGTCTCGAAGCTTTCCGACACGCCCCCTTCAGCACACTGCTGTGGCATCTAAACAACACTACTGTGCGGGGAGGGGGCTCTGCTGAGCTGAGGAGCAGTGGTTGGTGCCTTGGCTGGTGATGAAAGGTCCAGAGGCGTCTCCAGGAGGTGGGGGCGTTCCTAGGAGGACTGAGGCATAGCTACACCTAAAATGGCTGCCGTCTAAGTTTTTACTGATTACTCAAAAATATGTGAATGAGCCAAGGCAACACTCCAGGCATGTGTTTAATGAGGGAATGACATAATAACATGATATAAAGCTTGAAAAAGTCGATTTTACATAATACCCCCCTTTAAATATAATTAGAGACACAGAAGACCACACAACTAATTCAGAGAAAACAGGTTCTAAAGCAGCAACGTTCCTGCATGTGGAAAATTTGCCAATATGTGTGAATGAATTTGCATGGGAAAACAGTCAGTGCAGCACGATCTTGTAGTTAACTTGTTTTTGTTTTTTATTTAATAGGACACGCAGACCACTGTGTGAAAAATCTATATTTTTTAATTGCACCAAAATTATTTGTTGGTTTTATAATGCTGCTATTAGGAAAGTTACAAGCAGAGTTAGCTAATGTGTTGCCCTGGGAGAAGAAGAGATGGCCACTCTTATACTCATCCATATTTAGAAGGTTTATTCAGAGGGATTTTTAAACATCGAATCCTGCTTGATTTATTGAGCTTTGAACCACAAAAAACCAAGGCAAATTGTAATTAATATATCAACAATATAAAATCATAAACTTAAACCTGGCTCGATCCATTATTTAGATTTCGTCGCTGAAAATTAAGGCAATTTTGGCCATTTTTATGCATAAAATGCCGTATTTATACATGAAAACTTAAAATGACAGAAAACTTGCAACACATTTCCCGCCATATTTATGTTGGTAATCTACAGCAAAAGTTTGAAAATAACGAGTGTGACCTGAAGAAGCCCAAGTAGCGCCAGTTGTTTCACATATCTGTCATTCTCTCCCTGCCCTGAACCGGACACACAAACACAGAGCCGTGAGAGCTGCACTACGCTGCAGCACTCTGGCAGAGGAGTGACTTCAAAAACCTTCCCACTTAGGTCCTTGCCCTGCAGCAGTTTGATCCATTGGTGCAAACACACAGAGCAGGGCCGACTGGTGCGTGGCTGTCGAGGAAAAGTGGCTCTCTGCACTCGCACTCCTGTGAAAGCAGCGCTGCCATGAGGGCGGCCTCTCCACGACTCATCTTTGTAAGAAAAGGACATATTTTTAGACACATGTGCCGGTAGCTATGGAGAGAGAAATGTTTTATAACTTTCAAGTTTGTGTGAGCTCTCAGCTGTACAGGAGACGAAGGCCCACCCATCCTGCCGGGACGTCGATGTCACTTCTTTAATATGTAAAGTTTTAGAGCGTTTTAAGACCATTTACTTGCATAACAGACAAATAACAAATCTGTAGCTCTAACTTAAAGTGCATATGACACATTAGACACATTTTTGCTAACACAATTATATTTAAGATTTTGCTACAAATTGTACTCGGCTTTCTTTAGTTTGACCATTTTTCTCTTCCTTATTGGACACTGACAGGAAGTGGCATAGATAGATTTTTATTGCAATGATAAGTATACAACGTGTATACAAGAATATGGGCAAACAATAGGTGGCGTTCACGATTTAAAAGGTGATGATGTCATAATGTCAGGTGGAGGGCAGGGGCCAATACAACTCTATGGGAGAAATACAGTTTTTGTAAGAAATCTCCAAAACGAAAATTAACACATTCATTCATTCAATCTTTATTAAGGACACAAGTGAGGACACATGATCCATATTTAAGTAAAAAAAAATGTTTTTCCTCATCCGTATTTGAAAGTGATTGGAGTCACAAACAAATTCTCGTGTTTTCGAATATTGTCTCCACTTTTAGACGCCTTTCAGAGCAGAGAAAATAATTGGACATTAGTTCATATGTGCTGAAAGAGGAGACGAGGAACTTTGAGACAGTTTTTGTTTCATGTGGATTCTTCCTGTAATGACTGAGATATTTGGCAAAAACTAAGACAAAAATATCTGCAGTTCGCCAGTTACCATAGTTACACCATAGAATTTTCAGTTGCTCTCCACTTCAATTTTAAATTATGGGCTCTTTAGAATGTGGTGATGTCATGTGAACGCAACCTATTAAACTGTTGCCATGCCAACCATGTTATGTCAATGGGAAATGAGTCAAACTGTTGTGGAACTTTACCTATATCTATGTCACTTCCTGTCAGTAGCGTAAAAAACAAAAACAATAAAAACCTTTTCTTCCCAAGTTTCAAAATTGCTGCTTCACTGAAATAAAATGATAATTATTAGTTACAACAGATGTTATCCTTCTATATAAGTCATAAAAACCAATTTTAAGTAAACACTAAACAGCGCTGGAAAACAGTTTTTAACAGCATGAATTGCATTGCCACATCGCATATTATCCTCATTAGTGATTTAAACACGAAACAAGGCTACAGCGTTAATGTTTATGGGCAGACTTGATTCAATGTTGCGCTGCATCGACACGGGTCCAAGCGAGCCCGGACCAGAGACACTAGAACCTGGACTGCAGCCACAGAGGCGCTTATGGTGTTTTTTCCGGTCCGGACAGGTTCGTAAGGTGGATATGAGGGCGTGCACAGGGTCTGGTGACCGCGCGCTCTCCTCTCAGCAGGGGAATGATCGAAGCACGTCTCGTAGGGCTGTCTTTGGTCCGGACGGGTTCGTTAGGCTGTCAGCCCTCCGCGCACCTGTTTCCTCCCGGAGGAAAGCTCTGCTTTAGGCCGAAAGAGGCGTAGTCCTGCCCGGCTCCAGCGCTGAGTCCGCTGACAGCTGCTTTTCG
The DNA here is from genome assembly GCA_007210695.1 of Neogobius melanostomus. NCBI lineage: Eukaryota > Metazoa > Chordata > Actinopteri > Gobiiformes > Gobiidae > Neogobius > Neogobius melanostomus. The sequence continues at coordinate 2,083,447 of VHKM01000376.1, forward strand.
CTGGTTCAGATCATGGCCCAGCAGAGTCTGTACTGCAACGTTTTTATTAATTTTTTTTAATGTGGTCTAATTTTATACCCTTTTTTATAGGCTATTTAGGCCTACAGCTTATAAAGGTCACTTTTTATTATTAGCCTATTTCTTTTATTCCCCCTTTTATTTAGTAAATGTGATCTTGGATTGGCTATAAGGTTAACGTGGGTTACTGACAGATTTTTGAATCTTTCTCATGTGCAAAAATATCATATTTGTTATGCTAAAAACAACTATTTATCATTTCCTGGTTGGAGAAATGTTCTTTTTTGCCGTGTTTTGTGCCTGCGTGCCATAAAACCCGTGGGTGAGGCCTCCTCAGACATGAATATTTGTGGCCGTTTCATTCAAATGACGCTAGGATTTCTCCGTGGCATTTACCATCAGATCCTTTTGCATTCTTTTACGCAATGTTGATAAATGAGGGCCACTGTGTGCATCCATGGAGTTTAATTACATATTTGTCGGTTTCCTTCTCTGCTGACATGCACTTTTAGTACCAAACCACAAGAAAAACACACAGATTTACCGTTTCAGTTCGAAAGTCAGTCAGCCAAAGTTTAGCTCCCTGATGTCTCGCTCGGCGATGGGCACTGCTGCCGCTGTGTGATTGGCAGGTCACAGCGCGATGTGGAGGAGGTGTTGAGGGGACACGCTGTGACCAATATAAGTTTCATTATTAATCAATCAATCAAACTTTATTTTTATGGGACTTGTCATACATTTATAATGCAGCCCAGTGCTTTACATAAACAAAACAAAACAGAAATAGAAACAACCCCCCTCTGTTCCGTAAATAATAATAAACTGAAAGGCATTATGCAACTTTTCATGTGGAAAAAAAGTTGATATTTTTCGTAAATAACCTTGTAGTGACCCAGTGGCTGTATGAGTGGTCAGCATGGCGCCTTTACTTTCCATCACAGTGGTCTCTAGGACGCTCCAGGACCAATGTGTGCTGGCTGCTCTGCTTTACGACGACGACACTGGAGGCCGCCATTGCTGTAGTACCGCCATATAGCCGCTAGGCCCCCATTGGAATGCATTGCACTTTAGACACGTTAAAAACAACTTTAATGCCCGGTGCCTAATTGTTTGGAACTGTCTAGAGCTAGATATTCCTCCTGTGATTACGCTGGGTTAGACACAACTAGAGGCACCGGGCTGGTTATGGTAGGATAAATTTTAGAAATCTCATACTTAATGAGGGTTGGACTGTTAGCATTGGAGCTGCACGAGCTACACGTCACGCAAGGGCCGAGTCTACAGTGAAGATCCCGCCCTTATGCCCTTATTAGGAACATGCTTCGTCAGAGCTGGGGAGGAGGAGTCTGTAAATCCGCCATGATTTCCCCCTCGAACGTGGTCATTATGGTAAACGGGGAGGAGTGAGTATTGACGGTCTATTAATAATATGTCTATGTCCAGGACCAATTGTTTGGAAGGTTTTCTCTGCTGACAGACTCTCACTAGAAATCCTACAAAACAATTGATCCTAGAGCGTTGTAGAGGCCACTGTGATGGAAAGTAAAGGCGCCATGCTGACCACTCATACAACCGCTGGGTCACTACAAGGTCAAATCAAATCAAATCAAATCAACTTTTTTTTTTGGGGGGGCATAGAAAGTTGCACAGTGCTCCTTTAAAAGCTTAACTGAAAGTGTCAGAGCTAATTGTTGTTAAAATTTAGTTTACTTTTTGGTTTATTAGTCGCACATTTTGCATTTTGTATAGTTTTGTATAGTATAAGTATGTTTTCTTTAGTTATATATTTCTCAATATGCTACGTAAATTTGAAGTTATTTATCTTTAATTTCATTTTGGTTGGTCAGGGTCTACCATTGGGCACCTATGGGATGGGGGGAGTAGTGCAGAGAGTCCAGCACGCACCTGGGTGGGCCTGTGGTTTTGTTACCACTAAGCAGGAGAGGCAGTGAGTAGACCTTGCATTATTATGTTACTTTGTTGTTTGGCCGTCAAACTTGTAAAATAAACCCTTTGAAACTATACATTTTGTTTGGACACCGGACTCTTTTGAATGTTACTGCGTATTGAGTTGCCTTGTGTACGAAATGTGTGGTATAAACAAAGTTGCCTTACCTAAACCAAAAACACATGGTGCGCATCAGTGTCTATTTGAGTTATGTTAAGTCCTTAGTTTGGTTATGTCGACGTTGAGTTGTTTTTGTTGACAAATAGTCACTACAAAGATATTCAACACTCTCTGTGGACCTCAGGTAGACAGTTCCACAGTTGGGGGCCGTTAAAACGTAACAAAGCCTCATCATAAGTTATTGTTCGGACTCTTGGGACTGTTAAAAGATTAATACCTGAGGACCTGAGCGTTCGAGAGGACTCATATGTTAAAAGAAGATCAGATAATAGATAATAGCACTTAGACCATTAAGAGCTTTATAAACAATACAATAATTTAAAAATCTATCCTGAAGCTCACAGGAGCCGGGGCAGACACTCAATAAGAAACACTCGGCCTACATGATTGTTTTGTGCAGTCTCAGTTCGGTCTGCATTTGCATGGTTCTATTGATTGATGCCTAATGAGCAAAAGCCTTTTGTTTAGCGGCTAATCCATCACAGCCAGTCACAGAGACGGTTTTATACACCGTAAGGAAATGACACGAAAAACAGTCGGCGTTGAAGGGCGGGAGGTCGAAAACACTTTGCGGTGCACCAGGCAGAAGTTGAGTTTACGCACTAGATCCGGATCAATTGCCTGGATAACAGCGAAGGACAACCTTTCTATAATGCATCGCCGTTTGAAATGGTGGTGTTTTTTTTCTTCAGGGGCAGCAGCTGATGGACCTGGAGCAGAAACTGACAGCAGCCAAGGACGAACTGGAGAAGACGGCGCTGGATAAGGTCAGACGATTATCCAATCAGAAAGCAGAATGGTGTCCCACACTTAGGACCGCCAGATCCAAAGGCAGAAAATGTTTGGAAATTAGCATAAAGGGACTAGATAGTTGTAATAAAAGTTTTCATCATTCATGTTTGAATTGAACATTCTATCCCCATACAAATGAAAGGAGAAGCCAGTCCCTATTGAAGTATGGCAAGGTGTGACATGTCCGTTTCGTGGCATTTTGATCATTTCTGCTTGCTCAAACCCCTCCACCACGTTAAGGTGGGGTTCCAGGAGGGGAACATAGCAATTTGCTATATTTGATGGCTAAATGCTAATATCTATTAAAAAAAACACATTGAGCAGACTAATGAACACTGAAAAGTTTCCCGTACTAGCTTTCTTGCTAGTCCTCCTTGAAACGTCTCAACGACTGCTGCGACTCGGATTGCTTGTGCGCTCACCAAATAACGTCACTGCAACGTCTCGGAGATGTCTCTGTAACATCTCCAGACAACATGGCAGCTGATCGTCCGAAAATAGTCGTATCTTTAAGATCTCCTTGGTATCCAACAGGTCTCGAAGACATTGCAGTGATGTCACAGAAACGTCTTAAAGCTTAAGGTCGATAAATAGCGTCCGCGACATCGCCACAACTGCAAGAAGACTCGAAAAAGTCTCTGCCCTTAAATCAAACCTGCTCGTTTTCACCGTAACTCCCTGGCGATTGGCCCACTCGTCTCCAGGCTGGTATGATAGCCTGGCATCCAGAATGATACCCCTCTGTATATTTTATACATTATATATTTCACTTTTACAGCTGCTGCCAAACTCAAACGGATCCTTGCTATCAGAATTGTTTATTTGCGGTGTTGTTCGCAAGCAGCATCACTCTTGGGTAGGGATGGGTACCGTTCGTTTTTTTTTTCTTGATACCACTACTTACTTTTAATTCAATTAAAATAACGTGTATAAAAAGTATCGTTCAGGAAAAAGTCCTAAAACAGCTCAACAGAAGCTCCACAGGCCGCAGCAGCGTCGCCTGTAACTTCATATTTTGAGCACAATTTCCACTTAAGCAGCGATAAAAAAGAGAGAAAGGACATTATTACCTCCTGAGCTGCAGAGACAGATCCACATCAGGACACGGTTTCTTTCAGCCACAACTTTCTAAACAAACTGCGCTTTGCGAAAGCACTCCATACTGTACGTCAAAGATCCTTACATGGTGTGAGCGCTCACTCTGCCACTAATGAGTTACCAAAACTGCACAAAAAATGTCTAATACAGAGTGAGCGCTCATTGTTCCACAAACAATCTTTGATATTGGCCTCGCTGCAGCTGCTGGTAAAGTTGTAAACAACAGCACGTAAACTCAGCCTCCGGGTCTGTCGCTGAAGGTAAAGACGTCTTTCTTGTTGTCACTGCTCTGTTTTGTTTTTCAATTTGCCTAAAAACTCAAGTTTCTTATTCAGTCCTGGTTTAGTCCTGGTTTAGTCCTGCCGCAGACCGCAGCTGCGCCGTCTCTATTACAAAAGTTTAGTACGTTATAGCTTTGCTTCGTTTTAAGTTATAGCTTTAAGTTATAGTTTTGCTTTGCTTCATTTGCGCTGAAGCGGCTCATTATCTGCGAACACGTTCATGTTGCTTTTGTTTTAGACTCGCTGTGGGTCATATATTGACGTCTGGAGAGAACAAGAACCGAAAGTTGGCACCGAAAGAATTTTAGTTTTTCGATACCACCCCCGACCGGAGCTTTTCGGTCGGTACCAAGTAGGCACCGTTTAACGGTACCCATCCCTACTCTTGGGACACGGAAGTCCCCTCAATAACAATCTACGGGTGACGCACAGGAGAGACGAGAGCTTTTTTCCAATAGGCAGTAAATTACCAAAAACACATCGACAGTAGGTGAGTTTTGTGATTCATAAACGAATATTAAGGCAGACCTGCTAATAACGGCGGATACGCCACTGCTGGCCCTTAACTGATTGGTTTACTTTACTTTTTGCTTGCGTATGTTACGCTGTGGAAATGTAGTTGATGCCGACTATAACTTTTCCAGGCAAGTTGAGGTGATAAGCCCATAACTGTCAACATACGTTGCGATCAAACACTGCTTCTCCTTTTTATTTCTATGGTTAGGGTTACGTGATTCTCCCTGGTCTCCCTGGTTGAACTTACCCGTCATATCTTCAGTATAACAAAAGATCACGACACAAACAGGATTGATGATCAAATCTCTGTGTCTCTCGCAGGAGTCCCAGCTCAAGGCCCTGAAGGACACCGTGCACATTTGTTTCTCCGCCGTCCTCCACAACAACAACCAGCCGGGCAGCCCGCGCTACCCCAGCCCCCCCAGCTCCCTGTTCAGATACGCCCCCTTCCTCAACAGCTCCCGGGTCACCTTCCAGCAGCCACACGCAAAGGTACGCCCCCACACAGCACAGGAGACTTTACTGGTCTCACAATCACTTGTTACAGAAGCCCTAAAGCTCTAGGTGGATGTGCAAATAAATAATATGATAAAGGTATCTCATACATACGTAAATCAAATCAGAACAAAATGTAAAATATATCTGAGTTGGCAAAGAAATGGATTACAGATGTTTACATTCAGGTGACTGTGGTTGATGCAGGTAATTGCACATGAGTTACTATACACTCATACACATGCCGGGTTTTTAAATTCACTCCATTTGATGCTATAATGTCTGTGGTAAGTGTTAATCAGTTTTACACCAAATACGTGGGGTTGTTATGAAAAGCTGTGGAGGTTGTTTTATGTTGCAGAAAATGTTCTCAAACATTTGTGACTTTGAAACATGGGCTAAATTAAGATGTGTTCAGCTCTCATTTATTCAGATGGATGTTTGAGCTTTCTTGTTTTAGTGATTTTGCTTATGGTTGCCTAGTAACAGTTATGGAAATTCTTCCTCGACCGCTGCCATCGCCTGTTTGCTGTCCTATACAGTACTACTTGCTAAAATAAAAAAAAGCTCTGAAACCGTACAAATATTTTTGAAGGTTTTCTTACAAGAACAATGTGTTTACATCTATGTTTTCTTTACAACTTGAGCTTTACAGTAATATCTAGAGTAATATCAATGGGTGTGTGCATGGGATGTGTTTGGCTAACTTCCTATTGGTCTGTGTAGGGCGCATATGTCAAACACAAGGCCCAGATCCGGCCCACGCAATGATTTAATCCTGCCCGCGACTTGTAGAACAAAAAATCCAAAGTATGGGCTTGAGACTTACTTTACTTTACTTTAAAAGTAAGTCTTTACCCCATACCCCCAATTCCCTTCCACTTTCCAACCCAGTTATGCCCTCACATTGTTCTAACTAACCAAATCCCTAACCCTAAGCTTAATTCCTAACCTTAAACATTTGTAAAATGACAATATTAACTTAATAAAGCCAAATGAAAAAGATGCATTTGGAGTGACATCCAATGAGAATTAGCAGCTTATGGCTTAACTTGGTTGGAAATCGAAATGAGGCTTCCTGTGCGGAGTTGTACATTTGTAAATACATAACTAGAATGGCCACTCCAGCCACTAGGGGGTAGCCCAAATTAAAAAAAAAAAAAGAAGAAAGAATTTCACACGTGTCCAGCAGAGGGCACTGACATAAGAGATCAGGATATAAACAACACATTATAGCCACGTGTGGAGTGAGTGAATAGTGAGTACAATGTAGCTTTTTGAGAAACTGTTGTTGTGTCCTTGGGCAAGACCATAGATATAATAATTAGAGATAGATGATTACCTATTCAGCTCCATTCATAGAAAAGGTCCCGAGTCCTGTGTGAAACTTACATGGCCGCTCGGACTCCTCTTACGCAGCCTGTTCCTTAAAAGGGCAAAAGGCGGGAAGCCCTGCGCTCGAGGGCGGGTGGAGCCTCTACAGAGCCTGATTGACAGGCGCCTGGAGCCAGTCAATGCGCTGAAAAGGCTTCCTCTTTTTCGGGCTGAAAAACAAAAAACAGTGTGGTTAAAAATATGTCACCTACCCCAGCGTGGTCACATGGGTCATAGCATTTTTAGAAAAAGAAAAACACTTTGGAGCCAGGTTTTTAAGCCGTTCTTGGGAGGTTGGAAGTCTCATTAGAATCAATGCTTCCAAGTGTCTCTTGGAGTCGCCCCTGGCCACGAGGGGGTGGTATTACAGCAATGTCAGCTCCCCGCCATGAGGACCACAGAAAAGCACGTTCCTCGCCTTTATTTGTTACAATGTTGATGATTATGGCTTACTGTCCATTTTATTAAATATTCTAATTTTAAGATATTTTTAATTTGGGGTTTTTACAAGCTGAGCCATAATCATCAAAATGATAAATAAATAATAGGCTATACATATCTCACTTTGCATGTAATGAGTCTGTCATATATTAGTTTCACAGTTTAAGTCTCTCTTAATTTCCAAGGAAAATGTTCAATGTTAAAAGTTACCGGAATGTTCAATCATTCAGGCTTTGTTGGTGTCATTGATTGTGTTTCCATCAGAGAAAATGCGCATAATAAATGTGTATAACAAAAGCGAATTTTCACACGTTTCCATCCCAGAGTTTTTGCGAATCGTGGCTTTAGTTACCTGGTTACAGCAGGCGCAGCTGCATGGCGCAATTGCAGCATTTACCCAGCAGAGGGCGCACTGTACGTTTTTGATGTCACTTGAAGTACGAGCTTTTAGTATAGTTTTTGGCCAAATTCATTCACCATGTTGGAATTAGCTGCTTGTTTTTACTCGTAATTCCATGAATAAATGTTAATTTAGGCGACACTAAAGCTAAGCAATAGTATCTTAACTAACTAGCTGCTACTACTCTGAAGTCTCGCATGACAACAAAAACTATCCCAGAGTGAGTTTACTACGTTTTGTTGGCTAACTTGGTCCATAGTTGCAGACAGTGTTGTTAGCATAAATGCTGCGGCAAAGACAGCGATGTTTGAGCCTCTGCATCTGGGAAATATTTTTGGACTAGAGACGACCTGCTACTGATGGATTACTTTTCCATCTTCCAAAATGTGCATTTACGCTTATGCGCACAAAAACCACCTCAAGCGATAAACTTTTATGCAAATTAAGAGTTTAAATGCGAAATTTTGTGTTTCCATCACTCCTTACAAATGTGAAACTTCAAAATGTGCATTAAAATCCAGTGATGGAAACGCAGCTATTGATTGCAACATGAGTTTCACTCACAAGGACCACAACCTCAGATAGTATGCACAAGGAATATGTTTATTAACGATTTTTACAAAAGTACATAAGCCGTTCTGGGGATTTGATGAGGTAAACTCCCGGGCTCGCGTCCCCATGCTGTAGGAGAAGCAGAATAGAATGAATAAAGGGAGGGAGGATGGGGCCGGAAACCCCGAACGAGAGGACGAGGTCAGTAAACAGGGGGCTTAAATAGGCCGGCAGCCGAAAAGGGGCGTGCGTGAGGTGTGGTCCTGCTCCCAAACCTCAGATAACTCCTTATCTCCATTTTGTCCTGTGTGAAATCTATCCAACATTTGAGGATTGTTTGCTTTGGCACTTTCCCCCTAAGTGCTCCTCTCGTGGGATTACACCGGCCACTGTCCTCCATCTGACATTGTGACGTGAATTCGACCCATTAGGGCTAATCCCCCGCGACCGCCTCTGGTCCATTGGCCGTGGATTGTCCTGTGTTGTGTTGGTTCGTGTTTTGAATGGAGTTAATAATGCAATGTGACGGAGCCCTGTCTGAGCTTCCGCAGTCACAGCTACAGCAGAACGGATCAGGACGTAATCCCTTTAACGGGAGAGGAGGCTGTCTGAAGAGGCGGGCAAGTGGATTTGACTCAACGAGCGCGATAGAAAAGTAGACGGTAAACCATGGAAAAATACAACCACCGTGGAGAAGAGCGGCGGGGTTAATGAAAAACTCAATCGAAAATATGCTGTTGAAATGGTTTGACTTGGCGAAAGGCAACGCCCGCAGTCATGAAGGTTATATTTAGATTACTGTTCACTTGTGTGGTCGAATGTTTCATTAGATAATGTCCAGATGTACACAGATATGTATCATGTCCGAAAAACAGATGTCCTGTTTTCAGTTGCAGGATGGATCACTTTTTTAACCTGTATTCAATTTCAATTACCTGTGAATGGGCGAAAGACACAGCAGGTTGTTGCTACTTTTGTGACTAAAAATGACTGAAATTAAGCCGAGTTTACCTTCATTTGAGTAAGTAAAAAATCTGTTATTGGAATAAGATTTTTTTTATTTTATTTCAAATAAAATGAGATTAATTATCTGATTTGTCTTTTGTTTAGTGCAAATGTACTTTTTTGTCTCTCTTTCCTGGTAACACTTTATTTTCCAGTACCCTTGATACATTGTACCTTCCATCCATTTTCTTCCACTTGTCCATTGCCGGGTCGTGGGGCAGCTGTTGGAGCTGCACAAATCACATTGCACCAGCCTCTATGGCTCCTCCTGCAGGTGGTGGGTCCACAGAAGGACGGCCTCATGATTCTAACCGGGCCTGTTGGTCTCTCATAAGGGGCTTCTGAACATTGTACCTAACATAATTTATTACAATGTCATCTGCTCTGTAACAATGTGTAATCACTTTTTAGTTTATTTAATCAGAGCAATGTGCAGTTACATTAAAAAGATGGCTGCACCAGATTTAGCACTATGCTAATTTCCATCTGCAGTCCTACACAATTAAAATTACATAACAGTTTTGAAATTAAAGAACAAAAGGCAATTTACATATAGAGATTACATAACAAAAGACAGTTAATACAATATAAAAAGGCAGTTTACAAATAAAGTGCAATATACAAATACAACATTCAAATTACCAATTAGTTATAATGTTATAAAGTGCAGAAAATATATGTAGTGCAAATTTCTTTTTCAAAATCCTTATAACACGTACAACACAATACATGCGTACATTGGTGTATGAATGAAAGTGTGAATGGGTGACTGGTTCCTTTCCTGTAAAGCGCTTTGGGCCTGATGAAGGTATATAAGTTGAGACCATTTACCATAACCCTAACCCTGAGAGTCTGTGTCCTACTACATTATGTACCTACAAAGTACTAATACAAGTTATTCCACTGTGTATCTAACTCGTATGACAAGTTATTACAGATTGTTACAGAGAACATTACATAAATTGCAGTGATCCTCATTTAAACAAAAAAACATTTGAATCGCTTGGACTCTCAGGTTAATAACTCTGTAATGGCTGGACTTATTCACATGAAACAAAAACTGCTACAAAGTTAAACGTCTTCTCTCTCAGCACAAATGATGGTCTCGAAAAAGTGTCCAAAAGCACATATTCAAAATGATGTGCTTGATGTTGGCAGGTTCTTTTAATCCAGCCACCTCCACGCAACGATCAGGGAAAACATTCACTGTTTAGACATTTCTTTCCAAAGCCGTGTCTCTCGCATTGAGTTTCAGCCCCTGCTCAAGCTGTATTGAACTTGATGTGCTCGAATGTCGTGAATGCAACCCGTAAAGGCTTTTTAGAAAATGTTAATCGGGAAGTTTGTTGCAGGTGCCTTGGTCTTTCTTCTCTTTCAAAACTTTCTGAATATTATCACAATATAAACACCATGTACAGTATGTTTGACTAAAAGCTGCTTTTCAGTAATAGTCAATTCTCCATAAGTCCTCTCTTTGGGTTCTTAAGAATGACATGTGAACTAAACAACAATCTAAACGCCTTAGGTTGTAAAAGCACAGGCTGTAATTCTTTGGGAGAGGTTTCATTCCAAAAATAGTGCCGCTCCCGCAGAGATATCCTGACCCCCTGCCCCCCATCTTAAATGTTGACATCGAACTGTGTCCCGTTGCTCCCCTGTTACCGGCGCTGGGCGTGTGTGGTGACAGAGGTTGTCAAAAGTCCGAGCGCTTGCGTTGCAACAGCAGTGTCCTCTCTGAAACAATGGGGCCGAGGCGGTGGACAGTGATGGAGAAGCCTTCAGCTCCCGGGAGACCGTTTGGGCCCAGTTAAAGATGGCGACCGCTTCTGCAAGACCGAGGACATAGAGCATCCCCGGAGAATCAGGGTTTTGTCAAAATGCAGATACTCGCAGTAACTTTGCACAAACGTATGGAAGGTTTTGCCCATTGTTGGAGTTGAATTTAGTTGTTTATTTATTTGAGGAGGATAAAAAACTAAGGTTTTGGACGATTTTATTCAAGAACGACCGTATAATATACACAGTTTAACCTCTTACCGCTCACCTGAACCGAGCACATTTTCTCCAGTTTGGCTTTACCCGACCCTAGAAGCTTCTTGAAAAAAAGTGTCAAAATAGCAACACAAATGTGACAAAAACGAGTATGAAAATGCAACAAAAAGGCCACAAAAGAGTAAAAGAGAAGCAACAAAAGAGTAACAGAAAAGTGATAAAAAAGTGACAAAAATATGTGACAGAAAAGTGACAAAAATTTACAAAAAAGCAATGAGAAAAAAGGTCAAAAAAAGCAACAATGCGAGGAAAAAGATCAGTTTAAATGAGTTTTGTTAGGTCTTAGCTTTCAAATGAGGCATTACACTGGCCTGTCTGCTGTGACCTTGGATGGATTTGGGTAACGCTCAACTGGAGAAAATGCACTTGGTTATGAGGGGGGTTACCAGGTTGAGTAAGTCAGTAAGTGCTTTAATTGTCATTGGACAATTGTACAACGAAATTGCATAGATGAGATGTTTGTGTTAGTCCTGAGCCACTGCGACTGAGCGCACAGCCCATTGTGGACCAACCTGACCAGCGTGTTTTTGGAGGTAGAGGAAACCGGAGTACTGCCTTCAGTGCTCCTCTGATCCTCTGCACTGCCTCCTGGGTTTGTCCCTGTTTCAGAGCATGGTGTCCTGCACTGGTCAGCTCCCTTCGCCTCCTCTCGCTCCTTCTCATCTTCATCTTTGTGCTCTTCTTTCTCCCCTGGCTCTGACGCCATTCTTCACATGAGTGTCACCTGTGAAACTCCACCTTACAGTTGAGCCAAGAAAACACTACAGTCTTGTCTTCCAGTGAATGAACATTAGTCAGAACAATAGTAGTGATGGAAGATGTGTGTAGCTTAGCTGTGAGTCTTGCCTGGATACCTCCTTTATTGCCCCTTCCATGTTTCCTGCAGGGCTTTATGTTACACCTCCACTGTGCTGCCTCTTCAGCGGAGTAAGTTGGGAGGTTCAGTGAGTTTTTACTAATACATGAGAGCAAGCTCTCTTTTTCCACTAATGTCTGTGAACACAACACACTTGGAGTGCGCAAACTGGTTGAAACGCTACAATGACTAGAGTCAAATCAATGGAATTAAATCACTTTTTTTCCCCTCTGCCTCTCACAGGACATTTCCAAAGTGCAGAGAATTGTCACGGGTTCAAAATCAGCCGCCAACACAACGAGGAGAGAGGAGACTGACAGACAGTGTCCCCGGCAAAAGGTACGTCTCATTCCCAAGACGGAAAACAGCACAGTGTGTAAGTAAAGTGTATTTGTAGCAATGCATTTCCTCCAAGCCATTACTGCCACTGCCACTTCAACTTCTCCACTAAACCTACAGGCTCCTCCTCACCTGCTCCAGCTTTTTCTAGATCCCTTAAATATTTAATTCCCTCACTCCATAAGGTTACTGTCGTTTCTGCCATATTCTATCCAAGTGCCGCAATTTATCCATTAAACGATTAGTCTTTTTCTCTGAGAACCAGTGGCGGCTTCAGAGATTTTAATTTTCTTATTTAAAGGACGGCCGTCCCTGTGCCTTGGGTGTTTGCGGGCAATTTTTGATATTGTTGCGGGCTAAAATGCTTCATTTGCATTTTAAAGCAGTACTAAGTAACTTGTTTACCTTAATAAATCCTTTTCGTAGTCCCTCTGGGGGTAATACAAGTGTTAATGGGATGACTGGGGGAGTCTTTCATCTCCCCCTGGTGTCTCTGGCCAGAAAACCACACCAACTCCCCTGTCACCGGGTCGGAGCCACCAATACACACTAATGGAATCACGAAGAAGAAGCTAACGGGCAAAGCTAACTGTGGGCTAGCGCCACTTTAGCAGTAATTACAGCCAAATTTGAGCGGAAAGAAATATCTCCATTGTGTAATTGGATTGTGGCACAATATCCCTCTCTCCCTTTGTCTTTTCTATCAGCGTAGTATTTACTCTCACGGACAATTAATGAGAAAAAAAACACAATATGCAGTGACGCTTCTGGCCTGTAGCGGCATGAGTTACTTAGTTCTGCTTTAATTCTATATAAAAAAAAGAATAATAATGTAATTTGATCTAATCATTGAAATCATACTTATCTTCGCTTTCTACTTCGCAAAGAGGCTCTAAAAAAATTCACAAAGCACATATCAAATGTTGGCATAGAAGTTTGTTTTGTTATACATGAAAACATATTGAATTAGTAGACAATCTGTCCAGTGTTAATTTTGTCAACTAAACTTTTGTCAATTGTAAAAGTTGTTTTCTCGCAGTCCGGGTCCGAACTGTGAGAAAACACAACCCTCAATGAGATGATGCGCTTGTGTTTACATGTAGCCTTTTACATTCATTTACCCTCGGCCACTAACACGGCTCCAGTTCGCGTTGCATATATAGCAGCCACACATGAACGGGAAGAAGAAAGAAGAAAAGAAGCGACCTAAATGCACACGCAGCATTTATTTATCAGATATATTCCGTTTATAATCATCAAAATAGGGTCCAGTTAGCAGAGTAATGAGAAAGGAGGTGAGCAGAGCACTCTTAAACCGCGGGAAAATGAAGGTGGCCCGGGCACAGAGGCACCTTGTCCCGCTTCGCTCTGAATAATTTAACCCCACTCTCGTCCTATGTGCGAAATTAACAAGTAGAACAGATTTAGCGGATCACAAACTGTCACTTTGGGTGCAGGATAGTTGCAGGGTTTGGGGAAAGTTGCAATGACGCACTGATTTCGCGTCAATAGTTGCAATCACAACTAGGGGTGTCACGATTTCAATTTTTTGAGTCACGATTATTGTGAAAGAAAATATTGCGATTTTACGATTAGTCACGATTATCGACTGGATGAAAAGAACTGATATTTTTAGTTTTTGTCTTTAAAAAGCTTCTTTTTTTTTCTAAAAATGAAAAATGCTTTAAAGCAGTACTAAGTAACGTGTTTACCTTAATAAATCCTTTCCGTAGTCCCTCTGGGGTAATACAAGTGTTAATGGGATGATTGGGGGGTCTTTCATCTCCCCCTGGTGTCTCTGGCCAGAAAACCATGCTTGAAACTTGGCTGCCACTGGGCCGGAGCAACCAATACACACTAATAGAATCACAGAGAAGAAGCTAACAGGCTAACGGGCAAAGCTAACTGCGGGCTAGCGCCACTTAAACAGTATTTACAGCCAAGTTTGAGTGAAAAAAAATATTTCCATTGTATAACTGGATGTACAACACCCCTCTCTCCCTTCACCTTTTCTGTCAGCGTAGTATTTACTCTCCAAGACATTTAATAAGTTAAAAAATCGTAAGTTGCTAAGACACCTGCAGTTGCGCTTATGGCCTCTAGGGGCAAGAGTTACTTAGTACTGCTTTAAGATTGGTTTGCATTAAATAAATAGGCCTACATTGAATAATACACAACAATGTCAACTTTACTTCTTTATAATGACCATAATTATCATAATTATTTTACTATATATTATTAGGCCACAAGCTAGGCTAGGTTTCATGTTCTCAAAAGTTATGCTGCTGCTTAATTATTTGTCAGATGTTTTGATGAACAGAGAATGAAACGTGTTTACAAAATGACTAAGGAGACTCTTCTGAACAGCTGATTTCCACATGTGCGCGGTTTCACTTTCCTTTCTGTTACGCTGAAGCAGAGCGGAGCGCGTTAGCTTTTGTTTACATCCTGAGCCAGCTGTGGCGGCTATTTCCGAACATTTGGACAACTTTTTTGGGAATTATGCAGTTCGTTATCTTGACCTGGACATTCACAGCGAAGGATTATCTCCAAGATGTTGTTTATATTCGACGTAGCCTATATCAGCGCCTTTAGCTGAAACTTTCTGACGACAGGGTTTGCATAACGGATGATCATTGACAACAACAACGCCTTGGTCATGTTTTGGATACATAAAGAGGTCATTCTGAAATTCTTACGGATAACCTACCTACCTCCTTTTATGATCGTGGTAATCGTAAAACTGGGTAATCTTGACATCCCTAATCACAACATGGCGATATTCTGGAAGGACTGATCTTTATAAAGAAGCTTGACGAGGAGGAGAATGTGTGCTGCTGCAGACAGGATAGGAGCGCAGGATGAGCCTTTCTTTCCTTTGCCTCTTTATTCCGTTCTCTCTCTCCATACTGCGGCGGCTTGACAATGGGGGTTCATTTGGGGGGTCAGAGGCTCTTTAGCGCCCGCCACTGCAGAGAACTTTACTTGTGGACTCATCGATCACCCCAACACCTACTTCCAACCTGGAATAACCTGGAATTGTATATATACTGTGAAATACATTCGAAGTCTCTTACAGAGGTCGGGAACGTCAGGCCCCGGGTGCAGAATGATTAATTACTTTGACACTGGCGTTTGTAGAAAATGGTGTGGACTCTTTTGACTTGACTTGATAACTGCTGACAAACATTTGTGGTGTGCAGGACGGGAACGAGTGCGCACAGAACCAGACGGAGCAGTCGGCCGTAGAGAGGAAAAAGCAGACGGACACAGAGCAGGTGAGCGTCATGGATGCTTTTCTACATTTATTTATACAGGTAGACTCTTGGGACTCAACGTCTTATTTGCAAGAGAGGCCAGTTCGAACAGTTTTGCAAACTGATTAAAACAAACAGTATAGACAACATATACATTCATTCAATTAAAACAATCACAACAGCAAAGTCTTCTGTCCCTCATCCAAACATTTGGTGCAAAGCAGAAAAAAGCCTCTTACCCTATTCTGTCTGAACCTGTTACTTGCTCCTGATCAGGGGCCTAGGGTTAGGTTCAGGGTCAACATTAGGGTTATGATTAGGGTTAGGAACAGCAAATGTGATGTAAGTTGTGTTTGACACAGATCTCACACATAGTTTTAGAAACTAGAAGGTCTTGGCTTTCAAATGAGGTATCACACTGGAATACAGTGCCTTGCGAAAGTAGTAATACTGTACACCTTGAACTTTTGCACATTTTGTCATGTTTACAACCCTAAACGTAAAGATTTTATTTTGAATTTTTTACTGAAAGTTCACACACAAGTAACAGACAACTATGACGTGAAAGCAAAATGATACATGATTCTGTTATTTTTCAAAAAATAGAAAAGTGAAAAGCGGGGCGTGCATAAGTATTCATACAGCGTGACTTAATACTTTGTGGAACCCCTTTTGCTGCAATAACAGCAGCAAGTCTTCTGGGGTTTGACTACAAGATTTGCACATCTAGAGACTGACATTTTAGCCCATTCCTCTTTACAAAACAACTCAAGCTCTGTCAAATTAGAAGGAGAGCGTTTGTGAACAGCAGTTTTCAGGTCTTTTCACAGATTTTCAATAGGATTTAGGTCAGGACTTTGACTGGGCCATTCTAACACATTAATATGTTTGTTTTTAAACCATTCCATTGTAGATTTAGCTTTGTGTTTAGGGTCATTGTCCTGCTGGAAGGTGAATCTCCGCCCCAGCCTCAATTCTCTTGCTGACTCCAGCAGGTTTTCCTCCAAAATGTCTCTGTATTTGGCTCCATCCATCTTCCCAACTATTCTTACAATCTTCCCAGTCCCCGCTGAGGAAAAGCAGCCCATAGCATGATGCTCCCCCACCATATTTGACACTGGGGATGGTGCACTCAGGACGATGAGCAGTGTTAGGTTTGTCCATACATAACGTTTTGTATTTGGGCCAAAAAGTTAAATTTTGTCTCATCTGACCAAAGCACCTTCTTCCACATGGTAGCTGTGTCCTCCATATGACTTCTAGCAAACTTCAAACAGGATTTCTTATGGCCTCCTTTCAATAATGGCTTTCTTCTTGCCACTCGTCCATGAAGGCCAGATTTGTGTAGAGTACGACTTCTAGTTGTCCCATGTACAGATTCCCCAGCTCAGCGGCAGTACGTCGCAGCTCCTCCAGAGTTATCTTAGGGCACTTGGTTACATTTCTGACCAGTGCTCTCCTTGGTCGGTCTGTTAGTTTAGGTGAACGGCCGTGTCTTGGTAAGTTCGCAGTGGTGCTATACTCTTTCCATTTCCGAATGATGGATTGAACAGTGCTCCGTGAGATGTTCAAATCTTGGGAAATCTTTGTATAACTTAACGCTGCTTTAAACTTCTCCACAACTTTATCCCTGACCTCTCTGGTGAGCTCCTTGGCCTTCATGATGTTGTTAGTGACCAATACACTCTGACCATAGCTCTGAAGCCCTCACAGAACAGCTGGAATTATACTGAGAGTAGATTACACACAGGTGGCCTCTATTTAATGGTTAGGGCAAGGTGTGAACATTCTGCAGTCATTAGGAATGTTATAAAGGCAATTTAATGCACTCAGAAAATGCTGTATGAATACTTATGCACGCCCCACTTTTCACTTTTATATTTTTGTAAAAATAACAGAATCATGTATCATTTTGCTTTCACTTCACAGTTGTCTGTTACTTGTATGTGAACTTTCAGTAAAACAATCAAAATAAAATCTTTATGTTTAGGTTGTAAACATGACAAAATGTGCTAAAGTTCAAGGCGTATTAGTACTTTTGCAAGGCACTGTATGTCTTTAAGCTCTCCAGTCAATACGCTTTGAGCTTTGGATATGCACAATTGCTCACCCTAACTCTAAAGGGCCTATCTCACTGGCCTGGAGACTAGTTGAAGACTCACCGCTGGCCACGGAGACGTCCCCTGGAGATAAAACGAGTCTCCAGGTAATCTCGGTGAAAACGAACAGGTTCAATTTCAGTCTTCGCATGGTCTATGCGTATCTGCCGGATACCAAGGAGATCCCAAAGAGACTCCATACGCCTCTTCGAGATCTTCTTAGTATCCGGCAGGTCTCGGAGACATTGCAGGACGTCACAGAAACATCTCACAGGTTGAGGAAAACAAATAGTGTTGCCACAGCTGCCTGAGACCGCGTAGATGAAATCGAACCTGTTTTCACCGAGACTACCTGGAGACTTGCCTTATTGCCAGGGGACGTATCGGAGACATCTCTGTGACTAGCGCCAATTTAAAGGGGGGTATTATGTAAAATTGACTTTTTTAAGCTTTATATCATGTTATTATGTCGTTCCCTCATTAAACACATGCCTGGAGTGTTGCCTTGGCTCATTCACATATTTTTGAGTAATCAGTAAAAACTTAGACGGCAGCCATTTTAGGTGTAGCTATGCCTCAGTCCTCCTAGGAATGCCCCCACCTCCTGGAGACGCCTCTGGACCTTTCGTCACCAGCCAAGCCACCAACCACTGCTCCTCAGCTCAGCAGAGCCCCCTCCCTGCACAGTAGTGTTGTTTAGATGCCACAGCAGTGTGCTGAAGGGGGCGTGTCGGAAAGCTTCTTAAAGAGACAGAGGCCTATTTCAAGACATTCAGTACAGCCATTTTGAGAGAGCAATTTTATTCAAGGCAGTTATTTTAATTTACTGCATATACAGACCAACAGAAGGTTACGTCATCATTATAGTATGCTATAGACTGGTGCTATGTGATTGAAAAAAGCATAATACCCCCTCTTTAAGTCTCCAACTTAGTCTCTAGGCCGGTGAGATAGGCCCTTAAACTGGATGATACCAGGTTAACATGGTGTGACATTTATAAAATTTAACAAATGATTAGGCAGGACAGCAAGAAGGGCTGTGTAAATAAACAGCAGACCTTGCTTTAGAGAATCTAGAGGTTCCTTGTGTAAAGCGCTTTGGCCGTAATGAAAGTAGAAAAGCGCAATGTAAGTTGAGACCATTTACCATTTTACCATTTAGAGATTACCGTCCTACTATTGCGGTCCTATAACCATCTCCTGTGATGAATCTAAGTGCTGAATGGAAAACTGCATCACCATAAAACAGAAAGCAACATGAGAGAGAGAATCTGAGAAAAGGCCTTAGCTGCTTTTTCATAAACGGTTTCCTTTAGCGAAAACCCCGGATTGAGTCTCATCTATATCCCGCTCGGAGAAAACTTCATATTTCATTGTTTGCCCACTGCCAGGCACCAGAGAAACGTCTGATAAAAGCCAACTGTTTGTCAGACATGATTGTGGAGAGACTCTGCCCGATCAGCCCGACTCTCTTCATTTGACTGCATAAACTCATTCAGCTTCCTGCCAAACCTTCCTCATCATATTATGGATGGAGTCACACCTGTCTGGAGGTGGCAGATGGCACAGTAAACAATCTCATTTCACCTCACTGGATCTGAATTTCAGTCGTGCATTCAAATCCGCGCCAGTCTAAATTTAGAACCGATTTGCACAGAATACATCCATATTTCAAATCGACGTCACGCAGAACGGATGTGAAGTCACTGCTTTGGAAAGAAAGACTTCTAGGGTGTCGAGAAAGAAATGTTTATACTCCATGCAATTGCTCAAATGTCATTTTTTTCGTGATTTCAATTTACTTTCAGACTAAGACAAAAGGATTTTTGGCTCGTAGGATTTATTTGACAGGGCAGCACAGGGTGAAAGGGGTGTAGAGCGAGGAGAGACACCCAGCAAACCGTTGAAGCCGGGGCACAAAACAACGATACCAAGAAAAGAACAGTGATCCGGCGTACATGCAGCAGCAGCAACCAATCCACTCTACATGGAATTAGAAACGTTTCACGCCAGCGTAGTGGGTTCAATCCGGACCATATGGGGCTGTTTTGTGGCATTTTGCATGTTCTCCCTGTGTCTGCGTAGGTGGTTCTCTGGTTTCCCCTACCAAAACATGTAATATTTCCCCCCTGAAAAAGAGATTCTGAAACCTCAGAAGGACCTTCCTGGTTTAAGGTGCATTATGGACCTTTAATGATAGGTGGCTTTACAGGTGGTTATCATGGCGTATTAGCAGTTAGCATAGGGTTTCTGGATGGAATATATGCGTAACCATGGAGATGGTTCCATCAGCAGAAAAACCTACCAGAAGCCTTATAAACAATTGCTCCTGGAGCTTCATTTGCCTGGTCAGCCGTCCACTCCTGCTTTTTGTATCTGGGTCGTCTGAAACGTTGCCAACAGGAAATCAAATCTTAAAGTTTTATATTGATCCAATCACAGACCACATTGTCACGACAGAAAGATCCAAATGAACAACTATCCATCCATCCATTCATTTTCTTCCACTTGTCCGTTGCCGGGTCATGGGGGCAGCGTTGGAGCTGCCCAAATCACATTGCACCAGCCCTATGGCTCCTCCTGCAGGTGGTGGGTCCACAGAAGGACGGCCTCATGGTTCTAACCGGGCCTGTTGGTCTCTCATAAGGAGCATCTGAACCGCTCTTTGTCTGACCCGTCACCTAGGACCTGTTTGCCATGGGAGACCCTACCAGGGGCACGAAGCCCCCGACAACAGAGCTCCAGGATCATTCGGGCGATCAAACCCCTCCACCACGTTAAGGTGGCAGTTCCAGGAGGGGCAAATGAACAACTAGTAAAATATTTTATTAAACGTACATAAAGGCCATATACCTGATTTTTGTTTGTTTATCCTGTTCCAAACATACAGTACACTGATTGAAACAGCTGTTGCGCAATCATGTTGATTTCTCTTATATTTAAAATCTGAACAGTTGCTAACGACTCCTTGTATCCTTCAGTTTTTGCAGCAAAAACTACGTAGATTGTTCACATTTGTCTCTGCTCTTCTGGCCGATGCCATTGTAAAACTATTAACTTTCCTGTTTACAAAACCCCTGCATGTCGCCTGCATGATAGCCGGTTTTTCTGACTGATTAATACACTTGTCATTCATGTCCATCGGGAATTCGAAGAAATCACCCCTGAACCCAGATACCTGTCTTTTTAAATAGGAAAGCTTGTATTGTGGTTGGCCAGGCTAGAGCTTCATAGAGGCCACTGTAAAGGAAAGTGAAGGCTAACCCATACAGCCACTGGGTCACTAAAAGGTCAAATATGCACTAATATCAAGTTTGTTTGTTTGTTTTCCACATTAAAAAAGTACAGTAATGCACCTTTTAAATAAAGGTCAAATGAAAAAAAAAAAAAAAAAAATCTGTAATAGAAACTGCCAGGCATAAATCTGCACAGAGAAAAAGGTTTTCAGCACTGATGACATAATGAGAACACGTTTATAGTGGGGCTAAACGCTAAACTAACTTCTGCTAATATTTTATACTATAACACTGTCTGTTTGCCCTTTTGTACCATGTGGGCGCTTTCTCGTCCCACACAAGGAGGAGGAAGTGCCAGGATCCAGCAACGCATCCAAACATCAGTTCAGCCGTCCAGATCTTTTTTGGACAGTGAATTGAGTGTTGAGTGACGTTTTAAAAGACAGAATAAAGCATGGATGCCTCCGCGTTACGTTTACTAATGCATGGGTTGGCGTTTTGAGAGACAAACTTAACATAGCGTTTTTGATGAAGATACAGGATAATAACTTGACCCTAACCCTACATTCAGTCTTGTGCTTATTCCGACTCGTTTTCTCTCTTATTTTCCCGCAGAGGAGCCCAGAGCTGAAAGACACGTCCTCGGCGAAGCATTCGGACGTCGACTTGGTGGAGCAGACGGGCGTCAAAAACACAAAGACACACAAACACAACTGAGGAACGACCGACAAACCGACGCACAACTCCGGCCCTGGCTGAAGACGTTACAAGAGCACATCCCACACCGTCACACGCACACACACCGGCGCAGCTCGGGCAGACCAGGACGAGGCACTGGGGCGGGATCTTACAGGCTGGGACAAAGCACATATAGACATCAAAACAATATAAGCTTCAATTACAATGTAGATCTCACATTGACATGTTTGGTATCCACATGTAGCACGAAAGGCGACCAAGATGACGCTGTAATCCTAATGCGGTAATTTCCTTTGTGGGAGACAGTCGCGGCTAAAGACGGGTGAAATGTACTCACACATGCGCTGAAGTTACTAAATTTAAAGTGATAGTCTGTAAGTTTAAATGTTTTACAAATGTGATAGATTTAGTTTATAACTCACTGGGCTGATTCCGAAACCGTTAAATTGGTAAGAGGTTTAACACCAAACCAGACGTGCGTCAGCATCTGCCATGATAAGAAGTGTCCGATTTGGGCTGTCAGTTAGGAAGGACTTAGGAAAAGGAGCCTCAATGCTAACTATCATAGCCACTTTAGTATAGGGATCCATAAGCCACCGCGCCGAATGTCCGCCCCCCTCGCCCCACCCTCGAGTGATTCTTCATGCGCAACCACTGTTTAATAATAAAAATATATATAAAGATTCTGCACAAGCCAAACTTTATAAAAGTGACGAAATACATGTTAGAGTCATCACAGCACAGTCACATGGTTTAAAGAGCCTCCTCAGTAAATGGCCTAAATGAAGGCAGTTTGTGCTTTTGCTTTCATTTAGTAGAAACTTAAGCCGCATGGGTAATTTTCATACTGTAGCTTTATGAAACAGCTGTTGAGATAAAATAAGGCTAAAGGAAAATGTGATGGCTCATTTGGATTTTTCTCCTTAAATGTCTTTATTTGGACACTATGTTGTTGAATATACAATACAGTAGGTGGCGGCATGCGCTTTTGTTTGCCTACCAATAACCTTAAAGAAGAAGAACAGCAGCTGCAGTCGAATTGGGCAAATGCTGCTGAAGCTCTAGTTCACTAACTGCATAGAGATCTAACAGTTGACCCCATGAAAGGTTAAGGATTAGTTGCCAGTGTTAGTACTTACAGGCTATCATTTAACGGTTTCTGAATCAGCCTGGGCCTGAAATTTGACATAACATAAGTAATGCTAAATAATAATATAAAGTCCCTCCCTTTGCTGATTTCAGCAACTAATCAGAATCCCCGGGATACCACTTTGACCAATGAGACGAGCTTTTCCTGTGAACCGGCCTGTCGGGTCCAATCAGGAGGGAGGGGGAGGAGCTTGATTGTTTACTTTTGAAAATTGAGTTCCTGCTCTCCTCATTTTCCAAATAAGAGTGGCTTTCTGATCTAAGAGGGGAGGATTTGATTGTTTACTTTCAAATTTCACTCTATCTCTCCTCACTTAGCAAACTTACAGACTATCACTTTAAGGACCAGTTTTAAAAGAGGTTTTCATTTAATTCTTTCAACAACATCTCCACTTTAGTAGCTCCTACAGACTCCAAACTTTCCGGTCTTGGACTTACAATATTTTAAAATGTTTATTCAGAGGGATTTTATTTTGAATATCTTATTCCTAGCCTGATTTGATTGAGCTTTGAACCGCAAAAACAGAATTTCAATTTTTACAGATTTTGTTATACTCATAAAAGCTTATTCAAAAACTAAACAGATCCAAAATCAATCCATCCAAAACAACATCTTTGTAACTAATATGTCAACAAAATAAAACTATACATTGAAACCTGGATCAATCAATTACTTAGATTTTGTCGCTGAAAGTATAGGCAGTATAGGTATAGTAAACGCCTCATCTTTATATGAAAACATAAAAGGAAAGAAAACTTGCCACATGTTTTTCCCTCATATTTGTGACAGTAATGCACAGGAAAAGTTTCAAATTGATTTCTCAATACTTTTCCATATTCTCCTGCAGTGTCTCGCCTCACAACTACACCCAGATAGTTTATTTTCCTGCTGTTTCCACCACTTTCTGAAAACACGATATCAATACCACACAAGATCCACACGTCCATCCAGCCTCCCGGCCCCTGCCCGCTCCCGTGCGCTCGCCCCTGGGCTGACCCTGAGCTCCCACACTCACACACACGGAGCCCCGTCCGAAAAGACTGGACTGAATCTGTTTCACAGTGGAGAAAAAATAAATAAAAAAGGCATGCGTTCTAGAAGTTCTTTTTAAGGTAGCTCTGGCTCTGGTAACCCTTTGAACATGTTGATTTGTTGTTCCTTTCTGACTTTTTTCTTCTACGTGAGGACACTGCTTTCTAAATGTGTGATCTTTCTAGAAAACCCCCTTTGCACTGGTGAGCCCCGACTCCTGTATCTGTGATGAGTGTATGAACTGACAATGTAAAATATTCTTATTACTACTATAACTACCCCCCGACTTAGACTATTGTTTACCGCCCATCCTCGCCTGTTGATTTACTTCACATTTTTAATATAGAGGCTCAAGTTGGCTGGCCAACTCACGCTTGCACCTTTTCCCTTCGCTTTGGCTCAGCTCTCACTCGTTCGACAGCGGGAAAGTTTAGTCTATGGAAATGTAAATGTTTGTCAAATGTTGGTCGAATTGTAAATAACATTTTTTGTAATAGTCACTGGAAGGAATGTGAAGATGACTTTGAAAAGAGAAATGTGCGAAATTGACTTTTTTTGAGCTTTAACCCATGTTATAGCGTCGTTCCTTTGTCAAAAACGTACCTGGAGTTCACGTTGGTCGTTTCTTCTTCTTCTGCTGTCGCGCTCCGATCTGTACTTCCTGGTTTTAGCGTCTTAGCAAAAAACACAAAGCTCCACATAAGCCAACTCTGGATCGGTTCTGACAGTTTTGTGCTCAGAGTGTGTTCATCACAGCACCATAGAGTTGTTAGTCGCTGTACCATCAAAGTGAATGTTTTTTTTTTCTAAGTTCAAAAACGTAGGGGAAAAAAAGCTCCCTCTGCAGGCACACTCCTCAGTTGTAAAATATCAATGCTGGAGTGCCCAAAGTAATGTTTTTAAGCTTTAATTATGCACGAAATGTCCGATTAGGAGGTCTTATATTATGCATTATCGTGGCTTTTAACTACTTATGGACACCTTACTCTGGGTTATTCTTGTATAACTCAAAGTAATTGCAAATATCACTATGATCTAGTGGTTTGAAAATGTATATTCACCAAGCGGCAGCAAACTGTGCAAGTCAAACTGATCAAAACAAGCTAAAACACAATGGGCCCGATCTTGTGTTTCTAAACGCAGACTATAACGTAACATTTTGCGCTTAGTAGGAGCGCACTTTGAGATCTTGCCACTCTTGTTTTAAGTGGGAAGTACGTGGGCTGGAGAAACACCATGACCAATGGCAATGTTATGTAGAACAGCCTTTTCCCTTCAACACGACTCGCCAAGGGGAGGACGAGGGGTTGTGAGGGAGCGGTTGGTGAACATGTGCTTTTGTTTTGGTCGCGTTAACGCAATTACGGCTGAGCGAGTGCCGACCCAGGCCACAGAAAGACCGGCTGTAGCTACATGTCTTTCTCTTGGGACAAGAACATTGTTAAGCTCACGATGGGGTTAATAAAGTTTTTGGTTTGACCTGTGATCCTATAATGCTTAAGGAAGAACACAAGGCAGTGCGATGTAAGTGATAAATGAATGTGAGACTGCCATCAGAGCGTCTTAGTCGATCTCTTCTCTTTTTATAAGCAACACCCTCTCGCCATGGAAGAAAACCATCGCACAAGATCTGGCCGATAGACTGATAACATCAAACATGCTTAACTGTGCGGGGAAGATCATTTGGATGGAAAATGCTCTGGTAAAAGGACCTGGAGGTGTTTGGCGCATCAGAATAGTCTGGTATATTCTAAAAGAGCAGGGAAGACGAGCATTCTGGCATTACAGAACATGTTTTTGATGAGGGTATAACATTTTAATCTGCTCTGGGACCTGGACATTCCTTAAAAATAGATTCTGAGGCTCAGTGGGACTGTCCATAAAATGGTTAAAGCACAGAAAACACAAAATTGCATAATAGGATGTTTTCATGCCATCACGTTTGTACTTGTGACACCGCAAAAAAGAGAGATCTGTGACAATATCTATGTAAAACAGAACCGCTTTAGTGTCTTGATTTGTAAATGGTCTCATACTCTTGGCCTCATAAGTCAACTTAACCTAAATCATTGTATTATTCTGACCTGAAGTGAGTCTAACTGACGTACGGTAGATATCTCTCTTTTGCAGCGTGTTCAGGAGCTGAGCCAAAGCGCCGGAGCAAAGGTGTGTTAGTTCGCATCCCTCAGCCTGTGCACTGAGGCACAGAGCCCAGACTCACAGTGGGTCGTCTCCTGAGAACGTGCCATGCACTGAGTAGTCCCTCCTGCTACATGTCCCCCGTCCTCTGCCCCTCTGTGTCCTTTCAATAAAGTTGACTTTTCAGGGAGTCTGGTTATATTGTTTTTTGTTTGGTATGTGGTATGGATGAGTGAGCGAGGCTGTACTTTACTTTAATCTTTATTTAAGGGACCGTGTACAGAGACATTAAGCTCATAGAGACAGAGATGTGCTGCACAGATAGATACAGACGGCCACGCGTCATACAAGGGGGCGTGGCCTAGCCGAGGGGGAAGGAACCTCCCCGTTTTCTGGCGGACTATAAACATATTTATCACACACCAATAAAGTCAAGTAAAAAAATCGGTTCCATATGGATGTTTTTCACAGCAAATTGTTCAGTAGAAGCGGAAAAAAAAAAACAGCACCCGTAGCTAACATTAGCATATGTAGCATGAAGCCAACGTCCTGGTTAGCATTGTCCGTTTTTTATGTATAGAGAGGACTGTTATGAATTCACTGTTACCATGGAAATCCGCCGTGTTTGTGGATACTTGCTAAGATTTTCCATAGACCAATAGCTAAAAACAGAATTAAAAGAGGAGAAGAACGCCGTGGAACAACTCTGCTGAATCACTACTGGTAACACACTGTAGTGTTAAAGTGTTATAATGTGAACAATAACAGTATTTTACCTTTACCTACTGGGTCATGAAGCGTATAGTAAAAATAATAACAACAGGTGCTCTTCAAGGATGAAGACAGTGATCAAATTAAGGAGCCCTTACTAGAGTTGTGTAAAAATGGGCAAAAATCCGTGGCACTCTGAAGATAAATAAAAGTCCTTTATCAAAGAGGGACGCCAACAGTATTTTACCTTTTAAAATCTCCCATTAGTTATAATAATAAATAATATAATTCCTGCAAATCCCATGATACTTAGCGGTATGACATCACGACACCCTCTAGCCCAGGCGTCTCAGACACGCGGCCCGGGGGTAATTTTTTGCGGCCCGCGAGATGATTTCTTATTTATATTATATGCGGCTCGCCGATAAAATTGTATTAAAACACGTTAGAGCTACATTTCCCATGAGGCACCGCGCGGTAGCGCCAATGTTACTGCGGACGCGAGAATTACAACATCAGACAGACATCAGAAAATTAACACAGTATAAAACAAGTTTGTAGCTGACGCTCATTATCAGCTCCAGTCCCTGGTTGGGCCTTTCTACACTCAATTAAAATGACATTTGTTGTACATTTTGCATTCTTTCTAAATAGGCCAACAGACAGAAACTGGACCTGACTCCTGAAAGATCATTCACTGATGCCCTGAACCAATTTACCTGAACCAAAATGAGATTAATTACATAAACACTATTTGTCTAAGTCTGTAATTTCACATTTAGAAGCTCAGCAAATGTTTATGTGATTGGAAACCTCTGGAAGCTTAAAAATGTGCAGTTAATGTACAGTCTATTTTAAGGTATATTACAGCAAACAATAAAAAGTTGCTATATCATAATTGACTTAATACAAAAGGCTTTGTCTGTTGCGGCCCCCGACCAACACTGGGTTTGCATTTTTGGCCCCGAGTCCAAATGAGTTTGAGACCCCTGGTCTAGCCTCTGGCCACAGTCACATGGCGCAACAAGATTACAGTCTTGTCTGGACCGGCGCTGTTCTTGCACCGGGCAGAAGATCTGGCCCTAGCTGAAACATTTACGCAGCATCTTTCAGTCGACTTTTTATATTGTAAGCGAATCACTGCTGCTAATCGTTCGTTAGCATTTTAGGCAAAACTTTGTGATACCTCTTACATTTTAAGCCGTCACTGCCTTTTGTGCAGCACCTGTGGTTGTGGTAATTCCTGTCGCCTCTCAGTGACAGTAAAACAGTAAGAAAGACAGGATAGAAGAGCAGATAGCAGCTTCATGATTTCAATTCAGGTTCAGTTTGACAATATTTGCATTAGAAACATATCCAATATGGCGACAGGTGGCAGCTTTGTCATGTAACTCACAAAAACAATAGTTTTTTTTTGATAGCAGTTGAATAAATAGTTGTATCCTTTCGTTTATTGAAAAGACTAACATGATTAAAAAAGACATCTTCCAAAGCCTTTTTATCAATTGTGAACTTGCAATCTTGCTCCTGAAAATGATGAGGCGCATTTTCAATTTCAACAATTTCAAATCCCTCTTTCATTGTTTGTTCACAAAAATAGTAGAATTATAATCATAGTTAATAGAAGAAGTGGATTTTCCGTTTGGCGTTAGCCTCCAGCTCTTGTCCAATATGTTCGGTTTACATTTTGACAACTATTTTGGTCCCCACCGGCTAAAGCTTCGATATGTTGCCAGTGTCAAGTGCCAGAGCCCACTGTAGCTTCTGCGCTGAGGCGGTATCCATCTGTTTCACTAACATTCAGAAGACAAGGCCAAACAATCGGACCGACGCCAGCCGCTGCCGAATGCTGCACATACTGTGAGAGAGCGAGAGGAGACATGGAGATGCTGCGCCGAACGACGGGTGGCACCGGGTCAAAATCTGCATGTTTTGTGGCGTCTTCATTTGTATCGTTGCTAATGACTCAACTGGGGCTTCAAAAGTGTGCAGCGATTGGATTTGAATTCATGTGCTGGGCTTCACAACAGGCAATTGTGAAATTTGGAGACTTGTGAAGACCAATTTAGGCATTGTTGCATAGAAAATCTTGTTAAGTGAAATTTTGCCAGACGAGAGTGATTAAAAATTGTCGATTACAAGTGCGCTGTAAAAGAGAAAAATCCTGCAAAAACACAATTATAGTGTAGTACATGTTAGTCTTAATTCTTTACATGAAACTGCTCATTAGTCCAGGTTTCATCAAATTCCAATAATATAAGTTTTAACTGATCTGAAGTAGTTTGTCTATATTCAAGTCAAATATTATTTATTCTTGAACTGCCTCATGGGCCTTTTTACATGTACAAAGTAAGAATTTGGCTCTGAATGAAAAGGGACAAGGATTTTTTTTTTTGCCATTTTAAAACGTGATGCAAAATGCACAGACCATATTTTTCCACAATTTAATAATCTCACTCATATGAAGCTCCAGACCAGGCGCGCCGGAAGACGTTTTCGTAACACAAGGCAGAGCAGGCTCTGTATTCTGCAGGCATCTAATGCAGCACTTTAGTCTGGAGCATCAGCGCTATAGTCAAGCTAAAGTTAGCATTTGATCTGTTGTACAAAAACAACAGGCCACAGAAAGGTTTATACAGTCACTGACCAATGGGACACAACGGCAAAAGTGTTCATAAATACCACACACCTTTTATCATCCCGAAGACTTCACCGAGGAGCACTTTGAGACGCAAAAGTGGGCAAGCGAGGTTCATGCAGAGCGAGGGAGGGGGAGAGCGCACATGGGTCGCAGTTACAGCACATTTCTCGTTACACAAATACACTTGTTACAGTTTGTCCATGCACTATTGCATATATTTAATCTACAAAGAGAGTCCCTGTGTGTATCCCACATGTACCGCACTATCTCGTCGTTGTTGTTCTGTCTAGCTCCCTGTGGCGTGACGCGAGTAGATGCTATGCGCGGGCTGAATTACGATCTTGTCAAGACAAATCTGATTGGCCAATATGCATTGAAAATAATAAACGTTTTTTTTATTACTATTAAAATTATCCCTCTCTTCATCCTTCACCCAAACAATGATGTGGAACAGAATGAAACAGCTACCAGATATATTCATAAGCTATCATTTTATTGTCATTGCAATTTTTCAAGCTTCGCCACCAGGGGGTGCTGCAGCACCTGCCGCACCCCCATTTCCAGAGCCCCTGCTCCAGACTAAACGATTGTGACAAGTGCAAGACAGGACGCAGGAATGTGAGGTTCAGACCATCAGGACCCAACTGAACAGCGGCCTGTGCTTTCATGCGTCGTATCCGCAGCGACAGGGACACAGATAACCACGTGCGGGTGAAGTAAAGGCGACACGAGAGCGGGGATTCAGGGCCGCGCTGGATCCTCAGCAGCTGTGACTGGGTTATAGACTCAAACTTTATGAAGTTTGGGACAACTCAACATGACAAGGCCGTTGAAGCATGACACAAAATGGAAGTACGTATCAAGACTGCTCTCCCACTTCTTATACCACCGGTGACCTTTCCAAAAGTGCATCAGCCACTGGGAAAACTCCCAGTGCTCCCGATGGCCAGTCCAGCTCTGGATAAGAGCGGACTCGGCGGTTAGTTTAATCTGTTGCCACAGAAGCGCCACTAAAATCACAAGAGAGATCAAACATATCAAAGTATACGACTTGAGGTTTTGAAGGCACGACTCAACACTTTCTAATTTAAAACTAAGCAATACCAAAACATCCTATGCCCTACCCAACCTATACTGTACATACTCAGTTGACCTTTCACAAAAGCCCCGCCCCCTGAGCAATTGTTAGCTAGCTCCAGCAAGAAGTGGAGTTTAGCCCATGTCATAATGAAAGAGAAGTGCGTGTTAGTGACTCTTT
Source organism: Neogobius melanostomus (assembly GCA_007210695.1). Classification (NCBI taxonomy): domain Eukaryota; kingdom Metazoa; phylum Chordata; class Actinopteri; order Gobiiformes; family Gobiidae; genus Neogobius; species Neogobius melanostomus. The sequence continues at coordinate 2,114,016 of VHKM01000376.1, forward strand.
TTGGTGTAATACCTGTGCAATATCCTGCAGATAAATGGATTGCAATGAGCAGTGGAGGAATATACTCAAAATATGCAACAAAGGGGACACAACAACTACTGAGGCTAAAGCACCAGTGTACTTAAGGAAATCTGAAAATATCCCTGGAGCTGCCCTGAAGGCAACCAGTACTGTGGTGTGGACTAGTCATGCTCTTGCTCTACTGGGCAAGTTCTCTTCTTTTGTTAGTCTAGTATTGATAAAATATGAGCGTTATTGTTAAGTTGGCCCAGCTTCCAAAACCTACGAGAGCAGAGTGCACGTCTGACTTAAATCTGAAAGTTATGACTTCCCCATTCCTACGACCTGTGACCACTCAAGCCCTCTGTGCCCTACACTTAAGTGTTACTCTCACAGCCAGTCTGGGGTAGGCGTAAGTTGCAGATTTAACATGAGATTTGCAGGAAGTGGCTCACAGACGCCTGAGGCTTCTCACTGCTAGGGTAGCACTTAAAAAGTAAACGTGCTATTGATATTCCAGCAGCAGAAACATTTTTTGTGCTGGTGATGTCTATAATCGACAGCTCATAAACTCTTAGCAAACAAGACTGATGGTAAAGAATTATTAGCAGGAAGTGTTTCTCAGCTTTGAAAGAAGAGAAACAGGCCCTGCTCTAATATTAGATCCGGGGAATGTAAAGCAGTGCATTGTCTCTGTCGTAAGATCACAGATGACGATAGCACCCACTGTCCCATCACTTCGAGCTCCTTCCATCACGGCAGAGATACAGACTTCCTCGTGCCAAGAAACATGTGTACAGGAATTCTTTTGTTCCCTTTGCCATCAAGGAGCTGAATAACTTGTAATGTCGCTCAGTCTGTTCTGTTCCTTTTCTTTTGATGAGGTGAATCTGCTGCTGCTGTGTCTGCAATTAACTCATTTTATAATGTATTTTTAATGTATTCTATTATATGTGCTGTGTGTGAGCAAGCCAAAGGCACATTTCTGCCATCTTTGTGCATGGTAGACAATAAAGTCTTTCTATTCTATTCCTGTCTGGTAGCAACTGTTGCTATGAGGTTTTGCGAAAGGTCAATTTGTTTAAAATACAACTTTAAAAAGGAAGAAAAATGTACTTTAGACGGATGCTGGAAAGGAGCCACACTAATGACATGTAGCCAACATGAAATAATAAAAATCATAAATACCAACATTATGAACAGAGATATTCTTAACCTCTTAACCCCCACCTGAACCAAGCACATTTTCTTTTCCAGTTCGGCTTTACCCAAATCTAAAAGCTTCTGGACTACAGCCTATTGGCCAGTGTAACGCCTTATTTGAAAGCGAAGACCTACAAAAAACTGTTCTAAATGGAACCTCTTTCCTCGCATTGTTTCCTGTGTTTGGGGCCAAACTAGAGGAAATGTGCTTGATTCAGGTGGTGGTGGTGGGGGGGGGGGGGGGTTTAAGAGATTAATTTAAGGGGTTTCAAATTCTTGTGACAAACACTTACGCCGAGTAGGATGTAACGACTCATTGAAAATCGATTTAATATGTGTAAAATGTGAATCGATGTAAAAAATAAGAGAATCGATGTTAAAGCCACCCTCAGCTACTCGGAACCAGAACATACATGTAGCTCGTAACTTTTCTCAAGACAAGCTCCACACCTCCCCCGCCTCACGCCCAACCACGCCACACCATGTAAACACACACACGTGTAGGCATTGACGCAGCAGACGCAGCTAAAGTTAGTGGCTACGAGATTAGCGTTAGCGGCTAACGCAGAGTTTAGCATTTTGACAGAAGTTTAGCAAAGATGTAAACTGACAAACATCTGACCACCTACTCTGATTCTGCTGAAATCCTCATCAAATGTCGTTTGTCAAATAATCCAATATCTACAGGAGCTGCCATGTCTTTTTCCTCCTTATGTTTACAAAGGCTGCACCGGGAGGCTGTGAGGCGTTCGAGGTGAACAAAAACTGCACTGTAAAATTAGTTCTAAATGGCAGTATTATGCACTGCAAAAAAAAAAAGGTTTGGTAAAATAAATATATCTCAAAATGTTTGCTTTGTTACATCTTATTTATGCTGAAAACATGTAAATGTACAAGCACTCATGTAAAAATGATTATAGTTCATTTTCATGTCTTGTAATTTTTTGTAAAGTTCTCTTACTGAGACAGTTGCAGTTTGTTACAAGGACAAAAAGGCAGATTTTAAAACAAAAGAAACATTGGTATGAATTAGTCATATTCTTTTCTTTTAAAAAAGGTTAAAAAATCGGAATAAATCGAAATCGGGAACTTAAAATTGGAAATCGAATCGGGGCTTGAGTGAATCGTTATATCCCTATGAGTGGGACTTTTCTTCACGTTTCAGAAAATACAATACATCTTTGACCAAGTGGTGCATGCTGGGACTTCCGCGTCGTGACTAATGATCGCTATGAGAGCTCATGAGGAACTCTGACCAGGCCACGCCCCCTCGAGCTCAGGGAGAGGCGAATCAGGATCAAAATCGAGCTAAAACTCCGTCCCTGAAACAGCCATCATTACCTACTTTTCCTTTTTTATTTGATTTTGTGCCAATAAAAAAATATATATAACTTTGATGAAATATATGAGTCAAGGTCACACAATACTAATGCAATAAAATACATCAAAACAAGTCCCAGTTTTAGAATATGACAGCACGGACGCGACGCGAGAGAACATATTTTAAACTCCTTATGTCTCTCCGTTTCCAGAGTCTGAGCGTTCCCTTCTGTCGAGCTCTTGATGCCCACCTTTATCTATTTATACAACAGCTTCAACTCCTCCCACCTGTTTCTCCACTTTCTCCGTATTCAGTTTGTTCAAAGCCCGTCTGTACCGCGGCTGCACCTTTGTTACCCTGAGAGGAGACTGACGAGCGCTGAGCCGAGCGCGAGGGGAAAACGGGAGATTTCAAAACGTGATTTCCCGGTAATGTGCCGCAGAGATTGCATCAGTGTTTCAGGGTTTTCTCGGGGTTCCTCCTGAGTCTGTGAAAAGAAAGGCTTTGATCTTTATCTTAAGCCCCCAGAGATTTTTTTTTACATTATTATGTTTTTTTTTATCCTTCATGTCACCTCAGAAAACCTTCAGAATTCGGTTTTCTCTTCCCTTTTGTTTCATGTAACCCCATGTGCCCTCCTAAAATGTTATACCTAGCGTGAAACAAAGTAAGTTTAGTATTATTTGTTTACTTGGTGTTGCCTAGACCTACTTTCAATTATATTTAAAAGATACTTATAAACATTGTTTTTAACCTCAAAAGAAAGTGGGTTATAATTGGCGCATTTTATTTCATCATTTTATGGAGAATATTATCAAAAGACACTAAACAATAAAGAAGCATGAAATTAATTTATTTTTTCTGTACAATGAAATTAAAGCGCAAAGATCATCACTATACATATCCTAGTTTTGCACTAACTACAGATGATTTGTGTTTTGTACCAACAGAACCAGAACAAAGGCAGGAGGTGCGTTATTTTTTACAGGTTTCCTCTTTGATTTTATTTACATTAGACCTGTAAACTGTCAGACAAATGATCCGGTCAGAAATATGTTTGCTTACGTTTTTGAAGAGTCCTCCTCCGTTTCAGCTCCTCTGTTTCACTCAATGAATGAATGACGTTCTCCTGCATCTTCTGTCGTTCGGTCCTCATGGTCCTGAATCTTCTCTCCATCAAATGTCCATGTCCTGGGACATCAGCGAGGGTTGTCCCAAAGTTTGAAATAAACAAGCAGTAGCTAAAGCAGACGAGCTAGTTAGCATCGTAATGCTACCTCCAGCAAAGTCCGTTTAGACGTGACCGCTGACTGAAGAAAGTTGTCAAAGTTGTCCATTAGTTAGAAAAAAATCCTTTCACTTCCTCTCAGGCAACAAAACAAAGCTTCTTCTGTCTTTGTTTTTCCTCCCCTTGGGTTCGTACGTGAGCTCAGCGCTGCTAACGCAAGTTACAAGTATATTGTTTACAGTCGAGTACCTTCCTCCGCCATTGGCCGACATAGCTACGAATGCGGGTGACATATTTAAATGATTGACAGCGCCCGTTGTCCAACTAGATCAGACAAAAAACACAGTAGCAAATATTAATTGGCTGCTAATCACAGTGGGAGGGTCTAGAGTGCAAATCTTGCGCCCCAGGAGGAAACTGAAGGCGGCCACTAAGAGAGAAGCCTGTAGTCACATGCTGTACAAAAGTTTACGGACTTGTATTTACTTACATCAGACCTTCCAACACCTTTTTAAATAAATCTTTGAAAGGCTTTTCTGCAAAATATAATGCAATATTTTGTATTATTGATATATGATCATGAGGATATTTTTAGAAACATTTTTAGAGAGGGCGGCGCCCCCATGGACCAGCCGCCACTGGCTGGGTCACAGACAGGTCAAATATGCACTCATATTTCCCTTCTTTTCGCTTAAAAGTTGCATAATGCAGCTTTAAGAATTGAAATAATAACTTTTCAACTTTCCTTCATTAATTTGCTGCTTCACTGAAATATAACTAGGATTATTAGTTACAACAGATGTTATCCATCAAAGTAAGTCATAATTACAAAAGGATTAAAACCTGTCACATGCACTTTAAACACCGTAGCTTTCCCTCAGATTTTCCGAACCCTTAGCCGAGCTGGCGTGTGGATCAGTACTGAAGCCCAGAGCAGTCTCTAACGTCCTCGTTATCAGCCCGGCTCACCTGAACCCTCGCCGCTCGCTCGGGCCTGCCCTCGGGCTGGCCTCACACTCTCTAATGTTCTGTGAAAGAGCTGCACTCAAATCCACCGCTTCACCGCTCCTCATCAATGGGCTTTTCCTCCTCCCAGAGCCGATCCAGAGGCGTCTGACAGTGTGATCAAGGTGTCAAAGAGGAGAGCCGGATTTGGAGAGAATGGTTGGGCGTGACTTTTCCCCTTCCTCTCCCTTTTCCCATTATGGGCCACATTTGGATATATTTTATTAGCCAGATTATGCTAAATGCTGCGTGAACAATAGTGATTATTGCAGTTCTTCTTCTCCAATGACGTCTAGTTTAGCTTTTCATTTGAGATCACTCCCTACAACTACAGTTGAGTGTTGTAGTTTAGCTGAACTTTATTTAACATTCTGACATGTTTATCCTCCGCTCAGCATATTTTTATTTACTTTTATTTTATATTTTAGCATTGATCGCAGCAAAGTATGGCTTGGCTCTTGATTTGCAGCTTAAGGTCCTATCTCAGCGGCCTGGAGACTGTTGGAGACTCAAGTTGCTGCTGGTCACGGAAATGTCTCAGAGACATAAGTAAGTAAGTGCTTTATTGTCATTGTACAACTGTACAATGAAATAGTGTTCAGGTGTTAGTCCTGAGCTGCTGCGGCTGAGCCGCGCTGCCACTGTGTCAACCTGACCCGCATGACCTTGGAGGTCGGGGAAACTGTAGCACTCAGGAGAAACCTGGCTGGCTGCCCTCTGTCTCCCTCTGAAATGGTGCAGCGCCTCCTGGGCTTGTCCCTGTCTCAGAGCGTGGCGCCCTGCACTGGTCAGCTCCACCTCCTCCTTCCTCTTCCTCCCTCCGCTTCACCATCTCTTGTTTGTCCTTTTTTGTTTCCTGTAGCACCTCTCGTGACACCTCGACTGCGCTGCGCCTCCTCAGTGTCTCAGAAGAAGAAATCTGCAGGTCTCAAATGGGTTCAGCCGATAAGCTAGCATTCTGTTCACCTCCAAAAAGCCGCTTTCCTCAGGACCATTTCAGACTCTCAAAGCAAACAAATCCACCAAACGTCTGCTGGAGATAAGGTGAGTCTCCAGGTAGTCTTGTGTTTGACTTCAGCGAGTCTCTGAGAGGTCTACGCCGTCTCAAGCAGCTGTGTCGCAAATACGATTTGTTGTCCTCAACCGGTGAGACGTTTCGGGGACGTCCCGCATGGACCTGTCGGCTACCAAGGGGATCTCAGAGATTCGTTAGCCTGGCTAACGCCAGACTAAAATCACAAGTGATATTTAGTCTGGGGACACCCATTCATTTTCTTGTAGGGAGGTGTGGTTTACAATTGTCCATTGCCGTTTATTGGGTGCTACGAATGTCTATCATGCGTCTGCACGTAGCCATAGCCAATCGTATCATCGTATCCGATGACGTACCCGCTGTAAACGTTTGAGCTAAACTATTTAGAACACGGTCTAAAGCTTGATCGAAAGATGGCGTCGTGTCTGCTGCTGTCATGTTGGATCCGTGAACACACTTTTTGTTTTTTCCGTAAACAAACTACAAGCTTCCGTATGTCGAATAGTGTGTCATCGTCTTGCCTCCTCGTTCTGTGATTGGTCCCCAAATCTATGCGAAGATTTCGGCCATGGTCCCCAGGCTGCTGTGCAGTTCGAAAGGATCCGAGTGCACACAGTAGTCTGGCGTTAGCCAGGCTAGAAATTCGTATGGAGTCTCTTTGAAATCTCCCTGCAACACAACTGCTTGAGACCGCGTAGACCTCTCAGAGACCATATGGAGACTCACCTGAAATCAAACCTGTTTGTTTTCACCGAGACTACCAGGAGACTCGCCTTGCCAGGGACGTATCGGAGACATCTCCATGACTAGTGGCGACTCTAGTCTCCAACTAGTGTCCAGGCTGGTGAGCTAGGCCCTTTGTATGCGCGCAATCAGTCCGAGTTGCGGAGACATTGCAGAGACTGCCAGTCACGGTGGTTTCTGCAAGGTCCCTGCAACTCTCTCCGGTGAGAAAGGCCCTTTATTCAAATTGTGAAGTCAGAAAGAAAGAAAATCTTCTTCGCTTTTCACATCACCCAGCATGCTTCACAAGGGACAATTATGGATTCACTCTACACTTAATAGTAGGTAAAGCGATGTATGTAGCCAAGGCTGCCCTGCACCAACAGCCCCTCTGACTCGTAACCAACGCTCTCTCACACATCACTCACTAAATCCACATTGTGTTTCCTTACGGTCTCCCATCCAGTTATAACCAAAGCCCATCTCTGCTTCACCACTGAGATCCGACAATATCGGGCATCCACAAAGCTCATAGAAAGCATCACACTTAATAATTCTACACCAACCCTCTCTTTCTCTTCCCTGTGTCTCTGCTCCTCAATCCTCTTCTCTCCTTCTGCACACAATAAAAACAAAAAGAAGACCAGGTGATCCAGGCAGCGTGGGGTACACAAGACTGTGTTCTTGTTACCAATCCAGAGATTTCATTTAAAGCTGCACTGCCTCCGCTATCAAACAGTGAAAGTGGTAATTTTCTTTTTTCTATACGAGTAATTTATTTTTAATATCTTGAATTGCTTTGACATGCCCCCTCCTGGAACCGCCACCTTAACGTGGTGGAGGGGTTGAGCGCCGAATGATCCTGGGAGCTCTGTTGTCGGGGCTTCGTGCCCTGGTAGGGTCTTCCAGGGCAAACAGGTCCTAGTTGACGGGTCAGAAAGAGCGGTTCAGAAGCCCTTATGAGAGACAACAGGCCCGTTAGAACCATGAGGCCGTCCTTCTGTGGACCCACCACCTGCAGGAGGAGCCATAGGGGCTGGAGCAATGTGATGTGGACAGCTCCAACAGCTGCCCCCACAACCCCGGCAACGGACAAGTGGAAGAAAATGGATGGATGGATTGACATGTATTTTCATGTGTATGATCATCTCAATAATCATGACTCATGGTTTATTTTTGTCCATCTAAAAGCTTTCCTTTATTGCACACCCGCCACTTCACACAAAATACTTTGGCCCTTCCTCCCACTCTCAGTCTATGCTTCTCTCCTTCACCAAAATCTCCACCACAGACATGATCTACGTCATTGCTCCGCGGTTCGCCGTCGTCCCATGAGAAACCTCTGTGTGTTCGCCCGCGGCCGCACCTCCGTGTTCTCTGCAGTAACGCAGACTGAACGGATCACATCGACCAGAAAGTTCAACTCACTCTTCACAGAAAGCAGAGGACACTGTCTCTAACAGAGGACACTGTCTCTAACAGAGGACAGTAGGATCTGGACAGTAGTTTGTCCGATAGAAGTGAGTAAAGTGGTTGTAGCAGTTTGGGTTAGACTGAAAGGAGCACATCTTGGTAGCCGACATTTTCATAACCACAGTTCTGTGCATGTGCAGGAAGATAATCATATTCAGACTAATTAAAATAAGCTTTGATAACACATAGCAGTCAGGTGCAGTTTCAGTTTATTTCAAATCAGTCTGTGAGAAAACTTTCAACCTCCGACTTTAATCCTGACTAAACAGAACAGATTAAATTTAACAGTTGACACATAATAAGGATAAGGTTTAATCAGCTAAGTGAATTTACTTCAAGCAGCCTTATTGAACATTAACCGCCTCAAACTCCCATCTCTACACACTTCCTCCAGCTCTTTCGAGGACTTCCCTGGCCTGATGAAACACAGTCCCTCCAGAGTGTGCTTCAGTGTGTGTCTTCTCCAAGGCCTCTTTCCGATGGTCTTGGTATTGATATTGATTGTTAACGCGTACAAAGAGAAGAGAACACATTACACCTGTGCTAAAGTCTGTTGAGTTTAGAATCAAATTTAAAATCCTGCTCCTCACATTTAAAGCCATAAAGGGTATGGCTCCGATCTATCTCCAAGATGCTATCGTTCCATATCAGCCAACCAGAGCACTCTGCTCTCAAAACTCAGGGCTACTAGTGATTCCTCAAGTCTCCAAAATCACTGTAGGTGGAAGAGCCTTTAGCTACCAAGCTCCGGTTTTATGGAATAAACTCCCAGCTTACGTTAAAGAAGCAGACACAGTCCCTACATTTAAGACTAGGCTAAAAACGTACTGTACCTCTTTGAATTAGCTTATGATCAGGTCAGTTAGGTAAAGCTCTAACCCACAGCCTGAAGTAAAGCTGCCTTAGACGAAACACTGCTGTGGGAAGTACGGTACACTGAGCGCTATCCTCTTCTTACTGCAAACTTTGTCTTATTACGATACAATATGTATTTTATCTGTAGTCTGTTCATTACTATTCACATGGTGTCTCCTATCAGGGGAGTGCCCGTCTAGATCGAGCGGAGGAACCCGGCTGAATGGAGGAACCATGCCTACTGGATTGACAACAAGGACTGGACGGTCTGCGATCTTGGCTCGTCTGCTTAAGGGACTCCATCGACCCTGGGTCTCTATAGCCTGTCCGTCCATGGGAGTGGATCTCTCCTTCTGTGGTCCTCCCCAAGGTTTCTCTTTTCTCCCCCTGGGTTTTTGAGTTTTTCCTTGCCGTGCTGGAGAGTCTAAGGACAGGGGACACCCGCCCCACTTGTCGCCATCCACTGCTGACGCTTATTTGGACATTATGTTGCCTGGATACTTGATTCAAGCAAGGCAAGGCAAGGCAAGTTTATTTGTAGAGCACAATTCATACACAAGGCAATTCAAAGTGCTTCACAGTTGCAGAAAGAGAAATTACAAGAAAACAGATAAAATCAATCAATAAAACATCAACATAAAGTTAATCAATGACAGTAAAAGGCAAGAGTGCAGATAAAATACTTTCAGTTTTCATATGCACGGGTAAAAAGAGCTGTTTTCAGCCTGGATTTGAACATTGTCAGATTTGAGGCCTGTCTCACATCCTCATGAAGACTGTTCCAGATTTTAGCTGCATGAAACTGAAACGCAGCCTCACCGTGTTTATTATTGACTCTGGGAACCACCAGGAGACCCCTCCCTGAAGTTCTCAGGGCCCGAGATGGTTCATACGGCTCTAACATGTCAAAGATGTACTTTGGTGCTAAACCATGAAAAGACTTGTACACAAGCAGAGCTGTTTTAAATTCTATTCTCTGAGTGACAGGAAGCCAGTGCAGAGACCGGAGCACTGGACTAATGTGGTCGTATTTCCTTGTTCTTGTCAGGACTCGAGCAGCAGCGTTCTGGATGTTCTGCAGCTCTAACAGCTCGTTTAGAAAGGCCAGTGAGCAGCCGTTACAGTAGTCTAACCTGCTGGAGACAAATGCATGGATGAGTCTCTCTAAGTCTGGTTTTGACACTATTCCTCTGATCTTAGCAATGTTTTTCAGATGGTAAAAAGCTGATGACGTTATTGCTTTGATGTGGCTGTTTCACCTGAACTTTACATTGTCTTATTTACTGCCTTAATGTTCGGTGCAGCCCTATGAGGCAACTCCTGTGATATTGGGCTACACAAAACCCTTGATTGATTGATTGATTGATTGATTGATCCTTTCGTCACTAGTAAAAGTGCTCGAGAGAATATCTATAGATAGCCCCTTCACTCTCGGCCATACTGACACACCAACATCTGGGGAAAAGGACGGCAGTTTGGAGATCTGTTTTCTACAAAAAATATAGAAATGGTCATGGAGAATCTTTCATGTGTCTGTCCTGTGAAGACACAGTTATTGGCACCAGATTAAACAACTAAAGGTCACACTTTGAGCCAATTTCATTGTCTCCTCGGAGGAGCAGAGGGAGCGGGCACTCAAACAGAATGGAAATTACAGGCTGAATTATTTAGGGAAATGAGGGAACTATGATAATATATTAATTATGCTTCTTTCAATGTTTGGGAACTAATCCCATGACGCCTTGTATCGCTAATTAGCAACAAACTATTTTCGGAAGAAAACGGCAGCAAAATGTCCTCCATCATTTTTAGTTACGCTTTTCTAAATAGTTTTCTAGCATGCGTTTGTCATGGGATAGGGTAGAACAATTAGTACAAAAAAACAATTATCTGATGCTTTAGGTAGTCCAAGCCCACATCCCCTGAGACAGAGGATGATTTCTGATCATAATAGTAATGCCTTGTAATGCGCTTTACAAGCCTGTTTTACCAAGTTTCTCAAAGCACTACACTGTCATCATTATTCATTTACTCCATACTCAGTGGTGGTAAGCTACTGTTGTAGCCACAGCTGCCCTGGGGTAGACTGACGGAAGCGAGGCAACCAGTATGTGCCATCAGCCCCTCCAACCACCACCAACCACTCACTCCCTCACTACATTCACCCCAGGCTTCGTGTTCCCAAACGGTCTCCCATCCAAGTACCGACCAGGCCCTTGCCTGCTTAGCTTCCAAGATCTGACGGGATCGGGCATAGCAAAGGTGGTATGGCTCTTTCAATCGAGGACGAGGTTTTGGACATAGACATAATATTGATAGACCACTTGTGCTCACTCCTCCCCATTTACATTCATTACTCCAGTCGAGAGAATCCATGATGGCTGCACAGTCTCCTCCTGGAGGGCATGTTCCAAAAAAAGGACCTCCGTGAGGGCGGGGCTTCCCAGCTACAAGCCTCCACAGTGCTCCAGAGCCTGTCAATCAAAGCTTCAGGCTTAAACTTCCCTCCCTTTTACAAAGTGTCTTTTGGAGTCGCCCCTGACTCCCAGTCATGAGGACCAAAGAGAAGCGCTTTCCTCATCCATTGGTTTTGGGCGGTTTTCCAGATATTTTTGGGCGGGTTTGGCGGGAAAACATATTTTCATTCATTACACAAATTAGGGTTAGCATTTTTTTTTTTCGACAAATCAACTAGCACTAACCATAGCATAAGCTTGGAAATATTTTTGTGTGTGACTATTTTCTAATAGTAATCAAGATATGTACGAAATCATGACTAAACACTTACAAACAGCATAACCCCTGTAGTCCAGTACTCTCGACTGTTTTATTTTGTTCTTTTCAGTGCACCAATGAGCATGTCGCACTCACTACTACAATAAGTGGTGTCTGCTAAGGCCGCCTCAAAATGGGAAAGTTTTGACAGTTATAAACGAGCGAGGCAGGGGCACTGTCTCCTTCACGCCTGTTTTCTCTGACAAACACAATGTTCAGAGGTGATAATGCAGCAGCGACCGGAGAGGAGTGCGGATTTAGACAAAGACTAATGGGCTGTTTCAAAAATAATGACACAAAAAACTCTGACATGTGGGGAAAGGTAAAGCAAGAAAATGGAGATAAAGTATGTCTGTATGTTTTCAGCAGATGTGGGCGTCATAAGATTCTCGATGAGGGCGGCACGGTGGCGCTGCGGGGAGCGCTCGTGCTTCAAGGGCAAGGCAAGTTTATTTATACTTGGTATTTCACACACAAGGCAACTCAGAAGCCCCTTATGAGAGACCAACAGGCCCGGTTAGAACCATGAGGCCGTCCTGCTGTGGACCCACCACCTGCAGGAGGAGCCATAGGGGCTGGTGCAATGTGATTTGGGCAGCCCCAACAGCTGCCCCCACAACCCGGCAACGGACAAGTGGAAGAAGATGGATGGATGGCAACTCAATGCGCCTATACACAGCTAAAAGATCCCGGGTACAAGGTGGAACCTCCAGCCAGGTGTTACTGACCATAAGCCTGGCTTCACATCTGGAGATGGGTCCCCGAGCGCCGGCCCACGCTGGCTGCTCACTGCTCCTACAGGTCGCCCCAGCGGCATCGAGGATGGGTCAAGATGGTGAAAGACTGTTGTGGAGCGGAGGGAGCTGCGCAGGAGGAAGAGGAAGGAGGAGCTGACCAGTGCGGGACAGCACGCTCTGAAACGAGGCTAAACCCAGGAGGTGCTGCACTGTTTCAGAGGAGCACTGAAGACAGAGTTAGAATCCCAGCTCCCGGAAAAGCACACTGTCGTTGTGTCCTTGGGCAAGACACTACACCCTACTTGCCTCCAGTGTCTGCGTACATTGGTCTATGAATGAGAGAGTGAATGGGTGACTGGTTTCTTGCTATAAAAAGCATTAAAACAGTACTAAGTAACTTGTTTACCTAAATAAATTCTTTCCGTGGTCCCTCTGGGGTTAATGGGATGATTGGAGGGTCTTTCATCTCCCCCTGGTGTCTCTGGCCAGAAAACCATGCTTGCAACTTGACTGCCACCGGGGCGGAGCAACCAATACACACTAATAGAATCACGGAGAAGAAGCTAACAGGCTAACGGGCAAAGCTAACTGTGGGCTAGCGCCACTTTAAACAGTATTTACAGCCAAGTTTGAGGGGAAAAAAATATTCCCATTGTATAACTGGATGTACAACATCCCTCTCTCCCTTCACCTTTTCTGTCAGCGTAGTATTTACTCTCCAAGACATTTAATAAGTTAAAAAAATCGTAACTTGCTAAGACACCTGCAGTTGCGCTTATGGCCTCTAGGGGCAAGAGTTACTTAGTACTGCTTTAAGGTAGAATAGTGCTATATAGTTGAGTCCATTTTACCATTTATGCACGCATTTGGAGCAGAGATTAAAGTCATAAAAGAGCTATAGGCTAATCCAAACTGAGAAGGGTCTGAATGCAGCCGATGGTTGGGCACGTGATCAGGAAATGACGTCACCTCCGCAGGACTTAGCAAATAGAAATGATGCAACCCTTGTTTGCATTGAGAAAGAATCTACCACCTATGACTTGATGAGTTGTTAAAATGTGGGGCAGAGAGATGAAATGAATATAAAAAAGTTAAACGATAAACACGCAGGCACAGCGAGAACAGGCAAGCTCTACTGAGAAAGGCTCCAGTTTTTGTGTGGGAGACGTGTTTGATGACAGCATTAGTGACTGCGATTATCAGGCAGCAATCTGTGCGTGCATCGTTGATTACTCCTGTCACACTGTACTCTGCTATCTTCAATTTGATATGACAGCTTCATTAGACTGTTTCACCTGTGCACACTTAACGCAATTATTTTCCCGGTATTGCAAAGAATAAAAAACAGCTATTACCCGCACAGTTTCCCCCCTGCATTATCTCGATCTGCAGATGAAGTCGTGCAGGTGCGGTATTCTCTGACTCTTCCTCCTTCTGTTCACAGTCTCTTCCGGGTCTCGCTCTTGTCAGTCGCCCGCGGGCATTTACTTTCAGCGCACTGACCTCCTCCTCTGTTGCTCTTGACCTCCCCCTCTCAGCCTGTAGTCATGTCGGCGTCGGGGATTTTAGTGCGTCTGTGGACTAGAGAGGAGTGCAACTTTTATATTTCTTTTCCCTTTCAGCCGGCCATGTCTGCAGTGTTATTATTCGCACAGCTTTCGTGTGTTATCTTCAAATTAGCTCCGAATGAGAGTTTCCCCGCAGCCCGGTTTTTATGGCCTTGTACTAGTCTCAGGTGGACTCTCTTGTGTTATTCTTATGTTTTATGGTCTTTATTAGCTGTAAGAAAGCAGGCTGCAGAGTCCGCGGCCGCCCCATTGCCTTCTGGGGTTGTTAGATTTTGCTATTTTATTCTGAGCTGCTACAGTGGACTGAAGTAAAGTCTCTTGCAATTATTTAAAAAAAAATGTTGTTTTGATCATAATATCCACATAGCAAAATGACAAATGTGGGTATTGCGTGTTTGTGTTTTCTTCTCTAAATATTAGTTTGGGTCTTTGGAGGCAGTACAGTCCCAATCAGAAGTATAAGACCAGTTGAAAATGGTTAAACAAAGTCACATTTTGCACAGTTGGATCTTAATAAGGTTCCAAATAGAACTTCATTAAAGCCACACCGTGTAGAATTTTACCCAATAAATAAAATAAGCATTTATTTTATGACAGAAATTTTCATAATTGAAAAATACCTCATAAATGTACAAACAAACACGAGCTTTTGCTGTTAGCGACTCAGCTCTCCTCAGACATGACTGTAACTTTACCGGGAGTGGGTACGTCTCCAGCTCATCTCCATGGACATGGAGAATTTGAGATTTAAAGTGCATATGACACATTAGACACAATTTTTGCTAAAACACAGTTAACACGATTATATTTAAGATTTTGCTAAAGATTATACCCATGTTTCTTTAGTTTGACCATTTTTGTGATGTTTATGTTTTCACTTCCTTATTGGACACCGACAGGAAGTGACATCGAAGAAGGTAAACGATTTTAAACTGTTGCCGTGCAACCATGTTAAAGCAGTACTAAGTAACTCTTGCCCCTAGAGGCCATAAGTGCAACTGCAGGTGTCTTAGCAAGTTACGATTTTTAACTTATTAAATGTCTTGGAGAGTAAATACTACGCTGACAGAAAAGGTGAAGGGAGAGAGGGATGTTGTACAACTTGGCTGTAAATACTGCTTAAAGTGGCGCTAGCCCGCAGTTAGCTTTGCCCGTTAGCCTGTTAGCTTCTTCTCCGTGATTCTATTAGTGTGTATTGGTTGCTCCGCCCCGGTGGACTTTATGTCACTTCCTGTCAGCAGCTTAAAAATACAAATACAAATAACTTTTCTGCCCAACATTTCTTCATTAAAATTGCTGCTTCACTGAAAAAAATTATAACTATGCAACTGATGAACTTGCAACTGATGTAATCCATCTAAATAAGCCATATTTTCAAGAGCATTAAAATCTGTCATATGCACTTTAAACAGGTTAGGTCTTCATCCAAATCCATTCTTTGATTACTCAATGCATAGTCCGAAATGTTACGCGGTGTGCCTTTAGGCAACAAGAGGAGATGGGAGTGAGACAAAAACCTTGGAGTAAAGTTTTTATTTAAAACAACAATTAAACTGAAATAGGATGTTTTCGCAGCTGATCAAAAGGCGACACACGACAGGTGAAAGTGGTCGAAGTGGAGATTTTTAGCTATTCTCACTTAACACCTTAGTTTTTGTGTATAAAAATGACAAAAAGCTAAGCTCTAAGCTCAGGTAAGAATCTTTTTCTTCTTTTTTTTGTCCGTTTTTTTGTTGCATTTTCTTCCTCGTTTCCGTCTCATTGTTGTTGCTATTTCTGAACTTTTTCATGATCTTCTAATTATATGACGAGCACCTGTATATGCAGTATTAGTATATTGGTTACAACGTTGTCACTTTTAAAATGTAGTAAACATGGCTTTAGAACAGCTCCATAATATAACGGAAAAAGAAAATAAACCCATAGATCAAAATATACAAATTGATTCACATAATCCTCAGGTTATATAAAACACTGTGCTAACCTTTGTGAACGTTTTGGAATTACAGCTCTGTGAAGCCAGAAGTGGAAAAGTGATCCCTATGTTTACATAATACACTTTTGTGGAGATAAATACAGTAACTTTAAAATTGGACACTCTCCACTCATTTCCCGCCGAAGTGGCTCTAAATGCGCCTGTTTGCGGAGTCTAAATGCTCCGTCTGAAAGTGCTGCTCAGTCATTCTGCCTTGTTTAGGTTGTGTTCGCTCTAACGGGCCACTTTCCCCAGAGCATTACACGGGCACTAACTCCATCCCAACTCTCCTCCATCTCAGATAATGAAATCAACACAGACAGAAACAAGAGTATGTACTTTACTTTTTTTGTTGCTATACCAGTATACTTTTACAATACTTGGTTTACAGTGCCGATACCTGAAAACGTTTTCTTGATATATATAGTACTAGGCGCATTGAGTTGCCCTGTGTACAAAATGCACGGTATAAATAAAGTTGCCTTGTCTAAATTTATGTCACAGAGAACCATAAAACAGTTTCACATTTGGACGATATTCCCTAAATCACTTGGTCACGTTATAAAACGTGATGCTCTCAGACTTTATCTTTTGGCTGTATCAACAGAGTCCACTTGGTGCAGGAAGGACACTGACAGTCTTGTAGCGTTTAGCCTGGTGTAAAGTGAGGGTGGCACTCATGTGCTGAACAGCTCCTTGTTTATGTGGATGTATGGTGGGAGCTCCCTCCATGTGGTGTTCATGGTGCCCACCAGGCTCGTATTTCTTAACAAGTTGTTTGCAAGGGACAGGGAAGCATTTTGTTTGGCTTCGTCAGTGTCATGACTTGCCTGGCTCTGCCAGACAATTGTCCATTCTACACAGGGAAATGAGTCTGGTAACGGAGGAATTGGAGCAGTATGAACGGGCGGGCCTAACGCTCACAGATGAAGTGAAATAAATCAATCAGCAATGAGCAGATGTGACGACAGCTGTGTGTCAAGAAGACAGCAAAGCGCAAGTGTCTCACCTTAAAAAATGTAGGGCCCGACTGATATATTGAGCCAATATTTGGGTATTTTACAATAAATCTGATATCGGCCGATAACCAATATCTCCGGAACCGACAGTGATAGAGAATTCCCTTTTACACTGGAAAGAGCTGAGTCAGAACTTTAAAGCGTAACATCTCACAACTCCCTAGGCCTCAGGGGAGCAGAGAAACATCGCAGTGAAGTACAACATGAATGTCATGCCCCTCATATAACGCCCCCTGCTCTCACAGTTCTCTATTAGGTATATTTCTATATATTTCTATAATTGAAACCTTTACTATATTAATACATGTTTAACTACATTTAAAATATCAGCTATTGTCCATGCCTACCCAATCATATCAGTATATGGAACGGACAGGCCCCAAGCCTCACCTTATGCTATCCTTCCTAAGTTGCATTTGAAGTTTACCCAGTTCCAAATACACACAAATTCTTGCTTCGTTTGGTCTGTTTATCTTGTATGCCCTGTCCAAGAGGCATGTGATACATATTTCAAGTCCAGAACAACAGCAGCAGCGCAGAGAGAATGATGGATTCTGCTCCGACACAGTGACGGATTACAGTGGGCAACGATTTCAGGAGATTGTATTTTTGGACACACTGCTTCAGAGGAGACTCTCCGAGGGACACCACGGAGGAGCAGGAGATTGAGAAGGGATCTTACACACTGATATGAGAGTTATTTTTGGGTGGGAGGTGTGAGAGAAATGACAAATGACTGTGATAAGGGTGACGCACTGTTTGACAAGAAAAGGGGAAAGAGCGAGCAACACGTTTCAAGAAGAAAGGAGCAAATGTGCAACTGACGTGAGATACCAGCGTTTTGCTTTTTCAGTTCAATACCAAGGTCAAACCCACAGGAAATGTGTAGTACCTCCACAAATATGGATGAAGTCATAGATTTTTTAATTATTTATATGTACACACCTGGATTATACTGCATGTTCTACACACTTTTAAGTCTATGAAAGTGAAAGCCTGTTTTTGCTGTGTTTACAACATGAATAGGGTGTTTTCACGAACGTCACAAATCTGGTTCAGACCCGGATGTGCTGGAGATACAGCTCATGCCAATTAACGCGACAGATTATCAATTTTGGGCAAAAACGCAAGGTTTTGCGATAAATCCTCGAGATCGGACCCACAACTTCTCACACAGTTGACCAGTTGTTCAACGAAAGACTGAATGCAAAACAAAAAAACGTTTTAGTTACAAACTTAAGTTAACTGGATGAAGTTCCATATGAAATGAGAGCGAATGCCAGTTTGTTTAGTGGCGATCTCGCAATCTTGCCTCCCGTAAGTGAATCAGTTTTCTCATCAATATTTGATATCATGCTCTTTATACGAAGTTGACATTACACTCTTAGAAATGTGTGTAATATTTTGTTTTGGTAGATTTCCCAGCTCTAACTAGAGGTCATGTTGTAATTAACCTTGCTAATTGAAAATGTTAAACTTTTTTACACACAGGCTTAACCCTGTTCATTAAATGTAAAATCCACATACTGGCTACAAAATGAGCTGCGCAAATTCAGTTTAGTTTAGTTTATTTGAGCCATTTTACATTCATTTTGTCTTTCAAAATGTATACAATTCTGGATGCTCAAAATGGAGTAGGCTGAAGCAATAAGCTTATAAGTGCCTACCCCGTGTTCAACTCAATATACATTTACATAGCATAATAAATTCAGATGTTATCCAGATTTTTCCCGTCCAAATTCTGATTGAGGCTTGCAATCTATCGTCTCCTTTATTTAGATAATTGTTCTGTCTGCTCTCCCGTATTCTGCACAACTCTGGGTAAACGGTAATACTGCAAAGTAGTTTCTCTGTCTGATCTATTGTGACAGCCGAGAACACGACAATAATTAACAATTTTGCCGTTTCAAACTTCGCGGTACTGTTTGTTTTGATAGGCGAGTACATGGGTGAGTATCGCCATCATGTCTGACTTCGGAAAAGTGACGTCACGGGCAACACTCTATACTGCTACTTTCAGACAGGCCTCCAGGCTCAACTAAAGTATTGTGTTCGGCCTGCTACGCTAACTCATTATAGCTCAGAGATGGTTGGTTGTTGGTGCATATACATTATACCATGTTTAGATATCTGTTGTACGCAGTCCTATTTCTCAAAACCATCGGAAGGCAGGAGGACATAAATGCCACAAAAAGTGTCTCTGCCAACCTGACACCACACTGAAAAGCTAGCCCTCAGTGTGGCCTGACGAAGTAAACACCCCGGAGAAGGCCATTCCCCACAAATCGTATCCCAATGTAACAGCCCTGTTTTCTTTTCTAAACACCCTTCATTTTATTTTCATGGCCCTTCAGCGCCACAGTGACCTTGCCCAAACTGCCAGCCTACGTGCGAAGGGTGCAGCCCACATTACATACAATTAGGATCCATCTGTCGCTCCAACCTGGCAACCCACAGCTGCCACGGCGCGCGCCCAGCTGCTCTCTATGCGGCAGACAAGCTGACGGCAGATCCACCATTCAATTGTACAAACAATACGGCGCATGTAAGAGGTCCCCGGTGGGTTTTTCCGCTGAAGGATTGTCCTTCATCTACACGGGCCATTTTAAATTAATAAAACAGTATCTTAAACATCCCAGTAGAGCCATTACAACAGTAGCCTCTGCATTAGCGTCATTACGGCTAATCTGCCCCTGTGGTCTTCTTTCAGGAGCTACAGCCGAGGTCACGAACTGAATGAACAATTCGGCAGAACAAAACATTACACATCGAATAAAGCTCCATTATTAATAATTACAGCGTCAGGGCTCGGAACATCTAATTGCCTATCACCTCTAAAAATTCCTCATATTTCTCCAGCTGTGAATATTACGGCTCTATTCTCAAAACAATCAACATAAGGCCAACAGGGAGCCTTTTTCTTCGTGTGAACGCCGCAGTTTGTGAAAAGCTCCCCTGACAGCGTGCTCATTATTGACTGCAATTATCCGCTCAGTGTTTATGAGAAACTTCAGACAATATCATATCTTTGTACAGAAATTCAAGATTTTTTCAACAGTCATTTACCGCTTCTCTCATCAGCCACATCTCCACTAGTACCTTAAGTGTCCTTACCTTTTCTACGCTCAAGTGCTTTTCTATTATAGAACTTGTATCGAGGTTGGGATTGAATGTCATGAATTGAACGCACCAGCTACTAAAAAAAAGCTGTGGAACAACTCCTTTAGATCCAGCATTCCTTTTTCATCAAGATCTTGTATTGATGATGGGAGAGTGTGAGCCTTCTCTAGGACATTTCATAGAAGATGGCAATGGTTCTCAATGGGGTTAAGACCTGGACTCTGTGACGGCCAATCTGTGTGCGGAAAATTAACTCTTGTGGTCCCTGAACCTCGCTTTCACAACGTGAGCCTGATGAATCCAGGCATCGTTGTCTTGGAATACGCCTGCGCCATCAGGAAAGAAGAAATCTGTTAATGGAGTAACCTGGTCATTCAGGACGTTCAGGTCGTCGGCTGATCTCATTCTCTGGGCTCATAGTGTAGCTGAACCTAGACCTGACCAACTGCATTAACCCCAGATCAGTTAGTTTAATCCTGGTGGCAATGTTATTTTTTGGTGGGGGGGTCAGTCAGTCTAAAAGCCAGTCCCTTTAGTATTTCGTGGGCATTTTTTGTGATTGTTGCGGGTGACAATGCCTGATTTCGTGAACCATTTTTCCAAAAGTTGTGATAAAATGTTGCAACTTTTTGTTTGCGTTTTACATCAGTTTTAACCAAAGATGGAATAAGAAAAGACTTATAGAGACTAATTGGTGTTATTTTAAAGAGGGGGTATTATGCTTTTTTCAATCACATAGCACCAGTCTATAGCATACTACAATGATGATCTGTTGGTCTGTATATGCAGTAAATTAAAATAACTGCCTTGAATAAAATTGCTCTCTCAAAATGGCTGTACTGAACGTCTTGAAATAGGCCTCTGTCTCTTTAAAAAGCTTTCCGACACGCCCCCTTCAGCACACTGCTGTGGCATCTAAACAACACTACTGTGCAGGGAGGGGGCTCTGCTGAGCTGAGGAGCAGTGGTTGGTGGCTTGGCTGGTGACAAAAGGTCCAGAGGCGTCTCCAGGAGGTGGGGGCGTTCCTAGGAGGACTGAGGCATAGCTACACCTAAAATGGTTGCCGTCTAAGTTTTTACTGATTACTCAAAAATATGTGAATGAGCCAAGGCAACACTCCAGGCATGTGTTTAATGAGGGAATGACATAATAACATGATATAAAGCTTGAAAAAGTCGATTTTACATAATACCCCCTCTTTAAATCGTTGTGTCGGACCGAGCGTGGTAGGAGCACACAGAAGCGCACGCTGCTCAGTCAGACCCAGGCGAGTGAGAGGAGGCGGAAGCAGAAGAAGCAGCAGCCCTTGCTCTTGCTTCTGTCTGATTGACGTAAACTCGGAGGCTCAAGACACTTCCTACGTGCAAATTATAAAATGGATTTAACTGGTCAGAAACTCTCACTTTGTTGCGGGAAGTTGTGGAGTTAAGGAATAGTTGTGAAGGAAATTGCGGATTATTGGAATAGTTGTGGGAAAGTTGCAATGCCGCATTGATTTCGCGCCGTTTGCTTGATTTTGCATTAATAGTCACGACGCTTTACATTGCATTAATCATTCACTCCACTTGCTGGTGGTAAGCTACTATTGTGGCCAAAGCTGCCCTGGGGTAGACTGATGGAAGCGAGGCTACCAGTATGTGCCATCGGCCCCTCCGTCCACCACCAACCACTCACTCACACACTACATCCCTGGTGATCCCAAACGGTCCAATCCAAGTACCGACCAGGCCCTTCCCTGCTTAGCTTCAGAGATCTGACGGGATCGGGCAGATCAAAAGGTGTATGGAAATCTCCCGACTAGCCAGTTTACAACGCGAGGTAATCCAATCTTGTGACTCTACTGTATGGTTATACAACACAGTAGAAGGACTGTCTCGACAATCACTTCAAGTGCAGTGTCCGTAAAGGATTGCACTTGGAAGTCCGCACAGCGTGTGTCACGTTTCTAGATTGAAGCCAAGAGCAGCACACAACAGGGAAGGGTTAACAATTTATTTTCAAATAAGTAACAGACTCTGAGGCAGGTGGGCTGATAGGCAGGCAGATGAGCAGGCAGGTAAGGTAGGCGTTCCTGGACAAATAGGAAAAGAGGTATGAGCATGAAAATTCAAAAACCCCATAACAAGAGCCAAGTGCTGTCACTAACAGTGAGAGTAGTTTAACAAACTCGCGAGGAGTGGCTGGAGAGCTGCTCTTCTTATACCGGTAGGGAGGCTGATTGGAGACTGCTGCCGGGTAAGCTCTGGAGATACCACACCCAAGTAAGAGGGAACAGACAGACACACAAGGGGAGGAGAAACCAAGGGAGACACCAGGCGAGGCTGCCATGACAGCGTGAGGTCTTTTACTGTTCGACTTTCATCTCACCCTGTAGCACTTTTGTCGTCATATGTGAAGTGGAGAACTAGTAAAATGTATGGTTACCAAAACAGCAGGTTAGCAAATGCCGTCTGTGGTAAACAACACATTTTACCTGGCTGCCATATTTGACAGAGTAGGGTGACCAGATTTTCCAACTAAAAAACTGGGACAACATTTGGGAATAGACCGCAGGGGTTCCAAATCAAAACTGTCTTTACCCACGATAAATGGTAAAACTGTTTACAACTCATGACATGCACCAATCCGCATCCTGAATTGAGATTTTGAACTGGTTTACACTTGGTAATTGATTGTCTTTGGCCCATGGGACTTTCATTTTCAAGTGCAGTCTACGCAATTCCGGGGACTACATTGGCCAAAACCGGGACAACTGGGACAGATAACGAGTAAAACCAGGACAAATCAATGGTTTTGGAGAAATCTATTGGGACGTGGGACAAAGGACTAAAAACTGGGACTGTCCCGGGTAAACTGGGACATCTGGTCACCCTACCACAGAGGCATTTATGATCAAACCCACTCACATCCTCTAGAAGTGAACCACATTTACAAAAGCAATGAGTTTTATTCTATTGTGGTAACAATGGAAAGAGTCAAAGCGCTGAATTTTGGACTTCAGTTTATGGCTAATATCTCTGTAATGGCTGAACCTATCCACATGAAACAAAAATATGTCACAATGCTCAACATCTTCTCTCAGGACATATGAACTGAGGTCACATGACTGTCTCATAAAGGCATCAAAAATGTTGTGCTTGATGTTGATCAGATGAAAGGACTTTCAAGATGAATGTGGCAGATTTGTGAATACAATCACTTCTAAATAATGATCAGTGAAAACATTTTGGAGATTTTGTTTTTTAAACTGTCCCATCGAGTTTTATTGGCCCCTGCTCCAGCTGAAATTATGACATGACATTCTAGAAAGGCGTGAACATAGAGAGAAGCGTGATGATGATTAGTATTACATTAATGAGCACGGCCTAAAAAGCAACAGGCACAAGTGGAAATGAAAGAAAAGCACAAATCTAATCTAGCAAAATCTTACTCAAAATGTGGTCAAAGTGTTGTTTTTTATGTTCTTTTCAGGGCTGGGATGTCGTTTTGTGCCTTGCTTTTACAGACGCGTCTTTCTTTCATGAAATCTGACAAGCCTAATGTGCCAAATGAAGTCAGTTAGATGTACTTAAACTCGTGCAGCGACACACAAACTCAGTGCGGTAAAGTGGATCTGAAAGCAGTCCGATGAGTCCGATCGCTCTCTGAAAGTAACACAAATCACAAGTCACTGCAAGGAAACTGTTGCACAGATTAGCATTCCCGTAATAAACAAAGCCCCTCTGATCTCATCCAATGCAGATATTAGGAGTGAAAGTGTGGCAGGAGCCGCGACTAGAATTAACGACGCTGTGGAACATAAAGCGCTTGTGTAAAACGCATGGCTTGGCTCCGATATAGATGAGGAGCAGATGTCCTTCAGATTTACAGTTAAAGGCATCAGGAGAAAATGAGTTTTCTACAAACTGTCGTATCTGTAATGACCAATAACTGAAGAAGTGGCAGCTCTCACTCCCCTCACTATATTTATGAGAGTCGAGAAGGGAGGGGGGGAAGTAACAGTGTGACATATTTGGACCAACAGCATTAAAACACCATGTCCTACAAATGTAAAAGTTTGCCTAGACCAGGGGTGCCCAACTATTCGATCGCGTTCTACTGCAGACTGATCCCAAGTCGACCGCGAGGGGTCTAGGTAAAGGGAAAAGGACAGGATTTCGAGATCGCAATACTAACGCAAAAAAGAAGCTCTTCCACGGGGTCTTCAGTGTCTGACACCCCGGCCGCCTGACTTCATAGCAAAGCGCCTGCTCCGTGCTCCTTCAGCCCTCTGTCCATCAGTCTCATTTCTCTTTGCAATGTTGACACTGACCTGGTAGCTCTCGGAAGGTTGGCTACTTGAAAAGTAGATCTTGG
Organism: Neogobius melanostomus; assembly: GCA_007210695.1. Classification (NCBI taxonomy): domain Eukaryota; kingdom Metazoa; phylum Chordata; class Actinopteri; order Gobiiformes; family Gobiidae; genus Neogobius; species Neogobius melanostomus. The sequence continues at coordinate 2,138,408 of VHKM01000376.1, forward strand.
GTCAGAAAAGGTTGAGACAATGACAACAAGATGTAACAGAGCGACACTGCGGCGCAGCGGTTAGTGCTTATCACAGCCGGAAGGGGCCGTTATTCAATCAGTCAATCAAAACTTTAATTATTCACCTTATTCTGGACGTTCACGTGGGCCACAGACTACAAGAGAAAATCAGTTCTGCACAGTCACAAAGCTGTTTTCAGGCCACACAGAGAAACGGCGCAGTGTTGACTTGTTGGTGCAAATGAACACTGGACATTTTACACAAATCAATCTACTAAACGTCAGATTTTAATTGCGAAAATTTTCCTTCGTTCTCCGCTTAATGAACGGACTTCACGCTCTACCTGAACTTTCAATACAAAGGAAGAGCCGGTCCGTTGGCGGAATGAGGTGTATAGAGCGCGTAGTGCAAAGTGCTTTACAGACTAAAACAATGCCTTCCCACCATAGACCGTTAAAAAGAATAGACATCTCCTCCTCTCTCCTCCCCGTTTACCATAATGACCACGTTCGAGGGGGAAATCATGGCAGATTTACAGACTCCTCCTCCCAGCTCTGACGAAGCATGTTCCTAATAAGGGCATAAGGGCGGGATCTTCACTGTAGACTCGACACTTGCGTGACGTGTAGCTCGTGCAGCTCCAATGCTAACAGTCCGACCTTCATTAGTACGAGATTTCAAAATGTTTCTTTCGAAAACCAGCCTGGTTTCTTTAATTGTGACCAACCCAGCGTTATCTCAGGAGGAAAGTAGCCGTAGAAAGTGTTTAAAAAATAGAAACCAGGCGTTAAATTTGTTTTTAACGTGTCTAAAGTCCAATGCTTTTCAATGGGACACTAGCGGCTATATGGAGGTACTACAGCAATGGCGGCCTCCAGTGTTGCGGTCATAAAGCAGAGCAGCCAGCGGCCATTGCTTCCCACCAACCCCTGCAAATACAAGCAGACAATCCACTCATATTCACCCCTCCCCATAGCTACGTACACACACACACACACCAACATGATAAGATAATGGACGTTAGGTTTAGGAAACACCATCAAGGGAGCTGTCTGCACTGGGAGCAGCAAATCAACCCACGAGTCAGCGTAGGTTTCCTCCGGGTACTCCTACCTCTAAAAACATGTGGACAACTGGATTTAACTAACTGTTCTGGTCCGGGGTTGCTGCAGTTGATCAGATCTAGGTTCAGCAACACTTTGTGTCCAAAGAATGAGATCACCTGACCATTCTGACTGACCCGGTTATTCCATCACTAGATTTCTTCTTCCCTGATGGCACGGGCTATTATTAAAGAGTAACTAAACACCAAATCAAGTTTTTTTTACTGTTAAACTGTCTCAATGGGTGTCTCATAGTGTTGTCCACTGGTCCCTGACATTATTCTGACATTATAGCGCAAACATGTGTTAAATCCTAACTTTGGCCTGAAAACGAATGGGTTGCGCCCCCTTCAGGGTAAACTCTGCTACTGAATTAGAATTTCCTGATTGGCTGGAGAGTGTCCACGGCCTCCACAGAACGTCATAAGCCGCACCAGCTCCACACATCGTCATCAGGTGCTGCCAATTGTCCTGCCCTGCACCTGTGGTATATAACCAGGTCCCTCCCACGTAATCAGTCTGCTGTGATTGTGCCAATGCAAAGGCCCACACACTCACCCCCGCATGTCACCCCCAAACTTCAGAGACCGCCTCGTTCACAGCACTTTTTGACTTTTGTTTGTGAGTAGGGAAAGGCTTTGGCACGCCCGTTTAGTTACTCTTTAAGGTGACAATGTCAGGATTCATCGGGCTTACATTGTGAAAGAGTGGTTCAGGGAGCATGAGACATCATGTGGATTGGCCACAGAGTGCAGATCGTAATCCCCATTGAGAATCTGTGGGATGTGCTGCAGAAAGCTTTGCGCAGTGGTCACACTTTGCCATCATCAATACAAGCTCTTGGTGAGGAATGAACGCAACACTGGATCTTTTGACATTGCAGTGTTTTTTTTTGTCAGACAGTTGTTTTCTCACTTTGCCTGTGTGTCGGATCTCAAGTACCTCTCTGTCCTTGAGGTTTGGGCCATAAGTTTAACTTTCCGTCGTAAATATTCCTTCGTCAGATTACGACTGAAGAGGCCAATAGATTAATGTATGTAGCTATTGTGTGAGCCTCTGCTGTGGACTTGAACAGCCCAGGTGTGTTGCCTCGGTCAGTGCGACTGTGTGTAATCCATACACGTCCGGGCAGCTCTGGTCAGTGAATCCAAAAGGTCAGGACTCTCCCCCTGCTACATCTATTTACAGATAAACTCATATCAAAGGTCACCAAATACAGCCGTCACACTGTGCAAACAGAAAAGCGAAGAATACACAAGCAAATATAAAGAGAGATTTTGACCTTCTGTCCCCTGCAGACCTGGGGAGAGGGATCGGCGGTAACAGATGGTGCGCCCCGAAGGCTCAGACTTTGACTTTCATATAGACCTTGATAACACACAAAATTTGAACCGGGCACAGTCCTGGTTTGAGCTGCCCTTCTCTCGTGTAGGCCTACCCTCAGTAATCCAGGCAAGTTTCAAGCATAGCAGCAAGAAAGGATTTTTCAAGGTAGACTCGCTTGACTAATGTTCCAAAGAGAGTCGACTTGCCCCTTGGGACTTTAGATTTAAAGGGATACTTTGGGATTTTTGACATAGGGCCTCATTTCCTAGTTATCCAGAGTGTTGTTGATGTCTGGAGATATTTTTTCTTAAATTCATGCAGTTCTTATATTTGAAGAGTCTAGTTGCGCTAGGCTAGAGCAAGGCTAAAGCAGTTCTATGGTAAACGCTAGCCTGCATTAAAAAACAGTCTGACTCACTCCACAGTGCACCTGAGGTAAATCACATATAACACCAGACTAACCATATAAATGTCTGTGTTAATAGAATAATTTTTAAAATAAAACTGACCTTGTATCACATGAATTACCGCATTTTGAGGGACTATTTTCTCGCAGATCACTCGGCCGCTGCGTTAGCTTACAGCCACGAAGCTGATGCTGCTCAAATATAAGTTATTTTAAACGCAAAATGGTTAAAATTAACCTATCGACACAGACATTTATATCGTTAGTCTGGCGTTATAAGTGATTTACCTCAGGTGCACTGTGGAGTGCGCCAGACTGTTTTTAATGCAGGCTAACTGATACCATAGAACTGTTTTAGCCTTGCCCTAGCCTAGCGCAACTAGACTCTTCAAATATAAGAACTGCATGAATTTAAGAAAAAAATATCTCCAGACATCAACAACACTCTGGATAACTAGGAAATGAGGCCCTATGTCAAAAATCCCGAAGTATCCCTTTAAACTTAAGATGACTTGCAAAGACTTGTTTGCTGACTTGACATACCTGGAGCTGTGTTCTTCTTCTTTGAGTAATCTTTGGGTCTTCTCCAATGGCTATTCTTTGCTCCATCTCTTGCCAAGCTCAATCCTTTCATCGCTGAGTAAAAACACTCGCCATCGCTTCATCACGGGCCGCCGGGTCTGCGTTTTCTTCTCTTCTCTTTAATGTAACAACAGCCAAGGCAGAGCAAGAGGAGGAGGGTAACAGGAACTTTTGCTGCCTTTATATGATCTCGTAATTATGGCATGCCGAGAAGGAAATTGCACATTATCGCCACCTCATCACTGGGAAACTAGGAAATAGAAGAAGAACTTTATTTATATAGCGCCGTTCACAGACATAATCACAAAGCAATTCACATGAGTCAATTTTACATTCACTCCACACTCGGTGGTGTTCAGTTTTTTTTCTTGGGGAGACCGACAGAAACGCTGTCACTGCCCACATCTGCACCAACGGTCCTCTGACCACCACCATGCATTCACACACACACATCATTCATCCTGGCCTATTGTACATGTTTTTACTGGTAGGGGAAACCGGAGTACCTGGAGGAAACCTATGCAGACATGGGGAAAACATGCAAACTCATCACAGAAAGCCCCGTCCTGGTGTGAAGCACGAGCGCTAACCACTGTACTACCGTGCCACCAACAGCAATGATTGACTGAATCAAATAATGCCCGAATTCCCGAGATGAGAAAACCTGTGACCTTACAACACGACAGAGAGTAGCGATAATACATATTTATGTATTTTAGCTAATTGTTATGAAGCTGATACTTTTCATTTAGCCATTTAGCAACTCCATCCATCCATCTTCTTCCACTTGTCTGTTACCGGCAGCGTTGCCAGGTGTACGATAATTATGGTATTTGTACGATAATTTTGCCCTATGTACGATGTACGATCAATAATGTCTAATGTACGATAATTTGGCCAAATGTATATTTTGCAACTGCCGGAGACTGAGTTTTTTTGTTTGTTTTTTAAACCCCGTGCTTTGCTGGGAGTGAGAGGATATGAAGGGAGTGACGTTTATGTGTATGTTTCAGAACAAGGAGCATGATTGGTGGGATGCCCCCATGATTCTGATGCTCAATAGTTAGTTCCTATGTATTTGTTTGTGGGGGACACATTGGTCTGCACAACTAGTGAGTGCCACAAAACTCTAAGAACCCATAGGACACGATCTCCAGAGTGATTTTATTTGACTATAGCTCTCTCGTAGCCTTGTCATTTTGTTTTCGACATTTGTACGATAATTTCTTTCCAAATACGATAATTTTGAGTCTCTGGTACGATAATCCTACATTTCCCACCTGGCAACGCTGGTTACCGGGTCGTGGGGGCAGCTGTTGGAGCTGCCCAAATCACATAGAACCAGCCCCTATGGCTCCTCCTGCAGGTGGTGGGTCCACAGAAGGAAGCTATGGTTGAGATTGAAGCGGCACCTCATGATTGTGAGCCCAGTGCTCTACCAATGGAGCTAGACAGGCAGCTCCATTTAGCAACTCAATTTTAATATTGTCTCTTTTTCCACACTTTGTCTTGTGATCGGAGGGTTGGCGGTTCGAATCCCGCAGGTGCCCACTGTCGATGTGTGACGAGACATTTCACTCACTTTGCCTCCAATGTCTGTGTACACTGGTGTATGAATGAGTGTAAATGAATAAGTGGGTGAACGGTTCCTTGATGTAAAGCGCTTTGAGTGCCTAAAGCAGGTAGAAAGGCGCTATATAAATGTGATCATTTATATGTCTTTTTTTATCAAAGCAGATGCAAAGTAGCAGTAGTTCGGCAGTTTGACTTTCTCACGTGAATTTATTTGTTTATAGTGTAATGGTGTTTTTTATTTTTTATGTTTCACTTTACTACGACACTAAAACACCTGAACACCATGCACTCGTAATTTCAACTGGAAAGGATTATCTTTATCCGATCACATGAAGGCAGCATTAATGGGAGTTGGCTTAAAAATCAGGACGTAAACTACAGGATATTTTGTCTGTGTAGGCTCTCAGTCGTACAGGAGTTGTCCATCTTCAATGCAGGTTCTTGAGTCATCTTCATCGAAGTACTGTATATTATGTTTCAGGTGTTTTAGATCAATATTGGTAATGTGGTAAAGATGTGTTACCAAATACCCGGGGGAAAAAGTACATACAGCACTGTGTGGCTCCAGATTCTTTTTAAATGAAAGTGTAGCGTTTGTCGTCCTCAGAGGAGTTTTTCTTGATTGATGTGTTGCTGAAATGTAGTAACTTTACCAGTTAAATGCAGCGCAATCGACAGGTCGGTGACCTCCAGCGTCGAGTGCAATCATATGTTTAGTTTTTAGTTATGTTATAACTTTGTTTCCCAATGAATGACATCAAAGAAAAAAGTTAAATGAACAGGCCACCGTTTTTCCATACTGAGATATGTTCTTACCTGAGCTTAGACGAGTTGATACGTACCTGTCTGGTCGCTTCCAACTTCACCCCCGTTTGGAGCCATAGAAATATACTGAGAGAGGCCAAATGCTAACAACATATTTGGTCTTTTTGCGTGACTGAGCGCACGCACCAAGACCAGACAGGTACGCATCAACTCGTCTAAGCTCAGGTAAGAACATATCTCAGTATAGAAAAACGGTGGCCTGTTCCTTTTAAAAGACCTGGCTATGTTAATATTGCACACCACACAGTATCTTCTATAGATCTATTTGAATTTGAAAGCAATATTTTTCTATTTATCTTATCTGTTTCTGAGGCCTCTGGGTCTAATTGAGTCCGGGGTGGATCTTACCTATTAGAGTTCATAGTTCCCAAAGCCATCGTGAGCACAGAAACACTCCTGGTTAAAAAATATGAGAATATCAAATTGAGTTGCTGTTCGTTTGGCCTATTTGCCGAGAGCTTTAATGAAAGAGACCCAAAACTGCCAATACGAAACGCTCAGTGAATTCTAATTTGCGACTGTTTTTTAAAAGTGACGGAGCAAAAAACAAAAACATTGACAAACCTACATTTACTGCACATTGTTTGTAAAAAATAAAAATGAAATAAAGATATCCAAATCACCTTCAATTATTTTGATTTGTCGCAGAAAATGTTGGCAATTATGGCCTCATTTATATTTGAAAACAAAACTTGCAATAAATGTTTTCTTATCTGTATGTCAGTTCATCTATTTAGATTTTATTCACAAACATGTTTTTCAAAGCGTAAATATCAGTCCCATTGTAATTTTAGATGAGTTCAGTCAAAAAAAGTGCCTTTTATCGATCACGTCCCAGATAATGTGAGTTATCTGGCTGGTGTTATTAAAATGTGTATTAAAAGAGCCAGTCGTTTGAACGGCTCTTTGAACGGATCCCAAAGACTCCCAGTAAAGAGCTGTGATTCCATCATCACATACAGGTGTACATAGAAGAGAATTTTTTTTTAAATTTTGGACTCTTTCCAATTGTTGAAAAATGCCACCCATTGCTCTCCAGTTTTGCACATCGTGGTGGCGTGTTTCTTTAGTGTCGTAAACACATAGCGTGTAATATATGCATGTAAGCAGAGCAACACATGTGGGTGGTTTCAGCTCCTATTTCGACCTTAGCGAAGCAACAAACATCAAACACCCTTTTATCACAGGAGCCTGGACTTGTCTGCAGGCATTCTTCTTACTTGATGCTTTTATTGGGGAGGTTTCTTATCGTGGTCTCTGGCACCAAAACATATTGATGTGCATCCTGAACGGACATTCACCTGGAGAAGTTGCTTGTCAACAGAGACTATATCTCCCTTAACAACTGGGGTCCTTTCATAAGGACAAAATGATTTAGAAAATGTTTTATAGTGCTGTATTGTGGAAAGTGCACTGACCTTGTATTCTGTGTTTGTGCGGGGCAATAACAGAGGCACAAAACTATTTGCTCAGGAAAATTATCACAATCGCCAGCAGAATCCAAGGCTGAATAGTCAACATTTATTTACCAAGAGAAAATACAGTATGTGACTCAAATCATCAATCGGGACCATCAATTGAACTATCGCAAAACTCCGCCCCAAAGCGGTCATTGTCCAATCATACCTCAGAGCAACTGTTGCTTTCCATCATTCTCCTGTCAGATATAGGGATGGGTACCGAAACCTTGTACCATGACAGCCCCGGATCACACTGATGCCGCATGGCCAAATCACCACTGGCTCTCTCCCTCATGGCCTTCCCTACAGCCTGATTTATTTAACCCTGCAACCCGGCCAAAGAGCGCACGATGTCAGATCTCCGCACGGCACTTGTCTCCCTCTGCTGCCGTACATGTGGCTCTGGTGCGCGGTAAACATGCCCTCTGTGCGTGGGACAGACGTCAGGCAAAGTGTGCTTTTACTCGCTTCCACAGAAGCTCAAGCTACTGCTGTCACTGGCTTTAGAAAGCGAAACTTTGCCCTCCCTTGTCTTGTAACAACTCCATGTGCTTTCATATTTATTCATATTACCGCGAGGGCAAGCCGGTCACGGCTTGACCGACGAGTAGTATCTGTCTGCAGCCTGCGAGACAGAGGCGTGTCATGAAGTGGCGTCACTACATGAAACGCACAGGGGAACGTTGCAGTCACAAGTAGTGACAGACACTCGTTTTACGGGCATTGTACCCAATTTTTAAGGCAAATTTGCCATTTTAAAACCAAGTTTGGACTTTATTTTATTCATTCATTTTGATGTCTTGATTTCTGTCTATTCATTTCTTCATTAAAGCAATTTATGTTATGGTTTATGTAAGCCTTAACCTATCCGTGGCCCTAATCTTAAAATACTTTGATTGCTAATGCCTAATCATAAGGATCTCTGTTTCCAACCTCATTGCTGGAGGGGACATTTTGAGTTCTGCATAGGCCTATATATTCATTTCTTCACTTTGCATTTATGTTAGTTTTTTATTTTAGTGTCTAAAGCTTAGTTCAGCATAAGCCTCTTGTCAACAGTGGTTAAGTTGTGGAGCGTGCGTTGCTTTGTGGGTTTGTCGGGGGTTTCATTCAGGCTCACTCCCCACTACACAGCCAAAATAAACCAACAACCTGTGAATAACATAAAAATATCAGACTTAATTCTAATATTTATTTTTTTTACACATTTTGGTTCATAGTTTAATAATTAAATATGCTAAACTTAATTTGGAAGTAAATCAGGTCCAAATGGAGATCAGTAATTGATAAGGAGTATTGATAAGAGGCGCATGAGCAGCTGGTGCACTCTGCTCCTGTAGGTTTAGCGAGTTAGCCAACTTAACAAAAACGCTTATCAATACTAACATAAGAAGAGTGTAAGAGCATGACTTGTCCACACGACTGTGCTGGTTGCATAAGGGCAGCTCGAGGTTTTTTCCGATTTCACATGAGGCCTCGATAGTTGTTATTCTGTCCCTCTTTGGAGTTATTCCATTAGTTTCACTTGCTGATGCCTTTCCTTCTTTTACCACAAGGGGTCAGTATTATCCCTTTGTTTTATGGGTTCTTCTTTGGTTATCGTGAGTGCGCTACACTGCCCCCCTGTGGTAATGTGTTGTAAGCAGCAGGTTAAAAAGTTTGTAACTCAGTATGAGAAAATGTCCGGAGGTGTTGACACGCTACACGCCTCTCAGACCCAATTGCATCTTTGGGAAGCTTCAACATGCCATAATCTGTAAGTAATTTGTGCTTAACTTCGTTTTTCTAATGTTTTGTTACTTTTCTGTTAATAGAGGTTTTTTAACTCTTAAAGAAAACGTTTTCGTGGTATAAGAAAGCTATGCTACTAGCTTCTGTTTTGTACTATGTGGTTGCAATATCTTGTAAGTGTGTTAACACTATTTTTGTTACTGTATGTTCACAGTTTTACAAGTCAAAAAGAGAAGAACACTGGTCTTCAGTAAAAGCACGAAGGAGAAACACTGTGTCCTGTCGTTCCTGGAACCACCTTCTCTAATGTTTAGCTCGCTGCATAGGTTGAGTAGCTACACACTCAACTGAGGGCAGAAGAGTTGTCTTTCATATTTTGAATATATTCCTCCACTGCACTTTGCAACCCATTTTGCCTCGATCTGGAGGATATCATGCTGGTGTTGCACCAAACAGAGTCGCAAACACGCACTTCTCCGAGTTACAACATGTGTTTAACTTGACTTGACGCAGCTAGCACAGTAACGGGGGGAGGGGAAGTATACTGTATTTTCCGGACTATAAGTCGCACTTTTTTTTGGCTGGGGGCGTCTTATACTAACATGTGTTTTTTTCCCCTACTTTTAATCCAAATATATAATTATCATACCACTAGAGGGCGCTGCAGGCTAATCGAGCAGCAGAAAGAAAGTTTAAAGTGAGTGAGAAGTGGAGGTTACTACAATGAGGTAAACCAAAAAAAATAATCACGGGCTAAAAGCTAGATGACCACAGCTAGAGGAACGAGTTTACAAATGGGAGCTTAAACAACGTGCTGCCGGGAGAGGCTTGTCAACGGTGCAGTTACGCCTCCGTGTCCAGGCGATTGTTCAGAAGTGACACCGAGGATGAAGATTTCAATGGATTTAGTGATTTGGAGTAAGATCGAGAGTTTGGTCTGTTCATTATGCTATAGTTATCTATTTGTTTATGTGACGTTAACATACCAGACACCTGTTTAGTTTGTTGTTTATGCTTCATGTAGCTAACCATGTGTTTTTTTTCATTAGGCAGTGTTTGACTAGTCTTGTACTCCGGAGCGACGTAAAGTCCGGAAAATACGGTGGTAGTCAAGTAACAATTCAAAGAGTTTCTACAGACATCTCGATTTTGCTTTTTTGTACTCATGAAAACACAATAACTTTATAACCTAGAGTGGTTCTCGTCCTCTTCAGCCAACTCAGTGTGTGCACTTTTTTGTTTTGTTTTTATTTTCCTATAAAAATGTTTTCAAAGCGTTTTTGCTCGTAGCCTCACGCCTCAGATGTAAACATGTTCAAGGGCAAATGTCTGAAGTTGCAGCTAGTTTTCGACGAATTGTCTTGGGGAAGAACGCGGCGGCCTACGCTCAGCTCGACCTCCAAAGAGCGTTTGATTTTTTCTGCACCATAGCGCCAGCAATGATTTCTCACAATTCAGCACGTCTGAGAATATCGCCCGAGTCATTTCCATACAGCGGTTCATTACAGAAAAGGACGGCACATTCGCCTAATATGCATAATCTCCAATCATTATTGCACGATAAGCATTAACAGATATGGTATAAGTTTGAAAATATGCCATAGATTTGCATAATTGTTTAAACTGCATAGTTCAGTGCAATATCCCTGCTATCAAAGGGATGTATCATGAAAAATGGAGTTGTAAAACTGGTGGTGATTTCTTTACTTGAGTAAAAGTGCTTAGTCAAATATTATTCCCATACAAGTAAAGTCAAAGTCTTACTTAAAGGGGGGGTATTATGTAAAATCGACTTTTTCAAGTTTTATATCATGTTATTATGTCATTCCCTCATTAAACACATGCCTGGAGTGTTGCCTTGGCTCATTCACGTATTTTTGAGTAATCAGTAAAAACTCTGATGGCAGCCATTTTAGGTGTAGCTATGCCTCAGTCCTCCTAGGAACGCCCCCATCTCCTGGAGACGCCTCTGGCCCTTTTGCTAAATGGAAGACAATAGGAAGACATACGCTAACAGACTTTTATGTTTGTTAGCCAACATACATTTACAGCAACAGATAGCTAAAGGTATTTCTGTCATTGCATATACATGTACGGCAAAACCATGAGGCAAACTTTCCTTGTTGTGAGTACATGCATGACAGAACATCTGTAGAGCGCCACCTTCTGTTCTGGAGTGTTCATCATCAGGCTTTAAATGGAACAAAGTATAGGCCAATGCTGCTGGTTTGATACGTTTTACTTTGTATACACTTTTTAGAAATGTGGGGATTCTTTCACATTCTGGACATCAAGGCGAAATGTTCGAGAAATGTTGCGCTAATTTACCGAGCTTTGTTAACTTGTTATCCAGCAGCTGCAGTTAGTTAGTTAGGGTTAGCAATTATGCATCTCCAAATCTCAAAGCGTATTGACTGCAGAGTTTACAGCCTATATGCCAGTGTGATACCTCATTTGAAAGCCAAGACTTTCTAGTTTCTATATCTCTAGGCAAAATCTGTGTGAATAAAACACAACTTGCTTCACTTTTGCCGTTCCTAATCCTAATCCTAACCCAAATGACTGAGCCTAATCCTAAACCTATCCCCCTGTTCAAGGGGGGGACAGCAAGTAACTAAAGTAAAGTAAATTTGATTGATTGATAAACTGACATGCACAAATATAAAAACACAAAAATATCATCCAAGGAAATGCTCTGGTTGGTTTCAAAGAACAAAGGGATGACACTTCCAGCTTTGCGTCATCGGTGCATGACACATGATTAACCCGTCGAAGAGCTCCCTCGCCGATCATCAGCCCATGACTGACCCCTCAGTGCTAAAGGAGGTGGCGACTGGGCTGTGGCTGTTTGAAGTACATGGCGCTTTGATGCTGCTGGTCCATTGCAGAATCCTGTGGAGCAGAGAGAGAGAGAGAACTGCAGGGGACCCACACAGAGAGGCCCATCACCAACATGGATTCTGTCAAAGTGAGGCTGATCATGAAGCTGGTGTGCTACGTTGCCAATGTTCTGATAACTGGGAAAACTATTGGTTCAATTGAAAAGCCAGGACCTGAACTTCACAATCAGATGTGATGAACTTAGTTTCCTTTATTTGAGTCAATAGCACTTTGGATGCACTGTACTTCAGCACAGTCACGCCACGGGGATAGGACAGCAATAGCATGGCAACAGAAGTGGGTAGAGCTCGTAGGGCTGGGACCGATAGATATCACAATACTCGGAGGCCGATACATACTGCGATACAGTAAGTAATTATGATAAATAATATGTTTACCTTAAAATGTGTAAAAAGTCATGTGTCCAAAGTTTATATACTAAAATTACATTTGACATTTACTTGATAAAGTATTCATACTTGGTATTGCATCACAAAGTATTGTGATCCGATCTGATATGTTGTCCCAGCTCTAAGAGCTTGTATCTGGATCATGCACAGTCATCAAAGGATATTGATAGATCTTTGTCACCTAAGCATATGAATATTATTATATTATACACAAGCATGCCAGTCCTGCCGCTCTCTATACGCTGATAATGCATTGTACTGTATTTGCGCCGCTGTTTTATAAACACAGCTGAGAAAAAACAGCCTGCATTCAATGAAAACGATAAGAGCATTATGACCAATGTGACTGATGACACAACAGTGCCGTGCGAGGTGACCTCACGCACACCCTGCTCATACAAACGTAGTAAATTCGCTACAGTGAGGTTACGGTGGCGCAGTTGGTAGAGCGGGTCGTCTCGTGATCGGAAGGTCGTGAGTTCGAATCCCAGCTTCCGCAAATGCACACTGTCGTTGTGTCCTTGGGCAAGACACTTCACCCTCCTTGCCTCCAGTGTCTGCGTACATTGGTGTATGAATGAGAGTGTGAATGGGTGACTGGTTCCTTACTGTAAAGCGCTTTGGGCCTGATAAAGGTAGAAAAGCGCTATATAAGTTGAGTCCATTTACCATTTACCATTTAAGTTCATATGTCCTGACAAAACATAGTGTCATGTAGTGTTTGCTGGAGCCTGCGCTCGCAGCGGCCCAGCATTATTATTATCTCACCCAAAACGTGCAGAGCTATTCTTATAATTTTCCATATACAGTAATCAAGTAAACTCAAGATAGCTGCATTATCACAGGCACTAATGCTTCATGATAAAACCTTAAATTGAGGAACAGATCTCAGAATTACAAATCTCGGTTGCCATGGAAATCTCACCTCTAATTCACAGCTGTAAGGAGGAGACTGCCACACCTACTGAGAGGAAACAACGCTATGTAATTGGCTGTTTAACCAGGGTCCTGTCTGACTCAGTGCACCAGCAAAGGGCACCGGGTCTGAACTATGGTTGCCTCCCACGTAAGTGCCACAGCACTTTTAGGGCTGGTAGAAAAGGTGATTATTAATTAATAACAGACTCTCTCCGTTGTGTTGGCCGCTGTTTAAGATTACACAGAGTTGCCATAGTGATAGATAGGTATTCCTTTATGCGCATCACTTCTGTGCTGAAATTGAAATGTCTGCAAATTGAATAGACTTGGTTTACTAAATTAAATATGTAAAGGGAATGTTAATTGAAACCGTTTTGAAAAATGTCCTCCACTATTCAGCTAGGTACAGATAATTTTGTATCGCCTACACCACCACCACCACACTATTTACAGGTGATTCAACTACAAACCTTGACGAAGATTAGGCCAGGCATATGTAATGTTTCATTTCTTTCTGAAAAAAATTATTTAATTAATGTCTTTTTGGACAAGCGCTGTTACTGCAACTAAACACAGTCCTGCTTCTTTTAATGTGCATGCCAATTATATTTCCTCTACAGCCGTCCTACAATTTACACCGTACACCTTTTAACTGTTCACGACATGACGGACAAAGCAGTGGAGATCCAGCAGCAGGTGATATATGGAGAGTGAAAGCTGTCGTCTGTGGATCACACGTCTGCTCCATAACCTTGTCCTGTCCACTGAGGGAGGGACGCCCCGTTGACATTTGTCCTTCTCACACTTCAGTACTTTCACTGATGAATCAGTCTGACTTCACCTTTGCGGCCAATATGAAACGGGCGACAGGGACTCGAGAGCTGTTACCTTCACAGCACAAAATATTGACTAAAAATGTGCTCATCAATTGTGTCCCATTTTATTTGAGTCTGCGGTCAACCCAATTCCCACATTATTACGCTCGTGGCCCTGCGTAAACAGGAAGCCACTTGCAAAAAAACAAAACCTGGAGATTCACAACTACAAAGTGCAGCACCCTCTGGTACTAGCACCGATGTTTGACAGTAAAGGGCCTATCTCACCAGAGGAGATTGGCAGTCTCCACAACTCGGATTGATTGCGCATATTCAAAGAGTTTATCTCACACCGGCCTGGAGACTAGTTGGTGACACAAGTTGCCGCTGGTCACGGAGATGTCTCTGAGATGTTCCCTGGAGATAAGGCGAGTCTCCAGGTCCCTGTGAAAATGTGGAAATAGTTTTATACATATTTTTATACTATGCTTTTATTGATTTCATATATAACTGTGTTGAAGTATTAATCATGTGCCTTGAGTTTCAGATGAAACTGGGTGGTTTAGGCCTTCGTACGCCCACGCTGCCACGGGATTCTTGCTCTATTGTTCGACTGTGGAAAATTCCAGGGGTGCAGTGTGCTGACGTGGAGACTGAGCAGCAGCCTGAAAAGCAACACCATATATGGAGTCAGATTGAGATGAGGAAGTGTTGGGAAGAACATTCCAGGAGCGCCGCCTGGCTCTACGCCCCTGTCATGCATATTCACTAACTGTTTTCTATATATTGTATGAGCGCGAGGGACTGGGCGCGTCCGGACTGCCCCGAGTAAGCCGCCCTTGTTACATGCTACTAGGGATAGATTCAGCGCTCAGATAACTTGTGTTTAGAATTGTATTGTTGAGGGAATAAAACTTTGCTTGATTTTAATTAATCGAGCCTCCGTCTTCTTTTCCTCCATAAATGAGTATGCCGACAAAAACAGCTTCGATTTCAGCAAGACTTTTCCAAGTCTCCGTATGGTCTCCGAGAAGTCTATACATGGTCTCAAGCAGTTGTGGCAATATCGCGAACACTATTGTCCTCAAACTTTTAGACGTTTCAGTGACGTCCCTGCAATGTCTCCTAGACCGCATGGAGACTTGAATGCAGGCTCCGCTGAAATCGAACTTGTTCATTTTCACCGAAACTACCTGGAGCCTTATCTCCAGGGGTCGTTTCGGATTTCTGCATCTCCGTGACCAGCGGCAACTCGAGCCTCCAACTAGTCTCCAGGCCAGTGAGATGGCCCTCAAACTAGATGTGTTTGAATAATGCAGTCTTACTAAAAAAAAGTGCTTGTTAGGTCATTCTCTAAATAAAAAGTCATAGCAGGTAATGCAGTTTAAGGCTACCAGCTAAATCATCTCCTTGTTTTACACATTAACGAGTTGTGTCCCAGTTTCATATTAATATTAATTAAACAGTCTGTGCTAAAGGCTGTTCGCTACTGACGACAGCGTAATTGCATTGACTGGAACGTTTACAGTACACTACAGAGAGCGATCCCGTGAGACCCGGTTTAAAATAGGCAGAGGCGGCACGAGTGCTCTTCAACTGGAATTGCTTTTGTAGAATGGTGTTTGCCATTAAACACCGTTTTAGGATAAGCACGTCTCAGGAGGAGCTAGGAGGAGTGAAAAGCTGTTTGAGTGGTGCAGTCACAAAGGAAAGGGCAAGAGTACAGTGTATGCAGTTGATAATTCTCAGCCTAAGGTAGCGCGTCGTCATCTGGGACAAGAGCCAGCCCACATACTTGCTCTATAATTCTCACACTAAGTCTCTGATGTGCTTGTAGTGTTGACAAAAAAAGTCATAAATGGAAAATACAGAACAGAAAAACAAGGTGTCAAAATCTCAGGGCAAAAGAGATATTGTACTGTATTGCGCTGCGAGCGAGATTGGAATTTTCAGTCTTAGAAAACCCACGTTGAAAGGCTCAAGCATCTGGTGGTTCGATCTACTCAGTGGCAGCATTGACCAATGGGTGAAGATTGCACTACATAGCCCTCATATCTCAAAGATTGCTATAATATGGAATCCGAGGGAAACTTTACACCTACCAAACTTAAATAACTTAAAAGCCTGGCTTTTGAATGTTATTTTTTTAAATCCTGCTGGCTTTTGTTTCTGTAGATTTGTTGTGTGTTTTGAGCATAGGGCTTTGATAGACAGGCCTGGGAGAGCTGTGGAGCAGTGGTTTCGCTAGGGATCATTTCTCTCCATCATTTTGATGGGCGGAGTTGTAAAAAATCCCTCATGAGCAATATACGTATTTCCCAGTGACTTGAATTGATTGGATTTATTTGAGTGATTTTTACAAACACATTATTACAGTGCAGAAAACAAACAAAGCAACAAAAAAACTCAAAAGGAGTAGGCCGAAGCACAAAGCTTATAAGTGCCTACCCCCATATTCAAGATTAATTTACATTCTGGATACATTGATACAACATCTCATGTTTACAAACAATACAACACTTTACATTACAAATTCCTGAATTACTTATTTTTATTTACAATTTGTACTTTTTTCTTTTCTTATTCCTCATTCCCGTTCACATAATAACCATTTCCAATCATTACTTATAAACACCAGTCACCATTCTATTAATTGACTATTAATTTAGTTATAATAAGTATTACATAGTCAACACGACCCATTATTCGTGTAATTCCCATTTCCACTGTAAAATATTGATTGTGATTGTTTTATTATTTTTGTTGTTTGCCTTGTTTAGTGAGGTGCCTTAAAAAGCCAGGGTGTAATATGGCCAGTAGGTAGAGGGCAGTAGCCCCCCACCAGCAAGCCCTCACCCTGCTGCCCTAACTAGTTGTTGTTGTGAGGCAGTTCTGAGCCCTATACTGGGTGGTGCATTAAAAGACAAGATTTATGAACCCTTTGAAAGGGGGGGGGGGGGGGCGGGGGCGTCCAACAGGTCCATCTCTCGCCTGCCCTCGCTCTATTATGTTTAATAGCGACCAGTGGAAACAGGCTATTACAGCATTGTGATTAGCTTTTGCTTATTCATTTCTCTCAGTACCTATAATTCATAATAACTTAAACTTATATCCACGGGGAAATACGTCTTCAGCGTAACAGATCCACAAGATCAAAACGTCGAATTTGATGAAGATTCCGAGTCCTCGCTGTTTCTGAACACCAATTCTACGGGGTTTACGAGGCGTGATTAGCCAGCGTAGTGATATTAGCTTGATTTAGGCCCGGTCTTCTTACAACCTCAGCGCTGATTGGTTGAACACTTGATTCAGGGTTAGGGTTTTGTGTGACTCAATCTAGTACATCAGTCTCATTAACTGCATGATAGGCCGTGGAGAACTTTTTGCTGGTAAACCTTAGATTAACGTTGAAAACATTGCCCCGTTTGCCGGAACGAAACTGCACATACTGCGGTGTATTTGAAGGTGTGGGAAAATTGAAATTGAGAACCAGGCTCGAAGAAAAACAATATATGAATGTTCTTTGCCAAACTGCCCACTCCTGCTCCCTAATTATGAAGTGCCAGAAAAACTCCTGAGCTCCATGTGGAGTCCTGAAAGAGAAGCCTCCCACAGTGTAGCTGCTCAGATAGAAGTTAGTGAGCTGTAACAAGTGTGAGCACATCTGAAATGACACCGAACAAAAATTTAACCTGTTACTTGCCGTCCCCCCCGATCAGAGAGTTAATGTGCTTACACACCTAACCGCATGGACCATGCTGCTGCTTCTATTTTGATGCTTGAAAGGCTTGCAATCAGACGCTCGTGTGTGTTCACTTCAGGTGGAGCCACTGCGCGATTCTGTCAAAACAATAAACAAAACAAAAAAACTGTGCTGTTGCTGCTAGCACTAAGATATGAAAACGGTTTCCTGATTCTTTGTTGTACTTTGGTGACAGTGGAATAGTTTTACCAGCCTTCATTTCTCTGACACTGGAGGCAAATCTGGCCTCTTTCCTCTCTCCCTCTCCCAGATAATATTTCAGTATGCTCGGGCTTGAGTGTGTAGTACCTGTCTGTCCGGCGATCATGTCATGATAAAGTCCCCTTTAAAACATGTTTGTAATCCAGTGCGTCCTTTATTTCGCCTGTGTTTTCATAAGTTTATTGAAGGTATGATTCCTCTGATCCGAATGCCTGGGCTCGGGAAAGGCATTTCAAACCACAACTGCTGGTCGTCATGAAGATTTCCTTCCTGTCTCCGTTTCACTTGTGTCTCTATGATGTACAAGAGGTGATTGTGTTGCTCCAAATTCAGATGATCTATAAATTGTCATGAATGCGTCTGTTTTCCTCCTCCCACCGCATTCACGCCGCTCTAAAGACCTGAAACGCATTGCCGTTGATTCCCACCGCGCTTGCGCACCTGCTGCCACGCACACTCATCACCCGCACATGTGCGCGCATTTACATTGACAATACACAGGAATCAACTGCGTTTGGTGTGTAGGCACTTTTAGGGTTAGGTTTAGGGGTTAGGGTTATGATTAGGGCTAGGAATGGCAAATGTGTTTCACTCACACAGATCTTACACATAGTTTTAGAAACTAGAAGGTCTTGGCTTTCAAATGAGATGTCACACTAGCATTGGCTGTAAGCTCGCCATAATACGCTTTAGGATTTAGATATGCATAATTGCATATTTTTCCACAATATGTATGTAAACGAATTTAGACATGGAAAAGAACCTAATGAAAAGTAGAACATGACAATCTATAATAATGCGTGCTATGTCTCATTCGATTAGCTGGTTGAGTCGATGTCTCTTAACAAACGACAGCTGACAGACACATACAGCTCGCAGGGCCCATTCGCCCTGATTCTCCATCTGCCGTGGAGATAAGGTGGATGTCCAACTGACAGCAGACTCAATAGAAATGGACCTCAGCAGCACCCGTAACTGGAAAATCAATACAATCCTTCCCCGATCCAGTGTGAAATCTCTTCTGCTCCACTGCACGGGAAGGTTTTCATGGTTGGTAGCAAATACTGGCCACTGAGCACATACACAGTAGCTCCATTCGATCCCGGCTCCCATCATGCTGCCGCTGTGTCCTTGGCTGTGTGTTGGTGGATGAATGGCGTG
Organism: Neogobius melanostomus; assembly: GCA_007210695.1. NCBI lineage: Eukaryota > Metazoa > Chordata > Actinopteri > Gobiiformes > Gobiidae > Neogobius > Neogobius melanostomus. The sequence continues at coordinate 2,157,565 of VHKM01000376.1, forward strand.
AACGATTCCTTGATCTAAAACTATAGTTAAACTATAGTTACAGACGGCAATGTCGTACAAGGGGACCTTTTATGTCTTCCTCTTGAGTCATTCATTTATACTCTGAGTACACCAGAGACAATCAGAGCTACGATCAGAGTTTTGTCATAGCAGTTTCAGGCTTCAGAAGACGTGTGTTTAGCTGAGGTGAGCACAACATGCTAGCAGTGTTTATTTTCTGTGGAAAAGTCCAGAGAAAGTCTTGTTAAAATGTGTACTCGGACCTGCTCACTCCCGGTCTCTGTTGTTGTGACTCTGGCAGCATGCAGTGTGTGTTGATGTGTTGACGGGACACTGACAGAGATCCTCTCTGCAGCGAGAGGATGGCTCACTCTACGACTAGTGTTCCAAAATATCAGACACTGCCTGATGTCAGTCGTAGCTCGTCTTTGGTCGTACAACGATTCTATTTTAAATCTTTCTCCGTCTCACTGTACGACCTAAGACCTGTGATTTTCAGCTATGACCTCAGCTTTTTCTCACGACTAGTGATCTTACGTCGCAGACGGCCAAAATCGCACAGTGTACACCCGCCATAGCGGAGTTGTTCCATGTTTTTTTCTCTCTACTTTTTATACTATTTTTAGCTAATGTTAGTCTACGGAAAATGTTTGCACATACCCACAAGCATGGAGGGTTTCCATGGTAACAGAGAGTTCTTAACACTCGAACCCTATACGTTTGTTAAGTAGTGACGTCACAGCTGTACTTCCGGGTCTGCGTAGACCGGCAGATGTGCGAGAAACTACAAAAAAAACCTCTTCAATACCACAATCAATATTTCTGAAACTCAACAGAGAGTTACTGGTATTCTTCTCAATTGGATTTCTGATAAAGTACCTTGCAAAAGTCAATGGCATCGTACAATACTTGAATATGTATCCTTGGACTATTTAACCAGCAAATTGCAATGTAGAGACGAGGTGTTTCACAAAATATGGACCTTTCATGCTGTACATCGGTATGACATATCATCTATACTTCATAGAGGCATAATGTAACTCGCATGCATTATTAATGCACAACACTGACAGACTTTGAGCTTTCCATTGTCTTTGATTGAGCCGGTATGTTATGTTCTGTTTTTGTTTTTTGTTTTGCTTTGCTTTTTGTAAACTAAATCCAATAATATATATGGGGAAAAAACGTTCAAGTTACTGAACATACTTATTTATCAGGCCATTAGCCAAAATGCCCTACCTACTGCTATAAAGTAATATTTACCAAATCGCTACATCCGGGTTAGCGGTGAAAAATGCTAAAGTCTGAGTCGGTGCAGCAGCTCCGCTAAACCGGAAGTAGCGACTTTAGTAAATATTACTTTTAGCAGTAGTTGGGGCAGTTTTTCTTGCATATTTGCCGGTCTGCTTGGACCCGGAAGCGGAAGTCGTGACGTCACACTTAAGAAACGTATGGGCGTTAACCACCACAAAGTAGTTCTTTTCCCACTTTGTTTCCCCTCTGGCAACTCGGAACATGACCATTTATGGCGATTCCAGAAAATTGTCTGTATCTATAACAACGCAATGTTGCGTTCACGTTCTAGAATTTGATGATGTCATAATCTCAGATGGAGGGCAGGGATCAAAATAGCTCTAAGGGAAAAGAATATGACCAAATGTTGAAATTGATCATTATTTGGAAGTGATTGGATCAATGGCCGCTGGCTGCTCGGCTTTATGACCGCAACACTGGAGGCCGCCATTGCTGTAGTACCTCCATATAGCCGCTAGTCTCCCATTGAAAAGCATTGGACTTTAGACACGTTAAAAACAACTTTTTCTATTTTTTAAACACTTTCTACGGCTACATATTCCTCCTGAGATAACGCTGGGTTAGTCACAAAAAAGAAACCAGGCTGGTTTTCGAAATAAATTTTTTGAAATCTCGTACTAATGAGGGTCGGACTGTTAGCATTGGAGATGCGCAAGCTACACGTCACGCAAGGGCCGAGTCTACAGTGAAGATCCCGCCCTTATGCCCTTATTAGGAACATGCTTCGTCAGAGCTGGGGAGGAGGAGTCTGTAAATCCGCCATGATTTCCCCCTCGAACGTGGTCATTATGTTAAACGGGGAGGAGTGAGGAGGAGTTGTCTATTCTTTTTAACGGTCTATGGATTGGATTCACAAACCCGGTATAATAATCTTATGGCTATCCACTTTTGTACATTCTACTTGTTTTGCACTTGAGCAAACACTTGGTAAATGACCCTCCAAGCATTTTAATATGAAGAATAACTCCGGTATTTTACCTTTAAAAATCTCAATTAGTTTATTTCTTTAAATCCCATGATGTTTGGCGAAATGACATCACAATCCTCTACTCTATGGTTTATGGTTAATATCTCTGTAATTCACACTAAACAAAAATTGCATAAGTTCACAGTATTCTCTGTTGGTGCATATGAACTAATGTCAGATTATTTACTCATCATGTTGTCCAAAAGTTGTGATACTATATATGGCAGGCCTTGTTTTCTGTGGCTCAAAGCAAAATCAGGCTTGGACTTAAATATTGAAAAATCCCTCTGAGCAAACCTTCAAAATATTAAAACAAAAAGCGGGAACGTTTGGTGACTACTGCAGTAGAAATTTGGTTGCAATGTAATGAAAATGTCATTTTAAGAAATCGCTTTTGTAAAGTGTGCACAAGCCACTGGAACCAAACCCACTGTGTCTCTTCAAAATGACTTCAAATATGCTTCATTCTTCATTTTTTTTTTGTAAGGTGTGATGAATAACAAACTAAATCTCCACTCTTCTATTAGTCTAGAAATTGTCTCAAAGAACAAAAGAGACACATTTCTGAATACTAACGCTCAGAAGCAGGTTTTTTCGTGACATAGAACAGGTAATGAATGTTTTGTGTTTGTCTTTTTCGTTTATTTTCTGCCACAGATCCCACTGAGGGTTATTAGGAGTGGAACTTTATCCCTGCGACTCTGGCCTGAGGCAGAGCTAAACCTGGACAATGACCCGGCGAACATTTGGAGAGAGGCGTCTCACTAACTACAACTCACTCCCACTTGAGTCATTATCTGCAATTAAAATCAACCGCCCACAGAAAGGTCAGCGCTGACACTTTGGTCCATTATCACTTCTGAAAGTAAAGAGTCTTCTGTATCATGTTGGAACACACCACGTTTTCATTTAGATTCTCATTTAGACTTATTCACAATGTTAATAAAAACAAAGATTCACAACAGTCTTAAACCTTCCAAGAGTATAGTCCAACTTGACATTCAAACGTTGGCCAGTAATGGGCTCGACAACGACAATCGACAGTGACTGACGAAACCCATCGATCGCCTCATTAGCTGAAAACCAACACACGAGATGTGAACAACTACAGCAGCCAGCGCGGATTACAAGTTTATATGGATTTTCGAGCTATGAAAATGGAAGGAATTTTACACGGTGAAAGAAATTATTACATATCGTATGTTGATTGTTTTAAACATGAGAAACATATTGAATGCTTACAAAAGTCCGACCCTCTAAGATCATTTGTCAACTAAACCCTTGCTGGTTGGCTGTAGTGTCAGGGGACAGCGACAAACATTTAATTTTTCAACCCGTTTCAACTTGATTGTGCACGTCTACGTGGACAAGTGTGAAATTTAACATGCATGAATGTCGCTTAGAGGAAGGAGGGCTAGTGCCATAGGAAATGAACTGAAGAGGAGCAACATCGCCTCCCTTGTGTCGAGCCCGTGATAGTACAGATAGACCACTTAGCCTATGTGAATTAACATCCTTAGAAATAAAAAAACATTCTTCTGGATACCATATTTCATGTTTGATGTTGATGATTAAAGAGGGGCAAAAAAGTTTGAAAAGTTCATGACAGTAAGGAATTTCCAGTGCCTGCCATTAGGAAATGCTATTAGCTGTTAAAGTTTAGCAGCTAATAGCAATGCTATATTCATGTTTTTCATGGTCTATGGCAGGGTTAGGCTAGCCTGGCTATCGCCAGACTAAATATCACAAGTTATATTTAGTCTGGGGACCACCAATTCATTTTCTTGTAGAAGAGATGTGGTTTACGATTGTCCATAGCCTTTTATTGGGTGCTAGAATATCATATGTGTCTAAGCAAACTTGCCTAACCCTATGGCTTCAACAGTTGAACTATAGAGAAAAGCAAAATATATGACCACATTTGCAGTCGAAAAAAGCTACCAAAGTGGGTTGCGCCTGGAGGACCATGGGGGGAAGTGAGGGGGCAGCCGGGGGGAGTGCAGCCAGTGCCACACGGAACAGCGTAGCAGAGAAGACAGTTGTCCATTCGGGGGTCTACCCTTCATTCTGAAACCCCTCCATTGCGACGTCCCGCTAATCCAACACTTTTTGATACAGAGCGTAGCCTGTTCAGTTTGTAAACTCCACTATCCTTAAGGTTAGGGATAAGGTAAGGTTAGGGTTAGTTCTAGTTAGAGGAGATGCCCCCACTCCGACTATTAGACCTCAATGTCGGAATGGGGAGGTGTCGGAATGGCGGGGTGTAACCGTCCATTCGCTCCGTAGTGCAGCCGCAGTGCTTCTCCACAGTGCCGTGTTAGTGCCGTTAACATGTTGGCTTGTTTGGATGCATTGTTGAACGCTCACATTTTCTATTCCTCCTCCGTGTGTGTGGTCGGTGCATGAGTATGAACGAGCCGCTTATCAGATCGCAGTGGGGTCATGACGTTTACAGAGACTTCCACCCAAAAAAAATCTGAATTGCAGTTTACTGTAACAAGGCAAAAAATTAACAGGGAAAGTAAACTAAAACTAAATAATATGCTACATAAAATATAACAAAATCGATGCAATTCAGGAGAGAAAAAGACGAGAAGAGAGAAGCTTCAGCAAAACAATGCAACATCATGCACTCTTACATGTTGTATGTTTTACTGCTGTAAATTACCAACACACATTTGAAAATAAAAAAGGTATATATTTGTCTTGGACGGCAACTGTGAGTTTCTGTTTCATATTAGTCCTTTTCCTCCAGAACTGTTTCCCAGCCTCCTATATTGACTTTCAACTGTTCAAATGACGACAATAGCTTAAAAGTTGAGAGCGAGGTTACGGAAGAACTTTAAAACTTTGAGTTAGTTTCCATAATATTGCAACTGTCACGAAAACAGGATTTGCTGCATGACTGTTTTGACTTTGACGTGCCAAATAATCTGCTAAATGTACTCCCCATGACTCTTTCTACTTTCTCCAGTGGATGTCAAGGAGATGTCAGCCCGCTTTAAACTCAGTGGGAGTGAAATCAACTGGAGTTTGGAGCGTAGGGGGCGATACAGTTCTAAAAGGAATTATAAAGTACGTGGGGCGGTAGTGACTCAGTGGTTACGCAAACCCAAAGGTCCTAAAGGCTATTGGGACGATCCCAGCTCTGTCCTACTGTTGTTGGGAGAAGATGGCAGCCTCAGTCATGCATGAATAATGAGCTGTGAGATTATGGAAAAAAATAAAGTGTGTGTGCGCTTTGGTTTATAATGTGGCCGACTAAACTGAGGTTTCCTCAAGCTGTACGGCACGAGTACAAGTTTGTGGTCATACCTCACCTGGCCAGTTGTCCACTCCTTTTTTGTTTCTGTACATAAGCAGGACCGTCTGGAACTTGAAAAGTTTCATATAGATCCACGACAGGAACCAAATGAACCACTAGTCAAATATGTTCTTAAATGTACTATGACAGGTTTTAATACTTTTGAAAATATGACTTATCTGTGTCGGTATTAATTATCATTCTATTTCAGTGAAGCAGCAATTTTAAAGAAGTTATTTTTGTTTGAATTTGAAGCTACTGACAGGAAGTGACATAGATAGAGGTAAAGTTCCAGAGCAGTTTGACTCATTTCCCATTGACATCACATGGTTGGCACGGCAACAGTTTGAAGTTGTTTTCCTCTATCTATTTCACTTCCTGTCAGTGTCCAATAAGGAAGTGAAAACATAACAAAAATGGTCAAACTAAAGAAATCTGGGTAATTTTTGGCAAAATTGTGTCTAATGTGTCTTTAACAAAAATGTACCAGCGTAGATGCTTCATCTTTTCTAAGAGGATTTTCTTCTTGTTGCCGTCTATTGCCCCTTCTAGAACCGCCACCTTAACGTGGTGGAGGGGTTTGAGCACCTGAATGATCCTCGGAGCTCTGTTGTCGGGGGCTTCGTGCTCCTAGGGTCTCCCATGGCAAACTGGTCCTAGGTGACGGGTCAGACAAAGAGTGGTTCAGAAGCCCCTTATGAGAGACCAACAGGCCCGGTTAGAACCATGAGGCCGTCCTTCTGTGGACCCACCACCTGCAGGAGGAGCCATAGGGGCTGATGCAGCTCCAACAGCTGCCCCCACGACCCGGCAACGGACAAGTGGAAGAAAATGGATGGGATGGATGGATGCCGTCTATCGATAGTACTTTTGTCCCGTTCCAAATGTACGTTGATTGAAACACCCGTTGCGCCTCCTTGTTGAATCCTCCTACGTTTAACATCTGAACTGAGTGGCTAATGACTCCTTGTATCTTTAAGTCTTCGTGGCAAAAACGCCATAGATCGTTCACATGTGTCTCCACTCCATTGGCCAATGCCATTGTAAAACCAGTTACTTCCTTGTTTGCAAAATTCGCATCATATCCAGCTTTTGTCTGATTGGTTAACACGCTTGTCCGTCACGCCCATCGGGAATTTGAAGAAATCACCCCTGATCACAGATTAAGGCTGGCCAGGCTCGATCATACCTAAATCCAGAATCACTGAATTCTGTCCCTGAGCTTTAACATGTTCATTGACAAAATCTGAATAATGGATCGAGCAAGGCTTAAAATAATTGTTATATTTGGTTGAGAGTTGCAAAGATTTATTGCAGAGGGGCTTTTGGATCTCGTTTTTGTGTAAGATACCATCATTCTGAGAAAACGTCTGCACATGTGTGAGAGTATTCAGTACTCCCAGAAAATAATTATTTTACTTTACTTGACACTCTTTTCTCTAACTTGGACCACTGTGTGAAAAAATGCATGTTTTGAGGGTGACAAATTTTCTGAGGCTCCCTCTGCAGGCAGCAGTGGAATGACTCAGTAAAATTAAACTTACAATTTGATGGACAGTTAAAGATCGCGACACTATACTATAAAACCAGAAGGATTGTGCAGTGAAGTCCTAGATAATGTTTTATTTGGCCCGTGTGGAAGCGCAGAGTTTATACCAGTTCCCGTTCATCCCCGATCTGAGTTGTGTTCAAATGAGCAAAACAATGTGTCCGGGTTGAGCAAAGAGATACAAAATAAAGTAAAAATGACTTGTAACTGGGTTTGATATATCGAAAACGAATAGATTGTTTCTAAACTGCCTCTGGCCGTTCCGACACTTGTGATTTCTCTTCCTCCACAGCTCTGCGTTCAAGTCGGCACTCGCTCACAGCCACATTTGCACATGAGCTGCACACTGTAAAGCTCTTTCAAGTGCCCTGATAAATTTTTCATTAAAAGCCCCGGCTCCGAGTGAAAATACAGCAGTGAAACGACGCCGACACTGTGTGGACTATCTTTAATCTTAAAGGTCAATGAACCAGGAGCCGGCGCACAATTTAGACTGCACAATGAGCGCACGTAAAGAGGGAATGGGAGGCAGCTTTGGAATTTTAAACAGACCTTTTTACCATTGTGGGGGGGGGGGGGCATAGTCCCATAGTTTACTACTGTACTACATCAAAACACACAGAGAAAGCAGTACTGGTTGATATTTCTGTCCTCTTTATTGGGCAGTCAAAGCACAGACCATCAAGGAAATACTGTATGTAACTCCTTCACAAACCCGTGTACGCAGACACTGGGGCCTAGAGGGTTAAGTGTCTTTCCCAAAGACACATCGACAGTATTCACTACCAACCTTTGGTCAAACGAAAAACAGAAACTGGTCCTCTGCCTTTGACCAATCCTCAATGCCATCCGGGAAACTTGTTGGGAGCAATGGACCACAGCAGGCAGTGTTTGGTAGTAACAGAACACAGAATACATATTCATAATACAAATTTTCAGTGACGGGCAGCAACCTACCTCCCTTTTCCTGGTACAGCTGCATTGTTTGCCTTTTTCTGTGAAGAAGAAGAAGATCTTTATTTATATAGCTGCATTTGAACTGCATTTGTGGTTCCACATTGTTTTACTGGATACTTTTGTACGTATTTGCCGTGTTTTTCTGGGGTTCAGTGGATTTTTATTTTTTTTTACTGCAGAGAGTCTATAATGGTCCTGAAGAAAGCAGCTTTTCAAAGTAAACAAACAGCTAGCTTAACCCATTTGAGACCTACAATTTCTTCTTCTGAGACACTGAAGAGGCACCAAGAGCCCCCACAGCTGCAGCACAGTGAAGGCTTCACAAGAGAAGCTACAGGAAACAAAAAAGGGACAAACAAGGAGGTATCCGGGCGAGACTCACAGCTAAGCCACACAAGCCTCTATCCTTCTGGCTAATGGGCGTTCACTGGAGAATAAAACAGATGAATTGCTACACTCTTCCAGAAGATGGTGAAAGACTGTTGTGGAGCGGAGGGAGCTGCGCAGGAGGAAGAGGAGGTGGAGGAGCTGACCAGTGCAGGACACCACGCTCTGAAACAGGGACAAACCCAGGAGGCGCTGCACTGTTTCAGACAGGTACATGCTGGTCAGGTTGGCCCATAATGGCAGTGCGGCTCAGTCGCAGTGGCTCAGGACTAAGACCTGAACACTATTTCGTTGTCCGGTTGTACAATGACAAATAAAGCACTTACTTACTTACTTACTTACTATTACGAGTAAATGCTCCTTTATGCTTCATTTCGAAAGTAAATGAATCTGTGCATTCCAAGCGTAGTTACTGTCACTGCGTTTATGCTTTCACACGTAACAGTACATGAGCTAACCTCTGGGGGACGCTACTGCACACAGCTCAACAGGCGAAAGAGAACAAACTTCTAAAAAGTGATTTGAACCATTTCCAAACAAAACCACCATTGTATTATCTCATTTTCTTGACTATACTTCAGAAAGTGTGGTTTAAGAAACGTAATGTGCCATTTTGTTTTGGTCTCACCTCTTCAACTCCTGTTTTTTTTCCATCGCCCTCTGGTGGTAACTTTCGATAACACGTGCTGGACATCACAAACATGTAGAAGCATAAATGTAGTGACAGTAACTATGGGAACATAAATGAGCCTGAAGACTGGAAGAACTAGGAGCGCCAGAGGGAACCCACCCAGATGAGGCGAACATGTGAACACCACGCAGAAAGGCCCCGCATGGTTTTAAAATAAAACTCGACACCTTCTTGTTATGAGGCAAAGTCTCCATGATTAAACTCTGCGCTCTTTATTTGACACATTCCTCAACCAGGACAACCTTCCAGGGCCTTTAGGCGACTGCAGTGACGTACTGTAGATCAGTGGTACCTCCCTGGAGGATTAGTCTATGTGCATGTTTTAGGTTGATGGAGAGAAAAGCTCACTGTAAACCCTCTCAAACAGGGAGAGAACACAATCAAATTTGCACTGAAAGGCCCAACATGGTTTTCCAAAAGCCATACAACCACAAAACAATACCCCCTAACTAAGCTGATTGGATTAACGGTATTAAACTGGTAAATCTGTTGTATCCACTTTGTCCATGAGCTGCTATGTGTCACGTGACAATTTTTTATGTCATTCATCTCTGCTGCTATTGAACCACTGTTATTAAATCTTCACTGGAGCATTAAAAGTCAGCGCATGTGCGGCGAAAGTATTGGAGATCATTAAACAATCCACTGCCCTGTGTAGAAGAGTGTGAAGTGTATGGGAAGAGTTGAATTCTGATGGGCTCTATGTGATGCATGGCAAATAAACGCATCATCCGGAGCCGCTTCATTTCCAGCACAGCAAATAGCTTGATCAGCCGTGCGACAGTGATGCTCAAATTTTTCACACCAAGTATCGCCTCAGAGAATGTTTTGTCCCGAGTTCCATCAGATCAAGTACCAGACGCAAGAAAGAGCTCAACCACTTCTAAAAAAGGCTTGAACAATTACATGAATACGAAATAAGGACAAACCCAAGTAAAATGGTTACTGCAAAATACGTGTACAAAGAACAAAATACCCCGTCTCCAAAGAGTCTTATTTTACAGTACCCGTCAAAAGTTTGGAAACCCTTTTTATATGCATTGTTTTTTCAAGACCTTTACCATTGTAGATTTTCATTAAAGGCATTCATTATAACACATATGGAATTATTCAGAAGTGAAAGAGGATGGGCTGAAGCATTCTGAATTTGCTGAAAAACGTTCATTATTTACAGTGTGACCAACGCTCAGTGGAGTCTTCATCAGAGGAGACGTGATGGAAATTGCGAGAGAGCCAGTTGATCCTGTACCTAAAACGTGTTTGGAGATGGTGTCTTGTAAATGCACAATCCGATGCACAACCCTCCGCTTCAAATGTAGACAATCAAAGATGGTACGCACGGGGCTGTGTGGATGTAAGAAAACTGGCGGCGAGAACAGTTGTATCAACGTGAAATAAGAAGGCATCGCTATGAACAGAAGTGTCTAGAAATTGTTAAATCTAAAAACAGTATTAAAACAGTACTAAGTAACTTGTTTACCTTAATAAATCCTTTTCGTAGTCCCTCTGGGGGTAATACAAGTGTTAATGGGATGATTGGGGGGTCTTTCATCTCCCCCTGGAGTATCTGGCCAGAAAACTACAGAGCCACCAATACACACTAATGGAATCATGAAGAAGAAGCTAACAGGCTAACGGGCAAAGCTAACTGTGGGCTAGCGCCACTTGAACAGTATTTACATCCAAGTCTGAGTGAAAAGATGATCTCCATTGTGTAACTGGATGTACAATATCCCTCTGTCCCTTTGTCTTTTCTGTCAGCGTAGTATTTACTCTCACGGACAATTAATGAGTAAAGAACCGCAACTTGCTACGACACCTGCAGTGGCGCTTATGGCCTCTAGGGGCATGAGATACTTAGTACTGGTTTAAAATCATCAGGCTCAGATTGAACCTTTAGTTGTATTGCTTTATGATCATTTTTTAATCATCCACATCTACAAAAAAGGTATGAACACAAAAAAGTAACATTGGCCTTTTATTAGACAAACTATTTACCATGTATGGGCAATGACGGCATCTTTGAGGACCAATTTGACCATGTTAATGCAAGAATTAGGCTTGATGACATTGATTTTTGAAATCAGTGCCCTTGAATTAGTAAAAGTAGCTATGTTGCCAAAAATCAGAAAGAAATGCCCGTATGTCTCACATTTTTTAATTTTTCCCCGACTATAATGATGACAATAGTTTTCTGAAGTGTACGCTCATGTACGGCAGGCACTCTGCTCTCAACTGTGGAGGAAGACAAAGCCACAGCATCTAACAGTGAAGCAACAACTAACGCTTTCACACCATGAGAAGTGCCTGAAGGTGATGAAGTGACAAAAGCACGTCACGGGTGATGACATTGACGTGTTGGGCTGGTGGCGTGATCTGTGCTCTGCATGTCGACAAGCAGAGAGCGAGTGTTCAGCCCAACGTGACACAAGATAGAACAAAGGAGGACGCTTCAGTAGCAAAGTCATTTAAAAGTGAATCTGTGCTTAACTTGAGTACAATTTGTTATGAGAACTTTTTTCTTTATTCTCCACTACATTGCTATAAAGTCTCCAAAGTAAAAAGTAAAAAGATTGTCCATTTACAAGCCTTATAAAGGAGTGTTTCCCAACCAGGGTTACAAGGATCCCTGGGTGTACTTGAACACTTAGGAGGAGGTACTTGAAAAGACAGCAGATGCAAAAAGAAGGTAAAGCTGAGTAGGATTTCAATATTACTTTCAAAGAAAAGTTACTTTTTATGATGTTTTTCAGTAAAATGTTTGACTGAGAGTATTTTAGCTACATTTTGATCGTAAACACTCTAATAAACTGAATAATCTATGTTTAGTTGCTCACTTTGTTAACATTTTACAGGATCCTCGAGTTATGGGGTACTAAATTTATATCTCAAGGGGTACGTGGTACTAAAAAGGGTAAGAACCACTGTTATATATAACACTCCAGGACAGTAGGTGGTGCTGTGCAGGTGTGTTGTCAATGCCACTGGTTCACCACAAGGAAGAAGCTTTGTCCCCGTCAAGTTTTCATTCATACACATTCCTGAAGCTGCAAAGTTATGATTCAAAACATGTCATTGAATACTTAGGACATTCAAGTCAAAATCTGACTAACAATTAATAAATTGTTAATCAAAGATATTTAATAAAACTCTAGATCGGACACGACACGATGGCAGTGTGTTAACATGGCAAACGTGGCAAGACTAACCCCTAAAGCAACCGATGCAAAACCAAGAGCAACATTTTCATTGATTCAACGGAATGTGAGTTACGCTCATTGTTTGCGATTGGTTTATTACTTCTAAGTCGAGGTATCTCAGTCAGGATAAGACATTATCATTGTTTAGCCGTATTAGCATTGTTTCTCCATTGATTGCCAGGGTTCGTGATTAGCATTCAATGAGTCACTGTCCCATAAATATTGATCATGTAGTGTTAAAAAGTAAGAAATGCTGTTTTAAAGTAGTTAGTCGTTATTTGAAGTGTTTGGCAGAGGGAAATCCATGATCAAATGGATCAAATCAAATTATTAGAGTAATTAAATAACTAAAACTAGATAAAACAGTATCAAGGAAATATGTGGTGTTTCCCATTTGATTACATTGCACTGGGTTAGAAGGGCCAGTAATATTTGACCTGTTGTGTCTGTACTTTTACTCAAGTAATAAATGAAGTACTTTACATGACCACAGATGAGAATAGTTTGACCAGTAAATCGAGAGCTGTCCTTTTTGTTAGTCACATTAGCTGTTAGTTTTTAATGTCTACTGTAGATAATGTGAAAGCAGACTGGGAGGTACTGTTTACATAATAATAATAATGAGTGATGTTTGTGTTGATAATTTGTTGTGATTCTGTTGTCGGCCATTACAGATAAGGCCTTGTGTAATTAAAGTTCTCATTTTGCTTTCTGTCTCTAATCTGAAGGACATCTGCCCCTTACTTCTTGCGTTCCAAATGCGTACGCACGGAAGTAGCCTATTAGACATTGCTTTTGATATTTCAATCAGATTTTCTAGAAACTAGAGATGTCTTTAAGTCTGACGGTTCACATATCTAATTAAAAATGTATTGACTATAGCCCTCATGACAGCACCAGGGCATTCATTTGTGTCAACGGTTTTGGCAAAAAATGTGTGTATCTTGCTAATTAGCCGCTCATTTCCAGGTCAGTGATGTGCTGCGGCGTCCATTATTAGTCCTCCTGTTCCTCATAATGAGCCTCAGTGTCACATTAATCACATTGGTATTCACACAAGCTTTCATCTGCCGCTCCTTTCTCCGGCTCTGACCAGTGTGAGGCCGGAGCAGCAGTAGACGTCAAAAGAGTGGATGCATGTGCAAGGGCTGTCATCGTTTCAAGGTTAATGGAGAGTTCTGCTGAAGGAGTTAGGTGAATGTTAATAATGTGACCGTTCAGAAGCGTTATTTCTCACAGACAAACGCAATGCATCTGCAGGTACTGGAGAATGCCACGCTTTTTGACCCCAGATCAGATAACAACTTTGCATTTTCAAAAAGAAAGATTGTGCCAGAATTCATCACCTGTACAGCGACACGACTGGGACAGATCTTTCTTGTCGTGAGGCAGTGGGATTAACAGTGCCTGCACAGCGTCACATAGTGGTCTGCAGTGTACAGCCGAAGGCTTTAAGGCGAGACACTACGGGTGACAAGGGAAGACAATCTTATTTGTATAGCGCTTTTCATATGACACAAGTCACACCCAAAGCGCTTCACACATGAAAGGGAGGGGGGTTCATTCACTCCATGCTGATGGTGGTAAGCTATATTTGTAGCCACAGTTTCCCCTGGGGTAGCCTGACAGAAGCGAGGCTGTACACATCTGCGCCAACGGTCCCTCCGACCACCACCAACCACTCACACATAGGCATTGGGTGAAGTGTCTTGCCCAAGGACACAACGACAGTCTGCATCTGCAGGAGCCGGGATTCGAACCCCTTACCTTCCGATCATGAGACGACCCGCTCCACCATCTGCGCCACTGTCGCCCCTCAAATAAAATGTTGTGATATCAATTGTATGAATTGAATGTATTGCAAGTTTTCTGTATTTTTATGTTTTCAAATTACGTTATTGGCTCATTATATTTTGAAACTGGCAAAATCTATTCTTGCCAGTTTCAAATTCTCTATTGCACTGTTTAAGTCCTGCTCATGTAATCTGTGACATTATGGGTGGCACTTATCAATTAACTTACGTACTTGCCAGCTGTAGTAGAGCTATAGTAAGGATAATGCACGACGAGGTGCTTCCACGGCGTCCAGTTATTTCTGATAATGGACACCTCGGAGTGCATTATCCCGCTTATACCATGGTCCCGCGAACTGAAACTGTTCATTGGGCCCTGTTTGCTTATTTTTTTTAAGTCCTGGGCAGAAGTTATTTCACTTTTTAATCTGTTTTACCTGAAGCTAGTTCCAGCTCAATTGTTTATCGTTACTATGGAAACAGCTGCAGTGGAGTGATATACGTGACGTCACGACTTCCGGGTCCTTGCAGACCGGCAAATATGTGAGAAAAAAACATAAAAAACTCTTAAAAACAACCATCAATATTTCTGAAACTCAACAGAGTTACTGAAGCTACTTATTTCTCAGACCCATTAGCCAAAAATGCCGCACCTACTGCTAAAAAAGTATTATTTACTGAAGTCGGTACTTCTGGGTTTAGCTAACCCGGAATTACCGATTATTAAGTAAATATTACTTTTATAGCAGTAGGTACAACATTTTTGGCTAATGGGCTGATAAATAAGTATGTTCAGTAACTCTCTGAGTTTTAGAAATATTGATTGTGGTATTAAAGAGTTTTTTGTAGTTTCTCGCACATCTGCGGACCCGGAAGTAGAGCTGTGACGTCACCACTTAACAAACGTATAGAATGTGATTGAACTGTTACAGTAATTAACTCCTGTTTCCCCTACCTGCTAAAAACATGTACAATAGGATGAATGATGTGTGTGCGTGAATGAATGATGGTGGTCAGAGGGACCGTTGGCGCACATGTGTGCAGTCGCAACAGCGCTTCTGTCAGTCTCCCCCAGGGGAAACTGAAGCTACAAAGGTGTGGGGTGAATGTAAAATTGTCTCAAGTAAAGTGCTTTGTGACCACGTCTGTGAAAGGCGCTATATAAATAAAGCTCTTCTTCTTCTATTGGGTTTTGAATGATAATATGTCATGTATCATATGTCAACAGTAGTTGTTTATAAATGTCTTATTTAAATAAACTTGAATTGAATGTTAATACTAGGCATACATCGAGTGAAGTTGAATTAGGCTAACAAACATTTTTGAATACACAATTTAGTTTTGGTTGGTGAAATCAGTTGGTGGCTAATAACTTCACCCAGGGCAACTCCTGCCCTGGGGTGGACTCAGAGGCTCCAATCTGAGCAACACCACTCACTCACTCACTCACTCACTCACTCACTCACTCACTCATCACTCACTCACTCACTCACTCACTCACTCACTCACTCACTCACTCACTCACTCCATTCAAATACAGATAAGGCTCTTTGCCCAAGGCGCCGACTTTCCGATCATAGTCATGTCTTGCTTGCTGATGATCTTTACCTCAAAGGGGATTGGAACAAGACAGTCAAGAAACCCATATCTATTCGTTTTGCTTTAGTGGAGGGCTCTGTTATGAGGAGTCCTTTTGCCAGTCAGATTGTGTAGTGTCATAGTTGACCCATCAGTGTGGACTAAACACATTTTACAGCTCCTCGATATGCATTAAACGGGGCCGATCTAATCTCTCTAATGAGCAAAAGTATAATCTTATGAATAAAATCCATTACATAAACATGATGCCAATACCCAGTCTGTTGTGGAAACAGCAGAATGCGTTTCGTCAGCTCTTACCCTGAAGATATGGCAACTTTATGCTATTAATATTCATTGGAAAATAGTTGAGAATTAGGGCCAGAAAGATAAACCTTTTCCACACTGGCCTCTGCCCGCGGCCAAAGTGGCTCTGAACAAGAAAAAGAAGGAAATTGGACCGTAGTTGATTTTTCAGACTGCTAATGCGACAAACATCCAAAACGTGTTTACTCAAGTTGAAAATTGACTTGAAAGCATTTAGTGCGGTCTTGTCATGGTTCGAGCTCAGTGTAGAGAGAATGCAGACAGAATACAGACTGTTAAAGAGAGAGCTTTCCGTCGCCATATTGTTCTTTAGTCATGTCACGTTTCGCTTCTATCTTCAGAAGCGTTGTCTCTTTCTCTGCAGAGATTGACGTCTATTCAAATTTTGGCGACTCAGGACTGTTATAATCTCACCTACTTTACCGCTTAGGGCAAGGCAAGTTTATTTGTAGAGCACAATTCATACACAAGGCAATTCAAAGTGATTCACAGTTGCATAAAATTACAAGAAAACAGATCAAATCAATCAATAAAACATCAACATAAAAATGTATCAATTACAGTAAAAGGCAAGAGTGCAGATAAAATACTTTCAGTTTTCATATGCACGGGTAAAAAGAGCTGTTTTCAGCCTGGATTTGAACATTGTCAGAGTTGAGGCCTGTCTCACATCCTCATGAAGACTGTTCCAGATTTTAGCTGCATGAAACTGAAACGCAGCCTCACCGTGTTTATTATTGACTCTGGGAACCACCAGGAGACCCCTCCCTGAAGTTCTCAGGGCCCGAGATGGTTCATACGGCTCTAACATGTCAGAGATGGACTTTGGTGCTAAACCATGAAAACACTTGTACACAAGCAGAGCTGTTTTAAATTCTATTCTCTGAGTGACAGGAAGCCAGTGCAGAGACCGGAGCACTGGACTAATGTGGTCGTATTTCCTGGTTCTTGTCAGGACTCGAGCAGCAGCGTTCTGGATGTTCTGCAGCTCTAACAGCTCGTTTAGAAAGGCCAGTGAGCAGCCGTTACAGTAGTCTAACCTGCTGGAGACAAATGCATGGATGAGTCTCTCTAAGTCTGGTTTTGACACTATTCCTCTGATCTTAGCAATGTTCTTCAGATGGTAAAAAGCTGATGATGTTATTGCTTTGATGTGGCTGTTTAAGTTCAGGTCTGAGTCCATGATTACTCCTAGATTTCTAACCTGATTTTTGGTTTCAGAGCGAGAGACTCAAGGTGACTGATAACACTTTGTCTTTGTGTCTGTGGGCCAAAGACAATGATCTCAGTTTTGTCTGAGTTTAGTTGGAGAAAGTTGTTTTGCATCCACAAACTGATCTGTTCGATGCAGTGACAGAGTGTATCTACAGGCCCATGTTCACCTGCCGTCAGTGACACGTAGATCTGAGTGTCATCTGCGTAGTTGTGGTACGACACATTGTTACTGTTTATTAGCTGACCCAATGGAAGCATGTACAAGTTGAATAAGAGGGGTCCCAAGATTGACCCTGGGGGACTCCACAGGTCATGGCAATATTGTCTGAGACACAGTTGCCAATTTCGACAAAGTACGTCCTATCCTCGAGATACAGTAGGACTTGAACCAGTTTAGAGCATCCGACCCAGACGAGGGAACGTTGCAAGTGTGGTTTTCTGGCCAGAGACACCAGGGGGAGATGAAAGACCCTCCAATCATCCCATTAACACTTGTATTACCCCAGAGGGACTACGGAAAGGATTTATTAAGGTAAACAAGTTATTCTTTAAGATGTACTGCTGTCTGCTGCTTTCCCTGCGATGTTGGTACATTACTTTGTGCAGAGATAGCTTAGTTCCCCAATGTACTGCTCACTACACTCTTCCTTTCACTGAATAGAATACACTACATTAACTGTTTGTGACTATGGATCCTGATGGGGCTATGGGTGCCAACTCTTATGATTCACCAACAATACTCTTTATGAGCGTAATCGTTCACAAACCACCCAGCGCCACTGAAATTTGGAGCTGTGTGCAAAATAGAGCAAGGAACGCTTCATAGTGAAGGCGATACGAGAGCCGACATGACCATGAGAGAGATCAATGAATTTAAAATGGAGTAGCCTTAATATTAACAGTGCGTCGGCTCTAGTGTACAATATCCAGTGTACGATAAAGTAAAAAAGACAGTTGATGGACAGTTCTTATCGGGTGAAGCCGTGACCTCCATTAGCCGTGGTTCATTCTGTCGGTCCCCGTGTTTTGAAGCTGACGGACATTTCTATCTTTCCGTCGTTCTGTCGTGTAATGTAGCAGAGTTCAAGTATGGATTTCACTCCTAAGATTCTAATTCTGTATTCGACGTCTGGATGCAAATGGTTCATAACGAGCATTTTTAAAGAAGAAAATGTGACTGAAAACAACGACTGCAGCACACAGGTGAATAAATCATCATTACTTTTTAATAGAAACGTAAACGGCAGGACCTCTGACAGCGACACTGACAGCTGCATGTCGGTGCATGAGCTATTATCAGCGTGTAAATGTAAACCGACAGTTATGGTGACGGATCGGCCTGAGCGTTTCCAGGAGGTTATTAGGACTGGGCTCAGCTCCCATTTGCTGGTGTCTGGACTATTTTTACCCGGTCTGTCAAGTTGGAGGGCACTGACAAACAGACCCCTGGAACGGCCAGGGTCTAGGTGGGTGTACGGATTTAGGATCTCTGCTGTGGGCGAGATACAGTGCCGAGAAAAATTACACTGTCCGGAATTTCTCACATTTCTGCCTAAATTGGTCACTAAATGTGGTCAGATCTTAATTAAAATCACAGGAATCATTAAACAGTGTCTGTCTGACCATTGACATGGTCATTACTATTGCCACACACAAGAACCAAAGAGAATTTGGGCCAATGGGGTGAATGGACCTGGTGGTTAGAGGGGCCCACTCCCAATGGGCCGATTGACCCCTGTCTTTTAATGCACCACACAGAAAGGGCTACATACAGACAACTTTATAGGGTAGCCGGGGGGACTAGTCGGATGGGGGCTCCCCCCCGTCCCTCAACTGGTCCACACCCTGGCTTTTTAATGCACTACATAGAATAGGGAACATAGACCAACCATGAAATAATGCTTACTCAATACAGTGTTGGGAACGTTACTTTAAAAAAGTAATTAGTTATAGTTACTCACTACTTGTTCCAAAAAGTAACTGAGTTAGTAACTGAATTACTCTATAATGAAAGTAATTTGTTACCAGGAAAGTAACTATTTGCGTTACTGTTTAAATTTTTTTGGCTAAATATCAAAGAATTTAGATTTTTTTTTTTTCAGTTTTCAAAAGTCAGTTGAAATGAGTAGAACAGATGTGATTGTATTTATGTCCTATCATGTCAAAGATGTTCATAGTAACTGAATGACCTGAATGGGGGTAGAGTGGGGGAGGCCCTCTGACTGAACGGTATTCAAAGAGAATGAGGAGGAACAGGAGTAAAAGAAACATTTGCCAACGATCAGGGCAGACTTTACGCACAGGCATTGTGCAAGTCTCTCCGTTCATTCATCAGGCAAAACGGAAAACAATCATCAGCAAATATAAGGTTAAATGCCCTAACAGAACGTTAGCGGGCTGCTGTCTCTGGAGCGGACAGAGGAAGAAGAAAAGGCGCTGAGAGAGGGAGGGGGAAAGACGCGTCTCCACCGATTCTGCGTCTTGGGTTAAAAATAAGTTCCAACACTATTGATCAATGATCACCAACTCGATTCTCCCCCGCGGCCGCAACGCGAGTCGGGGACACGCGTAGTTTTTGGAGCAGAGAGCACGATGCAACAGTACTCCGTGAGACTCCGCCCACCCTCTCCCTGCTCCTGCTGCATGAGCTGACACCGCGGCGCTCATTCAGTCGAATTGTAACGTGCCACTTTGTTTACCCAGTAACGATAACGGCGTTGTAACGACGGGGAGAGTAATGAATTAGATTACTCCGTTACTGAAAAATAAGTTTTGTTGTTGTTGTTGTTTGTTTGTTTGTTTTGTTTTTGTTTTTATTTCTTGTTGCTTTCTTGTTGACATTTACCATCTTTATGACTATATTTGAGCAGTGTTTGGAATAACGCCGTTTAAAAGAACGGCGTTAGGTAACGGCGTTATTCCAAACACTGCTCAAATATAGTCATAAAGATGGTAAATGTCAACAAGAAAGCAACAAGAAATAAAAACAAAACAAACAAACAACAACAACAAAACTTTCATAGTAACTAAATCTACTGGCTTAATGGTTAATCAGGTATAGGAAAAAAAAAATTCAATTGTTATAAAGTGTAACATACTGCGAATGTTGCCTTAATATACTGCATTGTTGCATCTGTTAATATGTAACCAACTTAATTGTTAATCGTTTTGTAAGATAATAAGAACTAAACAGTGTTATTGTAGCAACCACATTATTATGTAAGTATATGAACAGGGAGGGAGTCAATAAGCTTGTCTTCTTCCCACTCCTTTTCGAGCTAGAGTGTTGATTATTATTTTCTCTTTTATTGTATTTTCTTTTGGCTTTTTTGCCTGTGTTGTGTGTAGCTCAAAATAAAAAATCAATCAATCAAAATCAGAAATGATTGGTATTATACAACATAAGGAAATACTCCATGTTACGAATCACCACACAGAGACTCGCACCATATTGATGCATACTGATAACCTGAATGGTACAATGCTTTCCTTTATGTAATATACAATGTACGGTAAAATGTCAATGATGCCACTCAATATGATCTTGTTGTATTGCTGAAAGAAGAACTGAATGTAATTCATAGGCAAGTGCACGCATGTTACTGTGTGTATACTTGCGTATGGAAACAAAATAATTCTGTATCGTCTTGCTGTTGAAGAAAAAACAAAAAACAAAAAAAAGCCTAAAAGTTACCACTGAATATGTATAGCACGAGGGTGATTATTAATTATTAATGATGGGTAGGCGCACATAAGCTCGGCTTCAGCCTACTCCTTTTGAGATTTTCTGTGATTAAATGTTTAATTACTGTGAAAATATGAATGTAAACAGCTCAAATAAACAGCTCAATCAATCAATCAATCAATCAATCAATACCACCCAAACATTTACATTTCATCATATTTTTATTGGCCGTAACATGTAAACATTCACAGGACAGGGAGGAAAAAGTAAGTGAACCCAGGAATCTCGCTGAACTGCAGCAGGGAAAATCATAATGTGGGGCTGTTTTGTTGCCTCAGGGCCTGGACAACGTGCTTTCATCAATAGAAAAAATCATTCACAAGTTTATGAAGATATTTGGCAGAAAGACCTAAGACATTCACAACATGCACGGATTAATTAAGTGAACCCTTGTATTAAATAGCTGGCTGACCCTTCTTTTGTAGAAATAACTGCTTTCCTGTAGTTCCAGATCAGACGCTCAAATGATCAGGATGAATCTTGGACCATTCCTCTTTACAAAACTGCTGCAGTTCAGCAAGATTCCTGGGTTCACTTACTTTTCCTCCCTGTCCTGTGAATGTTTACATGTTACGGCCAATAAAAACATGATAAAATGTAAATGTGTGGGTGGTATTAGTTTAAGCAGACACTGTTTAATCATTCTTATGATTCTGATGAAGATCAGACCACATTTTATGACCAATTTAGGCAGAAATGCAAGAAATTCCAAAGCGTTCACATACATTTTCATCCCACTGTATATATGTGAAAATGACATTTTGAGCAAAATGAGTTGTAGCATCGTCGTCTTGGAGCAAAACATAAATTAATAAATGGTTTGTGGCTTGTTTTACATAGAACTGTTATAACCTCCCAAATGTCTAAAATGAATTTGGCTGAAATAATAAATTTCCACAAAAATATTCAAACTTACTAATGTGTGACTGGGTTGGTTTTGACTCTTTGTTGTGTTTTAACTATGTCGTGTGTTGCAGAAGGACTCGCAGTATAAATATTGCTTGATAATGATCGTTTAGGTTATTCTACACTCCAACGAAGATTGATATCATCCAGGTAGACACAACAATTAAAGTTAAAACATTTCAACTGGACCTTTTCATATATTATTCTACAGCATTTCAAAACAAACATATTATTTACATCAAACATGCACCGTGAACCGAGGCGTGAGATAACTGAACCGTAACACCCTAAAATGACTTCCACAGCCACAATGGCCCTATTTATCCACAAACATGAAAACGTTTATTTTCTACAATGTGTTAAGATCTTAACCTCCACCTTAACATGTTGTCCAGTTCGGCATTACCCAAATGTAAAAGCTTCTTGGACAAAAAGTCGAAAAAGTGACAAAAAAAATAACAAAAGAGCAACAAAAATGTGCCGATAATGCAACAAAAAAGTGACAATAAAAGCGATGAAAAAGTGACAAAAATATAACAAAAAGTGACAAAAAGCAACGAAAAAGTGACAAAATACAACAAAAAAGTGACAAAAATACAACAAAAAAGTGACAAAAATACAACAAAAAAGTGACAAAAATACAACAAAAAAGTGACAAAATGCAACAAAAAAGTGACAAAAATACAACAAAAAAGTGACAAAAATGCAACAAAAAAGTGACAAAAATAACAAAAAGTGACAAAAATGCAACAAAAGTGACAAAATACAACAAAAAGTGACAGTGAAAGCGATGTAAAAGATAAACGATAACACGGCCACAACACAAGGAAATTGATCTGTTTTGCTCAGTTTTGTAGGTCTTAGCTTTCAAATGAGGCGTTACCCTGGCCTATCGGCTGTAAGGTCCGGTTGAGAAACTTTCAGATTTGGGTAATGCTGAATTTGAGAAAAGGTGGGGATTAAGAGGTTTATAAAACCCTATTGTCCATGCACTATAATGAAAGTTCCTGCACCTCAGTCCGTTGGTCGAGTTGCTGATTAGCCCTGTGTGGGGGAGTGTCGAGATTATGCATGTGATAAATCCCCTGCTTTATTAGTGATTCTTATGCGTGTGGGCTACGAGTGCCCTTTTGACATTTAGTGAAAATCATGTATCTGTGAGAATATTGGAGCAGTATATCCCCTCCCACCAGGGTCACAGCAAAGACACACGAACTACACAAAAACGTAATATTATAGACAGTGTTGACTTATTAGCATCCGCCCCCCACAGCGTGAACGTACAGTAATGTTTGAGACCTCCTCTGCCCTCCTGTGGGAGTTATAGATTTTGAGATAAAGTTCTGGAGGATAATATTGATCGTGATATAAGTGAGTGAACAGAGCGGGGAGTTGCAGCAGCAGTGCAGTGTGTTCGGTCGCAGAAGTCAATAGGGACTATATTTACACCAAATGTATTTTCTTTACTTAGTACAAATGTGGTTGCGTAGTTTATTCAATCATTGCATTGTTTGGTCGCATTTGCTTTCATTGAACAACACATTGGCTGAAAGATAAGAGGCGTAAGGCTATAGGACACACAAGAGAACAAGGTTTGTTGTTTCGTTTCCCCCCAGGCTGTTATATTGAAACAAAAGCAAAAGGCCATAGACTGAGTACAGTACAAGCCTCGTTCAAACAGGTGCAAAGTGGTCAGACAAAGATGGATGGAAAAGTACAAAGCTACTCATAGAAATTGAGCCATTTCAGAGCCACTCTTTTATAATAATACAGTAATAACTAGCCCTGATGGCGCTCGGGCCTAATAATAGTGCATTAGTCTTATATAGCGCATTACCAGACGCTCAAAGACGCTTTAGTATACATTTTCCTTAGACTAACATTAGCTGAAAACAGTGTAAAAAGTGGAGAAAAAAAGCCGTGGAACAACTCTGTTAGCTGCCCAGGCACAAGTAGTGTCCAAGTGTTTTAATGTGAACAATAACTCCAGTATAAAGATAAAGATGACGAGTGTGTCTTTGAGTCAATTGTTATTCACAGACGTTTTATAGTTAATGTTATAATAACTCCAGCATTTTACATTTTTAAAAACTCCATTAGCAAAACTGCGTACGGGAAGTCTGTGTAAGTTCTCAGTCGTACAGGAGTTGTCTATCTTCAATGAAGGTACTCATCTTCTGTACTGAGTAGTTGAAGTCTCCAAACGTTTCGCCTCTCACCCAAAAGGCTTCGTCAGTGGACAAAGTCCCGCTCAGCCCGCAGCTTAGATAAAGACCATGGGGAGGAGTTGGGGTTGGCCCGGCTCCTCCCTCTAATCACAGCTAATCTCAACTGTGGGTAAAAAACCTTTGAAGTAGAGCGTCTCTAACGACCTGCTAAACCCCAGTATCGGTGAGTCCTGTCCTATTCATTGATGATCACTGCTCATTATCTGTCCTATTCATGGCTGATCACTGCTAATTACCTGCCTATTGTTCTTTTGTTAGCTGAGGTACCGTCTCCTTGGACTGGGCGTGCCCTGTCGGTTTTCCCCGAAGGAGATTGGAGTAAAGCGAAGAAAGATTAGATCTGAGCCCACCATTCCGGTTCATGGAGGGATTTCTTTCGTGACAAAAATGGCTTCTTTTATTCCTCTTTCAAACCAACGTTCTTCTTTAGCTAAAATGTTTGACCTCCCCGTCCTCAAAGGAGTGGTTGGAGGCTTTGAGGTGGAGGTGCACAGCCGACTGAGGGCCGCTTGTGCTTTCTCTTCGGTGTTGATAAAGTCTCTTCTGTAAAACTTGTTTCGTTCCAATATAATGTTCTTTGCATTCTTCTTCTTTGCATCGGATAGAATAAACCAAATTGCTTTGTTTGTGGCTCGGAGTTTTGTCTTTGGGATGAACTAATTTTTGTTTCAGTGTGTTCACCGGTTTGTGGTACACTGGGATCCTGTGCTGCCAAAAGATTCTCTGACGTTTCTCTGAGACCCCGGCTACATACGGCACTGCAACTCCCTTTCTTCTGGGCTCTGTAGTCTGTCTGTCTTGTTCTTTGGGTCTTCTTGCCCTTTGTGCTTTAGTGAAAGACCAGTTAGGATAGCCACAGGCTGAGAGGGCTCTCTGGACATGTTGCTCCTCTTTGGTCTTTCCTTCTGCGTACGGGAAGACAATTTGACCACCGACATGTCCAGAACCAGTCTCTTAAAGGTGCCTGGACCTTTAAACATGGAGGACATGCCATTCTGAAACAAGTGCATGGTATCTTCAATGAAGATGGACAACTCCTGCATGACTGAGAGCTCACACAGACAAGTGCATGGTATGTTTTTGATGACGTAAGAACATTATAATAAAAAAAAAACCAGATGATTTAGCCTAATATGTATTTCATTTCATTGAGTGCTTGCCATAGCCCAGTTATTTAAGTCTATTCCTGCTCATTTTATTACTTTGTATAATGACGTTCACTTAGTTAAACCTCAGAAAATATCTTGAATAATTCAATTTTTAGTTACTTAGTCACTTGAATATTTTTGCCACTCGGTGCCTCCATATTCATTGCTGCTCTTTTCTACTTTGCTGTTGCAACAACGCAGTATATTTTGTGTGACAAATAAAGATATTCCCATCTCATCCGTACTCGCAGACACTCTACGGCACATACAACACGAACTGTACACATTTCTATCTGGAAAGTGTGTGTTGTTTTGTTTGTGTGTGTGTGTGTGTGTGTGTGTGTGTGTGTGTGTGTGTGTGTGTGTGTGTGTGTGTGTGTGTGTGAAGTGTAGCCTAATGGACATGTTCACAAGAGCTCTCCAAAAGCAGCTAAAAACGCAGAGTGGCCTTTTAGAAATAACAGATGTCCAATTAACAGAGATTAGAGTGGGATGTTCAACATCATTCATACTAAAATGTGCTGCGGCGCTGGTGCCACGGCGTTCAAAAGCCTGAGTGAATTAATTTGCACAAGGTGATTCAGTGCTCACCAGAAAGTGTCCATTTGAATCGCAGCATATTGTCATTGAAGTAGTGCATAAGGAGAGTCCATAACTATGTTTCGTTGATGACAGTCGGGGTAACATTAATTGCAAATAAGTACGAAATGAGAAGATAAGGATGATTCAACATAGACCAGAGTGTTTATGACCTATTGATTAGGCAGTATTATTATTATTTTGTTGATTAACTGACATACTACAAACTTACTGAAACAACATGAACCGCTAGGAGCTCACTGTGAACAATAGTTACGATATACATTTGTCATGATCCGATACGTATCACGATACTCAGGGCCCGATCCGATACGTATTGTGAAACAGTAAGAAATTATGCTAAGTCTCCAGCACTCTGAGGGGAACAAACTGGAGTACCGTGAGCGCAACCACCTGTGCTTGAACACCAGTAAGACGAAGGAGATGGTGATCGACTTCAGGAGGAAGCCATTACCGCACACACCGCTGAACATCCAGGGGGAGGACATTGAGGTGGTGGACAGTTTCAAGTACCTGGGTGTTCACCTCAACAATAACTGGACTGGTCCCTCAACACCAACGCCCTGTACAAGAAGGGCCAAAGTCGCCTCCACCTTCTGAGGAGACTGAGGTCCTTTGGAGTGAGCTCTGCTCAAGACTTTTTATGACTCTCTAGTATCCACTACGCTGCCGTGTGCTGGGCCCCGGGCAGCACAGAGCGGGACAAGAACAGACTGAACAAGCTGGTCAGGAGGGCCAGCTCCGTCCTGGGCTGGCCCCTGGACTCTGTGGAGGAGGTGAGGGACAGGAGGGTATTAGCCAAGCTCACCTCCATCATGGACAACACCTCCCACCCACTGCACGAGACTGTAGAGAAGCTGAGCAGCTCTTTTAGTGGCAGAAAAGTTATTTTTATTTGAATTTTTAAGCTACTGACAGGAAGTGACATAGTTAAAGGTAAAGTTCCATAACAGTCACTCATTTCCCATTGATATAACAAGGTTGGCACGGCAACAGTTTAAAATTGTTTGCCTTCATCTATGTCACTTCCTGCCAGTGTCCAATAAGGAAGTGAAACTATAAACATCACAAAAATGGTAAAAAAAAAAAAAAAGCTGGGTACTTTTTTAGCAACATCTAGATATATTTGTGTTAACTACGTTTTAGCAAAAAATGTATCTAATGTGTCAAATGCACTTTAAAGATTGAAAAATGCATTGACACAAAATGTAGGCCTAACAAAGTGCTGCGAAACTGTTACTGGAAAACAAAGGAGTGCATGATGAATAGTTTTGAAATATTGCGTGATTCACTCCAAAATGGTGTCATTTGTTCGTGGCACCCATAACCCAAATGAAAAGGCAGCGTTCGATCCTAATGTATGCGGACAGCTCACAAGTCGGCTAACTTTTCAAACTTTTCAGCGTCTGTTAGCCTGCGTAATGTGTTTTCCCTATAGCCGTTAGCATTAGCCATCAAACATCCCAAAATATGAATGATCCAGATGTTTTTAGCTGTTGTGAACCCGTCGACCACATTTAGATGATGTCAAAGCCTAGTTAGAAATCATTAATGTACAGAACCTTTCAAATTTACTTTCTGAGTTAAATGCTTAATCATGTTCAGTTAGGTTTCTGCTCTTTGTGGGGTCGGAAACACATCCAAAATAATATATTAATGATCAATAGACTACAGAAAATAACTGGCATGATACAGGCTTTCATTTGCTAACAGATGTACGCACTTGAAGGAACAGGCTCAGCTAGCTCACGGCATTTCTATTGTGACACTGGTTAGGAGCGACTTGGACACTATAAGAGTTTCACTCAAGTCAAATTCCAACCAAAAAAAATCCCTTACAGGAGGAGCCAGACCCGGATCACGCTTCCCCAAACTCGGTGAGAGGCAAATCTTAGTCTAAACGTCGCCATAATCGTTGCAGCGTGTACCAGGATCTTGCTTGATATTGTCAAACGTGAAGACAAAAACAGCACAGTCGGTTATTCATTTCCCCACTCCAACAATCCTTGTCCAAGTCTTCAGATACCTCCAATTTTAGCAGGGATTACTTAGTCTTTCTGTTGAAGTACACTTCGCCGCACTCCTTCTCGCAGAGCTGACAGAGTGAAGTGAGCTCAAGGAGTGGGCCGGGAAATGCTCAGCCCGCTGACATTTGGTAATATAAAGAGTGTCATTTTCAACACTTGCGTCTCAAGTCAAAGAACAACTCTCGGCGGCGCACGTTCTTTAAGATTAAACAGGTCGCCTTGCGTGGCTTTGGTCCCCTGTGGTCCAATGTGGCCTCCGTTTATCCAGTCTAATATCCAGCCATTGGAAGGCCACAGACCATTAGCTGACAAAACTCTTTATAAGTGAGTCGAGACAATAGCATTAGGGGAACACTTACACACTCGAGGGAAAGGCCCAATACTGGTGAAGGCTTGTTAAAGTGCTTGGTTTTGTGTTTTTAGCTTGTTATAATGGTAAAACTCTCAATGTGATCATGTTAAATTATGAGGCAAATTGGGCCCTTTGACGAAGACTGATGTTGGGCAGTCCGGTTTAATTTTTCTGGCCTGGTTCGAAACAATTAAGGTTTCTCCTGGGTGAGCCGTTGGCCACCGTACAGCGTACCGACTTGCTCTGGGTGCCTGTTTGACTGGAAGTCCCCCAAAAGACAGAAGATGGAGAGGGAAGTGTGGCCCAAACTATATTGAATGGATAGATAATGACTTTTTATACTATTTCACTTCTCACTAACTCACTTCTGTACACACTCTCAGGGACTGAAGAAGAGGACTTAGCAGAGGAGGCCAGTGTGTCACAGCCAAGGGGGAAAAAATGCCTTTCATTACTTTAACAGCATCTCTGTCTTAACTATGCACCGATCCAATACTAGTATCAGATATCGATACTGGAAAAATACGATATCGAAACTGGCGCAGTCGGTAGAGCGGGTAGACGCTGCAATAAATTGCAATTTGCTTAATCCAGAGTGCCTCGGCTCCCTCTCTTCCTCCTCTAAAGTTACCTGGCCCACGGGTCTGAAGAGCACCCGGTCTGTAAGTTTACTTGCTACTTCACTAGCAATCACTCTGCTACTGTGACGACCCAGTGAGCACTCTACTAACTGGCGTCCATTATTTCCCCATAACCACACAGTTAGCCCGGCAACAGCTAAATCACGTTCTATAGACCCTTTAATTGTTTGTAAACATTCCGGGCTTAGCTGGAGGCAGGAAGCTAGATTCCTATCTATTTCCATTGTAGCTGTTGTCATAGTAACGATAAACAAATGTCTAACTGTTTTGGAAATAGCAGATAAATCTTATTTTATCTTCTCAAATGTCATTCCTCTTGTTCTGGCTCCTTAAGCCACAACAGGAGCACATTGTACAGTTGTAGTTTTACACTTAAAATCGCTAGTTTTAGTTTAATCTTATTTCTCTTGATCACTTCCTGCCTCCAGTTGACGTCACTGATGATGTCAGCAGTTAAAGGGTCTATTCACCTTATTCCAGAAGTTCACGTGGGCGACGCTATGAATTGTACCCGCCCCTGCTCTCCTATCAGTTAACATGGGACTGGAGAAGTCCAGATTAAATCAGTTACTACATTAATACAAAGGCGATTTTAGCCGCGCAGAGAAACGGTGCAGTGTTGACTTGTTGGTGCAAATGAAC
Organism: Neogobius melanostomus; assembly: GCA_007210695.1. Lineage (NCBI taxonomy): Eukaryota > Metazoa > Chordata > Actinopteri > Gobiiformes > Gobiidae > Neogobius > Neogobius melanostomus. Next base: position 2,187,136 of record VHKM01000376.1, read on the forward strand.
ATTTTACACAAATCAATTTACTAAACATCAGATTTTAGCGGCGAACATTTTCCCTCGTTCTCCGCTTAATAACGGGCTTTGCGCTCGACCAGAAGGATCAATACAATGATGTGCTGATCTGTGGCAAAAATAGACAAAAGTGGGCGGGGCAGAATAAGGTGAATATCACTCCACTGCAGCTGTTTCCATAGCAACGATAAACAATTGAGCTACTGTTGTTGATATTAATGCGTATTTGGCCTTTCAGTGACCCAGCGGATGCTTGGGTGGTTAACATAGCGCCTTTACTTACCATTACCAGCCTGTAGGACGCTACAGGATCAATAGCTTTTTAGGTTTTCACTGCTGATTGAACCGTATCCACGGTTACATATACATTCCATTACTAGAAACCCTAAAAACCTGAGATAAAATTGATCCTGAAGCATCATAGGAGCCACCGGGATGGAAACTAAAGGCGCTTGTAATCACCCACACAGCCGCTGGGTCACTGAAAGGTCAGTTACGCACTAATTTGAACTTTTCTTGTGTGTATAAAAGTAAAATAACTCCTGCCCAGGGCTTAACAAAGCAAACAGGCCCAAATGAACAGTTACAGTTTGTGGGGCCAAGGCATAAGCGGATTAAACAACTCGGAGCCTTGTCGTGGTGTTCTGGACTCCGCGTCGTGCATTAAGTAAGGATTAAACAACAAGGAGCTGTGCATTACACAGTTTTAATGCACGACACGGAGTCAAGAACACCACGAAGTAGAGGAAACAGCTGCATTGGATATACAGTAGAACGTAACTGTGCGGTTATGGGGAAATTATGCACGCCAATTAGCATTAAAATTCTCACTGGCCAAAGTATTAGTAAGGATTAAACAACGAGGAGCCGTGCATGACATAGCCATAGTATAGTGATATGATTAATATAACATCTCATTTGCAATAAAAAGATGTTATTGATCTCACACAAGAGAAACCAGGACCATTCACCTCTTTTACTCACAGCAGCCATTTTGAATAAAGTCTCTTGGTATTGGTTTGATATCGGCAGATACTCAAACCCAATATCGGTATCGAAAAGGAAACAGGATCGGTGCAGCTCTAGTCATGACACGCATACAAGAGTGTTGCTATATAGAAGTGGACTTGACAACCACATATGCCGACACCAACACCAGTCGAGCCCACTCTCTGTTGAGCTCCACAGTTGCAAATAAACAAACCTCCTCCCCAGTCGTCTCTCACATTTTAGGCTGAATATTATGTAACTGAACAACACACACTGCATAGCTGATATGTTGGTCCTTTGAATTACAAAGTCCGCGAAAGTGCGAGATGATTAAAAGTTGGTTTGTTCCGCGTCTGTCGCTGTAACTCTTTTTATTCCTCCCACTGTTCCCTGCTATTCTTGTGCTGTGTATAGTTACAGCTCGAGACGTCGACACATCCAAGAGTTCAGCTTAACAACCCTGTCCTGTCTGATGTCTCTCCTATTATTCTCCGATTTCTGTTTTTCCATAAGGCTTTCACCCAGTCACACAGAGATTACTGGGCTTTTTTCACCCCCTCTTCTTTGTCTTTGAATTGTACATGTCTGGCAGAGCTTTACTTGCATTGGCGTTCCAACGTGATAAAAGCAAAGAGAAAGAGACAGAACAAGAAAGGGCAATTTTCAAAACACTACGAGGCTGACTATCAAAGACATGCTTCACTGCAGAGCACAGCCTCTGGCATGTAACGTATACAGTATGTGCAGTATGGAGTTTTCCTGATGAAGGAACAAACCATGTGGCGATCTCTTGGGGCCGCAGCAAGTTCCAATCAAATAACAGACGTGTGAAAGAAACGGGCCTGAGCAGAAGCTACTGACTGTGACTGCTGTCAATGGGACAAGTGGTGCTGTAAACATTGGATGAATTTGGAAAAATGTATGTAGGGGAAAAAAGGTTTGTTTATCAACAGTTTGTTTGACTGACATGTCTCGAAGGACTGTGGAGACTTGTTAACCACTTAGCCACCTTAGGGTTAGGGTTAACAATTATTTACATCCAAATCTCAAAGTGTATTGACTGGAGAGATTACAGCCTATATGCCAGTATGATACCTCATTTGAAAGCCAAGACCTTTAGTTTCTAAAATATTTATGTGAGACCTGTGTGAGTGAAACACAACTTACATTACATTTGCCGTTCTTAACCCTAATCATATATTATTAGGGTTAACTAACCCTAACCCTATAGCCCCCTGATCAGGGGTGACGGCAGGTTAACTTTTTGTTCATCTTAATTTCTCACACTACCACTGTTTCCTCTAAGCTGCGCTCGTCTCCCGTGTTGTCTGCGCACAGAAAAATGTATGTAGCGCTCAAAATGAAATCTGATCTGAGAATAGCTGATAGATGTGCTTATTAAAGCAGAACTAAGTAAGTGCCACTGCAGCTGTTGTGGAATGTTGCGTTCATTTTACTCATTAATTGTCCATGAGAGTAAATACTATGTTGAGAAAAGACAAAGGGAGAGAGGGATATTGTACATTGTGCCGCAACCCAATAATAATGATAATAATAATGCATTGGTTTTATATAGCGCTTTCTGGACACTCAATTATGCTTTACATTGCATTATTTATTCACTCCATACTCTGTGGTGTGGTAAGCTACTATTGAAGCCACAGCTGCCCTGGAGTAGACTGACGGAAGAGAGGCAACCAGTCTGCGCCATCGGCCCCTCCAACTACCACCAACCACCACCACGGTCGCCCATCCAAGTACCAGCCAGGCCCTTCCTGCTTAGCTTCCAAGGTCTCACGGGATCGGGCATAGGTGGTATGGCCACACAATGGAGATATTTTCACCCCCCGCTCAGACTTGGTTGTAAGTACTAAGCTAAAGTGGCGCTAGCCCACAGTTAGCTTTGCTCATTAGCCTGTTAGCTTCTTCTGATCGTGATAAACCAAAAAACAACATTTAGCAAAATGTTCATCAACATAACGAAAGCTGTAGACAGAATACAATCAGGACTTACCTGCCATGTCATAAACCTGCAAGCCAAAGATGATTTTGTAAACAACTGAGAGCAGCGAGGGAGATGTTTTCCATTAGTGTGTATTGGGCTGCCGGGTCGGAGGCTGGGAAAGTTGCAAGCGTTTTCTGGCCAGAGTCACCGGGGGAGATGAAAGACCCCCCAATCATCCCATTAACACTTGTTAATTAGCCTCAGAACGACTACGAAATGGATTTTTTTCAGTGACAGGTACGGATTGGTAACATGAAATCTGTATTTTACAAAGCGCTGAAATCCACGGGAAAGATTCCGTGTAGACCGTTTAAAGTGTGCGATTTACACTCGGACACTGGAGCTGTCGGTGAAGGCATGAAAAGAGACTGAAAAGTGAATGTGCCCACAGCTCTGGCCAAGCAATGCGCTCTCGTCTTCATGCAAAACATCGTCCAAAAACAACTCCACGAAGCAGCACGCGGTGGTGTGCAGGTCCACTACACAGACATCAGTGGATTTGATCAACTGTGTCAGGGGTTGGAGATAGCAGACCGGGCCTTATTCATTCAGCAGGACTAAGTCTTGGCTTCTGTCCCCACACTGTACAGCCTAATTTAGCTTCAGCCGCTGAGTAAGATGAAAAATCATTAGGACTTAGGAAACTTTCTTGTTATTTCAATTATATTTACTACACAGTTTAGCTTATAATTTATTCAGTTGTCTGTGTTAAATCCAATATTGTAATAAATCAACAATAAATGAGAAAATGTAGCGCAATAACATTATTCTATTACTATTGTATGTATTTTTGCAGGGCTGCCACTATGAGATGGGCAAACCAGGCAATTGTATAGGGGCCCATGTTGTAGGGCCCAGAGGATTAAACTCCCTTTAAACGGGTGAGTTTGTAAATGAACAGTTGTTACAATCAATGTAATATAATAACTTTATTGTCCTTCATTTGCAGCGAGTGGAGCTTCCCGTGGATGGAGACCGTTAAAACTAGCATATAATTAATTAAAAACTGCTTGAGGTAAACAAGCAACAAATATTCATAACTGCTGTCCCGTTATACAACATGAGCAGCTGTGGAATGAGTTTATTGATACATGTATTACACCCTGTACACCATTCCTTATCACAGCCTTTGTTGGTTTAACACAGTGCAAAAACATGATGGAGTGGGCAGCCTGTAATTACCAGCTCCCCGGTACATACTAACACGCCCAGCGCCCGCTCAGAAAGGCGCCGGTGGAGTTCATTTGTCGTCACGCCGATTACTGTGGTTCATATTTCCAATTTCCCCCGGATTAATTATGGAGTATGTTTGCTAAATAAACAGCAGTAATGAGGGACTGCCCAGTGTCTGACAGGGAGCACGTGTATCAAAGTCAGTGAGGCCTACAGACTCAGGGGACAGATGAATGTTCGGAGACATGTGTTGTACATGCCGTGATGTGTTGTAATTGCTCAATAGACACAGTATTCCCATCCTAATCTCGGTGGTGGTAAACTGTTTCAGCCGCTGCTCTGGGGTTCTGAGCTGCCAATCCGTGCCACTTCATACACCAATAACACAGGAGAGGTGGGGAAGTCTTAGAGCCTTTTCACACCAACGCAATAATCTCGAGTCGGGAGTGGTCGAACAGGTTTTGGTCTGTGGATGTTTGGTGAAGCCAAATATTGCGTTTGTCAAATGGGCGTCTCCTTACTTGGAGCGCTGTGGTTGGCCGAGCGTTACTGGCTGGCCAGCAAAGCAACTGGATATTGGAAGTCTTTCTATTGTGTTTTTGAGTTATTGAATTCACTATTTGGCTTAGATAGATAGATAGATAGATAGATAGTGTCTGCGTATTCTTTACTATGGACAGAAGACGGAGGCTCGTTCTATTAAAATCAAAATCATTATTTTATTCCCTGAATTACAAACTAAACATAAGTTATGCGGAGCTCTACATCTTGGTTGTCCAGCGAGGAGGGAGAGAGACCGCACCTTTTACACGCGAGTAATTTATAGGAACAGGAAGTAGGCGTCTCCTTGTGGAACCAATCAGTGCTCTTGGAATGTTCTTGCCGGCACTTCCTCTGCAGAATCTGACTCCTCCTTTTAACACACTGCCCCCCAGTGGCTTCAACAGTAAGACAATATTGGGGCAGTAAAATGGAAACCCCAGTTTCAAATGAACCTTAAAGAGCAACTAAACACCAAATCAAGTTACTGATAAACTGTCTGGATGGGTGTCTCATAGTGTTGTCTACTGGTCCCTGACATTATTCTGACATTATAGCGCAACATGTGTCAAATCCTAACTTTGGCCTGAAAACAAATGGGTTGCGCCCCCTTTAGCCACACATCGTCACCAGGTGCTGCCCATTATCCTGCCCATTGTCCTGCCCTGTGGTAAATAACCAAGTCCCTCCCACGTAATCTGTCTGCTGTGATTGTGCCAATGCAAAGGCCCACACACTCATTCCCCGCATGTCACACCCAAACTTCAGAGACCGCCTCTTTTGCGGCAATTTTTGACTTTTGTTTGTGGGTGGGAAAGGCTTTGGCACGCCCGTTTAGGTACTCTTTAAAGCACCGATTACATCAACACAGTTTTATATATAATCACTAAAGCCTAGTATGATAAAAAATATGTATAGAAATATTTCCACAATAGATAGATAGACCCACTGCATCTTTAGCCTATAGGACAGGTTTGTAGACCGTGTGCTCAAGCGCTCTCTCAGGCAATATTTACCCGTCTCAACAGAGGCGTTTGTCTGCCTTAATAAGGCAGTTACTGCTGTTGATCTGGGACTATAGGACAATTGTCGGGACAGTCTGGGCTACAGTATTCAGGATCCGGGACAAAAGCCTTGAATATTTAGGGACGCATGGTCACCATAGTATCAGCGCATGTCTCCACATTATTACAAATCAGTGATCCATTGCTTTTGGAGAGAGGCAGGGCGTAAACAAGACAGGGTCAGCCCATTAGTCCGACGTCTCATTATTCCGAAAATGTCAGGTTCAGGAAAGAGTCCACTGACCTTAAAGCTAGGGCCAATGATTGTAAATGGCTCTTTAATCCACAACACAACTGGGTTAGTGTGAGGAGATTTGTGAAATTATCATATGTATTGCATTGGTATTGTTGCTAAATTAATTTGTGCTGGTTGAAATGAGTTGATATTGGAGGCCAAATGTCAAAGGTCTCCTGTTTGTTTTGGCTAAGGCATTGAAGCTTGACTTAAGGACATCTGGGTTTGTGGTAACATTATCAGTCACACCGCTTTTACGATCTCCAAAGCTTCCTGGACCAAGGTGAATTATTTGTAGTGCCCCAGGAAACAAGGGGGCAGGGGGTCTTGGGTTTACGACGGCAGGACGGAAAAGTACCAGCCGGGACGGAAAACAACAGCCTTTGTATTCTGTGTGTTTTTGAGCTGAGGCTGGCCCAGACCCCATCCACCTGGTATCGATAAGAGTAATAAACCTCAATGCTTGACCTTCGTTTGTTAAATCAGTTTATTTCTGGAGCAGAAAGTAACCGGGGCGTTTCTAAAGACTGCTGTGCAAAAATCCCTAACAGTTAGAGATGTCGGACTAATGGCACCTCTGCTCAATGGTACATTTTCGGAATAATGAGACGTTGGACTAATGGCATGGCACCAAACAAGACAACACTATCACATTTGGTCAACTCAATGGCCGAGGAGCGAGTAGGACCATGTAAAATGGATTTTAGCCAAACAAATAGCAAACAGAATAGCAACATTTACATGGAGATTAGCATTAACATGAGCGGGTATGTCTGAGGTGAGAATTGTCGGAACAGATCCAGGAAATGCAAACTAAACAACCGCCCCACTGTCAGCATGGCGCCTTTACTTTGATCACGGTGGTTCTACAAGGCTCCAGGTATTGTTTTGTATTGGTTTTCTTGTGAGAGGGTCGGTCTTTAGTGAAACCACAAGGTCAAATAAGCACAAATATCAACTTAATGAATCTTTAATGTTTTATCTTAATCATTATATTTAATTCTTACATTTATGACAGAATATTTTTATTTTTTTGTCCAAAGTAAAATGATACACTCACAAAAGGTAGTTAGATCAATTTAATATGGCTGCTATGTCGTGGTAACTTGGCTCATTAAATGTTAGCTTGTGTTGCTAACAGCCATGCCTAATCGCTGTGCCCCTCGCCGCTCGGATATCAGAAGAGTGTGTGCCCCCCGTGCATCTCTGCAGTTTTCTCTCCTTTCAAACAAATGGTGTTAAATGTTTTTGCAATGTTTCTTGCCCTGAGCGTCAAGTCTCTGGTGTAGACCTGTTCAGGAGCAGCTCTCTGATGTTGTTTTCTACGAATCGTCTTGAGGCAAAAAACAGCCACCCACACACACATACCACGCACACACACACGTATATGCACCGGGCAAACTCACAAAGCGCTTTGACCTCCACAAGGTATTTAGTCTTCCTGCTGCAGGTAACAGAGAAGCACTATAAATCTATCATTATTCATCACCTCTAGGGAGAGTGTTAAAGTCAAAAGCATTTCAAAAGCTTTTCAATGATAATAGCAAATAACCAGGTGAAAATATAGAAAGAATAGAGTTTTAAAGGCAGTTTATGGAGCATCCTCTCTTTGTGTTTAATAAAAGGTACCGTTATTATTATTAGAAATAAAATTAATCAATGAATCATAATTAACGACGCACATTTACTTTTCTTTTTTTCTTTCACCAGCAGTTCGAGCTCTTAGTGGTCAATAATGGGTTAAATGTGAAATGTCTTCAAATGTCTGTGCAGAAACTTAACCCTTTTGATGAGTGAAGAACGTGGAGGAGTTGCCTGGTAAGAGGAGCAAAAGTGTCGTCAAACTTCAGAAATATTGTTAAAAAACAAACAAGACAAAAATAATCTCAATATGATGTTGCTTATTGTTTGATTGATAAATGTAATTTGCTATAGAATAAAGTTATTTCATGAACGCCCCCTTCTGGAACTGCCACCTTAACGTGGTGGAGGGGTTTGAGCCCGAATGATCCTGGGAGCTCTGTTGTCGGGGGCTTCGTGCCCTGGTAGGGTCTCCCATGGCAAACAGGGTCTAAGGTGACGGGTCAGACAAAGAGCGGTTCAGAAGCCCCTTATGAGAGACCAACAGGCCGGTTAGAACCATGAGGCTGTCCTTCTGTGGGCCCACCACCTGCAGGAGAAGCCATAGGGGCTGGAGCAATGTGATTTGGGCAGCTCCAACAGCTGCCCCCACGACCCGGCAACGGACAAGTGGAAGAAAATGGATGGATGGATTTCATGAAAGGATGCAAGCACATGTACACTGTGTGTATGTGTAAATGCTGCTTACGGTTCATCATGTAGATTATCTGTGTTGCTTCGTAATTAGCATTACTCCCTTTTGGGAATGTATACAGTGCAGAGGCATACCTTAACCTCTTACTTAAGGTAAATGCCTCATGAGTGCATATAACCCATTTTTTGCTGCTGTTCTTTGTTGTTGTTTTGTTCCTTTGTACTATGTCCTTTTTTATTATTGTGAAATGAACATTTTTATTGCACTGAGTTGGGGGTGGGCGCTCATAAGCTTCTTGCTTCAGCCCACTCCTTTTGAGCAGAATGCTCAAATAAACAATTAAACTAATACTAAACTAAACTAACCCAACACGTGGGGCTCAGTCTGTTTTCTTATTGAGTACTCAGCTGAAAATACATAAACAAACATGTAAACAACTTTTACATAATTTTGTCCCCCTTGTGATTGTGAATAAATCAACATTACAATTGTTATCCATAAAATCATTTTGATTTAGACATGTTCATAACTCGAAACACAGATGGGTTATTTTTGGGGAAATATTCACTAAAAGTCTTAAATACCTCACCTTAATTTGAACATGCGTACATTTGGATTGTGGGACCCGAGGACTTGGAGTTGCAAAAAGTATCGACTGTGGCTCAGATCATGTGACAGGATGGCTGGAGGTTGGATCCTGTGGTTGGAAATATATAAATCAAGGACATGAGCACTAACGGAGGATTTGTACTTTGTGTGAGCTTCACACTTTTCTGTACAAACCATCCGTTCATGTCCAACCTAACGATTATTCATCTGTACTGGCAGAACTCCTTTGTAGAATCAGCCTACACCTGACATTTACTCGTGTAAATGTCAGATCGACATAATATCACAGTCATAATAACACGCATTATATCTGTGTCTACTCTGCTCCTCTATACTTGAACCATGTCTGATCAAACACAGCGAGATCAGTTCCTCCACCACAGTATAAACAGTAGTAAAAGTGTGTGAACGAAAGCTGACTTTTGGCCACCATAAGCCTGCGAGCTTTTCTTTATGATAGAATGAACGTTTGTTGGGCTATAATTATGTTTTGCAAAGTGTTCATTGGTTCAGAAATGCAAGTGAAGCAAAAATAAGTTGAAAAGGGATTAGGTAGCACCACATGCTATTTATGCTTTTTCAGCTATTTTGAAGTATATACTTTGCTTACGCAGTGAATTTGAAAAACAGTGGGTTTTATGGCACCTACTCTGATGATGGTTTTCACTGAAAGAATAGCAGAGCAAAACAATTTAAAGTGGAAATGCAAGGTCATAAGGCTAAATCACAACTACCCACATTTTAATAAAAAATGAAAGAATTTGTAGCCATTTTACTTATTTGTTCCTTTTCACAAAGAACACATGGGACACCAGCAGTTAGTCCTGGCAAAAATAATAACTAGGCCTATAACAGAAAATGTGGTCAATAACTTTACTTTTGAAATCTCTCCTCATTTTTAAGTTAAACAATCAAGTACCGCCCCCCTCGGTCCGTGTACCTTTCGTTCAATCAATTTTCAATTTGAAAACAACAATGAAATTACTCAGAAATGTGTGCTATAAGCATTTTTCATTTCATAAAATGAAACGAAATCACTCAAATTGTCACGTATTTTCATATTTCAATATGATACAAAAACGGAAAAATGAAAATTGAAATCACAACCTCAGAGCGTCATTATTTCGTTTTATCGATGTGCTTATAGCCGGCGATAGCCGGAAGTTCGGCTGTACGGTTCACATTAAGGTCCGACCTGAAACACAAATTTAGATAAAAACTAACGCGGAGATTGTATACATTGTTCAATTTTCATTTCTTTGTCCTGGGGTATTAGTACTCCTTTATAATAATTCCTCAGAGATGGGATTGGTTATGCACGGAGCTAATACAGCGCTATGCTAGGTGGCCAACGCGCCCGTAGCAGGCCGCAGATGGCACTACCTGGAGTGCGTAACTCGTGCGCTTCCCCGAGCTCCTTTCTCCTCCTCTAAACAATGCACGAGTCTTCTGTCCACCTAGATGCGGACTCTACATTTGTGTAGAATCTGACATTCTGTGAGATTGGACCGAACGCTTTAGCTACAATTACGCACGGAGCTAAACATACTGTGCCAAGTGGCCAGTGCGCCGTTCGCAGGCTGGGAAGGTGGCACAACCTGGGGCGCGTAGGTCGTGCTGTCCCTTGAGCGTATCTCTCCTCCACTTTGATGTTCGAGTTTTTGTTCAAGATTAGGACTTTCAACATTGATTTATTTATCAATATAATGTATGCATCTAGGTGGACAGAAGACTCGTGCATTGTTTAGAGGAGGAGAAAGGAGCTCGGGGAAGCGCACGAGTTACGCACTCCAGGTAGTGCCATCTGCGGCCTGCTACGGGCGCGTTGGCCACCTAGCATAGCGCTGTATTAGCTCCGTGCATAACCAATCCCATCTCTGAGGAATTATTATAAAGGAGTACTAATACCCCAGGACAAAGAACTGAAAATTGAACAATGTATACAATCTCCGCGTTAGTTTTTATCTAAATTTGTGTTTCAGGTCGGACCTTAATGTGAACCGTACAGCCGAACTTCCGGCTATCGCCGGCTATAAGCACATCGATAAAACGAAATAATGACGCTCTGAGGTTGTGATTTCAATTTTCATTTTTCCGTTTTTGTATCATATTGAAATATGAAAATACGTGACAATTTGAGTGATTTCGTTTCATTTTATGAAATGAAAAATGCTTATAGCACACATTTCTGAGTAATTTCATTGTTGTTTTCAAATTGAAAATTGATTGAACGAAAGGTACACGGACCCCCCTCCACTGCTGATTGGACCTGAAAGCAGCTCCTACTTTGCAAAATGAGGAAAGGGATAAAAAAAATTGAAAGTAAACAATCAGTAGAATCACCCATATATGGTCATGTTTGAACCAGTTAAGAGGGAAAACAAAGTAGAGACAAATCAAAACTTTCTCCAATTATTCACTTTAACAAATGCTGAATTATGAATATAGTTTTCTACTAAATAAAAATACAAAGACATGGAGAGGAGTGGTTCAACAGCCCATAAATACATAAATAACGGAGAATGCTAACATGATGCTTCATGTTAGCGCCGTGCTAATGCTAACGTCTAGCTAGTGCTAGCTACGACTGCCGTTTGCCATTTCTACTGAACAATCTGATGTGAATAAACATCCATATGGACTTGACTTCATTTATATGTGATAAGTTTATATTTCGCAAGAAAATGGCTAAAAAGAGTGAAAAATTGTGTTTCCCACATAGACATATTATTAATAGACCGTCAATACTCACTCCTCCCCGTTTACCATAATGACCACGTTCGAGGGGGAAATCATGGCGGATTTACAGACTCCTCCTCCCCAGCTCTGACGAAGCATGTTCCTAAAAAGGGCATAAGGGCGGGATCTTCACTGTAGACTCGGCCCCTGTGTGACGTGTAGCTCGCGCAGCTCCAATGCTAAGAGTCAGACCCCCGTTAAGTAGGAGATTTCTAAAATGTATCCTACGATAACCAGCCCGGTGCCTCTGATTGTGTCTAACCCAGCGTAATCACAGGACGAATATCTAGCTGTAGACAGTTCCAAAAAATTAGGCACCGGGCATTAAAGTTGTTTTTAACGTATCTAAAGTCCAATGCATTTCAATGGGGGCCTAGCGGGTATATGGCGGTACTACAGCAATGGCGGCCTCCAGTGTCGTCGTCGCAAAGCAGAGCAGCCAGGGGACATTGGTTTCCCAAAAGATTCAATTTTCCTCCTCGGTGAAGCCACGCCCCCTTCTATGGCGCCTGTATCTATAAAGCTAAAATGGCTCCGCTTGAGGACATGTTGATGGAGTAAACTTAGAGTGTTTTTAGAGGCTCTTAGTGCCAATTCTGCTTTCTGATTGGATGAGACACGGACACAGACTATAATAATAATATTGCATCTGTTTTATATAGCGCTTTGGCCACAAACATACCCTAACTGGAAAAACAAAGTACAGGTGAAAATTAGAATATCGTTAAAAAGCGCATTGGTTGACTTCCGGGATGACGAGGAAGCGAGCAAAAGCGTGATATCTTAGCTCTCCGACGGTCTGATACTCCCTGACGAAAAAATACCTTAAAACCTGAAAATTATTGTCCGATGTAGTATGTCAGGGGGTAAACAAAGAAGAACAAGGGGAATCCACAAACAACTACTCAACAGGCAGATCTTTTATCCTCAGAAACCAACGCGGCTAACGAGCTAGCTAAAGACAACGAAGGCATGGAAGCTATTCAAGCTACCATCATTGCGGAGCTAAAAAAAGTTCAAGATGACGCTAAAAACGAGCTGATTGACAGGATTGAGGCATTAAACACTGAAGTGAGTGGCTTCCGAGGAGAAATGGGGAAACGTATGGATGATATTGCTGAAGATTTAAAAGGAGTGACTCAAAGAGTGGAGGAGACAGAGCAGAGAGTAGCCGACATTGAAGAGGTCAATGCCGGTGTTTACGATGCCCTAGAACACGCTCTGTGCCTGCAAATGGAGCTCCAAACACGAGTAACAGAGCTGGAAGCTCGTTCACGCAGGAACAATATCCGCATACATGGTATAACCGAAGAATCCGAAGGCACCAATATTCAACTTTTCATGGAGAACTTTTTAAAATCAGAGCTTCCTCTCGCCAATACGACACTGAACATACAGCGCTGCCACCGCTCACTAGGCTCCAAACCACCACCAAGTGCTAATCCCAGATCCATTGTCATGTGCTTTCTGGAGTACACAACGAAGGAGAAAGTGCTGCGCGCGGCATGGGAGAAAAAGACTATTCAATTCCATGGAAAACGTGTGTATTTTGACCACGACTACCCCAGCGACATTCTCTCCAAGCGCAAAGCTTACAACCCAATCAGAAAAATGCTGAAAGAGAAAGGCCATCGTTTCCAAACTATGTACCCGGCCAGACTTCGCGTGTTCTTTGATGAAGGCCCAACCATCTACAAAAGTCTAGAGGAAGCTACGAACGACTTGAAGCAGAGGGGGCTGATACAAGATGGTGCGGTGGAGGACACCGCAACCGCCGCACCCATTCACAAGACGAGGAGAACCCCTTGGGAGACAGCGCGTGGAACCAGTTGGACCAGAGAGGAGCGCACAAAACACATTCAGGAAAAGCTGAAAAGATTCAAGCACTCCGAAAATACGGACTAACTAAAACGTCACAGTTTATCATCTCTACGTGTTGGAATAGAAAGGTAAACAGAGGATTATGACACCGCCCTTAAAAAGAGTGATATTGTTATTGACCGTCGCATGAGGAACGCTTTCTCTTTGCGCTGCTACGATAGACAGGAGGAAGAGGAGAAGAAGAGTGGCAGCACTGAGAGGGATACCCTGGTTCCCCAGGGTCCTCCCTCCCAACCATGAAGGTGGACTTATACTTCACTTTTGGAAGTCATCTGTTTTTTCTGTTCAGGTGTGTTTTACGTTCTTCTTTGCAGACCCTTGTTTGTTCAACAGAGCATCTAGAGAGATATATGTACATTATTCTATACCACCATAAAGATGACGGTAAAACAGCATTATAAGGTAATTACCCTTAATGTAAATGGTTTACATAACCCAATTAAAAGAAGTAAGGCTATTGCTAAAATGAAACGTGGGAAATATGACATAATATTCTGGCAAGAAACACATTTTTCAGACGCAGAGCATGAAAAGGTACGCAAAATGGGGTTTAAAAACCTGTATTACTCTTCATATTCAAAAGGTAATTCTAGAGGAGTTGCTATTCTTCTACCAAACAGGGTAAATTTCCAATTTTCATCTCAAATTAGCGACAAGGAGGGACGTTATATATTGGTTAAAGGATATATAGATCACAAAGAAGTGACTCTCTTAAATGTATATAGACCACCAGGTAAAGACAATTGTCTAATTAAGAGAATTTTTGACCTTATTGCAACAGAAATATCGGGCGTGTTTATTTGTGGAGGTGACTGGAATATTTGTCTTAACACCTCCATAGATTCTTCGAGCAAAATTAAAAAACCTCAAGCAGAGGCAATGCTTGTTAAGAAAATGCTTAAGGAAGTTGGGATGATGGATGTATGGAGAAATCTGTATCCATCAAACAGGAGTTATACTTTTTTTTCTCATTCTCATCGGGTGCATTCACGATTAGATTATTTTTTTATGCTAAACGCTGACAGACATAGAATTGTAGAATGTGAAATAGGAGTGAAAGACATATCCGACCATGCAAATGTATGTTTAACATTACATTTGGATAATGACCGTAAAGAAACATTATGGAGACTCAACACCAGTTTTTTAAAAGATGGTGATTTTCATGATTTTGTTGAAAAAGAAATTAGAGACTATACAGACTATAATAATGACACTTGCACTTCTCCAAGTATATTATGGGATGCCTCAAAGGCCGTTCTTAGGGGAAAATTGATTATGTGGTCTTCTTTAAAGAAAAAAGAAAGAGAAAGGCGTATCAATGACTTGACCGCAGAACTAAAGTCCCTTGAAAAAGAACATATGCAAAATAATAATGACTTATTAGTAAGAATAGCAGAAATAAAGCAAACTTTAAACAGGGCATATGAGGATCAAATAGAAAAGAAAACCAAATTTATGAAGCAAAACTACTATGAAAATGGTCCCAAAGCTAAGAAACTTCTTGCTTGGAGGATACGTAAAGAGCAGGCTGATAGATTTATACACAAGGTGAAAAACCCTCATGATGACAGCATACACTATAATTTGAAAGACATACAAAAATCTTTTGCAGCTTTTTATACGCAATTATATACCCAACCGCACTCAGTGGATCAGGAAGCTACAAACCGTTTTCTGTCCTCGCTTGACCTACCATCAATAGGAACAGAACAAAATGAAAGGTTAAATCAATAATAACAGAGGAGGAAATTAGTAGAACAATTTCTAAATTGAAAGCAAATAAAATGGCAGGCGAGGATGGTTACCCCGCAGAGTGGTACAAACATTTCCGGCATTTACTTATTCCCCAACTTAAAAATTGTTTTAACCACGTCTTAACAGGAGGAGGAATACCACCATCATGGAAGCGGGCGGTGATTTCAGTTATCCACAAACCAGGCAAAGACAAAATTGAATGTGGTTCGTATAGGCCAATATCGGTTTTAAACATTGATTATCGTATATTTGCAACAATATTAGCCAAGAGGCTTGAATCAATTGTCCCTGAACTAACAGACACAGATCAATCTGGATTTGTCCGAAACCGACAAACTCATGATAACGTAAGGCGGGCCCTCCATCTTTTTGATAAAATGAAAAATAAAGAATCAATAGCCATTAGTCTCGATGCTGAAAAAGCATTTGATTCTGTTGGTTGGGAATATTTATACCTGGTTTTAAACAGATTTGGATTTAATAGTAATATTATTGGATGTATAAGATCTCTGTATGACTCACCATCTGCCAGAATCAAAATAAATGGGGACCTTTCCAACACTGTGAATTTAGAAAGAGGCTGTCGCCAGGGCTGTCCCCTCAGTGCAACGTTCTTTGCTCTCTTTATAGAACCTCTTGCTCAAGCTATCAGAGAACATAAAAACATCTCAGGTATTATCATAGGAGACTCGGAACACAAAGCATGTTTGTATGCTGATGATGTCCTTTTAACATTATCTAATCCTGAAGTGAGTTTACCCAACCTCTTGGCACTACTCAAAGAATTTGGTACCTATTCAGGGTACAAATTAAATTTACAGAAAACTCAGATCATCTCATTTAACTATCACCCATCTATAGATATTAAAAAATTGTCAAAATTTAACTGGAAAAATAACAAAATAAAATATTTAGGAATCCAAATTCCAAAAGATCTTTCTAGATTGTTTGAGGAAAATTATGCTATATTGACATCAAATATTAAAGCTGATATACAGCGGTGGTCTCTGTTGCCAATGAATATGTATAATAGGATTGACATTATCAAAATGAATGTGTTACCAAGGTTTCTCTATTTGTTCCAGGCACTGCCAATCCAGGTACCCCCAAACAATTTAATGATTGGAATAGAATGATCTCACATTTTATTTGGGCAAAACAAAAACCAAGAATAAAGTTCCAAACATTGCAGTTGCAAAAGGAGGAAGGCGGATTGGCTTTGCCATGTTTAGAAGATTATTACAAAGCAGCACAGCTGAGAGTACTGATAGGCTGGAGTGACCCAACATGCGAGGCTAAATGGAAAGAAATAGATCAGTCATATTTTGACACTCCTCTACAGTCCATGCTGGGTGACAAACCTCTTCTCAAGAAACATTTAAATTCACAATTGCTACCTTCCTGGATAACGGTACCAATAGAAATTTGGTTTAAAATACTAAAAAACAGCAATACTGAGAGGAGTGCCAGATTTTTGAGATGGCCAGCCTATGATTCTGAGTTTTTACCTTCAAAGACAGATTGTGGTTTTGTGCTTTGGTCTCAAAAGGGCATCACGGGATATTGGGCTTTTTCAGATAAAAAGGTTCTTAAAAGTTACTCGCAACTTTCAGAGACATACAATTTACAAAAACATGATCTGTTCCGATACCTTCAGCTGAGGCACTATTATGACAAGAATATAAATGTTATAGCGGAAGAGGAAGTTGGATTGGTTAAACTTCTGTTAGAATCTTGCAAAGGTAATGCTCCTAAGAAACAAATATCAAAGATATATACATGTCTACAAGCTACAAGAAACCTCTCAACTACATATATTAGAAAAACATGGGAAAAAGAAGCAGATATAATAATTTCTGAAGATGATTGGTTGAACATATTTAAGACTGCCATGAATACTACTTCTTCTGGTACTTGGAGGGAGTTTACATGGAAAAACATTGTACGTTTCTTCATTTCGCCATATGTTAAGAGTAAACAATGTAAAGACCCAGACAAAGCTGTGTGTTGGAGAAACTGCGGTGATATCAAAGCAGACCATTTTCATGTTTTTTGGGGCTGTACCAAGATCATACCCTACTGGACAATGGTGGTAAAAGAAATAAAAAGCATAACTGGACTGGACTTGCTATGCGACTTCACAATAGTCTATTTAGGTAATTTACCTCAAGAACTATCAAAATCAGAGAAGTACCTTTTGTCAATACTATTAGCCGGAGCAAAGAAGGCCATAACACGCAAATGGTTGTGTGAAGATGCTCCCTCCAAAACAGACTGGTTCCAGATCATCACAGAAATCCACGAAATGGAAAGACTCACATTCTCAATAAGGTTGGCTTCAGACAAATGTAAACATTACTGGAGAAAATGGGACAGTTATATGAAACGAAATTCTGTCTTAAAGTATTGACAAGTATTACTCTATTTTATTATTTTGAAATATAAATAAGTGTAATAGTCTAATGGTGTTGTTTGTGTGCAACCTAGATGCTCTGTGTTTTTGTTTTGTGGTCTGCTGTCGTTACTTTTGAAAAATAACATCTGTGAAAAATAAAGTTAAAAAAAAAAAAAAAAAAAAGCGCATTGGTTTCTGTAGTTCAGCTTGAACTGTGAAACTAATATATGATAGACTCATTACATGCAAAGTGAGATATGTGTGGCCTTTATTTGATATAATTTTGATTATTATGGCTCAGCTTGTAAAAATTAGAATATTTTGAAAATGGACTGTAAGCCATAATTCTCAAAATTATAGCAAACAAAAGGCTTGACATTATGTCACTTTGCATGTTATAAGTCTATATCATATATTGGTTTCACATTTTGAGTTGAATTAAGAAATAAATGCACTTTTGACTAATTTTCGAAGTTTTACCTGTAGGTTTCCATCAGCAATGAAAATGTTCATGTCATTTTTGCTCTATTTGAGTCGGTTTACTAGAAGTGCTTCTACTTGATCCCTTGAACAGGTTGCAATCATTTGCCCGAGTCGCTTCAGTCACGTGTTGCTTGTGTCTCTGCATTAGGAGGAAACACTGCTGCTGGGCCACGCACTGTTCCTGAGCACAAAGTTGTGAATGAAAAATTGTGTCCTGATTCTTTCATTGTGCTTTGGTGAATAGTTTTACTACCTTCCTCCGACACTTTACGCAAACCTCCCCAAGCTCAAACCTCATGCCTGTCTCTCTCCTCGCGGGCCCCATGCAGTGCGGAGGCGGCGGCGGTGATCCAGTTCCTTATTGGTCTGCGTCTTGTTTAAATGAGTTTATTGAAGCGTATTATTTCTCTGATCAGAATGCCTGGGATCTGTATTTCACACACACACAACCACGGGCGTCAAAAAGCTTTTTCCCTCCTCTTTTCAGACAAAGTTTCTATGTGACTTGTATTCATGATGTATATGCTGAGGTTGTGTTGCTCCAGGTTCACACAGACGATCTGATCCTCCTCTAATGAGTGGGTTGGACTCCACTTCGCCTGTAATGCCGCATACACCCACTTGTGTTGATATGACACGCATAAAACTAAACTAAAAATAGGCCTGTGTTTTGAAAAGCTCTTTGATATTAACAGATTCTAAAGACTCCCTTCGAAGAGGCAAAGATCTCATTGCTACTTTTAAAACACAATTTGAAATTCCTCATGTCAAGAAAGTAGATATTTCATTTTTACACTGGAGTGGTTTTCCCTTTGATTACACAGCAGGGTCCTGGGATTGGCTCAGGACTGTGTTCCTCAGAGGGGAGTGGATATCCAGGGGCTGATATTAAAATTTGAAGGAGAGATGAGGAGAAAGCCAGAGACAGCAGTGCAGAGGAAGGCTACGATAAGACAACGGGACAAAGTGAAGTAAATCATATTTGTTTTGCCCCATGTGGCCTGTTACTGATCTTTTTATGACAGCCTGAACTACAGAGGTCTGATCTTTACAAATCCAACCGAGGCCACCTGGACACAGTGTGATTCTCATTGAAGATATTAAACTATGAATGAACACATTGGATTATGTAGGAAACAAACAAATTTACTTCGCATTTTCTCAATGAGTTTCATGAGGTCGTCCCTGAAATGGTTCAACAGTCTGTGAAGTGAAAACTATTTCTGAAACGACATTGTGAAGATAATTGAGAAAATATCAATTCAACATGAAAAGACTCACGAAAACAAAGCAGCATGAGAGGAGTTTCATAGTGAATCAGCGGTATGAAATACATGGGCGTGAGGAATGAATGAAGGAGAGTCTGGACACTGGTGATGGTAGAGGGTGAGGTTCTGACGGCCAGTGGACGATGAGCCTCGACGAGCAGAGTAGTGGTGAGGCCAGGTGGAGGAGGGGCGGAGGTGGGTCGCAGCACGCTGGGAAAAGAGTGAGGCAGTGAACGAGGGGCTTAAGAGGGGAATCCTGGGCGATGATTGGTTGAAACAGGAACATGAGGCTGTCACGGAGGTGCGGCTTGAGATGAAGCGATGATTGGATAATTGGTGAGGTGTAGTCGGAGATGAGGCTATGAATGGAGTGCTGCTGGTAGGTCTTCCAGGTTGAATTTACTTATAAGCAGTAATCAAAGCAAAAGGCAGATATTTTGAAGAATCTATTTCTTTTTGTTTAAAACAAGTCTTCTTTCATAAATGAACACCTTCAATGAGCATCTACAATGTTAAATAGTCTTGAGATAAAAGAAAAACCAATACAATAAAAAAGCGTTTCCAAATTTTTGGCAGGTTCTGTATGTGGTTCTACATCGGACACACATTCATCCAAACTACACGTCATCGATGCATTACGAATGCGGTTCATTCCGTGTTGGAGCAGACGGGAGTGAGAAGGAAACGGAACATGCACACTTGTTGTGAATGAATGAAGTCACTATCCACGCTGGAGTCCACAGCGACTTTTCTCTGTACAGGCGTTCCACAAAAGGCCATAGCCCACAAAACGGTCTCTTTTCCTGCTTAAATGTGTTGGCTTCGTTGTCTGCCAGATCCGCGGCGTTGTGTTCACAATCCGGGTTCAGTTACGCAAACACAGCTTGACACTGTGGAAATATTTCTATATATGTTTTTGTCATAATAGGCTTTAATGATTATATGAAACTGTGTTGATTGTAATCTGTGCTTTTGGGGTTGATTTGAATTAGGCGGACATTTTGTTGTCTTTACTCTGATATCCTTATATGCTTATAAAAGGCCAGGATACGGAGCCGCTCCCCCTCTCTTGCCCTCTCCTCCTAGACAGACATGCTGTGCCCAAGATGACTTTTGTTTTAGATTGTAAATTCAGGGAATAAAATAATGATTTTGATTTTAAAGGGGGGTATTATGTAAAATCGACCTTTTCAAGCTTTATATCATGTTATTATGTCATTCCCTCATTAAACACATGCCTGGAGTGTTGCCTTGGCTCATTCACATATTTTTGAGTAATCAGTAAAAACTTAGACGGCAGCCATTATAGGTGTAGCTATGCCTCAGTCCTCCTAGGAACGCCCCCACCTCCTGGAGACGCCTCTGGACCTTTTGTCACCAGCCAAGCCACCAACCACTGCTCCTCAGCTCAGCAGAGCCCCCTCCCCGCACAGTAGTGTTGTTTAGATGCCACAGCAGTGTGCTGAAGGGGGCGTGTCGGAAAGCTTCTTAAAGAGACAGAGGCCTATTTCAAGACATTCAGTACAGCCATTTTGAGAGAGCAATTTTATTCAAGGCAGTTATTTTAATTTACTGCATATACAGACCAACAGAAGGTTACGTCATCATTGTAGTATGCTATAGACTGGTGCTATGTGATTGAAAAAAGCATAATAAAGAACAAGTCTCCATCTTCTCTCCATATTAAAGAACACAACAACAAATTCAAGACTTACTCCATCCAGACACTAGATCACATACAACTCGCACTTAATTAGAAATACGATTGACCTTGCAATAAAAAAGTAAAAGAAACAACTATAGTAGATTCCATTACCCGATCGTAAGGTACCTTTCTGACTAGCTGTTGTTCTCTGTGCTCTGATTGCTCCCATCGACTTAAAACCGCTCAATCTTTTTGAAAGGCTCCCAAGGGTTGGTCTTGGGTTGGTCGATCAGTGCACCCATGGACACAATTTAGGACATAAGAATGGTAACTTTTTTCCATGAAGTTTCTTTATAACTTTATAGGTGCTGAACTATGAATACTTGAGGCGTTTTTCCCATGAAACTGAGTAATGATTAGAAAAACATGAAAACCTGCTTTGCTCTCCAAGCTCCTCTATTTCTTCATAAGGCAGAAGCGGTTTAATTGGATTTTTTCATTTTGTTTCAAACTAATCAACATGAATCATCTGCTCCTTGGAACTTTGATTTGATTTGATAGACCGAGAGGAGACCTTAAGTCCCCCATAATGAAATAATGAAGTATAAAATGTGTGGCGGCTCAGAAAAAGAGAGAGCGAGATGTTCACACTTTTAACCCGTGTCCCTCTGAATATTATTTACTGCCCGTCAACGTCAGCGCCCACACTTGGCCACAGGCGCATCAACTTTAGACATCATAACTTTTAATAGGCCATCAAATTTATCAGTCAGAACATATTACCCCACTTTTCTGTTCCATTAAGTACTGCGCTGGCAAATAAATCAACAATCTGTGCGGCCTGACATTTTGGATTTGGACGAGGCGTGGCGTCCCAGCGTGGGGGGTTCCAGTCATGACTCATTTGAGATAAAAAGGTCACCGTTCTCCGGGGGTGTCGACACAGAAATGCAAAAGACTGCCCCCAGTGTACAAGCTGTCCAACGAGGCTTCTATGACACAAAATGTAAATCAGCAAGAAACAGGCAGTAAGTGACTAGTTATGTTTGTTTCAGTTGACGAGACACTTTTCCTGACACATAAAAAAACGATATGTTCTAGACCGTGGGTTCCCAAACTTTTCTGTCTGAAACCCCAAAAATTGACATGTACCCGGGACCCCATTGTATAAAGTTAATGCCTCTTATGCTATTTTAGAGCAGAAAAACATTTTAAAATCAAGTTAATATGCATTTAAACAGTTTCTTTTGAATAACTTAATGGATTTCACAACGTATAAGCTGTTTTACACTCAAAAATATACTAAAAACAGTAGCATTTTTCATCTGGGAAGCCCCATCCAAGACCTTGCAAGGGTTCCCGACCCCCACTTTGGGAACCACTGTTCTAGACGAGAGCAAAAAAAGTAGATTTTTTGTCATGATGTCAGAGGTCGTCATGAATTTTGCAAAAGCAATCGGGGAATGTTTTCTATGAGTGTGTTTACATGCGCTCCAGTGTTCCGGTTATTAGCCCTAATCCGGTTATGGCAGTTTTTGGGATTTGGAAAATCGGGATACTCAAATCCCCTGTTTACATGATGCACTGTGTACACTTGGGGGGCGACAGCGGGTTGTCTCATGATCGGAAGGTTGGGGGTTCGAATCCCACCTCCTGAAGGTACACACTGTTATTGGGTCCTTGGGCAAGACACTTCACCCACCTTGCCTCCAGTGTCTGCGTACAGTACACTGTTGTATAAATGAGAGTGTTAATGGGTGAGTGACTCTTTGCTGTAAAGCGATTTGAGTGCCTAATGTAGGTGAAAAAGTTGAGACCATTTACCATACACAATACAGCAGAAATATTAAAGGCATAAATATGCTTTTATCACAGTGACTTACTTAGGGGCTTGTTTTTTTTTTCTATTTAGTATTTGTATTTATTTATTTAATCATGTATTAATTTTAATGCCTACTTTGGCCCAAATGTTTTGCGCATCCACTAACGTACATCCAGAGCTGTGCCAGGCGACAGCGGTGGCAGATTGTGAGTAATTACCTTTACTCATCCTGGGTCTTAGTCATCGACGTGGACCAGGGAACACTGGGTGCAGGTTAGAGTCGTGACTGGAGGGAGAGAGTGGAGCTGAAGGAGTTCACCGAGAACTGGACGCACCTGTTAGACAGTGCCCGTAGAAAAACCAGCAGCCTTCAAACGATCGGTGACAGTTTTACATAACTCCGCATAACGATGCATCTTCATGTCATTGCTCATGAAATATTTACAACTGACTTGTTAACCTCGTAACCCGTGAACCGAGCACATTTTTTCCGGTTTGGCTTTACCAAAATCTAAAAGCTTCTTCCAAAAAGTGTCAAAAATGCAACAAAAACACGGCAAAAAAAAAAAAAAAAAAAAGCGATGAAAAATCAACAAAAGTGACAAAAAAGCAACAAAAGAGCAACAAAAATACAACAAAAAAGTGACACAAATGTGGCGAAATCACGACAAAAAAGCAACGAAAAAACTATGGAAAAAAAACACAAAAATGTGACAACAAAAACTTCCAATCAGTTTTGTAGGTCTTAACTTTCAAATGAGGCGTTACTCTGTTGCTCTCCAGTCCAGAAGCTTTTAGATTTGGGTAAAGCCGAACTGGAGAAAATGCACTCGGTTCAGACGGGGAGTATGAGGTTAAAGTGTTATTATCTAAGCTAAGATGTGATCACAAAAGCTCCCGCACACCGTCTCCCTCAACATTTATTGCTGCAACTTTTTGTCTTCGTCAATGAAGGTCAGTTTAATCAAAACGTTGCCGCAATAATTGTCTAAAAGAGTGAGACGTTGTGCGGGAGATTTTGTATGTTTTTGCATTCTTTATTATCCTCAGAAATGTTCCTAACGATTGTTTCTATACTTTTAGAAAATGTTGCTGTCATTGGCTCAAAGACGTGCACTTGACGGATCCCAGCAGAACCAGAACAACTTTATGCTTTTAACCAGTCTGACTCCTGCAGACGCCGCCGTTGTGCCAATATGAGCTCTCTGTTTGCTCACCGAGTGAAAACTTTCAGAGTTTACGCAGAATTTTAAACCTTAGTGTCAAAACTATCAAAATGTGACAAGACAATTTTCTAAATAATTTAGAAAGCCATGACAAAGCCATCCAGTGTAATTGGAAAATGTGCTCAAAGACACACAGGTTCGACCCATAAAGACTGAGGCAGCATGTTCCTTTGACACAGTTTAGTTTATTTCAATGTTTTACTTTTGTTCTGTTTGTGTTTCAAACTTTTGTTCACATTTCTTATCCCAGCTTTCGTTAGCTCGCATTAGCTTTCATTTCACAGCTTTCGTTAGCTCGCATTAGCTTTCATTTCACAGCTTTTGCTAGCTCGCATTAGCTTTCATTTCACAGCTTTCGTTATCTCGCATTAGCTTTCATTTCACAGCTTTTGCTAGCTCGCATTAGCTTACCGCATTAGCTTTCATTTCACAGCTTTTGCTAGCTCGCATTAGCTTTCATTTCACAGCTTTGGTTAGCTCGCATTAGCTTTCATTTCACAGCTTTTGCTAGCTCGCATTAGCTTTCATTTCACAGCTTTGGTTAGCTCGCATTAGCTTTCATTTCACAGCTTTCGTTACCTCACATTAGCTTTCATTTGGATCACAATTTGTTCACAGTAGCTTTTAGTTTAAACAATTTGTACATTATTTTGTCACAACTGTTCAGAGCACAAAGCACACAAGGAGAAGAGGTAAGACAGCAGCGATGGATTCACCCTAAAAGTAAATAAAGGGGTTAATTTAAGCATAACCATGGTTAGCTAAGAGGGCTAACCACAAGGCGAGGCAAATCTTACTGTCGCACGCCCCCACATCTAGCCCAACTCGGCCGGCCCGGTGCTTCGATAGCGCTCACCCGAGGACCCCAGCAGACCCCAGACCGCCATTACCGTGCAGAGCCATGGACGCCACAGCGGGGTGGTGGCTCTCAACCACCCGCGATGCTAAAATAAAACCTATGCTAGTGGCTAACAAACTCTAAGAATGGGGAATGAGAAACAGCTACCTGGACCCGTTGAACACAACGTACGCCTTGAGCTCAGCCCAGCCAGTCCAGTAGACGCCAGGGAGGAAGACAGGGAGTACGAGTGCACGAGGGTGGCTTTTATACTACCGGTATTTGAGCGGTGGCGCCATCTGCTGACCGTTTTAATTACTTAAAATCCACAAGTTTATATAAATTTAATAAAATACATTTAAGAAAAACTGGTAATGACACAAAAATACACTGTATTTTTTGGATCCAGCACACTGGTTTAGAACTTTGGACGTGCGTGTCTCTCCTCCTAAATTAATGACACAAAAATAACCTGTAATTTTTTGCGTCTTGTGTGCCGTGAAGTGAATGGCAAATGTGCATCATTATGCCAAAGGAGTTCAGAAGTTTGGGAAACCACAAACCATGAAATGTGTTCAAAGTTTCGAAAAGAGCCATGTTTTGATAAATTAGTTGGGACTTGGTGGCATTTAGTGTCATATTTATCAAGAAAAACTGTAATAACTTCGGAGACAGTTGCAATAGCTCAACACTTACATTCACCAAATGTGGTAATTATCGCAACCAAAACAAACTCAAACTGCACTGGGAGAGAGAAACGAATCAGCGAGTATGGTATGTGACAGCTTTTGCTCCAACAGTTGAGATTCACAGTTTTATTATTACACTGTCTGGCTCTTCATTTAGATCTCTGGATTGTTTTTCCACAGCTGCGTTCAGACAGAATTGGACCCAAATTAATTTGAACGTTTGCTAAAATGACTTTCCTCGGCAGCGGTAAACAACATGGTGAGGGTTACAGAATGAGTCTGCAGAGTCTTTTGATCGTGTGATTACAAGCGCTGCACCGGGAGATCAGCTGCGTCACACACACAGATGCCAACATGAGATTTAATCTATCTGTATTGCTGACTTCAGACAATGAAATGACTGACGCTTGGGCTTAGTGATTTGGCGAACATGTTAGAGAAGTTTATGATCAAGCAAAGGCAAGACATAAAAGATATTCATATAAAACGAAGCTCAATATATTAGGCAGGAATTAGATATTTTAAACATCCCTTGTGAGTCCTAAGAAGCTACTAAAGTGGATATGTTGTTGCAATAGTAGAATGAGAGGTTACACGTCGCCATTCCAACACCCCCCTACTCCGACATTGAGGTCTAATTGTCTAATTGGCATTTTCATTTTTTATCAAACGTCCCGGCACTCTGAGATTTTTTGGTGGTGCTAGGCTAGTGCAAGGCTAGCGCATTTCTACGGTAACAGCTAGCCTGCATTAAAAACAGTCCACAGTGCACCTGAGAGAAATCACTTATAACGCCAGACTAACCATATAAATGTCTGTGTCGATAGAATAATTTTAACAATTTAACATTTAAAATAATTTATATTTGAGCAGCATCAGCTTCGTGGCTGTAAGCTTGAAAGTAGTCCCTCAAAATGCGATAATTCATGTGATGCAAGGTCAGTTATATTTCAAAAATTATTGTATATGTTTTTAGTGGTAGGGGAAACCGGAATACCCGGAGGAAACCTACGCAGACACAGGGAGAACATGCAAACTCCACACAGAAAGGCCCCCGTCCAGGTGGGAATTGAACCTGGGACCTTCTTACTGTGAAGTGAAAGCGCTAACCACTGCGCTACTTTGCCGCCGCTCTAAAAAGGGCATAAGGGCGGAATCTTCGCTGTAGACTCGGCCCTCGTGGGGCACATAGTTCGGTCGTAGCCGCGCCCGCGCCATTAGCTCCAATGCTAACAGCCTGTCAATCAAAGTCCAGCCCTCATTAATATATGAGATTTCTAAAAAATTTCTTATGAAAACCAACCTGGTTTCTTTAATTGTAACTAACCCAGCGTTATCACAGGACCAATATCTAGCTGTAGAAAGTTCTAAAAAAATCAGAAACCCGGCTTTACAGTTGTTTAAAACATGTGGAAAGATCAATGCTAACTAATAGAAAACTTGTTTTGCCGCCCACATGGAGGTACTGCAGCAATGGCGGACAATGTCTTAAAGCAGTGCAACCAGCGGCCATTGATCTCACCTTAATTACATGAAATGATGGTCAGTTAAAAAAAATTAACAGGGACAGACACGGGTATAACCCATAAATTCACCTCAATTTTTCGTTCTGACTCTCTCCCTCTCAATCTGGCTGACTTCACATGCGCGAGGGGCCTTTCTTCAGTCTTTTACCACTGTGTTTGCCATCGTACTTGAGGACTTAGGGGGGCGACAGTGGCGCAGATGGTGGAGCGGGTCGTCTCAGGATCGGAAGGTCAGGGGTTCGAATCCCGGCTCCTGCAGATGCAGACTGTCGTTGTGTCCTTGGGCAAGACACTTCACCCAATACCAATGTGTGAGTAGTTGGTGGTGGTCGGAGGGACCGTGTGCAGCCTTGCTTCTGTCAGTCTACCCCAGGGGAAACTGTGGCTACAAAATGTAGCTTATCAGCATGGAGTGAATGAACCCCCCTCCCTTTCATGTGTGAAGCGCTTTGGGTGTGACTTGTGTCATATACAAAAGCGCTATACAAATAAGATTTCCTTCCTCCCTTCCTTAGCAGGAATACTATTTCCGATTAACAGAATGTGACAACTGAGTAGAATTTTATTACAATTGATAGTTGCTTTTTAACTTTTAATTTATTGGTACTGATGCTTGTATTGTTTTTAAGTGCTTTACTATGAATGGCACACACTGTATGCTGCTGGACACTCGAATTTCCCCAGTCTTTCCCCAGTATCTCACTTCAATATCAATTTAAAAAGAAAGGTTTAGTGATGTTTTTCAGTAAAAGGTTTTACACAGCACACTATTAAACACTGAATAATTTTAGTTTAGTTGGTCACTTTGTAGCAATATTGGCAAAATCCTCGATTTCCTCGAGTATAAATGAACCACTCATGGGGTACGCGATACAAAAATGGTTGGGAACCACTGTTTTACCATATTTAGATTACAGCGTCATCTCGAACACCTTTCACAGTGCACGTGAACACAACACATGTAAATATTGTGAATAAGCAAGTTCAGAGCAGACTCCAGAAGTGTCATTTGCATATGTAATGTTGGACATGCAATAATTTTTCTCATATATTTGGGTTCTCTCAACTACTCCCTCGATCTGTTAGCAATATTGAACCTACAGTCTCAAATACCTTTTACAAACTTGAATTACAATGGCAAGTGTTTCAGAAACTTGAAGAAGACGTACTTGGGGCCTGTAAATGTTATTTCAGCAGAGATCCATTACATTGGACCAGAACGATTGCTTAAATGGAAGAGGCCCAGACACCGTTTTCTCAAATTGAATCCAAACTGCTCACATTAACTTCACTGTGAATGGTTCATGCTGTTATTTCTCTGGTGCCGAACTCATACGCGATGTATTTGTGTCGTTCACGCTTTGATGCACAGAGCTTATGAGAAAATATAATAATAATAGTGTTATTGATTTGGAGGCACAGCCGAGCGAAGAGACAAAACTTGTATTTAAACGAATAAACAACAACTTCGGTCCGTTCGGTGATGGCCAGTGCTTACATTGACGCTGGGCAAGGTCGCAAGGGCTGAGGATTTTAAAGACGTTTTTTTTGCAGGTCTTTTGGTGATAATTCCAAACACATCTCGTTTGTTATGTTACATTTTGTTGGTTAGAAAATGCTATATGCACTACTTTTTTCTCTCTGGACATTCGGACACCCCTACAAAATGGCGTGCACTATATAGGGAATAGTGTGGACATTCAGACACAGCCTATGATTGAAATGACAGGATTTTGGCCTTAGCAACACCTTAGCAACGAAAGAATGCTCTTCTGCTGACGTAGGAGAAGGTGAACACGGCTGAAGCAGCAGGCGGCTTACTTTTTATAGCTAGTATTTATTCAGATGCTTTTTTAATGACTTCATTTTACTGTTGACTACCTGATGACATTTCTTAGTATTTTATAGCTCATTTGTATTGGTAAAGTAATATTTTGTTGAGTTTATGGTTAATTCATGTGTGTGTGAGGGTTGCGGCAATAGTTCCGCTAACGGGCGGAGGATGTACCATTCCCCAGATAGGAAAAAGAGTAGTTTCCAAGCCTGGGTGAGGTTTGTAAAAATCAACCGATGGGGCTTCAAGGCCTCATCCGTCACAAACCACTCGGTGATTTGTGATGCACATTTTCACCAAAGTGACATCAGGAGAGGTGACTTGATGGAGTTCAACATGGGCCTCCGAAACTTGAGCCACGTAAGGCTAACAGACAGTGGCGCAAAAAAGACATACGCAATATATGCCTTGAATAGGGGTGCGAATACGAGAGAGAAAAAAAAATGTAAATATAGTCGGCGCGCAAGGGTCAGCGCCCCATACCATCTAGGCAAGGGGTTTCCAAACTGTGCTACGCGTACCCTCGCGTTTTTCCAAAGCCATTTTGGGGAAAAAATAAAATACAAAACCGCCGCACGGGAAACACGCTTATACAGGCGAAAGAGTCTTATAATTCAGACGTGTATGAGCTTGTTCTGGACCTAAATGTGTCCACTCCAGGACTGAACCTCAAGAGCCGCTTTGCACCCGAGCATGTAAAACTCCGCGGAGACCGGGAGCGCGGCTGAGGCTGCGTCGGCCCTGCAGCAACAGCAGCGCCTTTCGCGCTACTCGCCTTTCGAGTAGCAATTTCTGTAATATCTGTCCAAAAGACAGAGGAGCCTGTGTGCCGTCAGACCATCACCATCAGGTGACTTCGATTTGCAACAGGAGTTTTCCTCCCATTCTGATCCGAGGAGCGAAGGGAGAAGGAGAAGCATCTGTGGCCCCTCCTCTACTGCTAAACGCGTGGATGTGTGTCTGACAAATATATTGAAATTTACGAGCTGATGTGCGGTGGCACGTGCATAGATGGTTATGTCCTGCGTATTATCTTCGCTTTAACCAAAGCTTAAACCAGCACATTTGAGTCTGTACCGGTGGTTTGACAGTACGACTGAGTGAGACACAGAGGGGGCGGGGCCAGAGCGCAGAGTCCAAACCAGAGTCTGATGTTCAGAATGAGTGACAAAAGCAGCAGAGTCCTGGTCCACTGGGACAAAGCTATACACTCAGCTTTATCCATTCACACTAACAGCCTGTTTTCAAATAATCGAAAACTGGCATTTTCATTTAATGTTTTGTATTTACATATTATTAATACGCGACTCGTCACCCAAAGCTTCAGGGGTACACAGCTCCAAAAAGTGTGTGTGGGGGGGGGGGGCATTGTGTCTGCATACCCCCCAGAAAGTGGGAAGTTGCGCCCCTGACCCCAGGTCGTCCGCTCTTCTAGCAGTAAGCAGTTTCAGCTCCAACGGCCTGCACCCGTTAGCTCCAGGACTCACCCCCAATGGCACCAGCATGGTGTCCGCTTCCGGCAGCTGCACCGCACCCCTGCTCATCGCCTCCTCTGGTAGCCTACGGTGACACTTATGATCAGCATTGCTTACGGCAATATTTCTGTCATTAGAGAATCTGACCTTTGTGTTTCTTTTCTTTCTTTGTAAGTACAGCTCCTCCCAACTTGGGCCAGAGCGTTCCACCGCTTTTGGCCAGTGGGTACATTATGGTCCCAGGTTACCTGGTAACTATTTTTGGCTGTGTTTTTCAGGGGAGCGTCCCTACTTGTGTGGCGATTGTGGCACGGCATTTTCCCAGAAATCGAACCTGTTACGCCACAGCAGGCTCCACTTTCAGAAGAAGTCGTCCAAACCCAGTTCTCCGCTGCCCAAGGCCTGCAGCGCAGAAGGAGGCATCAGGGCACCCAACGACAAGTTAAACCGACTGATTTACATCTCCAGCCGGGGTCAGCCCTATGTTCCCCCACTTCTATTGATTAAGATTAGGCCCAGCCCACTATCCTTAAGGTTAGTAGCTAGGGCAGGGTCAGGGTTAAGCTGATTGATATATGTATGACGTTTCACTCTCATGACTTGTGATTGGTTGAAGTACTAACTCACCTACGGAAAACAAATCGCACCCGGGGAACATAGGACCCGGGGAACATAGGTATGCACCCCTCCAGCGTGTCTCAGCAATGTGCAAAAACACTCTTGTCAATGGGACATATAAGTTATGTGATAAATAATAATTCCTGAATGAATCCGCTAGCTGTTGACAGGCTGCTGCTATAGTTAGCTTTAGCCGAACTAGCTTAGCCGCCAACTTTCCTGTCATTCATTCATGACACAGGTTAGGGTTAGGGCCAGGGATATGATTTACGGGTTATAATTAGAGTTAGATTTATTTATATTTTCCAACAAACCAGCTAACACTAACCATAGAGTATGCGTCAACGTTGTTGGGAAGTAAAGTCAATGTTACCACGTCACAGGAATTGACGAATTAGGAGCCAGCTACAGCACAACAGTGTACACAATGAAAATCCATTACCCTTTAGTTTTGATATATATTAGTATTAATATTATAAAGAATAAAATGATATGTACAAACCTATCCTCATGTCACTAGTTCACTGTTAAATTCCTCCCAGAAATGTACGTAATTGCTCATAACCTGAAGTACTGCATTTGTGCATGAGTGAAAACCCAGAGCAGTGGGAGCCTCATGTCCCCATGTTCTGACTTCAGCGTGACTGTAGTTGCCCCCGTGCCGGCGCGCTGCTGCGTTTCGGGAACTGTCTTGCTCTCTTAGTCAGCTCCTGGTTCGGTCAGAGCCCTGCAGCTCCGTGTGATTGTGTTTGTGTTCACTCGAGTGGAGCAGACACGAATGTCAGGACTCGCTGGTCACTATTACTCCAGCGCCGACAGAGCACAGCCGTCCACACATGCACGCTCTCGGCCCACGTGCACTTAGGACCACAATGCACTGCACCAAGCCTTCCTGTAGAGAGGACTGTTCCTGTTCTATACAAAGATGTTAGTCTGGGAGCATGCCTTTACCTCGGAGTACACTAAAGCGATTACATTTTACCCAATAAATGCAATAAATACAAGGATTTATTTTTTACAGGTGTGCTCTAGCTGGTGAAAGATACCTTAAACATACATGAGTCTTTCCTGTTCTCCACGAACTTGATACGTAACTTTGCTGGGAGCGGGACATCACCAGCTTGTCTCCATGGAGATGTTACTGCTTGTTTGTTTGTGTGTGCTTTGTTTACCACGAGAGGATTGGGACTTTACCACTAAGTTCAATAAATTAAGGCGAGACACAGCAGGCGATAGGGGAAAAAAATAACATATAGAGTTATCAATTTGAACGTTTGTTGCACATTACCGACATAAATACAGGTGAAACTCGTAAAATTAGAAAATCGTTCTCATTACATGCAAAGTGACAAATGCCAAGCCTTTATTTGTTATAATTTTTATGACCTTTTTTAAAATATTCAAATCTTCTGAGATTTTGAATTTGTTTTTTTTACAAGCTATGAGCCATAATAATCAAAATGATAACAAATAAAGGCCACACATATCTCACTTTGCATGTAATGAGTCCATCATATATCAGTTTCACAGTTCAAGCCGAACTACAGAAACCAATGCACTTTTTAACGATATTCTAATATTCAGGAGTTTAACCTGTATAGACAAAATGTATTAATATATTTTTTCGTATCCATATCATAGAACGACTGCACGTTTTCAGTCATTTATGTTTTAAAGCTGTTTGTGTTCAAAGCTGAATAAATCCGGCAGGGAATTAGATATTTAAAGAGGGGGTATTATGCTTTTTTCAATAACATAGCACCAGCATACTACAATGATGACGTAACCTTCTGTTGGTCTGTATATGCAGTAAATTAAAATAACTGCCTTGAATAAATTTGCTCTCTCAAAATGGCTGTACTGAACGTCTTGAAATAGGCCTCTGTCTCTTTAAGAAGCTTTCCGACACGCCCCCTTCAGCACACTGCTGTGGCATCTAAACAACACTACTGTGCGGGGAGGGGGCTCTGCTGAGCTGAGGAGCAGTGGTTGGTGGCTTGGCTGGTGACGAAAGGTCCAGAGGCGTCTCCAGGAGGTGGGGGCGTTCCTAGGAGGACTGAGGCATAGCTACACCTAAAATGGCTGCCGTCTAAGTTTTTACTGATTACTCAAAAATATGTGAATGAGCCAAGGCAACACTCCAGGCATGTGTTTAATGAGGGAATGACATAATAACATGATATAAAGCTTGAAAAAGTCGATTTTACATAATACCCCCCCTTTAAAAATCCCTGAGAAAAAACTTCAAAAATATTGTTAAGTCCAAGACTGGAAAGTTTGGCGTCTGTAGGAGCTACTAAAGTGATGAGGACGTTGCGAGAGTGGAATTCCCACTTCTACCACTGCGTGAAAAATCAATAGTTTCACCTGCAGTGTCTCGCCCACAGACAAAATAATAATAATAGACTCCTCACTCCTTATTTGCCATAATAACTATGCTCGAGGGGGAATCATGGCGGATTTACAGACTCCTCCTACCCTGCTGTGACAGAGCATGTTCCTAAAGAAGAAGAAGAAGATCTTTATTTATATAGCGCCTTTCACAGACATGGTCACAAAGCGCTTTACATGAGAGCATTTTACATTCACTCCATGCTCGGTGGTGGTAAGCTACAGGTGGTAAGCGCTGTCACAACTGCACACATCTGCACCAACGGTCCCTCTGACCACCTCCATGCATTCATGCACACACATCATTCATCCTGGCCTATTGTACATGTTTTTAGTGGTAGGGGAAACCGGAGTACCCAGAGGAAACCTACGCAGACACGGGGAGAACATGCAAACTCCACACAGACGTCCAGGTGGGAATTGAACCCGGGACCTTCTTGCTGTAAAGTGAAACTGCTAACCACTGCGCTACTTTGCCGCCGCCCAAAAAAGGGCATAAGGGCGGGATCTTCGCTGTAGACTCGGCCCTCGTGGGGCACATAGTTCGGTCGTAGCCGCGCCCGCGCCATTAGCTCCAATGCTAACAGCCTGTCAATCAAAGTCCGGCCCTCATTAATATATGAGATTTCTAAAAATTTCTTATGAAACCAACCTGGTTTCTTTAATTGTAACTAACCCAGCGTTATCACAGGACCAATATCTAGCTGTAGAAAGTTCTAAAAAAATCAGAAACCCGGCTTTACAGTTGTTTAAAACATGTGGAAAGATCAATGCTAACTAATAGAAAACTTGTTTTGCCGCCCATATGGAGGTACTGCAGCAATGGCGGACAATGTCTTAAAGCAGTGCAACCAGCGGCCATTGATCTCACCTTAATTACATGAAATGATGGTCAGTTAAAAAAAATTAACAGGGACAGACACTGGTATAAACCATAAATTCACCTCAATTTTTAGTTCTGACTCTCTCCCTCTCAATCTGGCTGACTTCACTGCGGCTCAGCTGTGTCTGAGCAGCCCAGCGCGCCCCCGCCTCACTGCCTTTTTGCTGCTTTCTTTAACTTTCATTTCTATGAAAGTTGTGGTGCCGGTGTAGAGGGGTGAACTCAACTCAGGCTGAGACTGATAGAAAAATATGGTGACTTCAGAAGGACGCACGAAGAAAGAGACACAGGTGGAGAGTTGGACGCCACAGATGTGTCATGAGAGACTGAATTTGAAATGATTTGTGAAATAAAACTTAAAGGGTAAAAATCTAAAGGGTAAATTCAACCTGTGAGACCCAGCGTCGCCTTCCACCATCCAATCTCTGCTTCATCACTAGCGTCACCTCCACCTTTGGCTTTCCCGGCTATTCTTATCACTGCGAAAAGTTATCTGGAACTTGACCGTATTTTGAGCATCTAATGTCAAGAAATCTGTCCATGGGGTGACATTTTTACTCTTAAATAAAAAAAACACCATCCATCCATTTTCTTCATTTTCGTTTGAGGCAGCAGACTGAGCAGAGGCCCAGACTTCCCGATCCATGCACAGTCGCACACTTCCTCCAGTGTGTCCTGGGTCTTCACGAGGGCCTCCTCCCAATGGGACATGCCCGGAACCCCTCCAAGGTCAAGGTCAAGGTCAAGTTTATTTATAAAGCACATTTACAAAACAGCCATCACTGCCCCAAAGTGCTGTACACAGTACAATAATACAACACTACAAAAACACAACAATATAACACGATAAGAAAAGTAAAAATGTAAACTGTAAAAATATGAAAAATGCTCAGCTCATCTTGTGTTAAAAGCCTGCGTAAAAAGATAAGTCTTTAACAGAGTTTTGAAGCTCTCAACTGAAGTAGCCTGTCTAATGTTCACAGGGAGGGAGTTCCACAGTTTAGGGCCTGCTACTGCAAAAGCTTTATCTCCTTTAGTTTTTAAATGAGATCTTGGACGATCCAGCAAACTTTGGCCCGAGGATCGCAGAGCTCTGACAGGGGCGTGCAAAGACAGCAATTCAGATAAATAAGGCGGTGCCAGTCCATGGATGGATTTAAAAACAAGTAATAGAATTTTGAAGTCTATTCTAAAAGCAACAGGTAACCAGTGAAGAGAAGACAGAACAGGAGTAATATGTTCATGCCGTTTGGTTCCTGTGAGCAGGCGTGCAGCCGCATTTTGGACCATTTGGAGTCTGTGAATTGACGACTGCTTTAGACCAAAATACAAAGAATTACAATAATCCAAACGAGTCGTGATCAATGCATGGACAACCTGTTCAAACTGGTTTAAAGGTAAGTAGCGCTTCACCTTACTTAGAAGCCTAAGTTGGAAAAAACTAGTTTTGACTACTGCATTGATCTGTTTTTCAAACTGGAATGAACTGTCAATATGAAATCCAAGA
Source organism: Neogobius melanostomus (assembly GCA_007210695.1). Taxonomy (NCBI): domain Eukaryota; kingdom Metazoa; phylum Chordata; class Actinopteri; order Gobiiformes; family Gobiidae; genus Neogobius; species Neogobius melanostomus. The sequence continues at coordinate 2,223,014 of VHKM01000376.1, forward strand.
CTTTTGGCGGATAAACAGCAGTGGCAAGTGGACCAAGAGCACTGCTGATAAGGTCAGCCTCACCAAAAAACACGATTTCAGTCTTTTTCTCATTCAAATTGAGAAAATTCAGTGACATCCAGTCTTTGACCTCTTTAAGACATGTCAATAAGGCGGCAGATGAGTTAGATTTGAGGTCCAAAGGCAAATAGATCTGTACATCATCTGCAAAGCAATGAAACTGAATGTTGTATTTCCTAAAAATTGAGCCCAATGGCAGCATGTACAATGAAAATAGAATTGGCCCTAAAATTGAGCCTTGGGTACCCCGCAGGTTAGGGGGCTTTCTGCGAGGTAAAAGAACCAAGGTTTACAGAAAAACACCTATCAGTCAGATATGACTTAAACCACTTAAGCACTGTGCCACTCATCCCAACACATGATTCAAGACGGGATATTAAAATATTATGGTCAACAGTGTCAAAGGCTGCCGTTAGATCTAAAAGTACAAGGACTGCTGAACGGCCAGAGTCTGAAATTAAAAGAAGATCATTAAAAACTTTTAAAAGAGCCGTTTCTGTGCTATGCAAAGATTTAAAACCCGATTGGAATTTTCCACAGATATCAGAAGATTTAAGGTGCGACTGTAGTTGAGCAAAGACCACTTTTTCGAGAATTTTGGACAGAAAAGGCAGCTTTGAAATTGGCCTATAATTAGATAAAACAGAAGGATCCAAATTATGTTTTTTTAAAAGAGGTTGGACAATAGCCTGTTTAAAAGCACTGGGAACAATACCAGAAGTTAGGGAAGCATTTACCAAATTCAAAATGCAAGGACCAACAGAGTCAAAAACATCCTTTAACAGTCTAGCTGGAAGGCTATCCAGTGGACAATTAGATGGTTTTAAGCTCTGGACAACCTTTAACAGTTCAGACAATGAAATACAGTCAAGTCACTAAAAACAGCTGAGCATTCAGGGGCAACACTAGGATCAGTGGGTACAAAAGGCAAAGATGACCGTATATTCAATATTTTGTCGATAAAGAACTGGCAAAACTTCTCACACAAAGAAGCAGAAGGAACAACACCAGTGGTTTCAATTGGATTCACGATCTTGTTTAAAACATTAAAAAGAACCTGAGGATTATGACAGTTTGAAGACACAATGTTTGCCATATACCGAGACTTTGCTGTCCTGACAGCATCCTGATACTTAGCAAGGGACTGTCTTAAAATTCCCAGTGATACATGAAGTTTGTCCTTTTTCCATTTCCTTTCTGCACGGCGACAATTGCGTCGGAGTGCACGAGTGGTGTCATTGTGCCATGGCTCTGCGAGCTGTGAACGCCGAATTTTAAAAGGCGCAACAGTGTCGAGAATGCCCACGCACGTCAAGTCAAATAAGCTAACCAACTCATCAATGTTCATAGCAGGATTGCAAGAAATTAGCTGAACGTTGAGATCAGAGGCAGCAAAGGCCGTAGAAAAAAGTGGCGCTGTGGATGGGGAGATGACGCGCCGCTGACGCGCTGGGACGCATGATTTACTTTTGGATAAGGACATCACCAGAGAAAAAAGCACAGGGAAATGGTCTGATATACCAGCGTCACAAATCTCTGTCAGGTTTACGTTTAAACCGCAAGATAAAACAAGGTCCAGAATAACACGACAAGGGTCACATTTAAAAAGTCTTTGACCAAGGGCTTTGAGGGGCAACACAAATGAATATTAAAGTCTCCAACAATTAAAAATGTGCTACAATTTAGTGCAATGCCTGCAATAAAGTCAGAAAAGTCATTAATAAAATCCTTGTTAAATTTGGGAGGACGATAGATGAGCGCGCACAGGACGGGTGGATCCAGTTTGATTTCGAAGAGCTGTAGCTCAAAACTCTTGTAAGTTTTGATAGGAATCAAACAGCAGACAAAGTCCGTTTTAAACACCGTGGCTAAACCTCCGCCCTTGCCTGTAAGTCGAGGGGAGCTAAAGAAAGAGCAGGCCGGAGGGAGAAGCTCTGAAAATGCGAAACACTCACCAGCTCGTAGCCATGTCTCTGTCAAAAGCATAACATCAAGCTCCCGGGACGTGAAGAAATCATTGAGCACGAAGGTCTTGTTACTTAAAGATCTGGCGTTTATCAGCGCCAGATGAAGGGTGAGGTCTCCCGCATACTGCGAAGGTTTTGCTCGGCTAAGCGGGCGGAGGTTCCCAAGATCCACACCGCGATTAGCCGCTCGAGGAAGCCGGAGAAGGTACTCCGCTGGTGCGCACAGCTGATCCACTGCGGCGTTGCCGTCTATGACAGGGGTAATCCACCGCTTCGTTGGAAATGTTTGGCGAACCGACAGGACACAATCCTTCTGCAGGCTGATATTCTGACCACGAAGAGACCGGAGGTAGGCTCTTACTTTCGCGACCACACCACCACGCTTTCCCCGTCTTCTGGGGCGTTTCTTTCGGGGAGCGGGCTCGAGTGCGCGCCGCAGGTAAGCTGGCACCTCTGAAACATATGGTGGTGGCGGTGGAAACGAAGCTTGATCTCCAATAATTACTCGTTTTAAAAACATCTCATGCTGATCACGAATACTGAGGAGTGACAGGCGATCATACACAATTAGAGCTGAGACATTTTCATGCCAAAGACACTGTAGAAACAGAAACAAAACACTGAGCGCAGGGAGATGCTTCACCGTGCACACTGCTGGCGCCATCTTCCCCTCTCATCGAGGTAAGCGACCAGAAGATCTGAAACAGATGTCCCAGCAGCAGCTCTACTCCGAGCTTTTCCCAGGGGATTGAACTCCTCACCCTGTCTCTGAGGGCGCACCCTGCGAAGGAAGCTCATTTCGGCCGCCTGTATCCGCAATCTTGTCTCAGTCAATCTCAGTCATTACCCAGATCTCATGACCAAAGGTGACAGTAGGAATGTACATTATCTTAATAAATTAAGATCTTATTTATTTTAGATTGCGATGAGATCTTTTCCTTATTTTAAGGCGAGACACTGCAGGTGAAAGTATACATTTTTCACACAGTGGTCGAAGTGGAGATTCTTTGCTAGTTTCCTCCCTTAACATCAGTTTTTGTGTCAGAGTATAAATAAAAAGGACACAACAGTATAAATAAAAAAGACACAACTTACCCTGTACAATGCTTATTTTTGGCCTAGAAACCAGACTGGTCTCCGTAGCGTCAATTCCAGTTCCCACAGCGGTGCATACGCAGGCAAACAGGAAGCGGAGTAAACCAATCAGCAAAGGGCTGTTGATGCAATGTTTTTTAGCAGTTTTGAGTTAAGAAATTGCACAGGATTATAAATCACGAAACTCACCTACTGTCGATGTGTTTTTGGTCATTTACCGCCGATTGGAGACATGCTCTTTCTCTCTCTCGTGCGCTGTTGGTATTGAGGGGACGTCCGTGTCCCGTGAGTGATGCTGCTCGTGAACAACACATGACTGCAAATAAACCCCCTCTGAATAAAAAAGTATAGAGGGGAATCATTCTGATCTTATTTTATGACATTTTGACGTGAGCGAGTCGGAGATATCCCGGAAGTAGCTACAACATCGCTTCGCAAAGCCGGCTTTCCCTCGCGCGTTCATTCACAAATATTGACAGATTTTACATCCACGTGTCCACGCTATAATCCAAATATGATATAATTATAATATAATTCTACGAGACAAGAGTGAAGAAATGTGTCCCACGTGCGCACTCGTTACAAAACTTTAAGGCTGTTTTCTCATAATGAGGTTTTTGTTCCACTATAGGGTGTTTTCACAAACGTGAAATTGCCAATTAACAAGACGGATAATCAAACTGAAGTTAATTGGCGATAAAGATCCATATGAAATGAAACGAATGCCAGTTTGTTCAGTGGAGACCTAGCAATCTTGCCTCCCGTAAGTGAATCCATTTTCTCATCAATATGATTTGACATCATGCTCTTTATACTAAACTGACACTCACTAATTTTATTAGGGGTAGATTTCCCACCTCTAACAAGAAGTCATGTTGGAATTAACCTTGGTAATTGAAAATGTTATGTAAACCTTTTACACAGAGGCCTAACCCTGTTAATTAAATGTTAAACAATGTTATAGTTTATAACATTATACTACGGGCGGCACTGTAGTACGGCGGTTAGCGCTTGTGCTTCACAGCTAGAAGGTCCCGGGTTCGATTCCCACCTGGACAGGGCCTTAATTCTGTGTGGAATTTGCATGTTCTCCCTGTGTCTGCGTAGTACTCCGGTTTCCCCTACCACTAAAAACATGTACAATAGGCCAGGGTGAATGTGTTTGAGAGTGCACATGGGGGACGACGGATGCAAATTAGCCCAAGGCTACAATCCAGTGTGGCTTGTTCATTAACTTGCACTGTCCCCACCAAATAAACCTATAAGTAAAATAAAAAATAAAAAATAAATTTGACAAAATCCACGTACCGGCTACATAATGAGATGCGCAAATTCGGATGTTATCCAGATTTTACCCATCCAAATTCTGATGGAGGCTTGCAATCCATAATCGTCTCCTTTATTTAGATAATCGTTCTGTCTGCTGTCCTTTAGTTTGCACAACTCTGGGTAAACGGTAATACTGCAAATTCGTTTCTCTGTCTGATCTTTTGTGACAGCCGAGAACGTGACAATAATTCCTCATTTTGCTGTTTCAAACTACACAGTACTCTTTGTTTTAATAAGTGAGTACACGGGTGAGTATCGCCATTCATGTCCAACTTCAGAAAAGTGACGTCACGGGAAAACACACTACAGTCGCTCCTGCAGACTCCAGACTTTCCCGTCTTTGGCTTAACATTTTGAAGTTTTTTTTTTCAGAGGGATTTTTAATCTCTAATTCCCAGCCTGATATATTCTTTGAACTTGAACTTTGAATTACAGGTTTTACAGATTTTTATTCACTTATGATTTGCTGATTTAAAAACTAAACAAAATTTGAAAGTCTTTGTTACTAATATGTCAATAAAAATAAATGCATACGTTTAAATCTGGGTCCATCCATTACTTAGATTTCGTCGCTGATAATATACTGTAGGCAATTTTGGCCATTTTTATGCACAACATGCCTTATTCTTTTCTGTCAGTAATCTACAGCAGAACTTTCAAATTGATGTTATTTTTTCCCCCTATTCACCTGTAGTGTCTCGCCTTAACTGTACAAAACTTGACTCATGGACAGATTTCTTGAAATTAATTACAAGGATACATTTAAAAGAACATTTTACTCATTTCATTTCAAGACTACTTTCTGTCATGCTTGTTTGTGCGGGGATTGTGGCCTTAAAGTTCCGGTTCCCAGCTGCGTTTTTTCAGGCATTGTCGTCTGGTCTGTGCACAGTCCCTCCTCTGAACACGTGAACCGTCCAGACGCTGGTGGATCCAACAGCCAGAGAAAAGCTGCATCATTGTGCGGCTCGCAGTTCAGTGAAGGGGAGAAGCGATGTTTTCTTCCTCTCTGTGGGTCTTTTCTTTAAGCCCGAGCTTCGCCAGAGGAACATCCACAAAGACGTCTACGCCGCCGCGGCTGCCACGAGATCTAAAACCAATTCCACTATTAGAATAAGCTAACGTTTATTTCTTATCTTTCTCTTACAGTTGGAAATTGCCCAAGCCCAACCGCGCTATGGGGAAAAGGATTTAATTTTTTAAGGCAACATTAATCCAAAAGGCTGTCTGTGAGTGTTGTGCCCGTGTGAAGGAGGTGTTTTGAATCTACAGAGAGATGACTGCTCTCCTTTGCAAGAAGAGACGATCCATGACTCTTCTGATCATACAGTGCCACATGGAGGAGTCCAAACCAAAGCCCAGGGACATTATTTTGTGGCCAGTTTAGTCTAAATCTCAATAAAGTTTAGGATTGTGTCGTCAAAACCGTTAAAGATCTCTGGGATTCCTGCGGCATTCCATAAACAAACTAATGAAGATTTAAAAATGAAAAACATGGTCAAGGTGAACTGCAGTTGTTGTCCTCATTAAGGTGAGACACGGCAGGTGAAATTATAGATTTTTCACGCAGTGGTCAATGTAGAGATTTGTAGCTAGTTTTCTCCCGCACTTCAGGGCACCGGTGGTGCAGAGAGTAGAGCAGGTCGTCCTGTGACCGGAGGATCGGCGGCTTGAATCCCGCAGTCACACACTGTCGTTGTGCCCTTGGGTAAGACACCTCACCCACCCTGCCTCCAGTGTCTGCGTACACTAGGGCTGAACGATTTCGCCAAAAATGTATATTGCGATTTTTTTAATCAATATTTCAATTTCGATTTCATTTAGACCCCCCCACCCCCCTTTTTGTTGAATGTAACTAAACTATAGCCTAGACTGAAACAATTAAATATTTATAACTGACTTATTAAAGTATCACTTACAATTAAGTCCTTTATAATCATATGAAATGTAATTCAAGATAGTCCACATGGCCATTACATAGTGGCTTATACTGAATTATTTTTTTGTAAATATCCTAAATAGTTTCTTGCTATTTGCTCTTGTGTTTTACTCATTGGCTGTGAGATAAGTTTTTATCTTTATCCAAAACATTCCCAAACATAAGCCTCCAAAAGTGAGCCGAACAACTCTTTACTCTTTACAAGCAGCACAGGTTTCTGTGATCAGTGCATCAGAGCGTGTAGCAGCGAGGCAATGGAGTGATTAGCGCTCCAGCTAACGCAATGCTAATGGCGGAAAAAGCAATAGTCCTTTGCTGTGGCTGCGTTATAAACGCTGATATTTTCACTGTACATCCACGATCTATCGCGCACCTTAACTAGACTGAGAAGTAAACAAAAGCACGCGGCAGAGCGGACGTCGCTGTCATATCTCGCTGCTCCATTTACTTCTATGGGCCGCGACCGTCATCTGCATGGGCCAAAATCGTGTGCCTCTGCGATTTTGAAATCGCGTTGTGTAATACACATTGCAAATGCGATTTATCGTTCAGCCCTAGCGTACACTGGTGTATGAATGAGTGTGAATGAGTGACTAGTTTCCTGATGTAAAGCGCTTTGAGTGCAGGTAGAAAGGCTCTATATAAATGTGACCATTTACCATAACATCCATTACCATCGTAGTTTTCACGTCAGAGTATAAAAAAGACAAAACTTACCCATATGACATTCTGTCGCTAATGAAGAGGAGACATCCCGGAAATTGCTACAACATTGCTTCGCAAAGCCGACTTTCCCTCACGCATTTATTCACAAATATTGACATATTATATACATCCACATGTCCTGTGAAGGGTCCCCGAGATGGTGCCATGCCATTGGTCCGACAAGCCATTAGTCCGACGTTTCATTATTCCGAAAATGTACCATTGAGCAGAGGTGCCATTAGTCCCACATCTCTAACCCAGTTGTGTTGTGGATTAGAGAGCCATATACAACCATTGGCCCTAACCTTAAGGTCAGTGGACTCTTGCCTGAACCTAATTTTAGTTTTCAACCCCTACTCAATGGGACATTTTCGGAATAATGAGACGTCGGACTAATGGGCCTACATGTTACAAACTTTCAGGGCCGCTTTTCTCTAAATGAGACTTGTTCCACTCATGCAACGACTTCACCTCTTCAGTAGCTCCTACAGGCTCCAGTCTTTCCCGTTCAGGACTTAATTATATTTTGAAGACTTTTCAGAAGGATCTTTTAATATCCAATTCCTGAGTTATTGAGCTTTGAACCCCTATGAATTCTAACCAGATCTGAAAAAAACTCTTTGTAATTAAAAGATCAACAACATAAATTTAAACCTGGCTCGATACACTATAGATTTAGTCGCTGAAATGTTACGCAATTTTCATACATAAAATGCCTTAGTTTTACACGAAAAACATGAAATGACCGAAAACTTGCATCCCGTGCCTAGACACTGCTAAGTAACATGTCCCCCTGCAACTGCTGAGTGCACTTATATTTTTCAGATATCGACAGAGTGACTGCTTGTTATTAATGAGCTCTAATGATATTTTCATACGAGACATTGATGTTCTGTCAGAGGGGGAAGGGAGCTGGTTAAAAATGCATCGATACAAAGTGATGATCGGCGAGACGTTTAACAGCCCAAGGGCGGATTCATAATCACTGTGAAATAATTTACCCAATCATTCTGTCCGTTTGTATCGATTCAAGTTTGAAAAATCAGCTAAATATTTCCCCCCTTCATAGCACCAGCGGGACAGGGTTTATGTACGACGATGTAACAGTGTCTGGTAGCCGTCCCGGATAGATTTTCACTATAGATAAAATAGTCTAGTCCTGGAAATAAATGCAAGCACTGAATTAAAAAGCCTGCATTTGCAAAAGTCTTCTATTATGCTTTATTCATTGTAAATGGCCTCGCTAGAAACAGTTCCAGCTATCCAAACAGCTAAACAGATCCAGAAACTCCAGACTCCAGATGATGTTCAATGGCGTTTACTGAATGTATCTTTGTGAAACTGCAACAATACAAAAGGAAAGTACATATAAGTCTTGTGCTAAAATAAAGCAAGGCTATAACTAGCACATAACATGTGTAAAATAACAAATAGCTGCCGTTAGCGTAGCTGTTAGCATCGCGATTAGCATAAACGTTAGCATACAGTTAAACACATCTAATGGACATAAAAAACGTCCTGACTCTCAAATGTGTAACCAAAACACAATAAATGTAGTGTATAATCATGTTCACCCTGTAATACTTACAGACAATGCTTAAACAAACACAAAATGTAATAAAAAACCAGGAGAGTGGAGCTGCCATATACTGCAGTGAAATCGTTCTATACAACTTCCTGTCTGAGTTCTTCTTCTACTGTCTAAAACAAACGAACTTAAAACAACCACTAGATGGCGCATTTATGGTGGTCCGAACACATCGACACCCACATATGTGAAAGGGGGTGCTACCTGGATTCGCTCTGGCGGTAAGGTTCCCATTTGTTGACATTCTGTTTTTCCTCGCAATTTTCTGCAAGTGACACATCTATGAAGAACTGAGTTGATGCTTCTTTTTGCTCCAACCAGCCAGAATCCTGCTGCTCTAATGGCGCCTTCTGTGAAATGTCTCCCCTGATGTTTCACAGTCTCGTGGTAGTGGCGAATTAAGAGCGTTGCAAGGTGGTGACGAGCAGGAATGATGAGGGGATTTGTGGTGTCAATGCCTAGTTCAGACTGTGTGATACGGCCCTCTACTCTTAAGAGTCCATCTTTGTCGAGTATAGGCTGCAGCTTCCAGAGGCTGCTTGAGGGGTTATCTTGGTCTTTTCTTGTATACATTTCAATTCCTCTTTGTAGTACTCACTTTGAACACTCTTTACAGCGCAAGCCTTGGCCTTTATCAGGACCTCTTCTGTAGGTCGACAAAGGTGCCAACCGTGACACCTGGAGGTTTGGTTGGAGTGGACAAAGGAACTAGCAACATGAATCAAATGAGCTAATGCTCTGATGAGAGTACTGTAGTTGGAGAATCTTTCATATCGTGTGGGACTTACTGTGGGTTTTGTCACACGAGTGAGGCATGTTGTCACCTGGGACGTATTTCTGTGTCGCGAGCTGGATCAATAAGGTCATATGCGTCTGGAGATGAAGATTGCACAGATGAGTTGACAAGAAAGGCTGGTCCTTCTAACCATGTCGTGCTGCTCAGCTGTGCTGCTGTCACAGATCTTGACCCATGGTCTGCTGGGTTGAGCTCAGATGGAACGTATTTCCACTGATTGGGACGTGCTGACTGGAGGATGCGTTGGACTCTATTATGCACGTACACGTAGAACCTTCGGGACTGGTTGTATATGTACCCTAGTACAACTTTACTGTCCGTGTAATACTCAATGTTGTCAAATGTAATGTCCATTTCCGTTATGACCAGCTCTGCGATTTCAACTGCGAGTACTGCGGCGCATAGCTCTAATCTTGGGATAGTGAGACCCGGTTGAGGAGCTAACTTTGCTTTTCCAAATACAAAACCCACTTCTGTGTAGTCTGGAGTGGATACTTTAATGTAGGCGACAGCTGCGATGGCTTTCACTGAAGCATCGGCAAATACACACAGTTCTTTCTTTTGAGCACTTGTTGTAGAGAGAGATGTATACGGACGTGGTATTTGGAGATTTTGTAAGTCTTGGAGTGAATCTTTCCATTTACTCCACTCTGCTTTCATGCTGTCGGGAAGAGGTGCATCCCAGTCGGCGGTAGCGGTGTTGAGTTCTCTCAGGATGAATCTGCCTTGGACTGTAATGGGGGCGAGAAACCCAAGTGGGTCGTAGAGGCTATTAACTGTAGAGAGGACGCCTCTACGTGTGAAGGGTTTTTGATCATCATCGACTTTGAATGTAAAGAGTCTTTGCTGATGTTCCATAATAGCCCTAGACTGCGTTGCACTGGTAAATCTTGAGCACACAAGTCCAAGTTCTCAATGTCTTTAGCTCGGTCCTCTGGGGGAAAGGCCTCTAGGACAGCAGGACAGTTGGAGGTGACTTTGTGTAGTCTGAGGTTTGAAGATGCGAGAGCGTGTTGGGCCATTTTAAGGACATGTACTGCTTCTTCTTCTGTAGCGAATGACTTTAGAGCGTCATCAACGTAAAACTCTCGTTCGATAAACTGGCGCACATCCTTTCCAAAGTGGACTTCACCGCTGGCTGCAGCTCTTTTCAGGCCATACATGGCAACGGAGGGCGAGGGACTGTTCCCAAAAATATGCACACGCATACGGTACTCGACAACTTCGGAGGACATGTCATTACCTTTGTACCATAAGAAGCGGAGAAAGTCTCGGTGGCTTGCTTCGACGACAAAACAGTGAAACATGTGTTCGATATCGGCAGTTATTGCGACTTGCTCCTTCCTGAACCTCATTAACACACCCACTAAGCTATTGTTGAGGTCGGGGCCTGTAAGCAACACATCATTGAGTGAGACTCCCTCGTATGGAGCACTTGAGTCGAACACAACCCTGATTTTGTTAGGTTTCCTTGGATGATAAACCCCGAACAGAGGTAGGTACCAGCATTCTTGATTCTGACCAAGAGGGGGCGCAACCTCTTCATGACCTTTGTTGAGCATGTTCTCCATAAACTCCAGAAAATGTGCTTTCATTTCAGGTCGTTTTCCCAGAGTGCGTCTGAGTGACATGAGGCGGTCATAAGCTAGCTGTCTGTTGTTGGGCAGACGTTGCCGTGGCGACTTGAAAGGCAGAGGACCCACCCAGCTATTGTCACTGTCCTGATAGAACTCAGAGTCCATTATTTGTAGAAACCGTGTGTCCTCGACTGAAGGGGCAAGTTTATGATCATCCGCTGTGTGTGCAAAAATCTGTTGGCCGATGCTGTCCATGTTACATCCTGACTCATGAATGCTTGTGGAGACTTGGTCTGCGTTGTGACAGAAATTTGGAACTTTAGTGAAGGTCTCTTTGACTTTGATTTGGCCGTTGCATGGCTGAAAATAGCTTGTGCGGCCATTCTCCAGAATAAAGGTTTTGTAGGTGTTCACTTGTGGGGGTCTGTGTACTCCGTCCAGACAGACATCACCTACCACCACCCATCCTAAATCGAGTCTTTGAGCAAATGGGGAGTTGCCAGGGCCATTTATTTGTTCTCTGACCTTATGAACCCGCAGTACATCTCTGCCGAGAAGAAGTAGTATGTCAGCTGTGGGATCTAGTGGCGGGATCTGAAACAGGTCAAAGAACTGGGAGCGAGCAAGTGAGCGGTTGCTCTGTTCATCCAAGATTGCATACATTCTCTTTGTTTGCTCTTTGTGACCAGCAGGGTACACGTTCACCAGCGTTATCTTTGAGCATTCCCTGGCGCTCACTCCTTCTCCACAAACTTCAGTGCAGCTAGACGAAACTTCTTGGGTGTCTGCTTTGTCATTCTCCCCGCCTTGCTGTGCGAGGGGAGGGGACGCTTTAGACTCCCAGCGGGCTGCACCTGGATGGAGAGCAGAAATGTGAGTATTGCTGTCACATTCAGTACATACAATTTCTGTGGTACAGTTCTTTGCAAGGTGATCAGTGGATGAGCAGCAACGAAAGCAGATGTTATACTTCTTGAGAATCTGTTTGCGTTCTTCCAGGGCTTTCTCTCTGAACCCCCTGCACCGTTTTAGAGGATGGGGTTTATTGTGTATCGGACATTGCTTGTTTGGGTTAATGGAGGTTTTCATCCTTTCTCCCTCTGATCTGTCCGCTGAAGATACTTGAGTTTTGTGTACAGATATGGGTACCTTGGAAATCTTTCATGACCCGGTTTTCTCTCAGGTGGAGGTTGGTTAGAGTTGTGCAGGTTGAAGCTGGGGTCAGTTCGCATTTTGGCTTCAGTGCGTATGAAGTTGGTGAAAACAGAGAAGGAGGGAAAGCTGGCGCCATGGTCACGTTTATACTTCGAGCCGTAAGACATCCATTTCTCCTGTATGTTGTAAGGTAGTTTGTCAACGATTGGTTGGATCCCTCTAGATGTGTCCAAGTATGACAAGCCAGGTAAATAGCCGTCAACTTTGGCAGCCTCAAGCTCCAACAGTAGGTCAGCGAGGTCACGGAGTTTGAGAGGCTCTCTTGTTGTGATTTTGGGGAAGCTTTCTACTTTATGAAACAGAGCTTGCTCTATGGCCTCTGTAGAGCCGTAGGTTTCCTGAAGTCTCTCCCAAGCCATAATTAAACCAGCTTCGGGGCACCTTATGTTGACTGCTTTCATTTGTTGGCTTGTTTCGCTGAGTTTTTACCAAGATACCGGACGAGCAAATCAAGCTCTTCTCCAGCAGATAGGTCCAAACCTGCTATGGCGCTTTTGAAGGATGATTTCCATGCCCAATAATTCATAGGCTGGTCATCAAAGGTGGAAAGGCCTGTAGTTATGAGTTGACTGCGTGCGAGGTATTTGGCAAGATCGTAGGTTGGTTGAGTTGGCATGTAATCATTGCGTGAATTGTATGCTTTGGGGATTGTTTGGATCACAGGTGCGAGTGGCTTAAAGCTGGCAGACGGAGGACTATCAGCAGATGCAGCGTAATTTGATGCATAGTTTGGTTTGGTTACTAGCTTTGCAATGACAGGTTGAAGAGGAGGCGCTGGAGTAACACTCTCTGCCTTTGGTGGAATGGTCTGCTGCGCTGCAGTGACAGCTGCTTGTTCTAAAACATACTGGGCTGTGCGTTCTTTTTGGTTTTCAGCGAGAGATGACCCATAAGTTTCACTACGTGTTTCAAGGCTCAATAGTCCAGTTTCTAAAGCATTAGCTTCTGCTATAGCAGCTTCTTTCTCTTGCTCAGCCCTGAGAGCATCAAGGGTGGCTTGTAAACGTGCTTGTTCTACTTTGATTTCGATTTCTTTTTGAGCATAGGAGGCTCTTGTTTGAGCGGCTTCTGCTTTTGCTTTAGCCCTTAGCAGTTCAATGCTAGCTTTTGAGCTTGCGTGAGATGAAGGCTTTCGTGAGAGGACTGATGGAGTGTCACCTTTTGGGAATTTGGGTTCAGTCATTTTGAGTCATTAGCTTCACATGAAGAGGAGTAGGGCTGATGCGCAGGCTTCTGATAGCTGTTTGCACTTTACTTAGCTCCTTGGGATGGCAGTGGCTCCACGTGGCGGCTTCTGTAGCTTGTTGTTTGCCGTGGTGCTGTCTTTTCACTGTAAATGGCCTCGCTAGAAACAGTTCCAGCTATCCAAACAGCTAAACAGATCCAGAAACTCCAGACTCCAGATGATGTTCAATGGCGTTTACTGAATGTATCTTTGTGAAACTGCAACAATACAAAAGGAAAGTACATATAAGTCTTGTGCTAAAATAAAGCAAGGCTATAACTAGCACATAACATGTGTAAAATAACAAATAGCTGCCGTTAGCGTAGCCGTTAGCATCGCGATTAGCATAAACGTTAGCATACAGTTAAACACATCTAATGGACATAAAAACGTCCTGACTCTCAAATGTGTAACCAAAACACAATAAATGTAGTGTATAATCATGTTCACCCTGTAATACTTACAGACAATGCTTAAACAAACACAAAATGTAATAAAAAACCAGGAGAGTGGAGCTGCCATATACTGCAGTGAAATCGTTCTATACAACTTCCTGTCTGAGTTCTTCTTCTACTGTCTAAAACAAACTAACTTAAAACAACCACTAGATGGCGCATTTAGCTAGGAAATAAACATAACAATGTTCACAGTGAACATAACATTCATACTTAAAGACCTTGGCATTTTTGTAAAGTGAAATATCCTAAATGCAAATAAATAAATAATTGAGACATCTGGTTGTATGGTGTTTTAATCAGAATACCAAAGCTGATTCGTTTTGTTGAAATCTGCATAACTGAATAATACTGTGCCCTTAGATTACGTCCATGTCATCCTTTTAAAATGTTCTTTTCACCTCTTAACCCACTACGGAACTGAGCACATTTTCTCCAGTGTGGCATTACCCATAATCTAAAAGCTTCTTGATAAAAAGCGTCAAAATATAGCGACGAAAGTGAAAAGAAAACGCAGCAAAATCGACCAAAATGCTTTGAAAAAGTGACAAACACGGATGAAAAAGACAACAAAACGGCAACAACGCAAGGAAAAAGATCTGTTCTGAAGGTTTAGTTTTCATCTGAGCCGTTGCTCTGGCCTAAAGGCTGTTAAGCTGCAGTCGAGAAGATTTGGGTAAAACTGAACTGGAGAAAATGCACTTGTTTGAGGCAGGTGTTAACAGGTTAAAAGGATATTTCAGGATTTTTGACATAGGGCCTCATTTCCTAGTTATCCAGAGTGTTGTTGATTTCTGGATATATATATTTTTTTATGCAGTCCTTATATTTGAAGAGTCTAGTGGCGCTAGGCTAGTGCTAGGGTAGCACATTTCTACGGTAACAGTTAGCCTGCATTAAAAACAGTCTGACCCACTCCACAGTGCACCTGAGGCAAATCACTTATAACGCCAGACTAACCATATTTCAACCTGAAAAGACTCACAGAGACAGACTGCGTTAGAAAGTTTTATTGAACTTGATCGTGATTGGAGCTCAGACCCCGGCGGAAGATGGCCGAACGATATGGAATGCCTGGTGTTGATGATGATGGCCAGAATCTTCCCCCGGAGCCTGGACACTGGTGGTGGTACGATGGGACCCGATGCTCGTCGATGCGATGGGCAGAGCCTGAGGAGAGCCCGGGAGGAGGAGGGGCGGAGGAGGGGCGCTGCACAGCTGGGAAACGGCCGAATGATTGACCGGGGAGCTTGAGAAGGGGATCCTGGATGATGAATGGCTGAGCGGAATAGGCGGCTGCGATGAAGGCCGTGATTGGGTGATTGGTGCAAGCTGCCGTTGAGGCGATGAGTAAAGGCTGCAGGTACGTCTCCAGGTTGAATTTGCGCTGAAGCTTCATAAATGTCTGTGTTGATAGAATAATTTTTGAAATACAACTGTTTGGCACCACTACTGTCGTCCTGGGCTGTCTTTGCACCGACGTGGACCAGTGAGCACTGGGGGAAAGGTCCTGAAGTCAGGACTGGAGGGAGAGAGTGAAGCTGATGGAGTGAAGCTGATGGAGTTCACCGACAGCCTCTTGTTTTTTTAAGGTTTTCCAGCAGCCATCAAACGATCGGCGACAGTTTTACATACAGTAAGTCGCACCAGCCTTGGCAACTACCAGGGCAGCACGTTGTTCAAGCACCATTTGTGAACTTCTTCCTCTGGCTGTGGCCATCTAAGTTTTAACCCACAATTAGCTTTTTTTGTTTTCTTCATCGCAGTAAGAGTCACCTCCGCGTTTCCCCAGTCCCTCACAAGTTTCTCGCTCACTCCAAACTTTCTTTCTGCTGCTCGATTACCTTTTCTGTTTTCTCCAGTGGTACAGTAAGTAAGTGCAGTAAGAATAGAAGAAACTGGTACACAAGCTTAGAGCGCCCTCTAACGGCTGTAAGTGTGGAAAATAACAAACGTAAAATAATATATTTTGATATGTAAGTCGCACCCCCAGCCAAACTATAGAAAAAGTGCGACTTATAGTCCAGAAAATACAGTAGGTTTCTCATTACTAGGGAAACAGCTTTTATATGACCAAAGACAAAACCGGAATGTTAAAAACGGTAAAAGCTGGGAAACTCGAGCACATGTAAACACACTCCGAGCTCTGCATATTGATCCTCAACTTCGCCGCACAAAACTGTATTAACTCAACCTTTCTTTTTTCACTTACTGTAGGAAAGTCAACTGAAAAACACGGTTCAGAAGTATCTCTCAGCCATGCTCTGAAGCAATAACCAGCCAGCCCGGCAGCGACCTCAGCCACCTGTTTAGATACCTCCCGCTCATCAACAAAGGCACCTTTCAGCGGCCTTCCTGTTGAGCTGGGCTCTAGTTAAAGAGGAACCAGAATCTGAGAATGTGACTCAAAGGTTATATGAATGATGTATCTTTCTAACATAAAGCAGCTGCCGTAATGCGGGAGAGAAAAATGATGTGCATGACCCTGTCGGACCAGGCAACTGCTGAACACTCGCTCAATACTCATTTATGCGTTTAAAATCAGCAACATTACTCACTATACTGGGTTTGGCCTAAAGCTCGTTTGCACTGGAGGAATATTTTCGTACTTTTATTACATTTCCTGTCACCACAAATAAAACTCATAACAGTGGGAACCTTTACTGATAACATTGATCCAAAAGGAACAGAATCTGCCAATTGATTAGAAATAAGCAGCTGCAGTTTATATGGATTATTAAATAAAAAGGACCTTTTTTAAAAGGTTATTGTGGCCTATGTTCCCCGGTACCTATGTTCCCCCACTTCTATTGATTAAGATTAGGCACCAGCCCACTATCCTTAAGGTTAGTGGCTCGGGCAGGGTCAGGGTTAAGCTGCTTGATATGTATGACATTTCACTCTCATGACATGTGATTGGTTGAAGTACCAACTCACCTACGGGGTGAAAAAAATCACACCCGGGGAACATATGTATGCACCCAAAGACATCACTCTCGCGATACTTCACAAGGAAACAGAAGACTGATCCTTTGTCATGCACATGGAAAAGGTAAGCAAAAAGCCATTATCATCTAAATGCAAACAAAATACTATGCAGAAATAACAGTAGTCCATCATTTTCAGTGATATTTGGTCAAGATGACAGATTTTTTTTTTAAATGTTATCCGTCAAAGGGCTCTAGCCGAGATCGGTCGTTGCAAAGAGCCAGCTCTTTTAAGTGAACGATGAGAGTCAAGTCTCACCTGAAAGCCATTTTGTTTTTTGTTTTTTTGTTTTTGAAGTTTGCATGTTTATTCAGCTCCACATGTACGCAGCTCTGTGCGACACTCGCCTCAGAGATAGAGAAAGGCGGAGAGAGAGTGAACGAGAAAGGAGGTGAAACACTGCTGCAGCCAGCCCGTGCGTGAGGCACAAATCAAGATGTAAACAAACTTAAACTAATCCATAAACGTAATGAGCCCACCTCTAACTTTTAGCCATTTTTCATTTGAGATAAATCTGCCTCATATATTTGGTTTTATGGATAGATAAAGTTACGCTGGGTTTGGAGTGGAAAGTAAACAATGCGATCACACGCGGAGCAGCAATACATCGCAATGTTGCCTTTTCCACTCATCCACTCCCATTACAAAAGCTACACAAGCAGTACTACAGGAGTACTGGCTAAAGTTTTGACTGTCTTCAGTGAGATCAGAGTCTGTATCCTTTAGTGCGAGGTGCAGCAGCTTGACTGGAGCAGGAACAGACACGTGGCGGGGCTGATACAGGCAGCAGAGGGACAGGGAAGAAACTATGGGAGAAACACTCTAGATTTTTTACTGTAAAAATATTATATATATATACATACATGAAACTAATACCAGCTTTAAATGGGGGGTATTATGTAAAATCCCTCATTAAACACATGCCTGGAGTGTTGCCTTAGCTCATTCACATATTTTTGAGTAATCAGTAAAAACTTAGACGGCAGCCATTTTAGGTGTAGCTATGCCTCAGTCCTCCTAGGAACGCCCCCACCTCCTGGAGACGCCCTGGACCTTTCGTCACCAGCCAAGCCACCAACCACTGCTCCTCAGCTCAGCAGAGGCCCCTCCCCGCACAGTAGTGTTGTTTAGATGCCACAGCAGTGTGCTGAAGGGGGTGCGTCGGAAAGCTTCTTAAAGAGACAGAGGCCTATTTCAAGACGTTCAGTACAGCCATTTTGAGAGAGCAATTTTATTCAAGGCAGTTATTTTAATTTCCTGCATATACAAACCAACAGAAGGTTACGTCATCATTGTAGTATGCTATAGACTGGTGCTATGTGATTGAAAAAAGCATAATACCCCCTCTTTAAAAGTGTGTGTGTGTGTGTGTTTGTTGCTATAGTAAACAATGGTTCTACCGCCTCGAAAAATCAATTTTGATTCCTGAAGACAACACAGACCACTATGAGCCATTATCATCATTATAGCAATGAAAAAGAGAGATTCTTCTGTTACTTTTCATTTATTTCTTGATATAGTTGTTTGGTGCAGGGAGTAGTCAAAAAGCTAATTTGTTTGAAATTTAAACTGTATGCAAAAAAAAAAGGAAGAGCAATGTGCGTGAGGTACGAATGAATGTGTGATGGAACAAACTGATATTAATTTAATACACTGTGCTACATTAGAGAAATATGTCTGTCTTTCTATGAAAACGTTTCCAATAATGTTTTTCAGTAATGTTTACAGACTAGACTTGTATGTATGCCATATCAAATGTGACATTGATATCAAAATAGGCAGAGTTGAGTTTTGTTTACCATTGTTTTATATTGTTGTTGTAGGTGAGTTCCGAATTCAAGAGAATCAGAACAATGCATCTGCGGTCAAAGTTCTTCGCTGAGATGGATGCTCACTCTGCAGATCTGCTCAAGGTGTATGCCAAGAAAGGTGGTGTTCAAGGGAGAAGAATCAAGAACATCATGGTACCCACAACCCAGGTATGATAACAATGGGGGGAAAAAACAAAAAACTGTTCAACCTGTACTGCTGTCATATTTTTAAACTTCACTGAAAACCTGACTATTGTGGAAATGGCTAATGCTCTGAAAATAAGGGGAAGGTAAGGTCTTGCTTCAGTTTAAAATTATACACATTATATATGAAAAGGCCAGACTATTCCAGAAGGGTTCACTACTATAATCTCTAAATTCCTTCCTTCCTATTTTTTGTTCTGACTTCCTGTGAATCTAGTTAAAAGTTGTCTAAACTTTGTGAAACCTGCTCTGCTGGTAGATTGAGATGATGTTCCTAATGTTTTGTTGTTGTTTTTTGTTTGTTTTTGCATTTTCTCTGCATACTTAGACGGACAGCACTGATGTTCAACGAGAATGTGTCCTCAAAGGTCTTTGTGTCTACTTGAATGAAGATCCGGAGAAGCTGGTGATGGATATGGTATGTTAATGTATCTTCTATGTTTGCTGAAGTGTTGAGCAGTTGGTAGGAATGGCATTTCCTCTGGGTTACAAATTTGGTCATAAAAAAATGTGTTCTTAAAAAAAAAACTCTTTGAAATCTACCTACTACTTGTCTGCATTGCATTTCTAAACAAAGCAGCCGTGTACTTACAAATTGGAATCTGCACATAATAAAAAATGATTAGGCCAACTGGCACGATCGGTGTATCTCAAATCAATTACACGCACGCTCTCTTTTCCAGCTCTATAACTCTGGTCCAAATAGCGACTTCATTCTTCCAGATTCGAACGACTTCCCTTTGTTGAAGCGAAGTGATAGTGTGTATGAGTCTGTCTGTGTGTGTGTTTTTACTCTCAACTCCTTCTGTCTCTTCTTTGTTAATATTTTTGTTTTTTTTGTCACAGACGGCTGATGAAAACATTGGAACGGCCATGGCAGAGACGGTCTTTGGAATCTTTGTCATGCGACATGAAGGAGCAGAGCCTGGTGATGACCCTGAGGATGTGGGAATCATTCTGGAGGAGGTGGAAGTACTCGATGGGTTGGTAAATGTACCTTTAGCTGTGGCGATGTTGCTTGCTCTTGTGTATGCTCTAAACCTGAGCTACCCTCTAGAGCTAAAATATACCTTTGAAGCATTGCAGAAGATCATAATGGCACTAGATGTAAACAGACTATCCAGAAAGATACAAGTTCTCAAAACACTGCCGTTAGTAAAGGGAATAGAGAATCATTGTCACTGCAATTCACAGTGAGAGGATCTGGAGCTCTGATGACGGTTACATATGAAGTCCCTGACACTGATTGTTAACTTTTATTTTTCTCTGTTACAGTATAGAAATCAGTTAAAATGTAACAGGAATACCCATTGATGTTATTGCAAAAACGTCCCCTAAATGTGGTGTGGACATGTTCTTTTGTTCACCTGTGTGTCAGTAAGTTCACCAGCACATTCAGGTGCAAAAACTTTGTAAAATGTTGTATTATTGCTTATTTGGAGAAAAAAACAATTTGATGGCAGCATCTACATGTTATTGATACTAATTTACATTGACATTAGTTTAAATGTTTTGTGCAAATATTTTAGGGAAAAGTGAAACATTAAAAGGCGACTGCAAAAATGGAATCCAACTCTTTTTCATAGTACTAGGTACTGTGATATTGTACAGTACTCTAGGTACTCTTGGCACTTAAAAAAAGGGGGGGAAGCAGTGTGCTGTATTATACCAAATAATCATAATAATTTGTTCTGTGCTAAGCAACTGTTTGTGTAAAAGTTTGTTGCACTTTGGCAAAAATACATGTTTATGCTTATCTATGTTTGTTTTTCTTTCTACACTTGACACCAAGCAGCTGTAGTCTTTGTTGATACTATTCTCTGCAAACCTTAAGTTTTATACTTAAACTGAACTCTTTCCATGTGATTGGCTTTTTTTCAGCATTAACCATTTCTGTTGAGCTAATTTTACTTAGGTTGGATCAACTTAAATAGTTTTGTAATTTTACTACTGTCAAATTAGTGGATCCAATACCATTACATTGTGTCAGTCCTAGCCCTAGGAAACGAGTTAAATCAATCCCAATGATTTAATTGACCCAACACATCTAAATTAAGTCGGACCCAAACCTAATGAATAAGTTCAATCAACCCGAGTATATGGACCAAGTCAAGTGCATCATGTTGGACTAACAAAATTGCTTAATGCTGAAAGAAAGCTATTTAATCATGTGGAAATACATTCCATATTTTTTTTTAATGTTCATTCAAAGAGTTGTTTTTTTGAGTGTATAAAAGTATCATCGATCATTGTTCCTGAATTGAAACAGCGCTTTTCATGTGAGGCACATCATCACAGAGGACATTAGGTTTATAGTGCAGATTCAACAAAATGTCAGGGTGCCGTGGAGTGTGGGTTGAGGAACACTGCACTGGACTGCAGTTAATCAGCAATGTGGTAACTCATGGATAAAACACACAATTTAAATGGAAAATCTTCCCAAAACGTTATAAACTAGAACTTATAAAAGCATTTTTGCTGTATTTTAATATTAGGCATTTTCTTTCTTTAAATCTTTCTGCCTGTGGTCATTAGCTGATTCGCTGACATTCTGCAAAAAATAAAATAAAATCTAGATAAATATTTCAGGAGATTTTAGAGATTGAGGCTCGTGACAAAATTGTCAAATATGGGACTATTTTTGAAGAGTGTGCAAGTAAAATATTTAGGTGGATCTGTGGAAGTAACCCAGATAAAGGACAACTACAAAAGGAGAGGAGACGAGGAGAGTAAATCCTCCACTGAAACTATGAAAACGCTTTTCTTTATTTCACACATATCACGTTTGTGTACTCTTATAAATAATAGTCAAGGTAAAAGCTGGTGTACGTGTTGCCTGTGTGTGTGTGGTGGTGAAAAGTTTGAGCCTAGGAAGGTCAGTGTAGATTTGGATTTGATGGAGCAGATTTATTTCAGATCCTCTTCATTCTCCCCAGAGCTGAGGGATGGCCATCAAAAACAGGATTTACCGTCCTCACTTCCCCTCCTCCTGAACAGGTCAGGGTTTTCTTCTGATTTAATGTGTGGACTTTATTACTTTCGTATTTTTTGTCCTATACTACATGCTGAAAAACGTTTTAGAAAATAGGCCGTGCATATTCTGGCATTCAGTTTTAGCACATACGGTCACTACAATTTCCCCATTGACTGCACCAAGACGCCATTTGATTAAAAATCACTCTAAGATCATATTTCCCCTATTAGCATATTTGCCTTGGTTTTGAAAATTGTTCTTGTATTTAAATTTTTTAGCATTTTTTGGACCACTGTGATCGAGCGTCCACCCTGGCCCCTCACTCACTAAGTAATGCCACACTATAGTAGACTAATAGAATAGGGCACTCATTCTGTTGTTGATTCGATTTATATTCAAGTACTTTATTCATAAAAAATATGCATTGGAGCAACATTTTGTCATCTCTCAATGTCCCAGGCAGTGGTCAGAGTAGCGAGCCACACACTTTAAATCTCGGTCCATCAAATGCCATGATGGAAATGCCAATAGCTCTTTCAGATTTTACAATTAATGGAAATGTAGCATTTCATTTTAAATAGTTTGTTAATAGTTAATACCTCTTGCATACTATCATTGCCTGTCTTTCTGTCTCGCTTACTCAGGCTACTTTCTTTCTTTTCTACACATTTGATGATCAGAGTGAATGGTTGATAATAAAAACGATTTAGAAAACTATCTGTGGACTTTGATTCTTTGAAACAAAATGTTGCATCATCCTCTGAACACAGTAAGTAAGTAGTGCACTGGCCTCCTGAAGTGATACTTTGCATCACATAACATTAAGCCATAATCTCACTTCCCTTCACTTATTAACTGCGGTCATGTCGTTCCGGCCACACTTGCAGATATCAAATAGTCCGCATAAAGCTGAGGTACCTGATTTTCCTGTTCAAACAGTGACATTTTTGTTTTGGCTCAAACTTGTTTCTAGCTCTCACAGTCCCTCCTGTGTATTCAAATTGTTCAAAGTATGTAATTATATGCACATTTCACACCCATACACAGCATTGAGTGGCGACAAAGTGAAGTGGGGCGGCCACCCCCAAGATAAATTCCACTCATTTAGATTAGACTTCTATCATCCATTGCTCAATAAAACTTTAGGTGAAGACAATACAACAAGGTCTGTGTTTACAACTCTGAGGTAGCAAAAATAAATGTATTCTACAACACCAAAACATCAGGTACCTCAGCTTTAAGTGCGACTTGTAAAGAAAAAAGAACAAACTTGTGATTTTAACTCTAAAACACATTAAAGTATTAATAATTTAATTCATATTTATTTCGTAAGTGACCGTGGTATAAACGGGATAATGCAACAGGTTCACGCCTCTGCGTCGTCCATTTATTTCTGATCATTAACACCTCGTTGGGCATTATCCCTAACTTATTCTTTAACCTCAGGCTTTAGGTTTCATTCATAAAGACATCAAATCATTACAACTTGTGCATAACAAATAGCTTACAGTATGTTCCATCAGTTATTTTTAAACCGCATTTCATAAACTAAAACACAAACACTTGGCCGCTCCAGTGGCTATTTTATTTTATTAGGTGATCCAATCATAATTTCTGTGTTAGCTTTGATTAGTTCAGCATTTGCTAGCAAAGCATGCTCTTGCTAGCCACAGCATTGTATTGGCTCCGATATCCGCTGCCAGTATCGGATCGGTGCATCTAGTTGCGACTAGGGCTGGGTACCGTTTTTTTCGATACCACTACTTTAACAATACCTGCTTTTCGATACCGGTGCCTTAACTGTACTTTTTTCGATACCTATGTTATTTTAATTAAAATTAAATGATGTCTATAAAAAACATCGCTCAAGAGATAATCCTAAAACGGCTGCAGCAGCGTTGCCTGTTCATTTTTTGAGCAGAATTCCCACTTAAGCATCGATAAAACGAGAAAAAGGGCATTATTACCTCCTGAGCTGCAGAGAAAGATTAGATCCACATCAGGACTTTTGACAAAGTGAAAAAAATTCACACGTCAAAGATCTGTTACATAGTGAGAGCGCTCACTTTGTCACTAATAATTTACCAAAACTGTTCCAAAAATGGCTAATGCAGATCTCCTCCTCCGGTACAGTTTATTAAACAGGCTCCATGGGTCTTTCGCTAAAGGTAAAGCCGATGTGTTTCGTGTTGTCACTGCTTTTCTCTTTGTCTAAGAACTCTATTTTCTTATTCAGGTTTAGTCCTGTTCTTTTTACCAGTTTAATGGCTTAGTCCTGGCTCAGACCGCAGCTCTGCCATAATGACTAAGTGTTAGTAAGTTACAGCTTTGCTTTGCTTTAAGAAAACATCTGCATTTGCACTGAAGTGGCTCCTGAGTTCAGGTTGCTTTTTAGACTCACTGCGGGTCATTTATTTACATCTCGAGAGAAAAATTAGCACCGAAAATTTTTTTTTCGATACGGTCCCCTACCGGAGCTTTTCGATCGGTACCAAGTAGGTACTGTTAAACGATACCCAGCCCTAGTTGCGACAGTCACTTTTACAACACTCCTGCTGTTCACCCCATGGGAGGGACTCAGGGAGAGTGTGCTTGTTGAACCAGGAAGTATGGATATGGAAGATTTTCTGTAAGCCATTTTAAATTATAGCATTTTCTAAATAATAAATTAATTAATGATCAAGATGTGTTTGAGATTATTACCTGCAAATATGTCCTCTTTAAAACCAGACTGGTGACTCCAAAGAACCCACTTTTTTGTTTAATAGGCAGTTTTTGTGTAGCCTAAAAACCTGTCCCTTCAGCAGACTGTTGCCCCGGCTATATCCATCTGTTTTCTGTTACATTCTGGGTTATGATGCACACAGAGGGCCAAACTCCAGGGCCCCATGCCAGCATTTGGGCAGCCTGAATACTGCACACTAGCCTGCAGCTCTGGAGCCCTGGTGAGAGAGACGCTCGCGCCTCTGAAGAATGGATGGCATTGGATCAAACTCAACATGCTTCTGTGTGTCATCTTCATTTCAACGCCGCCACTGATGGACTGTGGCTCTTAATGTGCAGAGAAATGTGTTCAAGAACAGCCGCGTAGACTTCCTCTGGGCCGGGCTTTTCAAAATGCTTTAGACACCAAAGCAATGCTCATTAAATGTGGCCGCACACTGAGAAGCATCTGCTGTGGAAAACGCTCATAGAAGAGGCCGGATCTTCATCGCGTCTGATGTGAAAGGAAGTGAATTTCAGACTTCCACCGGCAAACGTCTTTAAGTCTGCGGATGATCTGATGCTAAAACTTTCCTTATCAAACATTTATTCTTTTTAAAACCAAGATTTCAGCAAAGTAGTGAAGTAAAGTAGCCTCATAAATATATAACCTTCCAAGAGTAACCAGATCAAGATCAAATCAGGACTAAACCGGGCCTGAAAAAGGTCTTGAATAGATCTAAATCAAATTAATTATTGGTATTTTCGCACCGCACAAACCTTTTGTAGTTCTTGGTGTAGTTCTCAGATTAAACTCTGTGAATCCTTGTTTTACTGTAAACTCTCTAAGCGTGTACACTGTATCTCGAGCGCCATTATGATTTTTTTGCTGTGCACAATGCGATTTGGATGCCATTGGACACATGCTACAAAGTTTGTTTTGCTAACAGTCCTGCCGTTGTTCAGTGCGAACACAAGCTCAGGGGATGGAGACCTTCTCGTGACCAGGGTTGCCAGGTCATTGAGCGGCTTTTTAAACCATGCCGCGAGTGGAAAACACTTAATTTTAATAAAAGAGGGACAAAGGGGTGGTTTCTCATCCTTGCAGGAGCACATAGGCTCTATGAAGTACTAAAGACATTGGAAATACCAGGTACCGGTCAATTATCTTTTCCCTACATGTACGTCTGGGATTGATCTCAGTGGCTGCGTTTCATCGGTTGAATTCCAACCTACCATTCAGCGAGTGTTGTACGTGACGTCAAGCTTTTGCGCCGCATTTGCTGGGTGTAGTTCGTAATGGCGGTGGATACGAAAGTAAAGGAAACTCTTCAATCCGTTCTGACTCGGCTCCCAAATATCCAGAAATTAAAATTGAAGCCTTGGAATGTGCAAGGAATGCCTCCAAGAGTTATGATAGCTGCTTCACTCAACATGGGCGCATTACATACGTCACGACCAAAGGCTAGCGAAAATCAGATCCAATCGTTTCAAAGGAGTTCACCCCTCCCACCTGTTAACGGAGCTCAATTGTGAAGATCCAGACCCTCTGTACGAAACGAAATGAGTATGAGGGTATGGTAAAACGGGGTGCGTACCGATGTTCCCAGGGTCCGATGTTCCCCGGGTCCGATGTTCCCCCACTTCTATTGGCGGGGGAACATCGGACCCGGGGAACATCGGGACTTCAACAATGAGACAAGTTCCGCTGTTCCCCGCGTGTGCCCTTTGATGTTCGCATTTCTTCATCCACGAAAGACGGGATATGATCCGTGCCAACTTTTGTGAATACCTATAGAGAGGAAATACCAACTAGCCTATTTACTTTCCTTTTTCCCTCTCGCTCTCTGTGTGTTCATATTTCAGCTGATCGCAGCTTGTGTCAATGGCTAACTTTGGGCACGTTATCCAGCTCTCCCCTCGCTCTCCCCAGGCATCTGCTATTTGACATCTCTGACTGAATAAAATGAAGACGATTGAAACTATTGCTGCATAGTTTTTCAAACTATGCAGTTTGAAAAGAGCATCATGCTTTTACGCATAATGGAGCCCTGTGGGAGGAGCGCAGGTCCAGTAAGGTGAAGGGGATAAAAAGCCAAAAGGATAAACGATTGGCGCAGTCTCTTGCCTCGTT
This sequence comes from Neogobius melanostomus, assembly GCA_007210695.1. Lineage (NCBI taxonomy): Eukaryota > Metazoa > Chordata > Actinopteri > Gobiiformes > Gobiidae > Neogobius > Neogobius melanostomus. The sequence goes on from VHKM01000376.1 coordinate 2,249,779, forward strand.
TAGTGTTTTTGGTTCTATTTCATATGTTGCTTCAGCCCTTTAGGCTTTCGCTGATGCATAGTCTCTCGGAAGCTCCGCTTCCCGCCCTGAGAAGATCAAACGATCTACCGCTCCAATTACCGTCAGAGCCTAGCACAGCCCTAGTCCTATAAAAGGGGCCCTAGCCCACCGCTCTTCTCTTTTTTCTCTCAGCTCGCCTTTGAGAAATCTATAATAATAAGATGTCTTCAAGCAAGCATTGTAAAATCGTACCTGCGATGGCGTCACCCTCCGGTGTCGAGGTACGGAAACGGGTTTGCGACTCCTGTCCGGCGTCCCTCTCCCAGAAGGACACGCACGGGTCCTGCTTCTTTTGCCTCGGCTGGCGGCACGTCGCGGAAGAAGGGGACTCGTGCGCTGCCTGCCTCGCGCTCCTCCCTGGGGAGCGCGAGGCAGCTTCCTACGGAGAGGCCCCCCGGTGTGTGACGAGCAGGACTCGGTCTCACCCGGGCAGGACCGGCCACTGCCAGCACCTGTCACGGCGGCTCCGGTCGCCGCCGCTGCAGGTAAAGCCTGGGTAGACTACGACGAGGAAGACGATCAGCGGTGTTACGAAGAGGACGTACTGTCTCTCTTCCCCCGGGAGGAGGAGAGGCGGGAACGCTATCCTCTAGACCGCTTTCCTCACCTGGTTGAGTCAGCTGCGGTCAGGATGGAGGTGGAGCTTCCCCCTCAGCCCCTGGCTCCGGCGGCGGACTACCTCCAGACCCTCGTCTCCCCGTCCCGGCGGCTTCGACCTGATGTCGTTGCCCCGCGGATGGGGCCGCTGCTGCATTATGCTCAGCGCGAGTGGGCTCAGCCCATGGCCGCTAAAGCCCCGGCCCTGGCGTACGGGGTTTACGCTGGCGTGAACGAGTGGCCCAAGTTTGCCGGTGTCCCGCCCATTGAGGACGGCGTCCGGCTGTCTCTGCTGCCCTCGTCCTCCCCGTGGTCCGGTGCTGCTTTTCCCTCCGAGCGGGACAAGCTGACCATGACCGCGCTCAACAGGTGTTATGCCAACGCTGCTCAGGTAGTGGCGTTGGCTAACAACATGACCCTCCTCGCCGCCTCCTTGGACAGGCTGCTGCGAGGTCAGGAGCAACTGTCCCGGACGGACATAGAGGAGGCGGAGGACACCACGGCCACCTTTCTCTGCATGGCCCAGGGGCTCGCGGTTGACGGCGGCCGCAGCATGTGCGCTGCCCAGGTGGCCAGCCGTCATTTGTGGCTCGGGTTGTCCTCGCTCAAGGACACGGACAAGCGGCGCCTTTTGGACCTGCCGCTGTCCACCACGTCCCTGTTTGGTCCGGATATCCAAACTCTGGTGGAGAGCATGGAGGCTGCGTCCAAGACGTCGGCCCAGCTGGCTCCACATCTCCGTCCGCAGCAGAGGCCCCGGGAATCGACGTCTCGACGGCCGCTGTACGAACAAAGGAGGAAGTCCTCCCCTCACCGCTCCTCCGCGTCTAGAGCGCGTCCAGGCCCCAGCAGGGCTTCCGGACCGAGACCAGACCTGCAGCGGAGAGAGGAACCGAGACGTGACCAGGGTCCGTCCTACGGGTCCTGAGGAAAACAGGTATGTTTTAGGGCACTTTTCCCATACACTTTACCCGATGTGGACTCATTTTCAGTTGAGGCCACTTTCATTTGGGGTACATCGAAAAAAAGTCTTTTGAGCCCCTTAGTCATTGGGGTGCCCCGGGTGGAAGATGACGAGTCCAAATGGGTCATTTCCATTATGGAAATTGACCTTGTACCACAGTCATTCTGACCCAAGGTGGCGCTCTCCCCATATTTTTAGTTTGGCCCGCCCCCGCGAGTTCCCCGCGAGTTCCATTTGGGCTGAGCCCTGTTCCAGTCGGGGTACTAAGTATCTTAATGCATTTCACTAAAACGTTTCTTCTTAGTATCTTCATTGACCTTCCACTTGGCAGTAATATTTTCCATTATGGGTCATTTTTGGAATATTGACATTTGGAGAGGGGGAGTGGCCTTTTGTGACGAAAACGTGCCTCAAGGAATTTTTGCACATCTGTTGGTTCCAATAGGGGTAAAATTTGTCATGTGTTCTGTCACCAAATGGAAGCCCACCTATTATATGACCCCCTGTTGACCCTTTGCTTTTAACATGCACATATTCACAGTGGTCAATCAACTCAACACTTGTTCAGGATGAACATACTGGATTTGAGCCTTGTAGCTTGAGCCATTTTTAAACTATGACAGATAATTGATACTTCAAAGGGAACCCAACTGCCATCTAACCGTCAGTGTGGGGGAGGGGAGCTGTGGCACTTAGACCCAGGCCATTATCAGTGTAGAAAATATGTTTTTTTACAGAACTATGAAAGAAGCGAAGGTCGCACAAACTTGAAATTTTGGCCCATGACTGTACACGCCCATGAGATGTACATACTGTAAAATTAGCCCCCTACCTATATTAATTTTTAAATTATGGGGGAAAAGGAAGAGGTGCCCCGAAAAGAATTAAGTGCCCCAAACGGCACTTAATTCTCAAATTGCTTTTTGCCAACTGTGCCTTGACCTTTGACCCTAGGGGTACCACATTTGGTACAGAGAATGTCATAAGGGCCCTGTACCATAATCCAGTGTCCGATTTTTCCCAGGACCCCCAGGAGAGTTAATTGGCTGTCTCAAAATCAGGCTTTCAAAAGGGGGTGAGGGTGCAGGCCGCTGACACCATCTTCATAATAATTTACAATAGTGATGAATTTTCTTTCTACATGTTTTAGAAAGCCGTCCTCATAATATGTTGTTAAGGGTCATGAGACGTGTCCAAGGATGTTGGTTCGGTGTCTCTCGGGCGTATCGTTTCTGGGCTGTCGCTGAGAAACACGGAGTTTGAGCTCCCTCCAAAGATTCTCTTATCTATTGGGTTTAGGTCTGGAGACTGGCTAGGCCACGCCTAGGGTGACCAGATGAGTTGACCTGAAATTCGGGACAGGATCCCCCGACACGCACGCACGCACGTGCACGCGCGCACACACACACACACACACACACACACACACACACACACACACACACACACACACACATGCAAACATAGAAATATATACTGTAACACTGGACTGTATCATTTATCCACAATAATAACACTCAGATCTGCTCAAATAAACAACTCATGAAGACAGACCAATGCAGAGATAATAAGCTTTGTGAACATCCATCTTCATAATAATGAAAGCTCAGTCTTACCTGTAGCAGACAGACTGTTTTAGCTGAACTCTTACAGATGGATTTTTCTGCAGCTCTGTTACAGAGGTGATTCTTATACAGGCTAATGTCCGTAAATGCATGTTCTGGAACTTGTGCTGTTATTGTAGTTTGTCAGGCACCATTCTGTATGAAGTCCGCCTCATCTCAGGGCACAGAAGTTTGTTTGAATCCATATTTACCCCTTTGTTTTTATCGCTTCTACGAGGCCGAAGCGGAATGTGGTGCTGCTGGCATTTACTCCCGCCTGCTAAAAATAACCAATGGCCGTGTGAGTAAGGCGGGACTTGCTAAACAGCAACCGAAGAGTGTGACGCTGACAGGCAGGAAGAGCAGCCAATCAGTGTTCAGAACAGAAGCCCATGCTCGAACCATGCAAAAACAGCGTGGTGTGTGTTTACAGCGGAGAGAGAGAGGAGAGAGAAGACACAGGTCCGCGGCTCTGGTCTGCGCGCCGTGTCCTGGTACTCTACAGGAGTTCTAACATATTTTTCGGGACAATTTGGGTCGGATTCGGGATTCGGGACGAGAGCCTGGATTTCGGGACTGTCCCGAATTTTTCGGGACGTATGGTCACCCTAGCCACGCCAGAACCTTGATATGCTTCTTACAGAGCCACTTCTTGGTTATCCTGGCTGTGTGCTTCAGGTCATTGTCATGTTGGAAGACCCAGCCTCGACCCATCTTCAATGCTCTAACTGAGGGAAGGAGGTTGTTCCCCAAAATCTCGCAATACATGGCCCCGGTCATCCTCTCCTTAATACAGTGCAGTCGCCCTGTCCCATGTGCAGAAAAACACCCCCAAAGCATGATGCTACCACCCCCATGCTTCACAGTAGGGATGGTGTTCTTGGGATGGTACTCATCATTCTTCTTCCTCCAAACACGTTAAGTGGAATTGTGACCAAAACGTTCCATTTTGGTCTCATCTGACCACATGACTTTCTCCCATGACTCCTCTGGATCATCCAAATGGTCATTGGCAAACTTAAGACGGGCCTTGACATGTGCCGGTTTAAGCAGGGGAACCTTCCGTGCCATGCATGATTTCAAACCATGACGTCTTAGTGTATTACCAACAGTAACCTTGGAAACGGTGGTCCCAGCTCTTTTCAGGTCATTGACCAGCTCCCCACGTGTAGTTCTGGGCTGATTTCTCACCTTTCTTAGGATCATTGAGACCCCACGAGGTGAGATCTTGCATGGAGCCCCAGTCCGAGGGAGATTGACAGTCATGTTTAGCTTCTTCCATTTTCTAATGATTGCTCCAACAGTGGACCTTTTTTCACCAAGCTGCTTGGCAATTTCCCCGTAGCCCTTTCCAACCTTGTGGAGGTGTACAATTTTGTCTCTAGTGTCTTTGGACAGCTCTTTGGTCTTGGCCATGTTAGTAGTTGGATTCTTACTGATTGTATGGGGTGGACAGGTGTCTTTATGCAGCTGACAACCTCAAACAGGTGCATCTAAATGTAGGATAATAAATGGAGTGGAGGTGGACATTTTAAAGGCAGACTAACAGGTCTTTGAGGGTCAGAATTCTAGCTGATAGACAGGTTTTCAAATACTTATTTGCAGCTGTATCATACAAATAAATAGTTACAAAATCATACATTGCGATTTCTGGATTTTTTTTTTAGATTATGTCTCTCACAGCGGACATGCACCTACGATGACAATTTCAGACCCCTCCATGATTTCTAAGTGGGAGAACTTGCAAAATAGCAGGGTGTTCAAATACTTATTTTCCTCACTGTAATTGATACTTCAAAGAGATCCCAACTGCCATCTAACCGTCAGTGTGGGGGAGGGGAGTTCGATTTAGGGTATTATCAATGGAGAAAATGTACCCTGATTAGGAACAGTGTGTTTGTCACTAGACATTTGAAAGAAGCTGAGCTCAGACAAATTCTCAGCCAAGGATTCTGCCTCCCCGAGAGATGAACAAGTGTGGGGAGGGGTGGCACTTTGATTAAGGCCGCTCTTAAGCCACTATTGCTTGACCGTTTTAATTTCGGATAAGTTTAAGTGGCCACTTAACCTTAGTACCTTTCCTCATGGCAGTAATAATTTTCCATTATGGGTCATTTATGGAATATTAATATTTTGAAAGGGGGAGTGGCCTGTTCGGGTCAAATGAAGAAAACCTGCCTCAAGGATTTTTTCATATTTGTTGTTTTCCAATCGGTGGAAAAAATCAAATGTTTTCGGCCCCCAAATGGAAGCTGACCATTTCTGGCCCCTACCTTTACCTGAAGCAAAGGTCCCACAAACTTGCAGCTTTGGCCCATGACTGTACATGCCCGTGAGATGTACATACTGTCAAATTAGCCCCCTACCTATATTAATTTTGAATGTATGGGGGAAAAGAAATGACAAGTGCCCCGAAAGTAACATAAAATCCCCCCAACAAGAAATCTGACCAGTCTTTTCCCCAATTTGACCCCTTTAACTTAAGAGTTTGACCAATTCACTTGTATCAGTACACTCAGCACCCTCCCTGATGAACATACTCAATTTTCAGCCTCCTAGCTCAAAGCAAAATGTCTTTTTTAAGCCAAAAAGTAGTGAAAATTCCTTTAGGAGTCAATTAATTCCGATAAGGGCCCTTTCTAAAAAAAAAAAAAAGGCTTTTTGGACACTGTGCTTGTAAAGGACAGTGGCACAGTAAAGGATGATGTGTAACATTATCTAAAATTGGGTATAAAATCGTGTTACAAAAGCCCAAAATCGATTTTTGCGACTTTAAACGATTCGATTGTGGCCACAGGAAAAACATAACTGAAGTGGTTGTTGTGGTAAAATGACAAGTCCAATAGGGTTAATATGGCGCCGGAAAAAATGATGTTCTTGAAAATCTATTAGTAGTCAAAATCATCACTGAAACATGACAGTTTTGGAAATATGACTTCCCTTTTCACGCATTTCAACCTTTAAAGAAATTGGGATTTTACTCTTTTTTTGGTTCCCACGTGACCAGAGACACCCAAAGAGCACTGTCATAATTTGGACATTTCGGAGTGTTGTTTGGGAGATATTATGTGTCTTTTGCTCTGTTTTCGTAGTTTAAGAGTTCGTTTTTTTTTGGGAGAAATAGCTCGTTTTGGCTCTCTCCTAAATGTTTATATTTTAATCTCAAATGTTTTAATGAGCAAATATTGTAGAAGTAATGCTGGTCATGTTGTGTACAGATGACCAAAACGAAGAATCCAGGCGTGTGCCCAATATGTGGGAAGAGGAGGGAGGTGTTGTGTAGACACATCAAGACGTATCACGAAGTGAAAAACCCATGTGAGAGGGATATCCTCAATAGGTACGCCACGGGGAGGATGGCGACCAAAATTGGCATGTGCCCTGTGCGAGGCTGCTTCGCTAGGGTGGAGCACGTGCATAAGCACGTACTTAAAATCCATAAGGAACTCACGCTTGACACCAAAATGCGGATTTTAAACCGTGCTGTGCGGAAGTCCTGCATTAAGGAGCTGGCCCTTTTGAGGGCCTCCAACCCCGACCCACCCTTGGTCTCCACGCTGGACCTCCAACAGGCCGACGAGGACGCATGCCAACTGCCGGCATGCGTCCGAAACCGCGACCTGTTGGAGGAAGCACTTGCGGATGTGGAGAGGCTCGAGGTGAAATATTTATCTGTTATATCTGTTTATATGCCTCCTTATCTGTCTATATTTCTAACTGTGTATCTGAATTCTTTCTACAGAGAGAAGTTGCGACCTTGAGGGGGGACGGGGACGGACAGGGGGACGGAGAGGAAGCGGGGCCCTCAACAGGGCCAGCCAGGAGGCCGAGGCCACCAAGGCCAGAAATCGTCATCGTGAGTTTCACCTAGTATTTTCTTTACTCTAATCATTCTGAAAACATTTCCTGTACTACTACTACTACTACAGTAGTTCTAATATTTGTTGTTAAATGCAGATTGACTCCTCTGATGATGAAGAAGAGGAGGAGGTGGTAGAAATCCCATTTAAGGAGGAGGAGGAGAGCAGCGATGGCAGCGGAGCGGGCAGCGATGGCGGAGCGGGCAGCGATGATGGCGGAGCGGGCAGCGATGATGGCGGAGCCGGCAGCGATGATGGCGGAGCCGGCAGCGATGGCAGCGATGTTCAGCCCATGGAGGACACAGCTGCTGGCATTGGTAAGTGAACACATGTTTTCAGTCCTGTCATTTTGTCCTTTGGGAATTTGATGAAGCTATATACTGTACATGTATAACATTTGAAATATGTTTTCCAAAAGATACCCGATTGTCCTCGAGGCTCTGGTGAAAGTGCCCCCGACAATAATTGCCTTCCTCAACAACGCCAAGTCCTTCATGGAGTACTACATCCGATTTGGCATCAAAGGTAGCCGGATTCCTCGGCAGGAGGTGAGGTCCGTCCACCACGAGGTGTCCAAGCTGGCCTTGGACTTCAGCCGGTCCGTCACTGCACATCAGCAGACGGTGAAAGCTGCGAAACTGGACCGGCTGCTGTCCAAGGAGGACCTCGCCTCCTGCATCCGACTGGGGCGAGAGAGGATGTCCTCCCTCCTGGGTAATATTCTTGTTCAAAATGTTGTGGTAATTTTGAAGAGCATGACTTTGTACGTGGGTTTTAATTCAATGGTCTCTCTTCAGATGAGGTTGAGGCCGCCCCAGTCGAGGATGTCAAGGCCAGGTTTGCGTTCCTGGGACACCTCGCCGCATACCTGGCCTGCATCTACGGGCACAGGTCGTGCGTCTTCACCAACCTGCTGGTCAGGGAGGTGGAGGCCGCCCAAGGCTCGGAGGAATCCGGCTACCTAATCAACGTAAGTGCATTTTCCATATCGAAGTGAAACACCCATTACAGAAACTGACAATGGTTTACCCTTGCAATTATCTTGTGTGCAGGTTCTAAATCATAAAACGAACCACAAGTATGGAGTTGCGCAAATCTACATGGATGCAGAGGAGTACGGCTGGTGCCAGCGGTGGATTGGCCTCCTCCACCGAACCCAGCCGAAAAACCCCTATTTTTTCTGCAACACTGGGACTGGCACCATGAAGGACCTGAAAAGGTACCTGATTCGGGCGTGGGCCAACAATAACATGTAGTTATTGTTACCAAATGTGTTTTTCACTTATTTTTGTATTTCCCTTTTATCTCCAGAATTTTGAACAGAATGCAGACCGGGCAACGCGAGAGGGTGTGGCACAATTCATGTGCCACACCCTGAACACGCAGGAACGATTTTACGCCCTGTATAAAACAGTCAAGAAGGCACGGGAGATACGACAGTGCTTTATAGCACTGAGCTGCGGTGCAAATACACATCCTGTGCCTTCAACTGCAAGCAACGCCCCATCAACCTCCGCCGCCGTCCTACCCCATCCCATGCCGAGTCAGTGAGGAAGAGGCTTCTTGGTGCCAGTCCCCAAGACTCCCTCTCTACTCCCCCACACAAGAAGCCACGTAAGCCAATGAGCAAGGTGAGTGATACACTTTTAATTCAACCAAAGTTTAGATTTAGTGTGTAGTTTTTGTTTACATCTAATTGCCATTTGTTTTTCTTTGATAGACCCAATAAAATGCACTACGCATTAAGAACAAATACTCACCAAAAAGATGCCCCCCGTGAATGAGACCAGGCCAGGCTACTCCAACAAACTGCGGAAAAAATGCAGAGTGCAGTTAAAAAAATTATAATCATCCAGCCATCCATCCAGCCATCCATCCATCCAAAAAAAAAAAAAAAAAGTTCTAAATATTTTTGTAAATAATGTTATTTGTGAATTTTATAGTGTGTAGTGTGTTTTGAAGTTGTTTATTTGTTTCAACAAAGTATATATATATATAAAAAGTTCTAAATATTTTTAGAAATAATGTTATTTGTAAATTTTATAGTGTGTAGTGTGTTTTGAAGTTGTTTATTTGTTTTCAACAAAGTATATATAGATAAAAAAACGTTCTAAATATTTTTGTAAATATTTTTGTAAATAACAAACATCGGACCCGGGGAACATCGGGCTGACCCCGGTAAAACCAGGCTAATTGAGTAGGGGTTGAAAAATAAAATTAGGTTCAGGCAAGAGTCCACTGACCTTAAGGTTAGGGCCAATGGTTGTATATGGCTCTCTAATCCACAACACAACTGGGTTAGAGATGTCGGACTAATGGCACCTCTGCTCAATGGAAAATATTTGGATTAATGAGACGTCGGACTAATGGGTTGTTGGACCAATGGCATGGCACCGGTAACTAAGGCTATCACCATATAAAAGAGGATTATTCTAACAATATCTGGTGCTGTAATTGACAACTGACTTAATGCAAGTATTGGTCGTGTTCGATAATCAGGCCAGGTGGGGCTTTCTGTGTTGGTGATGGGATTTGCTAGCCTGGCTAACACCAGACTGCTGTGTGCGCTCGAATCTTTTCGAACTTCACAACAGCCTGGGGACCATGGCCGACATTTTTCCATGGATTTGGGCACCAATCACAGAACGAGGAGGGACGGTAAGACGATGACGCGCTATTTGACATACGGAAGCTTGTAGTTTGTTTAGGGATAAAAATATATATATATATATTTACGGATCCAACATGACAGCAGCAGACGCGATGCCATCTTTCGAACGTGTTCTAAATAGTTTAGCTCAAAAGTTTACAGCAGGTACGTCATACGTCATCTGATACCATGATACGATTGGCTCTGGCTACGTGCAGACGCATGAGAGACATTCGTAGCGCCCAATAAACGGCTATGGACAATCGTAAACCACACCTCTCCTACGAGAAAATGAATTGGTGGTCCCCAGACTAAATATCACTTGTGATTTTAGTCTGGCGTTAGCCAGGCTAGGGATTTGCGGCTCTTTACTGTTGAAAGACGGGGTCTTTTTAAAATGAAATGTTATTAACGGTAGCCAGATAACTCACAATATCTAAGGCACATTTTTTTATTTAAATCATCTAAAGTTACATTTTATTTACACTTGGAAAAATGTGTTTGTGATTGAAATCTTGGGCCACAACTAATAAAAAGAGGCTGCAACTGTCAAATATGATAAATATTTTTTACTGTGTTTAGCTTTCACTTCAGTGCAAAAGGCTTTCACTTGTGTCGCCTGCTCAATTGTTAAATGATTCTTGTGTTCGTGTTCAATCAGGGGAGTTCTGGGTAAAATTGACTGTAAAAAAAGATCCGGCTCTTTTCACAATTGAGATCTGGTTCGAACCGTTCACCTTAAAGAGCCGTTAAAAAGAGCCGGTCGGTCATGAGCATCAGATCACTATTCTGACATTCTAGAAATGTAAACCTCTGCAACGTACGGACATGGGATTTGACTGATCCAAACAGGTTTCTATGAGGCTTTGGCTGAAGGCGGTCTAATGTAGAGAATTATGTTTATTTGCGTCATTTCCTTTTAACTAATACATCAACGTTAGTGTCAGTGGTTACACCCCGCCATTCCGACACCACTCCACTCCGACATTGAGGTCTAATGTCATTTTTTCCCCCCCTTTGTCGAAGTGGTGACACTTTTATCTTTTTTGCAACGTCCCGCCATTCCGACACACGTTAATTAGTTTACGAACCATAAACTTACCTTAGCCCTAACCTTAAGGACCTATTGTCGGAATAGCGGTGTCAAAAAGTGTCGGGTTGACGGGATGTCGCAATGGAGGCGTGTCAGAATGACGGGCCGACCCCAGTGTCAGTTTAGCAGTGGTTTTTCTTCGATCTGATGCAGTGAAGGTTTTACTTTAGAGGATGGATTGAAAACCTGGGCTCATGTGTTGCTTTGCCCTCATCAGCTTCTATATTCCACAGTATTTAGTGAAGTGAAATATTCTTGGCACATTGAAACTTGAAGAAATGAAATGCCGTGGTAATGAGTTTTAACAATGGCTTAATGCTCTGTGAAAATGTTCACACTTACTCATCACTTCCAATGAACCTGACACTGAGGAAAGAATCGCAGTGCAGGCAGAAAATATTAATTTGTATAACCATTCCTCATCCGAGACAATGCAGCAGTGAACAAAGGACAAGGGCATAGACGTGTTTGAAAACTAAACCACTTCACACAAAACTCTAACAGTTCTCAGGGTCGTAATATTGACAATGAGGCGCTGTGACAGACGTGTCCAAACATTTGAAGGTCTGTCACTGACCTCGAAGAACTGTCTCTGGGAGATAAGCTCGTGGATCAATAATGTGTTTCAGATAAATTAGATTTTGGGACAAATGTGGCTGAAAAGTTATGTGAGAAATGAAGCCCATCATAAAAGTTAAGTTATGCTGGATTTATGGTGTGTTCCAGGCAACTGGTATTTTTCCCACTGGAAAATTTTGACTTGTGACCTCAGAGCGTCCAGCTGAATAAGCTTGTATGTGAACAAAAACTAATGGCTAATGCTACAGCAGTTGGCTAAGGTGATAATGTGATCTGAAAGTTTCTTCATACCAAATCTAACTCAAAACATTCAAAATAGATTATAAAGAAGACTGACCAAAAGCAAAGGCTGATTCCAAAACCCTTAAATCGGTAAGAAACGCCAAACCAGATTTGCGTCAGCGTCTGCCATGATAAGAAGCCTCCGAATTGGGCTGTCAGTTATGAAGGAGTTAGGAAAAGGAGCCTCAATGCTAACTATCATAGCTACTTTAGCATAAAGACCTCTGGTGCTAACTAACCGGTGATTAGGAGCTATGTGCCATCCCATAAGCCACTGCGCCGCCAATCCCCCCACCCCTCTCAGCCCCACCCTCGAGTGATTCATGCGCAACCACTGTTGATTGACAGGTGCACATTTAATTTAAAAAAAAAGGATAAGATTCTGCACAAGCCAAACTTTAGAAAGTGACAAAATACATGTTGTCGTCACCACCGCACAGTCACATGTCAGTGTTTTAAAGCACCGCCTCAGTAAATGGCTTAAATCAAGGCAGTTTGTGCTTTTGCTTTCCTTTAGTAGAAACTTAAGCCGCGTGGCTAATATGCATACTGTAGCTTTATGAAACCGCTGTTGAGATAAAATAAGGCTAAAGGGAAATGTGATGGCTTTTTTTTTTCTCTTTAAATGTCTTTATTTGGACACTATGTTGTTGCATATGCAATACAGTAGGTGGCGGTATGCGCTTTTGTTTGGCCTGGAGTCTGCCAATAACCTTAAAGAAGAAGAACAGCAGCTGTTGGTGATGTCACTTCCCCTGGGTAAGGACGGTCGGATTGGTCAAATGCTGCTCAAGCTCTAGTTCACTAACTGCATAGAGATCTAACAGTTGACCCCATGAAAGGTTAAGGATCAGGAGTTAGGGTTAGGACATAGAGGCTATAAGGGCGGGATTTTCACTGTAGACTCGGCCCTCGCGTGACATGTAGTTCAATCGTAACCACGCCCGTGCCTTTAGCTCTCATGCTAATGGCCTGTCAATAAAGTCCGGCCTTCATTAGTATATGAGATTTCTAAAATGTACCTTACAAAACCCAGCCTGGTTTCTTTCATTCTAACCAACCCAGCGTTATCACAGGAACAATATCTAGCTGTAGAAAGTTCCAAAAAATTACAAACCAGGCTTTACAGTTGATCAAATCATATGTAAAGTGTAATTCTACCTAATGGAAAACTAGCTTGTTTTGCTGCCCATATGGCGGCACTGCAGCAATGGTGGGTAATGTCGGCCCCCTTAGCGTCGCGGCCATAAAGCAGTGCAACCAGTGGCCATTCCTTTATACAGGCAGAAGCAAGTCAAATTTAATGCCATTTTAGTGTCCTACACGTCTCCACTGGGGGCTGCTATTGCTGCCTTCTCATTTCTCAACTCGGACCACTCTGACCATGTCAGAGTTTACATGTTGTAATTACCACTTTGAGCAGCATTCAAAGGCATTTTCCGGGTCGGAGGTCGGAAATTTACCAGTGCTTGGAACGCAGTGTTAATTTTGTAAAAAGTGATAAAAAGCCACACTATATTTGGCTCTACATGATTTCAGTTTTGTTTTCGTTCTGGTACTTTAACGGTACTCTACTATAAAAGCAATAAATGTTTGTATGTGTGGGGACTACGCCAAATTCAAACTAGGTTTAAAATGAACTAGAGAGTCTGTTTCTTCATGTAGTCACGCACAGCTTGCATACACTGAGTTAAGTGACATGAGCGTATATACTGTAGTAGCTTGAGCTCCTAAGTAGAAAAAACTCGCCTTGAACATCGCGTGTCTTAGCCGTGCGCGTCAGAAAGTGGCTTCAGAGCGCACCTACAACCCGCACACGGCTGGGAATCGGGGGAAGCACATTGAGGGCTGTCAAGGCGAAGACGAGACAGATCTGATGCATCCATGAGACGAGGCGCTGATTTGTCCTTATCAGCACCGATAAGAAGGCCGTTAAGGCGGGAGCTTATCGGCCCAGGTGGTGGCAGACATGTCCCGTGGGCTATGATACTGGGTTAGGTACCCCTCCCTGTTTACTATCTACGTATAAAAGTGCTTTTTATAGACTGTGCACACATTGTGTCATACAGGGTATCTGCAGGGTTGGACAAGTCAAATTTAAGACCTTTTTAAGACCCCGCGGATACCCTGGTCATAGCAACATGGCGCTAACTTCCAAGGGTTACAACTTTTTCCTGTCTGTGTTTTATTCTTTGGGGAGTTTACGGTGTATTTTTGGCGGAAAACAAGCAGGTGTCGGATAATCCCTACTACATGTTTAAACTTTACACAGAACGTAAATACGTCACCAGAGGACACTGCCTTTATAACTGGCTGTTTTATCGTCAAAGCTCGAGAGTTACGTTAATTTGAGCCTAACAGGTGTTAAAATATCACTATCTGAACTAATTTTCAGAAAACATACTCGACTTGTTTTCTTGTTTTGTTTTAGAAATCTAATTTTATTTTTAAGTTAATTAACAATGTTGACAGGAAGTAGTCTTTACCCAACACTGGCCAGCAGGAAGTTGGCATTCTTTGCACACAGAGCCTATTATTGACAAATACAACACCTACACCAATACTGCCACATGGTGCAGATTCAAATAAATCAGCCAGAGCTGCAGAAGACATATTTTTGAGAGTTCTCTCGACTGTCCACCTTCCGTGCAGGGTAAACTATTTAGGCCTGTCCTCCAAATCCATCTCACCAGTTTAAAAGTGTTCCTGTAACTTCTGATTTACAAATTGAATAATCTCCAATATACATGCAATATCCGCATTAATTATTTGAATCATTATTTTTATTTTTTTGGCTACACAATGCTAGACCAAACTGAATATGAACCCCTTTCTTTACCAAGCGTGGCTCAGACCCTTATGACACACTGCATGAAGTCTCCCTCATTATAGACTCCTTGTCTCAACTTAATCCTTGTTCCTCAGAACATTTCTTAGAATTGCAAAACAAGCAGTACACCAGCAGACTAATCCCGTAAGCTTAGCACCAGAACAGATTGTTGACAAATTTAAGCTTTATTTACGAAGCATTGAAATGTTAAATCCATCCGTAAATATGAATATCTGTGAAACATGTCATCCCATAGTGTGCGGATATTATGGCGTGTTATGGATGTCATTTGTAATTTTCCAGAAGTACGCAGAACAGACTTAGAAAAAATCTGTCACAGAATATGGTCTTTCTCCAGTTCTTCTACCTTTACTGTAAATGCGTCATCAGCACGGTGGCGCAGAGGTTAGCTCGCCTCACAGCAATGTTCACAACACTGATTGGCTGGTGGGTGCAGACAGGCGTGCATTATTTTGGTATAACCGCACACGTAGTCCGGTGGTTAAATCACTGGGATATCACTCCGCTACGGGCATCGCCATAGCAACGCATAACACAGCTGAATCAGATAAACGCTTAATTAGTGACTGACAAGAACGAATGAGATGGATTTTGTGGTTAATTTCAACGTTTCTGGCCAAAACAAAACTTTTGTTGAATGGGGAATAGAGGAGAGCAAGCAGCTAGGTTAGCCTACTGAAATCGGTTAAGGCACTATTCATTATTTTCAGACGTACATAAAATGATCCCTGTACTTAAGCATATTTGGCTGGATTAGTAAAGTCAAACATGAAAGTTTCAGTTCATGGGGCCGAGGTGTAAGGGACTCCACTGCAGCTGTTTCCATAAACAGTGGAGCTTGTTGAGCTACAGGTTGCTAGCTAGCTAGCTAGCTTTAGGTTAACAGCGTAAAAGTGAAATAACTCCTGCCCAGGAGTGCTGCATATCAGTGTTTACTGCCACGGTAAAGTGCTGTTTTTTGGGAATTATGCAGTTCGTTACCTTGACCTGGACATTCACAGCAAAGGATTATCTCCAAGATGTTGTTTATATTCGATGTGGCCGATATCAGCGCCTTTTGCTGAAACTTTCTGACAACAGGGTTTGCATAGCAGATGTCCATCGACAACAACAACGCCTTGGTCATCTTTAGGATCCTAAAGAGGTCCCACTCTGCTGACTTTAATCGTTTTTGGGTGGATACAACACTGGAGGAGAGCGTCCTTCTGCCTTGCTCAACTACCGGTGAGTTTACGCTGTTTATGGCGTCAGCGTGAAAAATTATGTGGCTTCTGAAATTCTTAGGAATAACCTACCGCGTCCTTTTATAATCGTGGTTATCGTAAAACCGGTTAATCTTGACATCCCTAGTTGAGCCTGACGGAGATCCTCGCAGCAGCGAGAGAATGGCTCGTTCTGAGACGAGCCTTCACACAGTGACCGGTTAAAAGCCCACATAAAATAGTTCCTGTAGTTTGGCATATTTAGCGAGTTTAGTAACTGAAAACAACATTTGTTATAAAATGTTACGTTTGTGGGACCATGGTATAAGCGGATTAAACAACTTGGAGCCGTGCGTTAGACGGTTAAAGGTCCTATATCATGCAAAATCGACTTTTTTGAGTTTTTAGCCATGTTGTTATGCTATTTCCTTATCAAAAACACCCCCAGAGCGGTTTTTGGCTTCATTCACGCAGTTCTAAGTAATCCTCCTGAATGCTGCTCTCTGAGCAGCTGCTCCACCCTCTCCTGGTAAACGACTGAGCTGTTCAGTTGTGTCGTCACAGCGGAACGGAAGTGCTCTACGTCTGTAATGTAATGCCTTACGGCCTGATTTGTATTTATAAAACTTTTTTAAAAAAAAAAAAAAAAAAAAAAAAAAAAAAAAAAAAAAAAAAAAAAAAAAAAAAAAAAGCAACTCTCCGACGCGTCTGTGCTGTCCCACGACGCTAATCAAGCGCACCCACGGCTGGAGGAGCCATGGATCCGAGCATAAGTGTTGTTTTTGAAGACTGAGCTCTTTCTAACCTACTCTGGACACCGCCTGTTCTTTTTTCTTACCGATAATGTCACGGATGCGCGTTTGGCTACGAGAGGAACAGGACTTTTCAACCTTCCTAAAGAAGAGTGCACTCGCCAGAAGTTGGAATTTCTTTCCGGGATTAAGCTAGCTACTATATCAACCAACCTGATGGATGCTTGGTAAACCTTGGCCAGAATCAAAGTGGATTAACTTTTATAACCAACACGAGGGCCATAACGTAAACACCCGACGATGGGGAGGCCATGCTGAGCGGTGAGTCAATCAAAACGCGTGTTAGCGTGTGTGTTAGCGTGTGTGTTAGCCATTTATGAAACTGTGTTGCACGTGTCAACTCCTTATAACTGCATTATGTGAAGTAACTTCACTTTTTGCAGCAATATTTATATTTATAATACTGCAAATGTGGAATGAGCGGAGAGAGGGGCGGAGTTAACTGAATCGAAGCGTCTTGTCTTCCGGGTAGGGAAAATACCCCCCAAAAATACTTATATTTCTCTCAAAAATGAGTACTCCATAGTGATAGAGGTACAATATATCATATATATGCCTATACTTTACTTTGGAATGGCTAAAATAGCATGATACAGATCCTTTAAAATACACGACGCGGAGGAACATCAGGCAACTCCAACCGCGCCGCTGAGCGTCGTGGTGTTCTTGACTCCGCGTCGTGCATTATAACCGTCTAATGCACGGCTCCTCGTTGTTTAATCCTTACATATAACACAGCGTAATTATCTGAACAACCTGTACGTGTTATGTATTTATTGTGTGTAAAGGATTAGACAAACTTTTACATGAAAGTCAACTTCAGCTCAACATGTGTTTTTATCTATTCTCCTGCTTTTACTTTCAGACGTCTTTGCAGCGAACACAGAAAGCATCCACTCCCTGATGGAGGAGGCGGAGGAATCGGATAAATCGATCCTAATGAAAGCAGCCTGCAATTACACACCAATGTCAGGAAAGTCACCGCTGCACTGTGACCAAAGAGCCGCACAGAGTCATTACACTTAGCGGTGAAATATGAGAATGTCAAAACACGTTATGATCATTACACATTGAGATGACGCTGTTTGGAGTCACGCAGAGGTCAATTGCTTTGAGAAAACAAGATGCTGTGTATGAGTTATCCCTCCGCGTAAGAAACAACAGCCACCTAACAATTATGAAAATATCCTTGTGACATTTTTACCTTAAGCTTGTGACCATTCTAGTCGGTCGCTTTATTTCTGACAAAAGTTGTGAATAAAAATGTGTTGGAAATGGAAGATGGAAATGATCTTGAACTCACTAACCGTCATTTAAACAGACTCAAAAACAATTTTTTCCTACTTTTTCAGAAGGAAAACATTGAAATGCTCCCTGTGAAAAGCTCGTAACGCATTTCTCCCACTCACTCCTCGTTGATCAGGTTAGCGCGCAGTGCCCACGGCGGTACGAGCATCTGAGGTGTCAGTGAACGCAGCATGAGGCTGTACGGTAGTTTCAAAGAGTTCAGAGGGCGAATCGCTTTGAGGTCCTTTCTTCTCATAGATGTTTATAAAACTGGCTCTTTTAATGCAACTTTTTCTAAACGAAAATCATATTATCATAGAAGATATCTAAATTGTCAAAGCAGTGGAGAGGATTAGTTTGCATGCATATGGGCGTATAAAAGATTGAGCCAAAAATACAGAGAAAATAGGCTCCTACAGATCTGACATTTGATATTTTGTTGTGTGAAGGTTTTATGATGTGCTAGTAGTATTGAAAAATTAATAGATTTGGAAATAAATAAGCAAAGAAATTATTTCTGAAAATGTAATAGTATTTTTAATGTTGTTAAACCGCCTCCTGTTTGGATGTAAATTAAAAAGCTCTGTGGTACCCTAGCTGTAGCGCTGGGGTACCACACGGTGATGGAGAAGGTGAGGATGGACTCGATGATGGCCGTGTAGAACTGCACCAGCATCCTGGTCGGCAGCTTAAGTTTCCTCCGCCACAGGAAGAACATTCTCTGCTGGGCCTTTCTTGATGAGGGAGCTGATAGTTGGAGTCCACGATAGAGATGGGGGTGGGAGAGTCTGTCAGAGCGAGGGGGGACGGTGGGGCTGTGTGTTTCCTCCACGATCACGATCATCTCTCTTCTGGACTGTGACTCCTCCTCCTGCTTACACATTGTCTCCAATCCTCCAGTCACCTGAAGCTGTACACAAGCCTGGGTTCTCCTCATGTGCCCATCTGTGTATGAAAGAAGATGTGTTCCCACCCGACTAGCCGAGAAGAGGTTACGATTTTATCCACATAAAAAAACGCAGTGAGCCTCACATTTGGACTCGGTGAAGCCAGATCTCCAGTCGCTTCAGAGGGATCTGGTCTGAGGAGGGTTCAAACTAATAAACTCTGCCTGCCTACCGTGATGAGTGTTGTGCTCTGGCTCGGTTCAGTTTTGGCCATTCTTGCTGCATTTTACCCCACTGATAAAAACTAATTTTACCATTAGATTATATACAGAACCTTCTCCACAACGACCACAAAAGACTCCAAACTGCCACTGATGCTAAAGGGGGCAAGACACAGTATAAATGGAACATAATGTTTCAAATTATTAATTGGAGAAATATCATAAACCAAACCAATAAATACTGTGTATCTAACAAAATTAAAGAGGTGTTGTTTAAAATAATGCATAACATTTATCCGACTAATACGTACTTAAAAAGATTCTCGAACGAAATAGATGTTAATTGCACTTTTTGTGGAACACAGCCTGAGTCTATATCTCATCTTTTCTATGAATGCCTCCCAGTGATGGTGTTTTGGGTCGAGTTGGAGGCCTATATTAACACTAATCTAAATGCACAAAACCAAAAAACAAGATTAGGAAAAAGACATGTTCTGTTGTGCTACTTGCAGGGGGATGTGGACAGCAACACAAAATATGGGGTAAACCTATTCATATTATTAGGTAAAGATTACATCCATAAGTGCAAATGAGCAAAGAAAACTCCACAAAAGCTTGAATTTATAATTGAGACAGAACATTACCTTAAATCCTTAAGGAATAATGCAAATAAAAAAGCTGTGAAAACATTAGATACCCTTACCAGCTTTATTTGTATTGATCACTATTAGCATTGTCCTCATCTTTCTGTGAATAGCATATCTGTGTCCGTGTGATCTGTCTAACCCTCTGTCTCCATAGATTTGTGGTTGCTGACTCTGTGAGGCTTGGCGTTGAGACATCACAGTCCTGACCTCTATCATTGTCGCCTTCCATATAACTTAATATAACTTAACGTAATGATAAAATTAACTCAAGAATTGTCTGTCTGTCATTCCCTACATATGTGTTTATTTGTGTTTACTTGTCATTGTCTGTTTCTTTATTGATACATCTGTCTTTGTATTGTCACCTGTCAGTGTTTGTCTCTATTAAGCAAGAAAAAAAGAAACGAAAAAAAAGACACAGAACGGGGGTATGTAAACTTTGGATCAGGGTCACTTTCTTTTTAATTATGATTTAAAAAGCGTAAACTCCGTTTTTTCACCATAAATGGCTTCACACAAGCACTCACAATGAGTGAAAAAAAAAACGTTTGTGCTATCTTTCATTTTCTTTGAAACAATGGTCAAATTCTGCCAGAGTATGTAAACTTTTGAGCTCAACTGAATGTACTTTTTTTTCTTTTCTTTATAAATTATGTTTGTGCATCTTATATTCAAGTGCGTTAAATAATCTGGAATTCACGGTAACCTGATTCTTTTGTTTTTAGAAAACAAGCCTTGCAAGTTTCCACCCAGACAGATTTCTTGCATTAGTCGTGACCATCATCCCCATTCATTGGTTTACTGGTCACGAAATCCATGGTTTCAGCCACACCTTCATCATCACGTGGAGGAAGAGGGGGGTAAACCATAAAGGCCCTCCTGTTGCATGCACCCCGCGCTCGAGATGTGAAAACAAACCCCAGCAGCACAAACCTACATACATTGGAATCCTGAAGACATGGAATAGATTCTGTCCTTATATGTATTCAGAACATGTCGTCCATTCCTGTGCTATATTTATCTGGTACTTCTGTGTCTTATAGGGTTCAGAAATTGAGAGATAAGCTCCTACATATTCCCATTACCACAGGCTTCATGAGATATGAATGTATAATGTGATGTGATTGACAGTAAGGGCCCAATTAGGACTGTATAATGATGCTCCTGAAACATGTACCTGCTGCAGAGTGCATTGTTCAAATCCCAGAATAATTTCATACATTTTCATATTTACATTTGGAGTGTGTATAATCCCATCATAGCCCCGGCAGGCCATCATGCCTACTGAGCACCAGGCCAAATTAAGACTGAAATCAAGAAGTCTGTAGGCAAAGTTCACCCTGTTTTCCATTATAGGATGTTTGTGGTGTAACTCTTCTGGGGAATTTTCAATTAATAAGACAACACGTTTAAAAGAGCAGAATTTAAATCCACAGAGTTGCACCTTAGGCTCAAGGACTTGCAATCGTTAGCCTGTAGCGTTTTTTTAAATCTGTCAAGGAAATGTAATGTAATGTCATTGAATTGTATTGTTGATCAGTTTTGCCTGCAGAGGTACTGTCTTTACATCCCTTTATGTAGTCATTCAATTGTCATTGTGTCCCTGTAATGCACAAACCAGCCTTGTTGGAGACTAAGGCTAATCCAATATACATGCGTGTGTAGACTACATACAGTCCCGATCAAAAGTTTAAGACCAGTTGAAAAATGGCCATAATTCTCATTTTGCATGGTTGGATCTTAACGGAACAGGCCACCGTTTTCCATACTGAGATTTGTTCTTACCTGAGCTTAGACGAGTTGATACAGTGGGTTGCATAAGTATCAGCCCCCCTTTCACTTTTCGACATTTTGCCACACTATGGACCATAAACATAAATATATTGAATTGAAATGTTATGTGAAAGACACACACTAAGTGACACACAATCGTGAAGTGAAATTTTTACATGATTTTGAATGTTTTTTATAAATAAAAAACTGAAAAGTGGGATGTGCATAAGTACCGGCCCCCGTTTCCTTTTAGTGCAACCAATTGCCTTCAGAAGTTGAATGAAGATTTCTGAATGATCACATGTTGATCTAATGACTAAATAGAGTCTACCTGTGTGTAATCTAATGTCAGTTCAAATACAGCTGCTCTGTGATGGTCTCAGAGGTCTGTTAAGAGACTATTGGGGAGCAGACAGCATCATGAAGTCCAAGAACACACCAGACAGGTCCGGGAGAAGGTTATTGAGAAGTATAAAGCTGGGTTAGGTTATAAAAACATTTCCAAAGCTTTGAACATCTCTCAAAGTACAGTTAAATACACCATCCAGGAATGGAAAGAGTGTGGCATCACTGCAAACCTACCAAGACCCGGCCGTCCTCCTAAACTTACTGAACGAACAAGGACAGCACTGACCAGAGCTGTTACCAAGAAGCCTATGATGACCCTGGATGAACTGCAGAGAGCTACAGCTCAGGTGGGGGAAACTGTGCACAGGACAACTATTAATCGTACACTGCACAAATCTGACCACAAATAAAATGGGACTTCTCATGGTTTACTTTCAAAATGGCTTGTTCTAGCCACTCTGCCATAAGGCCACATGTGATCATTCAGAAATAATAAGGCAACTCTGAAGGCAATTGGTTGCCAGTTTTTTATTCTTAAAATCATTTATAAATTTCATTTCACTTCACGATTGTGTGTCACTTAGTGTGCGTCTTTCACATAAAATTTCAATTAAATATATTTATGTTTATGGTCCATATTTTGGCAAAATGTTGAAAAGTTAAAGGGGGGCCGATACCGATAACCCACTGTACGTACCTGTCTGGTCTTTGTGCGTCCCCGTAGAAGAGCGTGGAAGCTTCCAACTTCACCCCCGTTTAGGAATATGCTGGGAGAGGCCAAATGCTAACAACATCTTTGTTTTTTGTGCGTGACTGAGCGCACGCACAAAGACCAGACAGGTACATATCAACTCGTCTAAGCTCAGGTAAGAACATATCTCAGTATGTAAACACGTGGCCTGTTCCTTTAAAAAGATTCCAAGTCGAACTTCAATATGCAAAAAGAAGAAATGAGAGTTAGACAAAAATGTTTTGACTAAAGCTTTCATTGAAAACAACAGTTAAACTGAAATAGTCGTTGCATGTGGTCCTAAACTTATGAGCAACTGCAAAACAGCCTATTTCAGTCGTATAGGGCTGACTCTATCAGTCTTGTTAGAGCATTCACCTGAAACACACGGCTTTATCTGCCATCCGCACAGACATTACGCTGTGATGGCAATCTGTGGTCACATGAGCGCGCAGAACCAGATAAAGCTCTCTATCTGGACAGACAAATGTACAAGGGAATGCTGCTGGTTTCTGGGCAGCAGAAAGTGAACCTTGAACCTTCCCTTCAGAGGCCACAGATGATAGCGGTCTGTGTACTGTGCTCTGTACTCCACAAAGCCGTGTCATTATCAGCATGTCACTGTGTGTCTGCTCACTTCCCACACAACTGACCTCTGACGGGCCTTTGTTTTACGCCTGTACTGACGGCCCCAGTAGATGCATGAGTAAGGAGGGGTCAAGAAAAAGGATTGATGATCTGTGGCAACAATAGATTAACTAGTAAAGGCACAGTATGGGGCAAGCACAGTGTGTTTCAAAACTGTACTGCAATTATAGAGGAGAGCTGGGTTTGCCATAACCAGATATTTTTGGTTCATTGTTTGTGTTTGGAATTTATTTCAGTGATTATTTACATTATTTACATTAACATTGTTGCAGTGCAGAAAATAAATAAAGTAACAAAAAAACTCAAAAGGAGGAGGCCGAAGCAAGAAAGCTTATAAGTGCCTACCCCCATATTCAAAATGAATTTACATTCCGGATACAGTGATACATCATCTCGTACAATATTCCTGGATTACACAATTACAATTGTCCGCATTGACTTTACGTACAGCAGCTTTGCTAAAGAAAAACATTCATGTTTAACAAAAAGAAAATCACATGATGATTACAAGACTTCCAAAGTAAGAAATATATGCAGTTTACCAATACATTATATAAGCATTTATTTTTACCATAACCAATCATTACTTATAAACACCAGTCACCATTCTATTAATTGAACATTGACTTAGTATTTATTAAGTATTACGTAATCAACATGACCCATTATTATTGACATTCCCATTCCACCATAAAAATATTAGTTGTGATTGTTTTATTGTTTTTGTTTTGTTTTTGTTGTTTGCCTTGTTTAGTGAGGTGCCTTTAAAAAGCCAGGGTGTAATGTGGCCAGTAGGTAGAGGGCAGTAGCCCCCCACCAGCAAGCCCTCACCCTGCTGCCCTAACTACTGTAGTTATTGTTGTGAGACAGTTCTGAGACCTATGCTGGGTGGTGCATTAAAAAGACAAGATTTATGAACCTGTTGACAGGGAGGGGCCCTCCAACAGGTCCATCTCTTGCAGGCCCTCGTCCAATTGCCTGCTGGTTTTAGCCAACAGGGCCCAATACTACAAAGCCGGGGAAGTCTGTCTTAAGCCGGGTGTACACTGCGCGATTTTGTCCGTCCGCGACAAACGATCACTAGTCATGAGGAAAATCTCAGGCCGCAGCTCAAAATCGCAGGTCGTACACTCGTCTCACGGTGGAGATTAGTGTAGTTCACGATTTTACAGTCCCCTCATCTTGCCATGTGACATCTAAAACTCTTATAAGACAAAAAAAATGTGCAATGTACACTGGGCAATACCTGGATAGACAAACCACGACAGGAGTGTCTGTGTTAAGCAATACTAAACACTCTATTGCGACTGCAGACCGTTTCTGTTTGTTAAAATGTTCACAAACTTAAAGGCACTATACCTGATTTAAATTCTAATAACTCAAACATTTCACATCAAGTACCACCTCGTAAAATGCTTGACCTGAGCACCAAGTTTAAAATTCTGATCTAAAAAAACGGTTTAAAATGTCCCTATAATGCATCTAAATCTGACTAACTAATGTTTAATTAAGTGCAAACTCCCTATTTTAGCATAAATTAAAATTTGTCCTGTAGTCTAAATAGAGCTTGTGTGTGAGGTCATGACATAGCAAAAGGAAACGGGGCTATGGCCATGTCTGCAATTTTATTCTTCTGATATTCATCGACTTGTCTATTGTTTTGAGGTTCCATTTCTATTCAGATGGAAATGGGATCTGTTTAGCCTCTATGAAGTCTAAAATTGCAGGCGACTCACAGCACCACTTGTTCAAATGCCACAAGTGGTTTTACAGTACATACCACAGGTTGGGAACCACTGTATTTTTGTGTTGTATTCCCCCTGTGATGGGTGGGAGGTGAATATTGAGAGCTGGTGCGTGTGTGTAGGTGGATGGGTGAGTTATTAGTTGTTGTTGTACTGTTTTGTCCTTTTATTATTTGATTTGTGCATATACTCTGCTGTTTTGTTTTGTTTCCTGTGGATGTGATCCCGAGGACCCCCTTGAAAAACGAGATGATGCATCTCATGGGGCTGATCCTCCAAAGATGTCCATAAATAAAATAACGAAACCAAATGTGTTTTGTCTTCCTTTAGTGTATTATAAACTGAGACATTGTGGGACATTTGTATCAATTTCAAGAATTTGCAGGTTCGTTTTGTAGCATTTCTGTCAAAAGTGTCCCTGAAAAGTGAAATGGGCCAATAAACTCGTTCCTGTGAAAAATTCAGATGCTACAAATATGTTAAGAAAGTTTTTAACATTTTAATTTAGTGGCTTCCTCCGTCATTGCTTGTAATAACAAAAATCACATCTCGACATGTTCCGGCGATCGCAGATTTGAACAGCTGAAGCGGCAGCACTGAGAGAAAACATGATGGATGCAGCTAGAACACAGTCATTGATTACATTTGACGTTGAGTTCAGGAGATTGTATTTTTGAACACACTGGTTCAGAGGAGACTCTCCGACGAGCCCCGCAGAGGAGCGGGAGATTGAGGAGGGATCTTACACTGTGATATGAGTTTTTAATGGGAGATGTGTGAAAGAAATGAGAAATGAGTTTGAGATTTTGTTCTGATACTTTCTGTGTTAGAAGAAAAGAAACGGGGAGCCGGTCCTAAATAGTGTTGATTGTTATTTCTTTCCTCTTAGTGTTTCAAAGTACGGGTGGGCGGTATTAGACTTTTAATTATTAAGCTCTACACATTCAAAATCTCACAGTTAACCTTCAGCACTACCGCATTCACAGAAGGGCTCAGATATTTACAGAATAGCGATTTTTCCAGTTGCTTCAAGACAGCCAGCGCATTGATGGACATCTCGCTAATCACTCATTAGCATTTTAGAAATTATTTTTACCATAACGCCATGGTTACGTTCAGTGGTTAAAGTGGGCTTTGGGTGTGGGGAAAAGTAACAGGACATTTTTAATCAAACACAATTTATTCAGTGCAATCTAGCGTATTTTAGGTAACCATATTCTGTTTTATTTGTTTATTTATTTAATTAACCTTTCGCAAAAGACCCGCCCACTTAGTTACTGTTGCTGCGTCCGTCAAACTTTCTGATGCCGCTGCTGGAGTGACTCGTGTTAGTGACTCTTATTGGAGCAAAATATCAGCGCGATATTCTCCAGATCGAGGCAAAATGGATTGCAATCTGCAGCAGAGGGATATATTCAAGTATTAAACTATCTAACGAAGGGTAAAGTACAACTCTTGACACTAAAGCGGACAGGTCTCAAGCGAAATCAGAGAAACCTCATGTGCTGTTCCTGAAATGCAACAGCAAAGCTTTGTGGACCAGTCGTGCTCTTGCACTGCCCAGTAAGCACTCCCTTTTTTTGGTAGTATTGTTAAAAATATGAGTATTTCTTCGGTTCGCAAAAGTTAGCGAACGCTAGCTAAACCTACAGGTGCCACAATGACAATCAGCTACAGTCAGTTATCAGGACCGTGACAAAAAGCACAGTATTGTTGTCATAAAGGGACACCAAGCACGTGTGACTGTAGGCTTGTAAAAGTTCAGCTCCAGTTTGTGTAACGTTATGTGTGACTGTCAGTAGCTAGATGTTAGCATGCCAAGGTGTTAGCCTAGCGGCTAGGCCCTAGCCTTACCTTAGAGCAGACGTATGCTTGTTTATTTTACATTGTTTGATCCATTGTAGGCAGTGCTCTTGGAAGGGAAAGAACTCCACTCCCCCAGACACACTCCTGTGGTACCTTGTGTCCGATTTACATCCTCCACAGGCAGATCACTTCACCATTTTGTTTCTTCTTCTTCATCATCTGGTAGGGTTTTTGATGGTTGGCCGCAAAAAAAAGTGCCTCTGCTCAGTGCTCATTGCTGGTATTGCTGGTTGGAGGTCTGCTGCTTGACGGACCTATTGTCATAGTAACGGTTGCCAGGATGTATGATTGGACAGTTACCATTTTGGGGCGGGGTTTTGCGAAAGGTCAATCGGGTTCGGCACTTCCTTTGTCTTGACACTTACGGTCGAGCGCGAAATCCATTCACGTAAGCGGCGAATGAGGGAAAATGTTTAGTAGATTGATTTGTGTAAAATGTCCAATGTTCATTTACACCAACAATTCAACAATGCGCCTTTGTGTCCGTGTAGTAACTGATTTTCTCTTGACGTCTGCAGTCCAATGTATCTAATACGAGTGAAGGGACGGGCACAATTCATGGGGGCGCCCACGGGTACTTCCGGAATAAGGTGAATACGACTCCGTGTTCCAGTTCCTGCCAATATTTAGCAACTTTGCACAACCATTGAAGAGGACTGGACCAACATTCAACAACCTGATCAACTCTATGAAGTGTGCTGCACTTCATGAGGCCCCCTTTACCTGTAGAGAAAGAGAAAACCACGTACTGTATTATAACCTTAATCGTGTTCAATGAAGGTTCTTGAGTCATCTTCTGTACTCTGTAGTTGAAGTGTCAAATGTTTCACCTCTCATCCAAAAGGCTTTGTCAGCGCACTAAAGTTTCAGCTCAGCCCGCAGACCAGATAAAGACCACAGGGAGGAGTTCAGCTTGGCTCAGTCCCTCCCCTCTATGAAGGTCGTTAGGATTTACAAGGAAGATGTTTACCTACAAGTGAGAGTAACTGTTAATAGAGGGGAGGGACTTAAACTGAACTCCTCCCTGTGGTCTTTATCTGGTCTGCAGGCTGAGCTGGAACCTTAGTTTGCTGACGAAGCTTTTTGGATGAGAGGCGAAACGATCGACACTTCAACTACAGAGTACAGAAGAGGACTTTATTCTTCATTAGGATCCCCATTAGCTCCCACAAAGTGGTTACTAGTCTTCTTGGGGTCCTGATATAATACATTTATAAAATGACAAAACAGTTCAAATGGAATACATGAATGTTAAATTTTTCACATACCATGTCCAATATGCGTCCTATGGTCGTATGATATTATCATACAGCCATAGGACGCATATTGGACATCGTTACTATTGCTCACATGTAGTGAACAAGTTGACCTTTTACTTTCAGCTTGAAATGTAGTTTAATTTGAGTTTTTTAATATTAAAAGGAAGTGAGTTCCAGGCATTTGCCCCTCTGTACAGAACAGTTTGTTTCATTGAGTTACTGTTGGGTCTGGGAATAATCAAAGAGTTTGTCGTCATTTGGTGAGTCACATAACTGTGGCAAAACCCGCTGAATATGAGTTTGTTAAACAAAATACTGGGCTCTCTATCCATCAGAACTTTGTGCATGAACATGAGGAGACCTGCCTGTGGTTTGGCCTCAACCGTTAACCACAACAGTTTCTTTTGCATCTCATGGACATTTGTTCGAAAAGGACAGTGGAGCACAACTCAAGCTGCTCTGAGCAATTTGAAGTTTCTGTAGATGCTTTTGTGTAGCATTGGACCACACTATAGGGCAGTAATGTAGGTGAGACTCAAGAACCTTCACTGAAGATGGACAATCCTTTACGACTGAGAACCTACACAGAGTGACTGATACAAAACACTTAACATTGAAGTAGATCTTTGCTTTTGCGTTGGAAACAATACCTTGAGTTTATTAAAAGATTAACAAGTAAACTAAAATGTCGCTTTTGTTTTGTTCTTACCAACCTCCCACCCCGAAAAGGCTTTAATTGTAAAACAATATTTGTTGGGGGGCAGATTAATGAGTGCCATTTTAATAGACCCATTCCGTATTTACTGCTCGCTCTCCCGGGGCCATGTACACTGTAATTGTGGCTGTTATTTCTGTCAGAGCTTGTTGATTACTGCGGCCTGTGTTCATTTGCATCATTTCCGCGAGTAAACAGCATTAGTCCTGAGCAAAAGAGAGGAAAAAGGCCCTGGAAACATTTACCCACATAACAATATAATCACATTCCACTTTGCATTGTAGTCTTTCTTTTCACCACAGTGACCTTGCCCAAACTGCCAGACTGAGTGTGAAGGGTGCAGCACACATTACAATCCATCTGTCACTCCAACCTGGCAACCGACAGCTGCTGCGTGTGTGCACAGCTGCGCCCTGTGCAGCAGACCGTCTGAAGGCACAGTACACGGCGCATTCGTCAGTTTGAAAGGTTGGGTATTTAGGATTTTTGGTAAATATGTTAGCAATATTACCTGTCTTCAGATTTGAGCTTAAAGAAAGATTGTTCCAAGTTTAGTCAGTGTTTGATTTGAATTTGGTTATCAGACACATACCCAGCCATTTTCCAAGGTTTCCCAATAAAACCTTGATACACAATCTGGATTGTCGCGGAATCTGAATAACTCAAGCTGATGCGCTTGGGCTCAAATTGACTAGAAATGTGTATGACTGGTGGGCTCAAAGTAGACATTGGGCTTAAGGCGAGACACAGGTGAAAACAGATTTTTCATGCAGTGGTCGATGTGGAGCTTGAATAGGCCACCGTTCTCCCATACTGAGATATGTTCTTACCGGAGCTTAGACGAGTTGATGCATAACTGTCTGGTCTTTACGCGTGCGCTAAGTCACGCAAAAAGACCAACGATGTTGTTAGCATTTAGCCTCTCCTCCTCTCCTCTATGGGGCCAAACGGGGGTGAAGTTAGAAGCGACCAAGCTCTTCCACGTTTTCCCTATTTAAAGTAGTTACACGATCCAAGTACAGTTACACAAAATTAAACATGTTGATTTTCTAAGTGGATAAAAAGGGGTACTATAGACCCTTTAATTGTTTGTAAACATTCCGACCTTAGCTGGAGGCGGGAAGCTAGATTCCTATCTAATTTCCATTGTAGCTGTTGTCATAGTAACAATAAACAAATGTCTAACTGTTTTTGGAAATATCAGATAAATCTTATTTTCGTCTTAAATGTCATTCCTCTTGTTCTGGCACCTTAAGCCACAACAGGACCACATTTTTTGTTGTAGTTTTACACTTAAAATTGCTAGTTTTAGTTTTTATCTTGATCGCTTCCTGCCTCCAGCTGATGTCACTGATGTGTCAGCAGTCAAAGGGTCTATATTGTAAGGCGTAATAACACCTTAGGAGCACTTCGACGTTCGTGCAAAGAATTCTTTAGGAGTGAAGATATTACTGCACGGATGTCGAAGTACGCAGGCATCAACTCGTCTAAGGTAAGAACATCTCTCAGAATGGAAAAACGGTGGCCTATTCCTTTAACGTCTTAGTTTTCATGTCAGAGTATAAAAATGACAAAAGTTACCTTGTACGATGCTTATTTTATGAACAGTTTGTCGCTAGCGAGGTGGAGATATCCAGGAAGTAGCTTCTATGTCGCTTCGCAAAGCCGGCTTTCCCTCGCACATTCATTCGCAAATATTGACAGATTTTACATCCATGTGTCCTGCCAAGGGTTCCCGAGATTACGCTTTCTCCATCTAAATATTGTATTTATGGGAGCCGCCCGTACGAAAAACCGGAACAATGTGTCGCTCATGTGCACACGTTACAAAACTTCAGGGTCGCTTTTCTCGACCTCACCACTTTAGTAGCTCCTACGGACGCCAGACTTTCCAGTTTTCTTTTTCAGAGGGATTTTTTTAAAGCAGTACTAAGTAACTCTTGCCCCTAGAGGCCATAAGCGCAACTGCAGGTGTCTTAGCAAGTTACGATTTTTTAACTTATTAAATGTCTTGGAGAGTAAATACTACGCTGACAGAAAAGGTGAAGGGAGAGAGGGGTGTTGTACATCCAGTTATACAATGGGAATATTTTTTTTCACTCAAACTTGGCTGTAAATACTGCTTAAAGTGGCGCTAGCCCGCAGTTAGCTTTGCCCGTTAGCCTGTTAGCTTCTTCGTCGTGATTACATTAGTGTGTATTGGTTGCTCCGCCCGGTGGCAGTGAAGTTGCAAGCATGGTTTTCTGGCCAGAGACACCAGGGGAGATGAAAGACCCCCCAATCATCCCATTAACATTGTATTACCCCCACAGGGACTACGGAAAGGATTTATTAAGGTAAACACGTTACTTAGTACTGCTTTAATATCTAGTTCCCATCCTGATTTATTGAGCTTTAAAGACATAAAAACAAGGCCAAATTAGTTTTTTCACTTATGAATCGCTTTTTAAAAAACAATTTTCAGAGTCAACTAACTAAAACTAGTTGCAGCATTACATAAACTCTGAGGTACCGTCTGGCAGCCTGCTGGGCCTTTAATCAAACTGCTGGAGAGCGCCGGCTTTCTGCATCACACCTAAGGACATCACAGGCTTGCCCCCTTTTAACAAAAGGCTGTTTAGACATCACAATGGGCCCAGACGTCTGCCACTCATCTGCATAAACACACCAAACGGTCATGCTGTGACGTCTCATACTGTATTCACTGTACCCTGTTGTCCTGCTGTGTTGTCTCTCATGTAGCTTGGTCAGAGAGCTTGCTCGCCAGAACTTACCATGGACTTTTCTGTGTGTGGGTTCTCCGCATGCGTAATAAATTTCACTCTTGACAAGACAATAATTTTCCAGTTTTTCCTTTAGAGTGGTAAGAAAATCCACAACAATCCAAATCTCTTCTGAAAAAATCTTAGTTACCAATATACAAACAAAAATAATACAATACATTTCAACCAGGCAATTTTGACAATTTTTAGGCTTAAATATTATTATATGAAAATATCAAACTACAGAAAAATTGCAATATATTTTCATTTTTCCTCATTTATGTCAGAAATATACAGCGGAAGTTTCAAAATTATATCACCAAATGTATATTTTTTTTCCTGATTCTTTAATCTGTCAAACTAAAATACCACAGGCCTAGATTGGACTTTACTAATGGAGCGCGTGTAAAAGGTCCCTGGTGTTTTCATAGAATACCTTTAATGTCTGCTTTGACCAATTCGTCATTAGTAAAATTGCATCTTTAATATCCCAGAAGAGACATTACCAACTGAAGTCATTACGGCTAATCTGCGTCTGTGGTCTTCCCTGAGGTCATGAGCTCCGAACGAACAATTCACCTGAACGAGACATTAGGCATTCACTAAAGCGCTGGTATTATTAATCACCGCATTACGGCTCCTCACATCTAAATCCCGACTACAGGCACATACTGCTCTGCATCGTTCTAATGAAATCGGCTTTTTATTGTCAGTGAAGAATAAAAACAGATTTAGCCTCAGTGTCTGATGCTTCTCCAGCTGTGACTATAACCGCTCTATTCCCAGAACAATCAACGTGGGACCAAGAGGGAGCCTTTTTTCTATGTGCGAATGCAGCGGTTTGTTAAAAGCTCCCTTGACAAACGTGCTCATTATTGACTGTAATCATCAGGTTTCTCTGCTCGGTATTTATGAGAGACTTGAGACGTTTAAGCGAAGGTTATCCACAAATCTATTGATACTTTAGTTAACAGCATTGAATCAAAATGTCAAAGAAGTAAAATGTCACTTAAGGCAAAGCGCTGCAAGTGAATAAATAGATAATTGAGATATCACTTTTAACTTTTGTTGCAGGTTACTGATATAAATATGAGAAAAAGGTAACACTTTATTTTACACTACCCTTGAATTTAGTGCAATGTAATGTGGCTGTAACAATGTGTAATAACTTGTACCTATGGGGTTAGATACATGAAGGAGTAATATGTTTATTTGTAGTTTGGAGGTACATAATGTAATAAGACATAAGACCCTAACCTTTATACTAGCCTTAATGCTAGGTTTACACATAACGACAAGTCACAAATCCACATTTGTAACAGAGGATCCCGAATGTGGATGGAGTTGGATGATTCAGAGGCTTCACAAACTGTTGCGAACTGTTACCTCGTGTTACGATTAATGGCCAGGCACTGTTACGGCTTTGGGAATCCTCACATCCTGTCAGGAATTTGTTAAGAATGTCAAGAATCAGGCAAATGTGGTACCTATACAGTAAGTATCAATAAATATAAATAAAATCGCTCCCATTCTCATAGTATGTTATCAGAGTTCATATGGACTAGCATTTTCGCTTATAAGCGAAAACAAAACTACGCAAAGCTTCCTTCGCCATTGCAATGTGCTTCGGTCACACACTGCTGCTTTAGCCTAGCTCTTTTAGCTTTTTTGTCCCATTTTGGCCTGGTGGGACCAGCTGTCCTGTGTTTTCGTTTTTCTTTTTGACATGGTTTAGATTATTGTTTACTTTTCCTTAGTCCGGTGTGTTTCCTTAACCTTGTACCGCGACGTAGAAGCCGCAGTCCGTCCTTTTGTTTCTGTTTGGCTGACTCACCAGGTCCACCTTTTTGCCACACTGTGGCAAGGGTTTTTGTTCCTTCCAACATCACATCTTTAAAACAAAATGACGAAAGAAGAAGAACTAAAAGAAACGTATTTAAATAACGGAATTCATGATGAGCTCTTATCTCTTGTCCACGTCCTTCTGTAAATATGTTGTGTCCGACCGTGTCGTAACATATTTATGGGGCTCGTCAAGCCAAGTGATTAGAGCGTCATCTCAGTCGGCAAGTTTCATCTTTTTTATACTCTGACATTAAAACTAGTTGAAACTCTCAACATTGACCCCTGCGTGAATAATCTGTTTTCACCTGCCATGTCTCGCCTTAAAGGTCATCAAAACATAATTTATTTTACTTGTGCAACACGGAGCTCTTACTTTTCTTGGGGGGGGAAAGCCCAGATAAACAGATATTATCCAATACAATTTGTTGCAGAAGTCGCCTCAGCACTCGCTGTCCGAGCTCTTACTATTTGCAAGTGTTGGTCATGTCTCCACACTTCAACGCTACGGAATAGAAACTCTTATCTCCAACTCTTTGAAGGCCCACGAACGTCACGGCTGAATATTCCCTTTGAGCTGTCAGGGACAATGTGGCTAAAGAGAATAAAAAAAGAAGCCATATGAACACAGACCCGGCATGAAACGGACTCGCCTTCAAGGCCTCGCTCTCGTCGTTAACGCACACAGAGAGGAGCTAGTCGGTGAGGCGTTTATTTGACTGTGTTTGAATGGTAAACGTGGATACAAATGCCTCCAAACTCAAGTATAAAAAGTATTGATACTTGGTATTGCAGCACAAAGTATTGCGATACGATACAATATGATATTTTGTCCCAGCCTTAGTAATTGTGGTAAATACCACTTGCCAAGTCAAAAATTGCACACGAACACCACCTCATCTGGTATTCTGCACTGGGAAATGTTGATGCCCGAGTTTCTGAGATCAATCAATAAAACTTTATTTATAAAGCGCTTTTCATACCGAAGGGTATCAAAGTGCTTTACAGAGTACAACATTTAAAACAATACGCCGACATCATATATATATATATATATATATATATATATATATATATATATATATATATATATATATGAGACATGGAGATGAGAAAACCTTTGACCTTTCAACATGACGATAATACAGATTTATGCATTTTTAGATGATTGTTTTGAAGCCGACACTATTTCTTGTAGCTACATAATTTTAATGTAATCTCTTTTTTAACTTAGTGTCATGTAAAAAGTAGAACTTTATATGCAAAGCAGATACGAGTAGCAGTAGGTCTTTCTCAAAAATAAATACATGTATTTGTTTATATATTGTGGTGTTTTTTGATGTTTCACTTTGCTACGACACTAAAGCTTAATGAACACAATGCACTCGTAATTTCCGCTTCACAGCTGGAAAAGATCATCTTTACCAGAGCACATGAAGGCAGCATAAATACCTATGCAGCGGGCGGCACGGTAATACAGCGGTTAGTGCTCGTGCTTCACAGCTAGAAGGTCCGGGTTCGATTCCCACCAAGGCCGGGGCCTTTCTGTGTGGAGTTTGCATGTTCTCCCCGTGTCTGCGTAGGTTTCCTCCGGGTACTCCGGTTTCCCCTACCACTAAAAACATGTACAATAGGCCAGGATGAATGAGAGTGTGTTTGAGAGTGCGCATGGGGGACGACGGATGGAAATTAGCCCAAGGCTACAATCCGGTGTGGCTTGTTCATTAACTTGCACTGTCCCTACCAAATAAACTACTACTACTACTAAAAAATTATCCAATAAGAGATTAAAAACAGTATCTGGGCATAACAATTGTATTACATTACATTAACTAAACATAATTATTACCTCCACCGTGCAGCCTGCATGAAAGAGTTTCTTTTGTTTGCCAGTCTCTCTTCACACTTTAAGATTATATTTTGTATTATCTCCGACAGACAGTTTCTGGAGTGATATGTGAGAGGCTTGTTGTTTTGGACCGTATTTTCAGCCTGCTGGTGATTCTGCCCACGTCAACTCCAGGAGACACCTCAGAGGTCTTCGCGCTCCTGTCATATCCTGCACTTTTATCTGCTGCTGCAAATCTCCAACGCCGAAACACAGGCGGCTCTGTGTGAGGGGAATGATACTAGGACACGCTCAGACATTTTACTCACATTTATGAGATGCATTCAAAAATATCTTTAAGTTCAACCTATTGCAGCTGCGCATGCCTGCCCACCTCTGAACCTTTAGGCATGTATATTCTATAGACTTTTTTAACATTTAATTCAGCCATATATCAACATATAGAATCCAAACAAACAAATAAAACTACTTTTGAAAGGGGGGGGGCTCTTCTCCAAAGCGACAAAAGTCTCCTTGACTGAACAGTAGTTGGTCCATGGGCCGTAATTTCAAGGCGGGCACTTTTGTATGAAGCCAGCTGTGTTGAATCTGTGCGTGTGTCCGGGTTAGCGATCCGGAGCTATCGCCTGCACAGCTGGTCAGAGGCTGTGGAAGGGGTCCCCTCTCCTGGAGCATTGCCCTGACTGTGGGGTCACTACGCTGAGCACCTGCTGCTTCATAGTCGTGCGCAGTGGTTAAAGTGGATTTTGTGAGGTGGTGGAACTCTAATCTAGAAGACTCAGAACGCTACATTAGGCCGATATATGAAAGGCTTTGTGTATATTACATGTAACAGAAGGTGTTTTATATTACTTTTAATTTATTTATTTTAAAAATAGGTTTTAAACCATTTAACAGAATAAGTTTTCTTTGTATGTACTCTTGTTTGAGATACAACCAGAAAGTTAGAGCAACAGCCAGTCCTCACCGCGAAATTTTGTGAATAATCAGATACAATTTTGTGCAATCTGGTGTATTTCAGGCAAAATATGCTGTTTAAATAAGCCATACAGTATACAGTGATGAAATCAGAACAGTCTACATTATGACTTTCCTAAAAAAATAAAGAAAAAAGTAACACTGATTTTTATAGCTGCAATTAGACTACTTTTATTATTTAATCTATTTATTTATTGTTTTTATGTACTGTCAAAATCCTGTGTTAGTGTTTCCCTGTGGGGCCCCAGTCCCTCTGCTGCCTGTGTCAGCTGCGCCCCTGTTCTTCCTCCGTCTGTAGCTGCTCATCGCGCTGAGCTAAAGAGGAGACACAGGCTCCAGACGAGTTTAAAGACTAAACTTTAGCCAGGATTCATGACTCTATTGTTACTTTTAAACCGCAGACAGAAAACTTTGTGAAAAGGCCGACATCGCGCCGTAACCGCGCACTGTTTTATCGCCTTTTCTCTTGATTATGCTTCCTAAAATAATCTATAACAACGAAAATATGAGGCTGATTGATATGAAAAAGTGGGCTAAGCTTGGGAAGAGTAGAATCCGTTTATGGATAAGTTTATGTCTGTAAAGTTAATGATTTTGTGTTAAATGCTGTTATATCGAGGCGCATTAAAGCCGCGCGTATGAGGAGCGGACTGAGCTGCTGCTGATCTTATGATTATTTCTCCAGTTTCTCTCTGAAGAGTGGACTTTGTCCAGCGCAACTTCAGCAAATTAACAATAATTGCCATACGCTCTTCTTCTTTGTTTATTTGCTGTTGGTGATTCTCTGTCAGACGCAATTTTTTTTTTCCAGGCAGACTTTCGTATGTTAGCGAAAATGATAAAGTCGCAAACTTTTTTTTTTGCCATGCAAAGGTGTGGGAACGCCGTTCCCGACTGTTCCCGCCCACTTTAACCCCTGGTCGTGCGTAAAGAGAGGTTACACTGAAGGATTTCAGTCACCCATCATGGTGCATAAAAGTTAGAATAAACAAAACCATGTTTCTGATTAATTTAGAATTTCCATAATTTTGTTTGAACAAAATTAGAATGAATAAATGCTTGAATTTTCTGTTTTTTATTTGGACAAAAACAGAAAAAACAAATGTAGGCTACACTTAGGCCTATTAATGAGATTACATGTAGCTTTGTCCTCCTTTAGTGTGTAAAACTCACTTAGATTTGGAATAATTTCATGAACTTGCAGGATAGTTTTGTAGAAAAAAGTGACCCTGCAAGTTGTGAAATGTACCGATAAACTCATCCCTATGAAGAATTGGTATGCCACAAATGGCTGTAAGCTAATGCAGCGGCGGATTGATCTGCTAGAAAATAGTCCCTCAGAATGCGGTAATTCATGTGATACAAGGTCAGTTTTATTTCAAAAATTACTCTCTCTATCCTGTCTTTCAGGACCTCGGTTTTGAGCATGAAATTGTTGCTTTCTTGCAACGACCAAAGTTTCTCTTTGATTTTGAAAATCTCTCCTTCCTCTCATAGTGTCAGGATGTCTCCATCCTCTGTATCTTCAGACGTTCAAAATCCTTGTCATCCTTGGAGGTTCTTGAGAGGAAAGAGAAGTAGCAGCTCATCATTATAACAAATATAAACACAATATACATATATACACAGGCAAAAGAGCTATAATTACATACAAATGAAATACATAGTCCATCAAATAAACATTAGTTATAAGAATCAATATAAACTCAGTCATAGAATTGATGAGGGACGGATTAAAACAAAGAGTCTGAAAGAGAAGAGAAACCTACAGTCAATATTGTGAAAGATGTGGTCTTCAGCAAAAATCCTCCTCCAAACATGTAGCCTTTCAAGTGATGCAAGGCCATGTTGGCCCTCGACAAGTTTCAACAGTTTACATTCCCTGCAGAGTCGTTTGCAATGGTGTCCCAGGCAGGGAGACCATTGCAAACTACTCTCTGGCAGTAACAGGAAAAAAAATGGATTGAAATTTGCAAAGTAAACACTAATACCCCATCCAAGTAAAAGGTACACACACACACGCACACACACATTCTTGTAATTGCTACCAAGTGAGGACCACCAGTGCTGATTAATGTAGAAACAAACAAAAAATATTTCTGGTCACAAGATGGAACCCTTACCC
The DNA here is from genome assembly GCA_007210695.1 of Neogobius melanostomus. Taxonomy (NCBI): domain Eukaryota; kingdom Metazoa; phylum Chordata; class Actinopteri; order Gobiiformes; family Gobiidae; genus Neogobius; species Neogobius melanostomus. The sequence goes on from VHKM01000376.1 coordinate 2,288,015, forward strand.
AATACACTCCTTTGGATTACGGAAAACACCAACATTACTTTACTTTGGAATGGCTAAAATAGCATGATACAGAACCTTTAAAGTATAGGCATTTATATGATATATTGTACCTTTATCACTATGGAGTACTCATTTTTGAGAGAAATATAAGTATTTTTGGGGGTATTTTCCAAACCCGGAAGACAAGACGCTTCGATTCAGTTAACTCCGCCCCTCTCTCCGCTCATTCCACATTTACAGTATTATAAATATAAATATCGCTGCAAAAAGTGACGTTACTTCACATAATGCAGTTATAAGGAGTTGACATGTGCAACAGTTTCATAAATGGCTAACACACACGCTAACACACACGCTAACACGCGTTTTGATTGACTCACCGCTCAGCCTGGCCTCCACATCGGGTTATGGGATCGCGTTGGTTATAAAAGTTAATCCACTTTGATTCTGGCCAAGGTTCACCAAGCATCCATCAGGTTGGTTGATATAGTCGCTGAATCCCGGAAAGAATTTCCAACTTCTGGCGAGTGCACTCTTCTTTAGGAAGGCTGACTAGTCCTGTTCCTCTCGTAGCCAAACGTGCATCTGTGACATTATCGTTCGGTAAGAAAAAAGAACAGGCGTGTCCAGAGTAGGTTAGAAAGAGCTCAGTCTTCAAACACAAGACTTCTGCTCAGATCCATGGATCCTCTGGCCGGGGGTGCGTTTGTTTACCATCCTGGGGCAGCACAGACGCTTTGGAGAGTTCCTTTTTTTTTTTTTTCTTCTTTCTTTCTTTCTTTGAAAAAGCTGTTTTATAAATAAAAATCAGGCCGTAAGGCATTACATTACAGACATAGAGCACTTCCGTTCCTTTGTGACGACACAACTGAACAACTCAGTTGTTTTCCAGGAGAACTGCGTTCTGCGTTTTGATATGGAAATAGCATAACAACATGGCTAAAAACTCCAAAAAGTCGATTTTGCATGATATAGCTCCTTTAAAGGTTTTCACCATCAGACTGAGGACCAGCGGGCACTTGGGTTTTTAATGATTAGTAAGTGAGCTAAGATGCTGTTTCTATTACTGAATATTTAATTATGCAAATCTGTAATAACAAATGCACAATGAGGTTGTGTTTTATTGAACACATTATTGAATAAAAGTGGAAATTGGTTATTTCAGCAGGGAGAAGTGTTCAGTCCAGCTTTACCCAAATCTACAGTTACAGCCGATAGACCAGTGTAACACCTAATTTGAAAGCCCACAAAACTCATCTAAACAGATCTTTTTTTTGCATTGTCATCACTTTTGACTTGTTTTTCATTGCTTTTTTTCACTTTTTCGTCAATTTTCTTACTCTTTTGTGGCATTTTCACACTTTTGTCATTTGTTGCATTTTCGTCGCTTTCTTGTCATTTTTTTGTCTCTTATCTGTTGCTCTTCTGTGGCTTTTTATGTTTTCTTCACACATTTTTGTCACTATCGCTTTTTTGTCGTGTTTTTGTCGCTTTTTCATTCTCATTTTCCTCTCATTTTTGTTACTATTTTGACAATTTTTTCAAGACGCTTTTTGATTTGGGTAAAGCCAAACAGGAGAACATGTGCTCAGTTCAGGTGGGGGTTAAGAGGTTAAGCCTAGTATTATTCAATCCTGTGTGAATTTTTTCCTCAGTTAAGCATATAGCAATAGTCTACACTAATTATTGAGTTGCCGGTCAAGGAAAATGGCATTGTTTGTAATTTTAAATATAATTATATATATAATAAGAGTGTTAAATTCAGAAGTGTATACCTTTTTTCAGAAAATCATTCCTGATCCACGGTATTAAACACAAACATGGTAGACTCAGTCTATAATGAATATTAACAAATGCTGGTTTATTTTGTACCGTCTCCAGTATACAGTTACATTTGTGCAGTAATTAACGTATTGCACTTATTGAAAATGCAACAGTTTACAAGATCAATACTGAACTTCAAGGTGTACCCTGAGTATTCCTGAAATGTAACAAACTGATTATGAGCAGGAACCGACACCTGCAAACTACAGGCCACCGTTTTCTATACTGAGATATGTTGTTACCTGAGCTTAGACGAGTTGATGCGTACCTGTCTGGTCTTTTTGCATGCGCTCAGTCACGCACAAAGACCAAAGATGTAGTTAGCATTTAGCCTCTCCCAATATATTCCTATTGGCCCAAACTAGATGAAGTTAGAAGCGACCACGCTCTTCCACGGCACGCACAAAGACCAGACAGCTCAGTATAGAAAAACGGTGAACTATTCCTTTCAAAGATTGGCTTTGCTGTAGGGTAAGGCTAAAGGGACAGCTAACAAATGAAAAAAACAAAATATTAATACCTTTAAAACAAGCATGGTTTGTTCATTAACATGCACCGTTCCTTCCAAACAAACCAATAAATAAAATAATATAAAACACTAAATTTGTCCAAAGTGCATTGAATATTAACATATTGCACTTATTGAAAATGCAGCAGATTAAGAACAATAGGGTCACCCTTGAAAACACGGGTATAATCAGTTTCCTCAACTCCTCAATTCATAATTCAAGTTTTTTCTTATTTTTTTTTACAATTTCATTATACACAAAATATTTCACGTCCTCCTTTCTGGGTACCATCATTAGTGCAATTAACTTGGCAAGGCATCTTTTTACAGCAGCCCTCTCCATTTCATTCCAAGGTCTCTTTTCTTGTTTCCTGACTGGAGCATCTATGAAACAAAAAACAAAAGGTGTGTATTAGGCTACGTTCACATTGCAAGCTGAAACGACCCAATTCCGATTTTTTTTTTTTTTTAATTAACACTTAATTAGTGCCGAAGTTACACACTTACAGTCATGTTCTTCGGCAGTTCTCTCCATTTGTCCTCCACCTATCTCCATTTGTCCTCCACCTATTAAAAAAAAAAAAAACATGCAGTCTTTGCATCTGCATCTCAAAAATAAACCAGTACTACAGCAAAACTAACTGCAAGATTATGTTTTAGTTGATAAATAAACACAACAATGATGCAATGGAAGATTAATCTCTTTACCCCCACCTGAACTGGTTTGGCTTTATTCAAATCTAAAAGCTTCTACAAAAAAACACCTTCAAACGAGGATGAAAACGCAACAAAAAAATAAATAAAAATAAAAGTGTTGACAATGCATCAAAATCATGACAAAAACGCAGTGACCATGTGACAAAAAAGATAATTTAAGATATTTTATAGGTCATAGTTTTCAAATGAGGTGTTCCACAGTTTCTCTTTGGTCGGTTAGCATCCATAGATTTATATGGAAAATTTTGAATTTTCATTCTGTTTTCTCAAAATGTATTATTCTCTCAAAAAAGGTTAACCTCTTAACCACCTGAACAGAGCACATTTGGTCTAATTGCCAATACCCAAATCTAAAAGCTTTATGATTAAAAAAAAACTCGTCAAAATAGCGATGAAAACAAGTTTGAATATGCAACAAAAAAAGTTGACGGAAAAGCCACAATAACAACAAAAAGTGACAGACGAAAACAAAAATGTGACAAAACTGCGTTAAAACAGTTGCAATGAAATGCGACATTACACTGTTGCTCTCAAGTAAAGAAGTTTTAGATTTGAGAAAAGTTGAACTGGAGAAAATGTGATTGGTTGAGGCGGGAGGCAAGAGGTTAAACCCCTTCTTGTCACATTTAGGTTTACCATACACAAAATCTAATCATGATACGATGTAAACATCACACATCAAGGATTTTTTTTTAAGCTTCAATTTAAATACAAGAGCATAGCGTTCCTAATATGACTACTTGTGTGATTTTAGAACATACCTTCAAGAGCTCCTTGTTGAGTTCCTGCATCGGAAGTCCTTCTCTTTTTTACACCTTTCGCATCTTTAGTTGGGGTGGCATGCCTTTTGCCTATGAAAATATTCACAGAAGGAAATTGTTTAACTCACTTTTACAGTGATATTAAAAGAAAGTCAATAATTTGCATATATATAATATATAATAAAGATACACACACAGTAAACACAAAGTCAGAGTGATTTAACACAGACAGAAAACAGTATAATTGGAAGAGTGAGAACTTTAAAATTGTATAATAATAATTAAATTACCACCAATAACGGTGTCCAGTGTTTGCAGACTCTTCCCTTTCAGTGACTCTGCTCCATGATCCATCGCAAACAGAAGTTTGCCAATCTTGGCCACTTGGAATGTTTTATCGGTCTGTTGATAATACTCACAGTGGACTCTAATATCATGTCCCATAAAACGAGCAACTTGTTCAAGTTCCTGATTGCTGAGGTCGAGAAGCTGACACAAGTTAGCAACGTGTTTCCTCAGCTTAGTTGATCTTAGCAGTTCTGGGTTTTTGGCTTTTGGGTTTTGCTCTCTTCAGCGAATCTTCGAAGGCAGTCACACCCACGGAGATTGGTTGTTGTGTTGAGCCTGAGAAACAGAAAGGGGTTCTCCTCGCGTATGCCAACCTCAGTACGTTTTTTTATCAGGAAGTCAAGCGAAGCTTTTGTACGATCAGTTAGAAGGATGGGCACCTTTCTGCCTCTCTTTCCTCGTGTCACCACACGTGTCAGTCTGTGGCTCATTTCTTTTCCACAGGCGATAGTGTCTCATAAATGTCCTTAACAGGGGCGGTGTCTGCTTTTAGATATGTCTCAAGGGTTAAACGAGATGCTTCTCCTTCTCGCTTTTTGTTGAACACAATTATTTGTACAAGAAGGCTCTCGCTTAACTTCCTGTATGCTGTTGTAGTCACGCGCTCCGTTAACTCTTCCTTTGCCTCATCCTCAACTTTCCTAAGATAGTTCTGTAGAGTAATAACATCCTCTGTCAGAGGTACAGTGTCTTCTTTGCCCCACCGCCGTTGCTCCAATGAGCTATGAGCATTAGTCGAGACATGAACGGACCATGAGCTGTCCAGCAACTCCTTAAACTTCTTAGCCTTTCTCTCACTTTGGACGTCAGAGTTCATCAAGCAGTGGCCTATCCAGGCCTCAGTGGCCCCCTTTAGTGAAAACCCAATTTTCACTGATGTAGATGGCTTTCCGTATTCGTTTGCATTTTCATTATAATTTGATACTTGTCTGGCTGCATCAAGAGCCAGTTGAAAATGTGCTGGATGGCAAATGTCTTTGAGAGTTTTGGCACGCTTATCAATGTTCTTGGCAGCCAACATTAACCTCCCAAGTTCTCTCAGCTTTTGTGAAATGTATCAGTGCTGAGATACTTCACGGCCCTTTTTGGCAAATAATGCATCTCCGTACACACAGATTATTTTATCTCTTCTGATGTGACAGGTTACATTATCCTGCTGCAACGAGTGGATGATCTTTTGCACTCCTTGGCCTGATTTGAGTGGAAGTAGATGTGAGGAAGCTTTTTGTACTCTTTTGCCTTTCTGTCTTTCCCCTTTCCGTTCTCTACATGACTTCTCATGTCGCCAGAGTTCAGTCCTCTTGAACATTGCATAACAGTGTTGACATGGTAGGTAGCTCTCTACTTCTGCCTTCACAGAGGGCCGTTTCCATACTACAATCTCACCCTTTTCTTCCTCTAAGACCTTGTGATTGTGTTGCCAGTCACCCTTATTACAAAGGCCTTCTAACACAATCATCCTTTGTTGTGAGCCTTTTGGGAAACTAAAAGCATAGGCGGCATCACGTTCCATACCATGTATTCCTTCTAGATGTCTAGATATCTTCTTTTGAGCCTTAGCACAGAACACACAGTAATGGACTTTGTCCCAGACTCTGGCACCATCCTTTTTTCTGCTTCTTTTAACAGTAATCTTTTTGTCATCTTTAAACTTTCCTTTCCTTTTGACTTTGTACCTTTAACTGCTTTGCCTTTGGTCTTCTGCTTATCAACTCTCTGTGTCAGTTTCACGATGACTGGGACTCTGCTGCCATCAACTCATCTTCACTGGATGACTGGGACTCTGCTGCCATCAACTCATCTTCACTGGATGACTGGGACTCTGCTGCCATCAACTCATCTTCACTGGATGACTGGGACTTTGCTGCCATCAACTCATCTTCACTGGATGACTGGGACTTTGCTGCCATCAACTCATCTTCACTGGATGACTGGGACTTTGCTGCCATCAACTCATCTTCACTGGATGATGGTGATGGAGATGGTTTGTAGTCCTCATCCAGTGGACCTGCATCAGACCCACTGGATAACAGAAGCTCCTCTTTTTGCACCTCATCACCACAAGCTCCTTTGCAGTGGTCCTTTTTCACCTTCACAGCAGGGCAAAGAGGTAAAACAAGGAAAATTATCAATTAGATACATATACATCAGAGCAGGGGTCCTGAATTAAATTTCACTCAGGTCTAACTTGAAAAAATAAGTCAATCAAAAGGTCCGGAACATAAGGGGTTATATCAATTTGAAATTTTTGATGAACATTACTGATGTAAATATGAGGGAAAAAATGTATTTTTTCTGACATTTAAGGTTTCCATATAAAGGCATTTTGTGCATGTAAATGGCCAAAATTGCCTATATTTTGGACAATGAATACTAAATAATGGATTGAGATTAAAATGTATGGTTTATTTTATTGACATATTAATAAATAAGATTTTTTCAAATGGGATTTGGATATCTTGTTTATTTTTCAATAGAATGATCATAAGTGAAAAAAATCTGTAAAAACTGCATAAATCAGGCTTGGAATTAGATATAAAAAAATGGCTCTGAAAAAACCTTCAAAATCATGTTAAGTCCAAGACTGTAAAGTTTGAAGTCTGTAGGAGCGACTATAAGGCCTCAGGACTGGCCAGAGTGGAGCCTAATCCTCATTCAGAGAAAACCAGCCGTGAAGTTTTGTACCGAGTGCACATGCGCAGAATCTTCCATCACTCTTCTGGATCTAGCGTCTCGCAGAAGGAGAAATACCATATTGGGTGATAGCGTCATCACGGGCACCCTTCGCAAAACACGTGGATGTAAAATCTGTCAATATTTGTGAATGAATACTTGTGGGAAAGACGATTCTGCGGCGCCTGCTTCCAGGTTTGGTCTGTCTCACTCGCGGCAAAAACATCATAAAATAAAATCATACGGGGTAAGTTTTGTCATTTTCATACTCTGACATGAAACTAAGATGTAAGGAAGGTAACTAGATACAGTGGCTAGAAAAAGTACACCGTTTGAAATGTCTCACATTTCTGTGTCACTAAATGGTCTGATCTCCATCAAAATCATAAGAATGATTAAACAGTGTCTGCTTATACCAATACCACCCAAACATTTACATTTGATCATATTTTTATTGGCCTTAAAATGTAAACATTCACAGGAGAGGGAGAATAAGTAAGTACACCGCATGAATCTCACTGAACTGCAGCAGTTTTGTAAAGAGGAATGGTCCAAGATTCATCCTGATCGTTGTGAGCGTCTAACCTGCAACTACAGAATTTATATAATATTGATGATAGCAGGTTGTCCAGGCCTTGAGGAAAAACAAAACAGCCCCAGACCATGATGCTCCTGCTCCATACTTCAGTGAGGATCACATGGTATGCGAGAGACACAATATATTGGTTGAATTTCGAAGGGTTTGTGTAAGGCAGTGAGATTGTAATAGCACTCACATATTGCTCAGCTACAAAGTTGGCGTAAAGATGGGAAAGGTGAACCAAACATTTGGACTTTGCATCTCCAACCACTGAAGGTAGAGAAATTAACTTCAGACATACCTTCATTTTTAGTGTCTTAGGTGTTACTACCAGGGGTTAAAGTGGCGGGAACGGTCGGGAACGGCGTTCCCCCACCTTCGCATGGCAAAAAAAATAAAAAGTTCATGATTGCAACTTTGTCATTTTCACGCACATACGAAATTCTGCCTGTGAGATAAATCAATGCAATAAAGTACTAGGTTGGGCCTACTCAATATGCGTCCCGGGGGCCAAAAAATAAAATCTGACCTCATTTTCCATAAAAATTATATTTTTCCGGCATTATCCGCGCCGCAATCGCGTCGCTCCACAGCAAGTTCGCGGCACTTTTCGTAGCAGTGTGCCTCCGGCTCCGGACCATCATCTCCTAGCGCGGGCTCAAATGAAAACATGGCTCTGTTAAACGGTGTAAGACGCTAAACTGAGAAAACAGGAGGCTTATCGTTGGACGGACTGACAGATTTTATCAAACCGTAGCACAAGGACAGCATGAATCGTGTTTGCTCGGATTATCCCATGCAGAAGCAGGACTCCTCGCGGTCCGCGTCAGGTGCAGCTTGTGTTTCTGTTTTCACCGGTGCAAAGGGCTTAACCAGCGTCTTTAAGGTAAGGAACACCAGTTCAGCTGTGGATGTTTGTAAAGCGGATGATAAAGCTGATGGAACGTGAGTTTTGGAAAACTGCTCTGCACCACCAGCACTCGTGTTTAACCGGTCAACACGCTCGCTCCCTGGGCTCTAACTTTACTAAATAACATCTGAATCATTCATTTGACAGGTGCATTTTTCTTCCTTTCTGCTCTGACTTCATTCAATACGTGTTTGTGGGAAATGTACAAGCGCAGAGATGCTCTTTGCAAAGTTAACATGGTAAACGAGGCTGAAGCTGAATATGTGGATGAGCGCGCCATCTCCAAGGAGCGCTTCATTTACTGAGTTTTTTCGTAAAGCGCGAGATCTGGACAGAACAGCGTTTGGTCCGCCCTTATTTATTATTTTCCATGGTCTGTCTGCTCAGCGCTGAGGAGCAGTGGCTGAGCAGGAGTTAGTCATGTTGTTTGAGATGTACTGGTCTCATTCTGTATTAGGCCTTTGGCCTGGTTTAGATGTGATTTAGTCCTGCCTTAGTCCTGATATGGCATGTTTTTGCCCTGGCTTAATCCTGGTTTAGTTCTGAGTAGTCCTAGTTTATTATTAGGCTCTTTAATATTATTCTTTATTATTCTGTATTATTCTATTTATTCCCCTCCAAAGCCTTAAAATGCTGGAATATAATATAACTTTTATGTTTAGGCCCAATTCTATTCTGTTCAAGCAGTGATGATAATTAAATTTTCATTTATTTATCCCAAAAATATGAATACGTTTGGTGGTGGGAGGCTCACCCCTGACCAGCCTGCAAGAGCCCTGCTGTAAGCACCACTAACTGTGAAAGAGGATTTTCTTAAATAAAGAACATAATAACAAGCCAAAATTGTTAATAAGTAATGTTTCAGCACACATGTTCATTTCTTTGGTTGGGCCTTCTTTGAATAAGTGGATCCTGACATTTTATTTGTTTCTATAATCTATTAAGCTCCACTCTGGGCAGGCATGGTGCTCTGCAGTCCTACATCTAAGACGAACCCAAAAGAGTGGATCTGGCTTTTGCCAGATCCACTCTTTTGGGTTCGTCTCGCAGAATTGTTCATTTAGTAAATCACATAGACCTCCAATCATTTATGATTGTTAAAACCTACTAAAGGATATCTAAAAATAATTCAAGGTATTAAACAATATTGGAAAATAAAATAATTACAGTATCAAATACCTTGTATTGTGCAGTATCTGTTCAGAACCCATGACTACATGTCAGTACCTAAGTACATAAAAAAATATAAAATGTAGCGCGATTCCTACTGCTTGTTAAAGGTTAGAGTTCCCCCACCTCTCAAATCCCACTTTAACCCCTGGTTACTACCTTCAGTGGCCCTCACCATACAGCTGCTGTTGCACATGAAGCTGAGGAGAATTGTTGTCCTCGCTGCGCCCAACTGTAGTGGCTTTTAAGTCACCGTCACACTGTGACGTTTGCTTCAAAATTCAAGAGTTTGGTGACATCTGCTTCTGCTTCTTAGACTTGACTCGATTATACGGCTCTCCCCCTTCTTGGGGGAGAGAGACCTTCTCCGTCTGCAGGTGGGGCCCTCTGCCACATGGGGTTTTGCATCTCCAGCCACTGAGGGTAGAGAAACCAATGGGTGCTGGCTGCTCTGCTTTGCGTCGACGACACTGGAGGCCGCCATTGCTCCGCCATTGCTGTAGTACCGCCATATACCCGCTAGGCCCCCATTGGAATGCATTGGACTTTAGACACGTTAAAAACAACTTTAATGCCCGGTGCGTAATTTTTTGGAACTGTCTAGAGCTAGATATTCCTCCTGTGATTACGCTGGGTTAGACACAACTAGAGGCACCGGGCTGGTTATCGTAGGATACATTTTAGAAATCTTCTACTTAACGGGGGTCTGACTGTTAGCATTGGAGCTGCGCAAGCTACACGTCACGCAAGGGCCGAGTCCACAGTGAAGATCCCGCCCTTATGCCCTTATTAGGAACATGCTTCGTCAGAGCTGGGGAGGAGGAGTCTGTAAATCCGCCATGATTTCCCCTCGAACGTGGTCATTATGGTAAACGGGTGGGAGTGAGTATTGACGCTCTATTAATAATATGTCTATCAGAGAAACTAACCACACGCCTTCATTTTTGGTGTCTTAGGTGTTACTATGTTCAGTGGCCCTCACCATACAGCTGCTGTTGCACATGAATTATCTGTACCTACTTCACGTGAGTCAGGGGTTACAGTGCATTTTCACTCATGACAGTCCACTACAATTTTTGAAATTGTAATCTCAACGTTTGTCAATTTCAATAATTATGTTAGGATTTAATAATTGTCATTTTTACAACTAATTCTTGCACAGTAAAAGTGCATAGTTTTGGAGTTTGAATGAGAACAATGGAATGATTGTATAATGATACAGGGGGAAAAAATATTTTTCTTGATCTAAGATTTATATGAAAAGTTTGTCTTGTCTCATGCTCTTCAGCTAAATCAGCTAAAATGTATTTGTTTTAAAATGTAAAAGATTAAATCAAATTGAAAATCGAGATTATTAAACATGGAAAAAATAATTGTGATTATTATCTTTTTTTTCTTTTTTTTTCCACCCCTACTTCATTTTTACATTCAGAAACTATATTGAATCCAGAAATGTGTGTTAGGTTCTCAGAAATCATTTTAAATGGTTTAATAATTAAAAATACCACAAGGTTAGGCATATAGGGCTCTTGTACCATCCGGGTACTTTCAGAGCGCCGCAGATGTGAAGGTGAAAACAATGGCGGTATTAAACAGCGTTTTTGCCTGTGAGTGACAGATTGTGTTCGATAAATTTAGTTTTTCTCAGTAAATCCTGCCTAAAAGCTGTTGTGCGGTCGGATGTTCCATTTTGTCGGAACTACAGCTTCAATCTTGTAAACTGAGTAAGTTAATGATTAGATCTGCAGGCGTCAATTCTAAACACATTGTGTGGATTATGTTTTAAAGTTTAACGTAAATTCTACCATTTACTTTGCTTTAAACATAAAATAAATTGTTAATCAAATGTTTAATGTCATGACATGTGTTAGCTAAGTCATGCTTTAGCTAATCTAAAGCCGAATAAACTAGACAGAACGTCGCCTAAAAGCTTCTAAAACATTTTCTTGCATTACGTTTAACTTAGATCATGATTATTTCCCGAAAGGCGAAACATAATTGCGTGAAATTCTACACAAAGTTACGATGTATTAGCGACGTGTACTAGGCGACCTCTTGGCAGTTTGTACAAACATTAATTGAGGCCAATTAAGTCCAATTTCTGTTTATATCAGACTTTTGCCTCAATAAGCAGGTTATCGTGGTAATCAAATCACATTTCATCACAATCCAACAATTATTCACCTTAATAAATCCTCTCAAACAACCACCCAATATCAGCGATCTCCCATTGTTTTCAATGAAGCGAGAGCGTTGTATTCACCTTCACTTGATTTGTGACGTAACACCGTAGAGCCCTATAGGTCCAAAAGATTGTAGATAACTTGGCCGCAGTACTAATTTTGGACCATAGGTGGAGTAAGAGTGTGTTAAATTCCAAGTTAATTCTCAACATTGGCCCAAACCAATATGTGATTTAACAGGGCACAAAGTGAGGACCGGCCAAAATGTCCTCACACTGTTGGTTTAAAACTCACGCTGGTCCTCACAATGATGTATGATGTATACAAGAACACGCACACACACACACTATACAATATATAATTAGGACTAGATAAATAGATGTCAGTTACAAGCTAAGCTAAAAAGGTGGGTCTTGAGCCTGCTCTTAAAAACACGAACGTTCTCTGCGGCCCTGAGCTCCTCCGGCAGGTCGTTCCAGAGGCGAGGGCCATAATATTGGAAAGATGCCTTGCCGTGAGTCTTTCTGTTGACTTTAGGATAACTAGGAGACCCCTGCCGCAGGGTTGCAAGGTCTAGGCAGCCAAACCCGCCCAAAAATCTGAAAACCCGCGGGCATACGCCGTGGCTGGAATTTTCAATATTGTTTACCAGTAAACAGAGCCTATGTGCTCCGCGATGATGAGAAACCCTTTCTGGCTCTCTTATAAGCCCAACAGATTCCCAGCCAAACCCGCCCAACATCCGGGAACCTTACTGGGCAACGCCCCCTCTTGGGGGAATCGAGAGTTAAAAATTGCATTAGTGTGTATGTGAAAAAGGGACTATTTCTCGTTCGGAGGATAAAATATTCGAAACCAGTGATCAGAACTACAGGACAATGTCTGTTCTTGATTACAGACACATCAAGTCACTGTCACAAGACGATTGGAAGATTTTTTATTTTTTGTGGACACTTATGAGCAAGTTTATCGATCACTAGCATCTGTTATGTCCATGTCAGAGCTCATTACTGAGGAAACAGCTCCCCCTGGTGGCTGTGTATTATGCACTTTGTGTAACGTGTCATGAAACTCATCCAACCTGTTCAGCATTAGGCCTAATTAATGATTCTCTCGGTTTTAAAACGCACATTAACGTTAGCATTAGCAGCTAGTAGGTTAGCTGCTGAACGAACCATGTACCATTTCCTCTCATAAGCTATAAAACTAAATCGTAGACTGTGTGATTATTATTATTATTATTATTTGGTCGGGACAGTGCATGTTAATTAACATACATGGGTCTCATGCATGTAAACAAGCCACACGGATTGTAGCCTTGGGCTAATTTGCATCCGTTGTCCCCCATACGCACTTTCAAACACACTCTCATTCATCCTGGCCTATTGTACATGTTTTTAGTGGTAGGGGAAACCGGAGTACCCGGATAAAAACCTACGCAGACACAGGGAGAACATGCAAACTGCACACAGAAAGGCCCTGTCCAGGTGGGAACCGAACCCGGGACCTTTTAGCTGTGAAGCACGAGCGCTAACCACTGTACTACCGTGCCACTGTGATAATATAAAGGCAACAGACTAAAAGCTGACACACATACACACATAGGCTCTGCCTCTAAATGTACTTTATTTTTATTTTTTACGAGTGATCTGATGGTACAACAGAGCTAATCGGTCGCTAATCTGACAGACAGAAATGTACCCACAATATTTAACATCAACACCGTTTTGGAACTTTTCTCTGTGATTACAAGACAAATTCAAATGATTTAAAAAGTGAGGGTGTCTGTGTCGGGCTGATCCCAGGTCCTGTCGTTCCCCTGTCCGTGATGGTCCACTCCTACCTACGGAGCCGCCGCCCTGACTGTTCCCTCGCATTCAAGATATTGACAACTTATTTTGCAAGAAATGTCACTTGAGACTTATAGTCTGTAAACCAATGCCCGTAAGCCTTATAGTTCACGGTTATGGCTGAATATACTTCAGTGTTCACGCTCCGCTACCTGAACTCGCTCACACATTTCAATGGCGGTGTGGTTTGTTTGGGCCGAAATTAGGAGCCTGATTGACTCACGCATGCGCAGTCGAGATGGGCATTGGGCTTACTGAAAAAGCAGCTCAAAGAGCCTTGGATTTGAGATTATGTCATTCGAAATAGTGATTTTGATCAAAAAATAAGATAGAAATATTTTATATTGAAAACCGCAAGGCAAAAAACCGTGGACAGATTTTTTCACCGACGGAATGGCTGAAAAAAACGCCCAATTTCGCGGTTTAAACGCGGACCTGGCAACCCTGCCCTGCCGGAGGAGCGAAGGGGCCGTGAAGGTTCATAAGGTAAAAGCAGTTCTGAAAGATAAGAAGGACTAAGACCATTAAGACATTTAAAAACCATTAAAAGAACTTTAAAATCGATCCTGAAACACACAGGGAGCCAATGCAGCGACTCGATACGACTGGTGATAAAAGCATGCATCAGCGTCTCCGTGTTGGCCCGAGAGAGAATAGGGCGGACTCTGGCTATGTTCTTTAGATGGTAAAAATCTTTGTAAGATTCTTAATGTGTGGAATTAAAGTCAGCTCAGAGTCAAAAATCACACCCAGGCAGGGTTGCCAGGAATGGGGCGTTTTTTAAGCCATTCCGCGGGTGAAAAAAACTGTCCGTGTTTTTTTGCCTTGCTGTTTTCAATGTAAAATATGCTACAGTATTTCTATCTTATTTTTTGATCAAAATCACTTTCGAATGACAAAATCTCAAATCCAAGGCTCTGTGAGCTGCTTTTTCAATGAGAGAGGGAGAAAGGGGAGGTTTTTCATCATCGTGGAGCACATGGGCTCTGGTAAACAATATTGAACATTTCAGCAGCGTCTTATGTCCACGGGTTTTCCGCAGTTTTTCAGATATTTTGGGTGGATTTGGCTGCCGAATCCACCCAGGTTCTTCATTTCCTTCATTTTATTTCATTTATTCATTTATTTCAGGCAGACAATGGTAACAAAAGGAAAAATATACAGTATATAAATAAAATTATCCATTTCTACCTGAAAGGGAGTGGGAAGAAGATAACTTCACCATTGAGATATCCGCCATTTGTTTGACTGGCTACACTGAGCGCTCTTCCCCAACTGGCCTGGGACCTGTACGTTGAAAAAGTGGTCACAGCAACAAAGCCGCTCTCCGGATTGCAGGGCAGGCTCTGGGGGAATGAGTAGGTCCTGGCCCGCTTTCACCAGATTGTCTGGGACCGGGAACGTCCCTGCCCTAAAGATTTTCGCCTTAACTTCAAGCTTATTTGTTTCTTCAGACCCCAAAGTCTTTAATTATAAAAGACGTCCAGCCATTCATTAACTTGGAGCCCATAGCCTCGTAGAGTGTGGTGGACGACACAACCGAGCCATTTGTAAAGGCTTTCACCTTGTTGTTTTCTATATTCCCAGGTTTGGCACTGTAAGCTGATTGGTCCCATGCGGTCACTTCTTCGCGGGACTCCTCTGCAATTACATATATTTTCAAGCAGGTAAAGGTAGTCGGCAAATCTCCACTTTCCAAAATGGTTTTGAGGCTGATCTGAAATGAAAGGGAACAAATGAAGTCACATTAAGACAATTAAAATATTTTACTACTCTAGGTTAATACATTTGTCATGTTATTGTTGTTATTTGGTCAAATCAATCATGGTAAATTTTATATTTATTATTTAATCACAATTGTAAATGTTAATGTTTTACTATCCCTGTTTATTAAATATAAGTAAACTTTAACATCAGTCATGTTATCAGTGAGTGTTATTTATATGCAATTATGGTAAAATAATGACAATTATGGCTTTAAAAAGAGTAAATTATTATTATTGTTGGGCTCCGAGACATAGGCACAGATCCTGAGGATACTGTGGGGCTGAAGCACCAACCCAAAACGGATATTTGCTCCAATTATAAAATATTTAATGACTTTTAAAGAATTGTCCATACTCCCGTAAAATACACTCGCTCTCTGCTGTAAGAGCTATTAAAAATCGTTTAAATGTATTATCTTTTAACACAAATATATTTTTCAACTATAAGTAAATGGATACCTTGTATAACTTGATACAGCGCTGTGAAACTTAAGTCTACTTTATAATGCGTTCTAGTCATTTACACAGTACTGTAATAAAAACACAATTAAACTCTGAAATTCTTAAAGTTGATCCTATATACTTTATTACACACCCAAGAAATTATGTTGTTGTTTTTTTGTTTTTTTTTTACCAAGGAATATTGTTTTTGACAAATGGAAATATATTTATGGACCACAATCTAGTAAACCATTCTTACCGCGTTTCAGTTGAAGAAAGTTCTCAAAAGACTGATGAAGTGTTGCGCACGCCTCACTGAGTCCTGCAATAACCTCTTCCCCTCGCTGCTCACAGTTGCCAACAAAATCACTTTTAGCTCATGTTTTGGAGGTTTATGTCATGGCAGAGACCGCAAAAAATGCAGAGAAGACCTTTGTCCAATGACGAGAAGACAAGGGATCGGACCGGGAGAGGGCAAACACTTCTGGCACCAAGGGAGAAAAACAGACTCAATGTGTGTCTTTCTCATCAGACAGGTAAGTCCTGACTGAATTCTGTCTACAGCTTTGGTTTTGTTGATGAACATTATGCAAAACGTTGTTATTTGGTTTATCACGATCAGAGGAAGCTAACAGGCTAACGAGCAAAGCTAACTGTGGGCTAGCGCCACTTAAGCAGTATTTACAGCCAAGTTTTTATGTGGAAAAAAATATCTTCATTGTTAAATTGGGTTATTGCTCAATGTACAATATCCCTCGCCCCGAAATGTGAAGTTATCATGGCCTTGGAGAGGTTTTCCTTGGTTTGATGATGTGAATTTGACAACTATTAGTGTCAATGTTTTGTTCCACCATTAACAAATCGAGATGCAAAGCCATTTTGCTTAAAACACACACCTTGACGTTCCCAAAAACATGTTGCTGGTGAGAGAGGTTCACTATAGCTTTTACTTTCTGCATTTGTAACACATCTCCAATCTCCCCCAAAGTCTGTGAAGTGTGCAGCGGGCTTCTGGTTCATTGACCTTTTTAAGTTTGAAGACTATCCACACAGTGTCAGCTACGTTTCACTGCTGTGTTTTCTCTCGGAGCCAGGGCTCTTAATTAAATATTTATCAGCGCACTTGACGGAGCTTTGCACTGAGCTCTTGTGCAAGTATGTGGAGGTGGAGGAGAATGCCAGCAGCCAACTCCGTCTCAGAGACTCCTGAATCTCTTGGTATTTCGCTGCTGTAAGAGACTCTGCTTATGTATCATCCCTCTGAGAGATCATTTTCGCGATTAAGGATTGGCCATCAGAGTCCACTGAGAATCTTTGAGATGTGCTGGAGAAGGCTTTACGCTGTGGTCATGCTCTCCCATCACCAAAACAAGATCTTGGTGAAAAATGAATGGAACACTGGGGGCCAGATCTTGTGGTTCATAGCACAGGCTGTAGAGCAGACGAGTGCGCAGACGGGTTAGATGTATTTACCAGCAATAACTCAGCACCTAACGGAGTTGTTCCACGGCTTTTTTTCCACTTTTTATACTGTTTTTAGCTAATGTTAGTCAATGGAAATGTTTGCCAACAGCTGCAAAGATGGCAGATCTCCATGGTAACTGGAATTTCCCGAACTCCAGAGATACAGACGACATCTCTGGAATCACCCATATATGGTCATGTTTGAAAACAGTTAAGGGGGTAAACAATTTGGAGAAAAATCGAAACTTTCTCTAATTATTCAAAAACTACAAATGCTGAATTATGAATATAGTTTTCTACTAAATAAAGATACAAAGACATGGAGAGGAGCAAAGTGGTTCAACAGCCCATAAATACATAAATAACGGAGAATGCTAACATGATGCTTCATTTTAGCATCGTGCTAATGGTAACGGATAGCTACGCCTTGACTATATTTGTATATTTATTTAAAATGGCTAAACAGAATGAAAAATGGTGTTTCCCAAAAGATTCTGTTTTCCCCACGGTGAGGCAACGCGATGCCGTCTATCGTGTCATAGAAGGGGGCGTGGGCTCGTCGATGGGAAAACAGAATGTTTGAGGAAAAACAGAATTTTCCATTCTTTTTAGCCGTTTTCTTTCGAAATATAAACTTATTTATCACATATAAATAAAGTCAAGTCTAAATCGGGCCCATATGGATGTTTATTCACAGCAGATGGTTTAGTAGAAGCAAAAAAACTGAAGTCGTAGCTAGCGCTAGCTGGCGTTAGCATTAGCACAATGCTAACATGAAGTATCATGTTAGCATTCTCCGTTATTTATGTATTTATGGGCTGTTGAACCCCTTTGCTCCTCTCCATGTCTTTGTACCTTTATTTAGTAGAAAACTATATCAATAATTCAGAATTCATCTGTTAAAGTCGTTTTTGAATAATTAGAGAGTTTTGATTTACTCCAAATTGTTTTTCCCCCTTAACTCTTTTCAAACATGACCATATATGGGCGATTCCAGAGATGCCGTCTGTATCTATAGGCTCTTTGGAATGTGGTGACATCACTGCATTCCAAAGAGCCTATAGTTTAAAATTGAGGTCACGAGCAAGCAAGGAAATCCATTATATTAACAATATGGTAACTGTCAAAAAACACTTTTCTTTTGTCTTAGTTTTTTATTTCTGTCATTACTGGAATCCACATGAAAAAAAAACAGTCACAAAGTTCAGTCTCTTCTCTGTCAGCGCATATAAACTAATATAAGCAATTATTTTCTCTAAAAGGTGTTCTAAAATGGTAACAATTTTTAAAAACACTTATGACTGTCAGCCATAAGATTAGTGTGGCAGCTTTGTGAATCCTCCAATCACTACCAAATAATGATCAATTTCAATATTTGTAAATGTGCTTTTAGAAAATTACTTCCAAAATCTGTTTCTGTCCCGTATAGATAAGATAAGATAAGATAAACTTTATTGTCTGTCCCCGAAGGTGACAGAAATTCGTCTTTGACAGGCTCAAAACATGCTGTATAGTTGTATTGGCCCTTGCCCTCCATCTGAGATTATGACATAAAAGGATTAAAGAATAACAAAAGAACAACATTGCAGACAGAGCCACTCAAATTATTATATATTTTTTTTGCTGTAGGTCATGACATCACACGCATAACGCCTCATTTACACTGAGTACGTTACCTCCACGGTCCGTTTTACGTACGTCAAATCACTCATTCTAGTTTACACAGCGTCCGTACGTCTTTGACCCGTCATGTTGCCTGTGTAGCCTTTATCACATGTTGCTACAATTTTAACTTCATGTTCAGGTGATTTAATGTGTTTTTTTGTTGTCGTTGCTTTTACTGAGCTTCATGAATTGTGACGCAAGCAATGGGTCAGTGCGCGTTACCACCGTTGGCTGATTACCACCATTCCGAGGAGAGAAACAAGCGAGTCGGCGTACTTGTAACATCTCAGCTACTATTTCAGTGTTTTCTGCAATATTTTCTGCGACCCTGACATGGGTAAGTAGTCTCCTCTTGCATAAACTTTATTACGACATGCATCATAATCGTTTTATGTCCGTATTGTGCTTAACTGACAACAACGCGTAGGCTACAAAGTTAAACAAAGCTACATTGTTGACACTACGGCTGTTAGCTAACTTGGCTTTTATATTTTGTAAGTCCGTATTAGCAGGAGAAAGGCCTTTGCTGCTCTTCTCCTACTTGAGCTGCAGAAAAGAGCGAGGAGGAGACGACTGTACTGGGTTCATCCAATTAACCAGCAGTGAAGACAGCAAGGGGACTTTCACCATCTAGTTGCAGAGCTCAGATTGGACAGTCAACGCCACCATCAGTATTTCCGCATGAGCGCTGAGAAGATGGACGAGCTTTTATCCCTCATCGGACCAGAGCTCAGCAAACAGACCACTAACTATAGAGCTGCCATTGAACCCAAGCAGAGGCTGGCAGTTGCTCTGAGGTAACTTGGAAAAAAAAGTAGTTTCTTCTGATTTATTGTGTTTCAGGGTATACCCCGATTGGTCAACTAAATAAAAAAATAAAAAAAGGCTTAAAAAATACCAAAGTGATATTAACATTTATTAAAACAGTAGTAATTTGATGAGACACTGAGACAGACTAAAAACTATTTACAGTAGACCAAATTGTAAATACACACAACGTAAAATAAAAGAACATGCTTTAAAATATTGCAATTAAAATGATTTCATAGAGAGAGAGAGAGAGAGAGAGAGACACACACACACACACACACACACACACACACACACACACACACACACACACACACACACACACACACACACACACACACACACACACACACACACACACACACACACAATATTTACAATTACAGAACCTCTGCACTAAAAATGACCAAAATGTAACTTGTCAAGAGGGGAAATCGCTCACAGAATAGGTGTTGGACAAATAAAAAGGCTACAACAAAATTCAAACTTAATAATAATAATAATAATAATAATGCATTTTATTTGTAACACACTTTACAACTTACAAGTTTGTATAATAAGACACACTGCTGTTGTTGTCCTCCCATAGTTGGTCGCTACTGCAGGAAAGATCATATGGGCCCATTGGACTTTGGTGCATTGATTGGTAACCTGGCCTTGTGGGTGACTGCCTAGGTGGGGGTGGTGGTTGCAAATGTGGGGCGATGGTAGATTGTCTCCAATTAGTGTGTTCCTCATCTTGCTCTTCATTACAGCGTGTCAGAATTTGTAATATTTCAATGTTTGCTTTTTGTCTTTTCTGTTTAAATTAACGAGTAAGGGTACAGTGCTTATAGGGCGAAATGATATGCCTCATCTTGGGTGAGTTTATCAGTGTGTGGGGAAAGGTTCACATAACACTGCACGCAGTGAGTCCTCCAGAGTTGTTGTCTTCTTCCTGGTGTCCTTTGATGTTTTCTTTCTGGGGCTACGAGATCTCCTTCGTCTTTCCTCCTCTTCAGATGGTGATGAGGTAGACAGTGAAGTACCAGGGGAGGGGGAGGCAGCCAGTGATGGGGATTCAGCTCTTTCAGTGTCATCTGTGTGCAGGTTGCTTCTTGAACTATGTACAGAAGAAATAGTCAAGCACAAAAAAAAGTTTTTTTCTATATAGGACATTGCAATATATTTGTGTCTACATAATGTTTTGGCGGCTTTATGTTGAAACTTTACACTTTTGAAAAAATTAGATGTAAGATGACCATATATAGTTATTTTGAAAGCTGTAGTTATCAACTTACTGCCAGCTGTGTTTCAAAAATAGGGCGCATTTTCCTTCAGCACGTATTGGGAAGGTCGGAAGCTAAATTAGCACATCTTTTGCATTGGATGAGGCAGTTAAATAATTACAATACATAATTATAGCAAAGGTTAGGCTGGGCATCATGCTTCATACACACCTCCTAGATTGAATATAGGGCAATAAAAAAATACATTATTGCAAAATATCTCTACTCTTTCTGGTTCTTGGCTGCAGCTCCACTTGGAGGGGTCTTATTTTTGTTCTTAACAAACTGGTCTCGAAGTGCTCTCCGTCGGTTCTTGCAGTCATCAGCTAGTATGAGAAAAGACAGTGATCAATATATAATGCTAATATTTTAGATGCTTCAAGGCAAAGTTTATTTATAGAGCACAATTCATACACAAGGCAATTCAAAGTGCAGTCAAACCATCAAAAAATATTAATTACAGTAAAAAGCAAGAGTGCAGATAAAATACTTTCAGTTGTCATAATGTGACAAGTCACAGGAATCAGGGAGTCGGTTCTGGGACATTTTGAGATTTTCACAGATTATTAAAGTGTAGTCTCCAAGCTTTCCAGCAATGTGTAACACATGGAAATCTGATAATATTTGGAGGCGTAGCGGTGATTTGAAGTTAACAACTCCAAAAGGCCAAAGGGGATTAAACGGCCTCTGACGTTTTGGGCCATTCTCACCTCTCTGCTGTTGCTGTTGACCTCACAGCAGAAGGTTATTGTTCTTTTTAATTTTTTAATATCAATTGATAAACTGTCACTGGCTTGAGAATGTGCTGTGTAACATCTGTAACTTTTATGTTAAAAATAATGTTAATGTTCAAATCAAAAACTGTGATATATTATAAACAGTATGAGTATGAATCCAAGTATGAATCAGAATCCGAATAGATTTTATTGCCATTGTCGTTTTTTGCTAATGATAAATAATAAGCAATAAACTATGGAAAATAAAAAAATAATATATCAATCAATAAAGCAAATCACTCAAACATTGCTTAGAGAGCGTTTTTTCATAAGTTTACAATATAAAAACAAGAGAAGAGATCTTTGGGTATTTTAATGTTATTGCAGTGCTCTGATTCACGAAACCTCACACAGTAGACTGTTTCTACACATTATCCCCCAAAAAATCACTCTCTAGATGTGCAAACCTTGTATTCGTACTCCAAAAGATTTGCTGCTGTTATTGCAGCAAAAGGAGGTTCCACAAAGTATTAAGTCATGCTGTATGAGTGCACTGGCCACTTTTCAATTTTTAAAAAAATAACAGAATCATGTATCATTTTGCATTCTTGTGTGTGAATTTTCAGTAAAAATTCAACATAAAATCTTTATGTTTATAGTAACATAACAACATAAACATAACATAAACATAACAACATAAACATAACAAAATGTACAGTCAAAATCCTCCGCGCTTCCCCCAGTCCCTCCCTGTGTCAGCTCCAGCCTCAGGCTGAGAGAGAGTTACAGACTCCGGACATAACTGAAGTTATAACTTTAGAAAAGACTCCTGTACTACTTACTTTAGTAATGCTCATACAGGAGAGGAAAAGGCCGACATCGCGACGTATTACCGCGCGTGGTCGTATTGTGTTTTATGTTTCACTGCACAAACCCAGTAACTGTACCTGGCCATAAAACCGAAAATATGAAGCGGATCTCTCTCAAATAAGAAGTGGCTGAAAGCTAGGGATGCGCTGACTACATTTATGGAGTAGTTTAAGTTTGTAGAGATCTTTATTTTGTGTAAATAGCAGGTGAATTCCTCGTGACTACATGACTGTCTCCCATGCTAACACCGGCATGTTAGCTAACAACAGCACAGCACATTGGCACGGCCACCAGCGATAAAAAAACAATCTTTCACTCACCCGTCTGAAGTAACCTTTCTGCTCAGCAAACTCGTGGTAAATCCATTTTAAAGCGTAAGTTGTGCCGGCCTCTGATATGATAGTAGATCCATGTCTGAGAGCCAGACAGGGGAAGCTTAGTCAAGTCAAGTTGAGCCGCACACACCACCACGGCGTGCGCTATTTCTCTGACAAAACAAGACTTTTTCAACCTGAAAACTGATGGACAATAGGCGTATGTATAAAACAGCCTTTTTTGCGTGGCCTTTGTTTGCTAAAGCATGTGTCAACAACACAAATCAAAGCAGCTGTGCCTCCTCCTCCGCGGTGCTGCTTACCCACTATGTAAATACACACAAAGTCACGCCCCTACTGCAAGCTCCGAAATCAACCCTAAACTAATCGGTTTGAACCTAAAAGTTTACGCTATTAAATATACTAATACTGCTAGCTTAAACATGGAGAGGCTACTTCGTGACTTGAACTGAACGATTCTGCAAAAAAGTGAAAATCACCAATTTCCCCCCAAAAAACTTTGTTTGCTTTTTTCTCGAGACACGGGCTGCCGACATGTGTCCCTGGTTCCCACGGCCGGTCACATATGCACGGGTAAAAAGAGCTGTTTTCAGCCTGGATTTGAACATTGTCAGAGTTGAGGCCTGTCTCACATCCTCATGAGACTGTTCCAGATTTTAGCTGAAACTGAAACGCAGCCTCACCGTGTTTATTATTGACTCTGGAAACCACCAGGAGTGTACCACCCTGTAGTTCTTAGGGCCTGAGATGGTCCATACAGCTTTAACATGTCAGAGATGTACTTTGGTGCTAAACCATGAAAAGAATATTTCTGTTTGTTATAAAAAAAAATGTTTTGTTTGTGTCCTAGATACTTGGCCTCTGGAGATTCCCTTGTGAGCCTGTCCTTTAGCTACAGACTTGGGCATGCCACTGTATCTACTGCTGTGCACATGGTGTGTGCCTCCATAGAAGAGGTCATGATGGAGCAGTTTCTTCAGGATTTTGGGACAGGTGGAATTTTCCCAATTGTCTAGGTGCAATTGATGGGGAAATTGATAGTGTTTGAGTAGCCTCAATTGAATTGGATTTAATTGAGGCTACTCAAATGTGAACTATTGTATTTATTCAGTTTTGAGTCGAACTACAAACTTTGAATGTATATAAAATCACACAATGATTAGAAAAACAGAACCAATCCAAAAATATCAGAGAATTACATGAACCTTTACATTTATTAATTTAAATTAAGTGTACATTACAATGAACAACAGGTTACTCTGTGGATAGTCATCGGACCTATAATTCCACATCATTTACATTATTTACATATGATTACACTATTCGGTCCTGCCAAGGCACACTACCTTCACCAGAGTTGAAATAATTAGTGTAGGTCTTCCTCACATTCATGCCAGCTGATGCTGATCTGTTGCCTCCGATGTTTGAGGCTGCTTCCATGTGCTGCCCAGCTGTGCACAGTGTGCAGCCTCTTCCAAGAGCCTTTGGTTTCTCGAGGGGAGAGTAGGAAGTTGTGGAGTATACAGTGTTTCAGCTCAAACACTGGCTGAAATGAACGTGTCTCTTGGAGCTCCTTAGCAGCTTTTATTTCAGTCATCTCAAATTTGTTTTGTTGTGTAAATGCTCTGTGAACTAGACTTGATAGTCACACATTGGGTAAGAAATTGTTTTGTTCCAGTTGTTTTTTGGGTTTTTTTTATAAGATGTGTGTGAGGTGAAAAGTAATTTCTTGCTCATGCATATGTTTTTGCCTATTTTGTATGTATTTTACATGTGAAATGGGTGTAGCCTGTTTAGTCTAATTTTGAACCTAATTAAAACATTTTAATTAGGCTACAATGTGGATATTATTGTTTCAACTACACTACATTTATTTACATTTAAGCTAATGTTATGCACTGCTGATTGTTGAACCACTAGATGGTGCACTCGGGCCGAATAGTGCAACACAATTTCACAGTAATAATTTGGAATTGGTTAGTCTACATGCTTCGTTGACTTCATATCCTTTTATAGGTTATGTTACATAACCTATAAAAGGTGCACATGTCCAAAACTGCTCTCATTAGACGGATTTGGGGCATAGTTATCTTGGCCCTAAGCCCGCCTCCAGCACATACACACACATACACTCGGCTCTGGGACTGAGCCCCGGACCCAATCGCAGAGCAGCTCACCACGCTGAAGACTCCTCATAGGCTACTTTCACTTAAGTTGCACACTCTCTGTAAACGCGGAAACAAGCAAACACCGGTGGATTATATGGATATTCTTCGTTTTTTGGACGTCTCTTTGCAACGGGACTTTTCGCTGGTGACACAAGATGAAGGGTGAAGCTGCCGTGTGTTTGTGGAGTTTGAGGCGAAACAGACGTAAGGACGCGATGGTCCTCAAAGCTACGGGTGATGTTACACCACGGTTCACGTCTGTCCGGGTTCAGCTGTTGATAACTTTAGCAGGACATAAATGACTCCTTTTCATGAGAGAGACGCCACTGGTTATGTTGTTCTTACTAAAAACATGTGTGTTGGTCAAAATGGAACTTTCTACTACTTTACAGAGTACTTTACAAGCCATACCACCAGCCACAAACAAATGAATAGACGGGGATGGAATAACATGTTTTATGCAGTTAACTTTACATTGGCAGTAGGTTACTTACCTTGCAATCCCAGAAATTCAGCAATTTCTTCCCAGGCCTTCTGATTCTTGGCATTGTCTTTATCAATCAATCAATCAATCAAACTTTATTTATAAAGCGCTTTTCATACCAAAGGCATCACAAAGTGCTTTACAGATTACAACATTTAAATCAAGTATCCAGGCAAACATAATGTCCAAATAAGCGTCAGCAGTAGGTGGCGACGAGCAGCGCGGGTGTCCCCTGTCCTTAGACTCTCCAGCTAAAAAGGATGAGAGGCATCGTACAGAATCGTGTGGTTTTCTCCTTCTATGATCAATCGCTCGTCATCCATGGTCAAAACTTGCTACTTTGTAGCGCTGGTTATGTCGCAAAGAACACAATATGTAGCCGTGCGGAGAGACGTTGAGTGACAGCTACCGTTAGCAGTTTCTCAATGTTTATAGGGAAGAATCTGATCGTGATTTTTGAAATAGTAGCCTACTATTACGCCCGAGCGGAAAGACAGCGTAGAGCCTACATTGTTGTTGTATAACCTGGGTTTATTGTATTGTATTTTCGCTCAATATAACTGCTCCGACGAGGAGGGGATTTTCGCCCTGACATAGCCTATAATAAAACCTGATGGCGTGTGTTTCCCTCTGCCAAGCACATGGCTCAGTATGCATATGTAAACAAACTACTGCTCAGTAGAAAAAAAGTGATCCGGCGTCCGTCAAAAATAGAATCGATGCGTATTCCTGCCGCAGAGCCTTAGACGTAACGGACACCTGACGGACAAGTGTAAACCACCTGATTCATTTTATTTCATCCTATTGTTATGGCAGACATACGTTCAGTAAAACGGACCGTGGATGTAATGTACTCGGTGTAAATGAGCCGTGACCTGTATTTATACAAAGCGCTCATCATTGTATGTATGTGCTATTGTAATGATGTCCTGCAGTCCACATAGACTACATGCTTGAGTCTAATCAAATTAAATAGCTTGGTCTAAGTGCATCATGACGAAATAAGCAAATATCATTTCATTGTTTTGCATCATGCAGGCTTATTAGTGAAAGAGTTATGAATCAATGCGGCCACGGTGAACACATCTATTTTTTTTTAATTGGAAATGTCAGCCAGTTTTGTTTCTGGTTTGAATGTGTAATTCTCTCCAGCTCAGACGGAAATGTCATTGGAAGTGTCATTGAACTTTAGGCATTAACCATTGGAGCAAGTTGTAAGTCACGCACAGTTTCATCTTCCTGTCCGTTCGCCAGAAGACCCACAGAAAAGAATTTGGTGCTCACAAGGAGTAGACTAAAGCTGTATAAGGATCGGTAGGGAAGGATACTGCATTTCTGAGTCTCAAACAAACGTGGGTTGGGATTGGATTCAAGGTTTAGCACCAACGAAAGGGGACCAAAAAAATTCATCATTTCCAGTAAGCTGAGAAACTTCTTGAATTGAACTGTGCAGCAATATCTCAGAAGTCCTTGTCAATCATGCAACTCTGACAGACCCAATGCATTTTACATAAAACTTGGAAAGTTATAGAGGTGATCTCATATTCTGCTCACATGCTTATTGAAAGAGATTAAGTTAAAGTAATCCCTATTTAAGGCTCATTCATACTTCCTAACACGCAAGAACTTGTAACCATGGAAATATCTTCAATTACAAGACATATTTCTTGCATGAATGAGCCTTTAGACAAACTTAATTGATCCCCAAGGGAATTTGTGTTGTCACAGCAGCTGCACTTACGCTCTTAAAACAATCTTAAGTAGACAAGTAACCAAGAAAACAGTAATAAAATGGGATAAAATATGCAGAATAAGAACCAATGTAAGATCAAAACAGCTCTGCTTGTGTACAAGACTTTTCATGGTTTAGCACCAAAGACATCTCTGACATGAGCCGTATGAACCATCGCAGGCCCCGAGAATATCAGGGCCCCCCCGATATTCTCTCCTGGTGGTTCCCAGAGTCAGGACTAAACGTGCTGAGGCTGTGTTTCAGTTTCATGCAGCTAAATGAAACAGTCTTCATGAGGATGTGTGACAGCCCTCAACTGTGACAATGTTCTGAACTAGTTCTGTTTAGTTGCATATGAAACTGAAAGTGCTTTTACTGTAATTAATTGTTATGTTGATGTTTTACGGTATAAGTTTATCTGCCTTCTTGTAATTTGATGTAACTGTGAAGCACTTTGAATTACCTTGTGTATGAATTGTGCTCTACAAATAAACTTGCCTGGCCAGCAAATGCTGCTAAAACCTGAGGAGCTGCTTTAAGTGGCTTGAACTCAGAATCTTGTTTCTTGAAGATTAAATTGTCAGCAAATGTACGTCGTACCAGGCATAGGAACTGACTGTAGTAGCTGTAGAATTCAATCATTCTAGAAGCAACAATATTTCATTCCAAAGTAATGCACGCTTATGTCCACACTAAGCAATTGTGCTTATAGGGATGACAAGCAGCAGCAGCAGCGCTGAGAAAATGTTATTATTGTCTTGGGTTCGTAAGTTACTGCAAGGCTGATGAAGACTATTCAATTAACGTCTGTCTTAACATGGAGGCAATGTAAAAGCCCCTGTGAATCAGAGCATTAATTATGTCTTATCTCCTGCTCTGGCCTCCTTTCTCATCTTGTCAGGTGCACCGTGTTAATCCCATATTAATATTAATTTTCCTGTCGCCCCATTGTTTCTGCAGCACATGCTCACAGGTGTAGACTCTCGTCACATGTGCAAACCTAACCTTTCAAAAATGTGTGTAAAAAAACTGCTCTTGAGCATGGAAGCAATAAAGAGGTACAAGAAAATAACTCTGCTTTGAATATCGCTCCAAAAAAAAGTGTGTAAAACAAAGCTGTCCAGGAGCTCCCCCTTCTCACTCACTATCAGCGGCTTCCTGACAGCAGCAGCTTGTATTGAGTTGTAGAGTGAATGGGGAGTTGCAGTGAAGAGTCCACAGGGCCTTCTTTATCCTCTTCACACAGACAGGTTCAGTGAGTGCAGGTGACAGAGGAGAGCAGGGCTGAGGGCACACTTTCACACAGAATCACTGGGAATCACACGGAACATGACCCTTCCTGACCCGCTGCAGCTCTCCAACACGAGCACTTTTACCACTGGAACCAGCACAGTCCACACTTGCAGAGAGAAGGTGTCACTATAAATGAGATGTGTGTGTGTTTTTCCCATTTATATTCCTATCCAAGTGCTAAAAAAAAAATGCAAAAAGTTGCTATAGCAGTTAACAGTTCAAAACAAAGTGCTCTTGCGTTTGAGTGGTCAACTCAAAGGCACACATTGTATTTATGGACAGTCGAACCACTTTGCTCTTTTCTTTTGGATGGATGGATGGATTGGAATTTGAGTGATTAACATTATTTACATTAAAGGGGGGTATTATGTAAAATCTACTTTTTCAAGCTTTATATCATGTTATTATGTCATTCCCTCATTAAACACATGCCTGGAGTGTTGCCTTGGCTCATTCACATAATTTGAGTAATCAGTAAAAACTTAGACGGCAGCCATTTTAGGTGTAGCTATGCCTCAGTCCTCCTAGGAACGCCCCCACCTCCTGGAGACGCCTCTGGACCTTTTGTCACCAGCCAAGCCACCAACCACTGCTCCTCAGCTCAGCAGAGCCCCCTCCCCGCACAGTAGTGTTGTTTAGATGCCACAGCAGTGTGCTGAAGGGGGCGTGTCGGAAAGCTTCTTAAAGAGACAGAGGCCTATTTCAAGACGTTCAGTACAGCCATTTTGAGAGAGCAATTTTATTCAAGGCAGTTATTTTAATTTACTGCATATACAGACCAACAGAAGGTTACGTCATCATTGTAGTATGCTATAGACTGGTAGCCTGGTGAGACCAGAATGATTCCCCTCTGTATTTTTTTTATCCAGCGGGGGATCAGTCTTGTCACCCCGCCCTCGTTCGCGGCTTCCGCAAAATCAATCCGTTCACGTGCAATCAGATTCGTTTATTTGCCGTGACGTGTTGTTAGCGAGCAGCGTCACTCACGGGACGCGGAAGTCCCCTCAATAACAATCTACGAACGACGCACGAAAGAGAGAAAGCGTGTCTCCAATCGGCGGTAAATGACCAAAAACACATCAACAGTAGGTGAGTTTCGTGATTCATAATCCTGCGCAAATATTAACGCAAAACCGCTAATAACACTGCATCAACGGCAGACGCCCGCCCTTCGCTGATTGGTTTACTCCACTTCCTGTTTGCTTGCGTATCTACCGCTGTGGGAAATGGATTTGACGCAACGGTGACCAGACTCACTCGCTGGTACAGTGGTGAGTCTGGATTTTTCCAGGCTAATAGACTGGTGCTATGTGATTGAAAAAAGCATAATACCCCCCCTTTAACATTGTTGCAGTGCAGAAAATAAATAAAGTAACTAAAACTCAATGAGTAGGCCGAAGCAAGAAAGCTTATAAGTGCCTACCCCATATTCAAAATGAATTTACATTCCGGATACAGTGATACATCATCTCGTACAATATAACACTTTACATTACAAATTCCTGGATTACACAATTACAATTGTTCACATTGACTTTACGTACAGCAGCTTTGCTAAAGAAAAACATTCATGTTTAACAAAAGAAAATCACATGATGTTTACAAGACTTCCAAAGTAAGAAGACAACACGAAGATAGAAATGTAGTAATGCAGTTTACCAATATGTATAAGCATTTATTTTTATTTACAATTTGTACTTTTCTTTTCTTTTCCTCTTTCCCATTTGCTTAATAACCATAACCAATCATTACTTATAAACACCAGTCACCATTCTATTAATTGAACATTGACTTAGTATTTATTAAGTATTACGTAATCAACATGACCCATTATTATTGACATTCCCATTTCCACCGTAAAAATATTAGTTGTGATTGTTTTATTTTGTTTTTGTTGTTTGCCTTGTTTAGTGAGGTGCCTGCTGATTTTCATTAAAAAACGTAGAAAAAAACACTGGGATAGTTTTTGTTTGTCCAGCATTTGCAGTGCTGCGAGAAATTAATATACTTTGCTTAGCTTTAGCGTGCATGTCGCCTATAATGAACACATAATCTTGACATTACAAGTAAAAACAAGCAACTAATTCTTACAAGATAAATTAATGTGGCTGAGGACAAAACAAGAACAGAAAAAGCTCACACAATATGCCCTCTGCTGGGTAAATGCTGCAATTGCGCCGTTCAAACGCCTGTTGTAACCAGGTCACCACCGCCCTTCCTTAACAAAACTCTTTGAAGGAAACACATGTGCATTTTCTTTTGTGCATTTATTATGTAGAAGCACATTTTCTCTGATGGAAACACAACTTAAGTCTCTGTATCTTTATTTGGTAGAAAAATATATTCATAATTCAGCATTTGTTCAAGTAATGGTGAAGAAATTGATGAAAGAATAGTTCAAAGGCAGCATTATTCCATCCACAGAGACGATTCCATCTGGTAGAAAAGAGGCCAAGAGAGGCCAAGGTAATGGAAAGTATTTTTTACTAACCCAGCGGCTGTATGCGTGGTTAGCTAACCACGCATACAGCCGCTGGGTTAGTAAAAGATCAAATACACTCTGATATCAAGTTTTTTATTTAGATGTATGAGTTTGTAAACCTCCGAGATCCATTAATCCATTTGGACGCTTGAAAGGCTTGTAATCAGACGCTCACATGTGTTCACTTCAGGCGGCACCACTGCTGCGCCATTCTGTAGGAAAAAAACCTCTGCGCTGTTGCTGCTAAGCACTAAGATATGAATGAAAACGGTTTCCTGATTCTGTGTTTGCACGTTGGTGACAGTGGAATAGTTTTACCAGCCTACATCTCTCGCCACTTTCCTCTCTTCCTCTCCGGGATATTATTTCAATGCGTGTAGGTTTGGTTTGTAGTTGCTCACAAACCTCTTTAAAACATGTTTGTAATCCAGTGCCTTGCTTATTGCGCCGCGTTTCCATAAGTTTATTAAAGCATAAAATTCCTCTGATCCGAATGCCTGGGTACGTGAAAGGCATTTCAGACCACAGCTGCTGTGGCTTTTCCTCCTAATTCAGACGGCAGATTCACTACTTCGTTATGATGTAGTAGAGGTGGTTATGTTGCTCAAAATTCAGATGATCTATAAATTATTCGTGAATGTGTGTGTTTGCGTCCTCGTGCCACGTTCACGCTGCTCTGAACAACAAGTGCGCATTGCCGCTGATTCACACCGCTCTAACGCACCTCCCGCCACGTACACGCATTTCACATTGACAATACACTGGAATCAACTGCACCTGCCGTATTAGGTGTGTAGTATGTGTACACACCTTCAGAGATAGTGCACCTCAGTGAAGTGTGGTGGTGTTTGGTAACGCTCTGCAACGCCACAGGCTCATTTTGTGTTTCCTTTGAGCACCAGAGCAAAGATTGCTTTAATTTGAGTGAACTGGATATACACTATAGATGGTGAACTCGGTGAGTGCCATGAGACAAACCGTTATTAAAGACAGTTTGCTAATTCATGACAGTCTGATGCACTGTGGATTGGTTGGTGAACACAGCAGAACGTGTGAACTCGTAGTCCATTCATTTGGAATAATAAAATATTATAATTAATATAGAATAGTATCTAATATCTAATGCCCACATAATAAATTTGCATAAAACTGCAAATTAAAGCAATATGTAAAAGAAAATGCCTCCATCCCTAGTTATTTTAACCATTTGTTAAGCTCATAGTCTTACATTTTGTAATTCTAGGTCTTAAAAATGTTTTGAATTTCTAATTGCAAACTGTGCAAGAACCCAGAGCTAACCCCTGGAATCTCTTATTTTAAGGCTTCTTAAATGCCAAATAGCATGGCAGAGGTGCTCAACAACAAACATTTGGAGAGTGTTATAATTCCCTTCAGCTTTTAAATTCCGCCTCTTCATCCTCCAGCTGCATTGTGAAGTCCCCCTTTTTATTCATCTTTGGAAACATTTCAGCGCAGAAAACAGCTCCTCTAAATAAAGCCTGAGGAGAGGTTACCGTGAGGACCCACCTCCATGGCCCTCTCCCCGCGCTCTGGTAATGATGACGGACGCACCAGGTTTCTCCCCAAGTAGCATCTGTTTACCTCAAAACGGCCGGTCCGCCAATGAGACGATCCAAAGCAGCGTCCCTGGAGTGGACAGAGGAAAGCGCCAAGTATGAGAGCAGGGTAATTAACTCCGCTTTCTAATTAGGACAAAACATCCACCGAGGATAATGTGTGCAGGAATAAACATCGGGACGAGAGAAAAATAGATGTGTCTCCAAAAACACACATTAGCATAGAGTAGAAAGAATAATTGAATATTTTTATGTCCACAATTGGCAAAAGTTTCGTTTGTTCTTTAAGAGACATAACATCCTCTACACAGCTCTTCTAAAAGCAACACTGTTGTTGAAAGTATACACTTTATGCCCTCGCGGTCCCTGTGCTCCTCCGGCAGGGGTCCTCCTAGTCATTACCAAAGTCAGACACACTCACTGTGAGAACAGCCTGCTGGAGAACCTCAGGACCATGTGGAACAACTTGCCGAAGAACCTCAGGGCTCTCTGGAACAGCTTGCCAAAGTCCCTCAGGGCCTTGTGGAACAGCCTACTGGAAGACCTCAGGGCGCTCTGGAACAGCCTGCCAAAGAACCTCAGGGCCCTCTGGAACAGTCTGCCAAAGAACCTCAGGGCCCTCTGGAACAGTCTGCCAAAGAACCTCAGGGGCCTCTGGAACAGTCTGCCAAAGCACCTCAGGACCTTGTGGAACAGCCTGCCAGAGAACCTCAGTGCACTGTGGAACAGCCTGCTGGAGGACCTCAAGGCCCCTCTGGAACAGCCTGCTGGAGGACTTCAGGACCATATGGAACAACCTGCCAAAGAACCTCAGGGCCTTGTGGAGCAGCCTTCCTATGGCATGCTGGAACATGGACCCTCTGGAACAGCCTTTTTCATCTGTGCGCAGCTTCATGTCCATTATTTTGAGTGGGCGCCCTTGTGTGTGTGTGTATGTAGAGAGGGGGATGGATTGAGAGTGAGTGAAAAGCACTTTAAAAATCAAGCTCTGATTGGTTGATTTGATGCTGCATTCCACCATCTCCCCTTATTACATCTCCGTTCACAAAAACATGACCAGCTTTGGGGTCCTCGTAAAGCTCTCTCTTTCCAACGCGTCGCTATGGAATCCAAGTAAGGTCATTTCCTTTGCCAATCGCAAAAGTCTTCAGCCAATAGTTACAAAACTCTATAGAGCCCATTTACTTAATATTAGTTTTTCCATCACGACATCTCCACTTTACTAGCAGCTACAGTCGCCAAGTCTTCTATTCATTATTTAGATTTTATCAACGAAAATTATATGGTACTTTAACCTCTATTACGCATGCCTTATGTATGACAACAATGAAAGAAAACACATTTTTTCTCATATTTATCTCAATATTCTTCAGCAAAAGTTTCAAGTCGACATCTCTCAATTTATTTTCTTCCCTATTCACCTGCAATGTCTCGTCTTATAGGCCCCCTAAAAAGTCGACTTTGCATGACATGTTTCTTTTAACTCTTTTCTTGGCAGACGGTTCCACAGTGTGGTGATTTTGCTCCACCTGTGAACTCTGTCGACAGGTGAAGGCTTCAGATGACACAAAGGCAGAAGTCTACAGCCCCGGGCCACCCCGCTGTGAGCCGCACTCTGGAAGCTGACAGAGCACGTCAGCCTTGTCTTATTCACCCAGTGTCACGGTCTGTCATCAAAATGGGCTGAGCGTAATTTGGAAATTGGGAATAACAGGGAGAAGGTGGAGGAATTCCGATGTTCATGGTTGAGTGCTATTGTTCATTAAACTGTGTTTTTAGATACATAAAAGTCTTTGGAGCCAGGCTTTTGACACGTGTGAAGTCCTCATAGGGTTCAATGTTACAGCGAGACTTCTGGAGTCGCCCCTTGCCACTATAGGTCCGCACACACTACACGACTTTTATGCTCGATTTTAATACAATTCTCAGTCGGCCGAGTCTTCCCGAGTCGTGTTTAGTTGAAGGCAGTTGCAGAGAGTCGTGTTGCGTAGTGTGGGGGGTCACGACTGGACGAGCGTTCGAATCGTGTAGTGTGGCAGCAGTCAGACGCAACTGGACTACAGTCGCAGGAAATCAAGCATGGTTGATTTTTAAGCCTGATTTTGGACGCACAGGAGAAACGTGTGATTGTACCGTCCCCAAAGTGAACACACAGAAAGCAGCGGCCAATGACAGAGTGAAATAAAGTCAGAAAAACACCACGCGCCTCCTTTTACATTTCTCTATCAAAACAGCGGCACAAATAAGTAATTTCATGGCCACAGCGATTCCCACACGAAACAGCACAACTTTATATCACCAAAAGTTCACGAGAACCACCTTTTCAAGCTACATTTCAACCGCGAACAGAGTTTAGCAGCACTTACTCAGTTTGGAGACGAACTGTTCAGCTTCACCTCGTCGCTAGCGGCTCGCCTCTCCGCTTTCTGCTCCGCCTCCTCCATCTCGGGGCCGAGGCCCGTCTCCTTCTCTTATTAAATCCACTTTTATCTCCATTTGACAGAACTATAGCCAAGTTGAAGGCTTCGTAGCAGTAGTAGCCTTGCACTGCGATGTTGTGACACTGTTGACACTGTTGACCAATCGGGACATGCACATGTTTTCCCACGCTCACAAACACGGCCTATCTTTGCGAATTTGGGATCCGTTTTTGAAACCGGAGGAGAAATTAAGCGGTAGGAGTACAGACGCACTGTGTTATCAAACATCAGCTGTTTGTCAGAATCGTGTAGTGTGTTCGCTCTTACGTCGTCAGTCGTTAAGTGTGAACACCAAGACATTCTAAAATCGCACTAAATCCAGTCGTGTAGTGTGGCCCCCCATTCTATATAAAATCGTTTAAGACTGGAAAAATCGTGTAGTATGTGCGGACCTTATGGCAAGGGTGAGCAATTAATTTTTCCAAGGAGCCACATGAGTAACCTGAATTGAGTCAGAGGGAAGTCTGGGCATCTCTGCTGAGACTGCTGCCTCCGCGACCCGGCCCCGGATAAAGCGGAAGAAAATGGATGGATGGATGGATGGGAACGAATGTAAAGTGATTGTAATGTTAAGGGGCAGATATCATAAGATCACTCTGCTCCTTTTCATTCAAACTGCATTGACTAAGCAGCTTTGTTTGTCACTTTTGAATGAGAAAATGAAAAATATAGAGCCCACTCTGGCAGGGAATGGTAATGGTGCTACGTATTCCAGCATTGAAAGTGCCGAAACAATTTATATAAATTGTGGAAACAGAGTCAGGTGTCAATTGCTTGGAGGGCCCACGGGCGGCAGTTTGCCCACTTCTGCACTAGGGGGTGGGTTTGTACTGTCAGCACCCCACCAAGAGGACAGAAAGAAGTGTTATCCTCGCTCACAATATCACGATACTGGGGCCCGTCACGATACGTATTGCGATATATTGGATATTTTGTCCCAACCCTACAAATCATCATGCAAAGAATTCTGGACCGCACTGTAAAAAAGTAAGGCGCTCATAACAATATCAAGCAGCAACACATTTTTATAAGTTTTTACCATGTTACAATGCTCTTCCCTCTTCAAAAACATATCTGGAGCTGTGTTTCGAGCCGCTGGTGCATCTTTGAGTAATCTTCGAATCTTCCCAAGTGGCTGTTCTTAGCAGTGCGGCGACAGCTCCACAAAAAACTCCTCTGAGGTCCTACGTGTAAAGGAAATGCTTTCATCACCTCTTGATCTCTGACTAAGCTGAATCCTTTCATCGCAAAGTAAAAACTCTGGTGCCATGCCATTGGTCCGACAACCTATTTGTCCGACGTCCCATTATTCCGATAATGTACCATTGAGCAGAGGTGCCATTAGTCCGACATCTCTAACCCAGTTGTGTTGTGGATTAGAGAGCCATATACAACCATTGGCCTTAACCTTAAGGTCAGTGGACTCTTGCCTGAACCTAATTTCATTTTTCTACCCCTACTCAATGGGACATTTTCGGAATAATGAGATGTCAGATTAATGGGTTGTCGGACTAATGGGTCGACCCCAAAACTCTCGCCATAGCTTCACTACAGCCACACGAGCCGGCAGTCTACGTTTTTCTCTCTTCGTACAATACTCAGCACCTCTCAGCCCCCGACGACCGGCTTATGGCTTATACAAGTTTGTTTCCGACCTTTTAATGACCTGTTTCTTTTCTATGTCAAAATGTTGCTACAGTTTAAGACGCAGACTAAAATATTTAATTTCCCATAATCCTCAAAGTATTCAAGAGAAGATACGATCAGTGTTTGCTTCTGCTTCTGAGATGACAGTTCATTTTGCTGCGGCTGTAAATAATCTTTGTCACTGATGTTATCATGCGCCCATTAAGCAGCGAAGATTCAAATGTGCGGGATTATCACATCGGAAGGAAATCATTTTTTGTCATTTATTAGTTTGTGTATGTTTCACTTTGTCTTAGGTCAAACTAACTTTTAGATGTGGAGATAAATCTCTGGTTTAATTTGCACCCAACTGCAGGATGTATTGTGTATTGCAATGTTGATAATGAGACATTCAATAGAACTCATGTTATTTTATAGCCTAAATATCCCATAGATTGCCTTAGGCCTAAACTTTTCTATGCAAGTTATGTTTCTTTATGTTGATTTTGTGTGCTCAATAAAAACATATTTAATAGAAACCGTCTGGAACTTTGCTAACAACAAATTATATTGATCGAATCACAGACCATGTTGTCACGACAGTAACCGAATTAACCACTAGTAAAATAATTATGTTCTTCAAAGTACCTGCATAGATGCTGATGTGTAGAAATAATCTCTCGAATAGTATTTTCCTCTTGTTGCCATCTAAAGTTTTTTTCATCCCATTCCAAACATACATTGATTGAAACAGCGTGATTTCACCAACGTTAAAAATCTGAACAGAGTTGCTAATGACTCCTGGAATGTTTTTGTGGCAAAAACGACATAAATCATTCATATTTGTCTCTTCTCTTCCTTGTTTACAAAATTGGCCGCACACTGTTATCATATCCGGCTTTTCTCTCATTGGTTGTTAATAATGGCCATTGAAAATCTGTAGAAATCACCCCTGATCCCAGACTACGGGCCTGATCTTTCACATGGCGCAAGGACAGCGTTGCTCCAAACGTGACGGACATCTTGCCTGTGCACAGCTGTTGCGCTATGTGCCACTGGCGACAGGGCATTGGTTATCAAAAAGAGACGTCGACTGAGGCGTGGTTTATTACAAACAGCACTGAGCAATGCTCTCCTATAGCAGCCTCACATCCTTTTCCTCATTTACATCACGCTGCCTTGTGTAATTCCTGTAGCATTATAGGCTTTCATAACCTGTCACAGGTCAAACTAAAAACTTTATCCCATCGTGAGTTAAATATTGTCCGTGTCTGGTGTCTCGAGAGAAAGAGATGTCCTGCTAGCGCGATAACAAACAAAAGCACATGTTCACCCCCACTACCGCTGTCCCTTGCCCTCGCCCCTTCCCGGCCCTGAAAGAGTCTGGTTGGAGGAAAAAGTTTGTTCTACATAACATCGGCATCGGCCATGGGTGTTTGTCCAGCCCACTGTGGAAATATTTCTATACATGTTTTTTATCATACTAGGCTTTAGTGATTATATATAAAACTGTGTTATGTAATCTGTGCTTTAAGGGTCATTTGAAACTGGGGTTTCCATTTTACTGCCCCATTATTGTCTTTACTGTTGGAGCCACTGGGGGGCAGTGTGTTAGAAGGAGGAGTCAGGTTGTGCAGAGGAAGTGACAAGAACATTCCAAGAGCACTGATTGGTTCAACAAGGACACGCCTACTTCACCATGTACTTTTGTGTTGCTCGGGGGTGGGGGGGGTCTCTCTCTCTCTCCTCGCTTGGCCGACCAAGATGTAGCTCTCAAGCTGACTTGTGTTGGATTGTATTATGAGGGAATAAAATAATGATTTTAATAACAATAGAACGAGCTCCGTGTTCTGTCCATATAGTAAAGAATACGCCGACACCACTCAATGCGTCGAGTCCTATACAGAAAAGGTTACGCCATAGTCTGCGTTAAGAAACACAAGATCGGGCCCTACGTGTCTTTGTAAAGAATAGGAGAAGCGTGTATTCTGGCTAGACTGGCTGGAAAATTCCACCCCATGACACGGTCCTTCTTCACACTTTGTCTTGTGTACTGATAGATATCTTTGAGTTCCCAATTAGTTCTGCACACTTTAAGAGGACCCAACGCACAAAACTTTGAACAATGATCAATCAAGTGATGTTTCTGTGCTGTATCCCACAGGCAAGTTGTTGTTTTTTTTAATGATTTTTGTCTTTCAGGCTTTTCTAATATAATTTCAAAGGGTTGGATTCTTCTGGTTGTGCATTTAAATCATAAGCCTGGGTCAACAAAATGCTAATGGATCAAATTGAGGGGAATTGAGTTTGTTACATCTGTTAAATATTGATGAGTGTTGAGCATGTAATCAGGTTTTCTGATATTTTCTGGAAGCTGACACAGTTACCCTTCACTTCAGATCAAGATGCCTTTGACAAGCTCTTGACATCGTAAGTAAATCTTATTATGTAAATGCCATTGATCGAGACGCTGGTAAATCATTGGGTTGACCCGGGTCAGTTTATGAACTCCCTGAGCCTGCGGTTGGTTTGATGAGGTGAAGGTGACGACGTAGTGTTTGACAACCAGCACTGGTCGTGAGGAAACGGCCTTTAAATCATTCCTGACTCAGTCTAGACATTTTAGATTCTGTGTGTTGTTCAGTAGTGGTCGTGTTTCCACTTTAAGGCTCATTTATTCTCCCATTGCATACGTAAATAGATCTGCGGACTCCAAGCGTAGTTACTGTCACTGCATTTATGCTTCCACGCGTTCCTTATGGCCAACATGTTATCGAAAGTTATCACTAGAGGGCGCTGAAAGTGTGTCAGCAAATACAAAACGGGAGAAGAAAGAGTAAATAAAGTGTTTTTACACCACATTTACCGGAGAAGAGACAAGAAATTAGGTAACACAGTTGTGGAATCCAGGGTCACAACTCAGTTTTGGGGCATTTTGAGTGGGACATAGCTTCAGAAAGTATAGTCTCCAAGCTTTCCAATGATGTGTAACACATGGAAATCTAATAATATTTGGAGAAGTGATGGCAATTTGAAGTTAAGGACCCAGAATATTTATAAGCAGAGTAATCGGCTTCTAAAGTTTGCAGAGTTTTCCCCTCTCTGCTGCTCGAGTGACAACAGGGCTCATATACATCTCATTTAGATAAGCCATACCTGATCCCCCATAACACTGTAAAACTCAGAGGGGAGAAAAAGCAAAAAGCAAGGAAAATGTGCCATCAACAAAAAAAAAAGGTTTACAAACAGGTAAGTTAGCCTGGAAAAGTTCACTGGTTTCACGCAGAAAATGAACCTCTGCGGTAGTATTCGGCAGATAGTGATAGCGGGAGCAACTGCGGCCGGCCTTCGTCAGACACACGGGGAAGCGTTGCGTAATAATGAGCCACACACACACACACACACAATGACACGCCCCCATGGTGTGAGCTATTTCTCTGACTTTTTCAACCTGAGAATTCACGCTTTTAAAAGGTACACTGTGTAACATTTTGGACTATAGAGTTCGGGAATGTGATGTCATATAGCTAAGCATAATGGGATTAGCAGCAATTGTAAACTAATGGAGATTTTAAAACTTAAAATACTGGAGTTATTGTTCACATTAAAACACTTGGACACCACAGTGTGTTAGATGTATTTACCAGCAGTAATCAGCAGCTAACGGAGTTGTTCCACAGCTTTTTTCTCCACTTTTTATACTGTTTTTAGCAATGGAAATGTATGCTAACAGCTGCAAAGCCGGCGCATCTCCATGGTAACTGTGGAATTTCCCGAACTCTATACTGTTGGCGGCAAAACAAACATGCTCCTAATGACCAGCTCAACTCAGTCAGAAAATGCTGTTACTGGAGTGGGTAATCAAAGAATGGATTTGTATGAGAACCGAACCTGTTTAAATCTCAAATTCTGCGGACTTAGTCGACATCTCCATGGAGACGAGCTGGAGACATACCCACTCCCGGTAAAGTTTACAGTCATGTCTTGGGAAAGGTGAGCCTCATAAATGTTTGTTTGTACATTTATGAGGTATTTTTTCAATGATGAAAATATCTGTCATAAAATAATGCTGGGGCGACAGTGGCGCAGATGGTAGAGCGGGTCGTCTCATGATCGGAAGGTCGGGGGTTCGAATCCCGCCTCCTGAAGGTGCACATTGTCGTTGTGTCCTTGGGCAAGACACTTCACCCACATTGCCTCCAGTGTCTGCATACACTGGTAGCCCCCTAGGAGAGACCAACAGGCCCGTTTGAACGTGAGGCGTCCTTCCGTGGACCCACCACCTGCAGAAGGAGCCATGGGGCCGGTGCTATGTGACCTGGGCAGCTCCAACTGCCCCCACGACCGGCAACGGACAAGTGGAAGAAAATGGATGGATGGAAAATAAATGCTTGAATTTCAATTTTATTTATTGGGTAAAATTCTACGCGGTGTGGCTTTAAACATACCAATACATTTTGGTCCAACAGGCAGTTTTGGAGAGAACTAACGGCAGTGTTAGGGAGCACTGGCAGGTAAAGCTGCGGGTCGTCTGCATACAGATGGAAGGATAAGTTGTGTTTGGCAATAATGGACCCAAGCGGCAGCATATACAACTGAACAGGAGTGGGCCGAGGACGGAACCTTGTGGCACATCAGAGGCTAGCGGAGCTACAGAGGACGAGTGGTAAATAATGGATAGAGCCAGGTTTAAATTTATGGTTTTATTGTGTTGATGTATATTACTTACATTAGTTAAGATTGTTTTCAGATTATTATTTTTTTAGTTTCGAATAAATACATAAAATGAAGAAAAAATCTATAACACTTTAGATTACATTGTACCGGGAACAAGAAAGTAATCTAAAACATGGTGAGGCTTTTTTGTGATCTCAACTAAAAGAAAATCTCGGCTCAAACTTCAACTGCAATTATTTAATTAAGACCATTACAAATACCTTCTTGAAATGAACACTGAGGTTATTTCCAGCAACACAACCTCAAAAGCCACATGCATATTAAAGAGAGACGATTTATAATTTAGAGTTAGCAGACAGTTTCCTGCAGCACTTATGAGATAACAAAAGATGAATCAAACGCATACACAAAAAGGGCCTCTGTTGTATTGGAACATCACAAAGCTCGCCCACACAGCTCTGCCAGTCATAACCTGCAGCGCAGCAACGTTTTAATACAATTTCCTCACATTGTAAGACATGTGTCAGATTATTGTACGCCTCATAGACTGATAAAAAAAATAATGCATCAAAGGAAAGTTGCGTAATTAGGAAAGTGCCTTGAGGAGATAAAAAGTTGTGCTGCGTGTGGCTGAATTGAACTCGATAGCATTCGAACAGCAAACTTAACTGTAAAAAAAGTCATAATGGGCGACTCCCCCGCTGCTGCGCCTCATGAGACGCTTCCATCACTGCAAAACTCCAACAACACTCCTCTGCCTCCGCCTAATCATCACTCAGTAAGGCGTCCCCCTCACGATTTCACAGCGCCAACAGGTTTGATTTGAAGTCCAGCGGTGCCGCCCACATCTGAAATTTGCCATGCCTGGTTTCTGTATAGACTTTTAGAAAAACAATCCAATATCAAGAGTTTTAATGATGTGCAGACATGGACAGTAAAGCCTTCTCTGTGGCCGTAACCAATTTAAAATCACGCAAATATATTTTATTTTATATTATACTGTATACACTCACCTAAAGGATTATTAGGAACACCATACTAATACTGTGTTTGACCCCCTTTGATTGATTCAACAAGGTGCTGAAAGCATTCTTTACAAATGTTGGCCCATATTGATAGGATAGCATCTTGCAGTTGATGGAGATTTGTGGGATGCACATCCAGGGCACGAAGCTCCCGTTCCACCACATCCCAAAGATGCTCTATTGGGTTGAGATCTGGTGACTGTGGGGGCCATTGTAGTACAGTGAACTCATTGTCATGTTCAAGAAACCAATTTGAAATGATTCGAGCTTTGTGACATGGTACATTATCCTGCTGGAAGTAGCCATCAGAGGATGGGTACATGGTGGTCATAAAGGGCTGGACATGGTCAAAAACAATGCTCAGGTAGTCCGGGGCATTTAAACGATGCCCAATTGGCCCTAAGGGGCCTAAAGTGTGCCAAGAAACATCCCCACACCATTACACCACCACCACCAGCCTGCACAGTGGTAACAAGGCATGATGGATCCATGTTCTCATTCTGTTTACGCCAAATTCTGACTCTACCATCTGAATGTCTCAACAGAAATCGAGACTCATCAGACCAGGCAACATTTTTCCAGTCTTCAACTGTCCAATTTTGGTGAGCTCGAGCAAATTGTAGCCTCTTTTTCCTATTTGTAGTGGAGATGAGTGGTACCCGGTGGGGTCTTCTGCTGTTGTAGCCCATCCGCCTCAAGGTTGTGTGTGTTGTGGCTTCACACCCCGGTTGTAACGAGTGGTTATTTCAGTCAAAGTTGCTCTTCTATCAGCTTGAATCAGTCGGCCCATTCTCCTCTGACCTCTAGCATCAACAAGGCATTTTCGCCCACAGGACTGCCGCATACTGGATGTTTTTCCCTTTTCACACCATTCTTTGTAAACCATAGAAATGGTTGTGCATGAAAATCCCAGTAACTGAGCAGATTGTGAAATACTCAGACCAGCCCGTCTGGCACCAACAACCATGCCACTCAAAATTGCTTAAATCACCTTTCTTTCACATTCTGACATTCAGTTTGGAGTTCAGGAGATTGTCTTGACCAGGACCACACCCCTAAATGCATTGAAGCAACTGCCATGTGATTGGTTGAGTAGATAATTGCATTAATGTGAAATTGAACAGGTGTTCCTAATAATCCTTTAGGTGAGTGTATATATCCCTTCCTGGAACCGCCACCTTAACCTGGTGGAGGGGTTGAGCGCCCGGATGATCCTGGAGCTCTGTTGTCGGGGGCTTCGTGCCCCTGGTAGGGTCTCCCATGGCAAACAGGTCCTAGGTGACGGGTCAGACAAAGGGCGGTTCAGAACCTCCTTATGAGAGACCAACAGGCCCGGTTAGAACCATGAGGCCGTCCTTCTGTGGACCCACCACCTGCAGGAGGAGCCATAGGGGCTGGTGTAATGTGATTTGGGCAGCTCCAACGGCTGCCATATTTAGGCCCAATCTCAGTTCTCTTTTCTAACCCTACCCCTTGCCCTTTCCCTACACCTTGAAACAGAGGGCTAAGGGTGAGGGTTGAAAAGACCACCCTAAGAAATGGGACAGCCCTCCATTTGACTGCATTTTACAACTAACACAGATGATTAAGGTTATGTGAGTTTGGAATGGAATCTTATTTGTATTTTTTTTGTTATTGTAGGAGAATTCTACATAACGATGATCGAAAGGTTGGTGAAGAATAGGCAGCAGTCAGGATGTCTTAAGCAGGAGAAGTTTTATTGCCATCTTTGCGAGACCCGAGGCATGAACTCAAAGCACAGTACAGTAGCACAGTCCTAACATTCAATCTGACCATCCTTCCACATCAAGAGAGTTAAGTAAACCTGGTGACACGTAGGCACTAAGCATCTACCACTGGCAGTGTGCCACGTGAGTTCTATGCACTGACTTTGTGCCACGTTTATTAGGCCACAAGTCGTGTAGAAGGCCAAGTGTACTGATTAAGCAGTACCGTATGATAAGATGGTATGTGTGAGGGCCGAATTAACTCTATAATTCCCCATCAGTTATCAATTAGAACACATTTATATGAAAGAAAATGTAAAAAAGCAAGCCCCTACTTGTCTATAGCATGTTTCTACTGAACCAGATCATCAGTAACGTGTTACAGACTGATGCTGTTTTGTAACACCTAAACAACAGGACTCGGTCTCAGCCCAAACCCTACAGATTTTCATCTATTTCT
Organism: Neogobius melanostomus; assembly: GCA_007210695.1. Classification (NCBI taxonomy): domain Eukaryota; kingdom Metazoa; phylum Chordata; class Actinopteri; order Gobiiformes; family Gobiidae; genus Neogobius; species Neogobius melanostomus. The sequence goes on from VHKM01000376.1 coordinate 2,332,605, forward strand.
GCTTCATCCGGCGCTACATTCTCCTTCCTCCTGTCCGTGTGTTGCTGCTTCTACCGCCGGTCGCTGTGGCTGCAGCCAGAGCTGCGAGAGATCAGCTGATCCGCTCATCGCGCACTCATAGCAGGGACGGGCAGAGGTAGACCCGCTCACAGTGCGTTTAGGGCGGGGACAGGCACCCGCAGCCTCCGCTCGGAGCCCCGGGCCTGAGCGGAGGCTGCCGAGGTGCGCTCAGATCAAGCCAGTCTCGGACCCGGGCTCAGAGCACAGCGGCACAGGGAGAGCGTGGGCACCGCAGCGAGGCTCTGAACCCCGTGTGTCATGTCAATGGCAACGGATCGAAAGTTTGGAAAGAAACTCCAATGTCAGCCAATACGGCGCGAATAAACGGAGCGTTCGCAGCAGCAAAGCAGGTTTATAGCAATGGACTGTTCTAATTGTTGCACAATAAAGTCATGAACGAAGAGTTCTGCAACTTTATAAATGTTGTAAGAGTGCTTATTATTGATGTCCGTGAATTCATTTCGCAGCTTATTTCCATGTTTTGTCAAACTCCTCCTACCCCTTCGTCTGAAGTGTGCATCTGAAAAACCCTTGCTTTGAGGGCTAAGTGGCCCTTTCTCTCACCCCTACCCCTCACCGCAAAATAGAATTGAGACACCCCATCGTCTCTCGTGAACGCGCAAACGGAGGGGAAGGGCTAAGCCCCCAAAGCACTTCATAACCTGGCCCCTCCGTACATATCTGACCTCCTCCACATCGCAATTCCTGCCCGCGCACTCCGCTCCTCCTCCACTCTCAAACTCTCCGTTCCACCGGCCAAACTCGTCACCATGGGGCACAGAGCATTCAGTCGCCTGCTCCCCAGCTCTGGAACTCTCTCCCCTCCGACCTCCGTAACATAGACTCCCTGCCACTCTTCAAATCCAGACTCAAAACTCACCTGTTCAGACAGTCCTATAACACCTAGTTATGCGCGCACCCTCTCAATATTGTACTCTGTTTTATTCTGTCGCTCTTGTTTTTATTGTTTTTAATGTGTCCATTGTACAGTGTCCTTGGGTGTTCTGAAAGGCGCTTTCAAATAAAATGTATTATTATTATTATTAAGCGGAGGGCTAAGGGGGAGAATTGAGAATGGTTCTTAGTCTGGGAACCACCCATTCATTTTCTCATAGGAGAAGTGGGGTTTACGATTGTCCATAGCCGTTTATTGGACGCTACAAATGTCAATATGCGTCTGCACGTAGCCATAGTCAATCATATCAATTGTACACAATGAGGTATATGTAAAGCCAAACACTGTTCTTCTTTTAAAATACATGTCCGAGCTAAACTATTTAGAACATGGTCTAAACATCGTCATCGTCCCTCCCCGTTCTGTGATTGGTCCCCAAATCCATGCAAAGATTTCACCCTAGCCTAGGTCTCCAGGCTGCTGAGCAGTTCGAAATGATTTGAGCGCACACAGCTGCATGGGTATTCCCAGGCTAGGCTAAATGCCTGGGTAACAAATGCTGCCTTTTTAGCTTTTTCATTTGTCCGGCAAAGCCGGACAAATTAGGCCAGGGGTGTCCACGCCTTTTTCAGCGTGGGCAACATATTGAAGTGTATTTAGTGTGGAGGGCCACAGATCGATGGTCAATGCAGTGTAAATTTCAACCGAGTGCATTAGTCAGAGTGTTATCCCGTGCCCCACACCTTCAGTTAGACTTGGAACCATCAAATCAGCTCTTTCCTACAATTAAATGTTTTTGAGTATATAATTGTGTAGAGCTATTAAACTTGTAGTAAAACGTACCATCTCTGGCAAAGTGTGTCAATTCAACAAGAAGCCTGAGGGCCACCAAAAATTGGTCTGAGGACCGCAATTTTAAAGCATTCGGTCAATATATAAAACATCTGGCAGTGCAAAGTTTACAGTCACAGTGCAGGTGACTGATAATGTCACACTGATGCAGAGCTTATTGCACATGAGTCACTTTACTGCTAGATACTAAGGCTCCACAATCAGATGCACGGCGCATAAATGTCTTGTTCCCGCACATGTCTGCTTTAACAAAACACTGAAGAGCGAAACCCAATTATTTCCTACAACGGGAAACAAATCCAGTACAGGGGCAGTTCCAGTGTTTACTTTCAGTTGTAGTTGTCCAAGTATTTATTTCATTCAGTCTGGGGGGAAACTCCAGGAGTTGCCGTCACTGTTGCATAAGCCAGTACCTTCTCTAACTGGGTCAAAGTGAACTCATGGGAGCTCAAAGCCATGTCAGACAGAACAACCAACAGCGAGCAATCCGTCACTCACTGTCCACTCCCGTTGTGCCTTTGTCAGCTGAAGACATCCACTCAGTGTATACAGAGAAGCCTTTTTTTTCTATTCTTTTATTCATTCTGTACTGTTTTAGCAACATAAAGTGCATGTTGATAAAAGCTTAAAGTGTGACTGTTGCTGTGATTTTATGTGAGGGGGACTTTAACTAAATTAAACTATTCAAATATGGTAAATTCATGCTCATTAGCTCATAAATCAGGCCCATTGTTAGTTTTTTACAGCAGGCCCTTTTTAATTGCTCCTCTGAGATAGGAAAAGTACTTTTAATTAAATTGTATGATTTGGGGGCGGAGTGTAACGAGCGTCGACACAGTTCTCCACTGGTGGCCCCTTTTCATTAAATCCAGTGAGCACAACCCATTAGAGTTACTCACTGATGTAATTACTTTTGAACATTTACACTTATTACATTATTATCGGTGCAGTGAAATATGAGCTCGCGTCAGGTTTATAATGGAGAAAATCGCACAATGTTTAGAGGCGCTGCCAGAGTATGTTTTGCGTGAAAATCGTGGAAAAATAAATTCTAAAGAAAAAGAAAAAATATTAGAGATTGAAGTCAAGTCTTCGTTAGTGGAGCAGAAAAGGCAAGGGAAGTTAAAGGGATATTTCAGGATTTTTGACATAGGGCCTCATTTCCTAGTTATCCAGAGTGTTGTTGATGTCTGGAGATATTTTTTTCTTAAATTAATGCAGTTCTTATATTTGAAGAGTCTAGTGGCGCTAGGCTAGGGCAAGGCTAAAGGATTTCTATGGTATCAGTTAGCCTGCATTAAAAACAGTCTGACCCACTCCACAGTGCACCTGAGGCAAATCACTTATAACACCAGACTAACCATATAAATGTCTGTGTTGATATAATTTTTTAAATATAACTGACCTTGTATCACATGAATTACCGCATTTTGAGGGACTATTTCTCGCAGATCACTCCGCCGCTGCGTTAGCTTACAGCCACGAAGCTGATGCTGCTCAAATATTAAATTATTCTATCTTGCCCTAGCCTAGCGCCACTAGACTCTTCAAATATAAGAACTGCATGAATTTAAGAAAAAAATATCTCCAGACATCAACAACACTCTGGATAACTAGGAAATGAGGCCCAATGTCAAAAATCCTGAAATATCCCTTTAATTTGTAAATAAAATAAATGGTCACATTTATATAGCACTTTTCTGTGATTAGGCTCAAAGCGAATTTCTTTTGGCCACCAAACAATATGAACAGTTAGCGTAAAGCAACGAAGATGCACTAAAAGGAAAGAGGTATGGATACTTTCGCACATCCCACTTTTCAGATTTTATTCATTAAAAAAAGTTCAAAATCATGTATAATTTTCATTTCACTTCACGATCGTGTGTCACTTAGTGTGTGTCTTTCACGTAAAAATATTAATATATTAAATATATTCTTAAAGGGGTACGGATACTTTTTCAACCCACTGTATTTTTAAAATCCAGGCTGAAATCATGGTCGTTTACTGCTGCCTATGGCAATTGAAAGTTGGTAATGTTGGTTTCAGGGAGCACTCAGATGATTTGTTTTTTCAGTCAAGAATATTGAAATGTCAGGATCTAGTGGAATATTTAACAGTGCTTGTAATGTACAAAGCAAACAATAATAAGCTTACAAAAAATGTTCAAAATTTGTTCTTATATAGTGAAGGGAGCTATATAATCTGAGGGGGATACTGAAATTCAAACATACCTTAGCACTTTTTGTGTCTCGGTCTGTGGGGTGTGGCTCTGGAATTGCATAAGTGAGGAGCTGAGGCGGTGTCCAGACATGAGTTTAATTTAAAAAATAAATATAAGAATGTGATATTGTCAGGATATATTGAAGGGGACTCCTAAAATGTGTATAATATTGAATACAGGTAACTGTAGAAAAAAACATGTTGATTACCAGAAATAATATGGCTGTGATCATTACTGTCGGCGTATTCTTTATATGGACAGAAGACGGAGGCTCGTTCTATTATAATCAAAATCATTGTTTTATTCCCTAATATTACAAGCTAAAACAAAAGTTATGCGGAGCTCTACATCTTGGTTGTCCAGCGAGGAGGGAGAGAGAGACCGCACCTTTTGTGCATGAGTAATTTATAGGAACAGGAAGTAGGCGTCTCCTTGTCGAACCAATCAGTGCTCTTGGAATGTTCTTGTCGGCACTTCCTCTGCGCAATCTGACTCCTCCTTCTAACACACTGCCCCCCAGTGGCTTCAACAGTAAAGACAACAATGATGCAGTAAAATGTCCGCCCAATTCAAATGAACCTTAAAGCACAGATTACATCAACAGTTTCATATATAATCATTAAAGCCTAGTATGACAAAAACATGTATAGAAATATTTCCACATTACTAAGACTGTTTTGACTGTTTTGAATCTGATATTTGATATGAACTATGGATCTACGGTGTATAGTAATTTCATTGTGACATAATTAGATTAATAAATAGATTAATATTCTTAGTGAATTAATGTGTAAATGTGAATATATGTATATAGGTGTTTATGTGTATGTACATGGGTGTATATGTACAATGTATATTGCAGAAACATGTTATTGCATGTTGTTTTGGTAAGGTTAAAGCAGATTGAGTATGTATCATTGTGTATGTGAATTGCTTATGATCTGAAAAGGGAGCAAACATTGTGGGAGCTGCTGATGTGGTGATGGACGGTGGCTTCCTGCAGTGTGGTGATTGTGGTTGGTCCTGGATGTGGCTGTCTGCCTGCGACACTTGCTCGGCGGCTTTGGTGTGTTATTGGTTATGCCGTTGCCGGTCTGCTGCATTTGGAATTGACTGGGGGGGTTGTCATGCTGTTTTTCATTGTCCACTATTGGCTCCCACCATATTTAAGTAATTATGACACGCAGGGCCAGATCTTGTGCTGGTGCACGGAGGGGCGCAGACTCCTAGCAAATTAATTTCCGAGTGGTGGAGCTATGTGCTTTGTGCCTTGTGAGGGCATCATGAGAGGAGGTGACTGCTTTGATGGGAGCACCACTGACATTCATTTCCAGACAGGTCAAACTAAAAACTTTATTTACTCCATCGTGAGCTAAACAATGTTCGGCCCACTCCCTTTGAGCAGGTTAACTGCTCAAACAAATAAATAAAATAAAATAAACTACAGCTGTCCGCTGTGGCGCGGATCGTCGCGCTTGGCGTGAACGTGAAACAAAACAAATACACATGTTCACCCCACAACCCTTCTCCCGGCCACTGAGTCGATCTGGTTGGAGGAAAAAGTGTGTCTCCACCCCAGTACTTCCCACTTAAATGTGCTAAGTCTGGAGTGGCAAGATCACAAAGTGCGCTTCTACTCAGCACAAAATGTTACACTAAAGTCTGCGTTTTGAGTCACGATCGGGCCCTTAGGGGTTGGGAGGTTTTTCTACTTCCCACTCCTTTTTTGACTCTATGTACAGGCAACCTAATATAAAACGTTATGTAATGTGAATATGTACATGATTTAAATATATTGTATACTTTTGCAATTGTGAAAACGTCACATAATCATGCACATTTACATAAAGATTTCATGTATTAACTCGAAAAGAAAAGTATTCTAACTAATTTTAATACTTCTTGTTTTGTGTAATTGCTTTTATGGATAAAACAGATTTACCGTTTTGTTTGGCTTTATTGTGTTTTTATGGTCATTTTGTGTGTTAGAGTGTGTTTTGTTGACGATTTAATGAGACACCTTGACCCAGGCCAGTGCAGGATGCTCTGCAGTCTAATCTCATTTCGCGCAGCTCCTCTGACCGCTTCTTCTTCTGCTGCTGCCACTAAACGGATTATGTTCAGAGCTGTTTGCTGAAGTTGACCATGACCTTGACTGTGACTGTAGGGAGCTGGCACAAAGGCCCGCCGCCATTCAGCGATTACCTGCATAAAAACACTGACAAACGTGACTTCAATCTGACTGTCTGGTGTCAGTGTTTGGTAGATTACGATTACTGCTTTGAAAATCCTTCTTCAAAAGGTAAAGGATCAAGTGGTCGCCGTAATTTCTCAGAAGAATAACTAGAATAGGAGCTGTAGCTTGTGTCAGCTCACATCTGACAATTCGCAAACGCCCCAAAACGGTCACTGTCCAAACTTACCTCATAGCAACCATTGGTACCAGGCATTTTCCGAACCTCTTTCCATAGAAGGTAATGGTGCACGGCCTATTTGTCCCCTTTCTGGCAGAAAAAAGAAAATCAGAAGTTCCAGCAAACTTTTAATCCAAGGTAAGACTTGTGTCGTTTGCAATGAGTTTCATAAGCTGTCGCTGCTGGACATCGTCATAAAAAAGCTCTTCCTGCTGCTGGAATATTTGGCATGTTTACTTTTTAAGTGCTTCAGGAAGTGTTTAGTTGCTCTTAGCAGAGCCTTGATATTACAGCCGCTGGTAGTTGTTATGAAGCTTAAGCGCAAACTCAACCTGGAGACGTACCTGCAGCCTTCACTCATCGCCTCAACAGCAGCTGCACCAACCATCCAATCATGGCCCCATCGCAAGCGCACCTCCGCATCAGCAATCAGCGCAGCGCCTATTCAGCTCAGCCATTCACCGTCCAGGATCCCCTTCTTAAGCTCCCCGGTCAATCACTCGGAGTTTCCCAGCTGTGCAGCGACCCTCCTCTGCCCCTCCTCCTCCCGGGCTCTCCTCAGGCTCTGCCCGTCGCATCGACGTGCATCGGGTCCCGTCGTACCACCACCAGTGTCCAGGCTCCGGGGGAAGATTCTGGCCATCATCATCAACACCAGGCATTCCATATCGTTCGGCCATCTTCTGCCGGGGTCTGAGCCCCAATCACGATCCAAGTTCAATAAAACGTTCTAATGCAGCCTGTCACTGTGAGTCTTTTCAGGTTGAATTGCAGCGCTGATAGCACATGGTTCATAGAAACTGGAGAACCATGACTAAAATGTTACCTCGCTGAAGCAGTAGCAGAGTTATGTGAGAAGAGATTTAAATATTGTCGACTTCATTGAGCATTCTATTTTGTTTGTTTGTTTGTATACTTTATTGTACCTGTAGGGACATTTTTCACAAACTACTCCTCGCTTTTGTCAAAAAGTAACTGATTAAATCTCTACTAAGAACCTAAAAAATTAAAGCACTTCCTAAAGATTGTCGCAGCTCGTCTTTGGTCGTAGACGGCTCTATTTCCAATCTTTATGTGTACGACCTGAGTTTTTGAACTACAAGTTAATATTTTTCCCACGACGAGTGATCTTTTGTCTCAGACAACCAAAATCGTGCAGTGTGCACCTGGCTTTAACCTGTTGTCTGTCGTCTTAGGTTTAGGGTTATTTTATCCAATTATGCATATCCAAATCTCGGCACGGTAGCACAGTGGTTAGCTGGTTGAATAATGTGTGTGTGAATGTATGGTGGTCGTCAGAGGGACCATTGGCGTAGTGTGTGCAGTCGCAACAGCGTCTCCCCCAGGGCAGAATGAACCTACATATGTAGCTTACCATCACCGAGTGTGGACTGAATGTGAAATTGTCTCATGTTTGTGACCATGTCTGTGAAAGGCGCTATACAAATAAAGCTCTTCTTCTTCTACTTCTTCTACCTCATTTAAAAAAGCCAAGACCTTCTAGTTTCTAAAACATAAGTTACATGACATTTGCCTTCCCGAATCATCGGTGGCCTATCAGATGGTAGACAAGGCAAGGCATGTTTATTTATGCCGCCGTAGGGTGGTTCTTTTGAATGAAACAAACAAACCTTAAATTAGCAAAAAATAAATTAAAAAAATTATACAATAATATAATTATCTACAATGTGTGTTTTCTGGTCAACATTTCCATATAGCTAATTAGCTAAAAAAAGAAATCCATGGGAAACATTAATGGGAATTTTACCTGTGAAACCAGAGCAGGTTTTGAGGTGGGCGGGAAAGTGCTCTGAGCGACGACTGTGAGGATATTTGACAAGTAACTAGTCTATCTAGAGACATTAGCGATATTAGCTCATAGAAGCGTTATACAGGCGCAGTGAATGACAGATGGCCACCCAGACAGGAAATTAGCCTCGGTGGGAAATGTCACCATGATGGCTTCTTAATGAAACTGCTGTCCTGTACGATTGTATATTGAGACAGGAATGGGGACAGCGTTGTACAGATAAGAGCAGACAGATTTGAGATCAGCCTCGGAGGAAATGAGCTGCTGTGCCATATGTGTCAGACTGCACCGGGGAAATCTGCAGCTATCACATGCCTAAAATGTCATTGTGAAATATGTGTCTCGCAGAATGAACAGCTCACTGGCCGTAGCACACTGAAGTAAAGGCAGTGAAACGTGAAAATTGACATTTGTGAAAGACACGGTTGATTTATGGAGTGAAAATTGATGTATTGCATATGGAGATGTATAACCGGAGAAACAAGGCATCTACTGCAATTGGTCTGCCAAGAGTTGTCGCAAAGGTTTCCAAAGTCATCAGGAGGAATTAATTGTTTTTGTTGCTGAGTCCATGTCCTCACGTAGCTGGATTATTCTAAAAATATCCTACCGCTACCGTCTATGTTCAAACCACATGCGACATAAGTGTGTTTTTCTTAAGCACATTGACATGCATGAAACAATAACTAGCACGAGTCCATCTTTATACATTTTATAAAGGCTCAAAATCTATACGGTTGTATAGACTTCACTGCTGCTGGAGTGCAACTCCGTGACCTTTCACGTTTCCTTGGTTCATAAATTTATGAACACAGCAGTTCCTTCTGCAGTTCTGTGCAAGTCAGGCCATTAATTCTGTGGAACAGTATAAGACAGGAAAAGCCAAATGACCAATTCACTAAAAAAGTATCCCTGCTTTACACACTTTTTAATATTGTTATTCACAAAGCGCTATACTCTCTGATCAAAGGCACACTGCACTGCCTTTTACTTTTTATTGAATGAGTGAAAAACCGTCACCACCAGCCCAGACGTCACCGTAGACAGCGATTTTAAACTTGACAAACGGATCAATGGTGTTTTATCATCTCTGTCTTTTATCTAAAGTAAAACATTGTTGAGGAACTTGTGCGTGTTTTTATTTTAAGTCGTCTGGACCACTGCAACGCTCTTCACTCGGGCATCAGGCATTGTTGGGGCGAACGTTAAAGAGACTCTCCTCCTCACGCAAGCGTCCCCACAGAACTGATTAATTACTCACCAGTGTGCCCCCAAGCCCCAGGAGAAAGCCGTACAAACCTCCGCCTCGAGCTGTATGCACCGGATCCGTCAGAACGCTCAAAAAGCAAAGCTCGGATCTGCGTTCAGACATGCACGGAGCGGCGCAAGACTGGCACCGAAAGACTGAATGGACGCGTGTGCGGGTTGTAGCATCTGTCTGTATATTCTTGTAAAGATTCACCTAGTGCATTTGTAAATTAAATGAAGCTTCAGCGCATATTCAACCCGGAAGACCTACCTGTAGCCTTCATTATCCAATCATCCAATCACGGCCCCATCTCGAACCGCACCTTTGAGTCAGCCAATCACCGCACAGGATCCCCTTCATATTAATTATCATAATTAAGATCGTCCCAGCCCAATAAATAATAACTTACTTAATAAGTAATAACCTTATTTTATTACATTCATTATGTCCTCTTGTTCAGCAATTATTTAAAAGGTTATTTTAGAAAGACACAAGGTACAGTATAACCCATATGGTAATGCTTTAGAATACAGCCCGCAAGTTCCAGGTGTAAGTACGGGTAACAAGAAAGTAATTACACATGTAAGTACAGGTACTCTTACAGCGTGTAACAAGGAAGTACAAAGTGTCACAAGGTGGAACAATGTGTAACAAGGCAGTAGAACGTGTCACAATGTGTAACTACGTGTCAAGGTGTAGTAAAGGTATTCAAAGAGCAATTAATGGTGCTGAGCTGTCACATAGTTGTGGCAAAAGGGAATGTGGTATTCTGCCTGTGCATACCCTTCCCTTAAAGTGCTGTCCAATTCTTCCCCAGTGATACCATCTAAACCATTTAAAAATCTCCTGGCAGCGTCCACAACCAAATCAATCCTCTCTGATTTCTTCAGGCAACGGTGTCTCACTTTAATTTACAGCCCGTGCTCTCCTGTACCTACACATTAGTTACAGTTTACTTGCACAGTGATAACGTGGTAATTTCCCTTGTTTCGCTTTATTTTTCTCTGTTCACTCTTGTTTCTGCTTGTTACAGGCAACGGTGTCTCACTATAAAAAATAAACATCAATCAATAAAAATGCCTGGAGTCATGTCTTCACTTTCACAACAGTAATACTGTTGTCCTGCAACATTAAAATGAATGCACTATTTATAATGACATTCCCTTTTGCCACAACTATGTGACAGCTCAGCACCATTAACTGCTCTTTGAATACCTTTACTACACCTTGACACGAAGTTACACGTTGTACTACCTTGTTACACATTGCTCCGCCTTGTTACACTTTGTACTTCCTTGTTACACGTTGTAAGAGTACCTGTACTTACACCTGGAACTTGCGGGCTGTATTCTAAAGCGTTTCCACATATTTTTTGGTATGTAAACTAAACTGTTATACCTATTGTCTTCTAAAATAACCTTTTAAATTAGCTGTATAAAACACTCTATAAAAGACTGTGTAAAGTGCAGGTAGAACTGGTACTTACACTGGTGTTTTGTTTGTGCTTTTTTTAAAGGTTTTTCACCTGTAAACCTACGGCAAACTCCTTGAAGAAAATATATAAATAAAATGGATAAACCATCCTAAGAAAGCCTGATAATTCTGAGTGAAACCCAGCCACGTGTTCAGTTCGGTTCCACTTTTTCAAGTTAGGGATGAGCGCAGTCGAGCACGGATTAACTTGCCAGCCAGAAAGCGCTCTCTCGTTTGCAGCTAGTTCAGAACGCTGCAGCACGACTTTGAACAGGAGCCGATAAAATGAATCAATGCATTTTCAAATGACTGTACAAAATAAGATGAGTAAACTTAAATGTGCCACGTGTGCGGTGAATGACGTGTTCAAGGTCGTGGCAGGAGAGTCACTGCAGAGAGAGAGCTGGTGCATTGAAAAGCCTTTCTGTGAAACTGAACCAAGAATAAATGCGTCGCAACAAATCTCCATATCAATGTCTCAAAACACAGAACCTAAAGTGAATCTAAATGACGGGTAATCTTGTGTGTTTACAACACTTAAGCCCCAGTTACCGTCATCAAGTTAATTGTTTTCTGTCTTCAAGGGGGGATGCAGAGCCACCCTGCAGCTGTTCAGACTCCTGCCCATTACTGCGTTTATCTCAAGTGTTTGTTCTTCAGTGCAGAGCGATGGAAGCAAATTCGGCTGGAGAGAATAAAAGCTTTTGGAAAGATATGTGTTCAAACAATGCATGGCAAAAAGTTGATATTCAAAAGTGACAGTTTTAAAGTTTCAGAGCCAACCCCCGCAAACCACCATCTCACTTGACGATTTAATTCAACATTTTACAGAGTTGTGAAATTAGCGATTTGCCTTAATGCGCCCTGGATACAGTGGCAGCTGCTGGTCTTTCAGACAGACGAAGCTCATTGTGTAATTTGATGAAATGATAATAGCTCTACGGCATTTCAGCATCAAGTGAAGTAAATTTAGGCTTTTAAAATGCTTTTGGACAACGTTGGACTGACATTTTTTTAAACATTTGATTCTCTAATGAAAGAGAAAGAGTTTCACAAAGCACATGTCGGACTAAAAAAAACATGCTACGACACCTGCAGTGGCGCTTATGGCCTCTAGGGCATGAGTTACTTAGTACTGCGTTAAAGAGGGGGTATTATGCTTTTTTCAATCACATAGCACCAGTCTATAGCATACTACAATGATGACGTAACCTTCTGTTGGTCTGTATATGCAGTAAATTAAAATAACTGCCTTGAATAAAATTGCTCTCTCAAAATGGCTGTACTGAACACGTCTTGAAATAGGCCTCTGTCTCTTTAAGAAGCTTTCCGACACGCCCCCTTCAGCACACTGCTGTGGCATCTAAACAACACTACTGTGCGGGGAGGGGCCTCTGCTGAGCTGAGGAGCAGTGGTTGGTGGCTTGGCTGGTGACGAAAGGTCCAGAGGCGTCTCCGGGAGGTGGGGGCGTTCCTAGGAGGACTGAGGCATAGCTACACCTAAAATGGCTGCCGTCTAAGTTTTTACTGATTACTCAAAAATATGTGAATGAGCCAAGGCAACACTCCAGGCATGTGTTTAATGAGGGAATGACATAATAACATGATATAAAGCTTGAAAAAGTCTACATAATCTTTAATGTGTCTGCAAAACTCAATGGTGTATTGTTTATTATTCACAGTAAATACATCAGAGAGCCTTCTAAGAAACTATCACCAAAACTCCTGCACACACACATCATTATCTTCATAGTAAAGGACAATCCACGACAGAAAGTCTCAGTTCACTGCAGATTATTGAAATCCATTACCGTGGAGAGCCGTTACGTGCCCAGACCTCGTTTGAAGGATAAACCGTGCCAGAGCCCCCCCTCTCATCGTACCATGGGATGGAGTCGCACCTGTTTGGAGGTGGCAGATGGCACCGTAACATCTCATCATCTCATTTCACTTCAGCGCTGTGGAAATGAGCCCCTGCGTTTTGTTGTTTGCACACGAATTACAAAATGGATTATCTGTCGTTTAGCCCGGTCTAATCGTATTTTTTGCTCTCATCCCGCCACGGTCTGTTCGATTGTAATTACATAGTTTCTTAAACAAGGTACACCTTTCCTAGACAATCCGATTAGGGACGGGAAATGGTGTTTTTGGCCTATGACGGTAACAGCAGGAAAGAGATATGTTGGAAAATATAACAAGTGAAGCAACAGCAGTAACTTTACCCAGTTTTTAAAAATATGGCAGAAGGAGCTAGTGAGGTTTGAATTGTTATTCGCAGTCCAAGTTGATGCCCACCTTTCCTAAGCTTATTCCAAACATTTCTATTCTTCAGAGGAATGACTTTATAACCTTTAAAAGTATGTGGGGGCTCATACTTTCAGGTAGTAAAGTGGAGCAGTTATAATGGTGTGTTGCAAAAATATGAAAGCAAAAGTGTATGACCTCAATGCCTGACATTTTACTGTGAGAGAGCTGACATTGAGGATCCCGTGGATGTGGTTGCACGGTTCAAACCAAGGCTACACAAGTTCTTTTTTCAATGTTGAACGTTTCACTGCGCTGACCACCGGCGTCTGTGGCACAACAACAGTGGGAAAAAAAGTGGAATCACCAACACTGATGAACAGCGTAGAGGAGCGCACTGAGATCATCATGTTTATTTCCTGAAGCTGCACAAGACCAGGGCCGTGCAGAGCTACAGAGGGACAGGGGCTCAAAAAAATCAAAAAGGGCAATACATCCCCCCCGCACGTCCCCTGACAAACCGTTCCCACTCCTCTTAAATTCTAATCACAATCACATTTATTCGAATCCATTTCGTTATTTATTTTATATAAAAGTAAAAGGAGCTGTATAGGAGTTAAACATATAGTTTTGGGGAAAGCCAACTGCCATTATTATTTCAGTTTAATAATACTATTTTTTTGCCAGCATCTAGTGGGGTACTTTTCAGAGGACATCTGCCCCAGGCCACAAGTGTCTTAGCAGCGCCCCTACAGAAACACAGACTTTCACAACTGTCTCCCTCATGTCACTCTCTTCACTGGGCTGTGGCTAAAACAGGGGCTTAAGAAAAGGACAAACTATTGAGAATGTCTGGGCGTGAGTTTCACGTTGTTTTAAGAGAACATAGAACTGTAATATTGTGACAAAAATACGTGGCGAGGATGCGGCGCTGAGCCGCGATAAACGGCGCTCGCGTCTGACACAAGGTTTATTTTTAGATCGTACAAAACTGTCGACTTGTTGACCTCATTGGTCCACGATTATGAGGCCGACTGATAAAAAATAAAGAGCGATCTGAAGCACAAGGTGTGGAGATCGTTGCCCTGTGCAGGAGAGGCCTCTGCTCTGACTTCCTCCTCTCTGAGCGCCGCTCTCTGCTGCAGGGCCGGTGGGCGAGGCATTGAAAACAGGGGCATGTTCATTTCAGATTTGATTTATTTATATCAGCTAATAAGGCTTATTGGGGCAAAACCAATGATAAGGACTGTGGCAAAGCTTTGGATAAACAAAATATAATACAAATTAAAGCCGCAAGCGGCGATGGAGGCCCTCGCCCCTGGCGCAGCCCCCCTTGCGACCGCCCCCCTTGCTACCGCCCCGCTCTCGCCCAAACCTGCTCTCCCTTCGGCCTCACACACAACCTGTGTGCTCTTTGCTAACTCTTGCTCCGGCCCACTCTCGCCTTGCCTTTGTCACACCTTACTCTTGTCCCAGGTATCTCTGGTGCCAGCCCACTCTTGCTTCAGCCTCAGCGCCCCGGCCTCACGTTCACCACAGCGGTGCTTTTCACTCGTTCTATAGTTGAAATACCTTCTATGGCCAGTGAACTGCAATACTCGGCAGAAGCCAGCAGGCAAAACAGCATCTGGACAGAGGTGCACTCTTGTATTTGCAGAAAAAGAGCAGTGATCTGCACGAGTAAAGAGGAAAAAGGCAGTGAAAGGTAGAAAAATGGCTAAATAAATAATTGTGTCTACATAACTTGGTGCTCATTCTGGAGTTGTATCTGACTCAGAGTGCAGTGGCCCATGTGAAAAGAGAAAGCATTATAAAAGTGTCAATACCATGTTTGAACTGGCAACCTCCTGCATCAAAGTCAAGGACATTGTTACTGAGCTATAACATGACCCCAAGGTTAACCTGATACGGGCTACTTTTTTCAAAATCCCCGGGTCTGAAAATATGTCCAAGCAAGGCATTTGGGAAGAGAGGTCATTGCAGGTCATTTCAGGTCATTTTTGCCCCTCCATTTTCTCCATTGTTTTCGACATTTTCCCCCAGTTGTTCCTCTATTGTTTTCCTACTGTCCCCCATGTCTTTCTGTGTAGTTGTGCATATTTCTAAACTGTTCTTTCTTCGTTTTTAATAAGGTTGGGACCATAGGCGCCGATTTATGTTCTTCCCAGTAGATGCCCAGTCCAAAGGAAAAAAAAAAAAAAACATGGTTGAGTTTGAACCAGCAACCTCCTGCACCAAAGACCAGCGCACTATCTCTGAGCTATACCTCTATACCCCTGGAGGAGAGAGATCATTTCAGGTCATTTTCCCCCACCCCCCTCCATTTCTTGATTGTTTTCGACACCCTCCCCAGTTTTGCCTCAAGTGTTTCCCTAGTGTCCCCACATTTCTTTCTGTGTAGTTCCACATATTTTGAAACTGTTCTTTCCTCGTTATTAATGAGGATTTAATAAAGTATTCATTAAAAAAAAGAAAAACAAAAAAGTCATGGTTGGGTTTGAACTGGCAATCTAATGGTTGCAAACCCTGCACTCTATAAACCGAGCTAGAAAAGCACAGACACTTTTACAACCGAACTGACAAATATCTTATGAAACGCCTTGCGCTCATGTAGTCTAGGCTTGGACAATGTGTGGGTCATTTCCCCGTTTTTAGTGAGGGTGGGGCCATAGGCGCCGATTCAGGTTCTTCCCAGTAGGCACTGAGTCACAAATAAAAAGAAAAAAAAAGAAGTCACTGTGGGGTTTGAACCGGCAAACTAATGGATGGGAACCCTGCACTGTACTAACGGAGCTATACAAGCTTAAGCAACAACACTGCGGATTTTATATTAATCTTATGAAACAGTTACACTCGTGTGTTCACAGAAAACGGAATTACAGTTCAGGCAATATTTATTGAAACATTTTGTAATTAGGGCTAGTTCCCTGGGCGCCCAAAGATCTGAGAAGGTACTCCAGCCCCACAAAAGTCTCGATAGATGAAGGAATATTTTGGTGAGACCAAAATAGTACGAGGAATAAACGGAGAGACGGACAGGAAACAGCCTATCTGAACTTCCTGTGATTGTACTTTCCAAAAAACCTGATTTTGTAGGCAAAAACGTTCAAATTACAGCTTCTTTCTGTAACAGAGGGGTAGTAAAACTATGTATGTGTCTAAAAGTGTGGCTGTTGTGAATAAAGGGGGAATTTGGGAAAAATGGCGATTTTCAGGAGAAACTCTGACAGAGGCCATCATGCTGCCAGAAGAAGAACTCTGGCTATTTTCACGGAGGATGGGCGGGCCACTTACAAGCACTTAAAAGCCAGCAGGTGGCGCTGTTATGCCAGTTTGCAAGGGCTTAATAAGTGGAGTGGTTAACTTAACCCCACATGTTATACATCTTCGGAAAGCTCTGACTGAGGCGCATGTGACTGTCAGGGTCATTGGTCACTGCCGAGTATGCAGTGACCAACATGTGTAGATGAGGTAGGCCTGGGAGCAGCCTATATGTTAATGGCTGCGTTCTGTTCAGTTTCGGGTGGTGCATTAGTGACTTGAATATGAGCTCTGTTGGCCAATGCCTGTGAGCGTGAGCTGTCTTCGAAAATACACGAAATGTAAGCATTCTTCGCCGTGGCGTTATGAGGGGACCGTTGAAATCATTTGTATGGGGGTCAACTTTGAGGGGGCGCTGTGGAGCCATTTTGTTTTGGGCGTGGCCAATTCGTCTATTTACATAAATTTTCACGCCATCCGAATGACTCCGCCAAATTTGGTGAGTTTTCGGCAACGTTGAGCGGGTCAAAAGTACGATCGTTTCCGGAGAAAAAATATAATAATAAGAAACCACACAGAATCAATAGTCCCTTGCCGGGACTGCGTCCGGCTCGGGCCTAATAAATAAAAGGTATGGAGGGAAAAGGGCACTTCAGGGGCATGGAGCAAAAGGGGCAGGTGCTCAAGCCCCCTCCCTCCCCCTGCACAAGACAGAAGTTCATGCAGAGATAGACTGGAGGGATAATCGTATAACAGAAGCGGCAGCAGCGTAGTTCACTCCCCGTGCTTACATCGCTGGAAGAAGCTGTCGGTTTAATGCGCCTCAATATAACAGCATTTATCATGAACTAAGTAACTTGTTTACCGTTGTCCCTCTGCCAGTAATACAAGTGATAATGGGATGATTTGGGGGGTCTTTCATCTCCCCCCGGTGTCTGTACAATATCCCTCTCTCCCTTTGTCTTTTCTGCCAGCGTAGTATTTACTCTCACGGACAATTAATGAGTAAAAAAAAAAACGCAAAATACTACGACACCTGCAGTGGCACATATGGCCTCTAGGGGCATGAATTACTTAGTATTGCTTTAAACCGGGTCTACTCTTCCCAAGCTTTTTTATTTTACAACAATCGACCTTATATAGAGATCACGCACGTGGTTATGGCACAATTTTTCCTGTGATCTGATCTTCTGAATCTGCCCGGTATGAAGGCAACAAAAAAGTCAGGAATCCTGGCTTAAGTTTTGTCTTCAGAGTCGTCTGGTGCCCGTGTCTCCTCTTCACTGCTCAGCCTGAGGAGCAGCTACAGACAAAGCAGGAACAGGGGCGGAGCTGACACAGGCAGCAGAGGGACTGGGGCCCACAGCAGAGGGGATTAGGAGGATTTTGACAGTTCATAAAAAAAAAAAAAAAACAGGAACATTTATTAATAGAATAAATGTAGTAGTATAAAAAAAAGTAGTCTAATAGCAGATATAAAAAGTGTTGCTTTTCTTTTCTTTTTTTAGGAAATCATAATCAACGTTCTGATTTGTTGATGAATTAAAACTCCTTAGGACCGTGTTGTATTTTACCTGCCACACAGAACATTCAGGGAGTGTCTCAAACAACAGCACACCGAGAAAAGTGTTATTCTGGTTAATAGTTTAAAACATCTTTTGAAAATAAAGTAATTAAAAGCAATATAAAACATCTTCTGTTACACAGCCTTTCATACCTGTATGTCGACCTAATGTAGGTTTCTGAGTCCTAGTCTAGAGTTCCACCACCTCCCAAAGTCCACTTTACCCACTGCTACAGATTAGGATTTTTTGAAGCCGCAAACACTTATTCACACTGGTTTGATTCAAGTAATAATTTACCTTGGCAACTTTAACTACAGCAGCTGCGACTACCACTACTACAAATACTTCTACCCATCTCTGCGTGCAGCATCGCGCTCCTGTTCCCGTATATCTGCATTGATTCTGGTTTGTTTGCTCGCTTTCAGTCCCTTCATTAAGTGTCCTTGTGTTCGATGCAGGAGGATGACGCCCCACACGCCGTCCCTCTGTCGCCCACAACAACAGCCCATTATGCTCGCCTCGCACCGAATCTATTCGACTCGAAGAGAAAATGAACGGGTTTTACAAGCGAGTGTGTCCATGCCCTTCCTCGGAGTGACAATCTCATTAATCTGATACAGAAACAACCTCAAGGCGCAATGAAAGAGAATTAAAACAAAGTAAACTAATGTTTCTTCCAGGGATGTCACGGTATGAACATTTTACCTCACAAAATGATCACGGTTTTCGGTATTATCGCGGTATTTTATTTTATGTGTGTTCATAAGTTCAGAAAGCATTGATAGTCCTACACAAACTGAAATAGTTTCAAAAAGTGTAACAGTGTTTGTTATATTTAAAAAATACAGACAAAGCCATATCAGAAGTGAAACTTTTCACATCAAAGTAAAGGAACTATAACTATGTATTGCTGATCGTTTGGAGGGTATTACATAACCAGAACCGTGTTAGAATATTTTTAATGAGATAAACCCTCGATATCAGGAATATTGTCCTCAGTTTGTGTCCTTCCAGTTTGCATTCGCTCTGCAGATTTGGGAAAATGCCATCAGACAGTAATCATTAGAGCCCTGCACGGGCCTGATTTCTGGGCCCGAGCCCGGCCCGCGGCCCGGCTCTTCTCTCTCTCCCTCGCTCTCTTTCCAATATTTTCCAAATGCGTGATTAAACAGCGCTGCAACAGTTGACCTGCATTGTATGAATAAATAAACACTTCTATCCAGGGTTCAAAATTAACTTTTTTGATCACCAGCCAAAGTGGCTGGTAACTTTCTGAAGTTACCAGCCAATCAGAATTTCCATTAGACTAATTTTTACGTTGTGAAAATAAGAGATTATGAATGCCTCGATTTTAAAATTACTGGTACCAACAACGAAACTGTTGGTTTTATTTTCTTCTTTCGTGTACTCACGGCAAATCTGACAAAACATGACCGAATTTTTACTATCAAACACTAACCAGTGACGACCTGTCTGCCATTTACAACTGAACTTCCTTCTCTTTGTTTCGCATATTCTGTCAACATTTTCATCTTCTGGCTCCTTCCTCTTCTCACTTCTTCCTGATCCTGACGTTTGTTCTAACCACCGCAACATTTTAGTTTATTTCGCTGTCCAGCTCAGTCCTCTCATCCGATATTTCCGCGTATCTGCGCGTTGCAGCCAATCTGCCAATAGGTATCTAAAACGTCACCAGTAGTGTAGTGTTCATGGGAAATGTAGGACGGAGGGGACAAACCACCCAGAGCGTCTCTGACATGATTTGCATGATTGGCTCATGCATCACCGGCCAAACTGGCTGGTAGGTTTTATCAGTACCCGCCAAAATGATCTTTAACCCGCATTTGGCGGGTTGGCGGGTGTTAATTTCGAACCCTGCTTCTATCTAAACGTAACATAAAGCACAGTGTTTATTTTTTATTGTTGGGAGGAACACGCATGCAGGAAGCACTGCGAAAACATACCGTCGATAGAAGCACTCCGCACACGAACCGCTCCGTCCTCTCTCTCCATACCGCTTTGCAGACCTGTACGCACGGCGGGGAAACCCCCCACGCCACAGCCCACAGGGACGGCAGGTACATGTTTGTGGCAAGAGGTGGCGGGTCAAGACGGGGCGAGAGGACATCGCGTCAATAGAAGCACATCCGCACGTGAACCGCGCGGTCCTCTCTCTCAATACGACCGCTTTGCAGACCTGTACGCACGGCGAGGAAAACCCCCACGCCACGGCCCACGGGGACGGCAGGTACATGTTTGTGTTGTGTTGGCGGGTCAAGACAGGGTGTGACAGAGGGAGAGAGGGAGTGAGGAGAGCAGGTGCTGCATTTAATGTCGCCATTTAAGTTGGTTAAAAAAATAGCAGCACAACGCATTGGCAGGAGAAAACCAAGCCCGAGCCCGTGTCCGACGCAATGTTGCGGTAAAATGCTGGGCTCTAGTAATCATTGTTAAATTCATAATAATGCGGCGAGAGTGAATCTATTGCATTGGCGACCAACTTTAATCTGTCCTCCAGGAGCCCTGTAACGCATTTTGCCAGAGGTATCCGCGACACGGTTTATATGCTGGCGGTGGCGCTGCAGCTGCACTAAGCGATTTCAAAGGTTCCTCAGCAGCGCAGTAGCAAAACAAAGCATTAAGTGCTAATTCTCCACTTTAAACTCGCGGTCACGTGACGCGCTCCCGTTTGAGTGACAGCAGCTGCAGCCTGACTCGTGCCGCTGTTTTTTAATGTGTGCGGGTCGGGTCGGTAAACTGAGGCACTCTTCTTTGGATCGGGTTTGATTTACAGCGGGTCGGGTTGGCGCTGGTCAGAAAAAAAGGCGACCTGCGCATCTCCAGTGTCTAGTTTCGTAATTTGAAAAAACCCACAAAAACATGCTTTTTAGTTTTTGGCACTCAGTGTGTCAATAACTGTAAAAACATCTGTTTGTTTTTTTTATAGCTACATAGGAACCCGTTTGTCATTGTGGTTTTTACTTTACTGAGTTTTGTTTTCATTCATTTCTTTGCCCAATTATTCTGTAATGAGACAACACATTGTTTACAGCTGTCTCTTTAATCGACATATCATCATGTTCCTAAAGATACACAACCAAACAGTTTTCATGTCAAATCGCAAACATGACATGGCGTCCATCCATTCCTTTCCACATCTGCACGGACCGGACTTCACGCACTCGCCATTTACTAGCCTATCAACCAACACACCCCACAGACGCCGCTGATTTTGAAGGATCCAGTGAAAGAAAGTGCGTAGGAGTTGGACCTGGTGGCGCGGGTTAACAGATGGGTCTAATCAGAGCCGGCCTCATTAAAACACATCTCACCGGGAGCTGCTTGAAATCGGTAAACGACTGGACAACATTAAAGTTCGGCCTTTTTGGCTCTTTTCCTCCAAAGGCTCGATTTGAAAAACACTCCCAGGCCTAAAACAGCAGCTTCTGAATAATTTACAAACAGGACCATTGAAAATTGCAGACTTTAATCTTTAAAACGGTGGAAGCGGTCATTAAAGCCCCCGGACCAGTGCCACTTATTCTAAATGTCAGCCGCTCATTAGACTGGTGCACAGGATACATCCATCACAGGAACTGCGCACGTTAAAGGCCCTGTATTTATTATTTATTTTAGAGTTTTGCAAAGTTCTAACCCAAGTACCACCTTAGTCAATGATTTGACTTTTAAAATACTAGGCTGAGCGGAATCAGACTAAACTAGGTGCTGGGGTTTTTGCTGGTATTTGGTAGTAATCGCAAACACATCTTCTAACACATCTCATCTATCTCACACTTTGTTGGTTAGAAAATGCAATATTGATCCAAAGCAGCAGAAACTAAATATGTAACATGTTGGTCCTTGACATTAAAGGGATATTTCGGGTATATATTTTTTTCTTAAATTCATGCAGTTCTTATATTTGAAGAGTCTAGTGGCGCTAGGCTAGGGCAAGGCTAAAGCATTTCTATGGTACAGTTAGCCTGCATTAAAAACAGTCTGACCCACTCCACAGTGCACCTGAGGTAATCACTTATAACGCCAGACTAACCATATAAATGTCTGTGTTAATAGAATAATTTTAACCATTTTGCATTTAAAATAACTTATATTTGAGCAGCATCAGCTTCGTGGCTGTAAGCTAACGCAGCGGAGGAGTGATCTGCGAGAAAATAGTCAAAATTATTCTATCGACACAGACATTTATATGGTTAGTCTGGTGTTATAAGTGATTTACCTCAGGTGCACTGTGGAGTGGGTCAGACTGTTTTTAATGCAGGCTAACTGATACCATAGAAATGCTTTAGCCTTGCCCTAGCCTAGCGCCACTAGACTCTTCAAATATAAGAACTGCATGAATTAAGAAAAAAATATCTCTAGACATCAACAACACTCTGGAAACTAGGAATGAGGCCCAATGCAAAAATCCAGAAATATCCCTTAAGAAACTGAGATTCACCGGTGTTTTGGACAAGTCTTATACTTTCAAAGACATGGATATGCAACACATTTGTGAAAACGGTCCACAATTTAAATTAGACAAATGAGAAGGATGCGGCTTCTGACAGAACTGTAAGGACGAAGGACACTTGCTCCTTCGCACATGTGCCAGGTAAATAAAAACATGGTGGACAGAGCAGAAAGACACTAACGTAAGAGCAGCTGAATCAGAGACAGAACGTCAGGTTTAAAAGTTCTGGATTGAGGAGCCTGGTCGTATAAGCACTGGAGAAGAGCAGCTCGCTGCCAAATGAGTTACACTCACATTAGCGTCTGACAGTAGCAGAACGTTCGGGGTTTGGGTTTCCTTCTCAGACACAAGCAGAGGAACCGAACATCAGCTCTGGAGACGGTAAAACAGTCTAAAATCATCATAGCCATAGAATTCACAGAAACGCCTTTAGCTATTTGAGCCTGTTACTAAAAATGTACTCATTTTGTTAGCCGTCGAATCCCGAAAACGTTCCATCCCCAATGAATAGGGAAGCCAGGTACAATACTAATGTATGGGGCAGTATGTTTTGTCTTTTAATGGCATTTATATAATTTATGTGATTTTTTTAAGATGATGTTTAGTGGCCAGTGGATGTGTGTCTGACCCCACAAAAAGTAGAAACTTTTTGAATTTGAGTTAGCATTTACTGTAGCTCAGGACACTTGTCTACGCTAATTTGTATCTAAAGTAAAATCTCAAAAGGGCTGTACATTCATTCATGATTCCTAACGAGGCTTTGACCAAAATGTGGTTGATGGTTTGACAACAGCTGAACACATCTGGATTGTTCATAATTTGCGATGTTGGGTGGGTAATTGTAACGGCAATAGGAAAAACACATTGAGCTAACGGACTCTGAAAAGTATTAGTGATTTAATGCGTTTTGAATTCAGTTTGTATGACCTTAAAACAAGGTCAATTTTTTTATTCTAGATTTTCATGACTATATTCCAATGTTAACTGTTCATAGATTACATATGTATATTGTACAAATGTATATACATGTAATATTTTCCCGTCAATCTTAAGTATATGACAATAGGCAGACAGTACACATGGGTATATTTGGTATATCAGGGCTGAGTGATATTGAAGTGTATATAGAGTTCGGGCATGTGATGTCATATCGCTATGCATTGAGTTGCCTTGTGTATGAAATGCACGGTATAAATAAAGTTGCCTTGCCTTGTCTATGCATTATGGGATTAGCAGCAATTGTAAACCAATGGAGATTTTTAAAAGTTAAATTACTGGAGTTATTGTTCACATTAAAACACTTGGACACCAGATGTATTTACCAGCAGTAACTCAGCAGCTAACGGAGTTGTTCCACTGCTTTTTTCTCCTCTTTTTATACTGTTTTTAGCTATGTGTATGTTAGTCAATGGAACATGGCACATCTCCATGGTAACTGTGGAATTTCCCGAACTCTATAGTTTGTATAATCAAAAGGAAAAAGAGATGTGCCTTGGTATGAATCTTAAGTACCGCATGGTGTATTTATTTTGTACGACTGTAAACGATAAATCCTTTATGACATTTTTATACGATCATAAACGATTCATATTAATGCACAAGCACAGACTCATGCATCTGTTGCTCGCATGAGTGAATGCTGAAAGTTTATGTGGTGTTGCTATGCATGAGAGATAAGGGGTAGGTTTATATGAGTTCTTTGAACTTCTTCCTACTCCTTTTAGCACAATAATCTTTTTTTTTTTTTCTTCTGTAAAAAAGATATTTGAACTACCTTCTGCTCAAATTAATAAATAAATGAAAATGAAATAAAAGTCACCCGGACTAGCCGACTTGCTAACTGTGTTCGCATACGTAAGG
Organism: Neogobius melanostomus; assembly: GCA_007210695.1. Lineage (NCBI taxonomy): Eukaryota > Metazoa > Chordata > Actinopteri > Gobiiformes > Gobiidae > Neogobius > Neogobius melanostomus. The sequence goes on from VHKM01000376.1 coordinate 2,356,981, forward strand.
ATCGAACGCCACTTCTCCTTTATATTCCTACAGTCACATCGCCCACCCCAACCTCCATGGCCACCACCATGGACAGGATATCATTTCTTTCTGCAGACTATATTTGAGTGTGATACTGTAAAACTGCATGTTGTTTGATAGTGAAGTACTTGTACTTACAATAGAGAAAGTGAATATCAGTCTTCAGAAATGTTAAAGAATGTAAACCACGATCATTCACTAAAACGCTAAGTGGTGTAGGTCTTATTTCCCTTCTCCCGCGTTTATTATGGGTTTTCTCGCATCAACAATTTGTTAATGTTGTTATGATGTTAGGTTGTTTTAAATACTATGCAATGCAAGCAGTTTTCAAGTCTGCTGGAGCCTGAGGGCCAACAAAAAATTGATTACAGGGCTGCATTTGGCCCACGAGCCATCGCTTGGACACATGATACAGCTGTGTGTGTGTTCATTAACGTGCACCGTCTCGACCAAATAAACAAATAAAAATAAACAGTTGATGAACACATATTGACACACTGTTAACTCCTCTCACTTTGCGCTCAGAGTTCTGTTCTCTTTACTCCGCAGTGGAGCAAGCATTAGCATTGAGTTCATAAAAAGCAATTTGTTAGTGAAAATGTCTGGAGAGAAAGCCAGGCCGGGAGCACAAATTAATGGGTTCTTAAGAAGAGGCTGATTTTGTGCTGACGCCAGTGTTAACAGAGAGTTTGGCAAAGAAACGAAACTTTACATAAAAACCTACCATCAGCAGTAAGCGAGTTTAATCTGAACTCCACTGCACTCATCGACATCGTCAGGGTCATGTAGCCGAGATGCGCCCGTCTGTTTACGATTTTTTTTAACCCGTGGGCCCTGCATTTCTGACCCGCAGCAATAAAAGAGGACATGGTGTAAAAGAGTGAACCACAGCTCTAATTCAGTCTGAAAATGGGCTTGAAAGATGCAGCACAGTAATAGCATGGTAATTAGATAAAAATAGCATATCTAAAGCCTGGTGGTACATTGCACAATATTTTCTGTCTGACACGATTATTTGACGTCACACTGCAAGACGTGGGGATTGTAAAATCGGAAAACCTGCACTCGTCTCCACTGTGAACTGCTGGTTCTCGTTGCAGTTTCAGGAGCAGACGGCGCGTGTTTAGCCGAGGCGAGTGCCGCACATTAGTGGTGTTCAGCCATTTGTACCTGGCCTGTGTTGCTTATGATGTAGTGTTTTTGGGATCCTTGCTGTAAAGCGCTGTGAGTGCCTAAAGTAGGTGGGAAGAAGAAGAGCTTTATTTATAGCGCCGTTCACAGACATGGTCACAAAGTGCTTTACATGAGACAATTTCACACTCACTCCACACTCGTGGTGGTAAGCTACATGTAGCTTCAGTTTCCCTGGGGAGACTGACAGAAGTGCTGTCACGACTGCACACATCTGCACCAACAGTCCCTCTGACCACCTCCATACATTCACGCACACACATCATTCATCTGGCCTTTGTACATGTTTTAGTGGTAGGGGAAACCGGAGTACCCGGAGGAAACCTACGCAGACAGAGAACATGCAAACTCCACACAGAAAGGGCCCGTCCAGGTGGGAATCGAACCCGGGACCTTCTTGCTGTGAAGCGAGAGCGCTAACCGCTGCACTACCCTAGCGTGGAAAATGTTATATAAGTTGAGACCATTTACCATGATTAAAAGCTGACCCAGTATAAAGACTGTAATAGGTTCTCCATTCGTGCTGCTGCACATGGTTCTCTTGGGTCTCCTCCCTTTGTCATAAATCAGACACTGCAGATGGAAATTAGCTCCAAGAACTAAGTCTGGTACAAAGCATCTTTCCATACGCTGAGTAATGCTCCTGTACATGGTTCCTGTAAATCAATTAAATAAACTAAAATGGATAACATTTGCTGTCTGGACATTGGATTACTGAACCTGCCGCTGACTTCATGTATTTTGGGGTGGATTTAACAGCTTCTGCCAGTGAGTGCGCAACATTTAGAAACAGTAACGAGCACTACAGTTCATGAGACGTGACAGCAGTTTACCGTGATTCTAAGCATTCTATTGATTAACCATCATGAGCTTTTATAACTGCAATAATTGTAAGAAATAGTGAATCTTCACATCACTGCTAAGCTAGAAGGTACAGTGAGACCCCAAAAAACTTTGAATCATTCCCAAACATGGTCTCTCTACCCTGCAAAGCAGCGTGTTTGGGAGGTGCACTGCGCCAGGACCAGCCAGACATCAGGTAAATAAACAGCCAAGACAGATTGTTGACACTGGACAAATTACACAAATGCATTTGCAATTTCATTTTTACGTACGGCCTTAGGGTCTGATGGAAGAGCTGGAGAAAGTCAGTTGGAAGGAAAAGTCTGGGTTTCTGCTTTGAGATGAAATGATCTACGACAGTTTCGTATCCCATCACTGTATTGTATTAGCGACTGTGAAGCTTGGCCATATGTTTTAAGGAGTCCATAAAAATTCAATTAGAGCTTCTCCATCCTCTGATACACAGGGCAGCGGATTGTTTAATGATCTCCGATACTCTCGCCTCTCATCCAATGACTTTTAATGCTCCAGTGGAGATTTAATAACATGGGTTCAATAGCAACTCAAGTTCAGTTCGTCAAAGTGAGATGGAGGACATGAAGATGGGCATTTCTGATCTGCGGCTGAGCTCTCTTTTTCTCTTGTGGCAGAAAGCACCGCCATTTACCCAATCAGGGGAGATGTGTAACCATGGAGATGGTCTATCAGCAGTGAAAACCTACCAGAAACCTTGAAGGTGCATTTACAACTTTTTAATGTGGAAAAAAAAGTAGATATTTGCACGTATTCGACCTTTCAGTGACCCAGCGGCTGTATGGATAGTGGCCTCTAGGATGCTCTAGGACCAATTTTATTTCAGTTTCTGGTAGGTTTTCTATATGGAATGTATACGTAACTGTGGAGATGTAAAAACCTACCAAAAACCCTAAAACACAATTGGTTATGGGGCGTCAAAGAGGCTTTGAAGCTGTTCTTGGGAGGTCGGAAGTCTCATTAGAATCAATGCTCCGAAGTGTCTCTTGTAATCGGCCCTGACCACAAGGGGGTGGTATTACAGTAATGTCAGCTCCCCGCCATGAGGACCATAGAGAAGCGCGTTCCTCGCCCATTGGCCTCTGATACCTTGGAACCGCCTCTTTAGCCCCCTCTCACTAAAAGCAGCGCTGATGACTTTCATGTGTGATTGTCAGTCAAAACTGTGATTTTTATCAATAAGCCAAATATACGCACGTTGAATGTTATTGTTTACTGCCGGTGATCCCGCACTACGCCGGAGGCCAAAAGGCTCGCCTCCACAACGCTCTACAATCAACACAGCCCACTCAAAACCTCGTTAACATCTCGAACTACATTTTAAAGAGGGTATGCTCAATCACATAGCACCAGTCTATAGCATACTACAATGACAACGTAACCTTCAGTAAATTAAAATAACTGCCTTGAATAAAATTGCTCTCTCAAAATGGCTGTACTGAACGTCTTGAAATAGGCCTCTGTCTCTTTAAGAAGCTTTCCGACACGCCCCCTTCAGCACACTGCTGTGGCATCTAAACAACACTACTGTGCGGGGAGGGGCTCTGCTGAGCTGAGGAGCAGTGGTTGGTGGCTTGGCTGGTGACAAAAGGTCCAGAGGCGTCTCCAGGAGGTGGGGGCGTTCCTAGGAGGACTGAGGCATAGCTACACCTAAAATGGCTGCCGTCTAAGTTTTTACTGATTACTCAAAAATATGTGAATGAGCCAAGGCTACACTCCAGGCATGTGTTTAATGAGGGAATGACATAATAACATGATATAAAGCTTGAAAAAGTCGATTTTACATAATACCCCCCTTTAGAACCACTGGCAAAACATAAAAAAAAAAAAAAAAAAAAAAAAAAAAAAAAAAAAAAAAAAAAAAAAAAAAAAAAAAAAAAAAAAAAAAAAAAAAAAAAAAAAAAAAAAAAAAAAAAAAAAAAAAAAAAAAAAAACAGTTACTTAACAGAGCACTTAATTTAAACTTTTGTGTCTGTGCATGTGGAGTAGGTTTTTATTTTCTTACCTCTAATAACGTGAGCAAATTCACTCATGGCACGGACGCTGATTCAGTCTCCTCCTAATCACTGTTAGCTGTTGCTTCCTTCATGTTAAATCTCATCTTAAATCAATGAAATTTTACGCTCTTCTTCATTTGTTTGTGTCGCCTACAGGGGCGTGTGTGTTCTCTACATTGATTTTATTATATTTAGCACGATCTTTTGTCTGAAGTTTTCAGCTAATTTATAAAGGAGTACGAAGGCCTGCGCTTTCCCTTTGCCCTCCAGTCGGCTGAGAATCAAGTGCCGATTCTGAGCCACACGCATTGTTGTGGCCGCCATTTTGAATACCGAAACACCGAACACCGCAGTTATGCCAGCCGCCTGTTGCGCTGTGGGATGTACGAATGCCCTGTCTCAATAAAAGGGACTCGCTTTCTACAAGTTTCCTAAAGACCCAGCTCGTCAACAGAAATGGATTTACTGCCATCAGGAGAGACCACTGGACTCCAAGAGCCGACTCCAAGCTGTACAGTGAGCATTTTGTTTCAGGTAAGTGAAGCAACGCAGCCGCCGTTGAAACAGTTGCAACAATGTAATGCAAGTGAGGCTAGGCTACAAACAAACACTAGGCTATCCGTTTACTAGGGCTGCAACTAACGATTATTTTGTAATCGATTAATCTATCGATTATTTTTACGATTAATCGAGTAATCGCTTGGCTGTAAATTGTGTAGAAAAATGTTATTTTTTTATTTATTTTTATCACAAAAGGCTAAAGTGGCACCACTTGAGGACGTATTGATGGCGTAAACTTAAAGTAAATGTTTGTTGGAGGCTCTTGGTGCTAATTCTGCTTCTGATTGGATGAGACAGAGACAGACATTCATGAAATTTACAATGTACAAAACACTAACTAACCCAACTATAAAAACAAAGTAGGTTTTCATCAAAAATACTACATTTTTGCTCAATTTGAGTCTGTGTGAACCAGAAAACGATTACTAAAATAGTTGTCGACTATTTCAATAATCGATTAGTCGTCGATTAATCGATTAGTTGTTTCAGCCCTACCGTTTACCTACATGAATATACTCTGGCCTAGGCTGTAAGCTCCAGTCGAAAAGCTTTGGGTGATGCCAAACTGGAGGAAATGTGCTCAGTTAAGGCGGGGGGTAAGAGGTTAACTTGTAGCAGACTGACCCGTGTGAACGGCCACCAGAGAGCAACATAAACCCACTTAACGTTATCCCGATCCATAGCTGATAAAACCATAAACTATCAATAAAAGACGACTCATAGTAGGCTAAAACAAAATAACAACCCACAGCTTAACTGTTTGCTTGAGAGAGACAAGTGCCGACACATGCTAACGTTTGCAAAGGCGTTTGTTTATTACTTACCCTTCCTGTGACCAAGAACATATTGCGCCTCTTCACCTGTATATTGTTATCCGTAACCCATCCTGAGATAAAGCAGTGATAGGCTTTCGTGCTCTGAAAAGCCTTGAGAGCTTCATCGGTGTATGGAGAGGGATTATGGACCAAATGTCACTGGTTTTAAGTGGCGTTAAAAAATCTCCAGACAGTTGATAAGGATCAAATCCCAAGGTTTCGATCTTCTTGGTGTATCTGTTCAGCTCATCTGCTGTCAAGTGTGCAATTTTTTGATGTAGCATCTTGAATTCAATTAGTTGAGACGCAGGTAGATACACCGTTGCATGGCCAGCGGTGTTCAAAATGGCGGATAGAACTACAGAAGTCACGTGACTGAAACGCATGTATAGCCCATGTTACATAATAAACAGCATGGCAAAAAAAACAAAACATGGATAGCTTTGTTCACCCTAAGAAAGACTTAAAAAGCTGCTCACCCTGATAACCTCGTGTCGGGGCCATCTCTAGCATGTACCCCCATTACTGTATGAACACAGTTTTATTTAAATCTAGCACGTTTACCTTATATGTTGAACCACAAACGGGCTATAACACGACATATAATCTATCAACTGACATTCAAGTCATTCATTGAACTCCACTCCATCAATACTTGGTAATTCTTTCTTCTTTGCACACAACAAATGGGACTGATCCTTACGTAAACAACTGATCGCAGTAAAAGTCTTCAGAACTGCCTCCCTAACCCACTGCTGTACTCCAGGGCTGGCAGGCCTTTGAATCCAAGCAAAGAAATATAGTGTTTACCTTATCCTTGTTTTTGTTCCTACATTTCCTCCGAGTGAAAACAGTCTTTAGATCCCCGACTCTTATCTGCTGTATTTAACAGATAAGAGAGCTGTGCTGTTAGTCTTGAACCCATCAGGGGGAAAATAAGCTTTCATTTTTATACATAGATTAGACGGGGGTTGCGAAAGACGGGAAAGCGCAAGCTCGTTTTAAAACGTTTGTGAGTTTGTTGTGGAATCGGGAGACAGTATTTTTTTGTTAGTTTACAACAAAATATATATATTAAACCAGTTAAATTATTCAGTTTTCCTTTTGACTGGTTCTATGGAAAAATAAGAAAAGGCGGCCACTCATGTACTGTTAGAAATATGATGTGGCTAATAAATAAATAAAGGTGACTTTTCTGCCTCTTACGTAAGAGGCTCCTGGAAGTGACATCAGACACACAAAAATTTGAGGTGAAAACAATTTTTTTTTTGAAGAAATATAAAAATGTATAAAAAAAAATCTTTTTTTTTTTTTTTTACACTACAAATTATCTCGGGGGAACGAGATCATTATCTGGGGGTAAATTTTTTTGGGAAATTATTATTTATTTTTTAAAGAAATATAAAAAATATTTTTAAAAATTGTTTTTTTGTTGTTTTTTTTTACACCACAAATTATGTCGGGGGAACGTGATAATTATCTCGGGGGAACGTGACATAATTTGTGGTGTAAAATTATCTCGGGGATAATTATCACGTTCCCCCGAGATAATTTGTGGTGTAAAAAATTAAAAATAAATAAAAACAAATATTTTTTATATTTCTTAAAAAAAAAAAAAATCCAAAAATGTTTTACCCCGAGACCCGAGATAATTATCACATTCCCCCGACATAATTTGTGGTGTAAAAAACAAAAACAAAAAAACTAATATTTTTTATATTTCTTAAAAATAATAATAATAATTTCCCAAAAAATGTACCCCGAGATAATTATCTCGTTCCCCCAACATAATTTGTAGTGTAAAATATAAAGTAATTTTTTTTTAATACATTTTTATATTTCTTCAAAAAAAAAAAAAACATTTTTTCACCTCCATTTTTTTTTGTCTGATGTCACTTCCAGGGCTCCATAGCCTCTTACCCAAACTGCTTTGTCAATTAAAAATATTAACTTGATTTGACTTGAAAAGCTTTGCTACCATGTCGTAACAGATAACAGGGTTTCCGCGCTGCATTCAAAAGCATTACCGTGCTGGGCTGTGCTGAATCTGTAAACCTGGCTGTAAATCGAAACTGAAAGCTGCCAGCTGGAGGAGCTCATGGAAAACTCTTCACCAGCTCTAGGCCTGTATTTCATTGTTACAATTTAAGTTTTACCGACACATCATTTCAAATTATGAATCGTATAATATTTGTGCTTAGGCCTAATGTTTTTAAGTCTATTTTTATGCCCCATATACTTTACTCTAGAGTAAAATTATACAGCCGTAACTCTACGATAAGAGCCTCTATGCGAGGTCTTTGCTCCTGATTCAATGTTTTAAAATGAATAGGCCACGTTTTCCATATTGAGATATGTTCTCACCTGAGCTTAGACGAGTTGATGCGTACCTGTCTGGTCTTTGTGCTCCTAAGGTGTTATTACGCCTTACAATATACAGTATAGTACCTCTTTTATCCGCTTAGAAAATCGTCATGTTTTATTTTGTGTAACTATACTTGGATCGTGTAACTACTCACGTAACCGTATTTCAATGGGTAAACTGGAAGAGCTTGGTCGCTTCTAACTTCACCCCAGTTTGACCCCATAGAGGAGAGGAGGAGAGGCTAAATGCTAACAACAGCTTTGGTCTTTTTGTGTGACTGAGCGCACGCACAAAGGTCAGACAGGTACGCATCATCTCGTCTAAGCTCAGGTAAGAACATGAGTGCGTTTACAAGGGCTCGAAATTCCCGGTTATTTGCTATATTCCGGTTATGGCAGTTTTCGGGATATGGTGTTTATATGACACTGAGAAATCAGGAAACTCAAATTCCTTGTTTACATGATCAAATAAGGAAACCCGGCTTTTCGAATTTAAGCTCTGTCCGCGCAGGCACATACATTACATTTTTTAGCACAATACGGTGAAAATACTAAAAGCATAAATGTGTGGCTTGTTCTTTTGAACGCCCACTTTGGGCTCAATTTTTTTGCTCGTCCTCGACATCCTGAGCTATGACAGTGACGGCAGATTGTGGATAATTCCTGACCTTACCCGTCCTGGGTCTGTCTTTATCACTCACCAGGAAGCTCTGGGAGAAGGTTGAAGCCGGGGCCGGTGTGAGAGAGTGGAGCTGATGGAGTTCACCGATAGTTAGTGGATGAAAAACTTAATCTGGCTCTGTGTTGTGGTCGACTCCTCTCTGCGTCCGGAGGAAAACCAGCCTGAAACGGTCGCCGACACGTTTGCATAAATCCACATTACGACGCTTCTTTCCATCTTAAATATTCACTACTTTCAGTTCTTTCATGGTTAAAATATAAAACTCCGTCTCCTCTTGACTCTAGAAACAGGAGCACTTCGGACTCGCCGCCGCAGTGTTTGTTTACGATTAACTGCGCATGCGCAAAAATGGGAAGTTTATTAAAACCGGAAAATAGCGTTTATATGATCAAAGACCAAACCGGAATATTAAAAACTCCCGATAATAACCGGGAATTTCGAGCCCTTGTAAACGCACTCCATATCTCAGTAGGGCTGAAAGATATATCGTTATTGTATTGATATCGAGATATGAACATTCAAAACATTAAACTCGAAAAAGCAAGATATCAACGTTATAGATTTATCAATAAAACTGCACTCTTTTGTATTATGTTTTTATTTTTTTGAAAAAAGCTTAGTTTTCACCTAACCCATAGTTATATCGTATCGTATCGATATCGAGATATCTGGCATGAATATCGAGATATGAAATTTTGTCCATATCGTTCAGCCCTATATCTCAGTATGGAAAAATGGTGGCCTGTTCCTTTAACATGATGCTGTGACTGTCCACCAGTAACTCACTGCCTACAATGTATTCTTGAGCTTTTTTTATTTTTATTTTTAATGACACTGCTACTAACTCATAGCACATCCTGAGGATCCACTCGGAGTCACGTGACCCTCGCCTGCACATAGCCCATAGAGTAACTTATCGACTTACTCACCTGCCATTGAGAGTAATCCCTACAGCCACTGCAGTGCAAACTTATTTTACCTAGTAACAAAAACCTTCCTTATCTCAAAGCCCTTATTGAATCCTAACAAGCCTCAGATTCTTTGTAATGTGCATCATAAACAGTGGACCGCTGCAGGTGAAACAGTGGGAGATCATTCTGCTAATGGTTTTGAACCGAATGCCCTCACAGAGGTTGGCTCATTTTTTAAAAGGATAAGAGTAGCTTTGGGACATTATCAACATCACTTTGCAGGCAGCTACGGGCTTCGATTAAAATGTTCGACGGATCTCACTTTGTAGACGGCGCCAGCATAAACTTTGAAATCATTGCGAGTTAGTGTCTTAAGATATTCTGCCAGTTCAGGCGGACGTAGTTTTGAATTGGCCCAGACGAGAGATTTAAACGGTGATGTGATTAGAACGATGCGTAGTCTCGACACTAGTTTTGATATGGAACGCGTTCGGAAATTATGCTCGGAGCTTGCTTGTTTGCATGCAGTCGTTTGCATATTAATAAGTTGTGTCCCAGTTTCACTTTGAATACTGAATGCATATAGTCTGTACAAAAGAACAGTCTAATTCAATATGTTCACTGACAAAGACATGATAGGAGGCGGACAATTTCACAGAGGGGAAGTGAAGCTGTAGAGACAAATGGTAAATGGACTCAATTTATAAAGCACTTTCCCACCAACATTAAACATTCAAAAAGCATCAAAGAACCACTCACCCATAAGCACTCTCATTCATACACGAGTGGGGAGGTGCGTGAAGGACACGGCAGCGTCCACCAGCGGGTTCGAACCGCCAACCATCTGGTTAGAAGACTCCCATCTACCACATGCCCTCACTGGAAAAAAAGAGAATCCTCTCGAGGAAGAATTTACTTAAATTAACTTGAATTAGAGATCAAATCAACATTTTCAGTAGGTTAAGATAAAACCTCTTATTGCCAATGGAACAAGCATATTGTTTCTTCTGATTAATTATTTCCAGCGAGAAAATACATATATTTAAATATAAAAGTGAATTTGTCTGATTTCATAGGATTCATGCTTGTTCAATTACATTAGCATTTTAACTTATATTAATTCATATCACTCAAACTCAACATAATGTACCTTATTTCAAGTGATTTTTAGTATTGTCTTATTTAAGATAATGTGCTAAACTGCGAGTAGTACTAAAAACGAGCAAGTGCTAATTTGTGAGTGTGTTGCACCTGATTTACCTTTAGAAACTGCATATTATTAGTGTTGCAAGCCTGATCTTACACTCAACAACTATTTAAACGCAACAGTTTTGTTTTTGCTCTAATTTTTCATGAGGTGACCTCAAAGACATAAAACTTTTTCTATAAACACAATAAACCCATTTCTCTCAAATATTATTCACAAATCTGTGTAAATCTGTTACTGAGCTCTTCTCCTTCGTCCAGAGACTCCATCCCAACTCACTGCTGTAGCATAGTGACTTGACTGATTACTGATTAAACCGTATTAATATTGCGCCAGTGTGCCTTCACTGTCTACAATAAAAGGACAGTCTTAAATGTTCAGTTTTGCTTTATTGGGGGGGTCAGAAAACCAGTCACTATCTGGCTTGACCACCATTTGCCTCGCGCAGTGAAACACATCTCCGTAATAGAGTCGATCCTGTTGTTGATCGTGGCCTGTGGAGTGTTGCTCCACTGCTCTTCAATGGCGGAGCGAAGTTGATGGATATTGGCAGGAACCGGAACACGCTGTTTGTTGTACAGCAAACACCAATCCAAAGCATCACAAACATGATCAATGGGTGAAATGTCATTGAAAATGCCATTAATAAAATGCACCTGTGTTCGTGATGAGGAGATGTGCTGCACTGTGTGAGGCAGATGGTGGTCACACAATCAGATTATTAATGGTTCGACTTGACTTTGACATGGCCCTTGTTTAGTAGCCTGATAAACCACACCCACTTCTTTTCTGCGTGAAAGAAGGTGGGTCTGGACATACACGGTAAACAAGTTGCTGATTGGCGGCTGAGGCCGAACCAATCACGACCGTTATAGAGAACTGACACGGTTACGTCACTCGCTGCACCGCTATGTTGTTAGTTCAATTAACAATAACATTAGACAAAACTAATCATGGACGAGTAGTCGAGGATTTTGCCTCCGCGTTCTCGTGAGTTTATATTCAGTTCATATTTTGTGAGTTGGACTACAGCGTCGTCACGTCCCTAATTGCTAATTGGTTTATTTCACTGACAAACTGTGCGCATTAGGCCCGCCCGTTCCCTGCATGGAATGGACAGAGCCAGGCAACTTGTTTAGTAGTTAGAACGTATTTTTTAGATTTATTTTTGTCTTAAAGAAGAACTAGTAACGTTTACCTTAATAAATCCTTTCTTAGTCCCTCTGGGGGTAATACAAGTGTTAATGGGATGATTGGGGGGTCTTTCATCTCCCCCTGGTGTCTCTGGCCAGAAAGCCACAATTTAATTTTCCTGCCTCGGGTCGGAGGCGCAATACACACTAATGGAATCATGAAGAAGAAGCTAACAGGCTAACGGGCAAAGCAACTGCGGGCTAGCGCCACTTAAACAGTATTTACAGCCAAGTTTGAGTGAAAAAAATATTTCCATTGTGTAATGGATGTACAATATCCCTCTTCCCTTTGTCTTTTCTGTCAGCGTAGTATTTACTCTCACGGACAATTAATGAGTAAAACCACAACATGCTAGACACCTGCAGTGGCGTTATGGCCTCTAGGGGCATGAGTTATTTAGTTCTGCTTTAAGTTTCAGGTAAATATTCTAATTAAAATTGAGCGTCTTGGTCATGAGTAACCGCATAAACGATTAGCTCCATTGTTCTTTTAAAAACATATTTGTATGTTTTTTTTCAGCCTATGGGATTTCAAAGTCCAATCAATCAAAACAGCTTGATATTTCTATCCTTTTTAAGTTAAGAAATCTCCTACCCGAATGCATTAGAATTCCTGTTAGTTTTTAAGTCTATGGAAGAAATGACTTTTACCACCAGAATCACTATGTCTTTTGAGGTGAGCAGGACCGCTGAGCTCCATATTATCATTATTTCTTACAGCTATTTTACACTCGCTAACTTCTCCGAATCCTCACAGTAGGGCATGTGCTGGTCTATCGGGCCAAACTGAGCAGTGTAAATCAGTACACACCACTGCTGCTCACATTAGCCGCTGCTCCTGCTGTGAAATCGACCGACCTCGGCTTGTTTTCCTGTAGTTAGAGCCCCCTCGCTGAACAGACAGCTCTTTTGCCTCTAATGCACTCTTACAGCGAAGTGCAGCTTTGGGTGGTTTAGCGCGGATTTATCACATCCTCCTTTGTCTGTGGAGAAAATATAATAATTTACCTAAAATCCAGTGCATAGAGTGTGTTCATATGGATTTGAGTGCACATAATGATTAGGGGGAATCTTTTTATACTGCAAGTAATATTTTTATTATCAATTTGAGTAGCAGGATTCTGCTGGCCTATTGTGGGAACTGCGAGTTGGCTTTAAGAGATGCCTGGTTGCAGAAAGATCAATACATTGTAGTACTTGAGTCTAAGATGCTCTAAGATCCTGGAACATAATGCTTTTGAAATTTGAAATTGAGCAGCTGCTGCAGTCTGTCTCGGAAAAAGCACATTAATTCAATATCTTCCTGTATCAGATAACCCAGTGGTTCCCAACCTTTTTCCTTGAAGCCCCCCCTGCGCGTGCTGTAGTCGGGCCACGCCCCCCCAGTCCAAAACTGTGGCCCCCATAAATGTATCAAAACATGAAAATAATTGCTATTAAGTATTTATTTCAAACAAATAAACTGAAATTGGAGCGTTTAATGCACCTGTAGTCCTTATTCGGTCATATTTGATGATTTTAGACCATTTATTTTGCTCAAATAATATCATTTATGACCTGACCCTCTGACCAGGCAAAGCTCTGGGCCCTCCCTGCAATACCAGGCGCCCCCTCCAGGTTGGCACTGAGATAGCCTATTGTAGTTCGGTCTTTGGCGTTGTCTCATCTGGACTACCGTTCTGTGGTCTGGTGCTGTACAAAAGCACCTGAATAAACTGCAGACTGCACAGGACAATGTTGTTATGCTTAATGTCAAATACTGTATTTTCTTGAGAAAATATTGTTGAATAAGCAGTTAATAAGCCTAAAAAGCTAAAATTATGAAAATATTAAGAAATATTTTCTGGGAACGGCTCGCGACACTGAAAAGGGTTTGTGACCCACATTTGGGCTCCGACCCAGCAGTTGAGTAACACTGGACCAGTGTCTATTGGGTTTCTTGAAAAAATCTGTCACAGAAAAAAACCTGCTTTTAGATTTGTGTTGTCTAGAGCTTTGACCTGGCGTCTCCACAATATGAGCCATTTATTGATTTTGTTTATATTTATGAATTTGTGATACGTTAATTTGAAATGTAAACTGCATCAAGGGCCCCAGGAAAGGTCAAGTTTATGACAGCTAATGGGCATCAAAATAGAAAACAAATCTTCTTCCGAGCTTTTGTCCCACATAACAGGCTCCATTTTGGCCGATGGATTCAAAATCATCTGATACGACTGATAAAGGAGTACAGGCGCAGCTGAAATCACTCACATTTCTTTTCTTTTTTTGTTTGGATTAAATGCTTGGTGGGCGATGAGGAAAACGGTTGGGACCCACTGCTCTGTGGTGACATTAGCAAATCCACCCAGCGCTTTTTGAGCTGTCCTTTGCGTCTAAACTCGGTGCCATTAGTCCGGCAACCCGTCTCATTATTCTGAAAATTTACCATTGAGCAGAGGTGCCATTAGTCTGACATCTCTAACCCAGTTGTGTTGTGGATTAAAGAGCCATTAGTAAACCATTAGTAAAAAATAAAATTGCCTGAACCTAATTTTATTTTTCAACCCCTACTCAATGGGACAATTTCGAAATAATGAGACGTCGGACGAATGGGCCGACCCCTCTAATCTCATAGCTGTCTTTGACACTAATTCAACTTCTTCTCTTGGATGGGTACAACCTCAAATACGCAAGTCTTCATGGTCATATGAAGTAATAAACAAGATGTAACTGTGGGTGCTGACACATGACAATATGTAGTTATACATTTCAGAATATTATGTTAAATCTAGACATTAACCTGAGGAAGTGACTTGGTCAACAAAGTAAGAGACTGGAAGATCCACTTTTTATGGTTCGTGACTTTCCTTCTTTCTTGGTCGAGATGTTTGTAAAAGAAAAGATTTCACCCCGGGATCAATAATTTACTGTGTGATTGCTGTTTCTTTCCCTCTGAATTGCAACAGGCAGCTGCCAAACAGAGCAACATTGTCAGAGGCAGACGGAATCACAGACATGAAGCGCAGGATACAAATATTGGAAATTGAAAACACGATTACATTGTTATTCTGGTGCTAGTTGTCTCGAGTTTAATCATCTAATCTAAAAACACTAATCAAATTGGGTTGCGGGGTTGAATAGGGTTGAATACTTTCAGGGGAGCATTGGCTTTTTGGATCCAAAACGTTGTGGAATAGACCAGGGGCATTATCCTTTTGCTTAAATCACCGACAGGCGGTTTGTTCCATTGTTTGGTTTTCGTCAGATTAATCTTTGCGGAATGGTAATCTCTTCAGGTCAAACTCTATAAAGCCGAGACAACGGAATAAACTGACCTGAAGTGCCACTTGTTAGCGGTGTGGCTGCTGCTTTGTTAGAGCCAAGGGCAGCGAGATCACGTGCGAACACAGCGGGTGACAGCGGCTTTGTCTGGGCTGAGCTGATAGTGGGAGATTGAGAGGGTCGAGGTGAGAGAAACCATCTGTATCTTCCACAAGTGTTTTCAAAGCTGCCTGGCTGACTCTTTTCTGACCTCTGTGGAAGTTTCCATACACCCGTGATCTATGCGAGGTCGATCTGTGTTACTCACGGCCCTGGAACATCATTGTAGTTGTTTCTCGATCTTTTCAGTGAACAAGATACCTTATGGCTCAAACTCAAGCTCCGTTATGCTCAGATAACAGCGTTGTTCCAAACATAGTCCAAACATGGGCATTAGGGGTTCTTTCCAAAGCCCCAGGACCAGACCAGGACGGGCCTGAGGGTTTTCCAGGTGTTTCGATAGTCAAAAGCGAACAGCTCCACGCCCAAAGGGAGGCTCAAAGCGCTGGAGGCCCACACCACCTAAACCTGAGAGTGTAATTGATCAAATAAGACCCCATTAATAAACAACTACATCTATCTATCTATAGTGGATTTTTGTGATGTTAAACGTAAAAAGAGAACTGACCTTGGCAATGTTTTCTGTCTGTACACTTGTTCCACCTCACACCGTAAGAAGGCAGCTCATTCGGTTGTCCCGTGTGCAAACAATTTTCCATAACTTGAAGAGTAGTAAGAAGAATCATCATCAGTATAGACATGGCCACAACCAATGGCCGCTGGTTGCACTGCATTAGGACGCGACACTAGGGGCCGCCATTGCTGCAGTAGCTCCATTATGTGAGCGGCAGAACAAGCTAGTTTTCCATTAGATAGCATTGCACTTTACACACGATTTAAGCAACTGTAAAGCCTTGTTTCTAATTGTTTGGAACTTTCTACTGCTAGATACTGCTCCTGGGATAAAGCTGGGTTAGTTACAATTAAAGAAACCAGGCTGTTTTTCGTAAGGTGCATTGTAGAAATCTCGTATACTAATGAGGGCCAGAATTTGATTGACTTTGATTAGCGTTAGAGCTAACGGCGCGGGTACTATCGAACTACACGTCATGCGAGGGCCGAGTCTACTGTGAAGATCCCGCCCTTATGCCTTTTTAGGAACTTGCTCCGTCAGAGCAGGGTAGGAGGAGTCTGTAAATCCGCCACGATTTCCCTTTTGAACGTGGTCATTGTGGTAAACGGGAGGAGTGAGGAGACGGAGTCTATTATTATTATGTCTATGGTCACAACCCAAGACACCATTTGGAAAGCATGGGTTATGAGGATATCACTCTCCAAAACTCTAATACAAGTAAGAACTCTGGAGAGCATCTAAATCAGTGGTTCCCAAAGCGGAACATTGAATTTTCAGAGGGCAGCAACTATTTTTGATAACGTTTGTGTCTTTTTGAGCTTGAAAAGATGCCACTACAATGCCATGTGTTCTTGGCTTTATTCTAGGTCACGATTGTCCTTCCCAGACTCCAATACCAGGCAACATTTGGCTCATAAACTGGGTCAGAGTCCAGTCTTACAGGAAGAGGCCAAAAGGCTATTAATGTCAGCCTGTCGAGTAATGGTCTTGGAACAACGAGGACAATGATCTGGAAAAAAACATCTTGCAACTGGTTCAGATGAACAGTGTGATTAACATGCACAAAAGTATATAAACTATGAGTCATTTGTAAAGTTAAACAAATGTGCAGTGTGAGTGTATGAGTTCGTGTTGTTGTGCAGCGTGACGATGAGTATGTGAAGCAACAGTGCACAATATTATGCAAATGCCAAAGGCAAACGGTGCCTTAGGAACTGTCTGCACTGTCTATGCACAGTGTGTGGCAGAAGTGGCATAACAGGGGAGAAAGAGAGCAAGTGGAAGCCAAAGGGGTCGCCTTTAAGCATATTCTTAAGTAAGATGTAGGTGGAGTAGCTAAAGCAGAGGAGCAGAATAGACCAGCAGAAATAAGGCAGTACGAGCAGGACCAGCTGCAACAGTGGGAGACAGAGCGGAACAGTAATGTGTGCGGGGGAAATGAATTATGAGTTCAGTCGAGTTCATAAATACGACACATCCATATCACCCGTTATGAAATAAGCAGGTTCCAATCAAGAGAAATTTAAAAATGTATATGTTAACCCTAATTATAGAAAAGTAGGCAAACTTCAGGTGCTGGTGGGTTGGGTTAGAAAGCGCACATATATCTTTCCCTTGCATTGTCAGCTTACAATATATTAATAAATGGCGCTCATTTAGTTTAGATGTCGCCTATAGCTCTTATGACTTTGCTCACCGCTTTAAATGTGTGCACAACGGCAGCGTCCAAACACATGCACGACAGTCACATGTGATGCAAATAATGGAGCAGCAAGAAGCAAGGCACAGTTAAAGAACAAGACGACAGCTTTTTACTGACCAGAGGAGAGCAGCTTCTTGTAGCGTCGGGTAAAGGCTCCTCCTGGCTCACTTTAGTTCCAAACTCTGTTTAGTTTGACAGAAAGAGTTGTCCATGACGTGGTAAAGTAAAGCCTTGTGATAGTTGCTGCTCAGATTGGTTGGATTGGGTTTGATTTTTATGGGTTCGGGCAGGGTCAGAAAAAAAGCATCACTATTGTTCATCATATTAATTTAAAATCATAAAAATGTGAGTTGGATCATTTCTTGTGTTTCGTTGAGTTGCGTGCATACCTGTCAAGTTTTGGATTTGAAAATACGGGGAATTTTGCAAACCATTTATTGCATAAAGAAATAGTTTTCATATTCTTTCCAAAGAAACCTGGCTTTTATCTTGCATAAATATTCAGATATGAGGCTTATTCATATTATGAACCACTTCTGTTGCTCAAAAACAAAGCTAAAAAATACCCACTTTTAACAATTCTGCTGGCAGAATTGATCTGGTTTATTTCAAGACAATGAATATGCAGATAAACAACATACAATCAGTGGACTTTCATGCAGTGCGATATGTGAAGTTTTGGTAACCATTATACCAAGTAGTCATTACAGGAGTGTTGTGTTGCCTAATTCCAATACTTTGGCAAGTTTACAATGTGATTTTGTTTACTACGGTGCATTATATGTATAGTAGGGTAAAAGTCGAACGTGACCTTGTTTTGTGTTTGGGAAAATTTACTTAACGGTAAACCTGACAATAAATAGAGGCTTAACGTTCCTAAGGCGAGACACTGCAAGTAAATAGGGATTACAAAAAATATATTATATTTAGTGATATCAATTTGAAACTTCTGCTGTAGATTACTGACATAAATATGCATGTTTTCTGTAATTTTATGTTGATGACTAAAAATAGTCAAAATTGCCTGTATTTTAGCACGAAATCTATATAATGGATAGACACAGGTTTAAATGTATTGTATTATTTTGTTTGTATAATAGTTACTAAGATTTCATCAGAAGGGATTTGGGATCTTGGCGTTTTGAATAAGCTACTCTTCAGGATGTCATAATGTCAGTGGAGGGCAGGGGCCGATACAACTCTATGGGAGAAATACAGTAAGAAATCTCAAAAATTAAAATGATTTTCTTCAGTATTTGACAGTGGTTGGATTCACAACCAGACATATTATTTTTATGTCTGAAAGTCCTTCCTATTGGCCAGCAACACGCTGATGTTGTCACTACTTTTGGACGCCTTTATGAGGAAATAATTGGACATAGTTCATGTGCTGACCGAGGAGACAATGAACTTTGAGACAGTTTTTGTTTCATGGGGATTTTTCCAGTAATGACTGAGATATTAACCAAAAACTAAGACAAAAACATCTGCAGTTCAACAGTTACCATAGTTACCGCCATGGAATTTTCAGTTGCTCCACCTCAATTTTAAACCATACAGACGGCATCTCTGGAATCGCCCATAATGGTCATGTTTGAAAACAGTTAAGGGGGAAAACAATTTGGAGAAAACTAAACTTTCTCTAATTATTCAAAAACTGCTTTAACAAATGCTGAATTATGAATATAGTTTTTTACTAAATAAAGATACAAAGACATGAGAGGAGCAAAGTGGTTCAACAGCCCATAAATACTTAAATAACAGAGAATGCTAACATGATGCTACACGTGCTAATGCTAACACTAGCTAGCGCTAGCTACGACTGCCCTTTTTTTGCTTCTACTGAACAATCTGCTGTGAATAAACATCCATATGGACTCGATTTACACTTGACTTTATTTATGTGATAAATAAGTTCATATTCCACCAGAAAATGGCTAAAAAGAGTGAAAAATTGTGTTTCCCAAAGATTCTGTTTTCCCCCTCGGCGAAGCCACGCCCCCTTCTATGACGCGATGCCGTCTATATCTATATTCTCTTTAGAATGTTGTGATGTCACGTGAACGCAACCTATTTCGACTTTTGTGTTCAGACCTCGATACATTTCCTTTCTTTATTAATTTATTTGAATAGGACAGTGCATATTAATGAACAGACAACTAGTGCTAATTTCCATCCGCAGTACCATAAGGTAAAAACTTAAAACTTACCACCAATCAGGCTGGGAATTAGATATAAAAAAATTCCTCTGAAAAAATCTTCAAAATCTTTGGAGTTTGGAGTCTGTAGGAGTGACTATATTGGCAAGGTCGTTGCACAAGTGAAACAAAAAAAACCTTTTTGACATTTCCCTGGTCTTTTGTACGGGTGGCTCCTAGAAAGGAAATGACCATATTTGGATTAAAGCGTCATTCCGACACCTTCACAGAACACCCGGAAGTAAAATATGTCAATATTTGTAAATGAGTATGCGAGGGAAAGCCGGCTTTGCAAAGCCATGTTGTAGCTACTTCCGGGATATCTCTGCCCCGCTAGTGACAAAACAACATCAAATGAGCATCGTACATGGTAAGTTTATTCTTTTTTATACTCTGACATGAAAACTAAGATGATAAGGGAGAAAACTAGCTAAAAATCTCCACATTGACCACTGCGTAAAAAATTATATTAGCCTTAAAGGACATTTTTGGCTTTCCCCCCTGTTTCTTCACAAATTTGGTAGTCCGCTGATGTAAAGTTTAGGTTGCTTAATTAAATTGTCTTTTCCACACCAGTGGACTACAGCTAATGAAGTTTGAGTGAAATCTTCTCCACTGCGCTTGGTCTGACTTCCCCATTTCTCCCCAAGACACAGATAATGAGCAAGACCTCGGAGCCAAAAGAAGTGCCCGTAATTATGAAAATTTAATCTACCAGCAGATGAAAGCTCCGTACATTCATTTACAATATTAAGGAGAAGTTCTAATGAGGGAAGTTGTTGATTTAAATCTTTAGTTTGAACTTTATTTTTCTTCCGTGCTGGTTTTGTTTAAGTTACAGACACAGATTATCCTTCAACTCATCACTTCACATTTGGTATTCAGAAAGAGTTTAGAAACAAGAATATCAGAGACCAGTAAGGTCAGCAGCTTTGTTTGAGAGTTTTCATTCAAAACAGAAACGCTTCAACATTACGGATTTAGTGTCACAAGAAATAACAACTCAAACATTTCACTCATTTGGCTTATGTTGATATGCTGGGGAGAGGACGAGGCTCTATGTGATGTTTCTGGAGGCGCAGTTAAAGGCACTGAGCATTGCCTGTAAATTATGTTAAAACCTAGGAAGTTGAAATAAGCCACAACAGTATCATGAAGCTTCAGCGCAAATTCAACCTGGAAGACCCACCGGCTGCTCATCACCAACCATCCAATCACAGTCCCAGCTCAAGCCGCACCTTCATGACAGCCAATCACCGCAGTATCTCATTCCTGCTCCAGCCACTCATCGCTCAGGATCCCCTTCTTAAAGTGCATATGACAGGTTTTAATGCTCTTGAAAATATGACTTATTTAGATGGATTACATCAGTTGCATAATTATACTTTTTTTCAGTGAAGCAGCAATTTTAATGAAGAAATGTTGGGCAGAAAAGTTGTTTTTATTTGAATTTTTAAGCCACTGACAGGAAGTGACATAAAAGAAGGTAACATTCCATAGCAGTTTGACTCATTCATTCCCATTGACTTAACATGGTTGCACGGCAACAGTTTAAAATTGTTTACCTTCTTCGATGTCACTTCCTGTCGGTGTCCAATAAGGAAGTAAAAACATAAACATCACAAAAATGGTCAAACTAAAGAAAACTGGGAATAATCTTTAGCAAAATCTTCAATATAATCGTGTTAACTGTGTTGTAGCAAAAATTGTGTCTATGTGTCATATGCACTTTAAGCTCCCCGGTCAATCACTTGGCTGTTTCCCAGCTGTTCTCCACCCCTCCTCCGCCTGGCCTCTCCTCGGCTCTGCTCATTGTTGACTGGTCTCGTCTTCTACCACCATCAGTGTGTAGCTTCCGGGGAAGATTCTGTCAATCATCCGTCAAAGCTGTGTATTTCACATTGTTAATTCTGTCTGAGCCCAGTCATGATCTACAGTATGTCCAATAAAACTCTCCTAACGCCTCTCTGTCTCTGAGTCTTTTCAGACTGAATTGTATATTAATGATATAAAATGAGCTGCATTACTTGCTTACATGTGAAATGCAGTGTTATTCCTCTGCTGTTAAAGGAACAGGCACACAGTTTTTCCATACTGAGATATGTTCTTACCTGAGCTTAGACGAGTTGATACTGTCTGGTCTTTGTGCCTGTGGAAGAGCGTGGTCGCTTCTAACTTCACCCCGTTTGGAGCTATAGGAAAATGCTGGGAGAGGCCAAATGCTAACAATATCTTTGGTCTTTTTGCGTGACTGAGCGCACGCACAAAGACCAGACAGGTACGTATCAACTCGTCTAAGCTCAGGTAAGAACATATCTCAGTATGGAAAAACGGTGGCCTGTTCCTTTTAATATGACGTCATCACACGACTCGACCTCGACTATTTTGACAGATAAGTTGACCTTTAAAAGTCCTGACAAGAACCAGGAAATACGACCACATTAGTCCAGTGCTCCGGTCTCTGCACTGGCTTCCTGTCACTCAGAGAATAGAATTTAAAACAGCTCTGCTTGTGTACAAGTCTTTTCATGGTTTAGCACCAAAGTCCATCTCTGACATGTTAGAGCCGTATGAACCATCTCGGGCCCTGAGAACTTCAGGGAGGGGTCTCCTGGTGGTTCCCAGAGTCAATAATAAACACGGTGAGGCTGCATTTCAGTTTCATGCAGCTAAAATCTGGAACAGTCTAATGAGGATGTGAGACAGGCCTCAACTCTGACAATGTTCAAATCCAGGCTGAAAACAGCTCTTTTTACCCGTGCATATGAAAACTGAAAGTATTTTATCTGCACTCTTGCCTTTTACTGTAATTGATTAACTTTATGTTGATGTTTTATTGATTGATTTGATCTGTTTTCTTGTAATTTTCTGCAACTGTGAAGCACTTTGAATTGCCTTGTGTATGAATTGTGCTCTACAAATAAACTTGCCTTGCCTTGCCTTAAAAGTCTGTAGTCGTTCAAGCCCTACAGTGACACAGTCAAATTAGAGCCAATATTAAAAACTCCACTCTTGACTGTGGCGCCACTACACCCCTGACACTGCACGTCTCCACATTAGTTTGCTGATTGCACAGCAGATACCGCCCCACGTGGGCACTTATTCTCTGTTATCAATGCTACTCCTCCCCCAATTTAGTTAATTAGAAGAGAAACCAGAGACACAAGCTTGTTTCTGTTGATGTACGACAGATGGACTGGAGTTGAACTGAACTGTCCCTTGTCCCTGAACATCTTCATTTACCCGTTTAGATACTGTATGTAACGAGGACCAGTTGGAGGTCTGACGTACTCGTGCATTCACTCATCATTCCGGTGGATCTTCATTTGTGCTTTCAAGAGAAAAAGGTGAGGATCAATCCAGAGAATTGAGGAAGCCTCTTGGATGAGACGTAGCGTGTCTTCATTTCGAAGTAACTATTATAGTGACTGATGGCCAAATTTGACGTAGCATTTTGTGAATATAGTATTTTAACCAGTATTTGTTGGAGCTGCTGCAGAATAATGTTTCATCCGAACTGTGAAAGATGGACCCGTTATTTTATGGGCTTCACCTTTTGCTGACACACGCACGCGGGAACATCCCTCTGGAAAATCATCTGTATCGAAGGCTGAATCAGCAAGAGATCTGGCCTCCCTCACAGTCATTTACGTCGACCTTATTCATTTTCTTGGGCTCGATGTATTAAGACCCAAAACAGACACAAGACTAGATCCGTAAGTCGCGGGTAGATGTCGCTGCATTTTTTTTTCACTGAATGCATTGATTTAAAGCTCGGGAAGCTAATGGGGATTTCAAAATGAGAAGTACAGGAGTTGTTGCTTGGGCCAACGGGGTACGGTAGGCTTTAGAACGAGAGGGACCCATCAAGCCCACTTTATATTTTCCCTTTTTCTACTAAGAGTCATTTGTTTTTAGCATCAGCATCAGTTGCTTTGACATGAATTTGATGATTTGTTTTGTCAATCTAAAAGTTTCCTTTATTGTACAAAGGAAACAATATAAATGTTACGGGCCCACATTGCAGTTAAGTTCCCGTCTGTCAATCAAAGCACACGGCGACAAATGCTGTTTGAGCAACTTTCCCCGTCATCCCCGTGAGAAACCTCTCCCTGGGCTGCACGTCTTTGTTCTCCGCCGTAAAACACGGACTAAATGTTAAAGTGCAACTAAACCCCAAATCCACTTTTTTTTACTGATAAGCTGCCTAAATGGGTGTCAAATAGAGTTGTCTACATGTCCCAGTCAATATGTTGACATTTTGTGCAAAATTAGTTCAAAACCCCTCTTTTGGGTCCAAAACTGAGCTGTTACTGCCCTCTTCAGGTTAAAAACATTCAACCAAAGTGGAATTATGTGATTGGCCAATGACCTTATCCATGCAACGTCACGGTACCAGAGAACGTCATCACTGCAGCCGTATATAACCCACACTCCTCCCGCATACGCCTCCGTAGCCAGTTGGAGTTGGATTCATAGCGAGCGAGCGAGTTGTGCAGCTACAAGCGATCGCTTGCAAGCAGGCCGCTGTCACTGACAGCCCCAGACATCGCCCCCCCAACCCCCCCCCCCGTCTCCCCCAAGGCCTCCCGGCACGCCTCTTCGCGGAGTTTTTCGAATTTTGGGAGTGGGTGGAGTTAAGCCTCTGTCTTGCCCTTTAGTTCCCCTTTAAAGTTAAACTCACTCTTCCTAGACAGCAGAGTCACTGTCTAACAGAGGACAGCCAGATGTGGACAGTAGTTTGTCCGATAGAAGTGAGTAAAGTGGTTACAGGCTGTTTAGGTCTGACTGAAAGGAGCGCAGCAGTAACCTACTTTTTTCATAACCACAGTTCTGTGAATGTGCCGGCTTTGAACATAATCATATTCAGACTGAAAAAGAAGAAACTCTGATAACAAATACCAGTCAGGTGCAGTTTGAGTTTATTTTAAATCAGTGGTTCTCAAACTCCCCTCCTGGAACCGCCACCTTAACGTGGTGGAGGGGTTTGAGCACCCGAATGATCCTGGGACAGAGACGTGCTGGCCATAGGGAGAGTGGGGAGGTTTCCCGGTGGGCCGCAGCACTGTTTAGGGCCGGGCCGCCCCACGAGGGGGAAATGTGTCAAAATCAGAAAAGATTTTCGCATCTAACTTTTCATCCTTGTGGCGGGGAGATACCATTTGACATTGAACTAACTCAGAGGGGTGTTTAAGGGTGTTTAAGTGGAACACCCCTCTGCTTTAGCTGAAGTTGGTGCAGTCCAATCCAGCGGAGACAAGTGTCCGCGCGAGTAAAGAGAGAAAGAGACAGTGAAAGGTAGAAAAGTGGACAAATAAATTTTGTTATCTTCATAACTTGGTGCTGATTGTGGAGTTGTATCAGGCTCAGACTGTGTGTGCAGCGGCCCATGTAAAAGAGCGTTAAAAAAAAGCGTTAGAAAAATGCCGAAGTCATACTACCGGGGACCTCCTGTACCAGAGACTAGCGCTCTATCACTGACCTATAAACCCACAGAAAAGTGGGCCGGTCTTCTCTAAATTCCCGGGCCGAAATGAGGTCCCAGCACGCCCCGGTCCTGGGAGCTCTGTTGTCGGGGGCTTCGTGCCCCTGGTAGGGTCTCCCATGGCAAACAGGTCCTAGGTGACGGGTCAGACAAAGAGCGGTTCAGAAGCCCCTTATGAGAGACCAACAGGCCCGGTTAGAACCATGAGGCCGTCCTTCTGTGGACCCACCACCTGCAGGAGGAGCCATAGGGGTTGGAGCCCCCACAACCCGGCAACGGACAAGTGGAAGAAAATGGATGGATGGTTCTCAAACTGTGGGTAATGGACCAGAAGTTAGACATAGCATCGGCCTGAGGGTAAGTAGCTACAGTTTATGAAATGAGTGAGTGAAGTGTTCTTGAAGCCGGGACCAAATGAAGAGAGTGAGGACAGAACAGTGGTGTCAAATTGCTGGATAGGGCCCTTTTGTGAAATGTTCTTGTCCCGAGCTCTGCCAAGTCTGTCAACTACCCTGCTTTGAACACAGATGTTATGCTCACCAGTAGTGACAGAAGATGAATAAGTTGTTCCACGGCTCTCTCGTTGACCTTGTTGCATCGTTTAGACTGTAAGTGTATGGATGTATGCTGCTTACAAGAAACATAACCTTCAATTGAAATAATTCTGTCCAAAACTCTTTATTTGTAGAGAAAAGTCATTATTTCCTGTTTCTTCCTTATATTTATTTATTTACAGTGGCCTCTTTTGCTTAATTAAACCAGTTGGAAATAATGGATATTTCCAAAATTCCACCCCAGGCGTCTTTTCCCGGTGTAATCTCTTCGACTCTACTGGTCGGCTCCCTCTGGGCACCGAGTGGTTTATATTGCAGCACGATTCAAAGTTTAAAACAGGCCAAAAGCGAAAGGAGCGTGTGAAAGGGGTTTTCCGATAGATGACGTGCCGCTCATACTAACGTGGAAGTCTGCAGGAGAAACGCTGAGGGCTTTAAAAAGAGTCCGCATTGATCGGGGGCTGAACCGCGGCCGTTGAGGAGAGACCCGTGTTTGGTGTGCGCTTCAGAGGAATATCTACAAAGTCAAGTTTTCTAAATGAAGCGGCGGATCGATGTGTCACTTCCGATGTCGGGGACGATGTTGAGCCGCGTCGGAAGATACTGCAAGAACTTACCGTTTATTAAGAGATGTATTTAGTAGGTTTATTTAACGAGATACAAAGACATAGACGAACTGTAACACTGCGGTCTGATGTATGTTTCATCGTGCTTATAGCAAAGGACGATTTGCAGCCTTTGTCATTAAGTGGGTTACAGACAGTTAAAATGACAAGAAATTATAGAGCGATTAGAGGAAATTTATAAACTTAGGCAATAAATATCTATAACATGTGTACAGTGCACCTGCTGGTACATCCATAAATAAAAATTATGCCAAGTCAGATAGTTTAGTTTTACAAGTTCCACAAACTGGCACATATCACAGAGAATGCAGATTGGGCAAATTATGTTTTTCTAACGACCTTCCACTTGAGACTGCTCGGGTCGACCTGCTCTGCAGTCTGCGCTAACAACCTCTCAGGGGCTCCAGGCCAGTCCATTAAGACACTTGAGCAGTTACTCGATGTTAAAATTCATGACATTTGTAAATGATTAAAGAGAATGTACTTTGATTAGAGCTTACAGTGATGAAAATCTGATCTTGGTTTTTGGTCTTGTATGCAGACTTTTAGGGACAGTAGAGGCTGTAGAGCATGAATTTCTGAGTATGTAAAAAAAGTAAGCTTATTGCCCATTCCTGTGCGGAGTTATGGATTTTTAAAGAAATAACCAGAATGCTCACTCCAGCCACTAGGGGCAGCTTTCACTTAAAAAAGGAAAGAATTCCACACGTGTCCAGCAGAGGGCACTGACCTAATACATCAGGATATAAACAGCACATTATAGCCATGTGGTAAATGGTCACCATAGTAACGTACTGCCATCGAGTGTGGAGTGAATGAAGAAGGACTATATGTAGCACTTTAAGAAACGCGTGGCACAGGCTGATAAAGCACAATAAGTGTAAGCCGTTGTTATTTATTACGCCACAGTCCTTTATAATATAAGCGGCCCGCGACCCGCCGTGGGGGCTGAATTTCGGCCCACGACCCAAACGAATTCGACACACCTCTGCTGTAGAGGCTGTGCTGGTTTAAGTGTAGCCTGGATAGTTTGTGACCAGACAAGTGGTTCAGTGGAAAAGATGAGAGAGAATCATAGAAAATAAAACAAACATGTGCATTTCCTTATTCTCTTGAAGTAGTCACACAAGTTCGAGTGCTGACTATGCCGTTCTGGCTCTCATGCCAGGAAATTTTACCAAACAAAAAAAAGCATAATTCCCTTAAGGTTGATTTCATTGGTGAGAAAAAAATAAATAATACTAATGTGCGTTAACGCAATCAATTTTAACGACGTCAATTTTTCAATTAACTTTTTTTTTTATAAGCTTTTTTTCTGACCCGCCCCAACCCGCCCCAAAAAACTGAATCTCAATTTGCCAACAGACATTAGAAAGACTGCAGCTGAGTGTCTTTCTAATGTCAGCTGCAGTCCTGTTTGACTGTCACTCAAACAGGAGCGCGTCCCGTGACCATGAGTTTACAGGAGAAATAGCACTTGGTCTGTTTTGCTACTACACCTCTGAGGACACCTTTGAAATCGCGGTAACACTTTATTTTACACTACCCATGATACTTTGTACTGTACCAAACTTAGTACAACGTAATGGGCTTTGTAACAATGTGTAATAACTTGTACCTAAGCGTTAGATACACAATGGAATAATGTGTATTAGTACTTTGCAGGTACATAATGTAATAAGACTCTAACCTTAAGTCCTAACCCCAAGGGCCCGATCTTGTGTCTCAAAGCGCAGACTATAGCGTAACATTTTGAGTAGGAGCGCACTTTGTGATCTTGCCACTCCAGACTTAGCACATTTAAGTGGGAAGTACTGGGTGGAGACACACTTTTTCCTCCAACCAGATCGACTCCGCGGCCGGGAGAGAGGTTGTGGGGGTGAACATGTGCATTTGTTTTTGCATTCACACAAGCGCATCCTCTCTCTCTCTCTCTCTCTCTCTCTCTCTCTCTCCTCTCTCTCTCTCTCTCTCTCTCTCTCTCTCTCTCTCTCTCTCTCTCTCTCTCTCTCTCTCTCTCTCTCTCTCTCTCTCTCTCTCTCTCTCTCTCTCTCTCTCGACATTGTTTAGCTCACGATGGGTTAATAAAGTTTTTAGTTCGACCTGTGAGAGCCCCTCATGCTTAAAGGTACACTGCGTAACATTTGGACTGTAGTGTTGCCGGCAAAACAAAACATGCTTCTGACCAGCTTAACTCAAAATGTTATTACTGGAGTGGGTAATGTGGAAATATTTCTATACATGTTTTTGTCATACTAGGCTTTAATGATTATATATAAAACTGTGTTGATGTAATCTGTGCTTCATTTGAATTGGGTGGACATTTTATGACTCCATTGTTATTGTCTTTTCAGTTGGAGCCACTGGGGGCAGTGTGCTAGAAGGAGGAGTCAGATTGTGCAGAGGAAGTGCCGACAAGAACATTCCAAGAGCACTGATTGGTTCGACAAGGAGACACCTACTTCATCATGTACTTTTGTTTTGCTCAGGGGGAGGGTCTCTTTCTCTCGCCCTTCCTCGCTGGTCGACCAACATGTGTCCTAGGGACAGCCCGCATAACTTGTGTTTAGATTGTAATTCAGGGAATAAAACAATGATTTGATTTTAATAGAACGAGCCTCCGTCTTCTGTCCATAGTAAAGAATACGCTGACAGTAAACAAAGAATGGATTTGTATGAGAACCAAACCTGTTTAAATGTCAAATTCTTCTGACTTATTTGACATCTCCATGGAGACGAGCTGGAGACGTACCCACTCCCGGTAAAGTTTACAGTCCTGTCTTGGGAAAGGTGAGCCTCATAAATGTTTGTTTGTACATTTATGAGGTATTTTCAATTATGAAAATATCTGTCATAAAATAAATGCTTGAATTTCAATTTTATTTATTGGGTAAAATTCTACGCGGTGTGGCTTTAAGGAAGAACACAAGGCAGCACAATGTAAACAAGGAAATGAATGTGTCAGTGGTGCTGCCATCAGAGCAGTCACCTCCTCTCATGACACTCTTTCACAAGAGGCAAAGGTGCAAAGCACTTAGCTCCACCACTCGGAAAATAATTTGCTAGGAGTCTGCGCACCAGCACAAGATCTGGCCCTAAAGGTCTTATGTCTTATTACATTATGTACCTGCAAAGTACTATTACACATTATTTCATTGTGTATGTACTACACAGGTACAAGTTATTACAGATTGTTACAAAGCAGATTACATTGTACTACATTTTGTTCAGTACAATGTATCTGAGGAGCAGAGACTATCATGAGGCTTTACTATTACACCTCATGGACAACTCTTTATGTCAAACAAATCCAAGTTAGGAACTAAAGTGGATCAGCCTTTACTTGACGCTACGTGAAGCTGCTCTCCTCAGAGTATTAGAGTATTAAAATGATAATTCTAGGGACATTTAGAATAGATAAAAATGTGTGATTAGTTTGTGCTTAATCGCGAGTTCACTACGACATTCATGAGATTAATCAAATATTTAATTAAATATTTTAATCGATTGACAGCACTAAAAGTATTGCTGCCACGTTTATGTTAATCTGACATAAGAATATATAACTGGAATACATTTAGAAGTTTAAAGCTGTAAATGTTCTGCAGAGTGGCTATGAAAAATTAAATCCAATACTTTGCCAAAGGACAAGTCATTAGGGATTTCTGTGGCACAGTTAGTGCAATAGATAACACGTTCATCATACTCAGCGAAAAATGTCTTTCTGCATAAGTTCAGTCTTTCCTCTCAAGCCAGTTTGGATGGGTTTTGGAGGCGAACAGCACTGAGGTCGTGCTCGTTTGGATCCTAGAAGCGTTTTACCAGAGGCAGGAGACTAATGAAAACAGTTGGAAAAGGATGAGCCTGGGTCCATTCAGACAGAGATGTTACCTCACGCCCCCATGATTCTGGATGCTGAACGTGAAACAGTGGGATGGTAATGTGAACTATTGCTGGGATTTGGGCACTGCTAAAGAAAGCGTGGCTGCAAAGTCCGGTAAATACATCCAACTAGAGATAACAATAAAAGACAAAGAGAAACCAGAAATGCAAAAAGCATGCTGTAGGAAATCTGAAACACGTCTCACTCAGTGATTGAAAGCCTGCGAAAAAAGGTGTGTTTTCAAGAGGGATTTAAACACAGGCAGAGACTGAGCCGGTCTAATCTCTGTAGGCAGCGTGTTCCACAGCTTTGGGGAGGCTTCCTTTTAGTTATTGGGGCTCAAGCTGCATAGGGGCAGATCAGGTCAGAGCGGTCGGAGGGGGCCAAGCCATTCAAACATTTAAAAGTAAATAAAAGAATTTTGAAATCAACTCTAAAATACACAGGCAGCCGATGAAGTGAGGCTAAAATCGGTGAGATGTGTTCATGTTTATGTTCGCCTTTGGGAAATAATCATGATCCAAGTTAAACCTAATGCTGACGAGAAAATGTTTTAGAAGCTCTTCGGCGACGTTCTGTCTAGTTTATTTGGCTTTAGATTTAGCTAAAGCATGACTTAGCTAACGCGTGTCATGACATTAAACATTTGATTAACAATTTATTTTATGTTTAAAGGAATAGGCCACCGTTTTACATACTGAGATATGTTCTTACCTTAGACGAGTTCATTTGTACCTGTCTGGTCTTCACGTGTGCCTTCCATAACGTAAACACAGCACAGACGGCGTTAGCATTTAGCCTCTCTCTTCTCCTCTATAGCTCCAAACGAGGTGAAGATAGAAGCTACCAACCTCTTCCACGTTTTCCCTATTTAAATATGGTTACGTGAAGTGTTAAACTATAAAGTATAATTACACAAAATTAAACAATGTGGATTTTCTAAGCGGATAAAAAGGGGAACTATATTGTAAGGCGTAATAATACCTGGAGTAATTCGGCATCCGCACAGTAAACTGCGCAGATGCCGAATTACTCCTGTAACACTTCATGTAACCATATTTAAATAGGGAAAACGTGAAAGAGTTTGGTAGCTTCTATTTTCACCTCGTTTGGAGCTATAGAGGAGAAGAGAGAGGCTAAATGCTAACGCCGTCTGTGCTGTGTTTACATTACGGAAGGCACACGTGAAGACCAGACAGGTACAAATGAACTCATCTAAGCTCAGGTAAGAACATATGTCAGTATGTAAAAAACGGTGGCCTATTCCTTTAAAGCAAAGTAAATCGTAGAATTTGGAGCCTGATGTGTCCGGCACAGTTACGTTAAACTTTAAAACATAGGCCAGGCAAGGCAAGTTTATTTGTAGAGCACAATTCATACACGAGGCAATTCAAAGTGCTTCACAGTTGCAGAAAAATTACAAGAAAACAGAAAACATCAACATAAAGTTAATCAATGACAGTAAAAGGCAAGAGTGCAGATAAAATACTTTCAGTTTTCATATGCACGGGTAAAAAGAGCTGTTTTCAGCCTGGATTTGAACATTGTCAGAGTTGAGGCCTGTCTCACATCCTCATGAAGACTGTTCCAGATTTTAGCTGCATGAAATTGAAACGCAGCCTCACCGTGTTTATTATTGACTCTGGGAACCACCAGGAGACCCCTCCCTGAAGTTCTCAGGGCCCGAGATGGTTCATACGGCTCTAACATGTCAGAGATGTACTTTGGTGCTAAACCATGAAAAGACTTGTACACAAGCAGAGCTGTTTTAAATTCTATTCTCTGAGTGACAGGAAGCCAGTGCAGAGACCGGAGCACTGGACTAATGTGGTCGTATTTCCTGGTTTTTGTCAGGACTCGAGCAGCAGCGTTCTGGATGTTCTGCAGCTCTAACAGCTCGTTTAGAAAGACCAGTGAGCAGCCGTTACAGTAGTCTAACCTGCTGGAGACAAATGCATGGATGAGTCTCTCTAAGTCTGGTTTTGACACTATTCCTCTGATCTTAGCAATGTTCTTCAGATGGTAAAAAGCTGATGATGTTATTGCTTTGATGTGGCTGTTTAAGTTCAGGTCTGAGTCCATGATTACTCCTAGATTTCTAACCTGATTTTTTGGTTTCAGAGCGAGAGACTCAAGGTGACTGATAACACTTTGTCTTTGTGTCTGTGAGCCAAAAACAATGATCTCAGTTTTGTCTGAGTTTAGTTGGAGAAAGTTGTTTTGCATCCACAAACTGATCTGTTCGATGCAGTGACAGAGTGTATCTACAGGCCCATGTTCACCTGCCGTCAGTGACACGTAGATCTGAGTGTCATCTGCGTAGTTGTGGTACGACACATTGTTGCTGTTTATTAGCTGACCCAATGGAAGCATGTACAGGTTGAATAAGAGGGGTCCCAAGATTGACCCCTGGGGACTCCACAGGTCATGGAAATTTTGTCTGAGACACAGTTGCCAATTTCGACAAAGTACGTCCTGTCCTCGAGATAGGACTTGAACCAGTTTAGAGCAGTACCAGAGATTCCCACCCAGTTTTCTAACCTGTGAAGTAAGATCCCGTGGTCTACTGTGTCAAAGGCAGCGCTCAGGTCCAGCAGAACTAAAACTGAGACCTTACCTGCATTGGTGTTCATACGGATATCATTTGTCACCCACATAATCCACACAATTCATTTAGCTCTGCAGATGTCATTTTAATCTTTAACTCACTCAGTTTATAAGATTGAAGCTGTAGTTCTGACAAAATGGAACATCCGACCAACCGCACAACAGCTTTTAGGCAGGATTTACTGAGGAAAACTCAATTTATCGAACACAATCTGTCACTCACAGGCAAAAACGCGATTGTGTTATTACCCGGATGCTAGAAGAGCCCTATAGTCGAGTAGAGTCGTTGCAAAGGCATGAACAACAGTTTCAAAATGATGCCTTGACTAGATGGATTTGACTCTTGCAAGTTGGCCACATCAGAAATATGTTGGTCAAATTTAAGACCGGGGTCCATTTTAACACCCAAATTAGACAAAGAGCCCAAGTCAATGGGAGCAGTGTGAGTGGCAACACACATTTTCATTCTCAAATCACCCACAACCACAAAGCATCGTCCCTCTGTGCCAATCCTCTGGTGGCAACAATGGTATTTTGTGCTGCATAGAAATCATTAAAGAGGGGGTATTATGCTTTTTTCAATCACATAGCACCAGTCTATAGCATACTACAATGATGACGTAACCTTCTGTTGGTCTGTATATGCAGTAAATTAAAATAACTGCCTTGAATAAAATTGCTCTCAAAATGGCTGTACTGAACGTCTTGAAATAGGCCTCTGTCTCTTTAAGAAGCTTTCCGACACGCCCCCTTCAGCACACTGCTGTGGCATCTAAACAACACTACTGTGCGGGGAGGGGCCTCTGCTGAGCTGAGGAGCAGTGGTTGGTGGCTTGGCTGGTGACGAAAGGTCCAGAGGCGTCTCCAGGAGGTGGGGGCGTTCCTAGGAGGACTGAGGCATAGCTACACCTAAAATGGCTGCCGTCTAAGTTTTTACTGATTACTCAGAAATATGTGAATGAGCCAAGGCAACACTCCAGGCATGTGTTTAATGAGGGAATGACATAATAACATGATATAAAGCTTGAAAAAGTCGATTTTACATAATACCCCCCTTTTACATTTTCAGTAATAATAAAAAAAACTTGAACATTTGCCCAGTGTTGGAAAAAAAAAAGACAAGTCAGTGTGTACCTTTCATAATGCTGCTGAGGTACTCCAAAATCCATAAATAATAAATGCAGCCCAACAGTAAAAGTCAGAATATCGCCGCTATACGCCTCAAAAAAAGATCTACTTCAAACAATGTGGTTCAACAGGGAATTTCAAACCAGACACAGAGCAACGAAAAAAGCCTTTTTTTCTCTACCCATCAATATTTCATGAAGCCAAAAATACTTCAAATGGCGCCATAAAGGATCTCTGTGGACTATAAAAAGACAAACACTACAGATTTGACATGTATTTATGTGATTATTGTAATGTAATCCCTATTGTTTACCCTTTTTTTTCATCTGTGTTGTTTCCAAAACGGGATAAAGAACTAGCAGAAAGATGCATTTATGTGTAATAGCCTGTGATCAGCTCATAGCACGTAATATTTACTAACACCAAAAGGCTCTAAACAAGTCAGACATTTAGTACGTAATGAACGACACAAAAGAGCAATATGTCCACGTGTCTAATATGTGCATTTGAGTTGTTTTCTTGGCTCAGCTACTTCACCTAAATTGCTTACGCATAAAAATTGTGACTCATTAGTAGAGACTGATGTTACGAGTGTGGGGATTTCTCACGTTTCTGCCTAAATTGGTCATAAAATGTGGTCTGTTCTTTATTAAAATCACAAG
The DNA here is from genome assembly GCA_007210695.1 of Neogobius melanostomus. Lineage (NCBI taxonomy): Eukaryota > Metazoa > Chordata > Actinopteri > Gobiiformes > Gobiidae > Neogobius > Neogobius melanostomus. The sequence continues at coordinate 2,391,581 of VHKM01000376.1, forward strand.
AATGAGTAAACAGTGTCTGCTTAAACTAATACCAACCAAACATTTACATTTGATCATATTTTTATTGGCCATAACATTTAAACATTCACAGGACAGCGTGGAATAAGTAAGTACACCACCTAAATCTGCGACAGTTTTGTAAAGAGGAATGGTCCAAGATTCATCCTGATCATTGTGAGCGTCTAACCTGCAACTACAGAAAAGCTGTTATTGTTGCAAAAGAAGGGTCAGCCATATATTTATTATATAGGGGTTCACTCACTTATTCCACGCTGTTGTGAATGTCTCAGGTTTTTCTGCAAAATATCTTGATAAACTTGTGAATTCATGTTGTGGTTTCCTCCCAGACTATTCAACTTTGGGTTCATCAGTCCATAGAATATTTTTACAGTAGTGTTGCGGTCAAGGCCGTGGGAACCCAGGGTGCTGAGGGTGCTGCAGCATTCAATTCAATTCAATTCAATTCAATTCAATTCAATTCAATTCAATTCAATTCACACAGACGAAAACAGACATGGACATTAATAAAACCTAAGTTAGTCAGATCTGGTGCTGTATATCAGGTAGCCACAAGAGGGCAGGCTTCACTGACCCCAATTGCACTACTACTACTACTTCATGTTCAGGAGATTTACAGCCTTAGGGACAAAGGTTGCCCTTCTTCTCCTCTCGGTACTGCAAGCCGGGCAGCAGCACCGATTGTAAAGCGAGTGAGAGCTGTCCCTCAGAATCCTGTGAGCAGATTTCATTAACTGCTCATTGCACAGGGTGGGAAGAGCTCGAACAGGGCATCCAATTATTTTTGAACAACTTTTTGTGATGTTCATGAGATGATTGCGGTCCTTGATGTTTAATGAGAAAAACAATACTTTCAATAAATGAGTAGGAGAATGTAGTTAGGATTTTTGTACAAATGCTGAATGGCATCCCCTGGTGGATGGTTTGTGCATTGCAGGCAACAATAATGAATGGGAAATAAGCACAGAAAACACATTTTGGGAGCAATCTTGCACCCCCTTACCAAATTATGTTGCCATAGCTCTGGTTGTGGTGCGCTTTCACAAACCAAAGCTGAATTGTTTGGGCGGAACACACAACGTCATCTGGAGAAAGAGCTTTTGCTAGCTGATGATACAAGTGGATTTTAAATTTCAATTCCACTGCTGCAAATTTTAAAATGTTTACAAATTACTTTCATTTTGCATCAGTAAAATAAGTTTGAACATAGAAGGGTGTCTTGCATAAAATTTAGGCAAATATTTCTTTCTATAAATGACCATTTCAGCGTTCGAACATTCAAACAGTAAATGAAACTCATCACCAACAACATTATCATTGCAGAGATTACAATCTTTCATCTAAGAAGTGGAAAAATATGTTATTTCACATGCAAGCTAATAACGACTGCTCTTGCCTAAATCATTTTTTATAAACTCATTACTAGCAGTATTATATTTACAAAATTACCTCTGAAATTATTCTTCTGTCTCCATCCTGAAGCAATAAGCTGCTTTGAAGTGCTTAGGTTGGAAGCACAAGGTGGAGAGTAGGCGTCTGATCAGCTGAAAGATGTCGTGTGGCTTCATCAAATGGCTCCAAAATTTTAATAACGGCCTCATGTAGATCAACATCGATGTTATTGATAAAGCATAGCTCATTTCTTCAGAGCAGGATCTCATGCAACCTTCCAGATCACATGGCATCTCTCACTGACTGCAACATCACCGGTTTGGTATTCCATTGCGTTTCTACTTCCTGCTTCAGTGACTTGTCCAGCTCCTTATGTAATCTTAAAAAGAAAAAAAGTAATGTTTAAGATTCTGCAAGTCTACATGAATGCAGTGTGGTGTACCTTCTTGTGGCAACTTATTTAAAACAATTTTATCCCACCAAACTAAGTAATAATTAGAATAATATGCAAACCTGTCAAGGATGAAATCTTCCACACTGAAACGGCCATATTCATGTGCAGCCCTGTCTCTGAATGTTTGCGATTTTAGTGAGTCACTCTGTCTAGAATAAAAATAGGAGCAACACGTCACAACACCGGCGGCACAAGTTTTGTAAAGCGCTGTCAACACCTGCCCTCGCTACGAGCTTCTTCATCCCGGACACAGCGTTCACAGTGAATGTTATAAAAGTGCGTAAACTGTGACACACAAACCAATTATAAAGATTGCTGTCAAAACTAGAGCGTCGTGTCTGAGCCAGAGGGGCGAAAGAGCTGAATTTACAACGCAATGTCACCTTTTTGCTTGGCTTATTTTTTTTTACTGTATTGCTCTGCAAATATGTGGAAAAAACAAGTAGCATTGTGTTTGCACAGTAGCCTATATATAAGCTACTGTGCAAACACAATGATGAGCTGACGGTAGAATCAGGCCAACGCTGAGAACACGGAAGAGTCCTCCTGGCAACACTCGTGCACAGCGACCCTGATTCAAAGATGTGAGGGCAATGATCTGTTGAGAAGATTCTGTGGCTGCGTTTGTGTTTTCAATCAAGGCAGTCACAAACGCCTCTCAAGCTTTACCCAATGCATTGGGACAGTGTAGTCATCATCGTGGTGATGTATTACTGCAGACGATACAGAGCAGTCTTTTTGTCCTAAACGTGACGGTTCACACGTATCTTGTTCTCGCAGGTATGACCGGCGGAGGCCGGTGTCGCCATAAATACTTTAGCTTAGAGATTATTTTGTTGAGCCTTGTACAGCCCCATTGGCGCTTGTTGTGTTCTCAATAGATCTGAGGAACTTTGATATTGCTCTTTGAACGGCAGAAAGACTGGGCCCACAGGCACCCTTTGTCAGATTTCTCGGTATGCCAGCGGCAAGTGCATTCGAGGCTGAGAAGTTTCCGTCTTTGATCCCCATCCTGCGTGGGTACTTCTCTGTCCTGACACTGCTCGCATTTGATTTGAAGATTAATGATGGATTCAAGTGTCCTATCGTTATTAGATTCGGTAGGTTTTGGGCGCAGGCCTCAGCTTCCACAATCAGTGCACAGTGCCCTCTGGTTACACAACAGTGACAGTCAGGTGTTGAAGTGACTTGACAGATGGCTCTATTATGCTTGGAACATGAAAACACATCCAAGTTTACCAGATTAGCAGGCTAACTTGATACAACAAGCGTAATCCTCGGTTTCTTTTTTTAAGTTAGTGTATTATTGCAGAGACCGTCGCAAACAGAATTTCTTTTTTAGATAAAGGCATACTAACAAATGCTATTTTCAAATAATTGATTATGCCTTTCCTTTTATGTCCCTCATCGTGTGAAGTGTTCAGAGTCTGGTTGTGTCTAAACATTTCTGTTCACAAAACACACTGTAAGAAGCGCTGCCTCTTTGGCTCAGCTGTTGTATGAAGGCGAGTCCAGAGGCCAATGCTTTTTATTATTCCTCCGATCTCTAATGTGTCAGCCTTCTCTGTATGAGAGAGCGCTCCATCTGCATCTGAGGCAGGGGGGATAGAGATAAAGTGGGAAAGCAATGGCCTTTTATTGTTGACGAGGCACAAAGCATCTGCGGTTTATTTGCCCCTCTCCTCTTTTAAAAGGGAAATGAGAAAACAGTGAAGAAGCACAAAACCGTGTGGTGCCCAAACTTAAGCAAAGAGCAGTGTTATGAGTGCAGCCGACATGGGCACATTTTGGGAATGGATAAATGAAAACATATCTGAGTTTTTTGGGATGAACTATTTAGCCAGATAATAATGGGAAGCTAATGGAGGCTCTTACAGCAGGACGCAGTGCTGGCACCGTACCCCACAGCGATGCATGCAAGACTCCTCTCAAGGCTCTTCTCAGTTTGTGGATAAAGTAGGTACGCTGATGTCCTTTCTTGACCAGTGATGTAGTATTTGAGGACCAGGACAGGCACTCCCAGGAACTCGCTACTCATCACTGTCTCCACTGCAGCACCGTTGACTGTCAGATGAGCATGCTGATGTGCACTCTCCAAAAGTCCAGAACAACCTCCTTTGACTTGTCCACTTTTAGAGAGAGGCTGTTATGTATCCACCACTCATGTACAGTAGCTTGTCTCGTCTCCGTTGCTGATGTAACGACTGTAGAGTTGCCCGCAAACTTAATGAAGAGATTTGAGCTGTGCTTTGCAGTTATGGGTCGGTAGAGTAAACAAGGGGGTCTCTGCACACATCCTTGGGGGACCCCGTGTTCTGTATGATTGTTCTGGCTGTGTTGCTGCCAATGCCTACAAAATATGAACTTCCAGAATCAGAATCTTTTTTATTTATTTTTATTGGTTTGAGAACAGGTTCACAAAGGAATTTTTCTCTGTGCTGACGTGCAACATAAAACATATAACACAGAATCTGGATAAAAATAAGCCATCAAACTTTAAACTATGAAGTCTATATGGGGCATGCACAAGATATTAAATAAATAAGATAAAAATAAAAGGTCAAATATGGTAAGACAACAACATTTGACATAGAACAACAGCGGGATTGTATTTACAGATGTGTAGGTATATAAAGTGATAAAGTGATAGCAGCTGATCTAACCCCCGGCTCACATTAACTACGGTCCGGGTTCGGTCCTGATCCGGTCCGGGTTTGCCCCAAACTACCACTCACAGTGAGTCCGGCTGACACTGTGGCTCCGCCAGATGCTGCACCAGGCACAGAAACGGCCCTCGCGAGAATAGAAGTGCACATGAGTTTCGCTCTTGGTGTGAGTTCACGTGATAAGTAGCCCCAAAGATAGGTAGTTTTTGTAAACAAAAGCCGTATTTGCAAGTACAACGACTCCCCAGTGAAGTGGATGCTTTAAACACACTAGTGCCCCTGTGTCACTGGTAATGGAGAAATATTTACATTTCCGACGTTACGCGCGTGTACAGGCGGTAAACGAGACCAAATAAGGAGTGAGCAGACAGATTTTATTTTGAAATACACCGGATCTTCTTTTCTCACGAGACCTGACTTCCTGTTTGGCTCGTGTTTTTCCGTCAACTTGATCCGTTGGGGCTCCGGCAAAAATAGACTTATTGCAGATTCTTTCCTGAAGGCCGCCGGATGGCCTCGGTAGCCGGACCCGGACTTCGCGGAGCAGTGTACAACATTCTCAACCGGATTAAATGTGAGCCGGGGGTAAGTGTGGACACACCACACAGTGCAACAGAGCAGATTACATCCATGAGTCTGTGCCTAAGTTATGGGTCTTGTTTTTTGTTCATGAGTCTGATGGCGGAGGGGAAAAAACTGTTCAAGAGGCGGGAGGTATGGGTCTGTACGGACCGTAGCCTCCTGCCTGAGGGAGAGGGATGAATAGTCCGTGTCCAGGGTGAGAAGGATCAGCTGTGATCCGACCCACACGCCTCAGGGTCCTGGAGGTGAACAGGTCCTGGAGAGATGGGAGCTCACAGCCAGTCACCTTCTCCGCAGCAGCACAATGCGCTGCAGTCGATGCCTGTCCCGTTCTGTAGCGCCGGGGGACCACACGGTGATGGAGGAGGTGAGGATGGACTCGATGATGGTCATGTAGAACTGCACCAGCATCCTGGTCGGCAGCTTAAGTTTCCTCAGCTGCTACAGGAAGAACATCCTCTGCTGGGCCTTCTTGATGAGGGGGCTGATGGTCGGCTCCCATCTGAGGTCCTGGGTGATGGTGGTGCCCAGGAAACGGAAGGAGTCCACGATGGAGATGGGATGAAATGAAAGTCCAACTTTATTTAAGTGTTAGATTAGTGTTTTCCATTCAGGAGCATATTTCCTTATTGTCTTTCTTTTCTACAAAAGCAATCTAAATGTAAAAAGAAAATTCACATGTGTGTGTTTGGAAATATGTAAAGCAATAGGCGCTTTTATTTCCTTACATCATATTAAGAACGTGACGTTTCGGGACACATGCCCTTCATCAGACATGTTTTTTGGAGCCGTCTAGCGTCTTGTCCTGCACTGTGAAAATAACCATAACATCTGATGTTAGAGATCAGAGAAGCAAAGATGCTGTTTATTTTCCTCAGTACAAGCTACTTGTGGATTAGTTATTTTCCAATTATTTATGAGTTGTTAGTAGCCTAAAGCCAGGCCCACTTCCTTTCTTCATGAAAGAAAGTCGGTCTGGACGCACATCGATGACAAGTTGCTTATTGGTGGTTGGGTGTAGCAGCAGTCCCACGGATTTCATGAGATAACGTCACTCACTGCGCAACACTGTCGTAATCCTAATCATTGCCCAACACAGAAGGAAGTTAAGCCAAAAAAATCTCAGGGTTGGAGCCAGCAAGGGTGGAAATGTTTACCTCGGCCCACTGCGCATATGCCACATCACAAACTTATTCCCTGCTCTGTGCAACGACACAAAAGGAAGAAATCAAACTCTCTTTATATAGGACATATTTGGCTTACCACTTGCTAACCGCTGCACATCACTGTGAATCTGGTCAATAATTGTGGTGCAACAATGATGTTTAACATTTTTCCTCAAACCATAACAATCAAATGGAGACAAATAAAACCGCAGATGCTTTGTGCCTCTCCCGCAATAAAATGCCATTGCTTTTTCACTTTATCCCCATGCCCCCTGCCTCAGATGCAGATGGAGCGCTCTCTCATACAGAGAAGGCCGACACATTAGAGATCGGAGGAATAATAAAAGCATTGGCCTCTGGACTCGCCTTCGCACAACAGCTGAGCCAAAGATACTGCACTTCAGAGTGTGTTTTAGGGAACTATAAACACTCAGAACCAAGAAGACCGATTCAGTTCAAAAACAATAAAATATGTCAGACAACTATACACAACTAGCAGCCACACCTACGGACGTCTGCCCCAGGGCTGCTCTGGTTAAATAACTGAATGGATTAATTAATATTGCATTCAATTATAGAGTAACTTTCTGAATGTCATCCAAAGCACACTTGCCCAGTATTTATCAGACAAATGCATTATTATTACAAAGCATGAGCACAACTAACAACAATCTAACACTATGGTTCTCAACTGGTGGGTTGGGACCCAAAAGAGTGTTGCAGAAGGGTTTTCAGCGGGTTGAAAGCCTGAAACATTTCCATTAACATTGAGAAAGAGAAAGTATAATCACTACTTGACTCTGTTAAAATGACTGTTATGTTTGTTTATTATTATTATTTCAGCTTTTTTGGCTTATCTAATGCTTACTAAACAAAATTTTTTGAGGAAAAGACTTTATATTTTACAAGTCTAAGTTATATTTGGGTCATCCCAGGGTGATTGTGGGTCCCGACACCAAACCAGTTGAGAACCACTGATCTAACAGTTGAGTGAGTTAATATTGATACACATTTCTGAACAGCGGAGTTTTCAGGTATATTTTAAAGCAGTCCACTCTGAACTTGCTCGGGTCTGTGCGGTATTGCAGTTGAAAAGTGCTCTGTCTTCCATTATACAGAACTTGGTCATGTAGAGCCTAGCCAGCAAAGGGATGTTGTGCTGCCTGTCAGGTCTTTCAGATACTGAGGAGCTTTGCCACTGGTGACGTAGTGATATAACATTTATTTAGAGGTTAATGAGGAGCCACTGGATCTTAGTGGATTAAACCTGCAATCGTGGGTGGATCAGGACACATACTTATGTTTAAGTCAAGTCTTGAAAACGTCTAATGCTCCATAGAATTTAGGGTATTAAGGACATCCCTGTAGGAGAAAAGAAAGGTTAAGGATATAACAAAAGAAAGCATTTGGTACTAAGGGGCTGATTTAGGCAGTTTTTACTCACGCTGCATTCTCACATTTTTATATCAGACTTGGGGCTCTAAACTGTGATAACGGTCAAATGGTAAAAATAGGTGCAACGTGCTGGTGTTTTTTGATCACTTTTCTGCGTTGCTCTTTAATACTCGCTCTCTACTAGAGCGGGATCGTCAATAAATTCGGGAGCTGGTCAGTGTTTAACTCACAGTGTGAGAAATACAGTTACACGTTGTGAGACCCCGACAATTAGACCTCAATGTCGGAGTGGTGACACTTTACCTTTTGTGCAACGTCCTGCCATTCCGACACACGAGATAATTATTAATTATTATTAACCCTAACCCTAAGCATGTTGCCCGAGGTCACATGCTCCCCCCCGGCATCGCACGGCAAACAGGCTACGCTCAAAACTATTGTCGGTTTGGAGGGCTGTCTAAATGGAGGGTTGTCGGAATAAGAGGTAGATGCTGAGAAATACAGTAGTTTGAAGTTTGTCCTGCTAGCGCTTAATAAGATGCACAAGGCTGCGCACAAAGTGAATGTAAAGAAGAGCGAAGGGGAAGCAGCAAGCGCTCACTGTAGTCAGCACTGTTCGTAGCACACCTCGCCTCAGCCGACCCCTTTTTTCTCTGAGCGACGCCCTCAGTTCTACCAGCGAAAGCACTGGCGCACCTTTGTTTAGACGCAAGATTCCAACTTCGTCTTGAGCAACGCTGTAGTTGCGCCAGGCGGAAGATCGGGCCCTAGACTGAAGTCTAGTCTACAGAGTGGAGATTGGAGCAATAATCACCTGAAAAGGTGCCCCCAGACCTTCCATATGTGGTAATAAAAATCCTACGGTAAAGAGGGAGATGAGTGTGGATTGAAGCCAGGTGTGCCAGCAGCCAAACACAGTGAGGTGACAAACACACACAGAAGGGAGGCAGAGAGAAACAAAAAACACAGAACAAGGAGTGTATCCCGGGAACACATCAGCCTATTATAGCATAATGAGGGCCTGATTTACTTTGCCAGGTGCTAAATTACAAGTACTACTTTAAAATTAGCACTGAATTTGTTTGTGCTGTGGCCTTTTAACGTTTATTAGGGACAAAAATCTTAACAGAACCTACTTTTTGCACCACTTTAACGTACAGTATGTAGTCCACTTTAACCCCTGGGTATCACTATCATAAACCAGGTATTGCAAACCCCAGTCCAAATAGAATTGCGTGCCTACGGTTTCAAACACCAGGACGAATTCTCTTCTGACTAAAGTATTAAGCACATGGCTCTTCAGATTGATTCGGATAGTGGCACTGTGCAATTATCACCGGCCACTCTTCATTCTTATTGGAGTGGCCTCTTGATCATCGAGAGAATGAAGTATTGATCCGTCAGTTGAGTCAACGTCTCTGTCGCCCGAGCTATTCGTCAGTGATGAGAGATTTGTTGGGAAAAACATCTATCCCAGTGTGAATGGAAAGATAGATGGAGAGGCCGTTGTGGCTCAGGGCTCGGCTGTTACAACAACGCAAAAGTTTCTCAAGTGCACGTTTCTTTCGAAAGGGTCATTTCAAAGTTCACAGTTATTCTAAACACCTCTGATGTTGTTGTTTCTGGTACTATTTAAAGATTAGGTTTCCTATAACGGGCGAGGAAAGCACTTCTCTTTGGTCCTCATGGATGGGTGCCGACATTGATGTGATTCCTCCCCCTAGTGGAAAATTCAATAATACATGGAAAGCAATGGGGACTTTACATGTGTCAAAAATTAACTTAAAAGCCTGGTTCCAAAGACTTTTATTGTTTTTAAACAATAACCAGCGGTTAGCTCACTGCTCTGTTGTTATGGGTGCATACCTATGTTCCCCGGGTGCGATTTTTTTTTTTTCGATGGTGAGTTGGTAGGCTCCTACTTCAACCAATCACAAGTCATGAGAGTGAAATGTCATACATATCAAGCAGCTTAACCCTGACCCTGCCCTAGGCACTAACCTTAAAGGTCCTATATCATGCAAAATCGACTTTTTGAGTTTTTAGCCATGTTGTTATGCTATTTCCTTATCAAAAACACCCCCAGAGCGGTTTTTGGCTTCATTCACGCAGTTCTAAGTAATCCTCCTGAATCCTGCTCTCTGAGCAGCTGCTCCACCCTCTCCTGGTAAACGACTGAGCTGTTCAGTTGTGTCGTCACAGCGGAACGGAAGTGCTCTACGTCTGTAATGTAATGCCTTACGGCCTGATTTTTATTTATAAAACTTTTTTTTTTTTTTTTTTTTTGAAAGAAAAAAAAAAAAAAAAAGCAACTCTCCGATGCGTCTGTGCTGTCCCACGACGCTAATCAAGCGCACCCACGGCTGGAGGAGCCATGGATCCGAGCATAAGTGTTGTTTTTGAAGACTGAGCTCTTTCTAACCTACTCTGGACACGCCTGTTCTTTTTTCTTACCGATAATGCCACGGATGCGCGTTTGGCTACGAGAGGAACAGGACTATTCAACCTTCCTAAAGAAGAGTGCACTCGCCAGAAGTTGGAATTTCTTTCCGGGATTAAGCGACTTTATCAACCAACCTGATGGATGCTTGGTGAACCTTGGCCAGAATCAAAGTGGATTAACTTTTATAACCAACGCGAGGGCCATAACGTAAACACCCGACGATGGGGAGGCCATGCTGAGCGGTGAGTCAATCAAAACGCGTGTTAGCGTGTGTGTTAGCATGTGTGTTAGCCATTTATGAAACTGTGTTGCACATGTCAACTCCTTATAACTGCGTTATGTGAAGTAACTTCACTTTTTGCAGCAATATTTATATTTATAATACTGCAAATGTGGAATGAGCGGAGAGAGGGCGGAGTTAACTGAATCGAAGCGTCTTGTCTTCCGGGTAGGGAAAATACCCCCCAAAAATACTTATATTTCTCTCAAAAATGAGTACTCCATAGTGATAGAGGTACAATATATCATATATATGCCTATACTTTACTTTGGAATGACTAAAATAGCATGATACAGATCCTTTAAGGATAGTGGGCTGGTGCCTAATCTTAATCAATAGAAGTGGGGGAACATAGGGCTGACCCCGTTGTTATGAGTCTGGGTAAACAAAGCGTCTGACGGAGCGCACGGACAGAAAGCTACATGCTGCTCCGTTTGCGTTTCGAACGGAGAGCATAAGTGAGCCTTTAGAAGAAGAAGAGCTTTATTTATATAGCACCTTTCACAGATATGGTCACCAAGTGCTTTACATGAGACAATTTTACATTCACCCCACACTCGGTGGTGGTAAACTGCCTTTGTAGTTTCAGTTTCCCCTGGGGGAGACAGACACACATCTGGGCCAAAGGTCCCTCTGACCACCATCATTCATTAACGCACACACATCAGTCATCCTGGCCTACTGTACATGTTTTAGTACCCGGAGGAAACCTACACTGACACGGGTAGAGCATGCAAACTCCACAGAGAAAGACCCCGTCCAGGTGGGAATCAAAGCCGGGATCTTCTAGCTGTGAAGCAATGTTAGTAACCAGTTCCAACAGTTTGCGTTCACATGACATCACAACATTTTAAACAGCTGCAGCTAAAAAATCTATTGTAGACTCCATCAAAATGCTGATTTTTTTTATATATATATCTCTGTAATGGCTGGACCTATCCACCAAAGTGTCACAAATGTCAGTGTCTTCTCTTTTAGCACATATGAACAAAGGTCAAATGACTGTATCATAAAAGGCGTCCAAAAGTGGAGACAATATTCAAAATGATGTGCTTGATGTTGGTTAGACTTTCAGCCATAGGATAAATGTGGCAGGTTTCCAAATAATGACCAGGGGAAACATTTTCTGTTAGACCATTTCTTTCCTCAACTGTGTCTCTCCCGTTGCATTGTAATTTGAGTCGAAGTTACAGACTGTCATGAACGCAGCCTATAGATACAGATGGTATCTCCGGAATCACCCATAGATGGTCCTGTTCTGTAGCACTCCCATATACACTCATACACCCTAATGTACATGTTTCCGGTGGTAGGGGAAACCTATGCAGAGACGGGGAGAACATGCAAACTCCACACAGAAAGGCCCCATCCTCCGCTTTATAAAATATAGATATTAAACCCATAGAGTTGTCTCTTCTGGAGTCAAAAAGCCATATTTATTATCTGTTTAAAGTAAATACTCATCCGGTTTATGAGGGAAAATTCCTTTGATTGGAATTTCAATCCAATCCTCTATATGCAAATACGCAAAAATGTCTCAGTCCTAAATTTCCTCCTCTTAATTGGCTTGGATTAGGAATAGAGCATAAACACTACTTATAGGTGCCCATATAGTGCCTTTGGGTTACAGTATTTTCACCCATTAGGGGCCACCTGCTGTAACTAGCTGTCCGCTCTGACACATGGGGAGCTCCACACTGTAAGGACCTGTGTGACAGTGCTCATGTGGAGGTCAATGAACATCTGTCAGACACGCTTCACTAACTGCACCCATTACTGTGAGGAGGGAAGGGACAGTAATGCTGAGACGTCAGGCATAAGGTGACTGTGTGTGTGTAAAAGAGAGGAAATAATGCGCTTTTACCATTATTCATGATTATTGACATGTAAGAAAATATGGGAGATTTTGCAAAACCTTTAAATTAATGTCTTTCAAAAAGTCTTTTTTATATCTGCAGTATGCCTTCTATCCCTTCCTACTAGTGTTCTGGCTAATAGACGTTCACTGGAGAATAAAACAGATTAACTGTCAAGCTCTTCCCAGAAGATGGTGAAAGACTGTTGTGGAGCGGAGGGAGCTGCTCAGGAGGGAGAGGAAGGAGGAGTTGGAGGAGGAGCTGGCCAGTGCAGAACACCACGCTCTGAAACAGGGACAACCACAGGAAATGGTGCACTGTTTCAGTGGATCAGTGAAGGCAGTTCTCCGGTTTCCCCGACCTCCAAACACACGCTGGTCAGGTTGACCCACAGTGGCGACGCGCTCAGTAGCAGCAGCTCAGGACTAACACCTGAACACACTTTCATTGTACAGTTGTACAATGACACATAAAGCACTTACTTACTTATTTAAGACCATTATTTTAATCTGTATGTCAGTGAGCGGTGGGGAAAGTGTATGTGTGTGTGTTTTGTCATTTACTGTATATTTGGTGTTTGGTGTTTTTAATCTGTAAAGCACTTTGTGTTACTTCTTTGTATGAAAAGCACTTTATGAATAAAGTTGGTATTGCTTTATATTAAAGGGTAATCATTAAGTATTAATAAGCTTTAGTAATCTATTTACGGTTAGGGTTAAGGTTAGGATTAGGGTAGGCCATGAATACAAGTATTATTCATGGCCTATTAGCACAGTAGTTGATAATATGCTATGAATAATATGCTTGGAAAAATATTAATCAGCTGCTCATTATATTATTAAGTACTAATGCTTATTATTAATACTTAGCGAGCACCCCTTAATATAAACGATTAACATCAAGTTTGATTGATTGATTGATTGTATCCAAAGGATCTCTCTCATGAGTTAACTTTACAATTTAGCAGAGAGTGAAAGACACATTAAAGAACCTGGAGTGGGTCTATCATCTTATTAGGCATCATCATACATTTTAAAATACTGCTGCCAAATTTTACTATTCTGCTTTTGTCCAAACACAAATGTCTCCACCGAGGGGGGTAACATTGTAACTTGACAAGTTACTATTTAATGTTGTCATTGTCAACATGGTAATACCCATAGACTGCGATGGGCTGCCTTTTCAGCAATGGGAAGCCTAATGCTACGTTGAGCGTGATGAAAGCTAAATCTATCGCGCAACTACTTCGAGTGCCCTTTTGTTTCCACAACACTTTAGAATGAAACTGATACAACAAAATGCCAAGTGCGCAGTGTGAAAGGGTGAAGTTCGGTTGCTGTTTTGACAGAGAATTTTATAATTAGTGTGAGAAGACTTTGCCTGTGTCAAGAGTGTTGTGACACATTCCTCCTATTTTTATTCGGATGCGGGAGACACAGTGAGTCACTACTAATAATTGCAAATATTCAGAGATGTGGGTATGGAAATAATGCAGTTTTCAGTGTCACAAATTTCATCATGTAGCAGAATGAATCAGGTGGAACGGAACTTCTTTATCCTGATCAAATTTATTCCAACAAAATGTTACTGGTTAAAAAAGTGCCACACATAAAATTAATGATAAATTGTTCAAACCATTTAACAACATAAGCTGCATGACACTTCTTAACCCTTCAGAAAACACTTCCCTTATGTATTTATGGGCTGCCAAAAATACACAAAGAAGGTTTCCTCTCAGACCTATTGTAAGCAGCATAGACTCCATCACCTATAATCTGGAGAAACACAAGACAATCTTATCCCCGTTAGACACACAGAAGATCATACGTAAACCACAAAGGAAGATCAAACACCTCCAGCTTGAAACAGATTAAACTATGGTTTCAGAGAAACTTCAGAGAATTTTTAGACAACACAGAATTCCAGTTCACCACAAACCAGTGAACACACTGGCTTGTTGATGATATTTGCATAGCAAACAAAGGTAGCAGCTAAAAGAAGGCACTTCAGAGACAGCTATACAGCTGTCTGGCTCTCCTTCCTCTTCGTTCTCCTTATTTTCTTTCATTTTTGCATAACTTCTCATTTTGTTGGAGGAGATGCGTAGCTGTCTGTGTTTACTCCAACGCATGATCTGTCTGCCTGTCTCTCTCTGTCTCTCTCTGTCTCCTCTGAGAAGCAGGTGGGGAGGGGCGAGTTTGGCTCGTGGGGCCCTTTTAGGGAATATGCGATGGCCAATTGTCGGTGCATCTAGTCACTGATGCTGTGCAGTGACTTTATTCGCTTGGATTTTTCAGTCAAATCTGTTGGCCCTCTGGGGCCCTTTCTGGCTTGGGGGCCCAGGCAGCTTCCTGCCTTGCCTAATGGAAAGCTACACCTCTGACTCTGTCATGTTAATGAGGTTGAAACTCATCCCAGGACAGACCAATAGGCAGGTAATTAGCAGTGATCAGATGAGATTAGGGTCATTCACACTGAAACTTAGGTGTGAGGTGTGAGGTAGAACTTAGAACTACAAAGACTTCGAGTTACAAAGATGTTTACCTACAGGTGAGAGTAGCTGCTAATATAGACCACTCCTGCCTGTGGTCTATATCTGAGCTGAGCTGGACCTGACAAAGCCTTTTGGATGAGAGGCGAAACGTTTGTCACTTCAACGACAGAGTACAGAAGATGACTCAAGAACCTTCACTGAAGTTTGTAGAGGAACATTTTTTCAAATGTGTTTTCACCTAGATTTGTTAATCCACCTCAGTTCTGCATCAAACTGCAAAATGTTGGGGAAAAAATTAAACACTTTGATTACCAATTTTAAAAAAATACAAAAAAAAATAGCAGAATGTCTAATTTTCCATATAAATGGTGAGTGTGGCGTGAAATTGGTTTAGTTTTTATGAAAAATTTGGCATTTATGTTTTCTCCCCAACATTAGCTACATGGCCCTTTGACTTCCATTATAAACACATCTTTCTTCTGTTCAGAGGAGGGAACAGTTGAACAATTGTTCCCCCCCCCCTAGTTATGGTCTGCGAAATGTGCCAAAACATCAAACAAAAACTCTATTTGAAAAGACTTATGTGTCTATTTTGGCGCTGAAACCAGACACCTCTATTGTTGTTGTTCCCGGTTCCTCGTCTGGAGATGGGCTGATATTTTCTCATCCGAAGCTAGTCCACCTCGGGCTCAGAGAGATGTTTACCTCTTTCAGCTCTGGCCTGCAGCGTGGAGCAGATAAAGTAGCTCTGATTGGTCAAACACTTTTATGTCCACACACTGTTTATGGGCCACACGTGCCCCTGCATTCAGTATCAGTGTCACAGCCTGAACCGTCGATCAGCGACAGGGAGGGCAGGGTGACCTTGAAGAACACAAGCTGTGGACAGACTGGAACGACTTCATTCTCTCTTGTTTGTCCCCCAAACATATTATTATAATTAGTAGCAACAATATTAGAATATATTTTCATATTCAATCCAAAAGACAAAGTAAATTGACTGATCAATCACCACATTTGCTGATGCATAATCCAACACATCCTAGGCAAGTGGTTCTCAATTGGTGGGTCGGTACCCGCAGGCCTTTCAATGGGAACATTTCTTTCAATATTTATCTTATTGAAATATATAGTAACACCATCAAGTCTATTAAAATGCCTGTCAGCTTGTTTTCATCATGGTATTAGCTTCTTAAAGGGACTACATGAGAGTTGGTCATTTTATACTCACTACTGCCTCCTCAGGTCTTACGCTTAACTGCAGTTTCTATATTAAGCTCGTGCATGACGGAGCTTCAGACCCGAATTAACACCTTTCTGAGTGACAGTGCAGGATTTTAGAGGCAGTTGTGGTGAATACTACGACTACAACAGGTGAAGCAGAACAAGCGGGCGGCTAACCCTCTAAAATGTGATTTAAAGGATCTGTATCATGCTATTTTAGCCATTCCAAAGTAAAGTATAGGCATATATATGATATATTGTACCTCTATCACTATGGAGTACTCATTTTTGAGAGAAATATAAGTATTTTTTGGGGGTATTTTCCCTACCCGGAAGACAAGACGCTTCGATTCAGTTAACTCCGCCCCTCTCTCCGCTCATTCCACATTTGCAGTATTATAAATATAAATATTGCTGCAAAAAGTGAAGTTACTTCACATAATGCAGTTATAAGGAGTTGACATGTGCAACACAGTTTCATAAATGGCTAACACACATGCTAACACACACGCTAACACGCGTTTTGATTGACTCACCGCTCAGCATGGCCTCCCCATCGTCGGGTGTTTACGTTATGGCCCTCGTGTTGGTTATAAAAGTTAATCCACTTTGATTCTGGCCAAGGTTCACCAAGCATCCATCAGGTTGGTTGATATAGTAGCTAGCTTAATCCCGGAAAGAAATTCCAACTTCTGGCGAGTGCACTCTTCTTTAGGAAGGTTGAATAATCCTGTTCCTCTCGTAGCCAAACGCGCATCCGTGGCATTATCGGTAAGAAAAAAGAACAGGCGGTGTCCAGAGTAGGTTAGAAAGAGCTCAGTCTTCAAAAACAACACTTATGCTCGGATCCATGGCTCCTCCAGCCGTGGGTGCGCTTGATTAGCGTCGTGGGACAGCACAGACGCGTCGGAGAGTTGCTGTTTTTTTTTTTTTTTTTTTTTTTTTTTTTTTCAAAAAAAAAAAAAAAAAAAAAAAAAGTTTTATAAATAAAAATCAGGCCGTAAGGCATTACATTACAGACGTAGAGCACTTCCGTTCCGCTGTGACGACACAACTGAACAGCTCAGTCGTTTACCAGGAGAGGGTGGAGCAGCTGCTCAGAGAGCAGGATTCAGGAGGATTACTTAGAACTGCGTGAATGAAGCCAAAAACCGCTCTGGGGGTGTTTTTGATAAGGAAATAGCATAACAACATGGCTAAAAACTCAAAAAAGTCGATTTTGCATGATATAGGACCTTTAAGCAATTTGCAAACAAACCATCACCGCGTTACCTCATTTTCTTGTCTCTTCTTAAGTAAATGTGATATTTTACTTTTTCTTCTTCCATTTTGTATTTTCTGATGCACTTCCAGCACCCTCTAGTGGTAACTTACGATAACACATGCTGGCCATTATAAACGTGTGAAAGCATAAGTGACAGTAACAAGCTTAGAACGCATAGATTTATTTACGTACAATATGAGAGCATAAATGAGCCTTTAGACGTATCTCATGCTTATTCAAGTATTATTTGTGGTGAAAATACATTATTTCGCACTATATAGACAAGTTAAAATCTTATTTAGGTCGGTACTTGTCATCAGCGGGATGGTGAGTCCAGACGGTATATTAGTTGGGAACATAGACATATTATCAATAGACCGTCATTCCTCACTCCTCCCCGTTTACCATAATGACCACATTTGAGGGGGAAATCATGGCGCATTTACAGACTCCTCCTCCCCAGCTCTGACGATGCATGTTCCTAATAAGGGCATAAGGGCGGGATCTTCACTGTACACTCGGCCCTTACGTGACGTGTAGCTCGTGCAGCTCCAATGTTAACAGTCCGACCCTCATTAAGTACGAGATTTCTAAAATTTATCCTACGATAACCAGCCCGGTGCCTCTGATTGTGTCTAACCCAGCGTAATCACAGGAGGAATATCTAGCTGTAGACAGTTCCAAAAAATTAGAAACCAGGCTTTAAAGTTGTTTTTTTTGTCGAAAGTGCAATGGATTCCAATGGGGGACTAGCGGGTATATGGCGGTACTACAGCAATGGCCGAGCAATGGCGGCCTCTAGTGTCGTCGTTCCAAAGCAGAGCAGCCAGCGGCCATTGACGGCAACGTGTCATACAAGGGGGCGTGGCCTAGCCGAGGGGGACAGAAGCCTCTCATGGGAATCACAATTTTTTGCCGTTTTCTGGTGGACTATGAAAAAACTTTAGTTTTGTGGCAGACGATAAACATGTTTATCATACACAAATAAAGTCAATCCAAAGTCGGGTCCATACGGATGTTTTTTCACAGCAAATTGTTCAGTAGAAGCGAAAAACGGCACTCGTTTCTAACACAGCATGAAGCTGGTGTAGCTTCCTCGTTAGCATTGTCCGCTTGGTAAGTATTTATGGGCTGTTGAACAACTTTGCTCCTTCATGTCTCTGTACCTTTATTTCAGAAGATAAATATATTCATAATTCATTCATTTTGTTGAAGTAATGGTGGAGAAAGTTTGATTGTTCCCCTCTTTGTTTCTCTAATATCCGTCTATATCTATTGTGTTGCCACCTGCCCTCCATTGAGATCATCAAACTCTAAAATGTGAAACTGGGAGGTCAGATCACTTGTTATAAAATATTTTCTGCCAAAATAAAATATCCCCGGTGCGAATTCAGCAAGGTATTCTATTTGAAACTCTTTCTTCAACCTGCTGAAATTGCAGTTCCCATTTACATTTGAATAGGTCTCTTGTTATTCCTGCTCCTGGTTGGTTCGATAGCCCGATCATTACGCATTATCTTGGACGTGCAGAGCCAGGACTGCGCAGTAAGCACTCGGACCCGCTGCATCCCATCAACACCGAGCGCGGGCCGTGTCTTCCGAGGCGCCTCTACATCCACCCTGACATCAGAAGTGACACATCGATCCAGGCGCTTCATTGAGAAAACTTTTGACTTTGTAGTTATTTCTCTGTAGCGAAGCACGAGTCTCTCTCCCGCAACGGCAGCGGTTCATTCCCCACGATCAATCCAGACTCCCGTTTTTTTTTTTTAAAGCCATCAGCATTTCTCCTGCAGACCTCCGCGTTAATATGATAGCCACATTATCTATCGGAAACCCCTTTCACACGCTCCTTCACTTTTGGCCTGTTTTAAACTTCGAATCATGCTGCAATGAAAACCTCACGGAGCCCAGTGGGAGCCGACCGGTAGAGTCGAAAGAGATTATACCGGGAGAAGACGCCTGGAGTGGAATTTTTTAAAAGAGCCATTATCTCAAACTGGTTCTGATTTAATAAAGCGGAAGAGGCCACTGGAAATACCTTGGCATTAATGAAAAATTCAACTCGATGATCTCGTTTCCGAATCCACCTCCTCCAGGATACGGGACGGGAATAATGTCGACGTAAATGATTGTAAGGGAGGCCGGATCTCTTGCTGATTCAGCCTTTCACACCGATGATTTTTCCAGAGGGATGTTCCCGCGGTGTGTGTCAGCAAAAGGTGAAGCCCATAAAATAACGAGTCCATCTTTCACAGTCAGCTCCGGAGAAACATTATTCCGCAACGGCGCCAACAAATAGTGGTTTAAATCCTACACCGGTCAAACGAGTGCCGCTCCGAGGCGCGTCACATGGGATTTTATGGATCTTTTCTTTTTTTTTTTTAAATGCTGCGGCGACGACATTTTAGGGCAATCGATCACGAAAGTCTTTTCCCCACTTCCTATATTCAGAGACGTCTTGGCTTGTCTGTAGGTATGGCAGTGACACAGTGGATTAAGACTCTGTCAATCAACCAGGAGGTGATCAGTTCAAATATAGGCCAAATATGGTAAGTGTTAAATGGGGGGTATTACGCAAAATCGAGTTTCCCCCTAACCGGGGGCAAACAAGGGGCTAACCAGGGGATGACAAAGGGCTAACCAGGGGAAAACAAGGGGCTGACCAGAGGATGACAAAGGGCTAACCAGGGGAAAACAAGGGCTGACCAGAGGATGACAAAGGGCTAACCAGGGGAAAACAAGGGGGTTAATAACCAGGGGCTGACAAAGGCTAACCAGGGGAAAACAAGGGCTAACCAGGGGAAAACAAGGGGCTGAAAGGATGACAAAGGCTAACCAGGGGAAAAAAAATAACAGGGCTGACAAAGGCTAACCAGGGAAACAAGGGCTGACCAGAGGATGACAAAGGGCTAACAGGGAAACAAGGGCTGACCAGGGAAACAGGGGTTAATAACCAGGGGATGACAAAGGGCTAACCAGGGGAAAACAAGGGGCTAACCAGCTCCCAAAGAGATAAGATAAGACAGCCTTAATAAGATAGCTACCTATCCAGGAGATACTTTCTTCACCTCTCGATCTCTTGCTAAGCTCAATCCTTTCATCGTGAAGTTAAAACACATTCGCCATTGCTTCACTACAGTAACGTGAGGCCACCCGTTTTTTGTTTAGTTTTTATTGTCTCTTTATTGAAACGGCTGCTAAAACAGATGGGCTTATGAAGAGATGGTGTGAAAATCAGGTCACAGTTGGCGCTGTTGAAGCTTTAACCATTTTATAAAGTTAAATCCTCTTCAAAAATATACCTGGAGTGGTGTTTTGTTTCATTCGCACGTTTCAGTAATCCACACCAAGACTTTGATGAGTGTTTTACAGTCTTCTCTACACCTTCACCAAACGTTTACTGATTCTCTCTGTGGTCTCTTTTCGCTGATTAGCATGTTTACATCTCTGGTCACTGGTGTCCAAAAGGTGGAAGTATAACTGCATTTTTGTGATGTTTTGTCCCACTTTCCCCGCCTGGAGGAGATACTTTCAGGCCGATTGTCCATAGCCAGCTGGTGACATGTCTCTCTCCTTTGTAAAACCCTTTCTCCACATGTTTGTGCTTCACTTTTCTCTAAGGAGAGCGTTAGATCGGGGACATATGGTGAAAACGTCATTATTTATATTGCCGTGACAGTGCAAAACTCAGCTTATTTCTCTGGTTATGCTGCGTTTACACATAAGCACGATGCGTTACGAATGGCATTTTTCCGTCATTCGTGACGTTCGTGACTTGACTTAACGCATCTCAATGGGATTCTTAATAGAACGCATCAGCTCGTGACATTCGTGATGTTCGTGGAGAAAGTTTTTGGCTGTCAAAAAATCTTCCACGAATGTCACGATTCACCCTCTGTTCGTGGAGTTCGCAACAGAGCGTGTCCTTTCGTGATGCGTAGTGGCGCTTCGTAATTCAGCGTGAGAGCATTCGTAAAGCATTCGTAGTGCAGAATCACTGTTTTCACGCTCAGAATTGATAGAAACACACGCTACGCCGAAAAGTTAATGTTCGTACCTGCACTATGCCAAAGAAAAGTCCCACAAAGTCGGCCAGTCCGTGCTCCAGGCCCGGGACAGCACCTGCTCCTGCCGCTCCTCAGGTGCTGAAGTTGTTACGCGGGCTTTTCTTCCTGTAGTCGTTCCTCCTAATGTTTGGGAGCCAATCCCTGCCACCCCCTATTGCCGCCCCGCTGGAGAACCCGACGGTTATATATTTGTCCCGATTTTCCGCGCGTTTGTGTAAATAAGAAAAGGGACAGTAAGAAGTGCGCCTTTCCCGCACTGTTTACTGTACCTGAATGCATCTCCCACACTCCCATACGCACTGACCCAAACAACAACGCGTGGTTACAGCAGCTATAACATGGATAAGTGTTAAGACTTATTTACAACTTTAGACATGTAAAACAAGCGGTGATGGGCGTAGGGCAGGTGGAGACAGGCCTGTTGTTCTGGATTATGCAAAAGAAGTTTTGCCAAATGGAGCTAATGATCAACCAGATGAGTGAGAGTCATGGATAAAGAGGTGAAGAGTTCTACGACAGATCCCCAGAAGATCGAGTGCGCAGTGAGTGTAGTGTTTTTATGCTTATTCTGTGGAGTAAAGTCAGGCTGAATGTGCCGCTGTTGCACAGACTCATTTGACATAAAGCGCGTGTGTTTATTGCTATAGTTTGTCTTGATAGATTCAGTGTTTGACAGGAGCATATGACTTAGTTTGGGTTTGATCTAAGTTCAGTTTTTCATAGACTGTGAAAAACGTTTGCTATTCTACAGTATATGGACAGTCCCGACGCTCAGCTGGTCTTTGCTTTTGCTTAACCCGATTTGGCAAGAGCCCAATGAGGCAGGTGAGAGCACGGCGGACCAAGACGCCTCTGCTCCGCCTCCAACCCGGTGTGTGCGGCAGGCGGTTTGTCCACATTCGCCCGATTCTTGACAGATTTCTGACAGAACTCGACAATTCCCAATGACCCGTAACAGACCGCAACACCTCGCAATACCACGCAACACCACGCAACAGAGCGTCACAGCCCGCAGCATTGCGGGACGCATGTTCGTGACCGTGCGTAATAATTCGTGCCATTAATCGTAACGCGTAGTAACAGGTCGCAACAATTTGTGGCGGTGCGTGAAACCTCTACCCCGAATCATCACATTCGTGATCCTCGGCCACGAATATGGATTCGTGGCATTCGTGACTCGTCGTCGTTATGTGTAAACGCAGCATTAGCTGTGTGTTGACAGCTGCCGCGCTAATTAGTCCTCACTGTACATGAATGAGCTCCTCTTATGTTCATACGTGAAAAATTCGAAGTACCACAGAGTTTTTTGATAAGCTTGTAAAACTTACAGCAGGAGTACAGCCATCTGCAGCAGCAATAGATAAGGTGTGGGTGGAAAGGGGTGGATCAGGTCAGAGAGCTAAAACAGGACAAGGTCATTCCAAAATATAGAATGATAATGATAACGCCGTTTTAGACAGTAGCGGGTGCAACTGTCTTTGTTTCTTTGTCCACCTTTGACTCCACTGTCTGCGTATAGTATACTGGTGTATAAATGAGAAGAAAAACAAAGAGAAAGTGTCCAGTTGAGTCTCTCTCTACTAAATAAATAAATAGGAGTAATTGTGGACTCAGACGTTATCTTAAACATCCACTACAGACATAACTTCAGCAGCTTTTTACCATCTAAAAACAAATCCAAAACCAGCAGGTTAGACTACTGTAACGGCCTGCTCACTGGCCTCTCTAAATGAGCCGTTAGACAGCTGCAGTACATCCAGAACGCTGCTGCTCGAGTCCTGACTAGAATCGGGAAATAACCACATTAGCTCAGATCTCTGCACTGGCTTCCTGTCGCTCAGAGAGACTTTAAAACAGCGCTACTGGTTACACGTCTCTTCATGGTCCAGCACCAGAGTACATCTCTGACATGTTGGGGTCATATGAGAACCTGCTGGTCCCACACTGAAAGTATTTTATATTCGCTCTTCACTATTAATGTATATTGATGTTTATGTGTATGAATTCTACAAATAAACTTGCCTTACAATGACAACTCAAAGGGATATTTCAGGATTTTTGACATTGGGCCTCATTTCCTAGTTATCCAGAGTGTTGTTGATGTCTGGAGATACTTTTTTCTTAAATTCATGCAGTTCTTATATTTGAAGAGTCTAGTGGCGCTAGGCTAGGTCAAGGCTAAAGCATTTCTATGGTATCAGTTAGACTGCATTAAAAACAGTCTGACCCACTCCACAGTGCACCTGAGGTAAATCACTTATAACACCAGACTAACCATATAAATGTCTGTGTTAATAGAATAATCTTTGAAATATAACTGACCTTGTATCACATGAATTACCGCATTTTGAGGGACTATTTTCTCGCAGATCACTCCGCCGCTGCCTTAGCTTACAGCCACGAAGCTGATGCTGCTCAAATATAAGTTATTTTAAATGCAAAATGGTTAAAATTATTCTATGGACACAGACATTTATATGGTTAGTCTGGTGTTATAAGTGATTTACCTCAGGTGCACTGTGGAGTGGGTCAGACTGTTTTAATGCAGGCTAACTGATACCATAGAAATGCTTTAGCCTTGCCCTAGACTAGACTCTTCAAATATAAGAACTGCATGAATTTAAGAAAAAAATATCTCCAGACATCAACAACACTATAATAATAAATAAATGAGGCCCAATGTCAAATATCCAGAAATATCCCTTTAACCTTTTCCTACCAATGAAATCAAGATAAGTTTGACAGCCGAAATGTCATGTCTTAAAGGCATATAAATTGTTATATATTGGCGATTAGCTGACGTTGCCACCCTAGTCACATTAGTGTCCCTGAACTGGAACGTCAACCGGCAGAGACCCCTATCGAAATCATGCTACGATTGGTTCGCTAAGGCATCACTCATTCAATCAAGGGTTAAGCCTAAAGATTTTGAAAAGAACTGGTAGTTGATCTTGTGACTGATGAGGTCCGAGAGGCAAAGCAGACGTGGCAGAAGTAGCTTACCATTATGAGCAACACAATGTAAAAAGCTTTTATTCTTTATCTTGAATTGTGATTCCAAGGCACCAGATTCACCACCATCTTTGCACACTCAACCTTGAAATATACCCGTGTGCAATGCATTACGTTCTGGTTCCTTCCCTGAGAATCGGTGGAGTGTATCTCATTCCCTTACAGTAAAGTGCTCTACAGATCTAATATAATGCCATTTGAACAGTCCCGGCGGTGCAGCTCGTAGCAAACCCACTCTATATGAACACTTAATGATTAAACTTCCCCTTCCAATAACCTGGAGCTCCACCAGTGCACGGAGATGGCCTGGTCCCAATAGATTCCCCTATACGTACAGCCACTGGCCATGTACATCTGTGATCTATTACACTTAACTGACATTCAAGCATTGATTGCTAGTCGTTTGAAATGTCTCTCTTGGGAAATAAAATGCAGCTAGTTCAACCATCCAATTGACCTGAATAATACAAAAGGCGACAGGCTTGGATGTTAAAATGATACATATTGTGTTGGCATCTATAGGGCTATATTGTATATTCTACAGCAGTGGTTCCCAAACTTTTGGAGCCGTGTACCCCTGAAGCTTTGGGTGAAGGGTCACGTACCCCCTACTTTGACTACATTATTACAGTGAACTCAAGCAGGTTATCCACATTCAACATGTTTTACTGTAATTCGACATACGCGCAGTGATATCTTCACTTTACTGCACGGATGCCGAAGTATTCCTGGTATTATTACGCCTTACAATATAGTTCCCCTTTTTATCCGCTTAGAAAATCCACATTGTTTAATTTTGTGTCATTATACTTTATGGTGTAACACTTCACGTAACCATATTTAAATAGGGAAAACGTGGGAGAGTTTGGTAGCTTCTATCTTCACCTCGTTTGGAGCTATAGAGGAGAAGAGAGAGGCTAAATGCTAACGCCGTCTGTGCTGTGTTTACGTTATGGAAGGCACACGTGAAGACCAGACAGGTACAAATGAACTCGTCTAAGGTAAGAACATATCTCAGTATGTAAAAACAGTGGCCTATTCCTTTAACTATTACTATACAGTATAATGCTGCACTATATAATAGACTATATGGTGCATTCACTAAACTTGGGTAATAATGGATGTCTGCAATAAAGACCAACTAAATTCAAGTGACAGTTTAATATTTATGGATAAATATTAGTCAGAACTTTAATTTCACAATTACTTTACAAGAACAAAGAAAACAGCTTGGATGATTTCCATTTTGCCTGAGGAGGGAAGTTATCAATCATTTGCTCAAGCTAAAGATCAGTAGCTCATGTTAGCAACTTTTCATCGTGCTGAATGTGTTTTTTTCTCCATGAAACATTCTCAACACGTGATTAAAGCAGCATTTGTGATGTTTTCACTCCTTTGTGTTTAAGACCTGTTGCTGTAAACTCCGTTTCTCACAATGCATTGTCGACCCAACATCTAATCTACGCAGTTTCCTTGTACAATTGTATAATGACTTCTTCTTCCTAGACCCATCTAATGACCATCGCTGCTCACTACTTTTCACAATGCGTTATGAGAAATTTGAGTGCACTACCTTTCCTCTCAGGGCATTTGGACCACCACCACAAAATGGCGTGACCATAAAGTGCACTATAGGAATAGTGGAGACACTAGGAGGTGTTAGGAACAAATGTATTTCCTATTTTGTGTCACCTTTCTGATGCTTTCTGTCTATTTTTATTTACTTTTTTGTTAATCCAGGTAGTAGGCATGTCTGTTCTGTCCCAGTCTTTAATATGTTCTACCCAAGTTCGATTCTTGGGTGCCATGCCATTAGTCCGACGTCTCATTATTATAAGTATAAAGTATTGCCGTAACATTTTCAGTTTCTCACTCACTACAAAGTCGATCCTGAAACAATCACAGACAATCACATCTAGATTGTGTATATTATATTGTGTCATTTGGCTAGAGTTTGCTTCTTTATACAAGAAAGGAGCACACACAGCAGAAGAACTTCCCTGTATGCGAGTTCAGAACAGCCACATTTCACAACTTTTTGCACGCCGCAGACGGCTCCTGTTTCAAATAGAAAACTTCCTGCGCCCGTATTCATCTGTGCGGAGTTCTCTCAGCTGCACTCTCTTTTTGACATACTTCAACCTTTAGTTTCCACAACCCATGAACCATTTCCAAATGAATCCGTGAAATGTGCTCAGTCATCAAAGGCCTTTGAAGCAACGCACGCCCCCACAGCTCACACATGTCGACAGCACTGAGCAGGGAAAGTTTGAGCAGTTGGATTAGTAACTTTAGTCAGACGTAGGCATCAGTTCCCGATATGTTATTGGATTTCACTTGGGTGGGTTTTCTCCCAGGTGCGATTTCATCCATCAATCTAACCTGACAAGCCAGCCACCCCGACATTTTTCATGAACGCTGGCAATAAAGGTTCTCAAGACGTAACTGTATTAGGTTTTGTAAATCTCTTTTTAAAACTTCCCAAGAGGCTTTGTCAGAGAGGCCCTTTCTCTACGATGGAAAACCCAAAGAGCTTACTTTGCTTGGTGGTTCTGATAAGGTCTAGTGGTGCTAACAAACTTTTTTTTGTTGTGAAATGTTTGAGAAATACTGGTCTAGAGTCCTAGGAGCAAATGTCCCACAACTTTTTTTCCCTTTCAATCAGGGCTGGACTGGCAAAAAAAAAAATCAGCCCAAGACTTTTGGATCAAGACCGGCCATTGCAATAGTCGAGGCCATTAGCAATACAATAAGCCTTGTACACATTCTATGTTGAGAACCCAGTTTGGTATATTTAAAAGCGTACAATTTTAGGTAGAAATCTCCATGTTTTTCTTTCAGATTCTGGGGCGTGTGTGTATTTGCATACCAGTAAGTGGCTTTTGTTTCCTTCTCTTTGCCCCCGCCCTCCAGGGCCCAGCGTGGCTACTTATTGTGCATGCTCTATCCGAACGAGGCAATATGAAGTGGATTTACACTTTTTCTTAAAGGCACACTGCGTAACATTTTGGACTATACTTTTGCCATCAATACAAACATGATCCTAATGGCCAGCTCGACACAGAAAATGCTATTACTGCAGTGGTGTTAGGGATTTTTTGCACAGCAGTCTTTAGAAACGCCCCGGTTACTTTCTGCCCCGGAAATAAACAGATTTAAGACACAAGGTCAAACATTGAGGTTTATTCTTATCGATACTGGGTGCATGAGGCTGAAGCCATCTGGCGCCTCACCAGCCTCAGCTCAAAAACACACACAATACAAAGAATCATACAGACTATATGAAAATATAGCCACTCCCACTTTCCTGCCTTCCAGGGCAGTAGTTTTCCGCTCCAAGACCCCCAGCCCCCTGGACTGAGGAGTCCAGGGGGCTGGTCATAAACTTTTAACCCCTCTTCCTGAACGGGCACCTGGCTCTGTGTTGACATTAAGTCAAGGGTAACTGGTTAAAAAGTTCCCTTTTATGGGGTTTTTACGACCCTTGCACCTTTATCTCACAACACAGCTTCAAGCTTCAGTGGTTTGGAGCATTTCATGGGATCAACCAACACAAATTCATTCAACAACAGTACCACATGCAATACAGTACATATGATAATTTGACACATTTTTTCACATTTGGGTAATCAAAGAATGGATTTAAACCTGTTTAAATCTCAATTTCTACTGACTTTAGTCAACATCTCCATGGAGACGAGCTGGAGACGTACCCACTCCCGGTAAAGTTACAGTCATGTCTTAGTTGAGCTGAGAAAACTAACATGTTTTTTGTACATGTATGAGGTATTTATCAATTATGGAAATATCTCTCATAAAATAAATGCTTGTATTTCAATTTTATGTATTGTGTAAATTCTACGCGGTGTGGCTTTAAGTTGTCACCGCCATAAAACCTCACAAAGAAGAAGAAAGAAGTGGATTTATTAATCACGGATATGTGGCGCCACTTGCCCCTCTTGGAACCTCCACCTTAACGTGGTGGAGGGTTTGAGCGCCTGAATGATCCAGGAGCTCTGTTGTCGGGGGCTTCGTGCCCCTGGTAGGGTCTCCCATGGCAAACAGGTCCTAGTGACGGGTCAAACAAAGAGCGGTTCAGAAGCCCCTTATGAGAGACCAACAGGCCCGGTTAGAACCATGAGGCCGTCCTTCTGTGGACCCACCACAGCCATAGGGGCTGGAGCAATGTGATTGGGCAACTCCAACAGTAGCCCCCATGACCCGGCAACGGAAAAGTGGAAGAAAATGGATGGATGTGGCGCCGCTTCCTCATGAAGAGCCTTGATAGCAAGCAGCGACAGCGGGACAGAGACGCTTTGCTCCCCAGACAGGAGAACACTTTCCCCGCGTAGCTTCAGTGCTAAAAAAGCTTCCTGCAAAGCACCAGACTGTAAGTGTAGTATCTTTTTATTACGGTGGATGTTGCGTTTGAGTTGATCTCTGATGTCTCGCTCTGTCAACAAAACAACCGCCTGTTTCCACGTTAGAATACGCTCGTCTCCACCGTCATGTGTCGTGTGTTTCCTTTGTTGTTTGGGGAGGAGGCGCCGCTGCTTTGGTTTGCGTTGTTGACAACAATTTAGCGAACAAATGCCACGTAAAAAAGGCAATTTATACATACAGTACGCCTATTGTCGATCAGTTTATGTGCGTTTGAGTGAGTGAACTCAAGGCCTGAGGATTGAAACCCAACACACATAACAAAACAGGGGGAGCTTTACAGGGGTGTGGCTTTTCTAAATGAGATGTAAATGAGCCCTGTATTGTCACTCGGAGCAGCAGAGAGAGGTGAGAACAGCACAACTTTAGAGGCCGATTACTCACCTTAGAGATATTTTGGGTTCTTACATTCAAAGTGCCACATCTTCTCCAAATATTCCATGTGTTACACATTGTTGGAAACTTTGGAGACACTACACTTTCTTGATCTATGTCCAACTCAAAATGCTCCAAAACCAAGTTGTGTCCTCCGTTCTCGTGATCGGTCACATATAAGCTACAAAACAGAGGATAGCCTAATAGCTGCATGTTGTTTCTGCTGAATTCAAGCTAAAGCCTCAGAGCACTCACGACTTTAATCTTGTGGTTTACAACTTGCGGCAATGTTGGTAAACAACAATATTAAAATGTGCGCTCCGTTCCGTTAATGAGGTTCATCAAATAAACCTGACAAACCAATCAAATTATTATAACACTGTAGATTTGGGTAATGAAATGGTAAAACACACCGCGGAGTTAGCGAGGTGTGGAGTGCTTTATGTCTCGTCTTGAAACTCACTTTATTCTCTGGCTTTTAGCGCTGTGTGAGTTGTGTGATCCTGTTGTGTTTATACTCATTTAAAGGTGGAGCTAATTTGTATTGTTTTGGTTTTATTGATTTTATGATCTCATGTGCAGCACTTTGGAAACGTTTCGTATTTTAAATGTGTTATATAAATAAAGTGGATTGGATCATTCATAAGCAGCTAATTAGTGATTACCTTTTATTATTCAGTCAATTCATACTTTTAGGCATAGGTCTGGTCACCTTATCCTATCTGACCATTTACATTTGCGGCATAGTAACTCGAGCGACAACGGCTGGGCAGAGTTCATACTAGCGTTTTCGAGTTCCTGCTGCTCCCACTGTGATGGGCGTGGGGGACATGTCTTCTCATGTGCAATCTTTCACAGAAGCACTGATATGGGCATGTTAGGCTTGGAGTCTTGGAGAGAGGACGGTCAGCATCACAACACTCTTTGTTTTGTGTGAATTGGTGACATTATTCGCAAAGATATTCACATTTTCGGGCTGCAATTGAGCCGCTGTCTGTTTATAGAGCTTATGCATTGCTAACTGCTCGATAGTGTACGGAGAGTGTAGTGTATGAGTGGGCCGCACGGTAGCGCAGCGGTTAGTGCTTGTGCTTCACAGCAAGGTTTCCTCAGGGTGTTCCGGTTTCCCCTACCACTAAAAACATGTACAATAGACCCTTTAATTGTTTGTAAACATTCCGGGCTTAGCTGGAGGCGGGAAGCTGCATTCCTATCTATTTCCATTGTAGCTGTTGTCATAGTAACAAATGTCTAACTGTTTTTGGAAATATCAGATAAACCTTATTTTATCGTCTCAAATGTCATTCCTCTTGTTCTTTCACCTTAAGCCACAACAGGACCACATTTTTCAGTTGTAGTTTTACACTTAAAATCGCTAGTTTTAGTTTAATCTTATTTCTCTTGATCACTTCCTGCCTCCAGCTGATGTCACTGATGATGTCAGCAGTTAAAGGGTCAATAGCCTGGAGCCTGGACTCCCCTGTAAATGAGATTCCTAATCTCAGCATGACTTTTCTGTTAAATAAATAATAACTAAAATACATAAAGTACTGTGATCAATGTTATTACAAAATGAGTTGAGAGAGTTTATTACAGAATGTGGTTTTATTACACAGTGAATTTGGCATTTTATTTAATTTAAACAATCATTACATATAATGTTTGGGTGCATACCTATGTTCCCCGGGTCCTATGTTCCCCGGTGCAATTTTTTTTCCATTGAGTTGGTACTTCAACCAATCACAAGTCATGAGAGTGAAATGTCATGTATATCAAGCAGCTTAACCCTGACCCTGCCCTAGCCACTAACCTTAAGGAGGTTAAGCCGTCGTTCCACATAGCGTGAACCGGCCGCGCACGCCACGATCTACGTGCACGTATCGACACTGGCCCGCAGACCTTTCTGTTTCCACCACACACACACACATGCATTTGTTGTGGGCGGGGCCGCACAGAGCTGCACGCTGTACAGATCATCATTAAAAGTTTTAGAGCCGCGATGAGAACAAATGTGGACAAATGCTGCCCTCTGGTGGAGTTATGGAATCCTTCAGGAGGAGCCAAGCTGTATTAAAACAGAAAATAAACTGCTAAACTACGAACTACGTATGAAGGTAAGCTACATGCAAATGTATTGCTAACAGCGGCTAAATGTTATTATCGGCAAATCCCCTTTTAGCACAGCGGTATGATGTTGTGAAATATTAAATCCGTATGACCTGCGTGTCAATAGTGATGGCTGTCCACTCTCTCGTTGCCAATCAGAGGCCAGAGTCTGCACGTCACAACAGACACAGCCAGAGGTCGGTCCCAAAACCTATACCTGGTCAGACCGGTTTGGCCCTGGCCTTTGTTATGGAAAAGCTCGATAAAGCGGGTGAAAGAGCCATTTGGCTGACACGCGCCTGCATGTGGAAAAGAGCCTTTAGTGGCTGGTGCCTAATCTTAATCAATAGAAGTGGGGGAACATAGGGCTGACCCCCAGTGTTTTCACAAAATGCATCTTAACAAGTGTAACACCCCACATCCTAAAAATTAATAGAACTTCTTGCAAACTTGAAAACGACTCCTTAAATGCTTGGCCACGGACTTCACCATCGCCGCAAAAGTGCTCCAGGTAAAAATACCTAGTTGAGTGTCTGTGGAATACATTCCCTAAATTGTCCCGAGATGGGCCGTGCATTGGTGCATTCAACAATTAATCCCCCTCTGAACCCGCACACAAAGGAATAAAGTCTTTGCTCGACTCCAGCTACATTCCTCTGGCCATGTACCTTTAAGTGTAGAATGTGTTCTTTTCTAATGTCCCCTCCATCTTCACTGACATGTATCATTTCCTCTCTCTTGTTCTTCACTGATTACACTGTTTCATCTCTCGGTGCAGGTTGTGTGTTCAGGCTAATGGAAATGTACCTGTCCCTGTTTCTGTGTACAAACTCAGATCTGGATTCGTGACCAAACTTCAGACAACAGTACCGGTATCCTAGCAACACCTGACTGCGAATACATACGTCTGCTTTGTCAGAAACGTCAGACAAAGAGGAAGGGAGACAAGGGCTTTTTGAGAAACCCTTAATAATAGAGGCTATAGTTCTTGTTCGGAGAATGTACGAAAATTCAGCAGTGGTGTTGGTGTTAATTGGCCAAGATCCTCATTCAAAACAGCGACTTTGTTTTCCTAGTGGTTTTCTTATGCATGACTTCCATCGTAGGAGGTTACGCATCGCAAAGGAATGTCTATGTGATTGCAGAGTGCTAAAATGAGCATGTGGCCAAATGGAAATTCATCCCATTAGTGATTATAGCCAAGAAAATCAAAGAGAAGGAACTCACCAACATATGTTTATTTAAGAATATTGCAGGTTTACTCTTGGCTCGTTTCCAGTACGCTTGTTGGTCCTCGCTCCTCCCACAAAGATAAAGCAGTAATAAGTAACTTGTTTACCTAATAAATCCTTTTCGTAGTCCCTCTGGGGTAACACAAGTGTTAATGGGATGATTGGGGGTCTTTCATCTCCCTGGTGTCTATGGCCAGAAAACCACAATTGCAACTTCGCTGCCACAGGGTAAGTGTTACAAATACACACTAATGGAATCACGACGAAGAAGCAAACAGGCTAACGGCAAAGCTAACTGCGGGCTAGCGCCACTTAAACAGTATTTACAGCCAAGTTTGAGTGAAAAAAATGATCTCCATTGTGTAATTGGACGAACAATATCCTCTCTCCCTTTGTCTTTTCTGTCAGCGTAGTATTTACTTTCACGGACAATTAATGAGTAAAAAACACAACATGCTACGACACCTGCAGTGGCGCTTATGGCCTCTAGGGGCATGAGTTACTTAGTACTGCTTTAAGGAAACACTGTTGTTGCTCGGTGTTTATCAATCACAGAGCGTCGTAGCACATCGAGTTTCCCAGTTTTCCAGCTTTTATTGCAAAGGTTGCAAAGACATCAACAAAGGTACTGTATGTGTTAAAAAATTACTTATAAGAGAATTTATGCTGACATGACACTTTCAAAATGATCTAATATCACATTTTCTTTGAGTTAACAAATGAATTAGGTAAAGTCACTGTAGGTACTGTAGATACGGGTGTCGCCATGACACTGATAAGCACTCATTTTGTCGTCGTGGAAAGTAACAAATTAAACAAACAACAGTCCAAGTAAAACTACAAACTTTGGTAGCACTTACAACTGTGAGCAGACTTTAGTGTCATGACCCTCAACAAGTCCAGACTCCGAGGTGACTGACTGACTCACACCTTGATGACATACGAGCCGGCCTCGACCTGACATTCATAGGCTAATAACGTCCAAAGATCAGCTTCACTAGTATAAGCTGTTTGTACTGGGATTGTGGTTGTTTGCATTTTGCACAATATTGCTGCAATTTTGTAGCCTGGCTAACGCCAGACTAAAATCACAAGTGATATTTAGTCTGGGGACCACCAATTCATTTTCTCGTAGGAGAGGTGTGGTTTACGATTGTTCATAGCCGTTTATTGGGCGCTACGAATGCGTCTGCACGTAGCCATAGCCAATCGTATCATGGTATCAGATGACTATGACGTACCTGCTGTAAACTTTTGAGCTAAACTATTTAGAACACGGTCTAAAGCTTGATCGAAAGATGGCATCGCGTCTGCTGCGGATCCGTAAATATTTTTTTTATTTTTTTATCCTAAACAAACTACAGCTTCCGTATGTCAAATAGCGCGTCATCGTCTTACCGTCCCTCCTCATTCTGTGATTGGTGCCCAAATCCATGGAAAAATGTCGGCCATGGTCCCCAGGCTGTTGTGAAGTTCGAAAAGATTCGAGCGCACACAGCAGTCTGGCGTTAGCCAGGCTAGCAATTTTGTGGCTGCAATTGTTGATTTGTTCTACTAAAGCCAGGCTTTTGCCATATAGCTAAAATTTGTTTTAATGTTTTCGAGACAAAAAGTTTGGGCCCCTGCCCTAAACCGTGTGAAGCGCTTTGGGTGACTTGTGCCATGTGAAAAGCGCTATACAAATAAGCTTCTATTTCCATGACAAGTACTGTAGGCCACAAGTGTTCACTATAAGTGCAGCTATTAACCACTGCTATTAAACCAAATCTCTCACAATCCAGATATTTACACTAAAGGCATAAAAGGTCATGTGGATCAGATAAGAATGATTCAAGGATACATAACGTGCGCAGCAAAAACGTTGCTTAGAAACAGCCTAGGAGCTAATAATGACAATCTGCAAATATAATGCTTTTAACAGTCTGTACCAACAAAACCTGTCTCATGGACGCACACTCTAATATAAAAGAACGAGGAACATGCCGCCATCACCATCAGGGCAAAACAAACAAAACCAAGTGGTCAGCCTGGGAACTGCACCCAAAGTACAAATATGTATTACACAGTCCAGTGCACTGAATACAAAATAAATAAAAATAAAAACAGCAGAACTTTAGAGGGCGCCCACCTTGCTCTGGGTGCTCTGTATCCTTAACCCTCCAGCTTGACGCCCCCAGCACTGACCACTGTCACCCCATGACAAGTAAAGCTTTAGACCTTTTTCCCCCTCCTATCTAGAAAAATATAGAACCATAAAAGTATACAAAGGTAACATGTTAACTCTGGGGTTGTGGCAAGTTATAATTTTTTTAAACAGCGTGAGCGTGCTTTAATAACTCTCTCTGAGGCCTGAACGGAGAGCAGCGCGGGCTTCTCCACATGGGGCCCATTACAGATGCATGAGGAGTCTCTCTTATCCATGTTAAAATGTCAAAATGATGGAGCTGAATGAAAAATATAAATGAATTATGTTGGGGAAAAAGTGATATTTATTGGATTGCTCTGTTGCTGTCGCGGCAGGAGGCACTGAAGTCTGTCTCCAAATGTCAGAGTGGCAAAGAGTTACAAAGAAGAGGCATCATTATGTCTGCGATGTCCTCAATCATACAGGCAAATGAAATACAGAGAAAAGGCTTCAAAAGGATGTCATTTGGGCTTGTTTTTTTATTCATTATTCTCTGTCTGACCGCAACACCCACACTTTTTTAAGCTCCCCAAAAAAAAACTTTATCTGCTACTGTTTAAATGATCAAAAGTAATAAATGTGGCTTTT
The DNA here is from genome assembly GCA_007210695.1 of Neogobius melanostomus. Taxonomy (NCBI): domain Eukaryota; kingdom Metazoa; phylum Chordata; class Actinopteri; order Gobiiformes; family Gobiidae; genus Neogobius; species Neogobius melanostomus. Next base: position 2,426,823 of record VHKM01000376.1, read on the forward strand.
CCTTCACCAGCACGTAAAAAAAAAACTCCCTAAGCCTCTAAACACAAACATCTGCAAAGGAGGCGCAAAATAAGTGGAAATGTTTGAAGAAAGTAGTGATGTGACTTTCATGACCGACCGGCTCTTTAAGGTGAAAAGAACCGGATCTTTTTTTCCAAGTACATTTTCAGCCAAAAATCAGCCCAACAGCGGCGAAGGCCACACAAGTGAAAACTAAATGCACTTAAGTCAAAGCTAAATGCATTAAAAATGATTTGTCAGACAGTTGCAGCCTCTTTTTATTAGTTGTGGTGCATGATTTTATTCACAAACATGTTTTTCAAAGCATTAATATTAGACCCATTGGGATTTAGATTATTCAATTTAAGTGTTATTGGTGTATTCTTTTATATGGAGAGATGATGGAGACTCGTTATATTAAAATCAAAATCATTGTTTTATTCCCTAACATTACAGACTAAAACAAAAGTCAGCTTGAGCGCAACATGTTGGGTCAGCGAGGAGAGGGCGAGAAGGCCCATGCACTTTATACAAGTGCATGGGCCTTTTATTTTTATAAAAACAGGATGGATGCGTATCCTTTCGAAGAACCAATCAGTGCTCTTGGAATGCTCTTCTTCTGCGCCATCTGACTCCTCATTATAACACACTGCCCCCCAGTGGACTCCAAGAGTAAAGACAATAACAATAAGAAAACGCCAGTTGCAAATGAACCTTAAAGCATAGCTTACATCAACACAGTTTCATATATAATCATTAAAGCCTAGTATGATAAACATATATAGAAATAATTCCACAGTGTTGACCTGGTATAATGCAATATGGCATCTGTTATGTAACCAACTCGGTTGATAGTTGTCTTGTAAGATGGTAAGAAATATGAAGTGTTATTTATTATTGTTCTTTAAGTTTATGAACAGGGGTGGGAGTCAATAAGCTTGTCTTCTTCCCACTCCTTTTCGAGCCAGAATGTAAATTATTTTTTTCTTTCTTTTTTAAATTCTTTTATTGTGTATATATATATTTTTCGGCTTTTTTTTTTTTTTTCTTGGCTTTTGTTCCTTAGCTCGAAATAAAACTCTAAATAACAGTGTGCATTTTATCGGTCACGTCCTAGATATTGTGAGTTATCTGCCTAGCATTATAAGAAATGTATATTAAAAAGAGCCAGTCTTTGAAGGGGTCTTTGAAATGAAAGGTCGCAAAGACTCGACTCCCAGTAAAGAGCCGTAAATCTTATCACTAAAATAAGGAATTGTGCGCAGCCCTCACAAGGACTCAACTTTACAGGGTTTCACGCAATAACTATGTACATAAAGTACATTTAAAAGACAGATAACAATTACAATTCACTGTCAGAAGCTAATCCACTCCATGCCTGCTCCTGCCCTCAGTTTTCCTCTTCCTATCCTGCATGATCCTGTGTCTGTTTTGCTTCTTGTTGCCATTAGTGAAGTGAGAGAGTTTGTAGATGTTTTTATTCAGAATTTCCTGGATTCTCTTCCTGGCGGGCGCCTGACTTCCTGTTGGCTTCTGCAGGCTTTCTTTATGTTCAAAGACACGATGGTTCTTGAGATGAGTTTGTTCTCTTTCCCAGTTTTGTTCAAATGATCCATTGGCAGATTTTACAGATGCTTTCCTTTGTAAACAAGTGAGCGCTTCCTGCTGCCCCGTCCACGTGTTTATTGTGTGACGGGATTGGCAATAATCCTGTCGATTAAAACGCACCACGAGATTATTGAGATAAACCTTTATGAAAATCGCGAATAGATAAAAATTCAGACCTTTGAGGGCAACACAAGGGAGGCTTGGAAAGTCCGCTGTCATCCATTGCTTCATGTTTTGGCTTCATGTTTCTTCTCTCTCGGTCGAGATATCTGTAACAACAAGAATTTCCTCTTGGGGATCAATGGAATATTCCTGATTGAAATGTTTTATAATTAAGGGATAATGCCCGATGAGGTTATTTCTGATAACGGACACCTCGGAGGGCATTATCTCACTTATACCATGGTACCACAAACTGAAACTGTTCATTGACACTGTTTGCTTTTCTTTTTTAAGTAATAGGCCACCGTTTTTCCATACTGAGATACAGTGGGTTGCATAAATATCGGTCCCCTTTAACTTTTCAACATTTTGCCACACTATGAACCATAAACATAAATATATTATTGAAATTTTATGTGAAAGACACACACTAAGTGACACACAATCGTGAAGTGAAATGAAATTTACACCAATGGTTTTGAATTTTTATTATAAATTTAAAAAAATGAAAAGTGGCAGGTGCATAAGTACCGGCCCTCGTTCCTTTTAGTGCAACCAATTGCCTTCAGAAGTTGAATGAAGATTTCTGAATGATCACATGTTGATCTAATGAGTAAATAGAGTCGACCTGTGTGTAATCTAATGTCAGTTCAAATACAGCTGCTCTGTGATGGTCTCAGAGGTCTGTTAAGAGACTATTGGGGAGCAGACAGCATCATGAAGTCCAAGAACACACCAGACAGGTCCGGATAGGTTATGAGAAGTATAAAGCTGGGTTAGTTATAAAAAGATTTCCAAAGCTTGAACGTCTCTCAAAGTACAGTTAAATACACCATCCAGGAATGGAAAGACTGTGGCATCACTGCAACCCTACCAAGACCCGGCCGTCCTCCTAAACTTACTGACCGAACAAGGACAGCACTGACCAGAGCTGTTACCAAGAAGCCTATGATGACCCTGGATGAACTGCAGAGAGCTACAGCTCAGGTGGGGAAACTGTGCACAGGACAACTATTAGTCGTACACTGCACAAATCTGACCTTCATGGAAGAGTGGCATTTATGCTTCTGGCAAACAGCAAACAGGACTTCTTATGGTTTTCTTTCAAAAATGGCTTGTTCTAGCCACTCTGCACCTGTCTGGTCTTAACGTATGCTCTCAGTCATGCAAAAAGACCAAAGTCGTTGTTAGCATTTAGCCTCTCTCTATGGGGTCAAACGGTGTGAAGTTAGAAGCGACCAAGCTCTTCCACGTTTTCCCTATTTAAATACGATTATGTGAGTAGTTACACGATCCAAGTATGGGCTTTTGACCAGACAGGTGCACATCAACTCGTCTAAGCTCAGGTAAGAACATATCTCAGTATAGAAAAACGGTGGCCTGTTCCTTTAAGTCCTGGGCAGGAGTTATTTCACTTTTTAAGCTGTTTTAACTGAAGCTAGTTCCTGCTCAAATGTTTATCGTTACTAGGGAAACAGCTGCCCTTTTGCTGCTGACATCATCAGTGACATCAGCTGGAGGCAGGAAGTGATCAAGAGAAATAAGATTAAACTAAAACTAGCGATTATAAGTGTAAATCTACAACTAAAAACTGTGGTCCTGTTGTGGCTTATGGTGCAAGAACAAGAGGAATGACATTTGAGACAATAAAATAAGGTTTATCGTACAAATGTCTAAAAACAGTTAGACATTTGTTTATCGTTACTATGACAAAAGCCACAATGGAAATAGATAGGAATCGAGCTTCCCGCCTCCAGCTAAGCCCGGAATGTTACAATTACAGGGTCTATTGCTGAGTTGCAGGTTCCAGAATGTGATGATGTCACATGACCCAGTGGGGGAGGAGCCAGTTTTTCCTATTAACTGCATTACACTTTAACAAGTCGTATCTAAAAAGAAAATGTATGAATTACAAAAATGATCATTAATATCAGTCACTGGGTCCATGATCTCTCTGTACAAGACCAAACATTTCCTCAAAAACAAAATAATTTTACCTCTGTATAATATTATAGGCCTTTAGAACGCGGTGATGTCACCTGAAACCCAGCAATAGAACGTGATTTAACTGTTGGCGTAGATTATCACTTTTAACCTACACCCTCCAGCCAATCAGAATCGAGTATTCACCCAGGCCATGGCATAAAATGCAAGATAAGACATTGATCTTAGCAGCTGCTCAGAGCTGAGAGGTCGTTGAAGAGCAAAGAGTGTGTTTACAGTGGCTCTGAAGTAAAAGCTCCCTCCTTTACTCTTTCTATCCAGCTAAGGTTGAGCTGCCAGTGTACACCAATTGCATTCAGCCGCTTTGCCGCCGCTACTTCAGCCCGACTGTAACGATCCAAACAGAACAGCGTTAGAACACAGAACTCCATTTGGACATGTACTAATAGGACTGTTCCGCTTGAAGCAAATACATGGAATGAGCCGCTTCTTGTGAATCCCATATGAGCGCCGGAGACAGTTACATGAAAGAAAGTCTGACAGGGGTTAACTTCTCTCAAATCCGTTCAGCCCTTTGGTGTCTGACGTGTAATGAACCTGGACTGTTATATTAAAATCCCATTAGGTGCCTCCTAATCCGGCTGCACTGCACACTTCAGCAGGCCTCATCACTGCCTCTGTGAACCCCGGTATCCACCGACTGCTACCACACTCCACTGCATTACACCATGACTGTGCAGACTGTATGATCCTATTGTGAATGTGGACATGAGCTGGTCCACCCCGGCCCTACAGGGGGCAGCCACGTACAGCAAGAGGATTTCCAATAACATGCGCCAATACATTTGATCATTAGTATTGACCTTAACCCGCCCACTTTTGCCTCTTTTTGCTTTGTATCAGCACTTCCTAAAGCGGAGAACGAGGGAAATTTCCATTTTCAAGGTGAAGAGGTCCACTGTTGTGTGCATTCCTGTTTGTAAACATAATGTATGGTCATTTTGCGTGGAAACCGATGTAATGGGCACCCCTGGTATAGAGTCTGTTCGATATTTCTATATTATCGACATTTAGACTGCTTACTTTCACCTCACATAGTTACAAAATTCAAACAAAATCTGTTTACTCGGCTTCTGCATAGGTTGCATTCATGACATTTTGTCATAACTTTAGATGGCAAGTACAGGCCTGTACAGCTCTATGGGATATTCACTGTTTTGGAAAGAAATGTCCAACAGAAAATCCACAATGCCCCTTTGGTTCCACAAACCTGCCAGCTTAAAAATAGACATCTCCTGCATATCTCTGTAAGAATGAAATAGTAATATTAAAATACAGGTGATAGAGACTTTTCCTGGGCTCTTCCTGCTGGCAGCTGTAGTTATAACCTATTAAAAACTAACTTTCAGGTTTGATTTACAGCATGACTAACAACTTCTGCAAGGCAGGATAAATACACTTTTATCGCAGAACGGCTCAGAACCATTAAAAATGTGGAGGGGTTTTAAGAGAAGACTTTATTGATCTCACAATGGAGAAATTCACTTGTTACATTCAGCTCTCAGAAACAGTCAGGGTGTGCAGGATAGACAGGAAATGTGCAAACAATTAAATAGTAGCGGTATCTTATATACAATGACTACCCCATTGTATAACAATTGTATCCAGTACAGTACGAAGTGCTGACACCATAGAAGAAGAAACAGCTCAATTAAACAGGATTAACCAACGATACTCAAAACTGGTCTAAAAGCGTATTTTAGAAAAGACACAGGTACAACAGAAAAGTTTGTTGGAATACCAAAATTTTACTTCCGTCTTCCTCAGTCCCAAAAATTCCAGGTCCATCGAACATGCAAGGTATTTGAACAAACTTTTTTGTTATACCTAGTGTCTTTCTAAAAGAACCTTTTAGACCATTTTGAAAATGGTCTAAAAGGTTGATCTAAAAAGTTGATTTGGCATACAGTAGTCTCCTTTAAGGCCTTTCAACTCACAACAATCGTTTAGTGCAACATTTCAACATTGTGTTTCAACATTAAAAATATAGAACTGTAGAACTCTGGCATCCACATCGATATTAAACTCTGAGCTCTTTTGAATATCATGACTTTATCAATGGTTTTTGATGCACAAACTTGTGAGGGCCTGTGCCATCAGTGCGGTGGATTTACAGGATGAACAATATGAAAGTAACTCCACTCTGCCTCCTCATCACAGAGCCAGGTTTAGTACAAACCTAATGAATGGCCTCTCCATTGTCGAATGTCAACCTGACTTGAGCTTCAAACTCAACAATGGCATGCTTCGAAACTAGGCATCATGTGTGGTCTATTGACAAAGACATAGAGGCTTTTTTGAAAGACTTCAGAGAAAATAATGCCTTGTGTCAGTTTCAATTCATCCGTACACCAGAACTTTTCTCTTTTCTTTGTCTTCAAACGAATTGTTCTCAGCCGCCTCCAAAAGAATCAATCTGGGCACAAAGGACTCTTTGTCGATTAGCACCAGGCTGAAAATATTGGCAGCGTGTTAACAAAGAATGAGGCAGGCTAATTTGATTTTTTTTTGTATAATGTTATTGTCATAAGTAATGTGTAATTAGTCCAGCCAATTGCACCAGAATCCATAAGTGACTATAAACATCTGGCATAGTGGGTTTCATTTAGGATGAAGTTAAATCATAGTGCTCTGGTGTTCTGTGCCGTGGGCCCTTAGAGAAAGCATGTCTGGCTGATAAAGTATAGATTCTAGTCTATTTACATACAGAATGAACACATTCATGTGTGATTAATGTGTTCATTCTGCAGTATCCTTCTCCAACAGGATGATGCACGTTGGTTTTGTGTGTAATACTGATGCTTGACTTTTAGCTGATTATTTAACATTTGTGTAAAATCTTATAAAAGAAGCGTCCAAGGTTGTTGTTTTTTTACTTCAAGCACCCGGAGAGTGCGGCTATTATTGAGAAAATTATCAACTAAAGCTCAGAAGACAATGTGTTCCTTTTGAAAGCAAGGCTTAAAACTCTCAAATTCAATCATTTTATTGCAAAATATCATTTAAACAGCTTTCCTTTCATCACTCATTCCGTAAGTGTCCTTTTTATTTCTGAAATAATTCCAAGTGAGTGAGTGCCCCTGCTAAGTCCCCGCACCCCCGGTTAAGAAACACTGGTCTACATGGTTACAGGCCGTATTGATTCATCGGGTGTTTGAACATGTAGTGGTAGAAGTTCCAAAGCTGATATTTTTCCGCAAGTTAAGAGAAGACTGTTGAAAAATGCTCTTGAAAAATATAAACGTTTGACTGGAAACAAGGAAACACTCGAATCTACACAATAAGCGTTTTCATTAATTCACAGAATCAATTTTTGGTGACATTTTAATTACTAGCTTGATTCCTGTAAATCCCCTCTTAAAAAACAAAACATAAAACACTTTGCACCTTTTATGTTAATAAAACTGTTACATGGTTACACGGTAACCATGGACTAACTAATACAAACTTTACTTAAACTAATACAAACTTAAACTAATACAAACTTTACTTAAACTAATACAAACTTTACTTAAACTAAACTAAACTAAGCAAAAAGAACTGAGCTGTGGCAGCAGATGGGACCCACTGGCCCTTGAGACGGTGGCAGCGCTGATGTGCTGCACCTGACATCAGCTGATTAGCTGAGCTCTAAAGGCCGTAACAACGACAAAATCGAGTCCTGGCTTTTATCCCACACATTTTGGTCAATCTTATTAGTGATGTAGCGTTCATGACCGACCGGCTCTTTTGAACGGCTCTTTAAGGTGAGCGGTTGTGAAAAGAGACAGATCTTTTCTCAGTCAATTTTACCCAGAACTCCCCCAAACGAAAACAAGAATCAGCAATGGAGCTGGCCACACAAGTGAAAGAGCCTCTTTTTATTCGTTGTGGTGACATTTTTTGATCACAAACACCTTTTTACAAAGTGTAAATTTCAGTCTCTCAGCCTTTTATCGATCGGGTGTTAGAGTTGGTGCCAACCCATTAGTCCGACGTCTCATTATTCCGAAAATGTACCATTGAGCAGAGGTGCCATTAGTCCGACATCTCTAACCCAGTTGTGTTGTGGATTAGAGAGCCATATACAACCATTGGCCCTAACCTTAAGGTCAGTGGACTCTTGCCTGAACCTAATTTTATTTTTCAACCCCTACTCAATGGGACATCCATCCATCCATCCATCCATCTTCTTCCACTTGTCCGCTGCCGGGTCGTGGGGGCAGCCATTGGAGCTGCCCAAATCACACCGCACCAGCCCCCATGGCTCCTCCCGCAGGTGGTGGGTCCACAGAAGGACGGCCTCATGGTTCTAACCGGGCCTGTTGGTCTCTCATAAGGGGCTTCTGAACGCTCTTTGTCTGACCCGTCACCTAGGACCTGTTTGCCATGGGAGACCCTACCAGGGCACGAAGCCCCGACAACAGAGCTCCAGGATCATTCAGGCGCTCAAACCCCTCCACCACGTTAAGGTGGCGGTTCCAGGAGGGGTCAATGGGACATTTTCAGAATAATGAGACGTTGGACTAATGGGCCGACCCCATTAGAGTTATCTGGCTGACGTTACTAAAAATATATATTAGAAAGAGCCAGTCTTTTGAACGGCTCTTTGAAATGAACGGATCTCAAAGACTCGGATCCCAGTAAAGAGCCGTAAATCCCATCACTGCTCTTGCCCTCCAGGTTTCATATTCACTAGACAACAAACCGCTGACATAACCAGTCCACCTCTCCTCCCTATCGCTCACGCAGTCCGGCGAACGAAAGCACAAACCAATCAATAACTCCAGTCGGCCCGCTCAGCGCGTGCAGTCGTTAAATTGAACCTCTTCTGGCGAATCCCCCTTGAGCGCTGAAGACAGTTGCGCAAGAGCGTGTCTGACAGAGGTTAACTCGACTCAACTCCCCCAAATCCTTTCAGCCCTTTGGTGTTTGACATCTAATAAACCTGGACTTGCATTAAAATCCCATTAGTGCCACCTAATCCTCGCGCTGCACCAGGCCTCATCACCGCGTGTGTCTCTCGCCTCCAACTCCAACTCCCACCGCCGCGGCCGAGTCTATCATCGAGCTGCAGCGAGCAAAAGTTTCAAAGACCGGCCTCCCCTTCACCGAGCTATAACTGACAACGTGAGAAACTATAGACATTCTTTCTCGACTCATTACAGCAGATAAGGACTTGATATCTGTTCGACGGTACGCAAAAAACGGACGGCCGAGCCAGGTAGGTGCGATAATGGGCTATTTTTCAAGGAGAATCTCTTGGGCGTGACAATGAAGATGAGAAGACTGCGAACCGATAAAACTTTAGAGAGAAAATATTGCCGCGTGCCCATTGTAATTCATCAATGCGCCAGAGCGCTTTTTTTCCGTTTCCTTTGTCTTCAAAAGAACAGCCTCCTCTGAAGGAATCAATCTCCGCGCACAGCGTTAAATGTGTCGATTAGCTCCGAGCTGAAAATAGAACCAGCGTGATAAAAACGACTCGCGGAGGCATTAGAGAAAAGTGCGTCAATATCACAGCCGATGCAACGCCGGGTTCTTTGACATCTCATTGACGTTTGCCTGTTCGCAAGAGCCAAACCCCCAGCCTTCCACCATTCTCTACAACATAACACCAACGGCTTCTTTAAATACAGCTTTCCGCTTCACATATCGACAGGGTGGATATTGTCAACATGGTGCAAACGGATGATTTGTAGTCACTCTCAATACATCCATGAAACCAACTATTCGACACCATGTCCATATAAGTTGAGGGAAGTGTCCTGCCCAATATTCAAAAGGTCTTTAGAAATTTAGACCTGTCACTCAGTGTGAAGAAGACAAAGATTAAGGGGTGTAACAGTACACTTGCACCCTTTCAATACCCTAATGTCAAAACATTTACACTCCAAAAAAGAGCCTTATCATTACCATGCATTCATATTTTTTCTGCTTCTTTTTTTACAAAAATCTTCAGTGGCTTTTGGGTCATTTTGATGGGCTGCGGCTCTAGTGCACAAGGGGGCTAGGGTTAGGGTTATTTAACCCTAATCAGGATATGATTAGGGTTAAAGAGGGGGTATTATGCTTTTTTCAATCACTAGCACCAGTCTATAGCATACTACAATGATGACGTAACCTTCTGTTGGTCTGTATATGCAGTAAATTAAAATAACTGCCTTGAATAAAATTGCTCTCTCAAAATGGCTGTACTGAACGTCTTGAAATAGGCCTCTGTCTCTTTAAGAAGCTTTCCGACACACCCCCTTCAGCACACTGCTGTGGCATCTAAACACACTACTGTGGGGGGAGGGGGCTCTGCTGAGCTGAGGAGCAGTGGTTGGTGGCTTGGCTGGTGACGAAAGGTCCAGAGGCGTCTCCAGGAGGTGGGGGCGTTCCTAGGAGGACTGAGGCATAGCTACACCTAAAATGGCTGCCGTCTAAGTTTTTACTGATTACTCAAAAATATGTGAATGAGCCAAGGCAACACTCCAGGCATGTGTTTAATGAGGGAATGACATAATAACATGATATAAAGCTTGAAAAAGTCGATTTGACATAATACCCCCCTTTAAGAACGGCAAATGTAATGTAAGTTGTGTTTCACTCATACAGATCTCACACATAATTTTAGAAACTAGAAGGTCTTGGCTTTCAAATGAGGTATCACAATGGCATATAGGCTGTAAACTCTCCAGTCAATCCGCTATGCGATTTAGATATAAATAATGGTTAATCCTAATCCTAAAGGGGCAGTTACAGGTTAAATTACATTTCATTTCGGTTCAACTATTTGGAGGGCACAGTTCAGTATTTTTTAGGTTAAAAAAACCTCACAGAAAATAAACTTGCAAAATGTTAAAATAATTGAAAAGATCCATTTATCCATAATATTAGATTCTTTCTGTCTTTCTTTTCTTTCTGTCTTCTAAACTATTAATTCATATAAAACCTTGTTATGTACAGAAACAACCGTTCTGCGTAGCTAATTAAGTCTAAACCTCCACATACGCGCTCACATTCTGAAGTGTTTAAATACTTTTCATAGTTCAAAAATTGATTAGTATAATCACTGCCAGCATTCAAAAGGCAGCTCTGATGAATAATACACCAAATTATGCCTAAGGAGCCGTCTGTGAAACGTGCAAAACATTGTTTCCGCTCATTTTAAACCTGCACTGTTAAATAAAAGGATCAAAAATTGTACCGAAACGGTTCAATACTTTACTACATGGATTATATGGTTCAATCGTAATAGATCTGCTAACTCTCCCAAAATCCATCTTGCCACGTCAGATGGATCCATCCTAGAGAAAGTCACTAAAACAAAGCTCTTTATCCTTCCAACATCACGTTACCATGTTACAAGCAAAGATTAAAGCTAAACTAGGCTTTTTGTACCTAAACCGTTTCCCCTTCACTTCCTCAACATGTCATAGTGGAAATGTCCATCTTTTCTCCCTTTGACTTCGAAGACATCATTTATCGGCTTGTAAGACCTTTACAAGCCTTTAAGAATTTGGATACACTTTTTCATCTCGCAATTGATTTTTTTTATTACATCATGTTACTGGCCGTCTCTGGAGTTATGTTGCAACATCCACTGGCTCATGTTCATCCACAAAACTATGTTGGGTCTCACTCATACCTGATGCTGTTACAGCACACAGTCCCCTCCAGGTATTACACCAGATCGAAGTATATTTCTTATTTTAGACATTAAACTATGAATGAACACACTGGATTATGTAGGAAGCAAAAAAGGGTGCAATAATAACTTAAAATCCATCCATCCATTTTCTTCCACTTGTCCGTTGCCAGGTCGTGTCGGCAGCTGTTGGAGCTGCCCAAATCACATTGCACCAGCCCCTTATGGCTCCTCCTGCAGGTGGTGGGTCCACAGAGGACGGCCTCATGGTTCTAACCGGGCCTGTTGGTCTCTCATAAGGGGCTTCTGCTTAATATTTTAAATTCTTCAAAATGGCTGCCCTTAATTTTTGGCATTTTCTCCATGAACTTGATAAGATCGTCACCTGAAATGGTTTAACAATCTAAAAAACATTTCCTGTGACGACATTGTGAAGCTCACTGAGAAAATGTGAAAAGTGCAAAGCAGTAACGCAAAAAAAAGACAGCTACTTTAAAGAATTAATGTCATTTTGTGTTCAATGAAGCTTCAGTGCAAATTCAACCTGGAAGACCTACCATCTCATCATCTCCCCATCTCGAGCCGCACCTTCGAGTCAGCCAATCACCACAGCTGCTCATCCTGCTTCAGCCATTCATCGCCCAGGATCCCCTTCTCAAGCTCTCCGGTCAATCACTTGGCCATTTCCCAGCCGTGCTGTGACCCTCCTCGGCCCCCCTCCACCTGGCCTCTCCTCGGCTCTGCTCGCCGGCCGCCCCGGGTCTCTTCCTACCACCACCAGTGTCCGGGCTCCGGGGTAAGATTCTGGCTATCATCCATCATCGCCATGTATTCCATATCGTGATTGCAATCTCCCGGTCTGAGCCCCAATCATGATCCATGTTCAATAAAACTTCCTAACACATTCTGTCTCTGTGAGTCTTTTCAGGTTTAATTCACACCTGAAACACCATCAGTGAGAATCTACAGTGTAAATAGTCTTGAATTAAAAGAAACAAACACACTTTTGGTACTGTATGTGTAATACCGCAGGGTTTGAGGGGCTATTGCAAGATTGAAATAAAACATGGCCGATGAGAAAAAGTCTATTGAACGAAGTTTGTAATGAGAGCTATGAGACGGTGCAACCAATAAGAACAAACATTTAAAAGTCTTTACAATTTATTAATTTGCTAAAACCAGTTAAAATGAGTAGGCAAATAGACTTAAAACCAGGGCTTATCTAAACGCCACTAAATAAACTCTAAACTAAAGTAAAAGCGAGCATTATCCAGGATTACTCCTCTCCTGCGGCGACAGGGCTGTACAGGGCGGCCAGGGCTCGAACGTCCGCACCAGCAGGTCGCCCTCACTCGCTCCTTCCTCGGGCCGCACTCTCGCCAGCCTCCTCCGTGCACAGTAAGAGAATAAAAGCACAAAACATGCAGTTAAAAGCCACATCACAACACACGTAAAAATAAAATCCCCTACTTGTGCCCATCACATATGTCTACAAGTTCCCAAAACCGAGTCCCCTTTGGCCTCATGTCCATTCACTCTGCTGCTGCCAATGACTGGAATTCCGCCCAAAATAAACGAACGCTCGCATCACTGATCTCACTCTCTGCCTTTAAATACAGGCTCAAGGACGTTTTTAATGACACATGTAAATGTTTTACTAATGCGTGGTTTTAATTCCCTGTACGTACTGTAACTACGTGTTCCCTGTCCCTTCAAGTGCACACTAAGCCAACATTGTAAATAAGAATTTGTTCTTAAAGGGGGGTATTATGCTTTTTTCAATCACATAGCACCAGTCTATAGCATACTACAATGATGACGTAACCTTCTGTTGTCTGTATATGCAGTAAATTAAAATAACTGCCTTGAATAAAATTGCTCTCTCAAAATGGCTGTACTGAACGTCTTGAAATAGGCCTCTGTCTCTTTAAGAAGCTTTCCGACACGCCCCCTTCAGCACACTGCTGTGGCATCTAAACAACACTACTGTGCGGGGAGGGGGCTCTGCTGAGCTGAGGAGCAGTGGTTGGTGGCTTGGCTGGTGACGAAAGGTCCAGAGGCGTCTCCAGGAGGTGGGGGCGTTCCTAGGAGGACTGAGGCATAGCTACACCTAAAATGGCTGCCGTCTAAGTTTTTACTGATTACTCAAAAATATGTGAATGAGCCAAGGCAACACTCCAGGCATGTGTTTAATGAGGGAATTACATAATAACATGATATAAAGCTTGAAAAAGTCGATTTTACATAATACCCCCCCCTTTAATGTTTTGCCTGATACATTTAAATAAATAAATAAATAATGTCCATAAATACCAATTCATGAAACAATAATTCACTATCGGAACAAAAGAAAAAGTCTCCGCCTGGATGTAACTCACTGTTCTGATCTGGGGTTGCTGCAGTCGGTCAGGTCTAGGTTCAGAAACACTATAGAATGAGATCAGCCAACTAACTGAACTGAATGACCAGGTTATTCCATCGGTGGATTTCTTCTTCCCTGATGGCACGGGCATATTCCACGAGGACAATGCCAGGATTCATCGCGCTGACATTGTAAAAGAACGGCAACTTTCACACACGGATTGGCCGCCACAGAGTCCAGATCTTAACCCCATTGAGAATCTTTGGGGTTCATCGTAGAAGCGTATTGAAACAGCCCCACAGCAGATACTAAGGAATGTGTCAGAATCACTGTCCTATCATTCAGAACAACTGTAATGGCAGTGAGGAGAAACCTGTACCTTTTTCCAAGCAGACACCTTCCCCGACGCTGAACCCACTCACACCTGTTTCCATCTCAACAAGTGTGAAATACATATGTGCCAACTCATTTGTGTAGTCATCATTATACTCTGCGCTGTGGCCCACGTTTGAACCCATTTCTGCAGCACGGAAGATGAGCGCCCGCTGCCCACCTGCCTCCTGCCCACCTGGAGTCGACCACCTGCATATGTAAAGATGTCTCCCTTGGCCAGGGCTCGGCTCAGCTGCGAGATGGCCAGGGCCGTGGAAATCTCCTCTAATTAAAGCCAGTCTGGTGTGGGAGACAGCGGCGCACTCAGGCTCATAACAGCTCATTAGTTCAGTCTGAGGAGAGCGGTGACAATGGCACAGAAACAACATAGTTTGCTGCAAATGTTGCGATACATAAGTTCAAGGGGAGCATATTTTGAGTAGCTGTAACTTTTTAGAATCTTTGAATTGGCATTTCCAGTTTCATAACTTTAATGAATGTGTCTCTGCCGGAAACAAGTGTCATAAACATCGGGTGTTGTAAAAATGAGACATGCTTTGTCGTAGGAGCAATTGAACATTCCAGGTTATAGGTTGCGAAGTCACAAGAGCATGACTAAAATACCGATAAACAAGCAAACCTCCAGGCTAGTGATTCAGCTCAATGGGTTAGAAAACAACCGAACTAAGGCGAACGTACTAATACACCTTGAACCTTTGCACATTTTGTCATGTTTACAACCATAAACATAAAGATTTGATTTTGAATTTTTTACTGAAAGTTCACACACAAGTAACAGACAACTGTGAAGTGAAAGCAAAATGATACATGATTCTGTTATTTAAAAAAAAATAGAAAAGTGAAAAGTGGGGCGTGCATAAGTATTCATACAGCATGACTTAATACTTTGTGGAACCCCCTTTTGCTGCAATAACAGCAGCAAGGCTTTTGGGGTATGACTCTACAAGGTTTGCACATCTAGAGACTGACATTTTAGCCCATTCCTCTTTACAAAACAACTCAAGCTCTGTCAAATTAGAAGGAGAGCGTTTGTGAACAGCAGTTTTAAGGACTTTCCACAGATTTTCAATAGGATTTAGGTCAGGACTTTGACTGGGCCATTCTAACACATTAATATGTTTGTTTTTAAACCATTCCATTGTAGATTTAGCTTTGTGTTTAGGGTCATTGTCCTGCTGGAAGGTGAATCTCCGCCCCAGCCTCAATTCTCTTGCTGACTCCAGCAGGTTTTCCTCCAAAATGTCTCTGTATTTGGCTCCATCATCTAACAAACTATTCTTACAATCCTCCCAGTCCCCGCTGAGGAAAAGCAGCCCCATAGCATGATGCTCCCCCACCATATTTGACACTGGGGATGGTGCACTCAGGACGATGAGCAGTGTTAGGTTTTGCATTTGGGCCAAAAAATTAAATTTTTGTCTCATCTGACCAAAGCACCTTCTTCCACATGGTAGCTGTGTCCTCCATATGACTTCTAGCAAAGTTCAAACGGGATTTCTTATGGCCTCCTTTCAATAATTGCTTTCTTCTTGCCACTCGTCCATGAAGGCCAGATTTGTGTAGAGTATGACTCTAGGGACTCATGGGACAACTCTAGTAGTTAGAGGAGCTGACCAGTGCAGGACACCACGCTCTGAAACAGGGACAAACCCAGGAGGCGGTGCACTGTTTCAGAGAATCAGAGGAGCACTGAAGTTTTCCCCTACCTCCATAAACATGCTGGTCAGGTTGGCCCACAATGGCGGTGCGCTCAATCGCAGCAGCTCAGGACTAACCCAACACCTGGACATATATAGTATTTATTAAAAAGCATCTAATTCGACTCTCTGATTCCTGTATCAACCCTGTGCAGACAAAGAAGCACAAACTTCACCCCGCTCATTTGTTCTCTTCTTCCAAATTCTTTCCTCTTATAAGTCAAATCAGTTTACATTGTCACTTCAGAGTCGCCCCGGAGACTCCCCTCTGAAGCCATGTGTCCAAAACCACAATCACCTCAGCTCACCGTCCACTGTAATGTGTCCTGTAGCTGCATTCATCACCTCCTCTCTGTGGGCGGAATACAATACTCGGCTTCCACATCAAAGTTATAACATTTTTAAGCCTTTCTCCGAGGAGCAAAAGCTCTGATCACAAGCAAAATCTTCTGAAGCGAGACAAGATTGAGCATTTCTTTTAGAGTTTGGGGAAATGATGAAAAGTATAAGCTGCAGAGGTTTCGCTGGTGGAGATTTGCCCTGTAATCCGCTGTTGTTGGCTTGAGACACCAGCTTTGTCAACTGTTTGTGACTTTGGCAAAACATTTTCGCGGTTAACACTCGCCTCGCAGCAAGAGGGTCCGGGGTGCTCCGGTTTCATTTGTGAGCCATGAATGGTGTGGCAGATGGACACATGAGTGACAGGCCTGGTGAGCGGCCTGTCAGGAGCACAGGACGTGCGCTGGACGGTGGGGGGGGGGGCTCACCTGCCCTACAAGACCAGGCCATGATGCGAAGGAGGAGTGTGCAATGAACCCGCTGTGCATGGATGTTTGAGCCCTGGCCGCCCTGCACAAGCCCTGTTTGTGCCCTGCAGAGTCATGGACAATGCCTGGGCTTAAAGTGCATATGACAGATTTTAAGGCTCTTGAAAATATGACTTATTTAGATGGATTACATCAGTTGCATAGTTATACTTTTTTTCAGTGAAGCAGCAATTTTAATGAAGAAATGTTGGGCAGATATTTATTTTTATTTGAATTTTTAAGCTGCTGACAGGAAGTGACATAAAAGAAGGAAACATTCCATAGCAGTTTGACTCATTTGCCATTGACTTAACATGGTTGCACGGCAACAGTTTAAAATTGTTTACCTTCTTCGATGTCACTTCCTGTCAGTGTCCAATAAGGAAGTGAAAATATAAACATCACAAAAATGCTCAAACTAAAGAAAACTGGGAATAATCTTTAGCAAAATCTTAAATATAATAATGTTAACTGTGTTTTAGCAAAAATTGTGTCTAATGTGTCATATGCACTTTAAGTATGTTTTTTAAATCGATTTTAATGTTATGTTATGAGCTCTGTTTTAAATGTATTTAATCAAAATACTTTTATGTGGATTCACTGGTCGCACCTACTCCGCCTTCACGCATAGTGCAACAATTATCCTCCACCCGTGACACCTGCAAGCTGAATTCTTGCAGAATCTTGAGAATCCATCCTGAACTGCTCCCGCCCTCATTGTTCGGAACTGAACCAAAGGTGGTTTGTAGTGATGGGATTCACGGCTCTTTACTGGGAGTCTTGGGGATCCGTTCATTGCAAGGAGCCGTTCAAAAGACTGGCTCTTTTTAATGTAAAGTTTTAATAACGCCAGATAACTCACAATATCTAATACGCGATCGATAAAAGGCACACTTTTTCATTTAAAGGGGGGCATTATGTAAAATTTTATTTATATCATGTTATTATGTCATTCCCTCATTAAACACATGCCTGGAGTGTTGCCTTGGCTCATTCACATATTTTTGAGTAATCAGTAAAAACTTAGACGGCAGCCATTTTAGGTGTAGCTATGCCTCAGTCCTCCTAGGAACGCCCCCACCTCCTGGAGACGCCTCTGGACCTTTTGTCACCAGCCAAGCCACCAACCACTGCTCCTCAGCTCAGCAGAGCCCCCTCCCCGCACAGTAGTGTTGTTTAGATGCCACAGCAGTGTGCTGAAGGGGGCGTGTCGGAAAGCTTGTTAAAGAGACAGAGGCCTATTTCAAGACGTTCAGTACAGCCATTTTGAGAGAGCAATTTTATTCAAGGCAGTTATTTTAATTTACTGCATATACAGACCAACAGAAGGTTACGTCATCATTGTAGTATGCTATAGACTGGTGCTATGTGATTGAAAAAAGCATAATACCCCCTCTTTAAATATATCTGGGACTGATATTTGCACTTAGAAAAACTAATAAAAAGAGGCTGCAACTGTCTGACAAATCATTTTTAATGCATCGAGCTTTGACTTTAGTGCAAAAAACTTTCACTTGTCCAATGTTCGGCTGATTCTTGTGTTCGTTCAGGGGAGTTCTGGGTAAAATTGACTGAAAAAAAGATCAGAGATACTTTGAGCCAATAACCTCCATCACATGTACAAGGGCATGCCATTATTTGCATTTAAACTAACCCTGCCGAGGCGTACATTAAAGTGCACTGCTGTAGCTCATAGGTCGGCCATCTTTCCTAATGTTTTCTCAATTCGATTCAACAGAATTAGGTTGGACACCGCTGTATTTGTCTGGGTGCTTTTTACAGTCATCTATATGCACAAGTGACCTTCATACGCCTAAGGACACTTGGCTGTGCTCTTAACGTGGAGCTGTCTGACCAATAAGCTGCACTGAGATGGAGCTGGAGAGGGGCTCAAATGAGACTGCGTGTGCCGCTGTTCGGGGGAAAGAGGCCCATTAGAGAGGATACAATCAGACTGAGACCGAGCGGAAGCCCCTGATGGTTTGTCTTTGGCCGGACATAATGAAGGTCCAGTAGGGGCCATTTCAAGGCCTTTCCGCAGGTATAGCCACTCATCCCCACTGGGCTTTACTCAGCGCTCCCTTTTCACAGGGTTTCAGGCTTTTTCGCTAAGTGCTAACACCGGGGAGTGGGCACTTTTTAGGACCTCGTTCCCCTGGGTCCGACCAAGCCTTCTGCAACACGAATAATATCTGTGAAAATTTGTAACAGGGAGCGTTGTTTGTAGGCAAATAGTCCCTGCAGAAGATTCAAAGATTACTCAAACGCTTCCATGAAAGGCTCGAAACACAACTAAAAGTAGTTTTTGATGAACAACATAGTAACATGGCAAAAAACACTGAATTCAGTTTTGCTAATTTGCTTTTCTGTTGCTTTCTGGCATAAATCTGAGGGGGAAAAAGTATTGAGTGTTTTGTTTTTTTGTTTTTCTCCAATGTCTTCATACAGAAATAAAGCATTTTAAGTATATGGCTGTACACTGCAAAAAGTAATCTTGAAATAAGTTAATTTGTTTTTGATTTCAAGGAATGGTAGCTGTGTCCTCCATATGACTTCTAGCAAACTTCAAACGGGATTTCTTATGGCCTCCTTTCAATAATGGCTTTCTTCTTGCCACTCGTCCATGAAGGCCAGATTTGTGTAGAGTACGACTTATAGTTGTCCCATGTACAGATTCCCCCAGCTCAGCGGCAGTACGTCACAGCTCCTCCAGAGTTATCTTAGGGCACTTGGTTGCATTTCTGACCAGTGCTCTCCTTGTTCGGTCTGTTAGTTTAGGTGGACGCCCGTGTCTTGGTAAGTTCGCAGTGGTGCTATACTCTTTCCATTTCCGAATGATGGATTGAACAGTGCTCCGTGAGATGTTCAAATCTTGGGAAATCTTTGTATAACTTAACGCTGCTTTAACCTTCTCCACAGCTTTATCCCTGACCTCTCTGGTGAGCTCCTTGGCCTTCATGATGTTGTTTAGTGACCAATACACTCTGACCATAGCTCTGAGGCCCTCACAGAACAGCTGGAATTATACTGAGAGTAGATTACACACAGGCGGCCTCTATTTAATGGTTAGGGCAAGGTGTGAACATTCTGCAGTCATTAGGAATGTTATAAAGACAATTTAATGCACTCAGAAAATGCTGCATGAATACTTATGCACGCCCCAATTTTCACTTTTCTATTTTTTGTAAAAATAACAGAATCATGTATCATTTTGCTTTCACTTCACAGTTGTCTGTTACTTGTGTGTGAACTTTCAGTAAAAAAATCAAAATAAAATCTTTATGTTTAGGGTTGTAAACATGACAAAATGTGCAAAAGTTCAAGGTGTATTAGTACTTTCGCAAGGCACTGTAAGTCCCTTCCAAAGCTGTACTTTACCACAGGGGTCACCCCACGGCCAGCTGCTGGTCTGGTTTTGTTTTTTAGGATGATAAAATGCCACCCAAAAAAAAGCAACACCCTCCATTGTTGTTGTTGTATGTCTTTGGCCACAGCATAATGACCTCACACAGATTTTCTCCTCTCGAGCCATTACTCCCCTCTGGGTCCGTGCTGCTAAAAATAAACAGTCTTCTAAACACTGTCCACTATAGCTGCATCTATCACCATTACTGTGCGCAGCTGTGAATGTTAAAATTGGAAGATTTTTAAGCCTGGGGAGAATGAGCCTTGGGCAAGGACTGTCAGGTCTGTACTGTAACAGAATCTGACACTCAGAGGTATTGTCCAACTCAACGTCATCTCTGTAGTTTGAGGGTCACGTGTTTATGAAGGATTTTAAGGTTAAGGAATGTCTCTCACCTGTCATCAAAAGTGCAAAGAACATAAGCACGGTCAAAGTAATCTGGAATAGCCCCCGTCTGTTCAGGAAAAGGACCTTGTTTTAGGTAATTACAGCCTCGTCTCGAAAGTCGCAAATCAAATATTTAGTCGGCTGACAGTGACACAGAAGGTAGAGCGGTTTGTCTTTAAGCAACTATATTTTATTGTAGCATGTGTTTGCTAATTTACCAAACTTTAATTTATTTAAATTAGCCATTAGTTTTTTCCCCTTTGTTTTTTAATAATTATATAGCCCAATGTCCCCGTTTCCCACAGTGTGACCCAACAGTGGGAAAAGTTACATGCTACATTAATTGTTCAAATGGCGGTCGCGGCTCCAAAACCACAGAGTTAGATGGAGGCAAACAAATCAACATAAACTGTATAACATGGATTTTTGAGTGCAAGGCCTGTCCACAAACTTATACATTTGTCCAAGCTGCTTAAAGGAACAGGCCACCGTTTTTCCATACTGAGATATGTTCTTACCTGAGCTTAGACGAGTTGATGTGTATCTGTCTGGTCTTTGTGCGTGCGCTCAGTCACGCAAAGAGACTGAACATGTTGTTAGCATTTAGCCTCTCCTCCTCTTCTCTATGGGGCCAAATAGAGTGAAGTTGGAAGCGACCAAGCTCTTCCACGTTTCCCCCTATTTAAATACGATATGTGAGTAGTTACGATTCAAGTCTAGTTACACAAACTTAAAGAGTACCTAAACGGGCGTGCCAAAGCCTTTCCCCACCCACAAACAAAACTCTGGTGGAGGCCGTGGACACGTCTCCAGCCAATCAGGAAATTCTAATTTAGTAGCAGAGTTTACCCTGAAGGGGGCGCAACCCATTCATTTTCAGGCCAAAGTTAGGATTTAACACATGTTTGCGCTATAATGTCAGAATAATGTCAGGGACCAGTAGACAACACTATGAGACACCCATTGAGACAGTTTATCAGTAAAAAAACAACTTGATTTGGTGTTTAGTTGCTCTTTAAACATGTTGATTTTCTAAGTGGATAAAAAGGGGCACTATATTGTAAGGCGTAATAACACCTTAGGAGCAATTCAACGCCTGTGCAGTAAAGTGACGATATTACTGCGAGACATTAATTTTGTGTAACTATACTTGGATTGTGTAACTTCTCACATAATCGTATTTAAATAGGGAAAACGTGGAAGCGCTCGGTCGCTTCTAACTTCACCCCCGTTTGGCCCCATAGAGGAGGAGAGGCTAAATGCTAACAACATGTTTGGTCTTTTTGCATGACTGAGCGCTCGCGTAAAGACCAGACAGGTACACATCAACTCGTCTAAGCTCAGGTAAGAACATATCTTAGGATGGAAAAAACGGTTGTTCTTTTAAAGAGGGGGTATTATGCTTTTTCAATCACATAGCACCAGTCTATAGCATACTACAATGATGACGTAACCTTCTGTTGGTCTGTATATGCAGTAAATTAAAATAACTGCCTTGAATAAAATTGCTCTCTCAAAATGGCTGTACTGAACGTCTTGAAATAGGCCTCTGTCTCTTTAAGAAGCTTTCCGACACGCCCCCTTCAGCACACTGCTGTGGCATCTAAACAACACTACTGTGCGGGGAGGGGGCTCTGCTGAGCTGAGGAGCAGTGGTTGGTGGCTTGGCTGGTGACAAAAGGTCCAGAGGCGTCTCCAGGAGGTGGGGGCGTTCCTAGGAGGACTGAGGCATAGCTACACCTAAAATGGCTGCCGTCTAAGTTTTTACTGATTACTCAAAAATATGTGAATGAGCCAAGGCAACACTCCAGGCATGTGTTTAATGAGGGAATGACATAATAACATGATATAAAGCTTGAAAAAGTCCATTTTACATAATACCCCCCCCTTTAAGGCCCCACACACGGGCTCGTGTCACATGAAGCGTCCTTTGAAAGGATTGGCACATGCTTTGAAGTGTGTTTGAAGTAATGTCTAAATTGTGAAGGGTTTGGGGTCTTAGGCAGCCCAGGTTGAGTTGTGATTGTAGTACCTTTTGTACATCAGTAAGAGCACAAACTACAAATCTGACCTTTAATTCTTTGATCATTTGTATTGAAGGCCACATAACAAAGTCGTGACTGTTTCAGGACTTTCTGCAGCAACACTGTGTCTCTGTATGTGATGACGAGGGCAGTGAAAATACCCCCGACAGCTGCTTAACATCCTCAGAAACCAACTCCAGACCATGATGGGAACAACAAATGATTCTGCAAACAATGAGCTCCAAAGGCAACAGTCGCAGTCAACAGAGACCATAACACATACTAACAACACTAGAGACTCCACTAGAGACTTGTGCAGAGCCATCAAAACAAAGCTGCGGGGACCTCTGAAGTTTTTTTTAAAGGAGGAAAGCTGCAAACAAGAGGCAAAAGCAAACTACAAAGTGATCACTGCCTCAGAAAGTAAAAGATGCACTGACTACAGCCACACACATGCTGAGAGGGTTCAGGGGTCGGGCTGCAGAGGAGAAAGGCCTGTGGCTGAAAGCTGACGAGAGCAGGAACCAGAAGAGACTGGAACAGAGTGACAGACTCTGATCTCGTCTATCTTCAACCTGCCTCCCCAGTTCTGTCAGAGAGTAAACATGAAGGCAAACAAACCGGAGAACCCCGAGGAAACCTGGCTGGCTGCCTTCATCGCTCCTCTGAAACGGTCTACCGCCTCCTGGGTTTGAGACACGTAACGTTAGTGTCACAGTCAGGTTTGGCGTTTTATATTATAAGAAGTAGTTACTGTTTACCCAAAAGTAAACGTTTCACCGTAGGTTTGACATAGGGTTCCAAACGTCCCTTGAAATACGGAATCGTCCTGTATTTTTAAAAATAAAGGTGCTGAAAGGTACTGAATCAATAAGGGACGGCTTTTGTCCCGTATTTCGAGGATCATCCCTTTCTCCGCGTCATAATATAACAGATCCATCCAGCGTTGCCAGGTGTACGATAATTATGGTATGTGTACGATAATTTTGCCCTATGTACGATGTACGATCAATAATGTCTAATGTACGATAATTTGGCCAAATGTATATTTTGCAACTGCCGGAGACGAGAGTGAGAGGATATGAAGGGAGTGACGTTTATGTGTATGTTTCAGAACAAGGAGCATGATTGGTGGGATGCTCAGTTGCGCCGCCCCCATGATTCTGATGTTGCTCATGCCCACAAAACTCTAAAGAACCCATAGGACACGATCTCCGGAGTGATTTTATTTGACTATAGCTCTCTCGTAGCCTTGTCATTTTGTTTTTGACATTTGTACGATAATTTCTTTCAAAATACGATAATTTTGAGTCTCTGGTACGATAATCCTACATTTCCACCTGGCAACGCTGGATCCATCCATCCCGTCACTCACTAAATCTAAGTCCACTCTTCAGAGAGAATTGGCTTGTTGCATGTTGGGGCTACGCTAGTTCCTCTGACCTGAAGTTGTGAGCGCTAGCACTTCCTGTCTGTAGCAATTTCCATTAACATCTTATCCCCCACCTGAACCGAGCCCGTTTTCTCCAGTCGAGAAGATTTTCATTTGTGTAAAGCCGAACTGAAGAAAATGTGCTTGGTTAAGGCGGGGTTTAAGAGGTTAAGATTAGCTTATAACCTGCTCGAATAAGCTTATTTTTTAATAATAATAATAATCTCTTGGATTTGTATAGCGCTTTTCAAGATACCCAGAGCGCTTCACAGCTCATTATTCATTCACGCCATACTTGGTGGTGGTAAGCTACTGTTGTAGCCACAGCTGCCCTGGGGTAGACTGACGGAAGCGAGGCAGCCAGTCTGCGCCATCGGCCCCTCTGACCACCACCTACCACTCACTCACTCATTACATTCGCTAGGCTTCCTGGTGTTACCAAACGGTCTCCCATCCAAGTACTAACCAGGCCCTTCCTGCTTAGCTTCCAAGATCTGGCGGGATTGGGCAGAGCAAAGGCGGTATGGCCACATAAATGACATTTTAATGATTCTGTAGTGGACAGTGAGTTCCTGGTAGATGACTTACAACTTCCTGTAGGATGTAAATATTTCAGTGGAGGAGACGCCTGTGTTTATCAAGACTGTGAGAGAGTTTGTCTTGAAGCTAAAGGCTAATATTAATTTCATGCGTTATACAAATAGAAATAGTGCCGCAAATTTGACCAATCTGCATAAAAGCAAAACTCTTGCCTATAGTTTTAATGTTATATAGGTATTCATTATTTTTTTGTTTTTATTGCATGTTAGCCTTTAGCTTCAAAACAAACTATCTGACCTTTATAAACACAGGCGTCTCCTCCACTGAACTATTTACATCCTACATCAAGTTTTAACACGCAGTAAGTGATCCTTTACCAGGAACTCACTGTCCACCTTTTTTCGAGAGGGTCTGAGCTAATCTCCATAGGAAATGAATACGGACAGGATGTGCTGGTGTTCACAACTTAAGGTCAGGGGCGCTAGCATAGCCATATCAAGCAACAAGCCAATAAGATCAGCAGCAGCTCAGTCCACTGCTCCCATGCGCGCGGGTTTAATGCGCCTCAATATAACAGCATTTATCACGAAATCATCAACTTTACGGACATAAACTAACCCATGAACGAAGTCTACTCTTCAGCCCGCTTTTTATTCCATATCAATCGGCCTCATATTTCGGTTTTAGAGACTAATTTAGGAAGCATAATGAAAAGAAAAGGCGGTGCGGACAGTGCAGAGTGGTGCGGGGTTACAGCACGATGTCGGCCTTTTCCACACAATCTTTCCTCTGATCTGATACTCTGAATCTGCCCGGTTTTAAAGCAACAATAACGTCTGGAATCCTGGTTAAAGTTGAGTCTTTAGTGTTGTCTGGAGCCTGTGTCTCCTCCTCTCAGCGCAATGAGCAGCTACAGACGGAGGAGGAACAGGGGTGCAGCTGACACGGGCAGCAGAGTGACTGGGGCCCCACTGGGAAACACTAACACAGGATTTTGACAGTACATAAAAAAAACTATAAATACAATAAATAATAAAAGTAGGCTAACTGCAGCTATAAAAATCAGTGTTGCTTTTCTTTTTTTTAGGAAAGTAATCATAAAGTAGAAAGTTCTGATTTTCATCACTGTATAAGGCTAATTTAAAACAGCAGATGTTTGCCTAAAATACACCAGATTGCACAAATTGTATCTGATTAATCAAAGTTTTCCTGGAGAGGACTGGCTGTGCTGTAACTGTCTTAGAGTATTTCAAACAAACGCACATATAAAGAAGAGTTATTCTGTAAAATGGTTTAAAACTTATTTCTATATTAAATAAATAAAAAGTAATAATAAAACACCTTCTGTTACATGTAATCTACAGACATCCTTTCATATATCGTCTTCTAGATTAGTCCCACCACCTCCCAAAGTCCATTTTAACCACTGCTAATAAGAATGCAATACCTAACCTTACACAAAGAAAGTGCTTAAAGAGCAACTAAACACCAAATCAAGTCTTTTTTAACTGTCTCAATGGGTGTCTCATAGTGTTGTCTACTGGTCCCTGACATTATTCTGACATTATAGCGCAAACATGTGTCAAATCCTAACTTTGGCCTGATAACGAATGGGTTGCGCCCCCTTCAGGGTAAACTCTGCTACTAAACAACAAGTGGAAGAAAATGGATGGATGGATGGATGTTTAGTTGCTTACTTTGGGAGCATAAATTAACACCTCAAGGGCTATGAGGGATGAAAAAATAAACTTGTGAACCACAGTTTTAGAACATCATTTTTGTGTTTTGGATGAACTTATACAGTAAAAATGGTTGAGCAGTGTCATAATTTTCCAATACACTTAGATTTAATGCCAGTTTGAATCTAATTTAATGCTTTTGAATGAAAGGCCTTGATTTTGGCAGAAACCCTGCGGTTTCTCCACAGAAACCCCGCTAACTAGTGTTGGGCAAGTTACTTTGAAAAGTAATATATTCTATATTAGTAGTTACAGTGTTAAAAATGTACCGTAATATGTTTGTATTACATATTACTGATTAAAAGATGTAGCTGAGTTACACTACTTTGAGTTACTGTTGAGTTACGTTTGGCAAAATACAAATTGAAAATATGAATAATGTCACCGGGCTAAAGTGCAGGCAAAGATTTATTTTTTCCTTCGCTTTCCCGCTTTCTTTTATGTTTTGTTTTGCTGACGTTAGCTACACGTAACTGCAGATGTCACCAGTGTACAACTTGATTAGCTGTTGCATTTTATTTGTGGGGAGTTTGGCATTTGTTTGTTCATAAATCAATACAAACCATTAAAATGCACTTGTAACTTGAGTTACTTAAATTGTAATGACTAATATATTACCATATAAGTGTTTAAGAAATAGGTTATATTCCTTTGTTACTGGAAAAAACTATATATTTTGTAACTTGTTACTTTTGTAATACGTTACCCCAACACTGCAACTACACAGGAAAACCACCACAGCTTAACAGCACACAAAGTTACATTCTTCAATTTGACAAATAAGTACAAAGTTTTTAACTTAAATACTGGTCGAGTACATTCAAACGTGGCACAGCAGCCTCACAGGATTCCATCTTGAATCCAGACTTTACTATTTATATATATAAAAAAAAGAAAAAGAATCACATGAATAGCCAAGCTTAAACACCATAAATCCGCCGTGAATCCAAATCTTGATATTTGCGGATACATAAAAGCAATCCTTTAGAGAAAGATCAAGTGCAGTCTCAATCAGATATGTGCGCCAATTTATGCAGCCTTATTACCCTCTCATACCAAACCGCAGTGGGCCCAACACAGGAAAAACCTCAGGAAAGGCCTAAAACTGACTGATGCAATCTCTCCGACACTTCACTTCAATAGCACTGTGAAATCTCCCCCACTTTCCCCGCACAGAGCCCTGCACTCGCGTCTCTCCTCTCAGGGTGACGAGGGCGCAGCCGCATTAGAGACAGGCTTTGAACAAAAGGATTGAATATGAAGTGGAATGGGATATTAGGAGGCAGCGCGCCGACCTGGGGTGGCTGGAGCCGATGTATAATTAGGGAATGATAGAGGTGGAGAAAGTCCCGGTCGACAAGTCAGAGCCAGACAGCAGAGGGGTGAAGGAGATTGCAGCCCGATAAAGGGATGTTTCTCAAAGCCTAGAGAGTACGCCGTGCCTTGATTTAGGTACGGATGTCCAAAAGTGCACCGTAATGGACTCCACTCACAGGGACCGATTAAACGACGGGCTAAAGTCATCGTCTCCAAGGTGAAACCATCACATCGGATACGATAAACGACTGCGACTACGTAGGGCATCAAGTGCGCTGAGGGCCAACAAATTTAGGCCACTGTGACTGAATGGCACAGTATTTCAGTGACGGGTCGGTCGCTCTTTTAAAAGCAGTACTAAGTAACTTGTTTACCTTAATAAATCCTTTCCGTAGTCCCTCTGGGGTAATACAAGTGTTAATGGGATGATTTGGGGTCTTTCATCTCCCCCTGGTGTCTCTGGCCAGAAAACCACAATTGTAACTTTGCCTGCACTGGGTCGGAGTCACCAATACACACTATAGAATCACGAAGAAGAAGCTAACAGGCAAAGCTAACTGCGGGCTAGCGCCACTTAAACAGTATTTACAGGCAAGTCTGAGTGAAAAAAAATATTTCCATTGTGTAATTGGATGTACAATATCCCTCTCTCCCTTTGTCTTTTCTGCACAAGTTACTTAGTACTGCTGAACAATGAGAGCAACAGTCTCCTCAGAGAGCGAGGAGGGGAGAAAAGTGCAGCCGCAGCACATGTGTAAGGGGTAAGACAGCATTTAAAATAACTAAGAACTCTACAAAGCTGATCTGCAAATCCTCTAGCTTTTAGTCACTCTTTATTTGACAACAATCGGCCTAATATTTTTAGTTTCATTGCTAGATACAGCAGGATTATGCAGGGTTTGTGGAAGTAAACAAAGTTATGAATACAATCACATGCGCAATGTCGCTCTTTTTCATAACAGTATTTCCTCTGTATCAGCCCATTTTAAAAGCAAGTAAGTAGAAGTAGAAGTACAGGAGTCTTGTCTACAGCTGCAGCTCACAGACGGGAGTGGAGCAGGAGCAGGGTGGAGCTGACACAGACGAGTGTTTTGTGTTTATGAGTTAGCACAGAGCTGAGTAGTGGTCTTTTAAACTCTCCATATTAGCCCTATATGATACTGTACATCAGGGGTAGGCAATGTCGGGCCCAGGGTCCAAAACCGGCCCGCATCATAGAACCTCTGGCCCTCGAGATGACCTTGAGAAACATGATTACACAAATCAGAGATCAAATGCCTGTTAAAGTACTCTAGAAATGTGAAGAATGCTGTCAATTCCTTTAAAATTCTTTAGCAGAACACCCATTTAGGCCATATATGATGTACAACACTGACATTTGTAGAAAGTCATGCTTTACTTGGGCCTATAATTGGAGGGTTCGGCCCTTGGCGTTTTGATGATGAAGAAAATCGGCCCTTTATCAAGCAAACTTGCCTACCCCTGCTGTACATAATAGACTAGGAACCAATTCCATCATAAATCAGTGCTTTATCAATACTGTTCATTCAACAAATAGCTCAGTATCAATCATTCAGGCGAGTTGTGAAGCAACTATTCAAATCAAAGTGAAAAATCTCTTAAGTCTTTCGCATTGCAAAAGGCTCCATTAGAAAAACAATAGGTCGCTGTAAACAAAACAATACAAGCTACAAAACACAGGGCATAGCTGCAAGTAATTTCTGCAGAGTTCAAGCTAATACTTCACAGCACTCACTGCATTAATCTTGCAGTTTATAACTTGAACTAAATTACAACCTGTGTGAAAAGGAATCTAATAATGTGCACTCCGTTAATGAAGTTCCACTCGCAGCTCATAAGCACAAAGAAAACTCCTCAAAACCAAAAAGTGTCTCATTTCAGATTTGGTTAATGAAATAGCAAACTCTACAGAGAGCTATACATTTGTTAAGTGGTGATGTCACAGCTGTACTTCCGGGTCTGCAAAGACCGGCAGACGTGCAGAAAACTACAAAAAAAACTCTTCAATACCACAATCAATATTTCTGAAACTCAACAGAGAGTTACTGAACATACTTATTATCAGGCCCATTAGCCAAAAATGCTGTACCTACTGCTATAAAAGTCATATTTACCAAAATCACATGATCCGGGTTTAGAGGAGAAAAATGCCAACGTCCGAGTCGGCACAGCAGCTACGCTAACCCCCGCAAGTAACGACTTTAGTAAATATTACTTTTTTTAGCAGTGGGTGCGGCATTTTTGGCTAATGAGTCTGAGAAATAAGTAGGTTCAGTAATTCTCCGTTGAGTGATTGTGGTTTTTAAGAGTTTTTCTCGTGCCAGCCGTCACGGACCCTGAGGTAGAGCTGTGACGTCACACTATCCAACCGAATAGAGAGCATCCTGACCAGCTCCATCACTGTGTGGTTCTTCTACAGAGGGACTATAGAGAGCATCCTGACCAGCTCCATCACTGTGTGGTCTTCTACAGAGGGACTATAGAGAGCATCCTGACCAGCTCCATCACTGTGTGGTTCTTCTACAGAGGGACTATAGAGAGCAACCTGACCTGCTCCATCACTGTGTGGTTCTTCTACAGAGGGACTATAGAGAGCATCCTGACCTGCTCCATCACTGTGTGGTTCTTCTACAGAGGGACTATAGAGAGCATCCTGACCAGCTCCATCACTGTGTGGTTCTTCTACAGAGGGACTATAGAGAGCATCCTGACCAGCTCCATCACTGTGTGGTTCTTCTACAGAGGGACTATAGAGAGCATCCTGACCAGCTCCATCACTGTGTGGTTCTTCTACAGGGACTATAGAGAGCATCCTGACCAGCTCCATCACTGTGTGGTTCTTCTACAGAGGGACTATAGAGAGCATCCTGACCAGCTCCATCACTGTGAGGTTCTTCTACAGAGGGACTATAGAGAGCATCCTGACCAGCTCCATCACTGTGAGGTTCTTCTACAGAGGACTATAGAGAGCATCCTGACCAGCTCCCGCCAGCACTGCCTCCTGCCTCCTGCCGAAGGAGCCTCCAGCGCATCGTGAGAGCAGCGGAGAAGATCTGTGGAGCCCCTCTCCCCTCCATGTACTCCACCCGTCTCACCAGGGACCCTACGCACCCATCACACAGTCTCTTCAGGGAGGAGACTGCGGAATCCACGGGCCAGCTCCAGTTGACTAAAGAACAGCTTATACACCAGGCTATCAAGAAGCTGAACTCCCTCCCTTCCCTGTGCTTCCACCCCTTACTCCCCACCCCCCGCTCCACAACAAGGACAAGAGAATGAACGATTTCGATTCATTGTGAAATGATCTGACAAATAAAATCTTTGAACTTGAACTCAAAGACATTACAGAGGTGCAGAGGTCCATCCATAAACAGCACGTCTTCATCCATCCATGTACAGGAGGATAGAAGGCTGAAGGCGGAGGTTCTGTGTCATGAAGAGTGTTTGGTGGATCCAATAGTAAACAGTATGTCCACTGCTCATTCCAAGTTAATATTTGTGAAAGAATTTTGTAAATAAAGTTATCTTATGTTATCTAAATGAATTTGTGTATTGATTGAAAAGTATTACTCTCAATCTTCTGATATGCTCTGAACTGTTGAACCTAATATGTGCTAAAGTCATTTCCTGAGCACCTGGGACCTTTTGGAGGAAGATTTGACCTGAATGTTAAAGAGGGGGTATTATGCTTTTTTCAATCACATAGCACCAGTCTATAGCATACTACAATGATGACGTAACCTTCTGTTGGTCTGTATATGCAGTAAATTAAAATAACTGCCTTGAATAAAATTGCTCTCTCAAAATGGCTGTGCTGAACGTCTTGAAATAGGCCTCTGTCTCTTTAAGAAGCTTTCCGACACGCCCCCTTCAGCACACTGCTGTGGCATCTAAACAACACTACTGTGCGGGGAGGGGGCTCTGCTGAGCTGAGGAGCAGTGGTTGGTGGCTTGGCTGGTGACAAAAGGTCCAGAGGCGTCTCCAGGAGGTGGGGCGTTCCTAGGAGGACTGAGGCATAGCTACACCTAAAATGGCTGCCATCTAAGTTTTTACTGATTACTCAAAAATATGTGAATGAGCCAAGGCAACACTCCAGGCATGTGTTTAATGAGGGAATGACATAATAACATGATATAAATAATACATAATACATAATACGCCCCCTTTAAGATAACCCTAGTTTGTGTTTAAACAGAAACAGAGAAAAGTAATAAAGATGTAAAGTGATGTTTATGATGCCTATTTGACCCCCTTGGGAATTGGGAAGCTTCACATGATCTTTTTGACCTACCTTTTCCTGGGCTCAGAGAAGGACGAGTTAATCAATTGTCTCTTTGAAGTGTCGTAAGAATGTTTGGCATGTGGTGTCTCAATAAAACACTTGGGAGAAGGCAGAGATGGTGGAAGAGTCTGAGCAGTGTAATCTGGCAAAGGCTGCGAAAGTGTCTCTTTCCCTTGCGAGTATTTAAAAGAACTCTGGTGTGATCTTGTGTGTTTTAATCTGTTATTATTTCTGTGGCAGAATTTAACAGGGAATTTAGCCTGCAAAATGCTCTGTCAATATTAGAGAACGATGACTCACTAATTCAAGACTCCGAGGCTAACCATGAAGCAAACGTCATTGCCTAGGGTACAATGTTATTTGCTTTTTGCCATTTTGTATCTGGGAACAGAGAAATCACATTGGGAAACTTTTCTTTACTTTCCTAGCCCTATAGAAGAGTTAAAGTTTTGTCAGAAATTGATTTGTTGGAACAGTAGTTCTTTCTGGGGTCACCTACAGATATGATTGGTATTCAGTCAGCAGCAGACAGTCCCAGGGCGTCTCTTTCAGATCATGTCTATATCCTCCTCCACTCTCCTCATAAAATCTCTGTTTTCTCCCTTTAAATGCAAAAATATCCAGCCTCCGTAGTTTAAGATGCAAATAGTTTCTGCACAGCGGTAAAATAATATACGGTGCTCATTAAAATTGGAACTTTGGTAAACACAGAGAGGGGGGGCCATGTCGACAACAAAAAACACTGTTTATATCCCCTGCAGCTTAATAGCAACTCTTGGATTAAGTGTATCAATGAGGAGTGAGGGATTTGAAAAGGACACGGCTTGGTCTGTTTGGTTTCTGTAGGCTACATTCATGTATTGTTTAAAAACAGGTCTACCAATTGATGTAACAAGGTATATCTATATTTTTTGGTGGGCCGATCCCCATGACACAACTGTCTCAAAGTTCCATGTCTGTCTGTGCAAATGGACTAAGGTCATATTATTTTCCTATGTTCAAACGTTGTCAATATGCAGAAAAATGGGTGTGATGTTGGCCAGTTGAAAGGACTTCCAGCCAAAAGATTATGACGGCAGATTTGGGGAACTAATCACTAAGGAGATTTCTGTTAAAAAACACTGGTTCTTCAGAGTTGTATTGAGCGCAATAGTGGTGCTAGCTCTTTGAAGGCGTGGTAGGCGTTAATAAAAGCTGCCTGAAGCTGTTGAGATGCCTTTCCTCTCGATCAGTGGTTCTTAAGCTTATTGGAGGTACTGAGCAATCCGAGTCGTGGAGAGGTTGCTGCGACGTCTCCTCTGGTGAGATAGGAACTTTAGCTGCTTATCAGATCACTGTGTAGAAATGACGAGAGTAATACACATTTCAGTTCACCATCCAACTATAACCAGCATATGGATCTAGATGTTTTTTGACCACAGAGCAAGTTTAAGTTTACAGTTAAATTGCAAAAAAATGGACTCGGAACAAAAGACAATACAATGAAATACCATGTACGGACAGAAAATATATGTGAAAGACACACAAACATGGTAAATGGTCTCAACTTATATAGCGCTTTTCCACCTTCATTAGGCTCAAAGCGCTTTACAGCAAGGATCCACTCACCCATTCAATCTCTCATTCATACACCAGTGTACGCAGACAAGGAGGGTGAAGTGTCTTGCCCAAGGACACAACAACGATGTGCACCTTCAGGAGGCGGGATTCGAACCCCCGACCTTCCGATCACGAGACGACCCGCTCTACCATCTGCGCCACCGTCGCCCCAATGAAGTGAAATGAAATGTATACATGATTTTGAATTTTCATTATAAATAAAAGACTGAAAAGTGGGATGTGCATAAGTACCGGCCCCCCTTTCCTTTTAGTGCAACCAATTGCCTTCAGAAGTTGAATGAAGATTTCTGAATGATCACATGTTGATCTAATGACTAAATAGAGTCTACCTGTGTGTAATCTAATGTCAGTTCAAATACAGCTGCTCTGTGATGGTCTCAGAGGTCTGTTAAGAGACTATTGGGAGCAGACAGCATCATGAAGTCCAATAACACACCAGACAGGTCCGGGATAAAGTTATTGAGATGTATAAAGCTGGGTTAGGTTATAAAAGATTTCCAAAGCTTTAAACATCTCTCAAAGTACAGTTAAATACACCATCCAGGAATAGAAAGACTGTGGCATCAAGGCAAGGCAAGGCAATTTTATTTATACCGCGCATTTCATACACAAGGCAAGGCACAATGCAACTCAATGCAACTCACTGCAAACCTACCAAGACTCGGCCGTCCTCCTAAACTTACTGACCAAACAAGGACCGCACTGACCAGAGCTGTTACCAAGAAGCCTATGATGACCCTGGATGAACTGCAGAGAGCTACAGCTCAGGTGGGGGAAACTGTACACAGGACAACTATTAGTCGTACACTGCACAAATCTGGCCTTTATGACAGATTTTCCCTTCACGATTGTGTCACTTAATGTGTGTCTTTCACATAAAATTTCAATTAATATATTTACGTTTATGGTACTTTTGCAAGCCACTGTATGGTTTAGTGTTTGGGAAAACTGTAACCTTTAAAAGTGAACATAAAACGTTTATTTAAGCATCTTGAGAGGAGTTATTGCATGAAACTAACTTTTATAATCTTTTTACCTTCATCACACATAATGAGTGCTTATTCTGATCACCGCCATGAAGCCCATCAGTGTATCATACATACTCTTCAAACCACACTTTTTATGATGATTTCAGTGCTCAAACTATACAGCCCGACCACTTGTAAGTGATCTTGTTACAAATAGTTCCACTATGCAGATGGCGATCTAACGTCTGCACTGCTAACGGTGGCCAAAAGTCGTTTTAAAAGTCAGAATGAAGCATCGTTTAGGCCTTTAAGCATCTCCTCTGATCTATTTTTAAACGTATCCACCTGCAATACCTGTGCAATACTTAATCTCACTGTGGCAAATTGTGTGATATTTAAAAAACAAAGTAAACTCACATTTCCTCTGACAGTATTGACCTTAATGAAGCGGCTGCAGATGTTACTGCCAAAGTGAAACTCCGTAAACAGCCTTAACAACATTTGTCAGTCCCTGGAGTAGAAATAATACCTTAAGATGTTCAAAAGTGAAAGTGTGTAAACAGCCTGAAGTGTGAGGGCAGGGTTAAGTCGTGTTTTTGACCATCACAGCATGCCGCGTTTATCAGCTGAAGATGTGAGCGAGTGTCAGAGGTCTGGAGGGTGTCAGTGATGGACCGGTGCAGATAACTCAGGAGGAGTCCGTCTGTCTGCCCAGAGGGGACAGCCCGTCTCAGGTTTGAAGTAAGAAGTTGGCCGGTCATAATGTTATTAAAATGAGCTATTTCCCTTTTTTCATTCTCTTTTTCATGTTGTCTTTGTGTAAATGAATGACTATAACTAGAGATGCACCAGCCTTTCTGCTTTTGGTTTGAGTATCTGCCAATATCCGATATGAACCGATACCAAGAGACTTTCCTAAAGTGGCTGCAGTGATGGTCCTCTTTCCCCCATTGTGAGATCAATGAAGTCTTATCTTTTCTTGCAAATAAAATGTTAACATATCAATTATACCTATTTCTAAACTGATGGAAAATATTACACAAGAATCACTGGCAGGGACGGCTGGTATAAATGGGCTAGTAAGGCTAAGCCCCTCCTGTCATTTTTTGACAAGAGAAAGAATAAATCGTATTTTAAATTTTTTCATAGTTAATTGTACATCATAACTAATTGCCATAAGTCATTACTGTGTTGCTCGATCCCGTCAGACCTTGGTAGCTAAGCACGGAAGGGCCTGGTCGGTACTGGGATGGGAGACCGTTTGGTAATGTGGAAATATATGTGGAAGTACATATTTTTTATCATACTAGGCTTCAGTGATTCTATATATAACTGTGTTGATGTATTAAACATTTCAGATGAAACTGGGGGGTTGAAGCCTTACTTCACACGTGGGCGCGACATTCTCTGTCCTATTGTTCTTTTGTTCTACTGTGGAAAACTACTGGCTACTACGAAAAGTTACTGGGGGCAGGGTGATGACCTAGAGTCTTGAGCGGCCCTCTGAAGGACAATATCATGGAGTCAGATTGAGAAGAGGAAGTGACGACAAGAACACTCCAGGAGCGCTGATTGGCTCTACGTCACTCTCATGCAAATTCATTACTGTTCCTATATAGTGTTCGAGCGCAGGGTTTTTTACGCTTCCGGCCGGAGCCCACGTTGGGCCACCATGTTGTATGTTGCTAGGGACAGATTTGGCGCTCAGATAACTTGTGTTTAGAGTTGTATTGTTGAGGGAATAAAACTATGATTGATTTTAATCGATCGAGCCTCCGTCTTCCTTTCCATCCATTAACGAATACGCCGACAGTAACACCAGAAAGCCTAGCGAATGTAGTGAGTGAGTGAGTGGTTGGTGGTGGACGGAGGGGCCGATGGCACAGACTGGTCCGTTACTCTACCCCAGGGCAGCTGTGACTACAATAGTAGCTTACCATCACCAAGTATGGAGTGAATGAATAATGCAATGTAAAGCATCTTTGAGTGTCAAGAAAAGCGCTATATAAAATCGCAGCATTGTTAATCATTGTCGTTTTATAATTCAATTCAATTCAACTTTATTACGGACTCAAGATCCAAAGAGACAGAGTAACATACATCTAATCACGATTTTTATCATAAGAACAAAAAAGGGCTAGTTATGATTTGTCCGAGAACACACATGAATATGACAGTGATCGATAGATGGCAAGTCCCGCCTCCAGCACATACACATTACACACATACACACACATGCACTTGGCTGTAGAACCGAGTCGGGGCCTATCACAGAGCACGCAAACCACGCTGAAGACTCCTTATTGGCTTTCACTCTGCAAACATTATGGGAAACTAGCAAACATTATCAGATATTCTTAGTTTTTTTTGTATGACTCCTTAAAGAGGGGGTATTATGCTTTTTCAATCACATAGCACCAGTCTATAGCATACTACAATGATGACGTAACCTTCTGTTGGTCTGTATATGCAGTAAATTAAAATAACTGCCTTGAATAAAATTGCTCTCTCAAAATGGCTGTACTGAACGTCTTGAAATAGGCCTCTGTCTCTTTAAGAAGCTTTCCGACACGCCCCCTTCAGCACACTGCTGTGGCATCTAAACAACACTACTGTGCGGGGAGGGGGCTCTGCTGAGCTGAGGAGCAGTGGTTGGTGGCTTGGCTGGTGACAAAAGGTCCAGAGGCGTCTCCAGGAGGTGGGGGCGTTCCTAGGAGGACTGAGGCATAGCTGCACCTAAAATGGCTGCCGTCTAAGTTTTTACTGATTACTCAAAAATATGTGAATGAGCCAAGGCAACACTCCAGGCATGTGTTTAATGAGGGAATGACATAATAACATGATATAAAGCTTGAAAAAGTCGATTTTACATAATACCCCCCTTTAAAACGGGACTTTTCGCTGGTGACACAAGATGAAGTTTATGAAGTTTTAATGAGGCTAAACAGACGTAAGGACACGACGTTCCTCAATCCTAAAGGTGAGTCCATGTTAACGCCATGGTTCACGTCTGTCCGGGTTCAGCGCTGTTGTAAACTTTAGCAGGAGATAAACGACTCCTTTATGCTCTCATATCACTGTACTTAGTGTAAATGCATTTGCTAGGTAATAATCAGCTTTTTAAATGGTGTTATGCAGCTGTTTGTCGTTTATAGAGTAAACGTTAGCAAACACTTGGTAAATGATCCGCTTACTGTTTCAAAAGTTATAAATGGCCTTAATATCAATTACAATCTGGACACATGCAAAATCAGCATTTATTTTGCAGCAAACTAAAATGAACTATTTCATTAAGATGAGATATTTGCAGGTAAGGTAAATAAGTTTTCATTCTTATTTTAAAGATTGCATATATTATCTTTTAAGCCAAGATTGAATTTAGATGATGTTAAAGCAGATTTTACATTTTCTTGTTTGGTTCTTGAAACAATAAGAAAAAATAATAAGCCTCACACTTTGGATTGCCAAAACAAACACACAATGACTCTCCTTCCCTGCCAAACTCCCAGCACCTGTCCACAAATAAGTCCTAATTAGTGCTAGTGAGGCTTCTGTTATTTTCAAGTGTAACTCCGCCCACATCCACAGTCCAAAAAGACCTGGAATAGCATGTGCAGTGTCAAAATGTACTTTCTACAGAACGGTAAGTGCTAATAAACACTTGCCTAAGCAGCATCATCAAAACGTCCAGCGACTTGGCTTTCTTGGAGTTCTGTCTTTAAACTACAATTAGGCGGACGACAAAAGGGGATGAACTAGCAGCGCCAGGATCCAATTTGTGGGTGGGCCGATAAAAGCTTTGCACTTTTGGGGGTTGGGGGTGTTTGTCCTCACCCCTCTCCCAGTGCCCCCGCATGCTTTAGTTTACGCTCATGTGCTTCGGCCATAGAACGCTCTGACCGAGGCCACTGTGATTGAATGGCGTTGAACAGTATTTGTTTAGTGCAGTTACGGCCATATTTAATGAGAACGATGCCAACTGAAAAGTTGGCCGTGTGTTGTGTTCTCTGGAGCCGATCACAGCGGAGAGAGAAAGAAGGAAGGCGCAAAGAGAGAGAGAGGGGAAAGACGCGTCTCCGCCAATAGTATGTCTGCGTCTTTGGGTTAAAAATACGTTTCCAACACTATTGATCAATGATCGCCAACTCTGATTCTGCTCAATGCAACACTCTGCACAGAAACATCTAAATGTGTATAGTAGGTTCTACAGACAAAGGTGCAAACCCGCGCAGCTGTCGCTCTCCTGGTAGGACACTGAATGATGGCAGCGCGTCGGGTGGGCCACGGACAAAAGTGGCCCTCCTGTGGCGCCGGTACACTTTGGTTTTTGCTGTGGATGTCTCTGGTAAAGATGCAGATTCATTATGGATGGTTTGCTGAATAATGCCATTTGTTTTGTGTGTAGTCCTTTTACTTGAGATGCTTTCCTCCCCAAAGTTGGTTGTTGTCCCAAACAAGTGTTCCTGGTTTGGCCACTCTGGTATTTCCTGGGAGGTATAAGTATGTCTCCTCTTTGCAGTTAAAGGTGAGCTAAGGCTGTGTTGTGGTCAAGTACTTGAGAATTGGATGAGTAATGACCCAAATCACTCTGCAGCTGTATGATTTGGGATGATCTTGTCACGTGGCGAACTGCCATTGCCAGAGAGATGCTGCTTTGGTTGCCAAAGTAATGATACCCTGGCAGACAGATTGAACCTCTAGGCTGTCCTCTACAGGATCTGAAGCCTTTCATCCAGTGATTCTCCTGACATCCAAGCAACGGAGCTAAAGAGATGACAAGGGAGTAGATGTAAGCATTCTCCAGTGTAAGTGACCTATAGCAGTTGAAAACCGTTGGCAGTTTGTCTAGATTTAGCAGATTAGGTGGATCATGGAAAAAAACCTTCATATTTGTGCATAATTGACCTTTTTGCGACCCAATGGCTGGTTAGCATGGCACCTTGACTTTCAATCACAGTGACCTCTACAACACTCCAGGATGAATTGTTTTGAAGGTTTTCTGGTGGGCGGGTCTGTCAGCAGAGAAAACCTGCTCAGAACCTCAGAAACTCTAAATAAAATTGATCTTGGCGCATCAGTCATTCTGATCGAAAGTAAAGGCGCCAGATCAACCACACATACAGTCACAGAGAGGTCAAATACTCACTAATAAAATCTTTTCTTTTCACATCAAAAGTTCCCGTATCCAGCTGAAGAGCAGGTAACACATAACCATGACTTACTTGCACTAGTTGTTTGTTGTACTGCGTCTTTTTTCACTCTTTGCAGTTGTGAACATTCCTTTAATAGATATTAGCTGATATAAATTCAGACAAATGGGAAAATTTTCTTTCCGCTGATCCTCTAATTGTGGAGCAACAGTGTGAGCTAAATGAGGAATTGAATAATTAAAACCACTACAGCTCGTCTGAGCGAACACACACAGTTTTCTGGAATCTGTGTTTGTTTTTTGTGGAGGTTCATGTTTTATTTACGCTTTTCTCAGTTGCTTTCGTGCATTTCTCAGAATAGAAGTTATATTTTTCGAACTGCTTCGTACTTCAACTTCTGAATTGTCTTGTGTTCTCCGATCTTTTCTCCCAGTGAGATGCAGTACCTTTACAAAATAAGAACAAAGCATTTTGCCTATTTCCTCCTGACAGCTTTGATGTACAAATTTCCACATGATGGCACGATGTAAGATAAATGCACTGTTTTGCGGTTAATTATTTATACCCTGTTCACGCCTCATTCACCCGCCTAAAGAGACTAGTGAAGAGTTTATTCAGATGCAGTGGTCGTGTGCTGGAAGAGTAGCGCCAAAACTCACCAAACAAGTCTTCATCCTCAAAGTAACATTCTTCTGAATCTGCCATAAAACAAATAGTCCATAGTCGAAGTCTATCCTTGGCATGTTGACATAAACAGCTTCAGGAATTCCTCCAGGTACGGCAGCATTTCTCAGAGCTTTTGTAAACCATTGTGCAATGGTGTGAGAAATGGTGAAATACCACACAGTCGCAGACAATCACTAACTTTCTCAGATCTCAGCATTCCTCTTTGCTTTTCTTGGACAATGTCATCTCTTCGAGTGTTTTATTGCTAACCAAGCTGCCTCCGATTTTGCCAACTCTTTGTAAACCGGCCCGTTGCACTTTTTCCTTCCTTGTTATAGTCGTCCACCTCTGCTGACCCTGAGTAGTAAAAGCGTAGAGAGACTGCATTTTTCTGCGTTAACAAGCCTCACTGAGCCCCTCTGACAACAGTTCACCTCTCACACTCACACCTGCTGCTCTTCTGCGGCCGTGCACTCAATTATTCTGCCATTTCTACAGGTCAGAGAGGCGCGGAACTCCAGTACAGTCATAATTCTGGTTTTGATAGGATTCTGTATTGGACCACTGTTGTAACAGCGCAGGATGCATACATGTTTAACGTAGGCCCCAACACTGAAACAGTAATGAGGCCTGTTGCCAGAAGACTCTCTCAGACGTGTTCGTTGTTATTTATGTGTTCTTGCATAGTCCGACTTATTTATTTTTGAGACTGCCGGACCCAGACTTGAGCATCAATGCAAACTAAAATGAGACGTTGCTACGGACCTTTGGGATCAATCACATGGAATTGACTAACTTTCTTGTTTATTTTACACCTTTGACACCGAGTGATTATTAAATTAGAAGCACTGGGCAGAGGTAAACAGACTGTGCAGCCAAATAGAAACTGAAAGTAGTCCTGAGGCATCACACGGTAATCCATGGGACTTTGTTTTATATAAAATCACTCAAAAACAACAAAAAACAACAGTTCCTGCTATTGTTGATCCATATAACATCATATGTGTTGACACTAGGATGGGTATCGTTAAGGATTTATCGATACTACTACTCTTATCGATACTCCTTATCGATCCGGTACTTTAACGGTACTCTTATCGGTACTTTAACAGAAAATATTACTGTATATAGGTAGATTGAGACTACCGTATACGTAGGCATTAATCCTTGGTCTATATTATTTATTTATTACTCTACATTTCATTTCCACTTTGCGCATACACTTAATATATGGGAGTTAAAATAATTCACTTACATCGCTTTAAAAAAAAAATCATTATTATTATCTAGTAAATCAAGTCTGTTGGTTAGATTTGGCTGTAGCTCCAAATGAGTCCAAATGAAAACTTAGTGCAGTAAAATAATGAACTGTTTTCTGCCTCTCAGCTTGTGTCCAGCGGGTCGACACCGGCTCGCGCTGACGTGTGAGCGCGCACGCATGTGCACGTACATGCCACTGTGTACGCCGTTTGTGGAAAAATAGACTCCACCCGAAACTCTTTAGTTTGGGTATTTGTGAAAGAAGAAAAGTGCGAGTGGCTCGTCTGTCTGTTCAATACGAAGTCGTTACGTTTCGCTTTTTACCGCGGGTTAGCGGTAGCAGCTCGTAACACCGCGTGTCTTTTCCGTGCGCACCTGTCTCGCTGCACACGGCTGCAGAGGGGAGACAGGGCAGTGGCAGAGCGCAGGGGTGACACCCTGCACTTTCGTGTGGGGTAGATGGGGATGAAACAGATCCGATGCATCGAACGCATCCATGAGGGGGGAGTGATTATTTGAGCGCAGCAGCCCCGTTAAGAAGACCGTTAAGGCTGGAGCTTATCGGTCCGGGTGGACCGACACACGTGGCCCCGGGGCCGTTATGATACCGGGGTTCGGTACCCATCCCTAGTTGACACTGTTCGGAACCTCCATATCAGTGGTTAGTAGCCACTGGTAACCCGTATTTATTGGTGATTTCCCATGACTCAGGTTTAGCCTACTCTACTCCTATTTCTACAGGAGCAAAGGGTCACTTCAGAGCAGTTCGTTTAAAGGGGGGTATTATGTAAAATTGACTTTTTCAAGCTTTATATCATGTTATTATGTCATTCCCTCATTAAACACATGCCTGGAGTGTTGCCTTGGCTCATTCACATATTTTTGAGTAATCAGTAAAAACTTAGACGGCAGCCATTTTAGGTGTAGCTATGCCTCAGTCCTCCTAGGAACGCCCCACCTCCTGGAGACGCCTCTGGACCTTTTGTCACCAGCCAAGCCACCAACCACTGCTCCTCAGCTCAGCAGAGCCCCCTCCCCGCACAGTAGTGTTGTTTAGATGCCACAGCAGTGTGCTGAAGGGGGCGTGTCGGAAAGCTTCTTAAAGAGACAGAGGCCTATTTCAAGACGTTCAGAACAGCCATTTTGAGAGAGCAATTTTATTCAAGGCAGTTATTTTAATTTACTGCATATACAGACCAACAGAAGGTTACGTCATCATTGTAGTATGCTATAGACTGGTGCTATGTGATTGAAAAAAGCATAATACCCCCTCTTTAAAACTGAGCACATACTCTCCCGATTTTGCTCTAATTCTCAGTCGCGGTGAGTCTTTCCAAGTCGTGACAAGTTAAAGTCGTGTCTCATAGTGTGGGGGGGTCACGACTGGACTTGCGTTCGAATAGTGTAATGTGGGAGACAGAAAGGTGTGACTAAACCTCAGTCGCAGTAAATCAAACATGTTTAAGCCCAATTTTGGCCGCACGGGAGAAGCATGGATAATTTTACTGTCCCAAAAGTGGACACACAGAAATCAGCGGCCAACAGCAGAGTGGATGGAATACAGAAAAACACTGTCGCTACCTCCCTTTTCATTCTCTGTCATCATAGTGGCACTAACAACTAACACAGCCCCGCAGACCATGGCAAATAAACATACACAAACTTCCTACTTTATGCTAAGTTATAGAAATACGACTATAGTAACAGCTCAGACGTATGAATATGTGACATAGGAGAACACGAGGGAGTAATCCTGAAAAAGGTACAACACTTAAATAAGGAGGGCTTGAAATAAGATGTAGGGATGGCAACAATTTTCTGAGCCTTGAGACTTGCTGTACAAAAACAACAGCCAAGAGAAAAGTGATATGCACCAATTGATCCATATGTCAAAGAGGCAAAACTTACACCATCCTTGGAACTCTACCTGGGATTTTGAGACAATGCCATCGACTTACAATAATGTTAGACCCCTTAATGTGAATGTATTACAAAGAGCAGAGAGGCACTATCTTTTGTGTAAACTCCGCCCCTTCACAGTTCTCCAGGACCTGCTAATCAAAAGGCTAAGCTCAAACTCAAAATTGGACAGAACAAAAGCCAGCGTGGTTAAAATACAGTAAATTATAACTCTCCCCTCCGTGTTGTCACAGGAGGAAACTCAATCTTTAGAAATGCATGTAATAATATTAATTGGAGCCAGGAATTCTTTCGCCCCGAGCCACTTGTATCGCAGCAAGTCAGCGCCCCTCCCTTAGGACCAAAGAGAAGTGTGACACTCGCTCTTTGGACATAAGGCGCTGAAAGAGCACGAAAGTGGGTGAGCAAGGTTCGGGAGAGAAAGTGCCCGGAGTTGTGCCGCATGATGGCGCGTTAACACAGATTACAACATCGGTAGTGGCCATGTTTTAACAATTGGACATAAATTCCCCGGCTGTTTGGATGCAGGACTGTTATGTGCTGCAGCAGTTTCCCTTGTGCACTAATAATGAGACGAGCTCTGTCCAGATGCTGCTTTCAATCAGCAATGACGCTGCAACCGTGACCCTAAGGTTCAGTACCAATGCTATAAACGTCAGCTTTTCAATCTCAAAACTTGTTCACCACAACCTATATCAAAGTCCAGCTGGTCTCCCTCTAACCATTCATCCAATCACCAGGGTCTACAGTGGGTTGCTTTAATCTTTTCGACATTTTGCCATACTATGGACCATAAACATAAATATCCATCCATCCATCCATTTTCTTCCGCTTTATCCGGGGCCGGGTCGCGGGGGCAGCAGTCTCAGCAGAGATGCCCAGACTTC
Organism: Neogobius melanostomus; assembly: GCA_007210695.1. Taxonomy (NCBI): domain Eukaryota; kingdom Metazoa; phylum Chordata; class Actinopteri; order Gobiiformes; family Gobiidae; genus Neogobius; species Neogobius melanostomus. The sequence continues at coordinate 2,471,087 of VHKM01000376.1, forward strand.
CCGATCCACACACACCTCTCCAGCTGTTCTGGGGGGACCCCGAGGCGACACCAGGCCAGCTCAGAGACATAGTCCCACCAGCGTGTCCTGGGCCTTCCACGAGGCCTCCTCCCAATAGGACATGCCTGGAACACCTCCCGAGGGAGCGGTCAGGAGGCTCAGGAACAGATGCCCTAGTCACCTCAGCTGGCTCCTTTCGACGTGAAGGAGCAGCGACTCTACCCCGAGCTCCTCCCGGGTAACTGAGCTCCTCACCCGATCTCGGAGGGTGCGCCCAGACACCTTGCGAAGGAAACTCATTTCGGCCGCTTGTATTCGCGATCTTGTCCTTTCGGTCATTACCCAGATCTCATGACCATAGGTGAGGGTGGGAACGTAGATCGATCGGTAAATTGAGAGCTTTGCCCCTGACTCAGCTCCCTCTTCACCACAACAGTCCGATACAGCGACCGCATCACTGCTGACGCTGCACCGATCCGTCTATCGATCTCACGCTCCATCCGTCCCTCACTCGTGAACAAGACCCCAAGACATAAATATATTTACCGTAAATTCTCTAATACTGGCCTGTATTCCATTACCGGCCGGGTCTCTAACAGTGGTCGGGTTCGTAGCCGGCGGAGGCAAATAAAAGCCGGTCTCTAAACAGGCCGGGGCTATTATTAGAAACTATAGTGGTAGAAATATTTCCCATGTTTGGAATTTGTCTCATACTAGTGTAAACGATAACTCACGTGCAGGAAGTAAACAAACAGGAACCCAGGCCGAGAGAGGGAACGCTGCGGAGTGGAGCTGATCCAAGCGAAACTTTGAGACAGATTTAGCCACTTTTCAAACCTTCTGTGACTATCTTTGGAAACGGGGCAAGGAACAAATGTTGTGTCATCATTATTTTACACCTGAAGCCACGTTAAAGTGCGGAAGGGCATCCTACAGCCCAACCCTCGCTGTGCAGCTGATGCGGTCAGATCTGGACAGCGTTGGGTCGTAGATATATCTTCTGTCTGATTTAAAGTGCAGATGAGTGAGATACGTCCGTGTGACACTTTCCGCTCTCCATCGTCTCCACGCGCACAACTTTATGTTTGGATTTGAGCTGTTGTTGCATTTTTCTCACGTCATTCTTTCATTAGGAATAGCCGTGTTTTTGAACCCACTAAAGCACCCGTGTAACGCTCTGTCTAAATGTAGATTGCTATTGACAATACGCCACGTTCATTATGTATATATATTTTTAATGGCCGGTAATTCTTGTGAATGGCCGACATTTTACGACCCAGCCAGTCAAAGTGGTCAACATAAAAAAAAAGTCTAGCGGAGCCTCTGATCCAGGGTCATCATAGGCTTCTTGGTAACAGCTCTGGTCAGTGCTGTCCTTCTTCGGTCAGTAAGTTTAGGAGGACGGCCGAGTCTTGGTAGGTTTGCAGTGATGCCACAGTCCTGGATGGTGTATTTAACTGTACTTTGAGAGATGTTCAAAGCTTTAGAAATCTTTTTATAACCTAACCCAGCTTTATACTTCTCAATAACATTATCCCGGTGTGTTCTTGGACTTCATGATGCTGTCTGCTCCCCAATAGTCTCTTAACAGACCTCTGAGTTCAAATACAGCTGCTCTGTGATGGTCTGACATTGGATTACACACAGGTAGACTCTATTTAGTTATTGGGGCAACATGTGATCATTCAGAAATAATCAGGCAACTTGCACATCACACTTTTCAGTTTCTTATTCATAAAAAAAAATCAAAATCATGTATAAATTTCACTTCACGATTGTGTGTCACTTAGTGTGTGTCTTTCACATAAAATTTCAATTAAATATATTTATGTTTATGGTCCATATTGTGGCTAAAAGTTAAAGGGGGGCCGATACTTATGCAACCCACTGTAAGCGCCAACCTTTACTCAACAAAGTATTCCATAATTGAATTGGATCGTTGCCCTAAAAGAAGTCAGAAGTTCACATACTCCGTGCTGTAATGCATAGCTGTTTACCGCTGCTGTAGAACGGGCTCCTCTCCCATTTGGACCAGATTCAGGGTTGCTTTTACAGAGTTTAACAAGATGGAGATATTGCCGTGCGTTCTCCTGATGAATGAGAAATGGTGCTTGTAATAAGTGCAAATCCCCTTGGGTGTGTGGGATGACATTTTCCACACAGAGTCTAATTTGGAAATGAATTTCAAAAGGATCCAGAGGTTCATAAAGAAAGGCTTGTATGTGTCAACAATAATATCCCTCCTGGTGCTAAGCTAATGGGATTACGGTCTGCTTATTTAGTAATGCAGAGTAATGCACAGCAAAAGGAAGATCCGTTTTAGATCCATGCTCATCAGGCTTCAGTCATCGGGAATTTCGATCATTTTGGATATTTTTTGCGGGGAACTGTCAGAGATGAATATGCTTTTGGAATCGTCTCAAAACTTGAGTCAGTGTGTGGCAGAGAGTCGTGATGGGCTGGATAGAAGATCTCCTGGGTACAAAGTCAAAACGGAATGGAACTTTCTTTCATTTGTGTTATCGCGCTGATGGCAAAACTTCTACCCCATATTCAAGCATTTAGAAGTGATGGAAGAAGGATAATATAGAGTTGTCAGTCTTGCCTTTATGAAACAGGGTCGGCCCATTAGTCCGACGTCTCATTATTCCCAAAATGTCCCATTGAGTAGGGGTTGAAAAATAAAATTAGATTCAGGCAAGAGTCCATTGACTTTAAGGTTAGGGCCAGTGGTTGTATACGGCTCTCTAATCCACAACACAACTGGGTTAGAGATGTCGGACTAATGGCACCTCTGCTCAATGGTACATTTTCGGGAATAATGAGACGTCGGACTAATGGGTTGTCAGACCAATGGCATGGCACCATTAGTCCAACGCAGTTGTGTTGTGGATTAGAGAGCCATATACAACCACTGGCCCTAACCTTAAGGTCAGTGGACTCTTGCCTGAACCTACTTTTATTTTTCAACCCCTACTCAATGGGACATTTTGGGTGTAATGAGATGTCGGACTAATGCGCCGACCCTGTTTTCTTCACACTTGGAGCTACTCTCCACTTGAGAAGCTCCTACAGGCTCTAAACCTTCCAGTCTTGTACTTAACATAGGGCTGGGAAAAAAAATCAGATTTAAAAAATTTTATATAATTTTTGTTTGTATTTGTTTATTTTGCTCTCTGCCCCCTCTCTGAAGAAGGTTCTGCTGTATAAATGTGCCAAGGAGAACAGAGCCCACCTCAGGATTTTTGTTTTATTAGCTCAATCGAAATACAGCAATAGCCATACCGCCTTTGCTCTGCCCAATCCCGTCAGACCTTGGAAGCTAAGCAGGGAAGGGCCTGGTCGGTACTTGGATGGGAGAACGTTTAGTAACACCAGGAAGACTAGCAAATGTAGTGAGTGAGTGAGTGGTAGGTGGTGGTCGGAGGGGCCGATGGCACGGACTGGTAGCCTTGCTTCCGTCAGTCTACCCCAGGGCAGCTGTGGCTTCAATAGTAGCTTAACACCACCGAGTCTGGAGTGAATGAATAATGACGACAGTGTAGCGCTTTGAGAAACTTGCTAAAACAGGCTTGTAAAGCGTAATACAAGTGCAAGGCATCATTATTATTATTATTAATACAGTATAAATAATTTGGATGTTTAACAATCTTTGTTGCACTGTGACTTTTCAGATAGAGAAAGGGTTGCCTTTGCACTTTCATTAAATACAATAAATATATATATTTAAAATATATTTACAGTTCGCCATTATTTTGTTTAAAATGGGGGAGAAAAAAAATCGAATCATGAATCGAGTTTTTTATTTAAAAAAATCTCAGCTATTTGGGGGGGGGGGGGGGGGGCGGGGGGGGGAATCGGCCAGCTCTAACTTAAAACGATTTTGAAGATTGTTTCAGAAGGATTTATATCTAATTCCTCGGCTGATTTATTGAGCTTTGAACCTCAGAAATCAAGGTGAATTTGATTTGTTTCAGATTCAACATCCTAAATAAAAGCATCAATACTTATTTTTGTAAGAAAACATAAAATGACAAAAAAAACTTGCAATAATTTTTTCCTCGTATTTATATAATTAAGCTACAGCAAAAGTTTCAAATGAATATCTATAAGTTTGATTTTGTCCCGTATTCACCTGCAGCGTCTCGCCTTAGATGGCATTACAAAGAGCCCACACACCCATTACATGCTGCGTCTTACCCAAGGACTCTGCTCTGCATTATGCTAAAATCCTCCTTCACCCCCTCCTGTCTGGATCTGACCTGTCGACTCCTCAGACTCTACCTTCATCCAATTACACGACATTTCCGCCATCCCTCTCCATATTCATTTTTGTTCAAAGCCTGTGTCTAACGCGGCTGCACACTCGTCACCCCCGACAGCAGAGACGCGAGTGCGGAGCTCTGAGCGGGGACAGCGGGACGAGATTGCGTCAGTCGGTGTTGGGTCTTTCCTAAAGTAGATACGGACGCGTCGGATAAGTTGCCAAGTTTTATTCATTCAAGGGAGAAACCCCTTTTAGCGCGCTTGGAAAATGATAATCGGATGGGCTTAAGCAGACAACTTTGATCAAGATTTAAAACTAAAATTCCTCTATTTGCTGTAGGGATGACAAGATTTTGAGGGGATACAATGGTCTGGATTGAAAATCAAAAAGGGATTTTGCGCATTATAATTACAGCCTGGGAAATGATTCTATACCAAAACCATTGACATGTACCAAAAAAGAGAGATCATTCCTCCCTTTATGTGATTAACCAGAGTCGAAAGGGAATCCATGTTGGCAGATCAGGCTCCTCCTACAGAGCATGTTCCTAAAAGAGACAAAAAGGTGCCATCTTCGCCGTAAACTCCGCGCTCACGGGGCGGGCAGAGCAGCAGTAAAGCCAAAGCTCAAACTTAAAAAATCAACAGAATAAAAACCAGTGTGGTTAAATATATGAACCCCCCTCAGTGCTGTCCCAGAAGGAAACTCTTTCTTTAGAAACAATATTCTCTAGAGCCAGGCTTTTAAGTTGCTTTGGCAGGTGTAAAGTCCCCATTAGATTCCGTATTATAGAGTTCTTTCTGGCGTTGCACCAAGCCACTAGGGGGTGGTATCGCCACAAAGTCAGCACCCCAGCGCGAAGACCAAAAAGAAGTGCGATCGTTACCCATTGGCCAAACCGGTCTTTCAAGTCCAAACACCTTCACCAGACCGGTGCTTCCTCCTGTTCCTTCACCTTTGTGGCCGATGTCATGAGGTCGACCATAAGGAACCTTTTGTAGGTCCTTCTGCCTGTCAGACAATCTGAACCTTCATAACCCAGCGGAGGAACGACCAGGAAGTTGCGTCGCCAAAAGCTGATTCATGAAAATGACATCAGTCACACAAAGGACAACACTATACGCTCTTTAAACTCTCCTGCACTGCAACAAATGTAATTAGTTCACCAACCAGACAAATACAACCTGAGCAGCTGCACAAATGTCAGAATGATGTTAAATAAACTCTTTATAAACTGTTCAATTATCACTGACTCTGAAAGTTTCAAACATGAGCTACTGCGATGTGAAACTACAGACTGGTGATGAGCTCTTTCGCAGCAAACCTTACACAACTTAGCCATGTAGGTTTTAGGTTTTGTTCTAGTAAAATGTAAAGAAAAGTGTGTAATGTTGCCATAAGTTCATAGATTTCCTGTAATAAAACTTTCAGATGCTGCTGTGGCTCTAACGCTGCATGAGCTGCTTTATACCTTCATATATTTAGGACGAAGCTCAAATCTTTATTGAATGAAATGTCACGAAGTAAAACTGTCGATCATTTCTCACTTGAGCGGAGAGCGACCGAGTTCTGAACCTTCGGGAGGCAGCGCAGTCTATTGTGGGATTGTTCTTAGCTCCTTAAGAGCTGATGAGGAACATCCTGAGGTCTCTGCTATAGGAGGTATTAAAGGAGCTATATCATGCAAAATCGACTTTTTGGAGCTTTTAACCATGTTGTTATGCTATTTCCTTATCAAAAACACCCCAAAGTGTTTTTTGGCTTCATTGTAATGTAATGCCTTACGGCCTGGTTTTAATTTATAAACAGCTTCTTCATTTTTTTTGTTGTGAGAGAGAGAAAAAGAAGGGAAAAAAAGAGTGAGAAAAAAAAAAAGGAACTCTCTGATGCGTCTGTGCTGTCCCACGAGGCTAAACAAACGCACCCCCTGCCGGAGGATCCATGGATCCGAGCAGAAGTCTTGTTTGTGAAGACTGAGCTCTTTCTAACCTACTCTGGACACGCCTGTTCTTTTTCTTACCGAATGATAATGTCACAGGTTCGCGTTTGGCTACGAGAGGAACAGGACTATTCAACCTTCCTAAAGAAGAGTGCACTCGCCAGAAGTTGGAATTTCTTTCTGGGATTCAGCGACTATAACAACCAACCTGATGGATGCTTGGTGAACCTTGGCCAGAATTAAAGTGGATTAACTTTTATAACCAACGCGGTCCCATAACCCGATGGGGAGGCCAGACTGAGCGGTGAGTCAATCAAAACGTGTGTTAGCGTATGTGTTAGCGTGTGTGTTAGCCATTTATGAAACTGTGTTGCACATGTCAACTCCTTATAACTGCATTATGTGAAGTAACTTCACTTTTTGCAGCGATATTTATATTTATAATACTGTAAATGTGGAATGAGCGGAGAGGGGCGGAGTTAACTGAATCGAAGCGTCTTGTCTTCCGGGTTTGAAAAATACCCCAGAAAATACTTATATTTCTCTCAAAAATGAGTACTCCATAGTGATCATATAAATACCTATACTTTACTTTGGAATGGCTAAAATAGCATGATACAGATCCTTTAAAGGAAGCATCACAGCTCCTTCCCTCACTACCTCCTAACTGCACTGACACATTTGCTCCTTGTCACGGCTGACGATGAGGAGGTTCTTAAGCTTATTTACACTTTTATTAAATGCAGCCTCTTTCTGATCTTTTAACTGCCTCCTTCACTATGACGCTTTTGTCTTTTATGGTTTATTAATAGTGACAGTAATTTGCTTTACTTCATTCGTCTTCTACTTCATCTGTGGAGTAGCATCACTTGCGATCACACATTGAACCACATCCCAGCGACACCCAAAGTGAAGATCTAAAGATCCTTTTCCTGGCATATTCATTATTTTAAACTCAAAAGCATGAAACAAACACTAATGCACGCCAACAACTGAAGTCAAAAAGATCGGCTCATTGTTTTAGAACCCAGTCTGATTAATCATATTATCAGAAACCTAAATGCTGAGAGAATCATCCAAAGAGCGGGGCAGCTTGTTTACCCTCTGAAGTTCATATAAGCAAAGAAAACTTCCCTCCACATTCAAAGAAAAATGGATACAAGTTGTAGTTTATTGTTTTGCTTTCTGTGCTGTAATGTTGAGCGTCACATCTCTGCAGCTACAGCGGGAGGCCTGAAGAGCAGCAGGATTAGCTGGATTATAACAGACTTTCATTTAAACCAGGATTTATTAGATGTTGAACAGAAAAGGACTGACGGATTTAGGAGATGACTTGTGTTAACCTCGGAAAAAAAGAGTGACAGCTGCGTTTTCTGCACGACTGAAATTACATTTTCTAACAAAATCTGTCTGTGTTAATAGCCAGAGAAAAAACAGGAGTACCCGGAGGAAACCTACACAGACACGGGGAGAACATGCAAACTCCACACAGAAAGGCCCCGTCCAGGTGGGAATCGAACCGGTTTCCCCTACCGCTAAAAACATGTGCAATAGGTAAATCCTTCAGCCAGGTGGTTCTGACCATTAGCCTGGCTCTACATCTGGAGATGGGTCCCGGGCGCAGCACTGCGGTCGCCCACTGCTCCTTAAAGAGACTATACAGTTTAAAAATAAAAGTAAGTATTTTCCTCCCCCTACATGTTCCAGCCATGTCCTAATGTGTAGAATGAGCCCAGACCTGTTCACCACAACTGCCTCTAAAATCCTGCACTGTCACTCAAAAAGGTGTTACTTCAGGTACGAAGCTCCGTCAGGCACGAGCTTAAAGGAATAGGCCACCGTTTTTACATACTGAGATATGTTCTTACCTGAGCTTAGACGAGTTCATCTGTACCTGGTCTTCACGCGTGACCCCCCTCACATAAACACAGCACAGACGGCGTTAGCATTTAGCCTCTCTCTTCTCCTCTATAGCTCCAAACGAAGTGAAGATAGAAGCTACCAAACTCTTCCACGTTTTCCCTATTTAAATATGGTTACGTGAAGTGTTACACCATAAAGTATAATTACACAAAATTAAGCAATGTGGATTTTCTAAGCGGATAAAAGGGGAACTATATTGTAAGGCATAATAATACCAGGGATAGTTCGACATCCGCGCAGTGATATCTTCACTTTACTGCGCGGATGCCAAAGTACTCCTGGTATTATTACGCCTTACAATATAGTTCACCTTTTTATCCGCTTAGAAAACAAAGGTACTCTTAGGTACAAATGAACTCGTCTAAGCTCAGGTAAGAACATATCTCAGTATGTAAAAACGTGGCCTATTCCTTTAATATAGAGACTGCAGTTACGTGTAAGACCTGAGGTGGCAGTAGTGAGTATAAAATGACCAACCTGCATCTAGTCTCTTTAAGGGTTGGCATCGAAGGCTGGGTCAAATAAAGTCTATCTTAACATTAACCTTTTTCAGTATTACTACTTGAATTGTGCAAGCGCGAAGGGAACATTCAGTGAAAGCAGAAAAGCAGGAGAAATGAATGAATAAAAACATAAATGTTACAGGTCAAAGACTCCACAGTTCAACAGTCCATGGTTTGCACAGCACCAGCATAAAATAATAATCACTCAGGTGACTGTTTGGAAAAATATTAGTGAATTACATCCATCTTATGCCCTTATTAGGAACAGCAGGGTAGGAGGAGTCTGTAAATCCGCCATGATTTCCCCCTCAACGTGGTCATTATGGTAATGACGGTCTATTAATAATATGTCTATGGTGCACACTACTTCATGTCATGAATGGGTGACTGGTTCCTTGATGTAAAGCTCTTTGAGTGCCTAAAGCAGGTAGAAAGGCGCTAAATAAATGTTCTAGAAACATACTGTACATTATTTTAAGTTATGCTATAAAAATATATGGTCTGAGTCTTAAAAGTTGTTTAAATATCCCAGATCAAGCATAATACAGGACCTTTAAAACATTTCCATAATTCAGCTGCTTGTTAACAGAGATTCATTTATCCTCATGTAAAAGTCTAACACATAGGAATTACTTTGACAAATAACGAAGTACATTTATAATAAAGCTTTGATAATGCTTTATATGATCGCGGTGTATTCTGGGGATAAAACACCAGGGAAACGAACTACATAGACTCAGCCTTAGATCATTAAAATAAGTGGAGGAGAAAACACGACTTTATTGATTGTTTTTGCGCACCACAGTCATAAATTGCCTGTTTATTCTCGGGAGATCTGTTCAGACCGCTTTGAGCAGTCTATTCCCTTCAAAATAACAAAGTGTTCCCGATGAAACGAGAAGTCTATTTCCTAACACTCATTGCTTTGAGAATTTGATGAGCTTTTTAAGGGCCTTCAATTAAACATGGTTAAAATGAAAATGAATGCCTTTACCCACAAATAGTCTTCAGTTTAATCCAAATAAAGATGGCAGGGGATTGATGTGGAGAGATTTCACTTTTTATTGGATTAAATAGTGGAAGCAATTCCTGTTTAGCAAAAGTAATTAAAAATCACACTCTGTAGCCTCAATCTTAAGGGTTATGTGATTCTAAGAGATGATCAGAGATGTGATGAGGGATATTTGATTTGAACAAACATGAATATGATTTTTTTCTTTTATTTCTTTTTGACCATTTGTAAACATTCATGAATATGACAGTTCTGTATTGTAAATAATTAAATATAGAATACAAAAACTGTAAATATGTATAAGACTAAATATATGTATGTACATATCTTTTTAGAAAGACAGCATGTAAGTGTGAAGTAACAAAAGGGGCAGATATTATAAGACTTGTTCTTCTCTTCTGCTCCATTTCATTCATACTGTATTGGCTTGGCGGTCTTGTAGTGATTGCATGATGTCACTATTTGAATTAAATAAATAATAAATAATAAAATAATAATAATAATAATGATGTAAACGTCTGTTATTGATCACAGCCTTCAATATAACGTTAATGATCATGTTTTTAATTACTGTGTGTGAAGAAGCGTTCATATAACATTAGCGTCTTATTAGCCGACTGTTGTAGCGCTAATGTTGTTTACATAAGAGTTTATTCAGCTGGAACACTCTGAATAAAGTCGTTTTACTTATTTGTATCTTACATAAGAGCAGAAGTTAGTCTCTGGGCTTCAGGTACTGGAGGCTGCAGTAGCTCTATAGCACCTGAAGGGGCAGCAGCTGCTGGGGTTGTAGAAGTTAGAGAAAGTTCCTTTATCTTACATTTCCAAACTGGTTTACACAGTAGGATCTGATTGGACAATCATCTTGGAAACCAAGAGACTTTTTTTTTTCATGTAATGGATTCGATCCTCCTGTCTCCATAGATTTCTCCCCTACCAATAAAAACAATAGGTCTGAAATGAGATTCCAAATCTCAGTGGGACTTTCCTGGATAAATGACGGTCAAATAAAATAATAAATAATAACATTACAATTGTTTTCAGTAAAACTAATGTTTGATATGAACATTTTGACCTCAGATCAGGTCATGTTTATGAAACATTTACTAAAAATCTTTAAAACCCTTCCTTTAAAAGGAGAGATATTGTTCATTTTGGTCCTTTAAACATGTTATAACGTTCTCTGGAGCACTTTTTCATCACTCACACCGTTTTGAATAATCTAATTTCCTCCTCTGCTTCATAAGCAGCGATAGCAGAAGGGCCTCCGCTCACCTGACCTCTCCCCTCTGTGACAGGGTGCATTGTGAGTGGTGATGGTGGTGATGTTCATGGTCTTTGTTGTCATGAAACATCAAGCCAGTAACTGAGGGCGAAAAGCCAACCACAATTGCGCCACAATAATTTGGGGACAGTGTTAACACCAGTGTGATTTTAGCTTGGTGTGCTGTCGTAGCCCTTTCCAGGTACCATCTAGTTTTGTTAGGTTGTTTATTCATTGCAATTCATAATAACAGGATCCTGATGGCACTCCTCCCTTTCTTCTTCTTACTACAACTTTGTGATGGATTGACTCTTCTGCAAATAAGCCCAATGCCCATCTCGACTGCGCATGTGTTTCGGCCCAAACAAATCACACCGCCATTGAAATGTGTGAGCACTGAAGTATATTGAGCCATAACCGTGAACTATAAGGCTTACGGGCATTGGTTTACAGACTTTAAGTCTCAAGTGACATTTCTTGCAAATATTTAAGTTAAGGGAACAGTCAGGGCGGCGACTCCGTAGGCAGGAGCGGACCATCACGGACAGGGGAACGACAGGACCTGGGATCAGCCCGACACAGACACCCTCACTTTTTAAATCATTTGAATTCGTCTTGTAATCACAGGGAAAAGTTCCAAAACGGTGTTGATGTTAAATATAGTGGGTAAATTTCCGTCTGTCAGATTAGCGACCGATTAGCTCTGTTGTTCCATCAGATCACTCGTAAAAAAATAAAAATAAAGTACATTTAGATGCAGAGCCTATGTGTGTATGTGGATCTCTCTGGTCACAATTAACAGATTTTGTCTACTGTCCACCTCCTTATTGACAAAAGAGTGATTCTATGTTTTTATTTCTCATTTCAGTTTAAATGTTGTGAATATCGGCGACATGAGACCACGGTTTCAGACCCTGGACTTTGTCCAACAGTCGCCTTCAAGGGTCAGAAATGTTTTTCTCACATAGTTATTCCATAGTTATTCCAACTATATGAACAAGGACTGGTCGTCACTTTTGAAGCATCTCTTCGTATGAATGGCTCCATGGCAACGACAAAAACGCTTCAATCATCAACTTTCCAGCGGTTAAAACGCTCCAAATCAGAGCTTTCTTCGTTGCTTTACGCAAACTATCATTATTGTTTGGTAGCCAAAAGACATTCCATTACCCATAATGCAACGGGCAATGCCCATCTCGGGCATTGGGCTTATTATGGAACTGTGTGAAGCTGTGTGTGAAAACGATGAACTGAGCATTTTTAACTGAACAAAGGCCTCGTACAAATAAAAGATATGTAAGTCAACATCTGTCGATGTACAACATGCTGCCTACAATAGCGAGTCGCACAAATGAAGAGAACAGCGGCGTTGTTGTCAACTTAAAAGTAACATTCTAAGTTCTAACTGCTGGTTTTCACATACACATACGCCGTAACTAAACATCTAAATACTGTCAGCTCTCCTGTGATGAATCTTCGTTAGGACCTCCAGGTGTGTCCTACTTCCTGTTTCTGCGCTCTGTATATTAATCAACAGAGAACAGCTGTGCACCGATGTGATGCAGCTAATGAAATAGAATTAGTCACACTCCATCAACACTGGCACTTTTCCTCACTAATTAGCTCCCAGGCAAATGTACCTCTTAAAAGATCCTGTACTGTTTTGTGTTTGTACATAACTCATGCGCCTCAACCGTAATTTCTTGGCTTCCACGTCGCGCTCTTCTGTTTATTCCTAACATCATCATGCATTTATCATTTGTCGGCTGCTTGTAGTGCCGTGTTGAAGAAAATAACATGCTCCTCGGTTCAGGTAAACATTTGAGTCCTGTCTCACCTCATGTGTTCAGCTCCAGTCTCGTCAGGAGTCCTCAGTCTGACTATTCACACTTACCTTTCTTTAGTCGATCAATGAGAAATACAACAGGAAAGGTCTTGTTTTCGGCTGTTTCCTCCACGATGATCCACTGACGGCTGTTCAACACTTCCCTCCTGAATTCAAAACAGTTTGGTGCAATCTGATTGGCTTATTCTGCACATGTGACATATGACCTGCACCAAATCCCGGGCAACATTAGTTATAACTTGGCTCGTTTCCACCAGCCCTACTCTACTCCACTTGGGTTGGTTGTTTTTTCATTACTCTGTAGAATCTTGTACTGTATCCATGGTTACCAGGGTGTATCCATGGATATGGCTTTGCGTTTGGCTGTGTCCATGGAAACAGTGCCTGCTTGGCCTGGTTAGAACCAGAGCCAAGCACAGGTACTAAAAACCATAGAAATAAAAAGGAGAAATGTCGCAATACGGACGCCACGCCACCATCTTGGGTCCGGCATTTGTTACTAAGCCACCCAATGTAATTTAATGGAACTGTTGGCATTTTTCTGATAAAACCCATCATAACAAATGCAAGTGTGATCATAAGGATTAAGGATTGCTACTAATCACAGTTTGATATTTTTGTAATATTCTTGCCACATTTAAAAATATATATATAATATTTTATGAAGTTTTGATTGAACAGGCCATAATTGACCTGTAATTGACCTATACAAACAGTAGATGGCAGCCTTGACATCAAAATGACTTACGTTACGTTTTGTTTTTTGATCGATGGATCATATGATATTATATTTATATTTTAACTTAAGTGATGTTTTATGTTAATAACTATTCTATTTCCTAATGGGCTAATTTTGATTATCAGTAAACATACCAGCGACACAAACTGCCATTAACGTTTTGTCAAACTGATTGTAACAACCAAATAAAGGGACCAAAATAACAATATAAACTTGTATATAATTCATACCTGAGAAAGGTAATTCTCTGCTGTTTCGGAGTGACTGTCCTTTGATTAAAACAGTCCCAAACTGCACAGGAACGTTTGCTCCGTGAGCTGTAAACCTCCTGCTTCAAACCCCATAGTAGCCTAACGCTAACAATGCTAACTACAGGGACATATGAAAAGTGAAGGCAGCTACAGTACGGCGAAGTGTGACATATTTCACAGTATTTATATACTTATCTGTAGTGTCTTTATCATGTACATGTCATAAGATTATGTTTAATGTCCATTAGATACGTATTTGTGAATCAGACCCATGAAAAGCCGAAACTTGAACGTGATTTAGCATTTAGCATGTAACTCGGAGGACACTTTTAGACGCTAATTTCTATCTAAAATAAGTTATCCAAAGGTTTGTACATTTATTAACGATTTCTAACGAGGCTTTGGCCTCCCCTAAATGTGGTCGATGGGTTGACAACAGCTGAAAACATCTGAATCGTTCATAATTTGAGATGTTTGGTGGCTGATGCTAACGGCTATAGGGAAAATACATTGAGGAGGCTAATGGAATCTGAAAAGTATACCGGAGTAGCTTCTTTGCTAACTGTCCGCATGCGTAAGGATTGAATGACGCTTCTCCTTTTTATTTCTATGCTAAAAACTACCAGTTAACTGTGAAGTGGACTGATGTATACACTTAAAGTGCATATAACACATAAGACAAATTACTGCAAAAACATAGTTAACATATTTGGGATTTCATTTCTTTTAACTAGCTTTCTTTAGTTTGACCATTTTTGTGATGTTTAGTTTAACTTCCTTATTGGCCACTGACAGGAAGTGACACAGATACAGACGGCATCGTGTCATACATGGCATCTCTTTTTAGCCGTTTTCTGGCAGAATATAAACGTATTTATCACACAAATAAAGTCAAGTCTAAATCGGGCCCATATGGATGTTTTCTCACAGCAGATTGTTCAGTAGAAATGAAAAAACGGCAGTCGTTAGCATGTAGGTTGATGTTATTTATGGGTTTTGGAACCACTTTGCTCTTCTCCATGTCTTTGTATCTTTATTGGGTAGAAAACTATATTCATAATTCAGCATTTGTTAAAGTAGTTTTTAAATAATTATAAAAAGTTTCGGTTTTTCTCCTTTGTTTTCCCCCTCAACTGCTTCAAACATGACCATATATGGCCGATTCCAGAGATTCCTATCAGTTAACATGGGACTGGAGAAGTCCAGATAAAATCAATTACGAATACAAAGCCGTCTTTAGGCTGCCAGAGAAACGGTGCAGTGTTGACTTGTTGGTGCAAGTGAACATTGGACATTTTACACAAATCAATCAAGTGGGTGGGGCGGAATAAGGTAAATCGAGGGAAACAATTTGATACTGTTGCCGTGCCAACCCTGTTATGCCAATGGAAAATGGGAGTGAGTCAAACTGCTAAAACGGGGTATTATGGAGAGGGGGTCTAAAACAGGAACATTAACCGAGCCATTTTGGTTGAATACAACATTATCTAATCAAACAAATGTAAGATGGCGATCAAGACGTGATTTAAATATGTACCAAATGTACAAAAAAGCATAATACCCTGTTTTAGGTCGATCCTAAGGCAATGACAACACATCAAGGTTTGCTGCTTGCTCCTCTCACAAAGACCCGGAGCTCCAGTCGTCGACCCTGTTTTCAGCTACGAGAGATCATTCATTTCCTGTAACCTACAATTCCCACATAATGTCGGTCGAAATGAACTTTTCACCTATTCAAAATCGCATAAGCATTTCTATCATGGCTTGCCAACGCTCGAGCGGCTGCCAAACTCTGTGCGGGCGAAACATTCCTTTGTGAAGCCGTCGGTGTCAGAGGCTGAGTCAGCTGAGATCGGGCCTTTCGTACAATCATTTATGCTGAAATTATTCCGACCGTCTCCTGGAGGAAGCGAGGAAACGGCGGCGTTATTGAGTTGGATTTTTCATTAATGTCAGGTATTTCCAGTGTCCTCTGCCGCTTTATTAAATCAGACCAGTTTGAGATAATGGGTCTTTTAAAATTCCACTCCAGGCGTCTTCTCTTCTTATAATCTCTTCAACTCTACCGACCGGCTCCCACTGGGCCCTGTACTTACTGCAGCATGATTCATGTTTTTAAAAAGGTCACAAAAGCATATTTTCATCTGCTTTCAGTGGTGTTGTAATGTTCTTTTCACATTATGGCAAGTTTATTTGTAGAGCACAATTCATACACAAGGTCGTGACATAAATTATGAGAAACAAAACATGAAATGATGTCAGCACTCTATATACTCTGAGGAATAAATGTTATGTTATGTGCTGAATAAAAACAAAATACTGAAAACAACAAGCCAACAATGCAGGCCGGAGGTGAAGTAGATCCACGACGGTAAAGCAGATTCGCCGTGATAGTGCGCCCTCTGCTGGTACGAGCGGACCCACGACGGTATTGTTTGCTAAGATATATTATGTTTTAGGTTAGGGTTGTTAGGATTAGGATTAGAGTTATGTTAGGGCCATTGGGTTAGAGTTAGGGTCGTTTGGATTAGGGTTAGGTTAGGGTCCTTGGGGTTCGGGTCGTTAGGATTAGCATTATGTTAGGGTAGTTTGGATTAGGGTTAGAGTCGTTAGGATTAGAGTTAGGTTAGGGTCGTTAGGATTAGAGTTAGTTTAAGGTCTTTAGGATTAGAGTTAGGTTAGGGTCGTTGGGGTTAGTCGTTTGCTGTTTGAAGTTATGTTATCTTTATCAATCAACAGAAGCACTTTCCAAATTTGTTCATAAGAATTTTTGTTTCCCTGTGCTGATGGTGATGCGGGGCTCTCTGCCAATTTAATGTTGAGGAAACACTACCACAAATATTCTTCCTCATGCAGCGCCACTGGATTATAGACCCCACTTTGAGAACAACTGCAGTAGACAGCTGTGCATTAACAGTGGCAAAGGGAAGGTGTTCTTTAGTAGTCAACTTCTCAGGTCATAATATGGGCTCCTGTGGACATCATGTCTGAAGTAAACAAGTGAAAATAGCTAAATAGAGACGGGGCATTGTGGGTTTGCGGCGTACATAACTTAACTGGAAAGCATCCACACGGTGTCAGTGTGGCCAACCTGAAACTGCACCACATGGTCCTTTGTTCAGTACTCTGCTGAAAGATGGGTTTTGTTTGTGGAGTGTTCAGGCCTTGGACTATTTACTTTCTTCTGGACTGAGTTTGCGGCTGATAATCATAGTTTCTTCTCTCCACTAATCCCCACTTAACAATATACAGCAAGTACTCACCCTGATGAAGACTCATTGAGTCGAAACGCGTTGGTCACGCCATTAAACTTTTTATCTGCAAATTCAGTGCCTCAGCCTATCTTCTTCATGATTTTAATATACAGCAAGTACTTTGAACTGAAGGAGGAGGTGTTATGCCAATGTTTCACTTAGCAGAATGTGTTAATTTAATATTACTTTCAAAGGAAAGCAGCTGCAACTTTGTTATTTTACAATCAATCTGAGCTTTAGGTTGATCTTTTTAAAAATAATTGGCTATGATCTCGGCAAGGGTGTACTTGAGGGGTATGCGGCACGGTAGTACAGCGGTTAGAGCTCGTGCTTCACAGCTAGAAGGTCCGGGGTTTGATTCCCACCTGGACGGGGCCTTTCTGTGTGGAGTTTGCATGTTCTCCCCGTGTCTGCGTAGGTTTACTCTGGTTTCCCCTACCACTAAAAACATGTACAATAAGCCAGGATGAATGACGGATGCAAATTAGCCTAAGGCTACAATCCGGTGTGGCTTGTTTACATACATGAGACACATGTATGTTCATTAACATGCACTGTCCCAACCAAATAAATAAATAAGTAAAAGGTTGCGGACCACTGCATTACACTATTCTAGCACACAGCCTGTTTCTATTTCATTTAAAGAGGTAGAATCCCTTCAGTGTCAGTTACAGTTGCAGCATTATCTTTCGCACGTCGTTTGTTTGTTGTGTAACACCGGATGCCGTGGCTACGTCTGAGAACTCATTTACATATGATGTCAGCAGTGGAGCGGCTAAGCAGACAACGTTCTCAGATTGAGGAGGAGGTGCTGGCTGTTCTCGGTGAAGCAGAGCTTGGAGCTGTCACGGCAGCACAGCCACCTGTGGGTGAGCTCCTTGGCCTGACGAAGGATTATGTGCGAGCCGAGGAGAGACGAAAGACGCTTGAGGAAATACACAACTTCTGCATCTATCTATGACAACATTCTACATCATCATCATCTATCGTGTTCCTATTGCATGTATTTTATCCGTATAACAGTATGGCTTCATATGTTTATAAAGCAAAAGGTATTTTAGGCTTTAGGAGCCACCTCAGTCTCTTCTATTAGCGGGAAAATACTATTTTTCATCTACTCATGTGCATCCAGTTTGGTGACTGTGTGGGGAATGTAAAATTGTAAGCCATACTTTACATTCACATTGCACAGTGGTTCAGGAGACAAATCGTAGCTTTGAGCGAAGTCTGTCGGAGCAATCGGCTTCTAAACGTATTGCTTGCTAGCAGCGTTTACTTTCCCGAAAAAGTGAAAGGAATAGTCAGATGCTGTTTGTTTGGCTAGACACTTTAAATACTTCACCACTTTAACTTAAGTAATCACTTGGCTGATCAACGAGGAGTATGTAGTAGTAGTATGAGTTGTACTTTCACTCAACAAGTAATAAAATCTTAAGTACTTTCACCTGACCGTGTGCACCAAGTAAATGTTACTGTTTGACCTGCTGCTTCATCACTCAGATGCCCTCCCTTAACTACAGAGCACTGATCTGTTAGTGTCATGTTCCAAATAGCTTTGCTGCTTTCACTCTTTTAGTGATTCGCTCTCCTCTGTCGCCAGCAGAGGGAGTCACAGACCTTTTTCAGGCATTGTCCTTAAAAATGAAAATCATGGCACACATTGTTCCGGAATTCAATTCAGAAAACATGAACAATGAACTCTTTGACTGCCACAGACGGAAATGTTCGTCATTTAGACTTTTAAATATGAAATAATAGCGCAGGATCTGTTATACTTTTACATTAGTGCCAGTAACAGCCACATGCAAACCTTGACATGACTTCTGACAATGGGAGGTGGAGCACTAGCAGACATGTTGCAGACGCCGAGAAAAGGGAAGACTCCTCTGAATGAAATCCAGGAAAAACCAAAACATACATGGCCCAGCAGGAAATCCCAAATGAAGACTCAGTGAGACAGGATCAGTGTCAGATCAGCGGACGAAAGCGACACAGACGCTCCAGGAGAGCAAAATTGGGCAGAGAAATGCCCGGAAACAAAATGTAATGAAAAATGGGTGCCTTTGTACCTATAAAATATTTTTGTCAGATGTTTTTACAGTTGTCCACAGTTAAATTTATCACATGGGAAATCGCAATTTGTTATTGGGATGTTTTAAATACCGTATTTTCCGGACTACAAGTCGCACTTCTTTTCATAGTTTGGCTGGGGTATGACTTACATATCAAAATATATACGCTCACATGTTTGTTATTTTCACACTGGCAGCCGCTAGAGGGCGCTATAGGGTTGTGTACCAGTATCTGCTACTCCTGTACGGTTGTACAATGACAAATAAAGCACTTACTTACTGTACCACTGAAGAAAGAAAGAAAAAACTAAGTTTGGAGTGAACAAGAAGCTTGTGAGGGACTGTGCCAAAAACTGAGG
Source organism: Neogobius melanostomus (assembly GCA_007210695.1). Lineage (NCBI taxonomy): Eukaryota > Metazoa > Chordata > Actinopteri > Gobiiformes > Gobiidae > Neogobius > Neogobius melanostomus. The sequence continues at coordinate 2,490,516 of VHKM01000376.1, forward strand.
TTACTTTTTCTGCAATGAAACCCCCCCCCCCCCCCCCCCCAAAAAAAAAGCTAATCATGGGCTAAAAGCTAGATGGCCACAGCTAGAGGAACAAGTTTGCAAATGGGTGTTTGAACAACGTGCTGCCAGGAGAGGCTTGTCAACGGTGCAGTTACGCCTCCATGCCCAGGTAGTCACCACGGCTGGTGCGATTTACTGTATACCCCGTAGTGACTTATATATGTTGTTTTATTCTTCATTTTGCATTTTTTAGCTGGTGCAATTTATCCAACTAAAACGGCTTGGCTTGCAGCGGCCCTGGTGAATTTCAACACCTTTGGCCTAAAAAGGACTGTTTTTGATGAAAACTACTTCTATACTAAACTACTACTACTACTACTACTACTAAACTACTACTACTACTAAACTACTACTACTAAACTACTACTATAAACTACTTTCCTTTAATAGACAGATCTTTGTTTTGGTACATAGCATGTATTTCTGTATTTCATGTGCTTCTGTGGGACAGCGAAGATTGTTGAAAATGAGCAGAATTAGATTTTGAGAAAAGGGCTGGCAGACAAAGAGTTAGGAATCAATGTCCAAACGTGAAAAGATTGAAGAATAAAGTCCCCCTAATTGGAAACGATTGCATCTAAAGAGCTAAGCACACATTTACACTGTTCCAGGTTAGGCAGAGCTTTTGGATCTATATCTTTATTGCTGATGTAGAGATTGATTTCTGTTGCTGGCACAAAGAGGAGACGCACGGCTTGTTCTTAATCCCACATTACCTGCATTACTGTGCTTTTTGGACAGTTTGCAATCACTGACACACTACACAGGACTGAAAAGGTGATAAATATTCTGTTAACTCACTCAGGAGAGGCTTAAACAGGCACCGAGCGAGGTTAATTTGGTAGATAGACTTTAGTACTTAGGTCAAGAGGGGTCATTGTTGCTGTAAAGAAGGAGAGAAGGATTAATGCTTTGTTGAAAATAATATTTTGTGGTGTGTTTGGATAAATAAAGCTGAATATTGGACCCTGACCTTGGCAACGTTCTTTCACCATAACACTGACAGCTGGATTTATAATATTACTTGTCAAGATTCTCAGAACTTTACTCATCTTACCACTCGACTGCTGGAGTGGCCAAGTGTTTGTATTTTAGTTTATGAAATGCTGTTAAAGAATAACTGAAAACATATTTTTAATGCACAAGCTGTAATGATCTGATCACTTTATGTGAGTTGTTATAATAATGTAACCTAAATAGTCTGTCTATATTGACTTTATTGATCTTAAAATGGAGAAAAGAGGACCATTCATGTTTTCACTTTTTGGTCTCCTGGTATCGGTTAATATCGGCAGATACTCAAACCCCCAGTATCGGTATAGGAAGCAGAAAAGCTGGATCTCTGCATCTCTGATAAAAACATAAGTTTCTTCCGCATTTTGAAAGTCTATAAGTCTTCATGGACCTGTTCTGAGCAGGTCTGCACTGCAAACTGTGTTTATAAAGGCGTCTTTGATTTTTCAGCCGGATATTGGCAAAAATTAAATCTTGTATCAGGTTTTAAATAATTGTTATTGCTCAACTTCACAGTGATATAAAGATCAACACAGTTCTTAAGTGTCCTTTCCATACAATTACATTATTTTCAGTTATAAAGTCTGAAATATTGATGATGCGGTGCCCAAAATCAGGCAGAAAGTCACAATTAATGCACGATTTAATAGAAAAACTACAGTGCTATAATGCAATCCAGAAATAGTGGCTTCTTTCCATCTAAAAGCAGAGTCCTACATCAGAACACAATAACAACCTTTTTACAGCCGCATGAGCTTATCCTCGCGCATAAAGTGTTTTCTCTTATGTGCCAGTGATTCATCCATGAAATGTCAGCTCAGGGATGTGTTCCTCAAGGTCACATGAATACCTCCCTGTTTGAAGGTTCAGGCGATACAGAATGCAGGAGCACATGTGCCCCATAAACAGTGTGTGGACATGAAAGTGTTCGACCAATCGGAGCTGCTCTTATCTGTTCCCCGCCGCAGGCCTCAGCTGAGAGAGGTAAACATCTCCCCCGCTGCCAGAGGTGGGCTTTAAATCTCACCAACTTTATCTTTCCTTCCCTGTCGTTTCCATCTGCGGAGCTGCATCTACGTTTCCTGTTACTCCTCCTCTGTGATTCCTCCCATGGCTTTAGTTTCAATTTGTCTTCTACGATTGATGGATTTAGAAGACAACAAGTACAGTGGAACAGGGAATATACAAAGGCTGGTAGTAGAATAGACCATATGGAAGAAAAAGAATTCAAGACGATTGGCAAGGCAAGGCAATATTATTATTTATTCAACAACAACACAGAATATAGCCGCAAAGCGGCAATTATCGGCCCTTGCCGACCGCCATGCCCAAAGCAAGGGGGCGCTTCCAATGGCCGCTGACTGCTCTGCTTTGTGACTACGACACTGGAGGCCGCCATTGCTCCGCTATTGCTGTAGTACCTCCATATGGCCGCTATTCCCCCATTGGAATGCATTGGACTTTAGACACGTTAAAAACAGCTTTAATGCCCGGTGCCTAATGTTTTAGAAGTGGCTAGAGCTAGATATTCCTCCTGTGATTACGCTGGGTTAAAAACAATCTGGGGCACCGGGCTGGTTATGGTAGCACATTTTTTTAGAAATCTCCTACTTAACGGGGGGGTCTGACTGTTAGCATTGGAGCTGCGCGAGCTACACGTCACGCAAGGGCCAAGTCTACAGTGAAGCTCCCGCCCTTATGCCCTTATTAGAAACATGCTTCGTCAGAGCTGGGGAGGAGGAGCCTGTAAATCCGCCATGATTTCCCCCTCGAACGTGGTCATTGTGGTAAACGGGGAGGAGTGAGGAATGACGGTCTATTAATAATATGTCTATGGGCGCTTCGCGCCCTTTTGTCTCCCTCAATCTAAAATTATGGTATTGCTACTGCCTTTATGTTTGTTTTTAACTTTTTTCCCAAGGGTCTTAGTTTTAGGATTTTTGGAATGCGCTAACGCACACTCCGCGCTCAATTTTGACATTATACAGAGAAAAATTGGTATGAATTTGTATCACACTATATCTGCAAACTGAAGCATATTTTTACATTTTACTTAGGGTTGCGGCTGCGCCGCAGAACATCCACAAAGGTTATCCAAGTACTTTGGAAAACCTTTGGTTCCTCACTTCTCGCTGAATTATAGAGTTTAACATTTTTCCATCAGAATAAAATGGGACGTTCTGGTCATCGCTACGGCAACACCGTGAAAAATATGGCATGGGTGTAATTGACTTTTCTGATCGGAACGACCAAATAGAATTTTGTGCCAAATTATTTTAATTTAAAACTAAAATTTGTACTCTCCATATAATTCCTATAGGGGGCGCTATCGTTCCCAAATTGAATTTTGCCAAATGAAAGTGTTTAGGACTGAGACTTTAACAACTGATAACAAAATGAGCGAAATCGGGCTTCATATGTGCGAATGGGAGCCATTATTTGTTTGCGAAAAATCTCAAAATACTTCGTACAGTTTGCGGCTTCGCTGCATAAAAACCGTAAAACTTAGAAAAGTAATTTGGATAAATTTTAAAGTTCCACCCAAAATTAGCTTGTTCCGATAAACGCTCTAGGAGGAGATAGATTTTGTACGAAGTGAAAAATAAAGACGGATTCCCACTTCGCGGGCTTTCATCCAAAATGGCCGACACCCAATATGGCGGACAGCATTGCCGTAATAATATTTTATTACGGCAATGTAATAAAATTGCCGTAATAATTTTATTACAAAAACTTATCATGACAAGTTTTTTGCTCAACTTGTCATGATGCACGTCTGTACCGATTTTTATGATTCTACGACAAACTTCATTTTTGCCCGAGTCCTATCTCGCAATGTTAAAAAAAAACCTGAGGTGGTGCTGTCGCGCCACTATTTTGAGATTCAAAATTTGGAAATAGTCAAAAGTTGCGTCGTGCCCGTCAGTGACCCAGGGCTCTCAGTCGCCCATTGACTTTTATGGGCTCTGTACAATTACAATGTTGATTTTTGCATTATATATGTATGTGCACGGGACGTGCATGACAAGAAGAGTGCGTTAGTGAGTGTGCTCCGCGCACTTTGGGGGAGTGTACACGATTACAAGAGGCCCTTCGCCAGCCCTGATGGCGCTCGGGCCTAAATACATAACCCTTTCATAAACACAAAAAAAAACACTGCAAAAATCCGAATACGACCCCAGGTTGTATTCGGTTGTATTGTGTCTTGTACTTTGTAATATGCTACCTGTACTATTGTGATTTGATCAATTGTTTTTATTTCAATGATATCGGGGGTGGGCGCTTATAAGCTTTTGCTTCAGCCACTCCTTTTGAGCAGAATTTTAACTGCTCAAATAAACTTAAACTAAACTAAACTAAAGACTTTTGAATGTCTTTTGTGGAAGGTAGAAAGCACTGAGATGGCGAGATCTACAAGAAGGTGGCCGTGAAGCAGGGTTTGTGCGAACGCCAGACCAGATCAAGCACCGATGGAAGATGCTGAAAAAGTTGTACTACAGGGCGAAGAAGCAGAACGGTACGAAGTGGGTTGGACCCAACTTCCTTCCCCAGTTCGACACGATGGATTTTGAGGGGAAATCCCATCACTACGGCTGAAAACAGCAGGTTTGATGTCGGCTTTGAGGATGAGCAAGAGCAACCTGAGGAGGGCGAGACGTTGTCCGTGCGTCACAGTTTGGATCGGGATTTCCCAGTTGATGACAAATGAAGCCTAGGTGTTAATTCCAAAAAAATTAAATTAAATTAAAAAAAATTCAACCTGGGAGACCAAGTTCAGCATCACCTCCAGCCAATGATGCTTCCATGAGGGCCACACCTCCACCTCAGTCATCAGTGTAAGAGCTGCACAGCAATCATGGTTCGTTCGATTCCCAGTTGCGCTGCGACCCACCTCCGCCCCGTCTCCACCTCTTCTGCCCATAGACATATTATTTTTTTGTGATCAATTATTTTATTGAAGTGTTGAATTGCATTTACATTTAGTGCTTTTTTGCAAGCATCACACTTCCATTTTATCCAATGGCCGCTGGCTGCTCTGCTTTGTGACCGCAACACTGGAGGCCGCCATTGCTCCTCCATTGCTGTAGTACCTCCATTTGGCCGCTAGGCCCCCATTGAAAAGCATTGGACTTTAGACACGTTAAAAACAACTTTAATGCCTGGTTTCAATTTTTTCAACACTTAATATGGCTACATATTCCTCATGAGATAACGCTGGGTTACTCAAAAAAATAGAAACCAGGCTGGTTTTCGAAATATTTTTGTTTTTAAATCTCCTACTTAACGGAGGTCGGACTGTTGGCATTGGAGCTGCGCGAGCTACACGTCACGCAAGGGCCGAGTCTACAGTGAAGATCCCGCCCTTATGCCCTTATTAGGAACATGCTTCGTCAGAGCTGGGGAGGAGGAGTCTGTAAATCCGCCATGATTTCCCCCTCGAACGTGGTCATTGTGGTAAACGGGGAGGAATGAGGAGGAACTGTCTATTCTTTTTAACAGTCTATGATTTTATCCCTTTTTTTTACCCACATCCCCATTTCCCTTATGATGGGCAGAGAAACTCAAATGTGTACATAAAAGCAGTCCCTTACAAAATGAAAAAGATACATATAATAAAAAATTAAAAAATTAAAAAACAAAACAAAACAAAAAACAAACACCTCTTCTGCCCATAGACATATTATTAATAGACCGTTAATACTCACTCCTCCCCGTTTACCACAATGACCACGTTCGAGGGGAAATCATGCTGGAATTACAGACTCCTCCTCCCCAGCTCTGACGAAGCATGTTCCTAATAAGGGCATAAGGGCGGGATCTTCACTGTAGACTCCACCCTTGTGTGACGTGTAGCTCGCGCAGCTCCAATGCTAACAGTCCGACCCCCGTTAAGTAGGAGATTTCTAAAATTTATCCTACGATAACCAGCCCGGTGCCTCTGATTGTGTCTAACCCAGTGTAATCACAGGAGGAATATCTAGCTGTAGACACTTCCAAAAAATTAGGCACCAGGCATTAAAGTTGTTTTTAACGTGTCTAAAGTGCAATGGATTCCAATGGGGGCCTAGCGGGTATATGGCGGTACTACAGCAATGGCGGCCTCCAGTGTCGTCGTCGCAAAGCAGAGCAGCCAGCGGCCATTGCTTCTGCCATGGCTTCTCCCTGCTGCATCCTTCACTGGTCTCCTATACCACCACCAGTGTCCAGGCTCCAGGGGAAGACATCCCTAACTACAATCTGCTCATCCATACTGACTTTAATTCATCTATGGATGTTTACTGCCGGGGTCTGATCGCCAAAACAAATATACATGTCAATAAATCTTCCTAATCGCTGCTTTTGTCTGTTTGAGTCTATCCAGGTTGAATTACCATGTAACAGGAGTAACTCTGTCTGCACACGCATGTAAACGGGTTATTCCAAAGGTTTCAGAAACCGTAATATTGACAGCATGTGATTCAAATCCAAAGCTAAACTGCTGAACATTTCAGAGTGTCCTTTTATTGTAGCCAGCCTAAGCCACACCTGTGCAATCTTCATGCTGTCCCATCAGCACCTTGATATGCTGTGAGGGCTGCTTTAGGCTCTCAAAGCGCTTTACATCAAGGAACCAGTCACCCATTCACACTCTCATTCACACCACGTGGACGCAGATACTGAAAGCAAGGAGGGTGAAGTGTCTTGCCCAAGGACACGACGACAGTGTGCAGCGATTTGAACCGCCGATCCTCTGATCAAAAGACGACCCGCTCTACTCTCTGCGCCACCGTCGCCCTAAATTGGATGGATTATCTCCGCAAATGAGAGCTGCAATGCCCATGTTTTGAAAGATTTGTGAACAATATTTGAGAGAAATGTTTTATATCTTTGAGTTCAGCTCTTGAAAAGTGAGAGCAAAAACAAAGGTTCGGTGTAAATATGAGTCATCTGGATAGTTGTGGAAGGACACATTATTGCTGTGTATAAGCAGACACAATGGAAGCATGCACATATTGAACAGGATGGGTCCCAGGATAAATCTCTGGGGGACCCCACAGGCCACCGCCATTTGGTCTGAGACAGTTTCCAGCCTCAACAAAGTATGTTCTGTTCTCATGGTAGGACACGAACCACTCAGGCTGGGTATTGCCAACAACCTCGAGCTATGCATGTATCCCAATACAGAGCCCCCTAGATGATATGTTATGTTGGATCAGTCTATGCCTCTCAGGGCCTTAACTCAGTCTGTGTTTGATGAATTGGAAACATAAATGAGTCCTGACCTTTCTGAAGAGAAAATGTTTTTCTTTGCAAGTGAAGGTTAATCTTAATAAATTACTCTCTGATAATCAGTTTGGTTTTAGGAATAATCACTCAACTTCACATGCTCTCTTTGACATAACTGATGAAATAACTAATGCTGTAGATAACAAGAAATATGCAATAGGGTTATTCATTGACCTGAGTAAAGCGTTTGATACAATAAACTATGATATATTAATTAATAAACTAGAACATTATGGGATTAGGGGGGTAGCTCTACAGTGGGTTACCAGTTACTTAAAAAGTAGAAAACAATGTGTGAAAATAGGTGATTATCAGTCGAGTTGTCAAGAAATTGTGTGTGGTTTACCTCAAGGGTCCATTCTGGGTCCAAAATTGTTTAACATGTACATTAACGACATTTGTAAAACTTCTCAAATACTTAAATTTATCTTGTTTGCAGATTATACAAATATTTTTGCATCAGGTGACGACTTACAGCAACTGTGTCGGATTGTTAACTTGGAACTCAAAAGTGTCAATAAGTGGTTCAAACAAAATAAATTATCTCTAAATCTGAGTAAAAGCAAAATGATGATATTCAGCAACTGTAATTCCAATGCTCAGGAAGCAATTCAGATAGAGGGTGTTGTCATAGAGCGAGTGCATGAAATCAAATTCCTTGGTGTTATTATAGATGATAAAATGACTTGGAAATCTCACATTAAATATATAACTACTAAAATTTCTAGAAGTATTTCAGTAATAGCAAAAGCAAAGCACATTTTAAACGTCAAAGCTCTACATATCTTATACTGTTCTCTGATTTTGCCATATTTATATTATTGTACTGTGGTTTGGGTAGTACTTATAAAAACACATTAAAAGCAATAGTATTGTTGCAAAAAGAGCTATCCGAGTAATTCATAAAGTTGGATTTTTGGACCACACAAACTCATTATTTTTAAAATCAAAGATCATGAAGTTTTGTGACATTGTTGAGTTCCAAACTGTACAGATGTTATACAAAGCAAGATACAAACTGTTACCAGGCCAAATACAAAGAAGGTTCCAAGAACGTACTGGTCGTTATGAATTACGTGATGAATTGAACTTTAGGATTCAGAAACATAGTTCAACTTTGAAAAGCTTTAGTCCGACAGTTAATGGTGTACAATTGTGGAACAAAATGGAGATGGAGATGAAACGATGTCCAAACATCAACCTGTTCAAATATAAATACAAACAAAAGACCTTTGAAAAGTACAGAGAAGAAGAAACACGTTGCCACAAGGGGGAGTTGTAGGATCAATTTGCAATTGCATTCTATTAAACTAAGACAGTGTTGTTGCTCTGAACAGTTGTCATTCTATTGCTCTAAATTACAAATTGAGAATTAGGATAAGCGAGTTATGGATCTGCTGAGAGGGACCCTCCTGAAGAAATCGTTATTTCTCTTAAGTTGTCCTCGATTACCTTTACGGAGCAAATCAATATTAGTACCCATGCGTCTCTTTGTCCTGATGCTAATTACCTGGCTCCGGGACAACCTCGTGTTCAAAACTGGCGAAGAAGGTTAGCTTTTGCCGTCAACACTACCCTAACCGCTAATAATGACATACCAGGATAGATGACCAAGGATTCGGAAGATTAAAGTCACGAAAGCTTTATTTTCCCTAATACAAGTCACCTAAGCAGAGCGCTCTGTGTTTCTCCCCGAGTCTCCCTAACCTCTCTGAGCGTTTCCCGTTCACACAGGAAAAACTGTCTCTCTCTGGGAGGAGTTAGAGCTTACGTCACATTTTCACATCACACAATTATTTGAGCCTAAGCTACGTGTCGTTGTTCCATTGGTTCCCAAGCAGTCATGTGATGTTTGGCTCCGCCCTCCGCGGCCATTTTATGAGTTCATTCTCTTCCCCACGTTTCCCTTTTCCTGGGGGGAGGATTTCTTTGTTATCTCTGACCCATCCCCCCTCGGATCTGTAACTTTCCACTGTAATAAAGAATCTGCAAAACACTTCGGACAAACTTTGATTAACATTCCTAAATAGCTAAAAAGGCATAACTTCACATAAAATATTATATCTCTTCACTCCCAACGGGCTCATAAACCTCGTCTTTTAACGCACCACTAAGCATAGGAACATCATCTACAAATACAGCCAGTTAGGGCAGCTGGGTGGGGGTTTGTTGATGGGGAGTTACTGCCCTCTTCAATGGACCCGCTCTACACCCTGGCTTTTTAACGCACTACAGTATATAGGGCTTACATATTACATAATCCATTGAACACAAACAACAACAACAACAACAAAAACAAAACAAACAAAAAAACTGAATGAATGAAGAAAATGACAACTGGGAAGTTGCAAGATCACGGATAATACGTATATTAAGGTGCCTTTTGAAATTGTTATCTGTGTTTGGCAGTGGTAACCATCTGTAACCTTCTGTAAAGAAAGAGGGGAAAAAAAGAAAAAAAGGATGTGTGTATGTCTGCATATATGTGTATAAATAACTTAATGATCGCCTTTTTCACTTGCTTTGTATTAGTCATCGCGTACATGAAATGAGACAGTTGTTGTAGTTGTGTTTCCTTTCAGTTGTGTTTCCTTTCCGTTCCGTTAAATTCTGTTAACTTATATTTATACGGACATTTCTAGAGGTGCTTTGTGGGTGTGGTCCGTGTTGAAACGACCGCTCTGGTGGGTTGTAGGTTCTCTTTTGCCGGTGGGGCAGTATGATGTTGCTTAATGTAGGATTGATATTGTAAATATAACAGGCAAAGTTGGGTCAGGGAGGGGTACGTTGTGTGTGTGTGCATGCTGTGTTCCTGCTCTTGTGTCTTGTACTTGTAACATGCTCCCTGTGCTAGTGTGATTTGATCAATTGTTTTTATTTCAATGATGTCGGGGGTGGGCGCTTATAAGCTTTTGCTTCAGCCCACTCCTTTTGAGCAGAATTTTTAACTGCTCAAATAAACTAATAAACTAAACTAAACTAATCTTCTGAAGGCTTCTGCACTGGCTCTTTTACTGAAATAAAAGGAAATGTAAAACTAAGGTTGCATTCATTGGCAAGTCATCGTATTATAACTACTATTTATTTATTTTAACAGTGGTCACACTCTCCATAATCAATACCAGATCTCTGAGTGAATGCAACTGATCTTTTGACAGGCAGTGTACTGTATAATTCTTTCTAGTCCACAAGAGAAAATGCTCCAAAGTCAAAAGTATAAAGCCTGATGTCACTGACAATAAATAATGAATACATTATTTATTAAGCTGCAAAGTTACCAACTCTTACTTAGTATTTTCTACAGCAAACACTTCAGGACTTTGACTTTAATCATTTGGGAAATATTTTTGCTGGATTACGCTCAACTCTCCTGTCTAAGTTATTCTTTCATGTTGCCCTTTAACTGTTCAGACATTCTTCAAATTTCGAACATCGCTTTAAGTAAGCGTCTCACTCATTTCCACTTTTAATTAGGTGTCCTTAATAGATTATAAAACAAGAGGACAGCTGCGGTGGTGAAGGATGCCTCAGAGCATTGTGTCTCCATCTGCTCCTCTCTCTTCTGTCATTATGTCTAAATGAGTGAGTTAAAGTGTTCCGGCTCTCAGCGTCGTCTTCCTCACAGCCAGAGAGAGACTTATCAGCACATACAGGACATGGAACAAGCCTGCCTCCAACGGATCCGACTGAAGAGAGCTCCTCCCTTCCGTTTGCTGTTATCACCTGAGGCTTCATTCGTAAAAGCTGGTTTATGCACAATGCACGGCCTAGGGTTCCCTTTGCACCATACGTGGGGTTTATTAAACTCCCCACGACGTTTACTAAACTTCCCCTGAGCTAAGTGTGAGACTTTGAGTATCCCTATGGCAGCTCGGACCCTGTGCTATGTTAATGTTTATGTGATGGTTAAAGGTCACACTTATCTTTGCTTCTGGTCTTCGTTCTTCCGTGCAGTCCTCCTGTGTTTGGAGCAATATTTCAACAGGTAGATCTGAGTCTAAAACTTTAAAACCTCGCTTCGATCAGAGTCAGGGGTCTGAAACTATCCGGGGGCAGTGCCTCAGTGCAATGCGTGTGGTAGTGGTGTGGAGGTCCCGAAGGTCCGGTGCGGATTAACATTCCAGTCCCAATGTGATGGGTCGGATGCGAACGAGTCGGCACAAAGAGCCAGCGCTGAGGAAGTGAAAAAACTGCAGTTGCAGCCTGTGCACAGGAAATAAACCTGCAGTCATACAAAATTAGAAACTGTTGCAATGGCTGAAGCAATTCTGAACGATTCTGCAAAAAAAATCTTTGACCCATCTCTCATATTTATCCAATCAAACGTTAACATCATCCCGGCTATCAAAACTGGAGCGCGATAAAAACAACACACTGTTATCTTTGTGTTTTCTTTAGCTTTATCTCCAGTTAATTAAACCCTGGGTCTGCCTGTTCGTTTGCTGCCATCTGATAACCCAATCTGCTCAGGTTAAACTCATTTCCACAGAGCATGCTTTAAGAAATTAAACATAGCTAATATCAATATAGCGGAGGCCTCTGGTTGATTGGAATCTGCTCTTTCATTTGGCGGTATTTGTCCCCGCGCCGGTGTTAATGAAGCGGCCTGCCCCTCCCTCCCCTCTCCGCTGGAATAATACGTGCAGGGTGTTCTTGGGCCGGATCTGTTAATTGGTTTCAGAGCCGTGCCAGACAATTACATCTGAAATCCCCAGACTAAATGAAAATGGAGCACTGATAGGAGATGGTGGGACGATCCAAACCTGGCCCCGCTCCGGCACTTTGTGAGCGTTTCTGTGGGAAACAGCACAAATGTAAGTGGACGAGAAAAGAACTGGCGCTTACAACTAGGGCTGGGTACCGTTACATTTTTTCCGATACCGGGTAACGATACTTGTTTTTCGATTCCGATACCTTACCGATACTTTATCCAATACCTATACTAAATCTAAATTATTTGTCGTCTTGAGCCAGAAAACAGAGCAATAATGTGTGGAAGATCTGCAAAGTTACAATATCGGGTTTGCCTCCAATGTAAAGAAATGCATGAAAAAATTGAAAAAATGTGGGGCAATTGGGAGAAATTGTGGCAAGAAATTAATTTTAAAAAAATAGGGGGGAAAAAATAATAAAACCTGGGGAAAACAATTATTTCTTTTTCTTAACCCCCGCCATTTTCTCCAGTTCGGCTTTACCCAAATCCAAGAGCATCTTGAAAAACAGAGTCAAAATAGCGGCAAAAATGCGACTTGAACAAGGACAAAAACACAACCAAAAAGGTGATAAAAAAGTTACCAAAAAAAAAGGTGCACAAGCGCAGTCTGGAGAGGACTGTCAGGAAAAGGTCATTCAAAAGTGTGGGGGACCTTCACAAGGAGTGGACTGAGGCTGGAGTCAGTGCATAAAGAGCCTCCACACACAGACGGATTCTGGACATGGGCTTCAGATGTCAGATTCCTCTGGTTGAAGCATCCTGGTCTTCCATAACACCTCAGCAGTGCCACAGGCTGAGATGCCACACAACCGCATTAAGGCAAGGCAAGGCAACTTTATTTATACCGCGCATTTCGTACACAAGGCAACTCAATGCGCCTTACAAAAGAAGATATGTGAAATTACAGTCAGGTTAAGTTAAGGCAGAGCACATAGAAACATCAAGACATGAGAAATACCTGTACACGATGACTGGCCATTGACCAGGGGCGGGGCTGAAGAAATGTGTTGAGGCAGACGCAGAAGGACGGGGGCGTGGTTAGGGAGGGGGTATGTGAGTGTGGTTATTTACAGTCTGAAAGTCAGTGTTATGTAAAATATGACCCGGAGAGCTCAGTCCTTATCAGGTTTAGCTCCGTGGCTTGGCCTTGAAGGGAAGTGTTGACGGCGTAGGAGAGATAAGAGGTCCAGCTGCTTCAAACCTCCTCTCTCTGGTGGAAGAGAATTATTCCAGCAATAGTTCATACATTTATAATGAATTAGCTTTTTTCTTGGTCTCAGCTTTAGTTCAGTTCTCCAGAGCAGGTAGTTCCCTTCACAGTTCAACCCTTTTCCTCCCAAGGCATTAAGGCAGTCATTCAAGCAAAAGGCCCAAACCAAGTACTAAGTACATATGCAATCTATGTTTAAAATCATGTGTTTATTGATTTCATGTAATATTCTAATCTTCTGAGATTTTCATTTGGGTTTTTTTTACAAGCTGTAAGCCATAATTTTCAAAATTATAACAAACAAAGGCTTGACATATATCACTTTGCATGCCAGTCTTTATCATATATTAGTTTCACATTTTAAACTGAAAGGACATTGGGCTAGAAGTGGAGATCACTATTCAACAAGCTTCTAAAAAGTGGGAAAACCTAAAAAAAACAAAACATATAAGACATACAGTACATACTATAACCTATAAAGATGCCACCGCTAGTGTGTTTATCATTATATTAACATTATTCTATGTTGTGTACCAGGGTTTAAAATTGGTGATTGTTGTGAAGTTAATAAAAGTGAAAAATGCATATTGTTTACACTGTTATTTTAAAAGAAGTGAACAAACATTTATTTAAAGAGAGGTCCCCTTCAGATCGGCAGAGACTTTCCAAATCACCCTCAAACAGAAGTGTTATTTATTCTTATACATTTCGTCCAGCTTGCAAATGGACTAAAAACAAAGCGCACAAACAAAATGATGCTGTGTTCTTCTTCTGCTGCAAACTAGCCTCTCGACTCATTGGAGATGGACAGAACCACTGGGCCAACGTTGGGGCAATTATAAAATTACATGAAACAAGCCACGACCGCAGATAAAACTTAATGACATGGAAGGAATAAGAATAAATACTGGAAAAACAATTGATAAAACAGAAATGGCTCTTGGAAGCAGAGGAAAACAGGTGGAAAGAGGCGCTATTTTAGTTGCCATAATTCAGTCCTTAGTTGAGAGAAACGTGGGAGTGAGGGGCTCTATTATGAAGGTAAACTCAATACCCCAAACAATGGGAACTTCTTGAAGAAAGTTGAGCTCCTTGTTTTGTTTGACCCAGTTCTCAAGGAACATGTTCGGTGCATCACAGCAGGCGAGAACCACACAACAAACCTGGGTAAAAATATATAACTTATCGAGTCCATAAGCAGAAAAATCCTCAACAAGAGGATCAGTGAAATAAAAGATTAAAAATATCACTCACTGATCTTGGACTGATCTTGCTTCTGATTAGAGTCACCGAGAATAGTGAGTAATGGTTCATGACTTCAGAAATAAAAGGAGCACTTTCTTGTTTTTTGCCTGCACTTGACACTACTGGCCTCTTCTTATCCAAAGATCTTAAACCACTTATAAGAACTTGGCTTCAGCTTTGAGGACTGCAAAGGCCAGTCATATGACAATGGGTCAAATATGAAGGGAAAGAATAAAGGTGTTGAAGCGAGGCTATTGCAGAATGAAACTGTAGGACACTTTAGATGCTTTCAGCTTTTCTGATGTTGTTCAAAAAGTATAGAACCTCTTTTCTGCTGCTACAGATGGGCCCTGCTTCAGGCTCATTTTTGCTCACATTTCATACGTAAATAGAGCGTAGTTACTGTCAATGCATTTATGCTTCCACACGTTTATAATGTCCAGCATGTGTTATCCAAAGTTACCACCAGAGGGCGCTGGAGAAACAGGAGATGAAGAGCTGAGACCACACTTCCTGAGTATTAGTCAAGAAAATGAGGTAAAGCAGTGATGGTTTGTTTTGCAAATGGTTCAAATCACTCGGAGACAGAGAGTTGCAGAGCAGGCAGCAGCGCACAGGTGTCACAGGTGTCTCCACCAATTGGCGAACCTGCACGCTGGAGGAAAAGGGAGGAGCAACTCTGGAGACAGACTGACCCCCACCCACAGGCTTCTAGGCGACACAGCCCGGGCCATGACAACGAGGTGCGCACTTTTCAGAAACACTGCAGAGACGAGGAGAGGCGAGGAAAGCAGCGAAGGGAAGCCAGTTTGAGGAAGTCATGTTTGGTCACTTTTGAAATAGCTCATTTGAACTTTATTTTCTTCAGAAATGGTGGCGCGGCTCAGGACTAACACCTGAACACAATTTTGTTGTACAGTTGTACAATGACAAATAAAGCACTTACTTATCTGAACTGAGCATGAGTAACGTATTATGATATTTGCAAAACATATGACTTGTGTACTTTTACAAAGCGGTGTTGTGTTCATTGGTGCGTAGAAACGTGCACTGAAGCGTTTTAAAGCAGTACTAAGTAACTCATGCCCCTAGAGGCCATAAACGCCACTGCAGGTGTCGTAGCATGTTACGTTTTATTACTCATTAATTGTCCATGAGAGTAAATACTACGCTGACAGAAAAGACAGTGGGAGAGAGTGATATTGTACATCCAATTACACAATGAGTGATATTGTACATCCAATTACTTTTTTTTTCACTCAGACTTGGCTGTAAATACTGTTTAAGTGGCGCTAGCCCACAGTTAGCTTTGCCCGTTAGCCTGTTAGCTTCTTCTTCGTGATCCCATTAGTGTGTATTGGTGGCTCCGAGCTGGTGCAGGGAAAGCTGCAATTGTGGTTTTCTGGCCAGAGACACCAAGGGGAGATGAAAGACCCCCCAATCATCCCATTAACACTTGTATTACCCCCAGAGGGACTACGAAAAGGATTTATTAAGGTAAACAAGTTACTTAGTACTGCTTTAAACGGAAAGCAGGAATGATCCCGCTGTAGGCTACCGACTTTGTGCTTTAATGAACTCTGGACATATACTGTAGTATGTAAGTCTAAACAATGGGTTTAGGTCCAAAGCTCGGGTCACATGGCCCCTAAGGCACGATGCCGTCTTTACGCACCGGCACCATCTACACGGCTCGCTCCCTCCTCAGACCAGGACACTGACTTCTCCTCACTCACACCACCCGGACCGAGCCACAGCTTCATCCTTCACAGAACCCCAGCTCACGTACAACTTCACCCCCGTTTGGAGCTATAGGAATATACTGGAAGAGGCCAAATGCTAACAACATCTTTGGTCATTTTGCGTGACTGAGCGCACGCACAAAGACCAGACAGGTATGTATCAATTCGTCTAAGCTCAGGTATCTATGTGTATGTAAAAACGGTGGCCTGTTTCTTTAAATAAGGCAATAGCTATTTGCATATTGTCCAGCTTGCGTTGCTTTTAGCACACACACAAAACTAATGAGCTCCTGAACAGTCACTTTCACATATTAACAGTTGCTATGGAAAGAAAAATATCTCTTCAGGCCGTATCAGTTGTGTAGCAGTTTATTGAGTCATTTACAAGAATTTCCGCGTCTCCATTCTGTCATAAACTCCCATAACAATAGATAAATTATTATTTCAGTTTCATTATTTCTACAAAGCATCTTAATTTGTACATTAACTATCATATAAAGGCTTTTATTCCCTATGAATATACCATTTCGTCATACTACATTATGTAACATGTATGTACAGCAATTATAACCTGTCGAGTTCCTCTGTTTTAAATATCAGTCCACCTCCACATTTACAGTCTACACCCACACACAAAAGCAACAATAACAAGCATCAGAAACGGACATTTGTCAGACGTCAAACGGTTTGGGAAGATGCCAGTTTTACACTTAAAGGAAAAGGGGATTTGTTCTGTTTAGATACATTTATATACAGCACACTTTAAATGCTTCTGTAATTGCCATTTCCAAAACACCTCCACTCAAACTGCCAGTAAGAGAAAAAGATAAACATTGATAGTAATTAACTGAAGTTGCTATGTTATTCTTTCAGATGCCACTGTGACTCTTGTTGTTTAATTAGTTTTATTATCTCAAAAGGTTAGCTTGAGTAAGATTGATATAGCAAAATAGATATTAATATGTTCCAATTTTCATTCATGTGATTTGTTAGCATTTGTTAATCCCTTTCAAGACATAAAAATCCTATATTCTTGCTGTGTTAACAATGCTGAATGCTAACAAGCTAACATTTCTTCATTGTTTAAAGCTGTGGTTCTCAACTGGTGGGCTGTAAACCTTTCCATTTCTTGTAATATTTATGTGCAAAAAAAAAAAAAAAACACCCAGAATCACTACTTGAGTTTGTTAAAATGACTGTTGTTTTTTATTTTTATAAACATATGTTTTAGCTCCTTGTCATTTCTGAGCCTGTTCCTTCAAACGTGCGCTTCTGCAGCCGGCGGCCTCCCTGACCTGTTTGAATTGAGTGTTCTATCCTTGCATTATTTTATATGCTAATTCTTATCTAAAATAAAATCACAAATGGCCTGTATATTCATTAATTCATTAATTAGGCTTTGACCTATGTGTGGTCGATGGGTTGACGACAGCTGAAAACATCTGGATCGTTCATAATTTGTGATGGGATTTGATGGCTAACGCTAACGGCTATAGGAAAAATAGGGTGCGTACCCACGTTTCCCGGGTGAATTTGTTTTTGATTGGTTGGTACATCAACCAATCACAAGTCATGAGAGTGAAACGTCATACATATATCAATCAGCTTAGCCCCGACCCTGCCTTAATCAATAGTAGTGGGGAAACATAGGTACCGGGGAACATAGGCGTGACCCCGGAAAGACACACTAAGCTAACACTGAAAGATTTCCTGGACTAGCCTTGCGAACTGCCCACATATGTCGAACGCTGTTTATCCTTTTTTTCAATTTAATTAGCAAGTCGGCTAGTCCCGTTTTCAAAGTCCGCTAGCCTGCTCAATGTATTTTTCCTATAGCCGTTAGCATTAGCGACCAAACATTGCCAATTATGAGTGCTGTTGTCAACCCATCGACCACATTTAGGTCAAAGCAGGGTAAGAAATCATAAATGAATGTACAGACCTTTTGTGATTTTATTTTAGATACAAATTAGAGTATACAAGTGTCGTCTGAGCTAAATGCTAACCCAAAGTTTTTGCTTTTTGTGGGGTCGGATACACATCAAATGGCCACTAAACGTCATCTTATAATGTGTTCATGATAAAGAAACCACAGAAATTATATAAACGCCATGAAAAGGACAAAACATACCCCCTCCCCCCCCCCATACTTTAGTTCTGCTCCGTTGCCTCCCTATCCCTTTGTATGGAGATGGGACGTTCAATTTAAATCGGGTCTGGGGTTCGACGGCTAACAAAAGCTAAAGGCATTTCTGTGATTTCTATGACAAAAATAGTTCCCGCAGTATCTATTGTTTTGTTTTCTTACTCGGGTTTTTCTCTGGAGTCGTCAAGCGTCTACCAACTTTTCCTCTGCGACTGTCTACGGCGCGTCGCCATGGTTACCGACCTTCAGGCGAGGCTAATGACAGCTATCGCTAATGAAGCGGCTCAAACAAATAAGCGCACTGAAGACACTGAACTCTCGTCTGTTCTAGGCAGCGACGTGAATCCGCTTTAAAGAGCAAACGAAGACCAGAAGAAATCCTTTCTCGTCAAAGTCACATCCGACTTTCAGAACCCAACTTTCCCAACAACAGCAAACATTGTTACAACATCTGTGGATCTGGGTCACACTTCTTGTTTATGCCGGGACCCCGTCTTTTTTGCGACGACGTTCCTGAATACCAAATCCGTTGTCTATGAATAACAAAACAGCAGCGACTTTTTCTCCGCGCCGCGCAAAAAAAAAACAATAACGAAAAAAAAAAAAAACATGAACTCTGTTGTTTGCTTTCATTCACCGGCGCCGCAGTGAATTTGACTTGTATTTTTTTACTCCGTTTCCCTTTGTGTTGCATTGAATATGGGAGAAAATTGCTCATTGTGGCTGTAGTGCGGTGTCTGCTTATTCCTTCATATTGCACTGTTACATCTCGCGGGAGAAGAAGTTCGTTGGCCGTCTGAAAGAAAATTGCAGGCCGTGCAAATAATTGGGCTGCGTTCACGCGGCGGATCTGCGGAATTTCCGGGATGAAAACATAAGTGGCAAAGACTTAAATGTCTTCTCTGGCAGAATACGATTAGGTTAAAGGGATATTTCAGGATTTTTTTACATTGGGCCTCATTTCCTAGTTATCCAGAGTGTTGTTGATGTCTGGAGATATTTTTTCTTAAATTCATGCAGTTCTTATATTTGAAGAGTCTAGTGGCGCTAGGCTAGGGCAAGGCTAAAGA
The DNA here is from genome assembly GCA_007210695.1 of Neogobius melanostomus. Lineage (NCBI taxonomy): Eukaryota > Metazoa > Chordata > Actinopteri > Gobiiformes > Gobiidae > Neogobius > Neogobius melanostomus. Next base: position 2,509,984 of record VHKM01000376.1, read on the forward strand.
ATTTCTATGGCAACAGCTAGCCTGCATTAAAAACAGTCTGACCCACTGTTGACAGAATAATGTTAACCATTTTGTATTTAAAATAACTTATATTTGAGCAGCATCAGGTTCGTGGCTGTAAGCTAATGCAACGGCGGAGTGATCTGCGAGAAAATAGTCCCTCAAAAAATGCGATAATTCATGTGATACAAGGTCATTTATATTAAACAAAATATTCTATTAACACAGACATTTATATGGTTAGTCTGGCGTTATAAGTGATTTATTTATTTTATTTATTGGTTTATTTGGTCGGGACAGTGCATGTTAATGAACATACATGGGTCTCATGCATGTAAACAAGCCACACCGGATTGTAGCCTTGGGCTAATTTGCATCCGTCGTCCCCCATGCGCACTCTCAAACACACTCTCATTCATCCTGGCCTATTGTACATGTTTTTTAGTGGTAGGGGAAACCGGAGTACCCGGAGGAAACCTACACAGACACGGGGAGAACATGCCAACTCCACACAGAAAGGCCCCGTCCAGGTGGGAATCGAACCCGGAACCTTCTAGCTGTGAAGCACGAGCGCTAACCGCTGTACTACCGTGCCTCAGGTGCACTGTGGAGTGGGTCAGTCTGTTTTTAATGCAGGCCAACTGTTACCATAGAAATGCTTTAGCCTTGACCTAGCCTAGCGCCACTAGACTCTTCAAATATAAGAACTGCATGATTTTAAGAAAAAAAAATATCTCCAGACATCAACAACACTCTGGATAAATAGGAAATGAGGCCCTATGTCAAAAATCCTGAAATATCCCTTTAACCGAGCGCATTTTCTCCAGTTTGTATTCAACCTGGATAGACTCAAACAGACAAAAGCAGCGATTAGGAAGATTTATTGACAGACCCCGGCAATAGACATTAATGTATATATGTAAGTCCGTATGGATGAACAGCTTGGAGTTAGGGATGTCTTCCCCCGGAGCCTGGACACTGGTGGTGGTGTAGGAGACCCGTGAAGGGCGCAGCAGGGAGAAGCCGTGGGCAGAAGAGGTGGAGACGGGGCGGAGGTGGGTCACAACGGACCATGATTGCTGGGGCTTAAAAGGGCGGGACCGAGGGCGATGATTGGCTGGAAGGCAGGTGATGCTGGAATTAGGTTTTAATTAACACCTAGGCTTCATATTACCCAAATCTAAAAAAGCTTCTCGACTGGAGTTTACAGCCTTTATGCCAGACTTAAACACCTCATTTGAAAGCTAAGACCTACAAAACTGAATCGTGACATTTTGTTGCATTCTGGCCGCGTTTTTGTCTCTTGTTGTCTGTTTTTTTTTGGTCACTTTTTAGTCGTGTTTCTGTTCTTTTATTGTGCTGATTGTTGGCTTTTTCTGGCATGTTTTTGTTCGCTCTTTCGTGGCCTTTTTTTTAAAACCTTTTTCATCCTTTTTGATCGCGTTTTTTGCTCACTTGTTTATCATATTTTTGTCGCTCTTTTTTTGTCCTATTTTCATCCTTGTTTTCGCCCTTTGTTCAAGAAGCTTTCGATTTGGAACTGGAGACAATGTGCTCGGTTCAAGGTGGGGTTAAGAGGTTAAAGATCCTATTTACGCTTTTTCAACAACATTTGCCCTCTGTATTTTTGTAGTGCAACTTATAATGATTGAGAAATTCCCCTTTGTGTGACAATGTTATCACATGTGGTTACGAATAACACCAGCAGAGGGTGCCCTTCTCCTTTTTCACCGAACGGAGCAGCAGGGCAACATTTGGTATCACTTTATATTAAGGCGTGCTCATTAAGTATTAATATATACATAAATATTTAGATGTTTCAAAAGAACTGACCCTTTGGCAAGACACTCAAATGACTGACGGTTCATTTTGGCTTCAGGAGGATTTCTCACACTGCAAAGGAGAGAGACTTCTGCCACAGTTAAATGGCTTAGATTCTTGACTTCAGTGTCGTTTTGAGGAGCTTACATTCATTTCCTTGCTGGTCCTATTAGTCTGGGTTTAACGTACTTCTGGGCGTTTTCTTATTCCGAACCAAAAGTTAGAAAATAAGTAAGAAACACTCAAACACTTCCACATTGGCAGTCAATTTTTCTCAAAACTCCTGTACCTGATTTTTCGTATATTTCTCGAACAAAGTCAGAGGAAACCAGCTGGATTCGCAATTCTTCATGTGCAAATCTATTTTATGACTTTGAGATTGCTTGGCAGACTTTACCGTCACATCAATACCAACAAATGCCAGCACATAAGTGGACGCTTCTAGCAACGTTTTATAAGAAAAAAACAAGAAAGAAAAAAAGTTCAGGCACAGGAGCTCTGAGATGTTTAGCGTATGTATAGAAAAAACATGTAAAATTAGGTTGAAACTACACAAATCAATATCAACATTCAGAATTAAGCTCATTTTAACTCATTAAATCAACAATAAGCCTTCTGCTTTCGCGAGCATTGCACAGCGTTGTCTTCTTCTGTGGTTTCCCACTCTCGAAGTTGAACAGTTTTTGTACGACTCCACACCGGCCGACAGGGTTTGTCCACAGGGGGGCGGCGTGGATACAGGGCTCAGTTTTTGGAGAAGGGAGACATCTGAATGTTGTCTCCCTGCAGGGCCGGGTTGTAGTAGGCCGCTCTGCCGTAGTTTAAGTCCAGGGCTCGCTGTTGTCCAGGCGCAGAACTGAAGAGAGGAAAGAAGACGTCAGCAAAGAGTCAGAGAGTATCACATAAATAACACAATTATGTTTAAAGAGGGGGTATTATGCTTTTTTCAATCACATAGCACCAGTCTATAGCATACTACAATGATGACGTACTTCTGTTGGTCTGTATATGCAGTAAATTAAAATAACTGCCTTGAATAAAATTGCTCTCTCAAAATGGCTGTACTGAACGTCTTGAAATAGGCCTCTGTCTCTTTAAGAAGCTTTCCGACACGCCCCCTTCAGCACACTGCTGTGGCATCTAAACAACACGACTGTGCGGGGAGGGGGCTCTGCTGAGCTGAGGAGCAGTGGTTGGTGGCTTGGCTGGTGACAAAAGGTCCAGAGGCGTCTCCAGGAGGTGGGGGCGTTCCTAGGAGGACTGAGGCATAGCTACACCTAAAATGGCTGCCGTCTAAGTTTTTACTGATTACTCAAAAATATGTGAATGAGCCAAGGCAACACTCCAGGCATGTGTTTAATGAGGGAATGACATAATAACATGATATAAAGCTTGAAAAAGTCGATTTTACATAATACCCCCCTTTAAGAATTTGCTCAACATTGTACCCAGCTTTCTTTAGTTTGATGTTTATAGTTTCACTTCCTTATTGGACACTGACAGGAAGTGACATAGATAGAGGTAAACAATCTGAAAATGTTGCCGTGCCGACCATGTTAAGTTAATGGGAAATGAGTCAAACATTCAAATTGCAGTTTCAGTGAAATATAATGATAATTATGACTTAAAACCGATAAGTCATATTTACACAAGCATTAAAACTGTCATGCACTTTAACTGTGTTGCAAACTCAAACATTTGTGGGACAAACATCATGCATCTAATTATAAAGGATTTGTAGCAATTTCATGAACTTGCAGGCGAGTTTTCCAGCATTTGTGTGAAAGTGACCCTGCCATTTTTGTAATGTGCCTGTAAACTCGTCCCGGTGAAGAATTGGGATTAGGAAAGTTAGGAAAGAGTTTGGATCATTTTAAATTGTGGTTTCCTCTTACATTTTTTGTCATGGTAATAGAAAAAAAAGAAATAAAATGAATAAACTAAAATCAGATATAGAGCCTTTAAGTGTTTCTATTTTGGAAATTCTGAACAGATTCTATTCAGAAACGGGCTGAATCGCCAGCAGAGGGCAGCAGAGTGTCTATTCCTTTTTAAAGCTTGTATAGACCCTTTAATTGTTTGTAAACATTCCGGGCTTAGCTGGAAGCAGGAAGCTAGATTCCATTGTAGCTGTTGTCATAGTAACAATAAACAAATGTCTAACTGTTGTTGGAAATATCAGATAAATCTTATTTTATCGTCTCAAATGTCGTTCCTCTTGTTCTGGAACCTTAAGCCACAACAGGACCACATTTTTCAGTTGTAGTTTTACACTTAAAATCACTAGCTTTAGTTTAATCTTATTTCTCTTGATCACTTCCTGCCTCCAGCTGATGTCACTGATGATGTCAGCAGTTAAAGGGTCTATTTTTTTTTTTTGATTGATTGATTTTTTATTTCGAGCTACACACAACACAGGCAAAAAAGCCAAAAGAAAATACAATAAAAGAGAAAATAATAATCAACACTCTAGCTCGAAAAGGAGTGGGAAGAAGACAAGCTTATTAACTCCCACCCCTGTTCATAAACTTAATAATAATGTGGTTGCTACAATAACACTGTTTTAGTTCTTATTATCTTACAAAACGATTAACAATTAAGTTGGTTACATATTAACAGATGCAACAATGCGGATTCTGTTATTTCCTTTGCATTTGACCCAATGGCAAGACTTTCATTCAACTTAATGTTACTTTTGGACAAATATAAATTGTTGACGGTTACATGATTATATTGGAAAAAAAGCCACACACACAAAAAGCTGTAGATTGAGAATTGTTTGACATATCAGCTACGGACATATACATGCTTTTCAGTCATGTGACTTTTGTTGTTATGGTGGCCATTTTGAATACCGAAGTAGAATTATGCAGTACTACAACATGTAACAATATCTCAACTCAGGATGAAAATGAAAGACAATTGATTGACAATGGCATATTTATGAACTCGTAATCATTGCTCAAGAAGATAACAGTAAAAACACGGCCCCAGAGACGCACGTTTATGTGAAGAAACCAGTAAGTCAGTGTTTAAGCTGCTCAAGACGTTAGCATGCTACCAGTTAGCATTTAGCTTCAACAGCTCAGCTCTGACCTCTCCAAGTGAAAGCCCTGAACCAGACTCCAAACATCTAGCCTTGGATACAACATGTGACAGAGGTCAGAGCTGAGCTGTTACTGTAGTATTTCCTCAGTGTTCATAGATGTGACACACATGTGTTTATCGTGTTGAAGCCATTGACAGTTGGTTGACAGTTGCTAACCGGTAGCATGCTAACGTCTTAAGCAGCTTAAACACTGACTCAGACTGAGACTCTATTGACATGACAAACTGTAAAAATCCCAGAGAAAGGTTTTCTGTTTCCTCTTTGAGTTAATTTAGTCTGAGGAGTGAAGCAGATCTTTAGTAAATCCTGCAGTAGCTCGACAGACAGAGCTGCTACGTCTGTGCCACATTTGCTGGTTATATCACATAAACGTGCGTCTCTGGTTCCGTGTTTTAACTGTTATCTTCTTGAGCAATGATTACGAATACATAAAAATGCCACTGTCAATCAGTTGTCTTTCATTTTCATCCTGAGTTGAGATATTGTTACATGTTGTAGTACTGCATAATTCTACTTTGGTGCTCAAAATGGCCGCCGGAACCATGCATGATGTCATTGGAAATGCATGTATTGATTAAAGGAGTACCTAGCTGGAGGATTAGCGGGCTTTGCTTTAGGTTGAAGGGCGAGCGCCTGAGGTGAAGCTAAACTGTTTCTGTGGCAGGTCGACTCGGGTCCTGAGATGTGAGGATAAAAATGAGTGGCATTCAATAAATGTTGATGGATTTTTTCTTTCCCCCCAAGAGTTCCATGTTATATTTATAGCTCCTGCAAAGCAAATGTCAGACAGAAGCATTAGCATTTCCAAATACCATCTCCAATCTCCATCTGACATTTGCAAACACAACCTATTTTTGTTTCGAGACTGTACAACAAAAATAAAATAGAAATCCACAAAAAAAAAAAACACTTTCATATTAAAAGCGTGTGATCCTAATTACATTTGTGCACAAACTCTCGATGACATTTTAGGTAATTTCACACTGCTATGTTTAGGTTTATAAACAATTTAAATAATTAGGAACTCATTATCTGTGGCCAGTGGAAGAACAACAGCAGAGAAAACTGTCTCCCACTAGATACACACACACAGAAAAAAACTGTCTATGATTTTATATTTAAGCTTTTATAATATGGATTCTACAGTATATTCCGACCCTTTGGTTCAAGCTTGCGATGCACAGAGTCCTAATTGGTTTCGGATGAGCCAGACATTTCGCTCACGGACAAAGAAAGTAAAAATTATGAATATAAATGGAATACAGAAAGTAGCGCTGGGTGATTTGCCAAAAAATACAGTCCTGATCAAACGTTTAAGACCGTTTGAAAGATAGCAACGACAAAAAAATCACATTTTACATGGTTGAATCTTAAAGGGATATTTCAGGATTTTTGACATTGGGCCTCATTTCCTAGTTATCCAGAGTGTTGTTGATGTCTGGAGATATTTTTTTCTTAAATTCATGCAGTTCTTATATTTGAAGAGTCTAGTGGCGCTAGGCTAGGTCAAGGCTAAAGCATTTCTATGGTATCAGTTAGCCTGCATTAAAAACAGTCTGACCCACTCCACAGTGCACCTGAGGTAAATCACTTATAACACCAGACTAATGATATAAATGTCTGTGTTAACAGAATATTTTTTTAATATAACTGACCTTGTATCACATGAATTACCGCATTTTGAGGGACTATTTTCTCGCAGATCACTCCGCCGCTGCGTTAGCTTACAGCCACGAAGCTGATGCTGCTCAAATATAAGTTATTTTAAATGCAAAATGGTTAAAATTCATCTATTGACACAAACATTTATATTGTTAGTCTGGTGTTATAAGTGATTTACCTCAGGTGCACTGTGGAGTGGGTCAGACTAGACTCTTCAAATATAAGAACTGCATGAATTTAAGAAAAAAAATATCTCCAAACATCAACAACACTCTGGATAACTAGGAAATGAGACCCAATGTCAAAAATCCTGAAATATCCCTTGAAAAGGTGCATTATGCAACTTCTAATGTGGAAAAAAAGGTTGATATTTGTGAGTGTTTGACCGTGTAGTGACCGTGTAGTGTACAGCTGCTGTGTCACTACGAAGTCTAAATTTTTCACAAATTTTGTACAATGGGCTAAATTTACCACCTGGTCTTGCATTTTCATGTAAAGTCCCTCCTTCCCGGATCTCAGCAACTAATCAGAGTCTGGTATCGTCCCGCGTTGACCAATGAGACGAGCTTTTCCTGTGAACCGGCCTGTCAGGTCCAACCAATCGGGAGAGGGGGGAGGAGCTTGATTGTTTACTTTAGAAAATTCTGTTCCTGCTCTCCTCATTTTGAAAAGAAGGGCTTTCTGGTTCAAGAGGGGATGAATTTGATTGTTTACTTTCAAATTTCACTCTGTCTCTCTTCACTTTGCTAATTTACGGGCTATCACTTTAACGAGGTTCCAAGAAGAACTTCTATATACAACAAGAAGAAAAGGGAGTGAGACAAAAAAATGTAATTAACCTTTTATTAAAAACAACAATTGAACTGAAATAGGCTGTTTTAGGCTGATCAAAAGAGGCTAAAGACATGTGGTCCTAAACTTTTGATCAGCTGCAAAACAGTTTATTTGTTGTTTTAAATAAAAGGTTCACTCAAAAAAGAAATACTGTCGCCATTTCTTCTTGTTCCATATTGAAGTTCTACTTGGAACCTTGTTAAGATTCAACCATGCAAAACTTTTGAGCCTGTCATTTTAAATTTCATCATGATTCATGTTGTATCTTCCTAAACAGGAGTTCATTAAGCTGGGAAGATAGACTTTTGATTGAAAACAAAATTGAAGTTCAATATTGCAAAAAAGCAGCAAACCGAGGCACTCCAAACAAATACGAGCAGAGCTGTTGGTATTTGTTTGTAGGGCCGGGATTTGCTGCTTTTTTGCAATTTGGATCCCTTTCCCAAGCGCACTTAAACAAACTTTTCAACATCTTGTGGGATATTCAGTCACTAACATCTCAAAACGGTCACAAATCCATCTGTTTCCATTTATCGGACCTTATTTCCTCCGTGAAACGTTGAATCCTTGCGTCTAGATCAGGGGTGCCCAAAGTGGGGCCTGCGGGCCAAATTTGGCCGCCGAAACAATTCTGTTGGCCCGCCATAGAGTGACCTACCTTTGCGCTGTATGGTTAATACTAACTCTCTCCCATTCATTGTCAATGATAAATATGAATGCAGTACACCTTTTGGCCACCAGCGTCAAATTGGGGGCGCTGTTTCACTCCTTTTGCAAAATTAAGGAAACACTGTTGTGGTGTCTTGGTGTTTATCACAGAGCGTCGTAGCATCAACTTTCCCAGTTTTCCAACTTTTATTGCAAAATTTGTTGACATCAACATTGACTTATAAAAGAATTTATGCTGAACTGACACTTTCAAAATGATCTAATATGGCATTTTCTTTGAGTTAACAAATGAATGAGGTAGAATCACTGTAGGTGCTGTAGATACAGGTGTTGTTGTTTACATTTTGCACTTTATTGCTACAATTGTTGATTTTGTTCTACTAAAACTAGGCTTTGACCATAGTTAACATTTGTTTTAATGTAGCATGTTATTTGCATAGATAGAATCAAATGCAAATAACGAAAAATAAAATAAAGTAACCATTATTATTTGCAGTTATGTGTGACATCGCCGTGGTTGGCCCGTAACCCGCAGGCACTTTTTCATTTTGGCCCTCGGAGAGAAAAAGTGTGGGGCACCCTGGTCTAGATGAAGTGTTAGAGCTGAGTGTTACTGACCGGGATCTGAAGGGAATTCCTCGTCCAGTTTGCGGTGGGAGAAGGCCTTCTGGTGCTTCTTCTTCAGGATGACGTAGGCCACCAGACCCACCACCGCTATGGCCACAAAGGTCCCGAGCACCGCGCCCCACTGACTGTTACTCCGGCGCTTCCCTGTCTCCGTCTCAAACCCTACAGAAAGTACAGAAACAAGTAGTGATTAGTTACTTTTACTTACTTGATGATGCTTTCTACACAAATACATTTACAGAATATAAAGGCTCAAAAGTAAATTTGTTCATGCGTTTTGTTCATTTTAAAATCCTAAAATACACACTCCAGAACAGTAGGTGGCGCTGTGCATATACGTTCCATCAAATGCCACCGATTCACAACAAGGGAGAAAGTTTGTCCCCGTCGTGTTGTCGCACAGAGGGGGAATTCAGGCGCAATTTTTGTGTTTTTGAAGCTTATTTTCACAACACTTTTTTTAACGGATCTGTACTTTCATCTTTGAGTACTTTAAGTCCATATAACACAGTAGAGACAATCCCAAGTAAAATCTCCAAAGGTCTGCATTCTTTCATCATTTCTAACAAGGCTTTGACCTAAATGTGTATCTCTTCTTTATTTTTTTTAGGACAGGAAGTGACATAGATAGAGGTAAACAATTGTAAACTGTTGCCGTGCCAACCATTTTATATCAATGAGAAATGTGTGAGTCAGAATCTAAAGGCTCATTCATACTTGATAAGCAAGTTCGTATGAATCAGCCTTAAATCATTAACCTCTTAACGCCCACCTGAGCCAAACTTATTTTGTGCAGTTTGGCATTACCCAAATCTAAAAGCTTCTACAAAAAAGCGACAAGAGAGCGACAAAAACACAACAAAAAAGCATCAAAAAGGGTCATACTGCCTTTGCTCTGCCCAATCCCGTCAGACCTTGGAAGCTAAGCAGGGAAGGGTCTGGTCGGTACTTGGATGGGAGACCGTTTGGTAACACCAGGAAGCCCATGTAGTGTGTGAGTGCGTGAGTGGCTGGTGGTGGTCGGAGGGGCCGATGGCACAGACTGGTTGCCTCGCTTCTGTCAGTCTAGGGCAGCTGTGGCTACAACAGTAGCTTACCACCACCGAGTCTGGAGTGAATGAATAATGACGACAGTGTAGCGCTTTGAGAAACTTGGTAAAACAGGCTTGTAAAGCGTAATACAAGTGTAAGGAATTATTATTATTAATAAAAAAAGCATAAAATGTAAGAAAAAAAGCTATGAAAAGCAACAAATAACAACAAAAACATGACAAAAACCTATGAAAACACGTCAAAAAAGAGAAGAAAACACAACAAAAACGCTTCAAAAATGTGACATAAATGCACCGACAACGCGACAAAAAAGTTACGATCAGTTTTGTGAGTTTCAGCTTTCAAAAGAGGCGTTACTCTGGCCTATAGGCTGTAAGCTCCAGTCGAGAAGCTTTTAGATTTGGGTAAAGCTGAACTGGAGAAAAGGCTCTTGGTTAAGGTTAATTTAAAACTAAAATAACTTTTCTTCCCAACTTTCATAATTAAATTGTTGCTTCACTGAAATAAAATTATATTTATTACTTACAATAGATGTTATCCATCTAAATAAGACATAATTACAACACCTGTCATTTGCTTTTAAGTATTTTCTACAGGAAATACTTCAGTACTAAGTAATACTTTGCCTGAGCCACTTTTATTTTTATTACAGTAGCCTAATCTTTGACCAGTAGTATCTGTAGTTTTCTCAAGTAATGAAATCAAGTTCTTTGACCATCGCTGACTGAATGACTGTTTGATCCACCAGCCCGTCTGGAAGCTGAACTCTCTACCTTCCCTGCTCTCTCTGCCTTCAGAAACTCTGCTCCTCCCTAGATTCTCAAGGACGCTGATTGTTTTTATGATTCACGTCACGAAAACACCACCTGCTGTCGCTAAGGTAAACAAATGTCAGACCTAAAGTCGTGAGGCACTGGCTGCTCTGCGATCCCGCCTTTCTATCTCTTTACCGTCAGATTAGGATTAGGATTAGAAAATGCTAATCCTCAAAATGCTAACGAAGGATTAGCAACTATGATTATCTTACAGGCTTAAATATTCTTCTAGCAACTGAAAAATGTCTGAAACAGTACATTTGTTTGGTAGTAAAGCTGAAAGGAAGAGTACTTTGGTTTAACTTTGTAAGAGTTCACTTTTAGCGCTACATATTTACAGTTTTTGCCGACTCACAAGGGTTTTATAGAAACACAGTTTAGGTTCTGCTTAATATAAAGTAGAATTGACAATAAAGCACTTGTTGACCTTTTGATATCAAGATTTACATAATTAGGATTTAAAACTTGTTAGTTAATAGTCATTTCTTCCTCTGAATGCCCAGTTAGTTTCCTTAGCTTTTCAAAATGTTGCTGCAACTTGAGTAATATTTTATCGGTGGTGATCAAAGCATAGAAATACCAAGGAGAAGCGCCGTTCGATCCTAACGTTTGCGGACAGTTAGCTAGTCCGGGAAACTTTCCAGAGTCCGTTAGCATTAGCCTGCTCAATGTATTTCCCCTATAGCCGTTAGCATTAGCCACCAAACATCGCAATTTATGAAGGATCCAGATGTTTTCAGCTGTTGTCAACACATCGACCACATTTAGACTAAAGCCTCGTTATAAATCATTAATGAATGTACAGACCTTTACAGATTTTACTTTAGATAAGAGCTAGCATCTAAAAGTGGCCTCTGAGCTAAATGCTAACTCATATTCCAATATGTTTGTGGGGTCGGAAACACATCATCAGATTATATGTCAATGATAAAGAAAGCACATATAATATATACATGTAAATACAATGAAACGGACATGTCATACTTTGGCATATTTTTACATGAGGACCATTCATTTGTATGGGGAGAGCGCTCACAGACGTACGCATTTGTAGGCACAGGCTCAGCTAGCTAATGGCATTTCCATGATTATTTTTAATAAAACAGTAGATATTACTGGTCAAACGTAACCAATATTGAGTTAAAATTGCTCTGTCAAATTATTACAAATGTTAGAGTGGTAACCATTTTTGTCCCACATACTCCTCGAGTCGCTCACTAACACTCCAAGTACCCCTTACCTCGAGGATCCTGTCAATATTTTAAAAAGTGATCAAATAAACTCTGATTATTCAGTGTTTAGTCGAGTGGTGTGTTTCAAATGAAGCTTAAAGGATCTGTATCATGCTATTTTAGCCATTCCAAAGTAAAGTATAGGCATATATATGATATATTGTACCTCTATCACTATGGAGTACTCATTTTTGAGAGAAATATAAGTATTTTTGGGGGTATTTTCCCTACCCGGAAGACAAGACGCTTCGATTCAGTTAACTCCGCCCCTCTCTCCGCTCATTCCACATTTGCAGTATTATAAATATAAATATTGCTGCAAAAAGTGAAGTTACTTCACATAATGCAGTTATAAGGAGTTGACATGTGCAACACAGTTTCATAAATGGCTAACACACATGCTAACACACACGCTAACACGCGTTTTGATTGACTCACCGCTCAGCATGGCCTCCCCATCATCGGGTGTTTACGTTATGGCCCTCGTGTTGGTTATAAAAGTTAATCCACTTTGATTCTGGCCAAGGTTCACCAAGCATCCATCAGGTTGGTTGATATAGTAGCTAGCTTAATCCCGGAAAGAAATTCCAACTTCTGGCGAGTGCACTCTTCTTTAGGAAGGTTGAATAGCCCTGTTCCTCTCGTAGCCAAACGCGCATCCGTGGCATTATCGGTAAGAAAAAAGAACAGGCGTGTCCAGAGTAGGTTAGAAAGAGCTCAGTCTTCAAAAACAACACTTATGCTCGGATCCATGGCTCCTCCAGCCGTGGGTGCGCTTGATTAGCGTCGCGGGACAGCACAGACGCGTCGGAGAGATGCTGTTTTTTTTTGTTTTTGTTTTTTTCAAAAAAAAAAAAAAGGCTGTTTTATAAATAAACATCAGGCCGTAAGGCATTACATTACAGACGTAGAGCACTTCCGTTCCGCTGTGACGACACAACTGAACAGCTCAGTCGTTTACCAGGAGAGGGTGGAGCAGCTGCTCAGAGAGCAGGATTCAGGAGGATTACTTAGAACTGCGTGAATGAAGCCAAAAACCGCTCTGGGGAGTTTTTGAGAAGGAAATAGCATAACAACATGGCTAAAAACTCAAAAAAGTCGATTTTGCATGATATAGGACCTTTAAAATACTCTCAAATTCAAACCTGTGACCGACAACTTCATTAAAATGAACTTTCCTATGAAAACAATTCAACATGTCACCCCCTGCTAAGTGCTCAAGTACCCCCAGAGGATCCTGTGTTTAAATACTGTCAGTATTTGACGGGGAAAATACTTACAGTAATCAAAATAGAAGTACAAATACTTTTTAACAAAGATTATAAAGAGTAACATTAAGATTGCACAAATTTCATCATGAACAATACTTCTTCTTCACCTTGACCATGGTATTGACTGACAGAACATATGCATACTGCCACCTACTGTTCTGGAGGGTCCAAGACTTAAATAGGTAGACTTTATACTCATCACTTTGAAGGTTTTTAGAAATGGAGAGGAAAGAATTATATTTCTCTTTCAAATGAAGTGGAGTAATTATAATAAACTCTCAACAAAAATACCAAAGTAGATCCTAAAAAAGTGCCCTTAAATACAAAACTTCTTGACATTTACCTTTTTATCTCCAATTTTTAGGCAATAGATTTGGCTATTCCACATTAGTCACGTTTAAAATGAGTCAGGTTTTACTATAAATTTCTTTTTGAGGTTTTGCCAGTCTGATATTACGGAGTTACAAATCCTCCACACACAGTCAGAAGTCATCAGCAGCTTGATTTGGGGGTTCATTGTGGAATAATTAAAGCAGAAATGCCTGTTTTTGCAATGAGCGCAGCAGATAAACAAACAAACTTGTGTGCGGGATTTACTCCGATAATTAATGCCATTAGCACGACAAACAGGCGTCGTGTGCGGATACGAATATTCAGCAGACGCAGATGTGTTTATCCCAGTTTAGCCCGATCAAAACACGCTAATAGAGAACTCCGAATGTGGTTTCTGCTCTCTCAATATATACGCGCGTGCAGAAACAAACATGGGTCTGATAATTGGAGCCTTCCCCATCTCTGCTATGACAGGTGTACATTCTTGTAAGACGTCATGCAAACAAAATTGGTTGACACACAGTTATTCAGCGTTTTAAAATTCTTTCCTTCTACCTCATGTTTAGATATTGTCCCTTTTAATGGATCCTAAAAGTCCAGTTGTGAAGGCATGCTGTGAATGCATTGAAATAGGAAATGTTTCATGTGTACCACTGTGTTTGTATTGGCGCAGTGCTGGTTGCCGTCTATTAAAGATTTAGTGTGTGTTGTATTTGTCATTTGGCTGTTGGTGTGGGCCCATTTTAGGGAGTGACAGCAGTTCACTTTAGGTGGTGACTTTATTGTAGTTATTGAATGTGGTAGAACAGGTTCTATGTCTAGATGGTCATCAAGTTTTGTATTGCTGGTAACAGTATAATCCAAAACATTGCACAGTGTGCCTTTAAGAGTTCACCCTTACGACCAAATATATTTCTCCTGTGTGAAGTTAGCCCCCACAGTGTCCCATTCACACCAATGGGACATTGTTGGGCATTCTGTGTTTATTGACGGGGCGGCACAGTGGCACAGTGGTAAGCAGTCCCTGGCCAGATGAGGCCTTTTTATGTGGAGTTACATGTTCTTCCTGTTTCCCCATAGGTTTCCTCTGGTTGCTCTGGCTTCCCCTTCCACTAAAAACATGTACAACAGGTTAATCCTTCAGCCAGATTATTCTGACAATTAGCCTGGCTCAACATTTGGAGAAAGGTCCCCCGGGCACTGGACACTGACAAAGCACTAACAAATGAGACCAATTTGCAGTGAATCTGACACCATGAGGGGCTAACTTCACACAGGTCAACGTATCACCATTAAAGACCCACTCACCATTCACTGCGGTTCACTTTTGCGCCATATTACCTACTATTTAGAATAAAGGTCCTTAGAGATGCATTATGCAACTTCTTATACAAAGAAAACGTGTGTGTGTGTGTGTGTGTGTGTGTGTGTGTTTGGCCTTGTAGTGACCCAGCAGCTGTATGAGTGGTCTTTACTTTCCATTACAGTGGTCTCTAGGACGCTCCAGGATCACTTGTTTTGTAGGTTTTCTGGTGAGAGGGTTCGTCAGAAGTGAAAACCTTACTTATCCTGGAGCATTGAAGAGACCACCATGATGGAAAGTAAAGGCACCATGCTGACCACTCACAGCCACTGGGTCACTACAAGGTCAAATACGCACAAATATCAATATACATTTCTCATATATAAAGTTGCATTATGCACCTTTAGGGCCAAAGAATTGTATAGGAATACAATAAAATGTACTTTCTGCAGCATTAACCTGATCCTGGTCTACGATGGACATAAAAAAGTAGCATCCGAGCCACTGGTTGGAGTCTCCTGATCTAGGTGGAGTCATCACGTCCTCTCTGTTACTTTGAGTTGTAGATTTTTACTTTTTATCATTGTATGTTTACTGCCTGAACATGCGTCTTTGTGGAGAGTGTAATGAAGTGGCTCCTGTTCAGACTATACCCTTAAAAAGACCTAAACACCAGCTGCAACCACAAACGCCAGTGAAGAAGTCAAAATGTAGTAGTAAGTAGTAGTAGTAGTAGTAGAAGTAGTAACGCACAGATAAAAACTGCTTTTAAACATGTAAACACAGTGCACCGGCTCCTACAGGTCTCCCACATGAATTATTCACCCTCTTTGTCTCTCTGTAAACATGTCAGGATCTCTTTACTCCTGACCTCAGTGCCCTCTGCCTACGGATTACTGGATTTCTTTTACGGAAATACATCCTTCATTTGGGATTTAGTCTGGCAATTTTACCCTCGAAGAGATTCACTTTGTATCTTTTAAGCCTATATTTGAATTTCACTTTTTAAATTTAGGAGTGGAACAAATCAATGGCTTGTTTCTCTGCACTGGGATCGTCCCCGGGATCGATGTCTAACACTGACAGACACGGGTATCCAGGACATATGGAGATGGATATTTAAACACTATAGACAAATATTGTTACTTTAAAGCGTCCAAATTGAGCTAAACTTGAATCGTGCATTTCCCGGACCAGCAAAAGTCACAGAGGCAAATTCCATTGTAGGATATTCTCTAACGCCTTTTGTCCGCTGAAGCCTTTATGTTCCTCACCTGGAGTATTCACACAAAAACTTTAAACTTTCCAAACGTCCAATCTGCCGACATATGAAAGAGCCTGTGGCAGTTCTGTGAAACCAATACCGTCCCCCTGTAGAGCACGGCTATTGCACTGCACATTGCCTTTGAGATTACCCCGTGTGTTGAGAGTGCTATTGTGCATTTGAGTTCCACTGTTTACTGCTACCATCTGTTACCGTTATGTTCCGCCGTCATATAACCAGGAAAACATATGTAACAGCTTGTACATTTCAAGGAAAAAAACATAACTCATCGCAAACGATACGCAGCACCGGGGAGTTCTGTATCGTAAAGAAACTGAAGGCACTGGACCGAGACTGTTACCGTGAGACATTTTCAAAGAAACCTATTCAAAAGTCTTTTCAAAACTTCGTAAAGTAGGTTGCGTTTGAGTACTGAAGTTCACTTGCTCATTTCTTCTCCGTTTCTGTGTATGTATGCAAGTCTTCAGGCAGTGGTGGGAATTGTCCAGCCTGGCCAGCCAGAATACACGCTGTTCCTATTTTTTAAAGGGGGGTATTATGTAAAATCTACTTTTTCAAGCTTTATATCATGTTATTATGTCATTCCCTCATTAAACACATGCCTGGAGTGTTGCCTTGGCTCATTCACATATTTTTGAGTAATCAGTAAAAACTTAGACGGCAGCCATTTTAGGTGTAGCTATGCCTCAGTCCTCCTAGGAACGCCCCCACCTCCTGGAGACGCCTCTGGACCTTTCGTCACCAGCCAAGCCACCAACCACTGCTCCTCAGCTCAGCAGAGCCCCCTCCCCACACAGTAGTGTTGTTTAGATGCCACAGCAGTGTGCTGAAGGGGGCGTGTCGGAAAGCTTCTTAAAGAGACAGAGGCCTATTTCAAGACGTTCAGTACAGCCATTTTGAGAGAGCAATTTTATTCAAGGCAGTTATTTTAATTTACTGCATATACAGACCAACAGAAGGTTACGTCATCATTGTAGTATGCTATAGACTGGTGCTATGTGATTGAAAAAAGCATAATACCCCCTCTTTAAAAGGACGTGTAGTCTGGGATCAGGGGTGATTTCTTCTAATTCTCCATGGGCCTGATTCACAGCCGTATAAACCAATCACAGAAAAGCTGGACATGATGTTAGTGGTTTTACAATGCATCGGCCAGAAGAGCGGAGACATGCTATTTTGGTTCTTATAGCCAGATTTTCGTACCTGACGGTTTCGGCTGCAACTGTGACCGTCATAAACGTCTGGCTATAAGAACCAAAATAGCAATATTACTAGACATATCGATTGAAAGTTATAAACATTTCAACTGGACATTTTTACAAACATAGTTGCCCGACGTTGTGAGAACCAGCCAGTTCTCTTCTTCAAAGGGCCAAAGATGTTACGTTCCATCAGATGTTAGAGTGGGTCTGGTGACACACTCCAAGTCACCAGGAAAGACTTGCCAAACTCTGATTAAATTCCAAAGAAGATTGAGCTCATCCAGGTAGATACAAACATTGAAAGTTATATCTTCAATGAAGGTACTTGAGTCATCTTCTGTACTCAGTAGTTGAAGTCTCGAACGTTTCGCCTCTCATCCAAAAGGCTTCGTCAGCGGACTCAAGTCCCGCAGCTTAGATAAAGACCATGAGGAGGAGTTGGGGTTGGCCCGGCTCCTCTCCTCTAATCACAGCTACTCTCACCTGTGGGTAAACACATTTGAAGTACCTGTAGAGCGTCTCTAACGACCTGCTCACCCCAGTATCGGTCAGTTATGTCCTATTCATGGCTGATCACTGCCAATTACCTGCCTATTGTTCTTTTGTTAGCTGAGGTGCCGTCTCATTGGACTGGCTGTGCCCTGTCGGCTCTCTCCGAAGGAGATTGGAGTAAAGTAAAGAAAGATTACATCTGAGCCCACCACTGATCGATACTGGGGTGAACTTAGAAGCAAACAGGGTTAGGTTACATGCAGGAGGTTCCCTTGGTTTCATGCATGTGTCTCTAGGATCGCATTCACACCTGAAACTCAGTTCAATTGGGAACCAAAGTGCAACATGTTTTTTTTTTTTTTTGTCTATCGAATTAGCATTTTAGATCAGTCCCTCCAGGATTTCGCGATGTTGTGATCGCAACTATTACCGCAAAATCAGTGCGGCACTGCAACTTTTCCAATAATCCGCGATCTCCTTCGCAACCATTCTTTACCTCTGTAACTTAAAGTGAGTTTCTGATCAGTTAAATCCAGGAAGTCATGCAGAACGCCTCCGCCTCAGACTAGAGCGAGGACTTCACATCTGCTCCTCCTCACTCTCACTGGGTCTTTATAGCGCGTTCCGCTGTGTGCTCCTACTCTGTCTGAGTTGCGCTTCTCTGCTCCTGGATCTTTATTTGGCAATAAAGGCTATAGTGTAATTAGACGCTTCACGTTTGTGTGAAGGGCTGGTGGTTTTACTGCGCGAACTTTAGGAGTCACAGTTCTGTTGAACCGGAGCTGAAGCTCAATGTCGATGTGTGAAATAAACAGACATTCGTCCTTTGGTCTGTTCTCGAATTCTCATTAATTACTCTATTTTATCAGATTTTATCAGAGCAACAGGCTGTTCGCGCTGTGCTGGCGCTGTATCAAAACCAGATACAAGAGATGTGGTGTAAACTGCATATTAACTCTGTTAGTTCTAGTGTAAAGTTTCAAACTCGATTCCGATACTGAAAATAAAACTCGATTTGATTTCGATATCGTAGCAAAAAAAATCCAGTTTACTTGATTTTGCGGTAATAGTCTAAAATGCTAATTCGATAGACCAAAAAAAGAAACCATGTTGCCCCTTTTGTCCCCAATTGAACTGAGTTTCAGGTGTGAATGCAATCCTAGAGACACATGCATGAAACCAAGGGAACCTCCTGCATGTAACCTAACCCTCTTTGCTTCTAAGTAGGTCTTTCCCAAAATACACAGCATTGTAAATATCACGGAAAAAATGTACGTCCGTAAATCTCCCACTCCCTTTCTCTTTTAGAAACTGACGGCTCATATCAGTGTTTGCAAACTCTTGAGATCCTTTTGTCAGTGACCTCGATTAAACCACTGTGTTGGCGCGAGGTACGGTGTCAGCAGCAGTTGACCTAATCAAATTACACCTAATGATCCGCAGCCCGAAGGCCTTTGAACATCTGCTAACCCGGGTCCGCCTCATTCTCAAAGACTATCTCCGCATTCGAGACGACATTGGCCATTGTCGCTTTCGGTCGGGCGAATTTGTAACCGTTTTCACAGCTAGCTGCCTATCTGGCCTTTTCCGGTCACCGAGATTCTACATGTCGATTGTACAGAAGTGCTCTCACGCCCTGCTCTCAGAGAAACCCCCGTATCGTTGACCTATCCTGGGACCGCGCTTTTCACCGGCCCCCTTGACTACAAGAAAAAAAACAGGCCTTCCATTGTCCCGCGGAGAAGTCGCTGGCGGTAAGGCGGCCCTTCGCTCACGACTGACGCGTTGATACCAGCCCGAAACTCAAGACAACCTTTCCATTAACAGAAGGGGCCATTCGTGCGGTGCCAATGGGAACCGACGGGGAGAGAAAATGTGGGTCAGGGAAAGGGTGTAGGGGAGACACAACAATAAAAGAGTGCGTGTGTGGGTGTGTTTGTGTGTGTGCTCGGAGCGCTGGTGTGCGATTACAGAGGCGAGGTAGACTTTCAGGAGGCGAGCCCGCAATGACTGGGCTGTTTTACAAAGTTCAGCGGCTAAGAATGAACCGAATCCTGTTGTTTTGCTTCGATAGATTGTGTTTTTATGAGCACATATTAGACTAAATCGACTTTTAGCTTTTAACCTTGTTATGATGGTGGTCCTTCACGAAAAAAGTACCAGTCCAAATCTCTGTGACAGTTTCATGTGGTGGATAGGTCCATCCATTACAAAGTTCAAAGTCTTCTTACTCAGCACACATGAACTAAGGTCAAATTACTGCCACATAAAGGCTTCCAAAAGTGGTTACAAGATTTAAAATGATGTGCTTAAAGCAGTACTAAGTAACTCATGTAAGTCACTTTTTTTACTCATTCTGTTAGCTTCTTCTTCGTGATTCCGTTAGTGTGTATTGCTGCTCTGACCCGGTGCAGGCAACGTTACAATTGTGGTTTTCTGACCAGAGACTCCAGGGGGAGATGAAAGACCCTCCAATCATCCCATTAACACTTGTATTACCCCAGAGGGACTACGGAAAGGATTTATGAAGGTAAACAAGTTACTGAGTTCTTCTTTAATGTTGGTCAGATTTAAGGACTTTCAGCCATAAGATGAATGTGGCAGGTTTGTGAGTTCAATCAATTCCAAATTCATCAGGAGATTTTCTGTTTAGAGCTTTCTTTCCAAACTGTGTCTCTCCCATTGAGTCTAATTCTCTCCTGCTCCAATCGAAGTAGCTTATCTTCCTGGCTTAAAGGTCCTATATCATGCAAAATCGCCTTTTTGGAGTTTTTAGCCATGTTGTTATGCTATTTCCTTATCAAAAACACCCCCAGAGCGGTTTTTGGCTTCATTCACGCAGTTGTAAGTAATCCTCCTGAATCCTGCTCTCTGAGCAGCTGCTCCGCCCTCTCCTGGTAAACCATTGAGTTGTTCTGTTGTGTCGTCAGAAAGGAATGGAAGTGCTCTACGTCTGTAATGTAATGCCTTACGGCCTGATTTTAATTTATAAAACAGCTTTTTCATTATTTTGTTGTAAGAGAGAAATAAATAAATACAAATTTAAAAAAAAGGAACTCTCCGACGCGTCTGTGCTGTCCCGGGAGAGTAAACAAACACACCCCGGGCCGGAGGATCCGATCAGAAGTCTTGTTTTTGAAGACTGAGCTCTTTCTAACCTACTCTGGACACGCCTGTTCATTTTTCTTACCCAACAATAATGTCACGGATGCGCGTTTGGCTCTATTAGATTCATGGTTTGGCTAGAGAGGACAACCTTCCTAAAGAAGAGTGCACTCGCCAGAAGTTGGAATTTCTTTCTTGGATTCAGCGACTATATCAACCAACCTGATGGATGCTTGGTGAACCTTGCCCAGAATCAAAGTGGATTAACTTTTATAACCAACACGAGGGCCATAACGTAAACACCCGATGATGGGGAGGCCAGGCTGAGCGGTGAGTCAATCAAAACGTGTGTTAGCGTGTGTGTTAGCGTGTGTGTTAGCATGTGTGTTAGCGTGTGTGTTAGCATGTGTGTTAGCGTGTGTGTTAGCGTGTGTGTTAGCCATTTATGAAACTGTGTTGCACATGTCAACTCCTTATAACTGCATTATGTGAAGTAACTTCACTTTTTGCAGCGATATTTATATTTATAATACTGTACATGTGGAATGAGCGGAGAGAGGGGCGGAGTTAACTGAATCAAAGCGTCTTGTCTTCCGGGTTTGAAAATAACCCCAGAAAATACTTATATTTCTCTCAAAAATGAGTACTCCATAGTGATAGAGGTACAATATATCATGTACAGTAAATGCCTATTCTTTACTTTGGAATGGCTAAAATAGCATGATACAGATCCTTTAAAAGAAGCTGTTTTGATCAGTTGTTTCATTCATACCAGTTTGAATAATGCTGCTTATGTAGAGTGTCATTTCATTTAAAGCTTCCCCATACTTGTGCTGAAGCTGCCTCCACTTCAAACCGTGGCTCGCTATGTCAAGAAATCAGGGTGCTTTTACTTTACTTGTGTTGAAAAATACTTGGGCTCTCCAATGTTGGCAGGAGGGACTGGGGTGTTCATACATGTACGCTGTATGATTTAATAAAGCCTTATGGTTTGTTTACAATGACCCATCGCAACTGTTCCTGTTGTAGAGAGAAATAAAGTACAAAAGTATGCAGTCTTATATTTCTTTAGCAAAATCCGTCACGTAAGGACATACTATATTAAAGCTATCTTTCATCTGGTGTTGTCGCACATTGATGGAGCTGAATGAATACGCCAAACACAAGCACCCTTTATGAATAGCTCAAGGCTCGGAAAGAAAATAGTAGAACTTTATTTCTACCTTTTTCCATATCGATTCAGAAGATAAACTTTTTCACAAACCTAACCTTTCCCGCTCACCTATTGACTTCTCGTAACTTTTTTTTTGTATTTTGTCTTATTGATTAACCCAAAGAACTTTAACTTTTAAGACAATTCTTATTTTCTAAAACAAGCCCAACACTTTTGTAGCGTATGTGCTATTGGAAAAGATTCCCCTCGCAGACTTTCGCGCTGGGTATCTTCCGCAAAAGAAATGCCGATATTTGGATGGCGTACCTTTGTAAAGGAAGTTGAGAATTTTACAACGGTTTCAGGCACGATAGAGAGAAAACAAATCAAAACTCTCAAAATTCACCACTGCATGCAAAGTCGGCCGCTGTGCTGTCCATTCACACAAATTCAAGCAAACTCCAGGAAATGCGGCTTTGCAACTTTTCCACAACTATTCCACTAATCCACAATTTTATTCACAACTATTCCTTAAATCCGCAACATCTGCGCAATTACGTGAGTTCTGAAGCGAGGACCGAGCAGGATCCGCTCCTCGCCCTCATCTCACTCGTCTCAGCCTGATTTTACGGGGTCGGCCCATTAGTCCAAAAAGGTCCCATTGAGTGGGGGTTGAAAAATAAAATTAGGTTCAGGCAAGAGTCCACTGACCTTAAGGTTAGGGCCAGTGGTTGTATATGGCTCTCTAATCCACAACACAACTGGGTTAGAGAGATGTCGGACTAATGGAACCTCTGCTCAATGGTAAATTTTCAGAATAATGAGACGTCGGACTAATGGCATGGCACCGATTTTACAGCGTGCGCCACTGTATGCACCTTCCGCTCTCTGTCCGAGTTTCATTTCTCTGCTACTGGAAATTATTTGGCCTCAGACTTTTATCTGACTACATGCACTGCGTGGTTCTGTTTTCTAGATCAGGGATTCCCAAACTTTTTTGGCTGGGACCCCGAAAATGTACACGTAACAACTCGGGACCCCATTGTATAACGTTATTGCCTCTTACACTACTTTAGGGAAGAAAAACAGTTTTAAATCAAGTTAATATGTATTTAAAGTTGCCTGGCCTGCCAAACGACATGCCTTTTCATAGATATTTCAAAGACATATAGTCTGGGAGCGAGCGTGATCTCAACAATTTCCTGGTGGGCGTGATTGACAGACGGCATCAACCAATTAGAGCAACGCTAGATACGTTGCAGTAACAAGCGGCAGAAAGCCTTTCCAAAAACGTCCTTTTTTACGAGGAACGCTTCGAACGCTGTTTCTTGCTCCGGTTTTAGGGATTTCATATTTTCCAAATGATTTAAAACAGACGAAAGAGCCAAAGAAAACAGTGTATCGACCGCCATCTTTAATGTTGTGGAAGAGTGCGTGGTGGTGACAGGTGACGGCTTCCGTCTCTTGGTGCGTGATTGGACCGATGTGGGTCAAATCGTGAAATGATTGGCTGCGAGCAGCTGCCCAGACGGTTCTTCTTTTGAACAGAAAGGAGAAGTGTCTGGCAGGCCAGGCAATATTTAAAGTGAGCTTATTTTGAATATTTGAATGGATTTCACATGCTGTATGCTGTTTTACACTAAAAAATATACTAAAACAGTAGCATTTTTATTTATTTTTCATCCTGAAATCATCTGGGGACCCCCACCCAAGGCCTCGCGACCCCCCGAGGGGTCCCGACCCCCACTTTGGGAACCACTGTTCTAGATGATACAACTATTTAAAATAACGCCCATTGTAAGTATTTTCTTATTTCTCAGAGTCTCTTTTAAACTGGTGAAAAATGCAAAGATAGTTATACAATCACGTGGCTTTTAAGAAATTAATTTTAACAAAAAAGTGCATTTGTAAGACTGAACTGTTAATTTCTGTTGAATAAATGGGATAACTAAAAACGATATGAGGCATTGTAGCTCGCAGCAATCACAAAACATGCCCGCGAAATCCTGGAGGGACTGAATGTGTCTCGCCTTAAAGTGAAAGTAGCATCTTTTCTATACTTTCTCGACAGAGGACAATAGGGGTGCATACCTATGTTCCCCGGGTGCGATTTTCTTTTCCATAGGTGAGTTGGTACTTCAACCAATCACAAGTCATGAGAGTGAAATGTCATGAATGTCATTAACCCTGACCCTGCCCTAGCCACTAACCTTAAAGAGGGGGTATTATGCTTTTTTCAATCACATAGCACCAGTCTATAGCATACTACAATGATGACGTAACTTCTGTTGGTCTGTATATGCAGTAAATTAAAATAACTGCCTTGAATAAAATTGCTCTCTCAAAACGGCTGTACTGAACGTCTTGAAATAGGCCTCTGTCTCTTTAAGAAGCTTTCCGACACGCCCCCTTCAGCACACTGCTGTGGCATCTAAACAACACTACTGTGCGGGGAGGGGCTCTGCTGAGCTGAGGAGCAGTGGTTGGTGGCTTGGCTGGTGACGAAAGGTCCAGAGGCGTCTCCAGGAGGTGGGGGCGTTCCTAGGAGGACTGAGGCATAGCTACACCTAAAATGGCTGCCATCTAAGTTTTTACTGATTACTCAAAATATGTGAATGAGCCAAGGCAACACTCCAGGCATGTGTTTAATGAGGGAATGACATAATAACATGATATAAAGCTTGAAAAAGTCGATTTTACATAATACCCCCCCTTTAAGGATAGTGGGCTGGTGCCTAATCTTAATCAATAGAAGTGGGGAACATAGGTACCGGGGAACATAGGGCTGACCCCGGACAATAGCATGTCCTTACCTCTCTCTGCTGTCCCGCCGGACGCTGCGGCTGCCTTGTTGGACAGGTTGGCCAGGTCCGTGGTGATATCCGTAGTGATAGGCTCATAAGTGGTGGTCTCAGGTGAAGTAACCGTGGTCGAACCAGTTACTGTCGGCCCCTCGGACTCCTCTTGCGCTGTCGTTTCCGGTCCCGCGGCGCCAGGGTTATCGTCACGTCACTTTCCGTCTCATTGGAAATTGTCTCTCCTGAATCAACATCCATCGCGGTCGTCACCGAAACCGGGGTTGTGGTTGGTGCTTCCGTGCCGGTTGAAGCTACTGTGGTGTTGTGTGGAATCTCTTCAGCAGCGTCTTCCGAAAGGGTCTCGTTGTTTCGGGCGTCAACGCGGGTCTCGTTTGCGTCACCGCTGGGCAACTGCGTGACTGGGGAAACAGTGCTGCCTTGGTTTCCCGGTGCCACGGTTGGAGAAATATTAAGTTCATTTGGGTTAGCCGTAGTTTGATTGATTTCCTCTTCCATTTGTTCCAGTAAAAAGCCGCCTGAAGACACCCCTCCGCTGGACTCCATGCCCGATTCCACTCCGCTCTCCTCCATCGATGGATAGTCTGCAGAGGGCTCATCAGTCATCAAGTTGGGGGGTCCACAGTCTTAACGGAAGCTTTTCTCTGAGCCATTCTTTGGAGATAGTCCGGCCTGGGTGGGGAGCAACTGTGGTCTCCGATGAGTTCTGTAGACGCACCGGGTGAGGGTGAGGACCAGCATGAGAACGGTCACGGAGGCGATTTTTAAAAACAGACCCATTTTTTCCAGCGAGGACGAAAATCTGTAAGACATAAAGGAGAAGATGAAGTTATTTTCGATGGGAAAATGTTCTCAAGTGTGTCATTATCCGTGTTCCTTAATTGATAAGACTGAAGAAGACTGCACCAAGCCACCAGCTAATTGAACAGATAAAACACAGCTCTTTTGTCAAAACCTTGAAAACACTTAATGGCTTGTATACATTTCCTTCAACTTCAATGTCTGTTTGTCTGTTTCTCGCACTTTTAAATGCATTTGTCGTTCACAGTTCACATGATACAAAAAGTGAAAAGCCCTGCACACTTTCTTGGGTTTTACGAATGAATTTAAAACTTTTATTTGTGATCAAGACTCATTGTGTGACGAGGTCGCTTTGACGTAAACAGCAACTAGCTGTTCACAATCGATTAAAAAGCAACCGTTAGATGCACCAAGGTCTCCTTTGACAAAATGTCTGCTTCAACAATTTACTAAAGAATTAAACACATTTGCGACTAGAAAGAGCCTTGAACATCTTTGTTTTATGTTACAATACATTACTTTTGACGTAAGAGTGCAGCCCTTTGTGAATTTGGTCCTGAGAAAATAATCGTGTGCAGTTTTAAAGAGGGGTATTATGCTTTTTCAATCACATAGCACCAGTCTATAGCATACTACAATGATGACGTAACCTTCTGTTGGTCTGTATATGCAGTAAATTAAAATAACTGCCTTGAATAAAATTGCTCTCTCAAAATGGCTGTACTGAACGTCTTGAAATAGGCCTCTGTCTCTTTAAGAAGCTTTCCGACACGCCCCCTTCAGCACACTGCTGTGGCATCTAAACAACACTACTGTGCGGGGAGGGGGCTCTGCTGAGCTGAGGAGCAGTGGTTGGTGGCTTGGCTGGTGACAAAAGGTCCAGAGGCGTCTCCAGGAGGTGGGGCGTTCCTAGGAGGACTGAGGCATACACCTAAAATGGCTGCCGTCTAAGTTTTTACTGATTACTCAAAAATATGTGAATGAGCCAAGGCAACACTCCAGGCATGTGTTTAATGAGGGAATGACATAATAACATGATATAAAGCTTGAAAAAGTCGATTTTACATAATACCCCCTCTTTAAGGGAAATGTGTGAGGTGTGTGTTTTGAACAAGGTCCGATCAATCACGGATTTCAGTTTCAGCAGAAGTGTGGAAAGAAGCAACAGTATTTACTCAAGTTGTCATTTTTCAAGCATTGTGACATTGGCTCCTGGTTCTGACGGATTTCTGAATATCACTCTCAGCCACTGACGTTTATTGATAGTTTACATAAGATAGAAACTTTAATGAGACGCAAAGAGACATTCTCAGTCTTGAGCCCTTCGTCCCATGTACCCAATTACGAAAAGCTCAAAGGTCGATCATCTCAATGCTGTTGTTTATTTTTTATAGTGAGAGACCGGTGCCTAACAAGCAGAAACAAGAGTGAACAGAGAAAAGTAAAGCGAAACAAGGAAAAGTACCACGTTATCAATGTGCATGTAAACTGTAACTAATGTGTAGGTAGAGGAGAGCACGCGCTGTAAAATGAAGTGAGACACCGTTGCCTGTAACAAGCAGAAACACGAGTGAACAGAGATAAAATAAGCAGAACAAGTCTCCAAAAATGATCACACTATCAAAGTGCATGTACAGCATAAGTATGTGATATGATGACGCAGCGGTTAGAGCTTTTGCTTCACAGCTAGAAGGTCCCAGGTTCAATTCCTAAGTCAGACGGAGCCTTTCTGTGCAGATGTGCATGTTTTTCCTGTGCCAACATAGGTTTCCTCCCGTTTCCCCTAAAACTACAAACAATTCACATCAGCACAGAAAGGCTCCGTCTACTTAGGAATGATAATTAAGCGTGATTATTTTTGGACACTTGTTCTTATTTTTTCTCTGTTCACTCTTGTTTATGCTTGTTACAGGCAAAGGTGTCACTTCATTTTACTGCTCTCCTGTACCTACACATTAGTTACAGTATACACATGCACATTGATATCGTGGTAATTTTCCTTGTTTTACTGTATTTATTCTCTGTTCACTCTTGTTTCTGCTTGTTACAGGCAACAGTGTCTCACTATAAAAATAAATATTACAGTATTACAACAGTAATACTGTTGTCCTGCAACATTAAAATATATGCACATTACCACATTCCCTTTGCCACAACTATGTGATAGCTCAGCACTATTAATTGCCCCGTTTCATTCATACTGTATTGGCTTGGCGGTTTTGTTGTTGTATGATGTCACTTTTGAATGAAATAAATAAATAAAAAAATGAAATGAATACCTTTACTACACCTTGACACTTAGTTACACCTTGTTACACATTGTACTGCCTTATTTCACATTGTTCCCCTTGATACACATTGTAAGAGTACCTGTACTTACATGTGTAATTACTTTCTTGTTACCCACCTGGAACTCGCGGGCTGTATTCTAAAGCGTTACCATATGTGTTCCACTACTAGAAAAAAACATTAATGGAGCTTTAATGTCAAGCCCTGGCTCCAAGTCACGCACAAGTCCAGTTTGGTGTAACCTTTTGGACGGAAGGCGAAACATCTCCAAACCACACTTAACAATCTTATATCAGGGAAGGTAGATACTTTTTCTTCCACATTACAGCACGCAATGTCGAGACACGTGCGAGGAAAATGAAGAAATTGCAGATAAGAAACACGTCTGCGCCGAGAGCGTTCTGGGTCACTGTGGGCATTTCAATTTCCATACCCCATCTCTCAGAAAGCCTTATGTATATGCATGTCATACAGCGTTACATATTGATTTCCTCCATACGGGCGTCCAGAGGGAATGACCGCGCGAGCTTTTCATTTCAAAGATGCACTTTTGAGTATGTTTGCTAATACCCTCAGACCACGCTTTTCTTCCTCCCGCCTCGGCGTTCGGATTCAGGGCACGGACGGGCTTTGTAGTGATGGCTTTTTGTCCTTCAAGACTCGACTCATCACGTTTTCTGCGAATATGTTGACACAAATGGATAATAACAAGGTCTTTTGGGTTGTCTGTCCAGTCATACAGTATCTATTGCTCAGACTCTAGTACCAGAATTGTTGTTCAGAGACATTGTTTTTAAGGCAGTGAATATTTAGCCAGGACTGTTTTTTGGTCCGTTTACACTATTGTGCTGTAACTTACTCCTAAGTCGTTAATTCCTATCACGTGATAACATTCACTTTACTTCCTGACATGATTGAAGCAGACGGTATGGTTAGTGCTACCTGGTATTAGTCATGAAATATCAACTTTTCATAACAGACTGTCCCACCTGAGCAGAATATGAAGATGAAGTGAAGATTTAATCACATGATACGAACTGACAAATTAGGAGCAAGTTACGGCACAGTAGCGGAAAAAAAACCTAAATATCCACTTCATTTTATGTTTCCAGACTTCAGATAATGTGTAATCAGCATGGACTATGTAGTTTGTCTCTCAAAGTGAAGTTGGAGCTCCTTCTGTTGGCAGCATGCTTCAAATATTATAAACGGTCACTTTTGCTAACCATAACACAAAGGGCACAGTTTGGGTGCAGAACAGGTCTGGCCACGGCTTATGGGCTTTATAAATGCAGATGCACTTCCATGTGTCATCTGAGAAGAGAAGAAGAAGAAATATGCTTGTATATAAATATAAAAATGTTGTGTCAAACCTAGCGCCGTCCTAAGATATAAGACTACGTCATTAGGGTAATGTAACTGAGAGGCTAGAAGCTCCAGTAACTACTTCTCATAATATAAATACGCTCAGCCTGACTGTGACACTAACGTTATATGTTTCTTATACCAACACAATCGGGTCAAAACTCTCCACTCTTACTCAGTGCATGCTTTATTCAACATGACAGCATAGTGGCGCAGTGGTTAGTGCGTCACAGCTAGAAAGTCCTGGGTTCGATTCCCACCTGGATGGGGTCTTTCTTTATGGAGTTTGCATGTTCTCGTTTCCTCCGGGTACTCCGGTTTCCCCTACCACTAAAAACATGTACAATAGGCCAGAATAAATTAGAGTGTGTTTAAGAGTGCGACTGTGGGACAACGGATGCAAAGACACAAGGCCATCGGGAAGCTGAACTCCCTGCCCTCCCTCTTCCCCACCCCCCGCTCCACAATCAAGGATGAGAGAAATATAATTTCTAATCATTCACATGGTTTGACAAATAAAAAATCTTGAAAATCTTGAATCGGTCTAAGCCGGTGTGGTATGTTCATTAAAATGCTCTGTCCCTACCAAATAAACCAATAAAAGAAAAAAAGTCTCCATAAAGTCTTTGCATGGTCTCCGAGAGGTCTCTCCGGTCTCAAGCAGTTGTGTCGCGAATACTATTTGTTGTTTTCAACCTGTGAGACGTTTCTGTGACCTCCCGGTAATGTCTCCGAGACCTGTCGGATACCAACGAGATCTCCAAGAGACTCCATGCGACTTGGTATTCGACTTGCCTTATGTCCAGGGGGCGTCTCGGACACATCTCTGTGACCAGCAGCTACTCTAGACTCCAGCTTGTCTCCAGGCTGCTGAGTTAGGCTCTTTAGCCTTCTAGGAGACCTTCTAGTCCTTTCACAGCTAGAAGGTCTCAGGTTGCATGCCAGGCGTGTTTACATGGATACGTCCCATCTGTGTTCATATAAACAAGTAAATATGTTTTCTTCATGTTTTACATTCATGGCAACTGGATGTGCCATAGGGAGAGAGATTTTCGCCATGTTTTGGTGACGACTATAGTGACGTTTGCCTCAGGGCAGGTCTGAATCAATTCTGCATCTTTGGACCAGAAATAAATGACTTGTTTCCCTATTTAAGTTGTGTGTGTGTAATAGATTATCACGAAATGCCATAAAAAAGCATAATATGTCTTTATATGTTTAACTCCTCCGCCAGTTGTAGCCCACCAGTCCCACAGTTTGATAACTACAAGGCCGCTGCGTTTGAGTCCATTCATCCTCCCATTGTCGCCCAGCCCAACACATTAGTGCGCTGCTGTCAGCTTCTCTGACAGCGTGACGGCCCCGTCGGTCTGCCGTTCCTCCTCACTGTCCCCGCTCAGCTCCTGCAGGCACACGCTCAGGTCCCGGCGACACGTAATGAGCAGATTCTCGTTCTGATCACAGCGCGTCGCGGCGTGTGTGCCGTGCCCTCGGAGTACGTATTCAAATCACCGGATTCCATTTCCTCTGGTCTAACTGGTCACGCCTGCTCTTCGTCTGTCTCTGAGGCGGAACGCTGGGAAAAATGTACTTACTGTAATGTCTAACTTGTTCTGCTGTTGCTTTCAAGTTCTTGACCCTCTATCAGTCATTAGTTCACAATTCCTACAAGGTTCACAGTTCCTTCAGGGCTAAGAAGAGGCTTTAAGGTTAAGGTTAAACGTAATTGTCCCATGCTGTGGTTCACATTATAAGAGCAATATATGACATTAAATATAAAACTCAAAAGGACAACAGCCAGCTCATTCTGCATAATTTCCACAATGGAATATAGCTGTGCCACAACAATCACTGTACAACAAAATGAATCACACATTAATCTCACAATGTTGCGCTTAAGTTTCTCAAGACAATAAAGAGAACATACAATACCCGAACACAGAGAAGAAGAGCCACCGATACAGGAATAAAAGAGTGTTTGTATTGGCTCTTATAGCCCGATATCGTTTCCCCGATGGTCGAAGCTCATATTCATTAAAGAGCACATGAGAAGGTTCTTTTGAGAATGTTTTGTGTGCCAGGACAGAGGATAAGATACTCTTTCCTTCCAATATTTTTCATGGCATTTTGGACACATTTCTCTTTAAAACATTTCCCTTTAAAAACATTTCTCTTTAAAAACATTACACGCTGGCTGTCAATCCATCCCACACCAACAAGACAGTCGTCTTCAGATTCAAAGATTGTACCTGTCACCAAAGAAATACTAATCTGTAATTCACTTAGCCTTATCGTTTCTCTGCTCGTATGATGTGCTTGTTCAAAACATGTTTTCACAAATGCTATTCAGGAACTGTCGAAATGTACATTTAAGGGTGTGAAATATGTTGTATGAGTTATAACGCTGTGTTGTTTTTGCAAATTACTGCTTTGAGACATAGAGATAGTTTAAGGTTAGCACAAGACATGAATGGTTAATGTTAGGAAAAGCAAATGTAATCAAGAAATGAGTGACATTTTCTTTAAATACATTTATTTGTGCTTGATTCGTAGTAGGTAAGTACCAAGATCTGCCGGTAGAACAAGTATTGCTGCACTCACATTAAGAAAAAACATTAAATTCAACTCAATTTACTTAAAATATTTCTTATTTCAAGTGCAAACAGCTGTCATTTGATTAATTTTAACTTATCAATGTATTATTTGTTGTAGCACAGCTGTCCTATAGAACAACAGTATTTATGGTCTGACTCAGGGCTATGACGTTAAATATTTAGGCGACGTTATGTGAACAAAAACAGAAATCACCCAATAGAGTCTGTTGCCATGGAGATCTGCCATATTTGTGGGTACTAGCAAACATCTTCCATAGACCAACGTTAGTTAAAAACAATATAAAAAGTGGAATTAAAAGCCGTGGAATAACTGAGTCACAACTGGTAATACATGCCACTCATTGTAGTTTAAAAAAATCTCCAAATCCCATGATGCTTAGCAATATGACATCAGGATCTTGAACTCTGTTGTACTTTGTGGATGTAATCTCACAATCCTTAAGTCAACAATGCACCCAGCCAGTATGTCTCCAATCGAGTATTGTGCAACACATTTCCTTAAAGGCAGCCGAATGATTCACCATCTACAACCACACCTTACACCTAAATATATCCATGGATTAGTCAGACTCACCTGATATCTCTATATTTGACACGGCAGATGAATCATCGATTACAGTATTCATTCAGTGATCAATTTGGATCATTTTAAGACGTTTTGTCGCCTCCGGATTATGTCTGACATCACTGCAACATAGCCACGCCCCAAACAAATGTTGTCCAAACACTTTTTTTTTGTTTTCAAATTCCCAATCTTTGTAAGGTGATTAGAAGTTTTTATTTTTATATTTTTGTGGCCATACCCCCTTTGCTCTGCCTGATCCCGTCAGACCTTGGAAGCTAAGCAGGGAAGGGCCTGGTTGGTACTTGGATGGGAGACCGTTTGGGAAAACCAAGAAGCCTGGCGAATGTAGTGAGTGAGTGTATTGAGTGAGTGTGGTGAGTGTAGTGAGTGTAGTGTAGTGAGTGTAGTGTAGTGAGTGTAGTGTAGTGTAGTGAGTGTAGTGTAGTGAGTGTAGTGTAGTGAGTGTAGTGTAGTGTAGTGAGTGTAGTGTAGTGAGTGTAGTGTAGTGAGTGTAGTGTAGTGAGTGTAGTGAGTGTAGTGTAGTGTAGTGTAGTGTAGTGAGTGTAGTGTAGTGAGTGTAGTGTAGTGTAGTGTAGTGTAGTGTAGTGTAGTGAGTGTAGTGAGTGTAGTGTAGTGTAGTGAGTGTAGTGAGTGTAGTGAGTGTAGTGAGTGTAGTGAGTGTAGTGTAGTGAGTGTAGTGAGTGTAGGTGAGTGTAGTGTAGTGTAGTGAGTGTAGTGTAGTGAGTGTAGTGTAGTGTAGTGAGTGTAGTGTAGTGAGTGTAGTGTAGTGTAGTGAGTGTAGTGTAGTGAGTGTAGTGTAGTGTAGTGTAGTGTAGTGAGTGTAGTGAGTGTAGTGAGTGTATGAGTGTAGTGAGTGTAGTGAGTGTATGAGTGTATGAGTGTATTGAGTGTATTGAGTGTATTGAGTGTATTGAGTGTATTGAGTGTATTGAGTGTATGAGTGTATTGAGTGTATTGAGTGTATGAGTGTATTGAGTGTATTGAGTGTATGAGTGTATTGAGTGTATGAGTGTATTGAGTGTATTGAGTGTATGAGTGTATTGAGTGTATGAGTGTATTGAGTGTATTGAGTGTATTGAGTGTATTGAGTGTAGTGAGTGTATGAGTGTATGAGTGTATTGAGTGTAGTGAGTGTATGAGTGTATTGAGTGTATTGAGTGTATTGAGTGTAGTGAGTGTATTGAGTGTAGTGAGTGTATTGAGTGTATTGAGTGTATTGAGTGTATTGAGTGTATTGAGTGTAGTGAGTGTAGTGAGTGTAGTGAGTGTAGTGAGTGTATTGAGTGTAGTGAGTGTAGTGAGTGTAGTGAGTGTAGTGAGTGTAGTGAGTGTATTGAGTGTAGTGAGTGTAGTGAGTTTGGAGGGCCGATAGTGCAGACTGGTTGCCTCGCTTCTGTCAGTCTACCCCAGGACAGCTGTGGCAACAATAGTAGCTTACCACTACCAAGTATGGAGTGAATGAATAATGACATGTAAAGCGTCTTTGAGTGTCCAGAAAAGCGCAATATAAAACCGATGCATTATTATTACGATATCATGTTGTACTACAGTGGACATCGGAAGGCCATACGTGTGAAACTGAACCATGGTGGCAAAGTTAGTCTCAAAGAAAATACCAAAGGGTCAGCATTAGAACTGTCCGTCATCACTTAATATGTTTTGCTTTGTTGGAATGATACTTCAGAAAGTCATTCCTCTTCTTGGAAACGCAGAGAAATGCCTTGGGACTTTGTGCACAGGTTTTGCTCTTGCATCTTGACCTGCAACACCTTGATGCAGGTTTCGTCCACCTTCTCTGGAAGATGGAAGCACCAAAGTGTCTCAGAGCTTAATTTAGCTGAGGTTTCCACTTTTGATGTGGGGGTGTGAAGTTATTTTCTTCTATCTTTGTACATATTTTCTCCATCAAAATGAACGAAATAACTACAAATGTCCACTACACCATAAATGTGCTCGCATTGAGGGCCACCATATTTCTCCAAGAAACAAAGAAAGTTACCAAAGCCCCACCCTTCACATTTGGTATCATTGAAAAGCTCTAAATGTCCTCTGTAGAGGCCATTCATTAGTTCAGTACTATGTATTGGGTGGAAGATATTCAGGTTTAGAAATGGACAGAGGACACATTTGCATTTCTGGTAGTCAGGAGGCTATCAAATCATCAGGGAAAAACATTTGGACCTTTTCTTTTTGGAAATTTCTTTCAAAAACGGTTTCTGGATGGATGCAGTGCATACGTAACCATGGAGACAGTTCCATCAGCCGAGAAAACCTATCAGGAACCCGAAAAACCTGACATAAAATTGATCCCGGAGCGCCCTTGAGGCCACCGGGATGGAACGCAAAGGCATCAACTTCAAACATCAACTTTTTTCGGCTTAAAAGGTTTTGTAGCAGTTTCAAATGATTAAAGCGTGACGTGTGTGTTTACTGTGACATTTGCCGGTGACATTTTCATAAAGATAACAGGAGCAGAATTACCACCTTCCGCTCCTCAGACTCAATCAAAACAAAAAAGCAGATGATTGGCTTGTCCCTGCTAAATGGGGGAAACGAGAGTGCAGGTTCAAGGAGCACTTAGACGGTGGGACATTTCACCGACAAACACAAAGTCACTTCAGTCAGACAAAATACAGTAATTTGAGGCTAGTCCTTTCTCACTAATAAGTAGTTTTTCTTCTTGTTTCGCCTCACCAGTCACTCGAGGCACTGGCGAGGTTTGTATTTTTAGTGTTTCGCTGTATTTTGATGAATTACAAGTGCTTTGCTGTTTACTATTTATTATTTGCTTATATATTTGACGGGATAATGCCTATGCTGACTGTTATTCATAGTTTTACGCAAGAGAAGTGGGAATTTCATGTAGAAAAGTTGAGGGAAAAACAAGCAATTTTTATGATATAGATCAGTGTTTATCAACTGGTGGATCTGGACACAAAAGTGGGTTGCAGAAGTAATTTCAGTCTGTCACAAATATTCATCTGTAGAACTGTACAAAATACTCAAATTAAAATGAGCTGTGATTTTTTACAACTTTATAGACCAACTCATTGTTTCAATCAACTATAACACAATACGATATTTGACATTATTTATAACGTTCAAACTGCAAAGAGTTTTATGGTTGAGATCTTAATAGATACAGATGGAAACGCGTTATAAGGGGCGTCATAAACATATTTGTCACATATAAATAAAGTCAAGTCAGAATCGGGTCCATATGGATGTTTTTCACAGTGTAACATCCAGTCGAAGCAAAAAACAGCCCTTGTTGCTAGCGTTAGCCTATGTAGCATGACGCTAACATTAGCTACATTGTTAGCATTCTCCGTTATTTATGTATTTGGGCTTCTTTTGGTAGAGAAAATATGTTCGTAATTCAGCATTTCAATAGCAACCTGGGTTCACGCAGTCAAATGCATATATGGATAAAACTGCCTTTTTGCGTGGCACTTGTTTGCTAAAGGATGTATTAACAACCCATACCAAAGCAGCCCCAAACAGAAGCAAACACCTTCGGGAACACTCGTACTAGAATACGGAAACACATGACACATGACAGGCGGAGACGAGCGTGTTATGATGTGGAACAGAGCGAGACATCCAGAGATCAACTCAAACGCAAAATCCACCATGTTTTTTTAGCGCTCGTAGTCCCATACTTGTTCCCTGCCCGAGTCCCAGCGCAGCTGACGCGGGGAAACTCTTCTCCTGTCCGGGTAGCCAAGCGTCTACGTCCCGCTGTCAGTCTCTCGGTCTCGCTGCTTTGCTCTCGAAGCTCTTCATGAGGAGGGGGCCCTAAAATCCGTGGCCAATAAATCCACTTCATTCTGATATTTCCAAGAGGAATATCTGTTTATCCGGTTTGCTTCTGATTTCCTGGAACGTCTTGCCCATGCGCGGCTACATTAGCGGTTTTCCCAGGCGAACAAAACGTAGGGGAAGCTACTGAGCTACTGAAGGCCCTGGGGGGCGTACTGTCAATGTACATCAAATTCTGATTGGCTGATAATTCTGTCAGTCACGCTGGCTGTCAATCATGTGTGCGGCCCATAGACTGTAAAAAATAATAGACAACTCCTCCCGTTTGCCATAATGACCACGTTCGAGGGGGAAATCATGGCAGATTTACAGACTCCTCCTCCCCAGCTCTGACGAAGCATGTTCCTAATAAGGGCATAAGGGCGGGATCTTCACTGTAGACTCGGCCCTTGCGTGACGTGTAGCTCGCGCAGCTCCAATGCTAACAGTCAGACCCTCATTAAGTACGATATTTCTAAAATGTTTCTTAGGAAAACCAGCCTGGTGTCTTTAACTGTAACTAACCCAGCGTTATCACAGGAGGAATATCTAGCTGTAGACAGTTCCAAAAAATTAGGCACCGGGCATTAAAGTTGTTTTTAACGTGTCTAAAGTGTAATGATTTCTAATGGGGACTAGCGGCTATATGGAGGCACTACAGCAATGGCGGACCAATGGCGACCTCTAGTGTCGTCGTCATAAAGCAGAGCAGCCAGCGGCCATTGGTGAGGCCTGACAACACAGGGCCTGCAGAATCTGTGGAGAAGGCCTGAGGAGGAGCAGCTCACCAGAGGTGTTTAAGGAACTTAAACACGGAAATTACAGTTACACATCAACAATATCAATATAAGCGACTCAAATGTATATTATATAAATAAATTAGAAATTAAATATACTATTAAAACATTTTACACTTTTTTTTCCTCATTTGGTCAGGGCCAGCAGAGAAGGCCCTGCTGGCCCTGACGGCACACCACTGGGTGAAAGAGTAGTTATTTCTCTGATATCGCCCATAAATGGTCACGTTCGAGGCTGCCAGAGGGAAGACAAAGGGTGAAAAGAACTACTCTATCACCTTTTACTCCACAAGAAATGCTGATTTATGTCCAAATATTAAACCAAATAAAGATACAGAGACATGGAGAAGGAGACAAAGTGGTTCAAAGGCCCCTATTTGTAAGATATATATGCTAGTGTTAGCGTCATGCTATCGAATAAATTTAGCATAAATTGGCCATCTTTTTTATTATTGCCCCGTCGAGCCTCAGCATTGATATTTACTTTTTAAAATCTGAAGTAATGTTTCACTTTCAGCGAACAGCATGCTAACAAATCAATATGACACAGACCTGCTGTCAGTGTGTCTGCTGATGGATTAGGGGTTTTAAAAGCGCGCAGGGAAGAAGAGACGTTACTCAAACATGCGTTATTGATGAGGGAACACAAAAGCATAGTTAAAACCTCAAAAAAGTACATCTGGAGTGATATAACCCTGTTAATACACAGATAAAGTGCTAGTGTGTGTGTCTATAGCTATATACAGATTTTTGCACTTAATAATTTACTCATACGACAGAATGTTGTCAGGGGTGTTATCCGGAGAGGAAGAGCTCTCCGTGTTGTGAGTACAAAAACATTTCCAGGGAACTGTGTGCAGGTATCCGGGGATTTGCATAAAAGTTGCACAACTGAAGATGTTCCCTGGCAACAGCATTGCACCAGTAAACATTACATTCATAATTTATACGCTCAGGCAATAGGGTCAATAAGGCGATCATCTTCAATTTTGACATGTAAATAGGTTGTATTTATGCTATCGTAATACGGACATCTCAGAGGCCAGGGACGGTATTACTGTGTAGTTAAAGCATATTTCAAAATATCCAAACACAAAATACCCATATGTTGTGCTGGTGTTTGGACATTAACACCAGCACATTGAAACTTGTGGCATGTTTTTGTTTCATGTAAATAGGTCATGGATGTGTTATGTACACAGCCTCCTCTGATTTATCGACAAATTGACTAGTGGCCGTTGAGAGAGTGGTTTCCCTTTTCATGTCGCTACAAATTACTCATGTCTTTGTGGTGAATATTATGTATTTTTAAGTATAGACTTTTTTTCCTTCCGAAATGCGGGAGTTATCTAAAATACCTTTGTAAGATTGATCTCAGCCATGCTCTAACCAAGCCAGTGTTGTTTGGTCAGAAACAAACAGTAGAACGCAAAGGTGGAAGTGAGGGTAACTTCTCCCATAGCGTTCAGCACGGGCTAACTGAAGCTTGTTCATGCTAGCAGTGTGGCACTCCCTATATTTAGATCAGAGCGGGGGGAAAAAGGAATAAAATGCTGTGTTACACGGAGGTAAGAATGAAAAGCCTGTGCTCAATAAGACTTACAGAAGCAAAAATGGAAAAGAACTTCCGGAGCCTGTCCCAATTTCCTTTTAGGCTTCCCGCAGCTAATGGCGATGCTACGTCCATGTTTTTTGTACATGCCATAATGGTCCATTCAGAGCCCAGGTTCCTTTGGCAGTAAACAAGGAATCAGTAGTCCAATTAGTCCATCCATCCATTTTCTTCCGCTTTATCCGGGCCGGGTCGCGGAGGCAGCAGTCTCAGCAGAGATGCCCAGACTTCCCGATCCACGCACACCTCCTCCAGCTGTTCTGGGGGGACCCGAGGCGACACCAGGCCAGCTCGGAGACATAGTCCCACCAGCGTGTCCTGGGCCTTCCACGAGGCCTCCTCCCAATAGGACATGCCTGGAGCACCTCCCGAGGGAGGCGACCAGGAGGCATCCGAAACAGATCCCTAGCCTAGAAATTCTGTCCATAAAGGTAATGAACAGAACCGGTGACAAAGGGCAGCCCTGGCGGAGACCAACACGCACCGGGAACAGGTCTGACTTACTGCCGGCAATGCGAACCAAGCTCCTGCTGAGGTCATACAGGGAACGGTCCAATTAGCTTATAGGTTATGTTCTTACTGTATAGCCAGACCTGTGTCGGACTGCAGATGGCGCTGTCAGCCTGCTACTACAAGCAGGAAGACAAAACTGTTTACATCAGCTGACCAGACACGTCACAGCAACACCAAGTGACACCTCTGAGGAAGGCTACAGTTTCAGCTGAAACTGCTGGTATTAAATAACACGCAGGTCTGGCTATATGAACATATTGGTGGCAAACAAGGAAGTAACACAGAACATTGATTTGATTAGCCATATTGGGCACCCAGGCTACTCTTACATCTATATAGGATATGTCCATTAATTACATACATCCTCCCTCCCTAAATAGGCCCTAAAGACACTGAACCAAAAAAATCCAATTAAAAAAACCTTATCTGCTAAGGTAAGCTCGTTTTAAGTAGTTTATTAACTGCCTGAACCAGAGTTAAATCAAGTCAAAATTTGGATTAAAGTAGGACTAAATTAGCACCAGCACCAGATTAGACACAGACTAAGGGCATGTTCATCCTTGGTTGTCCACGTCAGCCATTGTCGGGTTGTGTTCACAGGGTGCAGTAACAGTGCTCGCCAGCAGGGGCAGTATGTCAATATTGGACGGAAATACAGAAGTGGACCTCGAATTACAGCAAGATTAGGGCCGACTTTCACAAATAATTAATTAAGTGTAAAGTCAAGTGCAGTGATATCGATATCTCGGAGATCTATTCGACATCTTTGTTCTGTCGGTGATGTTTAACTTTGTTGATCTGACGTTAGCGATAAAGGAAGGCATAAATCCAGGCTTTATCCACTCCGTTGTTCATTAACTCATTCCTGTTACATTTATGCCTCTTACTCTTTTATAAACAGCAATTTCTAGTGTATTTTCTCCCGTTGGTTCTTGTTTTTTCCAGAATCGTTGAGGCGCAAGTCAGTTTGAACGAGCACAGCAAATTTCCCCACTTGAATTCGCTTCACGTGGCCCAAAAGTGACCGTGACCTGAGCGCTCCAAAACCAGGACTTGAGCGCAATAGCAGTTGCTTTTGTACCGGCGAGAAAGCGAGCCTCTGCTGAGCCTAATTACTGTGAAAAATAAAATGAAAATGAGCACAGTAATAATCCGCACACTGGTCACACATAGAGGAGTTTTTGGGGGAAATTAGAAGCGGTGATTTTCTCCACAGGCCGACGACCACGCGGCAGGACGTTTGTTTTTGAGAATAATTAAATCGGTTTCAGCCCGCTCTGTCGCCAAATTAGCCGTAAACTGTTATTACAAACACGGCAAAGCAGTGTTTACTTGGAATCCTGAGCTGACCCTCAAAACTGATTTGAACTTTGAAAACAGTGGGGCTAAAATAGAGGCATGAATCTGTAATATATTATTGGTATATTTTGGATACGTTACATTATTCAGCTGCCTGTACATTAACGATACTTGGTTTTCGATACCGATACCTGTCCGATACTTTGTCCGATACCTGTGCTCAAATATTTATCTAGAACCAGAAAACAATGACAATAACGTGTGGAAGAAATGTTTCCAATGTCAAGAAATGTGTGAAATTTTGGGAATAATTTGGGGGAAAATGGGAGAAGTTGTGGCTAAAATGAGGAAAAAATTTGTAAAAATGTAGGAGGGAAATGGGCAAAAATAGGGAAAAGATGGGGAATAAATTGGGGGGAAAATAGAAAAAATGGTGGGAAATTGGGATAATAGTAGTAATAATAAATGAGTAAAAATGAGGGGAAAACTGTGAAAACCAAAAAAATTGGGGGAAATAAGACAAAATAGGGTAAAAATAAATTTGGAAAAAAACAAACAAGTCACTTCCTTTATTGCTGACCCTGGACCAACAGCATCAAAGCTTGGATCTAAATATATAATAATAATTTTTCGTTACCAGTGGTACTTTTTTTCCGATACCGGACTTATATGGTTAACGGTACCCAGCCCAGTAGAGCTCACACAGTCGTCGTGTGGTGTAAGGGACTCGTCGGGCCAGGATAATGTGACCGATTGCGACAGGAAGGACATGTAGCTTCAAATAAAATAGTGTTTTCTGTGTGTAATGTGTACACTGTAAATTCCGACTCATTGCGCTTACTTAAGCTGTAAATAAGATGCAAAGTTCTTAAACCCAATGTTAAGCAAAGGTTACTAGTAACGCTAGAATGATTAAGAGGGATTTCACAGTATTCATTACTTATGATACAAGTTCTGATTACTAGATATGTTAGCACAGGGAACTGGGAATTCCTAGTACTGATTACTTTTGTTACTTGAATATTTATTTATTTATTGGTTTATTTGGTCGGGACAGTGCATGTTAATGAACATACATGGGTCTCATGCATGTAAACAAGCCACACCAGACTGTAGCCTTGGGCTAATTTCCATCTGTCGCCCCCCATTCGCACTCTCAAACACATTCTCATTCACCCTGGTCTATTGTACATGTTTTTAGTGGTCGGGGAAACCTACACAGATACAGGGAGAACATGCAAACTCCACACAGAAAGGCCCCGTCCAGGTGGGAATCGAACCCGGGACCTTCTAGCTGTGAAGCACAAGCGCTAACCGCTGCCACCGTGCCAATATGGTCTTATTGTTCTTTGAATATGGTATCATTGTTCTTAGTAATGGTTACTGTAATATTCCTGTTCCCTTTATGGTTTACTT
This sequence comes from Neogobius melanostomus, assembly GCA_007210695.1. Classification (NCBI taxonomy): domain Eukaryota; kingdom Metazoa; phylum Chordata; class Actinopteri; order Gobiiformes; family Gobiidae; genus Neogobius; species Neogobius melanostomus. Next base: position 2,551,860 of record VHKM01000376.1, read on the forward strand.
CTTATTTTCAATATTGAAGTTTTATAATTTAGTACAAGATACTGTATAAATGTTGTATACAATTCAGGCTCAAAAAGTATTTTTAATGCCGTTCTAATGCTGAAAAACGTTATATACAATATTCAATTTAACATTGGACACAACAGGCAACGTGTGTTGGGGAAAAGTGTATAATTTCAGCGAAAACTGCAGTGGAATATAGTTTGGACAATCCTTTTTTGACAAACCTATGCAATAAAACAGTTGAGCAATATCAATATTTTTCAAGATATGTAGATGAAATGCCAATTTGAATCGAATAACATGTTTGTTTTCTGGTATTTTAGGTATTAATTTTGGCACAATTCCATGATTGACTGAGAGAATCCTGATATTTAACATACCTAAGTACAAAATACATATGAAGAAAAATTAGGATACTTGTTTCCCACAATTAAGCCATTCAAACAGCTGTTAACATTCATCAGATTGGCAACGAGGGAGTTATGTTCCCCATAGCTATATCCATCCTTTCATTATAGTCGCACTAAATCAGTCATTTTACTTTATAGATATGATTTACATTTGACAATTTCTCTTTTTCAAAAGTTAAACACTAAAGTACTATACATCTACCGCATTTGTATAAATTTCATATTGTTTGTAAACCAAAACCAAAACCAAAAAAAACAGGTATTTGACCTTTTATTATTTTTGTACAGGCCCACTTTTCATGCTCACTCTCACAGAAATGCTACAAAACAAGCCTGAAACGTCATCAAATTGATACAAAATGCTTTCAAATTAGATGTACAGTGTTTTTCCCACACACGTCTGAGTTTAAAGGAGGACAAAACAGGTATCCGGTAGTTCCTTTAATACGTTATGGTTTGTTTACATTGTCATTTTGATTGTATTTTATGTTATTTCTTTCTAATTTGTTTACCCGTTGGCGCACACATTCATTATTAAACTAGGCCTGTTCATCATTTCCAAATTAACAATCCAAATCACAGATATCTGTACCTTGTTTCATTCTTTTGCAAATCCACCAACTCACATCACTTTGTTTTTCACGCTACATATTGAGATTTTAGCTTATTTTCTTATCTTGCCATATCCTACTCTGCCCTATTCATTTCCCTGTTATTAGGAAAATGTCTGTTTTGATTTTAAAATGGAAAAGAGTTAGATTTGGCGAGCAATACACAGAATTGAACTAAAAACACATCTCAAAATAGCTAGCCAAAGCACATTACAAGTCATATAGGTGAATAAAGCTGTAAAAAGCCCAAATATGACAAAATATTTGAGAGAAAAAATGAAGGAAATGCTAAAAATGATTAAGCATGAGCTCTGACAAAGAACCAGTCACCTGTTCAGGGCATTGTGGCCAGACTATCAGATTACACTATAATAATGCAAATCCTCTGACATAAGGAACTTACCCTGTTTAGAACGTACATTAAATTTTCACTTTACACAGTTATGGCACCTAATCTTCACCATAAATGTGCCTAACGTTAAAAAAAAAAAGTCCAGCCTTACCTTGAGTAGAGCAGGTGTAAGTGGAGCTTTGGGATGTAACCTTCTACCTGTGAGAGTGAATCAGCACTGAGGGCCAGCCTGTCCCGGCTCACTGCGAGGGGGGGAGGGAGGGGGGTTACCGGCAAGGGATGGGCATGAGAGCGAGCAGGTGAAAGGGGGCGGGCCAGCAGATGAGGCATTGAAACGCCAAACCTGTCTAACCTGCTCCGTTCACCTGTTGTCTCAGACGCACACGCACTCCATGCAACAGTGCTGGATCAGATTGCTATATTTAGGCCATTTACTGCATTGTCATTGGCACGCACTAACCACTAAGGTGGTTATAAAATCCAGTGGGTGTAGATTGTTGTTTTTCTTCACATTTCCAAACTCGAAACTGTGTAAAAACTGAAAGGCTGTTTGTAATGAGACTAACTATGGCCAAAGCCAAAATATATCCAGACTTAATGTTGCTATGGTAATTGTAATGCACCTGACTTGTTGTTTTCTTGTGTGCTGGGCCCCGGGCAGCACAGAGCGGGACAAGAACAGACTGAAAAAGCTGGTCAGGAGGGCCAGCTCCATCCTGGGCTGCCCCCTGGACTCTGTGGAGGAGGTGAGGGACAGAGGGGTGTTAGCCAAGCTCACCTCCATCATGGACAACACCCCCACCCACTGCACGGGATTGCAGAGGAGCTGAGCAGCTCTTTCAGTGGAAGAGTGAGACACCCTCAGTGCGCCACTTTATTCACTGTATCAGCGTCACTTATTGACAACCTGCACTAGGACTGTAAACTTTGCACTGCCAATGCTGACCGTGATATTATACTTTTTATGGTCTGTTCTAGGGCTGCACGTTTTCAAGTTTTTCATTAACCGTTAACCGAGGCCCTTAGCGGTTAATACTCGGTTAATCATTAGTGTGCGCACTAAAACTAGCTAGCCATGCGCGATGACGGCTTTTACTCGGTTATGCAATTTTTAACGGTTAATCGGTTAATCGGTTAACCATGGACACCCCTAGTCTGTTCTAATTTTTAATTTTATTTCTATTTTTATTGTTCATATTACTGCCCATTAAGATTTTCGCTTTTACTCATTGTACACAAGATACCTCTTTCTACTATTTAACTATTGCACATTTCCTGTCTACTTTGCACACCCTGTGTTATTGAGAGCCAAAATGTAACAAGTGAATTTCTCCATTGTGAGATCAATAAAGGATTATCTTATCTTATATTGATTGTATTATTTTGTTTGCAAATCAGTTACTAAGATTGTTTCAGAGGGAATTTGGGATCTTGAATAAGCAAAACAAAGTAGAAACAATCTGTAAAAAATCTAATTCTGCCTAGTTTTTTGTGTTCAAAGCTCAATAAATCAGGATAGGAATTAGTGACACTAAACGTTCTTTGAATGTTCTCCCGTTAGCGTTATGGCAGCCTTCTGGAACGTTCTCCTGACGTTTGCTTTGTCTTGGTTCTGTGAACATTCGTCTAAAGCTACTTCAACCTTCAGAAAACCTTTATCTAACTGTTAACTTTCTGCTAGTGTTAACTTTTTAAATAACCTTGTTGTTCTCAACTGATGCGGCGTCAGGACCCACCAGTCTGCGACATTAAACATAAAAAAAAATCACTTCAATCCATTTCAAACCAAGGATCATTTGGTTATTAAATGAATCAGTGAAGGTAAAACATGAAATGCGTGCATTTGAGTTCACTGTAGATTTACTATGACACATCACTAATATCTTTTATGGCAGTGGTTCTCCATGGGTGTGGCATCGGGGGGAAGGCCACATTTGCATATCAACTCCCTGATTGGTCAGATTCGTACTAATGCCTAAAAGACACCTTTTGTAAACTCCACTATCCTTAAGGTGAGGGCTAAGGTAAGGTTAGGGTTAGTTTGGAAAAAGTCACTGTCCTTAGGGTTAGGATTAGGTCAAGTATACAGTTAGTTTGGATTAGTTTAAGCTATAGTTGTTTTGTTGAGGTGACGTCATGGTTGGAGCTCCACTTATCATTGGCTGCCAATGTCAGTGACTGGCCAATCAGGGAGCGACTGGCCTTTCCCATGCTGGGAAAAATAAATATTGCCATCGGGACCCACAATCCCCTTGGGATGACAAGCCGTGACTCAAATACGACTTAGTCACTATAGTGACCATTTTAAAATGGTAAATAGTGTCACTATAGTCACTTTAATCTGAAAGGAACAGACATATTTAAAAACCCAGGTTCAATTCTAAACCAATGGAACACACTGTTACAGTGACAGGAATTACTTTATGGAATAAACTTCAGAAAGAAGTGAAAGAGTCAGAATCTATCCTGGAGTAAAAAAAAACACATAAAAGCTACAATGTTAAAGAAGTATTAAGTATGAATAATGTGGGATATTTGATTTGAACAAACATGAATACGATGGTTTGTTTCTTTTTGACCATTTGTAAACATTCACGAATATTGTAAATAACTGAATATAGAATACAAAAACATCTGTAAATACTATAAATATATAGGCACGGTAGCACAGCGATTAGCGCTCGTGCTTCACAGCTAGAAGGTCCCGGGTTCGATTCCCACCTGGACGGGGCCTTTCTGTGTGGAGTTTGCATGTTCTCCCCGTGTCTGCGTAGGTGTACTCCGGTTTCCCCTACCACTAAAAACATGTACAATAGGCCAGGATGAATGAGAGTGTGTTTGTGAGTGCGTATGGGGACGACGGATGCAAATTAGCCCAAGGCTACAATCCGGTGTGGCTTGTTTACATGCATGAGACCCATGTATGTTCATTAACATACACTGTCCCGACCAAATAAACTAATAATAAATAAATATAAGACTATAAATATATATATATATTTTAAAAAAAACTCTCCCTCACCCTCCGCGGGCGGTCTCTTTTTCCTCCAAGCTCGGGTCCTCTACCGTTGGCCTGGGAGCTTGAGGGTTCTGCGCAGTATCTTTGCTGTTCCTAGAACTGCACTTTTCTGGACCGAGATGTCTGATGTATTTCCTGGGATCTGCTGGAGCCACTCCTCCAGTTTGGGGGTCACTGCCCTGAGTGCCCCAACGACCACGGGCACCACTGATGCCTTCACTCTCCAGTCCTTCTCTAGCTCTTCTCTGAGCCCCTGGTATTTCTCTAGTTTCTCGTGTTCCTTTTTCCTGATGTTGAAGTCGCTTGGTATTGCTATGTCAACACCACGGCTTTCCTCTGCTCTTTGTCCACCACCACAATGTCCGGTTGGTTCGCCATTACCATTCTGTCCATCTGTATGTGGAAGTCCCACAGGACTTCCAGGACCCATCTTGGCTCGGTCATTATATATATGACAAAAGGGGCAGATATTATAAGACATGTTCCTCTGCTCCGTTTCATTCATACTGTATTGGCTTGGCGGTTTTGTTGATTGTATGATGTCACTTTTGAATGAAATAAATTAAAAATTAGAAAAATAAATTAAAAATTTTAAAAATTAAAAATAAAAAATAAAAATGAGATTCATAAAATATCATGTGGAATATCCCACATGATCCCACCAGTTCACAATCACTGCTCTATTTTGTTCAGATCAATGCGTCTCTGACTCTTTCATGTGATTGTTTTTGATGCAAACAAAAGCAGCGGAGCCTGGGACTTACATAATCCTTTGCTACAGAGATCAGTGTTTCTCAAACTCAAGCCGCGGGTGGTGCACGGGTTTAACCGCGTAGCACATGAGCTCCTTAGCTATTCTAGTTTTGTTTCATTTAGAGACAGCTTTTGGGTTCTGCTGCTGTTTTTGGGTTAGTCCTTGTTTAGACATACTTTGGTTACAGTTTATTCAGATTGTTGGCATGACGCCGAAGTCTTTTATCTCCTGCTCTAAGTTGTACCAAGATGGTGGCGTTCACGTTCTACAATTTAATTATGAGATCATGTCAGATGGGGGGCAGGGGCCAATACAACTCTATGGGAAATAAACTGTTTCTGAAATAAATCTCCATAAGGAAAATTGACAAATGTTGAAATTGATCAACATTTGTTTACTGTCTGTTCAAAAGAGCTCATTAAAACTCATTCAGTAAAAACACACAGAACATCATCACATAGGGTACAGTGTTACCGGGCGCTATGTAGGACAGCGACTGCAGATGGAATGATTGATTTCTTGTAGATGTTTTTATGGGCCAGTGGGGTTGTGTATCTTCTGCCTGATGGCAGCAGAGAGTACGAGTGATGCCGAGGGTGGGTGGCGTCTTCTGTGATGAGGGGTTGGTTCCTCCGCACTCATCGCCTGTACAGAGTGGGGTCTGAGGGGTTTGGGTGATCTTGCTGGCCTGGTTTACTATTCTATTGAGTTTTTGTGTGTGTTTGAGGGTGAGGAAGTTGAACCAGGAAGAGACATTGTATGTGAAGATGGATTCAATGAGTGTACACGAAAGCAGGGGTGCCCAAAGTGGGGCCCGCGGGCCAAATTTGGCCCGCCGGAACAATTCAGTTGGCCCGTCAGAGGGTGACCTACTATTGTGTCGCGCATGGTTAATACTAACTCTCTCCCATCCCGCCTCCTGAAGGTGCACATTGTCGTTGTGTCCTTGGGCAAGACACTTCACCCTCCTTGCCTCCAGTGTCTGCGTACATTGGTGTATGAATGAGAGAGTGAACGGGTGAGTGGATCCTTGCTGTAAAGCGCTTTAAGTGCCTAATGTAGGTGGAAAAGCGCTATATAAGTTGAGACCATTTACCATTCATTTTCAATGGTAAATATGGATGCAGTACCCTCTTTGGCCACCAGCGTCAAATTGGGGCGCTGTTTCACTCCTTTTACAAGTTAAGGAAACACTTTTGTAGTGTCTTGTTATTTATCAATCACAGAGCGGTGTAGCAACAACTTTCCAATTTTCCAACTTTTATTGCAAAGGTTTTGACATCAACAAAGGTACATGTTAAAATGACTTATAAAAGAATTTATGCTGAACTGACACTTTCAAAATGATCTAATGTGGCATTGTCTTTGAGTTAACAAATGAATGAGGTAAAGTCACTGTAGGTAATGTAGATACAGGTGTTGTTGTTTACATTTTGCACTATATTGCTACAATAGTTGATTTTGTTCTACTAAACCTAGGCTTTTGCCATAGTTAACATTTGTTTTAGTGTATCATGTTATTTGCATAGATATAATCAAATGCAAATGTATACCGAAAAATATAATAAAGTAACTATTATTAATTGCAGTTATATGTGTTTCACGCTTGACACCACCGTGTTTGGCCCGCGACCCACAGGCACTTTTTCATGTTGGCCCTCGGAGACAAAAAGTTTGGGCACCCCTGCTCTAAAGAATAAAATGTCCTTGTTAATATTACAAGGACATTCAGGCAGTCCAAGTCTAATATCTGGCCTGTTTGGGGCTTGGTTATGGTTATTGCATTCTCCAGTAGCAGCTGTCTCTTCATCCTAGCCCTGGACTCAAGGTCAGCAGTTGCAGTAAGTGCTTGTATATGTGTTCCTGAAACAAACAAACAAACAAACAAAAAAAGCATTTCATCAATGTGTCTACATTTGTAGTACAAATAAACTCACCAGGTTTAAGATTGAAGCAGAGTTCACCAAGTCTTACGACGCTCACTCTGAAGGCACTGTTACTCTTTTCCACCTGTCCCCTACCAAGAGAGATGAGAGCACGTTTACAAGAACCAACGCTGCTCAGAGTCAGTGCTTCACAGGCACCATATAAACATATCCCACTGCACAGATGAGTTTGTGCAGTGGGATATGTCGGCCAGCTCCTTAAAGATGCACTGAATGTGTCTGGAGTAGAGGTTAGCTTTTAGGCATGACACGCATGACAGTCAGGTTTGGGTCGGGTCGGGCTTTGAGTTTTTTTTTGTATATATATATATATTATTTTTTATTTATTTATTTATTATTAATGTCATTATAATATCTAATAAAAATCTATATTGTAGGCTTAGTCTATTGGATACAAAATGTGGTTATACTCAGGGAGGTGAGGGGGGCGGGCGCACGTGCTGGCTGTGTTGTCACGTCTAAGCAGCATGGTGAGGCTTTGATACCGGCGCCACAGTGAACATCGCTATTCACTCTATCTCTCAGGACTGCGTTTCATTTACAGTGGATAAATAAGCAGTTTGGTTCCTGTTACTGCGTAAAAAGTAGCTTTTGTAAATGCAGCGCGATGTTTATGAGCAACGAGGCGGAGGAGGAGAGAGAGACGGAAAAGAGAAGACAGAGACAGAGACATTGAGCTGCGGCTCGGGCACGTAACCTTCCCCCACGCCGCGCACATCTCTGGCCTGCCCAGGACCCAGGTATGTGCGCTACTGCTGCGCCGCGTACCTCTCACACATGGTGCTGCTGCTGAAAGCACTAAGCAGATGCTCCTATCCGAGCCTTAAAAATAAATAATTTACGTCGGGTTTGTTTCGGGCTCGGGCCGACAATTCAAGTTAATTGCTTGGGCTCGGGCTCGGTCGGGCTTTAGGCCCGCAGGCTCGGGTCGGGTCGGGCTTGATTTTTTGGGCCCGAACGAACCTCTAGTCTGGAGTGGTTCTGCTTCTGTCACACAGCACTGAGTAAGAACAGTGGACAGGTTTATCACAACACCATGGGACTTATCAGACAGAAGGATGAAAACGATTATTCAAATATCTTTCATGTGACTCTGTTTTATACAAAGTGGACATTGCATCAATACTGAATAGTTTGGTTGAATAAATTATTAGCTTTAAGGTTAAAAAGTTGTGAATCCTGTGAAAATCTGTCCAGTACAAACTGAAACTCTGTGTCTTGCGTCTCCCTTTTAAAACGAAGATCTGGAATCCAGACTTTGAGAAAACAGCCTTTGAAGTTGAAACTGAGTGGGCTAATCTCTGGATGAACGTTGATAATGAGTGGAGTTGGTCATTGTCGGGCTAAGCTCCAGACAGTAAAATATGCTCGCTATGCAAACACATTTATTGGTCAGGATTGAAAGAGCAGTGATCTGCAAATACCTGTGTACTTATGTTACATGGCACCAGGGGCAGACTGCCCTTCACACAGCACTTAAAGTGATAGTCTGTAAGTTTGCAATTCTCCTGATTGGACCTGATAGGCCGGTTCACAAGAAAAGCTCGTCTCATTGGTCAACGTGGGAGGATACGAGACTCTGATTAGTTGCTGAGATCCGGGAAGGAAAGACTTCACAAACAATAAAATGTATATATACACTATTTACAGCAAAACGCAAAAGCAGGTGGTCGATTTTGCACATTTGTAAAATGTGTAAAACATTTAGACTTCCAGACTATCACTTTAATTAATCGCATTAAAAGCATCATTCATTTAGGGGTTGTATTTATTTTTAGAGGTATAAAATAATGATGTTTTATAATAAGCCTGTATTACCAAGTTTCTCAAAGCGCGACACTGTTGGCATTATTCATTCACTCCAGACTCAGTGGTGGTAAGCTACTGTTGTAGCCACAGCTGCCCTGTGGACCGTCGGACCCTCCGACCACCACCAACCACTCACTCACTACATTCACCCCAAGCCTCCTGGTGTTTCCAAACGGTCTCCCATCCAAGGACTGACCAGGCCCCTCCTGCTTAGCTTCTGATCTGACGGGATCAGGCAGAGCAAAGGTGGTTTGGCCTTGGTATATTTTAAACTAGTGTGCCGTGAGATATTGTCTGGTGTGCCGTGGGAAATTATCCAATTTCACCTAATGGGTCTAAAAAATATGTTTTGAAAACAAATGATTTATTATCTGCAAATAATGTGCCATTGTCGAGTCTCTGTGCTGTGTAGTGATCGGCAGAGTCACCATGTAAAACTCTTCGTTGCTTAGGACTTTTTCCTAAGCAACGTCTGCAGGAAAAAGTCAACTAAAAAGTGTCTGTGCCGCTAAAGTAAAGTGTGATTCATTTTGATTCATATTTTTAATCGCATTAAATTAATGAATAGGAAAAGGTCCCGGCCCTAATGAAAACATAAAATGACAGAAAACATGCAATAATCTTTTCCCCTCATATTTATATCCATAATCTACAGCAAAGGTTTCAAATTGATATCTATTCATTAAAAAAAACACACGATTCACCTGCAGTGTCTTGTCTTAAATGTGACCTCTCTACACTCTTAAAACAGTGACAATAATATACTGTATCTACATCATTAGTAAAACCAAACTGGCCAGTTCCACACAAAAGCCGGCGCTCTCGTGCGTTGAAATGAGTCACTCCGAACCAGCAAAACAAAAGGCCACGTCAGTGCGCAGCTCAAAGGCACAAAGGCGTGAACGAAACCCGAGCTCCGGCCTCTCAGCCTGCGTTACCACGGCGACAGCTTACCGGGACAGACGAGAAGGAGCCGAGGAAGCTAATCCCCGCCTACTGAGGGGAATTCACGAGCCCCGACCTGGCAACCCTGGGTCTACCGGGACGGGGGGAGTTATGAGCGTGGGTTTCTAGGAAGGTGATGCAAGTTTGTTTTCCAGTACGTGATTCCCCGCTGGTAATGATCATGCAGCTTTCAGTCGGAACAAGTGATGAGACTGATACAGAACATGACAACAAGTACTATGTCTGTTTTTCGAGGGAAGATGAGGGTACAATGGTATATGGCTCTCTAATCCACAACACAACTGGGTTAGAGCTGTCGGACTAATGGCACGTCTGCTCAATGGGACAGTTTGGTATGGCACCTGACCTGACACTGACAGAGATCCTCTCTGCAGCGAGAGGAGGCTCACTCTGCGACTAGCCAATCAGGACGCAGAACACAATGTGCATATGGCGTTCATATGCTGTAAAAAAAACATGCAAAATTGTATGAGCTATATTATTCTAACTGGGTGTAAAACAGTTTTGGGGATTTTATCTGTTGTTATTGCAGCAGGAGACTCATGTAGAGTTGGGTTTTTTCTGTGTCAACAGTTTGGACCAGAGGGCTGTTTCATAAAGCTGTACTTACTCTTTAAGCTTGGCTTATTTGGCCAAGTCTGGCTTATTTTGTTGTCTTTTCGGTTTCATAAACAAGGCTCACTCTGAGTCTGGCTCAGTTACTATGGAAATATAGTCAGAGAACTTAGCCTGGTCCAGACCAGGCTAAGAGCAGAGTTATGTTTCTTCTTCGTGGAACGCAACACCAATGGGCAATGTAAATGACACAAACAGGGTATTAGCGCCATCATCTGGCCAAAATGTATGTTGGCCTCAAAAATGTGAAAAAGAAAACTTTATGACAGTGGTTCCCAAAGTGGGGTCCGGGGCCCCCTGGGGGCCTTGGAGACACTATAGGGGGCCCCAAAAAGCTTGTCTAGAAAACAAGTACATTGAAAAAATATATATTTTAAAAGGAAAAATACATTTATTCCCTAAAATGTCTTAATTGAAATCAGTTTTAAACTCCACTCATTGCTAGATGTTGCTTTATGTAATTTTAGCTGTAAAACAATAAGAACATTCCAATGAACAGGATAAATTATTTTATTATTTTCTATTGGGGGGCCCCCCGAGAGAATTTTGGATCGACAAGCCTTTGTCTCTCATCTGTGAAATACAAATTTGTGTGACATATTAATGACATTATGTGTCATCAAAAAGCTTTTCCAATAAAAGGAACCTTAGCCCACAGGACCAGTGCTTAATTTGTAAATTAGTAGTTTCAGGAACACTTTTGGTTTGATGTGATGGATTCAGGGAACAGGCCAAAACATTTGCCGGAACGCTCTCATTAAACACCATTATATCAGATCAAGTCTTTGCCGGATCCTTTACCCTGAAAAACTGAAAATTGGGGGAATGCGTTGGGGGATCAAATTAAGCACTGCACAGGACCCACACTCATGACCTGTGTCCTGTGTCAACAGAGTTTAAAAAAAAATATATATCATGTGTTTAAATTCCTGGGGAAAAAAGAAAAGTGTTTAAATTCATAAGCGCTAATTTATGTTCTTCCCAGTGGGTGCCCAGTCCAAAACAAAACAAAATCGAGGTTGAGATCGATCTCACAGCCTCGTGGATGGGAATCCTGCACTCTACCTATGGAGCTAATGTAGTGAACTCTGTGATCATTAGTGTGGTCTGCTTCTGTACATGGCAAGTGCTAATTAGTTGAACCTGTCTTGAATTAGTGAGATTAGCCAAGCTCGGTGTCCCTTTGGTGAAACCCAGTAATCGCAGCTTGAATTGTTGTGCCTCAGGTAAACCAGGATTTGGAGCCTAAGCCGAGCTTTACTGAGCGAGTTTTATGAAATAGTCCTCAGGTTAAGAGCAGACTGAGCACAAGCTATGTTTCTTCTTTGTGGAATCCAACACCAATGGGCATTGTAAATGACACAAGCAGGGTATAAGCGCCATCATCTGGCCAAAAATGTATGTTGGCCTCAAAAATGTGAAGCCAACTTTATGCAATAAATATACACCAACATTGTCTTTGTCTCTCATCTGTGAAATACAAAGTTGTGTGACATATTAATGACATTATGTGTCATCAAAAAGCTTGTCCAATAAAAGGAACCTTAGCCCACAGGACCCGCCCTCAAGACCTGTGTCTTGTGTCAACAGAGTTTTCTTTTTTTTTCTATCATGTGTTTAAATTCATAAGCTCCGATTTATGTTCTTCCCAGTGGGTTCTCAATGAACTCTGTGAGCGTTAGTGTTGTCTGCTTATGTACATGGCAGGTGCTAATTAGTTGAACGTGTCTTGAATTAGAGAGATTAGCCAAGCTCGGTGTCCCTTTGGTGAAACCCTAGCCTGGCTAACGCCAGACTGCTGTGTCCGCTCAAATCTTTTCAAACTTCACAACAGCCTGGGGACCATGGCCGAAATTTTAGTCTGGCGTTAGCCAGGCTAGTGAAACCCAGTAATCGCAGCTTGAATTGTTGTGCCTCACGTAAACCAGGATTTGGAGCCTAAGCTGAGCTTTACTGAGCGAGTTTTATGAAATAGCCCTCAGGAAGTAGCTTGATTATTGTTATTATTTTTTCAGTTATAAATGGAGCGTAGAAGTTGTGGACGGCGACTTAAGGTCCACACACACTACACGACTTTTCTAGTCTTATACGATTTTATAAAGAATGGGGGGGTTCACTCTACACGACTGGATTTAGTGCGATTATAGAACGTCTGGAGGTTCACACTTAACGACTGAGAATCGTAAGAGCGAACACACTACACGATTCTGACAAACAGCTGATGTTTGATAACACAGTGCGTCTGTACTCCCTACTGTTTCATTTTTCCTCTGGTTTCAAAAACTGACCCCAAATCCACAAAGATAGGCCTGTGTTTGTGAGCTCGGGAAAACGTGCGTGTCCCGATCGGTCAGCGGTGTAAACAGTGTCACAACATCGCAGTGCAAGGCTACTGCTACTACGAAGCCTTCAACTTGTCTATAGTTCTGTCAAATGGAGATAAAAGTCGGCGACACGAAGAAACGGGACGTATTTCAGTGGATTTAATAAGAAAAGGAGACGGGCCTCAGCCCCGAGATGGAGGCAGCGGAGAAAGGGGAGAGAGGCGAGAAGCTAGCTGAACAGTTCGTCTCCAAACTCAGTAAGTGCCGCTAAACTCTGTTCGCGGTTGAAATGTAGCTTGAAAAGGTGGTTCTCGTGAATGTTGGTGATATAAAGTTGTGCTGTTTCGTGTGGGGCTGTGGCCATGAAATGAGTCGTTTGTGCCGCTGTTTTGACAGAGAAATGTAAAAGGAGGCACGTGGTGTTTTTCTGTCTTTATTTCACACTCTCATTGGCCGCTGCAGTCTGTGTGTTCGCTTTGGGGACGGTAAAATCACACACGTTTCTCCTGTGCGTCCAAAATCGGGCTTAAAAATCAAACATGTTTGATTTCCTGCGACTGTAGTCCAGTTGCGTCTGACTGCTGCCCACACTACACGATTCGAACGTGAGTCCAGTCGTGACCCCCCCATACTACGCAACACGACTCTCTGCAACTGCCTTCAACTAAACACGACTCGGGAAGACTCGGCGCGACTGAGAATTGTATCAAAATCGGGCATAAAAATCGTGTAGTGTGTGCGGACCTTTAAGGAACAACAGAAAAGTTTAGTGCGCCGTGATGAAAACACTAAGAACAAATACTGTCTTTTGATGGAGTTTATGGACTTATTCAGAGGAGCCAAAACAAAAACTACAGGAAAAAAGCTGCTAAAAGACAAGCTATGAAGGTAAGCTACGTGCAGATGTTATGCTAGCACCAGCTTAAGTTGTGCTTACACAGGCTAACTGCTAACCTCTTTCAACAGTAGTATGATGTTGTGAAATATGAAATCTTGTCGCACATGCCTGTTTTAGTGAGGGCTGTCCTCTCTCCTCTGGTCAGTCAGAAGTCTCTCCACGTCACGTTAGTATGAGTTCAAGTCGATTCGGCCAAGGGAATCTTGAGCTCAGTCCCAAAACTTGTACCTGGTTGACACTGGTCTGACCGGTGGTACACCTGTGCAGGAAGTGCCGGTGGGAAAGCGGTAATACAGAGCCTAATGTGGGGGAAGTGTTTCGCATCTTTCTCTGACCACTGAAACGCTGTCTCAAAAAAGTCGTTCTGTTTTCTAAAGGACGGGGCAAGCGTGAAAAGGATCTTAAACAAAAAGCTGTTAATGGCTTTACTTTGATCAAACTCTACACTGTCACATTACTTTACCACAAAGATTTGAGCAAATAGTTTGTTTTTTTCCCAATCAGACGCTGTAATTACACGTAACCAATAAACTGTAAAGAAAGGCAATTTCTCTTTTGATAAATGAGTTCATTAACACACAATGGCTGGCTTTTTTATTCCTGCTAATGGTTATGTGCACTTCATTATGAGAGCTTCACTACACTTTTAATCAAAAGTTTGTGGCATTTGTACAAACACGTTCTTCAATTGCCCGATACCATCAGTTCAACTGTGATGGAGCCAAAAGGAGCACACTGACTGACTCAACTCATCTATTATCTTTAACCGTTTTAACCATATTTCCCTGTTGTTTCCGCCTAAAATGTGTATAAGCATTAGGGTATGCGTGATGTCAAAAGGTGTTTTCAAAAGTTAAAACTGTGTCCAATCCCATCCATCTTCTGCTTTATGCGAGGCTGGGACGCAGAGGCAGCAGTCGGAGCAGAAATGCCCAGACTCCTGTATCCACACACACTTCTTCCAGCTCTTCCGAGGCGTTCCACTCCACCGTGTCCTAGGTCTTCTCCGGTGCCTCGTCCGCAGCGGGAGCGCCCACAACATCTCCCCAGGAAGACTAACAGAGGAGGCGTTCAGAACAGATGCCCGAGCCACCTCCGCCGGCTCCTCTAGACGTGACAGTATTCGCAATCATGTCCTTTCATTCCTTTGTCCCTGCTTAACACTTATTATTAAAGGAATAGGCCACCGTTTTTACATACTGAGATATGTTCTTACCTTAGCTTAGACAAGTTCATTTGTACCTGTCTGGTCTTCACGTGTGCCTTCAGTAACGTAAACACAGCACAGACGGCGTTAGCATTTAGCCTCTCTCTTCTCCTCTATAGCTACAAATGAGGTGAAGATAGAAGCTACCAAACTCTTCCACGTTTTTCCTATTTAAATATGGTTACGTGAAGTGTTACACTATAAAGTATAATTACACAAAATTAAACAATGTGGATTTTCTAAGCGGATAAAAAGGGGAACTATATTGTAAGGCGTAATAATACCAGACATCCGTGCAGTGATATCTTAACTTTACTGCGCGGATGTCGAAGTATTCCTGGTATTATTACGCCTTACAATATAGTTCCCCTTTTTATCCGCTTAGAAAATCCACATAGTTTAATTTTGTGTAACTATACTTTATGGTGTAACACTTCATGTAACCATATTTAAATAGGGAAAACGTGGAAGAGTTTGGTAGCTTCTATCTTCACCTCGTTTGGAGCTATAGAGGAGAAGAGAGAGGCTAAATGCTAACGCCGTCTGTGCTGTGTTTACGTTACGGAAGGCACACGTGGAGACCAGACAGGTACAAATGAACTCGTCTAAGCTAAGGTAAGAACATATCTCAGTATGTAAAAACAGTGGCCTATTCCTTTAAACACACACCGAGGTTGTGGTGACGCTCGACCCCGCCCCACGATTTGGATCTGCTGAATTCCCACGCGGCGCTGCGGAGAAAAACACAGGCTTTTTATCATTCTGCAGTGACACAGACGGGTCGCTGGCCTGTGACAGAGAGGGAAACCGCTGCAAACTTTATTGGGAGAGGCGAGAGAAGCAGCGGAGACAGGAGTTTACCCGCTCAGACTGAAGCATGAGCCCTGACGTTTCTCTGTCTGTCGCCAACTCGCTGTCAAATCATTAAATCATGTGTTTAAAGCGCTGCACGGTTTGAGAAAACCTTACAAGTGCCGTGACGCGCTCCAGCGTGTTTTGACGCGCCACACGTGTGTGCGCTGCAACATTCCTCACCCCAAACTCCTCTGAGGGAACGCCTTGGCCTGTCAGCGTAGTCCCCTCAACATTATTTCTTAGAACTTTCCTAAAATCCCCAGGCTCCTCCTCCCCTCAGCAGGCTCCTCCCAACGTGAAGGAGAAGCGACTCTACTCTGAGCTCTTCACCCACTCTAAGTTGACTTCTTATATCCACGATCTTGTCCTTTCGGTCATGACTCAGAGGACCATAAGTGTGGGTAGGTACATAGATTGCCTGGTAAATCGAGATATTTTGTACTCCACTACAGTGACTGAAACACTGCAAATGCCTCTCAGGCCTAGTCCACAATAGGAGTGTGACAATATATCGAATTTCCGATATATCGCGATATTATGCGGGACGATACGATACTAATACTTTCTATTCCAATATTGATACTTTTGATGACGTCATGCATAATAATGAGGCAGCAGTGCTCCACTGTTTTCATAGAGGCCAACAATGATCAAGAATTCAGTCAGGACAGCAGGAGGCAGCACTAGTTATAAGCACTGGGACCAAACACTGTCACACAAATAAATTGCTTTTAATTATAGTTTTTATAATTATAAAGAAGATTAATTTGGGGTTGATTTATTACTTTTAAATAGGACTGTGGTTTCTTGTTTATTTAAATGTAAATGAAGTCACTGACAGATCTATGACCCATTTTCAGTGAGTAAGTCAGGGATCATTTATAAAAGTGGTACAAAGCACATGAAAAGAAATGTAAATGATGAATAATATGTAGTATGTTAAAATAAAGGTTAAAAGTAGCATGTATTTTTATCGTTGGTTATCTTTGTGTAATATATCGATTATCGCAGTATCGCCGTATCGTGAGATAATCGTTATCGTGAGCCATGTATCGCGTATCATATCGAATCGTGAGGTACCCAGAGGTTCCCACCCCAGTCCACAAGTAGCAGGGTATTTATAAATCCGCCCTCCGCCTAGATTTTTTTTTTAGTTCAGGCAGGCTCGGTTTTTTAAAAACCGGCATCCACACTTAACCGTGTATATGTCAACATTAATTACTCAAATCTCCACAAGTTTCTGCACAGCACATTCATTATTTTTTATGCAGCTGTATCAACTGTGGTCCCAAATGCACCGTTATAGCTTTACAGACCTGCCTAACAATTGTGAGACAACATATACCTTGACAAACAAAATGCATTTGCCATGTTTTGTAATCTTCCGTCAGATAAATAGTACAGTGTGCGAGCAACTTTCTTGACCAGACTCACCGCTGATCGCTGACAGTAGACCGTCCTTGCAGCGAGGACCGTACCATTCGTGTCAACGTTTCCTCTGGGAGGACGACTTCAAAGTTCTCCAGCAGAAGTGCGTCCCAGTCTGAACCAAAACCGCTGTTGGCGTATTCGAGGAACATGTCGGATGTGGGACGGTTATTTGGCGTAAAATAACTGACTATAAAGTGCTCCTTCGCCTGCGCGCTTTGACATAAAGCAGTACTTGAGCTTTAGCAAAAAGCTAGGGTGACCAGATGTCCCAGTTTACCCGGGACAGTCCCAGTTTTTAGTCCTTTGTCCCACGTCCCAATAGATTTCTCCAAAACCATTGATTTGTCCCAGTTTTACTCGTAATCTGTCCCAGCTGTCCTGGTTTTGGCCAATGTAAGTCCCCGAAATCGCATACTTCGCTTGAATATTAATGTCTTTGGCCCATGTGAATATCAATTACCAAGTGTAAACCAATTCAAGATCTCAATTCAGGATGCGGATTGGTGTATGTCATAAGTCGTTGATAGTTTTACCGTTCATCGTGGGTAAAGACAGTTTAGATTTGGAACCCCTGCGGCCGATTCCCGAATATTGTCCCAGTTTTTTAGTCACCTTACAAAAAGCGCCTGAACAATCGGTAAAGCCAACAGTTTTGAGGCGTCAATGCGGTTTCTGATGTAAACACAGGTCGCACGTGTGACGTCAGAGCAGCTCGGTGGCAGTGACGTACGGCCGAATACTCCGGTTATTTATGTCCACACTCAAACGCATAACCGGAGAATTCCCAAATCTTCACTTTGGCCGGAGGTTTTAGAAACCTTCGTTGTTATCAACAGAAAACTCAGATTTTGTGTGGATGATAGGCCAGATCGTAGGAGAATATCTTCGGTTTGTGAGATACCCTGCTACGTGTAGACGGGGCCTCAATCTTAGGCTCCATCCTTCTCTCATTTGTAAATCCAGAGATATTTAAAGAGCAACTAAACACCAAATCAAGTTTTTTTTACTGATAAACTGTCTCAATGGGTGTCTCATAGTGTTGTCTAATGGTCCCTGACATTATTCTGACATTATAGCGCAAACATGTGTTAAATCCTTTGGCCTGAAAATGAATGGGTTGCGCCCCCTTCAGGGTAAACTCTGATCCTAAATTAGAATTTCCTGATTGACTGGAGACGTGTCCACGGCCTCCACAGAACGTCATAAGCCGCACCAGCTCCACACATCGTCACTCAGGCTTTGGCACGCCCGTTTAGGTACTCTCTAAATCCTAGGGCAGGGCGATTCCACCGACCTCAAAAGTTCAGCACAACGTTTTCCGTTCGAGAACCATGGCCTCTGATCTTTATGTTCTTACCGTCATTCCAGTCACTTCACACTCGACTCCACGCTGACGGACTCCAACCCGCGACACTGAGGCTGGAACAATGCTCCGTTTTCATGCGCAGAAGCCTAACCCAGTAATACTTCAGTTAATACTATGGGTAAATACACATGAACATTACCCTTTAAAGGGGGGTATTATGTAAAATCGACTTTTTCAAGCTTTATATCATGTTATTATGTCATTCCCTCATTAAACACATGCCTGGAGTGTTGCCTTGGCTCATTCACATATTTTTGAGTAATCAGTAAAAACTTAGACGGCAGCCATTTTAGGTGTAGCTATGCCTCAGTCCTCCTAGGAACGCCCCCACCTCCTGGAGACGCCTCTGGACCTTTCGTCACCAGCCAAGCCACCAACCACTGCTCCTCAGCTCAGCAGAGCCCCTCCCCGCACAGTAGTGTTGTTTAGATGCCACAGCAGTGTGCTGAAGGGGGCGTGTCAGAAAGCTTCTTAAAGAGACAGAGGCCTATTTCAAGACGTTCAGTACAGCCATTTTGAGAGAGCAATTTTATTCAAGGCAGTTATTTTAATTTACTGCATATACAGACCAACAGAAGGTTACGTCATCATTGTAGTATGCTATAGACTGGTGCTATGTGATTGAAAAAAGCATAATACCCCCTCTTTAAAGAGAGTTCAAATAGAGTTTACAGTATTAAAGGCATACATTTAAAAAAACCTATTATTGTGACAAGTTATCACACAATATGAGATCTTTCTGTTTAATGCAAGCTGTGCTCTAAAGTTTCCACATTTGCCTAACCCTCTGCAGCCTCACAGCGGCCAGTCCTCAGCCCATTTGTCTTGTTTTTCCCCACTTTCTTAAGAAGACATCATTGGCAGCTATTTGCAGCTATTTTTCAGAATATTATGACACGTCTCCATTCTTTGCCGGCGTCGATTTGAGAAAATGGTGATAGTCGGTGCCGTAATAGCTTCCGAGCCATTAAGGACGCTCTCTTCCCCGGGTTCACCTAAACAGCAGTGAGCCATCTCCGCTTTCAGCACGGCACAATGAAACGAGACGCGGTAAGTACATTTGGAAGGCGGGGAGAAAAATATGTGGTTCTCTCCCATTTTCTTGATGGATTCATTAGAAAACTGTCTCTCGATGCCTTTAAAAGCGATCAGCGCCGATTCGGTAGCGGTTTCATCTGACATTATCCGCAATTAACGCTCTATTTGTGAAGGTAAAAATGCTTATTAGGCAGTATCGTATTCCAAATGAGGCTCTTGGAGACACATAAGATATGATTGGTCGTTCCCAAAGCACCGACAGTTCTGCGGAGCAAAAAGAATCAGTCTTTATGCAAATCTTTAGAGACACGTTTAAAAAAAAGAATGCAAATTAAAAAAAAAAGCCTAAACCGCGCTATAGTTCAGGCTGATTTCCTCCGATGATCATTAAAGTGGTTAATTTCGAGTGAGTTGCATCCTGCCAGATTGTCCCTGGAGTTGCAAATGGGTTCTGATTTGGAGTTTGGAAATTAAATTTGGAAGGAAAATTGCCTCTACGTGAAGCGCTCGTCTGAGGTAACAGTCGGTAATCACAGCCAAGTGCGTTCCGTGGGGAGCGCGGTGTGTGCGCCGTGATTCACTGCGCCCTGCCGGAATAAGCAGCGTTTTCATTTAGACTCTGAGTTTAATGCCATCGCTGAGTCGCGGAGTTTGAATGGAGTGCGAGTGTTGCTGCCAGCACTCGGGGTGTGTACCTTGCACTGTAGACCATCTGTTTGTGTGCTCTCCTTGTGCAGCGAAAAGATTGTGAGGGAATGGTTTGCGTGTTGGACCAGAGATGCAAACTGCACTTCTTTCTCCAAGGAGGTTAAGTGTGGCATCATTCATGACAACCAAGCTGCTTCCGGGTCCAAACTGTTGAAGTTCCAAGGCAGACGCGGTAAAAATCAGCAACTTTAAAGGAGCTGTATCATGCTATTTTAGCCATTCCAAAGTAAAGTATAGGCATTTATATGATATATTGTACCTCTATCACTATGGAGTACTTATTCTCTCATTTTTGAGAGAAATAAGTATTTTCTGGGGGTACCCGGAAGACAAGACGCTTCGA
The DNA here is from genome assembly GCA_007210695.1 of Neogobius melanostomus. Taxonomy (NCBI): domain Eukaryota; kingdom Metazoa; phylum Chordata; class Actinopteri; order Gobiiformes; family Gobiidae; genus Neogobius; species Neogobius melanostomus. The sequence goes on from VHKM01000376.1 coordinate 2,572,515, forward strand.
TTCAGTTAACTCCGCCCTCTCTCCGCTCATTCCACATTTACAGTATTAGAAATATAAATATCGCTGCAAAAAGTGAAGTTACTTCACATAATGCAGTTATAAGGAGTTGAAATGTGCAACACAGTTTCATAAATGGCTAACACACACGCTAACAACACGCTAACACACACGCTAACACACGTTTGATTGACTCACCGCTCAGCCTGGCTCTGCATCGGTTATGGACATGCGTTGGTTATAAAGTTAATCCACTTTGATTCTGGCCAAGGTTCACCAAGCATCCATCAGGTTGGTTGATAAAGTCGCTGAATCCCAGAAAGAAATTCCAACTTCTGGCGAGTGCACTCTTCTTTAGGAAGGTTGAATAGTCCTGTTCCTCTCGTAGCCAAACGCGCATCCGTGACATTATCGTTCGGTAAGAAAAAAGAACAGGCGTGTCCAGAGTAGGTTAGAAAGAGCTCAGTCTTCACAAAAAACAAGACTTCAGTTTGGATCCTCCGGGGGTGCGTTTGTTTACTCTCCCGGGACAGCACAGACGCGTCGGTTCCTTTTTTTTAATTTCTCTTACACAAAATAATGAAAAAGCTGTTTTATAAATTAAAATCAGGCTGCATTACATTACAGAGGTTAGGACTTCCGTTCCTTTGTGACGACATAACTGAACAGCTCAGTCATTTACCAGGAGAGGGCGGAGCAGCTGCTCAGAGAGCAGGATTCAGGAGGATTACTTAGAACTGCGTGAATGAAGCCAAAAACCACTCTGGGGGTGTTTTTGAGAAGGAAATAGTAATAATAACATGGCTAAAAGCTCCAAAAAGTCGATTTTACATGATATAGCTCCTTTAACCTCCTGATGAATTACGAGCAAATTCGAGTGTGTTTGCGTGCACTCGAGTTTTCCGGTTACTATCAGGAGTTTTTAAATATTTTGGTTTTGTCTTTGATCATATAAATGCAGTTTCCCAGTAAGTTGCATTACTTATTGCATAACGTTATATAGTTTGAGCAGGTTCCAATACAACTCTATGGGAGAGGAACAGATTTTGAAAGAAATTCCTATAAAGAAATGTCTAATGCTGCATTCAGACCGCACACTTCTCGGGCTTGAAAATCGCGCCCAAAGCCCGTAGTTGGACGCTTGTGCTTACTGAAGTCAGACGCTTGTCATAAATGTCACCGAGCGTCATGACGCCCTGGCCACGCGTCAGCTCAGAGTGCGTTTGTAGCCATCTTGGAAACAGCTCTTGCCTGAAAACTACAGTTGTTCGGAGGCTAACTACTGTAGTCTCCCTCTTTGCTCCTGCCATGTCCTATGGATCTTTAACTATACCCCATGGTCTACGCAGGATCTCCCCAGTATTTAAGCTCATATCCAGCCCATACGGTTGAAGGGACATGGTGGCAAGTAGCTATAGGCTACGTTAGCCCGGTTAGCTTGTTACAATCGCCTACAGCTCATTGTTGATAAAAAAGCGTGCAATAAACCACAATGTGTCACGCCCAGCTCAGTGTGTGACCATCATAAAGGCTGCTCTGTGTAGTTAAGGGTGTGCATAATACTTGTTTTCATGGGGTCAATGCGAGCTATCTGTTTTCTGAAATAATTATTTCTATGCGCAGATACTGTAGCTCGGGAGAAAACAGATCGACTACGGCCAGTTGTAGATAAAATGTGAGCAATAAACTTAAAAATCAACAAGCCTGGCTCAATGTGTGATCATTGTTACACGGTTGCTTTATGTAGATGGGGCTTAATAGACTTTATTCGTGCATATTTCTCGTTGTCACATCGATTGGAGATTTAGCTTGTAGCATTAGCTTTGGGAATGTGCATCATCAAGGCCCAAACACATTCCCAGCGCAGATCCAGCCACTCAAATAAGTTTTCTTGTCGCTGCTTTTAATCCTGGGTGTTTAGGTAAATGAAACACTGATGTATGTCTTTGTAAAAGTCCCAGAGCTGCTGTAGCCCCGGTTCACAACACGATGAAGCTAACCTCCGTGACTCTGACTGTTTACATCTGCGGGCCGGCATAGGATCTGCCCCAGACCGACGGTGACTCAGCTACAATGCACGTCACTGTTGGGGAAAGCTCCTGATTGGTCGACGCTCGCGAATTTCTCCAAAAAGTTCAACAATTCCAACTCTAGCGTCGGCCGCTTTCGAGGCGCTGGATGTGCGTCAAAAGCTTGCCACGCAGGAAAAGCTTCAAAACGTGCTGCACAGGAGGCGTGGGACACACTGCGGATCTCTCGACGCTCCCCGAGGCGCTTCCCCCGTGTATTTTCAATGTAAACCTGACGCTTTGGAGGCGTTGGCTACGTTTGGTCTGAACCCGGCATACATGTTTTACCTGATTTGATAGTGATTGGATTCACAAACCTGTCACATTATTGTTATGGCTGAAAGTCCTTTCTACTGACCAACATCACGCAATGTTCTTGAACATTGTCATACTTTTGGACGCCTTTATGAGGAAATCATTATACCATAGTTCATGTGCTGGAAGAGATGACTTTGAACTTTGTGACAGTTTTTGTTTCATATGAATTGGCCCAGGAATTACAGATAAATTACAAAAAACTAAGACTAGAAATCTGCATTTTGACAGTTACCATAGTTACCGCCATGGAATTTTCAGCAGCTCCACCTCAATTCTAAACTATAGATCATTCTCACTCTGTCATTCTCAGCTGTTTGGAACTTCACCCACACCTACAGAATGCCTGTTATGTTTTTATTTTGATTTGAGGTTCCATTTGAATTTATATTTAAATAGGAACAGTTCCAAACAGCTGATTGCCAAACAAAAGTCACATGACTGAGAATGGTCTATTGCTGGGTTTCAGGTGACATCCCAGCGTTCCACTGTAAAGGCCTATAAACTTTATACTGGTGGAGGGCAGGTAAAAATGATTAGTTTTTGAGGAGATTTTTGGTGTTGTACAGAGAGATCATGAACACAGTCAATGATATTAATGATATTTTTTCGTAATTCATTCAAGTTTTTTTTCTTCAATGAAGGTACTTGAGTCATCTTCTGTACTTTGTAGAGTGGAACCTTAGTCCGCTGACGAAGCCTTTTGGATGAGAGGCGAAACGTTCGAGACTTCAACACTAAGTACAGAAGATGACTCAAGTATCTTCACTGAAGATGGACAACTCCTGTACGACTGAGAGCTTACACAGACATCATTCAAGTTTCTTTAGATACGACTTGTGATCGTGTAACGCAGTTAAAAGGAACGAGTGGCTCCTGCCCCTACATGGTAGTGTGACATCATCACATTCTAGAACCTGAAAACAACCAATAGGCTCCTTAGAATGTTGTGATGTCACGTGAACGCAACCTATTTTAGAACCTGAAAATAGCAGTTCCCCGGTAATGAGTAAGTAAGTAAGTAAGTAAGTAAGTGCTTTATTATCATTGTACAACTGTACAACGAAATAGTGTTCAGGTGTTAGTCCTGAGCTGCTGCGGCTGAGCCGCGCTGCCACTGTGTCAACCTGACCCGCATGACCTTGGAGGTCGGGGAAACTGTAGCACTCGGAAGAAACCTGGCTGGCTGCCCTCTGTCTCCTCTGATCCTCTGAAACGGTGCACCGCCACCTGTCCCTGTTTCAGAGCATGGTGTCCTGCACTGGTCAGCTCCTCCTTCCTCTTCCTCCTGCAGCTCCCTCCTCCTGTCTTTCACCTGAGTCTTCACTCATCTCCTCGTTTGTCCTTTTTGTTTCCTGTAGCTCCTCTTGTGAGGCCTCGACTGTGCTGCAGCTGTGGAGGCTCTTGGTGCCTCTTCAGTGTCTCAGAAGAAGAAATTTGTAGGTCTCAAATGAATTTAGTTGAAAAGCTAGCGTTTTGTTTACCTTTAAAAAGCTGCTTTCTTCGGGACCATTTTGGACTCTCAAAGTAAACAAATCCACCAAACCTCCACAAAAACTTGGCAAAGACGTACAAAAGTATCCAGAAAAACAATGTGGAACAGAAACCACAAATGCAGGTCGCAGAAAAAAGTGAAAAATTAAGTTGTACCAGGAGAGAGGAAGGTTTCTTCCTGTTTTTACATCGCCATGACAACATGGTTTCTCCGGCTGGGATTCTCACATTGGCCCTCATTTATCAAACTTGCGTACGGTGAAATCAGAGCGTATGTGGGGTTAACGAAAAATCTCTGCATGTTTGGGCATTTATCAATATGTGCGCACCGTGCAAGTCAGGAGGTGGTGCAAATATACACCAATCTTAATCTCCATCGCATATCACGCAGAAAAATCAAGAATCAAACAACAAAACACCTCCCCAACATGACAATATTGTATTCACACCACACTCATTGCAAAAATGCAATTTAATCGTTCTATGGTTGCGCCAAGGTAGTCATTTTCATTAGCTAAGCTGCAAGATGCAAACAAACTCCCCTGCAATTTGATGGATTAAGTAATGAATGAATTAATACATTCATTCATTCATTTTTACGCCCCCCGCAATCAGTGTGGAAAGGCAATTGGTCAATGCGGGTCCCGCACAGCCATAAATAGAGGAATGAAGTCACGAAAGACCCCCTCTCAATAATGGCAGACCTTGCGCTTTTAGAAGATGCACATGCTGCATTAAGACGAGAGAGGATCTTCCGTGATCGAAGTGACTTACTGAGTGAGTCAGAGGTCTGGTTGATCAGTAGATTTCGTCTACCGAGACACGTTTTAATACAGTTGTGCGCAGACCTGGAGCCGCAGCTAAGACGTGAGACCAGGCGCTCCTGTGCCATTTCTGTGCCGCTTCAGGTGCTGCCCACGCTGGGTTTCCTGGCCACTCGGTCGTTCCAAAGAGAAATAGCAGACAGGTCTGGAATAACCCAGCCAACAATGAGCCGCATCCTACCGTCTGTGCTAGCTGCCATCCGAAGTCTGACCCCAGGCCACATCCGATTCCCATATGACGCAGCCCAGCAAGCAATGATCAAGAGGGAATTCCATGAGATTGCCGGCCTTCCTGATGTCATTGGGACAATTGACTGCACGCATGTGCGTCTGAAAGCACCACCCGTCAATGATTACGCATTTGTGAATAGAAAGAGCTATCACTCTATTAATGTGCAACTCATCAGTGATGCCAAGCTGCGTCTCCTAAACATTGTAGCCCGCTGGCCTGGGAGCACCCACGATGCATTTATTTTTCAGCACAGTAGCAATTGCAGCAGGGTGCTCGAACAGGACAAAGTTACCTTCTCGGTGAGTAAAACGCAGTTGCCACCTCTTCAATTAATGTAGGCTACATTTTAATTCATTTGGAGTACCTCATAACTCCTCTTGCCGATGCGCACACGCAACAGGAGCAGCGCTTCAACCAAGCGCACGCGAGGACGCGCGCCACAGTGGAACGCTGCATTGGTCTCCTCAAGGGAAGGTGGCTCTGCCTGGGACATGCAGGAGGTACGCTCTTATACTCCCCGGAGAAAGTGTGCCATATAATCCTGGCCTGTGCAGTCCTCCACAACATCGCAGAGGACCACGGTGTGCCATTTGACGCGGAGCAGCCGATACCAAGAGAACAGTGGCCAGCACCCGCTGCACCCCGGGCCATGCGGCTTAGACAGGCTCTCATTCAATTATTTTAATGTAAGTAACAACAACATTGGAACATCATTTTTTATTCGTTAAATTGTCGTTGATTTTATTCAACGTGTCATTTATTGACAGAAGAGCCTTATTCATCAAAACGAGCTGGTTGCATATCATGTCTTGTCTTGCCAGGACCTCCTCGGTTAACACCGCGGCCCGTTGTCGGGCGGATCGTGCTGCAGCATCTTGGGTGACAGGTACAGGCCCATCCCCAGGCTGTGTGCTGGTCCCAGCCTGAGCGTCTGCCTGCGCGCTGGTGCCTGGAGTTGGCTCGTGTTCAACAATAAAGCACATAATGAAAATCTGTGTCAGTGGCCTATATTACACAATGCCCTTTCGTTTAGACCGATTTAGATAGTCTTGGATAGGACTTACCTGCAAGGGTCTCCTCAAACATGTCGGTGTCGCCATCACCACCACCAACAACTCCTTCTGTTGAGGCCGCACCAATTAGGGCTGCCACCCGCTCCTCTGTCGCAGACAATTGTTAGCTTTGGTCTGGTCCTCCCCCACCAGTCTGAGTTAAACTACTTTTAAGAGCAGCTACTCTCTTTTTCGAACCGATTTTCATATCAGACCATTTCTTCTTTACCTGTACATTGAAATAAAAGGTCATACAAAATTAAGATTAAAATGTATGAGCGTTAGATCACAATATTAACTTACCTCGTCAGTCGTCCTTGTCACTGGTCCCACACGGTTTACCAATGCGGTTATTTCTTTCGTTATTTTATTTTTGTGTGCTCCTTTTATGCCGCTCTTCAAGCTTCCGAAGAGTATCAACTTGTTTTTTTCAACTTCAGTAGTTATGGTTTGTATTTCCAACTCTGTGAAGTTCTTCTTTTTCACAAGTCTGGCCGTCTGGCGTGGAAGAGGTTGGTGGTGAATATTTATGGGCGTGACTTTCATAAATACGATGGGTTTCAGCCGCGGCATTTACTAACAGCTGCAGGTGCGTACGCACGGATCTGGGCGGAACTCACACGTTCATAAATCTCGCGCGTGATCCTGCGTATTTCCAATATGCACCCAAAATATACACCCTTCTCTGCGCAATGTTGATAAATGAGGCCCATTGTGAGAAGCACATTGTGTTAGGTGTTTTAAAGTAGGGCATGATGCCGTAAAGCTACATCCAGCTGAGGTTTGGTGAAATATGTGGCATACGGGTAACAGACAGCACAGGTCCTTCTGGGAACATAATTACATGTACATAGCTATTATGAGTAAAACATATTTTCCTCAGGCAAAGAGCAAACAAAATATCCATATATATATTAATGTGAAGGTTAAAGTCAATGCAAGGCACCACAGGAGAAAAAGGCTCCATTAAAGATCATGTCTAAAAATTAAAATGTCAGTAAAAAGAAGGCTGTGTCTAACAGTCTGACAACAGGGGGAAAAACCAGGCTGGGAGCGGAGTAGACATCGCAACAGAGCTTGACGATACGAGTCCCATTTTTTTCTGTTCTTGATGGGCTAAGATGGGTCACAGTTACCGGGATATAAAGCCATTAATCGTAAACAAACATGGCAACAGCGAGTTGAAGAGCTCCTATTTCTGGAGTCGAGAGAAGAGTTTTTTATTTTATCAATGAAAGAACTAAAACTTGTGAACATTTTAGATGGAAAGAAGCATCGTAATGTGAATTTATGTAAAACTGTTGCCGATTATTTGAAGGCTGCCGGCACTGTCGAACAGGAGCTCCTGTTTACGATGGAAAACCTTGAAGAAAAAAACAATACCTGGAGGCTGTCGGTGAACTCCGTCAGCTCCAGACCTGACTTTGAACCTTCACCCACTGCTCCCTGGTCCGGTCCAAAGTCAGACTCAGGACGGGAAAGGTAACAAATTACCCACAATCCTCTGCCGCTGTCGTCTGCCATAGCTCAGGATGAAATGGATGATACAACATTTAGCCCAAAGTGGCATTCACAAGAACTAGACCCACATACGCCACAGCAGTCGCGTATTTATGCTTTTAATATTTTCCATATAATGCTCAAAAAATGTAAATAGGGGATATGAGAGTCCTGATTTCTTAGTTACATATAAACACCAAATCCTGAAAACTGCCACAACCGGATTATGGCTAATAACTGGAATACTCGAGCACATGTAAACGCACTGAAGGAAAACATTAACGTATGTATGTTTAAAAAGACTATTGTGTATTTAAAATAGAATTATAATTTATGTTTAAAAAGCAATGAAAGATCAAATAGAAAATGTTAAGTTTCTGTATGATCATATGTTTTAAAGCAGCATCGTACAAAGCTCTGAAACAAGTTAGAATCATAGGTCTATGTATTATTTCCCAGTTCTGCTGGACCAGTCACTTGGTCAGTCAGAGTCTTTTCTTATGTTAATTAAAGCCCAAGCGTATTATGCACAAACTACTGTACAAACAAACATCTACAGAGCGTAAACCTGTGTGGTTTAAACAAAACAAAAAAAAAAAATCACACCTGTTGGAGCAAAACAACAATCTAGCAGTGGTTCATTTGACTTGACACAACATTTATTCACATCGAGAACAAAACATGACGGGGGAAAAGCTTGTAAGGGGTCACTTTGCAAGTTAGTTCAAAGTAAAAAGCTGTAAACAGAGCTTAATTAGCGACTACAAAGAAAGCAGCATTTTCTAGTGTTTCTGAATGACACGATGGTGTTCACAGCCTGCTACACTGTCACTACATCAGAGGCAATAAATCAATCAATCAATCACATTTTATTTATAGAGCCCTTTACAACACTCAAGGCGACCAAAGCGCTTTACAATAAAATCACATAAAATACATTAAAAACATTCATACAAACAAAAATAAAATAGAACAATAAGATAAAACAGATAAAAGTGTTGCCGTGCTACTGAATGTTAAAAGCCAGTCTGAATAAATGTGTCTTGAGCCTGGATTTAAAAAGGCCAAGATCAGTGATGGTGGCATATCAGGGGGCAGCTTATTCCAGAGTCTGGGTCCAGCGACTGAAAAGAACCGATCACCCCAATGCTTGAACATAAATAGTTATGTTCCCCTGATAAACAACATTATGAAACGGCACAAAGTGAACATGTGAAAGGAAAGTCTTTTCATTAACACTCGAAAAGCAAACTCGCTTTGAGTGGCAGAGTCTGACAGGACTGATGTCATTTCACAAATACTGTTCCATAAAGTGAGGAGATGAGTAGCTACAAGTTATTTGAGCACGTTGCAAAGTCCCTACATCTCTTTTGTAAAGCTCCCATAATACACGAGTGAACAAAAGTGATGAACGAAACGGGGTCGGCCCATTAGTCCGACGTCTCAATATTCCGAAAATGTATATATGTAAAACTGAAATTGTCCTTCCGAAAATTAGGTTCAGGCAAGAGTCCATTTCGGACTAACTGCACCTCTGCTCAATGGTAATTTTCGTAATAATGAGGCGTCGGAACAATGGCATGGCACCGAACAAAACAAAATCCAATCAGCCAACAGTGGATCGTCTTGTCCAAAATATTTACCTTGATGTGCAAGACTGTGTTCCCACTCTAGCTAATAATGGGTTAATGCTGACGGCAAAGTGCAGCTATAGTGGCCAACCCCAAACCTGCAGCACAGAGGGAGACGTTATATTCAACAGCAGAGTCGCTAAGGGAATGTGTAATGTCTGTTCAATTATACCAAGTGTCCTGGGACATCAGGGCCTTTTGTTTTCCATTGTAGTGCTGCCAGACCAACTAAAACACAGTCAGCCTTTTACTTTCTTGTAACACGTAATAGCAGATGTTTCGGCCTTTTTACATCTGAAACTGGTGATTTAATCCACCAAAAAGAAAGAATGATCCAGCCAAATCGCTATTTATCATATTGAGTCATGCTGTACAATCTCTATCTCTGTCGGATAGCCGTTACTGTGGATCTCAGGCGCCTGCCTTCAGGCACTGAATGTTTTGCTCGCATATGACGCTCAACAGAGGGTATTTATCCCTCCTCTGCGGAAGCATAGGCGGACTTCAATGATAAGACTAGTGCAATGTCTCCAGTTCATGTCTCCGGGTCCCACATTGATGGTGAATGAACTTCTCCTGCACAAGACATCCAGACTCCTGCTATCTTTCATCTATCCTCTTGGACGCCATTGTTTTTTCTATAACAACACAGAGTGCAGCTGCTGCAGCATAACACCCAAGTTATTAGCTAAAACACTTCAGGGAAAAATGTGTGTATTTGCTTTTGTTATGTAATATTATAACAAAGGGGGTGCGGACTTCACTTCTTGAGCCTGACGTTGCCTAGTGCTTACCACTGTTTACAGTGACTCCGTATGGCTTTGTTAAGGGACCGCCTGCTATAGATGGAGCAACGTTTACGTCACATCAGTGGCGCCAAAAGGTTAACGCCCCTTGTCGGGGGAAAACAGAAGCTCCGTACATTGGAATGAATGAGGAAAGATCATCTGAAAACTTTTAATTTACACATGAAAAAACGTTTTCTTTGTTTTATTTAATTATCGAACGTGAAAAGGAAGCCATGGAAGTGACCTGTTGTTTCAGATAATTCACAGAGAAGACGGTTAATGTTTTAAAACTGAGCTGCTAAACCCACTGTGATCATGACTTGTCTGTGACATTTGCCTGTGTAACTTTTTCGCTGGATGCTTTATAATGTCACTACAACAGCTTTAGCTTTTAGTCTGTTGCTTTTATATTATCATTAAATTAAAATCACACAGCCTATGATGTAGTTTTATAGCTTATGAGAGCAAATGGTACATGGTTCATTCAGCAGCTAACCTACTAGCTGCTAATGCTAATGTTAATGTGCGTTTTAAAACCGAGAGAATCATTAATTAGGCCTAATGCTGAACAGGTTGGATGAGTTTGAATAATTACAGATTAAAGACATTACACAAAGTGCAGAATACACGGCCACCAGGGGGAGCTGTTTCCTCAGTAATGAGCTCTGACATGGCCATAACAGATGCTAGTGATCGATAAATCGCTCATATAAGTGTCCACAAAAAATAAAAAATCTTCCAATCATCTTCTGACAGTGACTTGATGTGTCTGTGATCAAGAACAGACATTGTCCTGTAGTTCTGATCACTGGTTTGGAATATTTTTTCCTCCGAACGAGAAATAGTCCCTGTTTCACATACACACTAATGCAATTTTTGACTCTCGATTCCCCCAAAAAGGAGCGTTGCCCAGTAAAAGTTCCCGGATGTTGCTCCCATCTATAGTTTCATGTTGGTATTGGCCATTACAACATAAAGCCTGATTTGGACTTCCGCGTTTCTCCTTTGCGTTCACATTGTGATTCGTTTTTGTTTTTTTAAAGGAACAGGCCATTGTTTTTACATTCTGAGATATGTTCCCAGCAAAGGTATATACACCTGCAAACTGGGGTGAAGTTAGAGGCTACCAAGCTGTTCCATGTTTTCCCTATTTAAATACAGTTATGTGAAAAGTTACACGATCCAAGTCTAGTTACACAAAATTAAACATGTCGATTTTGTTTTAAAGCAGTAATAAGTAACTTGTTTACCTTAATAAATCATTTCCGTAGTCCCTCTGGGGGTAATACAAGTGTTAATGGGTGATTGGGGGTCTTTCATCGCCCCCTGGTGTCTCTGGCCAGAAAACCACATTTGCAAATTGGCTGCCACCGGGTCGGAGGCACCAATACACACTAATGGAATCACGACGAAGAAGCTAACAGGCTAAAGGGCAAAGCTAACTGTGGGCTAGCGCCACTGAAACAGTATTTACAGCCAAGTTTGAGTGAAAAAAAACATTTCCATTGTGTAATTGGATGAACAATATCCCTCTCTCCCTTTGTCTTTTCTGATTTACTCTCACGGAAAATAAATGAGTAAAAAAATCGCAACTTGCTACGACACCTGCAGTTGCGCTCATGGCCTCTAGGGGCAAGAGTTACTTAGTACTGCTTTAAGCGGATAAAAAGGGGTAAGCCTACTATATTGCAATGCGTAATAATATTAGGAGCACTTCAACGTCTGCGCAGTAAAGTGAGATATTACTGCGCGGACGTCGAAGTGCGACAGTGGCGCAGATGGTAGAGCGGGTCGTCTCATGATCGGAAGGTCGGGGGTTCGAATCCCGCCTCCTGAAGGTGCACATTGTCGTTGTGTCCTTGGGCAAGGCACTTCACCCACATTGCCTCCAGTGTCTGCCAACACTGGTAGCCCCCCTAGGAGAGACCAACAGGCCCGGTTTGAACCGTGAGGCCGTCCTTCCGTGGACCCACCACCTGCAGAAGGAGCCATGGGGGGCTGGTGCAATGTGATTTGGGCAGCTCCGGCGGCTGCCCCCACGACCCGGCAACGGACTAGTGGAAGAAAATGAATGAATGAATGAATGAATGAATGAATGAACGTCGAAGTGCTCCTAAGGTGTTATTACGCTTACAATATAGTGCCCCTTTTTATCTGCTATTTAAATAGGGAAAACGTGGAACAGCTTGGTAGCTTCTAACTTCACCCCGTTTGGAGCTATACCTTTGCTGGGAGAGGCTAAATGCTAACAACATTTGCGAGACTGAGCGCACGCACAAAGACCAGACAGGTACACATCAACTCGTCTATAGGTCCGCACACACTACACGATTTTTATGCCCGATTTTGATACAATTCTCAGTCAAGCCGAGTCTTCCCGAGTCGTGTCTAGTCGAAGGCATTTGCAGAGAGTCGTGTTGCGTAGTGTGGGGGGTCACGACTGGACTGGTGTTCGAATCGTGTAGTGTGGGCAGCAGTCAGACGCAACTGGACTACAGTCGCAGGAAATCAAACATGTTTTGCCGATTTTGGACGCATAGGAGAAACGTGTGTGATTTTACCGTCCCCAAAGTGAACACACAGAAAGCAGCGGCCGATAACAGAGTGAAATAAAGACAGAAAAACACCGCAGCGCCTCCTTTTCATTTCTCTGTCAAAACAGCGGCAAAACAACTCATTTCATGACCACAGCCCCACACGAAACAACTTTATATAATAATAATAATAATGCCTTACACTTGTATTGCGCTTTACAAGCCTGTATTACCAAGTTTCTCAAAGCGCTGCACTGTCGTCATTATTCATTCACTCCATACTTGGTGGTGGTAAGCTACTGTTGTAGCCACAGCTGCCCTGGGGTAGACTGACGGAAGCGAGGCAACCAGTCTGCGCCATCGGCCCCTCCGACCACCACCAATCACTCACTCACTCACTACATTCACTAGGCTTCCTGGTGTTACCAAACGGTCTCCCATCCAAGTACTAACCAGGCCCTTCCCTGCTTAGCTTCCAAGATCTGACGGGATTGGGCATAGCAAAGGCGGTATGACCACATTATATCACCAAACGTTCACGAGAATCACCTTTTCAATATACATTTCAACCGCAAACAGAGTTTAGCGGCACTTACTGAGTTTGGAGACGAACTGTTCAGCTAGCGGCTCGCCTCTCTCCCCTTTCTCCGCTGTCTCCTCCGCCTCCTCCACCTCGGGGCTGAGGCCCGTCTCCTCTTATTAAATCCACTGAAATACGTCCCGCTTCTTCATGTCGCCGACTTTTATCTCCATTTGACAGAACTATAGCCAAGTTGAAGGCTTCGTAGCAGTAGCTTGCACTGCGATGTTGTGACACTGTTGACACTGTTGACCAATCGGGACACGCACATGTTTTCCACTCTACAAACACGGCCTATCTTTGGGATTTGGGGTCAGTTTTTAAACCGGAGGAGAAAAGAAGCGGTAGAGAGGACAGACGCGCTGTGTTATCAAACATCAGCTGTTTGTCAGAATCGTGTAGTGTGTTCTCAGACATTCTATAATCACACTAAATCCAGTCGTGTAGTGTGGACCCCCCATTCTATATAAAATCATTTAAGACTAGAAAAATCATGTAGTGTGTGCGGACCTTAAGCTAAGGTAAGAACATATCTCAGTATGGAAAAACGGTTCCTTTAAATGAATAACATATAAAGTGAAAACACAAAACTACTAACACATAAGAACAGGGTATTAATTGTAAATGCTTGGAAGAGGGAGCCCAAGGAGTTTGTCACCAGTTTCCTCATGTCCAATTGTCTCGGGCAAAGGTAGTTTTTGTTTTGTCAAAGAACCCAGTCCAGTTGACGCCTTTGGAAACTTCCACTCCTCGACGACTGGGAGCCTACACAAACATGGCATCGTGACCTCTTTACTGGTTCGTATCACATACTTTCACCATCCAACTTTACTCATCGCTTTACCAAATCCTCCTCTTTCTGCCTCCGCCATTTTGTTTCTCCCCCCTCGTGCGGTTGTCAGTTTAGCGGCACTTTTCAGTCGTGCCTGTCCTCGCTCAGACACTCGGCGCTGAGGAGTGTGGCCGGGAGCAGTTCTGAAGCCGCAGACTCCAGAGAGAAGTCCTAACACGGCGGCGCTCGCTGTTCCGACTGCTCGGCGACTGTGATCCAGCGCTGGAGGGCCGGGCCTGGGGGAGGACGGGCTGGTGCGCTGACTGAGAAGAGGGTGGGACTGTAGGGAGAGACAGAGAGCCTGCAGCTTAAGGGAACTGCCGCGGATCTGAGGTATGTCTCGGTTATGTCTTTATTAAATTGCCGGGACAGGAACAACAGCTTCTGGGATATGGTAATTCGTATAACAGGAGAAATGTACAGCATATTTCAGGGCCACAAATAAAATCTCTTTCTTTCCCCTCAGGTCACATTCTGGAAGAGGGAGTACAATTTTTTTTGAAGGTATTTGGTATTCATCTCAAACACATCTTTCTCGATGTCCCCATAAGTTGTTGCAATAGTGAAGCTAAGGCGAGTGCTTTTCACTGAGCGATGAAAGGATTATGCTTAGAAGGAGCTTTTTGGAAACAGTCGTCGCGGTGCTAAGAGTAAGTACCGGTCAAGATCCAAAGATTACTCAAAAATGTGCGAGTGGCTCCAAACACGGCTCCAGGTCTGTTTTTGATGATGGATAATAGCTCTTTTTTGTGCCATTTTTGTAGCTTTATTGTTGCGGTTTTGTCGCCTTTTGTGTAAGTCACTGACATAACTTTGCTTAGTTTTTTTGTTGCTCTTTTGCAGCTTTTTTGACACATTTTGTCTCATTTTCATTTCTATTTTGTTGCTTTTTTGTGGCTGGTTTGTTGTGTTTTCATCTTCGTTTTTGTCGCTATTTAGACACTTATTTCAAGAAGTTTTTAAATTTGCCAAACTGGAGAAAATGTGCTCGGTTCAGGTGGAGGTTAAGAGGTTGCATTATGGACCTTTTTTATGTGATATTTGTGCGTATTTAACCTTGTAGTGACCCAGCAGGTATGAGTGGTCAGCATGGCGCCTTTACTTTCCATCACAGTGGTCTCTAGGACGCTCTAGGATCAATTGTTTTGAAGGTTTTCACTCCCCAGAAAACCTCCAAAACATTGTAATTTAGAGATCACCGTGATCGAAAGTAAAGGCGCCATGCTAACCACTGCTAGCTGCACTAGCTGAATAATCCTGTTTATATAGTGAGAAAGTAGTAACATCTGGAGCTCAGACACACAGTGCAACAGGTCAAATTTTGAGTTACAAAAACATTTCACCTTTAGTCCGGTTCACTATGTTTAGATTTCCACTGTTATTTGGTAAAATTGTGCAATTATACAATTTTTCCATTAGAGTAAATGGGGAGTTCTGGTCATCGCTACGGTAACTCCATGAAACATATGACTTATTTGATTGGAACGACCAAATGGAATAGGTTGTGTTCACATGACATCACAACATTCTAAAGAGCCCATAGATACAGACGGCATCTCTGGAATCGCCCATATATGGTCATGTTTGAAAACAGTTAAGGGGGAAAACAACTTGGAGAAAAATCTAAACTTTCTCTAATTATTCAAAAACTACTTTAACAAATGCTGAATTATGAATATAGTTTTCTACCCAATAAAGATACAAAGACATGAAGAGGAGCAAAGTGGTTCAACAGCCCTTAAATACATAAATAACGGAGAATAATTCTAATGCTAATGCTAATGCGATAATGCTAATTCTAACAGCTAGCTGCGCAGCTACGACTGCCGTTTTTTCACTTCTACTGAACAATCTGCTGTGAATAAACATCCATATGGGCCCGATTTACACTTGACTTTATGTGTAAATAAGTTCATATTCCACCAGAAAATGGCTAAAAAGAGTGGAAATTGTGTTTCCCAATAGATTCATTTTCCCCCTCGGGAACTATAGATACGATGCCGTCTGTATCTATAGTTTAAAATTGAGGTGGAGCGACTGAAATTCCATGGCGGTAACTATGGTAATTGGTGAACTGCTGATTTTTTTTGTCTTAGTTTTTGCCAAATATCTCAGTCATTACTGGAAGAATCCACATGAAACAAAAACTGTCTCAAAGTTCATTGTCTCCTCTGTCAGCACATATGAACTAATGTCCAATTATTTTCTCTGAAAGAGCGTGATGTTGTCCAATAGGAAGGACTTTCAGAACTGTCAGGTTTGTGAATCCAATCACTACCAAATACTGATGAGGAAAAACATTTGTTAATTTTTGTTTTGGAAATTTCTTACAAAAACTGTATTTCTCCCATAGAGCTGTATTGGCCCCTGCCCTCCACCTGCCATTATGACATCATCACACTCTATAACGTGAACGCCACCTATTTTCTGCAAAATTGTGTACATTTCTGCCAAACTATGGTTTTACTCCCCATATAAATATTATCGCCTTTTTTTTCTTACCTATCAGAGCAAATGGAAACATTGTTATTCCAATAGCTTATCTAATAAAGTTTAAAAAAATATATAGTTTTGATCCTCTCCACAAAAATCCGGCAAATGACTTAGTGAACCGGACTAATTATGTAAAAGTGGTTTGTGTTGACTTTCTTAGTTTTACTTCACAGGCTAATTATCCATTCAGAAAGCGACACCCACACTTTTAGGTTGCCGGATCATTTTTCTAAGTAAACCAACACGCAATAAACCTAAATCAAAAGAAGTGAAGTGGGTGAAACGTGCTTGTGTCTTCACCAGGTTGAGCTGTGACTGCGCTGCCTTTTTTTAAACCAGTCAGAGCCCACGCTACACACCCTCCCTTTAAGGTGAGGTGTAATATTCCTCTTGTGAAGCTCATAAAAAGGTCCTTCCCTGCGTGTCTTGTGTGCGGTGGCGGCGGAGAGCAGAGCAGGTGCTCGCTCAGAGGGAAGTGGGATTATTCATGAACCTGTTCTCAGACTCGGCAGGAGCGGTGACGGCAGCAGCAGCAGGGACTTCTGTGCTACTTTCACTCACTCTCATACTATTCATACTCTCCGTGGTGAGGGCACGCCTGATTACCACAAAGCTTCTATTTTAGGAAATGGATTCACACACACCTGTCCCTGAGCATATTGCCTTTGGAAGCTTACGGGAAAAGT
Source organism: Neogobius melanostomus (assembly GCA_007210695.1). NCBI lineage: Eukaryota > Metazoa > Chordata > Actinopteri > Gobiiformes > Gobiidae > Neogobius > Neogobius melanostomus. Next base: position 2,589,542 of record VHKM01000376.1, read on the forward strand.
TGATTTACTTCCATATGTTCAAAGAGAAACATTGCCTTTGTTTTATTTAACACGAATCAAATCACATTTTTGACACGCGTGACATCTTTTCCTCTCTGTTTTAATGCAGTTTCACACAAACGTAATTGAGCGAACATTGGAAAACAGCACACAAGCTTGGTGGTGTAGCCTCTTTCATTTATTTTGTGGCACAAAGTTTTATTTACTTGGCGCACATTTCAAAGGTTGCAATAAATCCCACTGTAAGCACTAGTTATTTCAATCAAAATGCGAACCTCTGAACGCATTAGCTCTTCAACAGCATGGGTTTTATGGCTGGCTAGTGAATAAAATAAAAAGTAAGAAAGCGAGCCAGTCTTTTGAATTGCTCTTTTAAATTAATGGATCCAAAAACTCGTACAGTTTTGGCCCGTTGCTTGAGCACATTTTGCAAAACTTCGCTCATTGTGGCCAAAACTCTACACACAAGTAAACATGACACAACACTGGGAAATATATCATTCACATCTGTGTCAAACTGAAACTCTGCTGTCAAAACCTAAACTCTGCTGTCAAAACCTAAACTCTGCTGTCAAAACCTAAACTCTGCTCAAAACCTAAACTCTGCTATCAAAACCTAACATTCCTTTGTCAAAATGTAACTGAGGACAAAATGACACATACTTGCATCATATGCACACACTTTCAGATCAGGGGGAACACACTAGTCTACTTTATATAAAACACTGCAGTCTGTGGAAGTGACATCAGACAAACATTTTGGGGGTGAAAAAAAAAAAAATGTTTGGATGAAATATAAAAAAATACTTTTTGTTTTGTTTTCTTTCTTTTTTTCTACCACATATTATGAGATAATTTGTGGTAGGAAAAAAAAAAAAGAGTTTTATATTTCTTCCAAAAAAGAAAAATTCCTCCGACATACAGTAATATCTCATTCCCCCGAGATAATATGTGGTAAAAAAAAAAAAGAAAAGGAAAAAAAGAAAAAGAAAAAATATATATATATTTTTTTTTTTAACCCCCCAAAATGGTCTGATGTCACTTCCAGGGCTCCGTAGCCTCTGGCTCTCCCTCCATCCTTGCTTGCAAAGTGGTTCAAATGGCTAAACTGAGGGCTTTTTGTAGCTGTTTGGTGGTCAGTTTTGCAAGTCAGTTTTGCCTTCAGGTGTGTATTTGAGTGGTTGCAATTCCCCGATGTGTTTTGTTTTTTGGATACATGTGTTTTCCAAATGGCATCCTGAGATTTAATTTTTGAGCGAAGTGTCTTGTGTATGAAATAGAGCGTAGTATGCAGGACCAAGTGTGTTGCAAAAAGGAGTAAGTGTGTTACAGAACTGCAACTAGAGTGAAAAGCAGCGCTTTTGTTTAAGGTATGGGTACATGTGTGTGAGGTATGGGTACATGTGTGTGAGGTATGGGTACATGTGTGAGGTATGGTACACGTGTGTGAGGTATGGATACATGTGTGTGAGGTATGGGTACATGTGTGTGAGGTATGGATACATGTGTGTGAGGTATGGTACATGTTTAGGTTGGTAATGTTTGAGGTATGGGTACATGTGTGTGAGGTATGGATACATGTGTGTGAGGTATGGGTACATGTGTTGAGGTATGGGTACATGTGTTTGAGGTATGGGTACATGTGTGTGAGGTATGGGTACATGTGTGTGAGGTATGGGTACATGTGTGTGAGGTATGGGTACATGTGTGTGAGGTATGGGTACATGTGTTGAGGTATGGGTACATGTGTGTGAGGTATGGGTACATGTGTTAGGTATGGGTACATGTGTGAGGTATGGGTACATGTGTTGAGGTATGGGTACATGTGTGTGAGGTATGGTACATGTGTGTGAGGTATGGGTACATGTGTTAGGTATGGGTACATGTGTGTGAGGTATGGGTACATGTGTTTAAGGTATGGATACATGTGTGTGAGGTATGGGTACATGTGTTTGAAGGTATGGGTACATGTGTGTGAGGTATGGGTACATGTGTGTGAGGTATGGGTACATGTGTGTGAGGTATGGTACATGTGTTAGTATGGTACATGTGTGTGAGGTATGGGTACATGTGTTTAAGGTATGGGTACATGTGTGTGAGGTATGGGTACATGTGTTGAGGTATGGGTACATGTGTGTGAGGTATGGGTACATGTGTTTAGGTATGGGTACATGTGTGTGAGGTATGGGTACATGTGTGTGAGGTATGGGTACATGTGTGTGAGGTATGGGTACATGTGTTTAAGGTATGGGTACATGTGTGTGAGGTATGGGTACATGTGTTTAAGGTATGGATACATGTGTGTGAGGTATGGGTACATGTGTGTTGAGGTATGGGTACATGTGTGTGAGGTATGGGTACATGTGTGTGAGGTATGGGTACATGTGTTGAGGTATGGGTACATGTGTGTGAGGTATGGGTACATGTGTGTGAGGTATGGGTACATGTGTTTGAGGTATGGGTACATGTGTGTGAGGTATGGGTACATGTGTGTGAGGTATGGGTACATGTGTGTGAGTTATGGGTACATGTGTGTGAGGTATGGGTACATGTGTGTGAGGTATGGGTACATGTGTGTGAGGTATGGGTACATGTGTTTGAGGTATGGTAACAAAAGCTTCAAGTTGTTACTTTAGTCTAAGCATTGGGTCTATAGTGTTCAAGCAAAAGGCAAAAACTGTAAAATTTAAAATCCCTCAACTACTCGGGCAGCACGGTAGCGCAGCAGTTAGCGCTCATGCTTCACAGCAAGAAGGTCCCGGGTTTGATTCCCACCTGGCTTTTCTGTGTGGAGTTTGCATGTTCTCCCTGTGTCTGCGTAGGTTTCCTCCTATGTACAATAGGAATGATATGTGTGTGTGAATGATGGCGGTCAGGGGGACGCGCAGATGTGTGCAGATGTGTGCAGTTGTGACAGCACTTGTGTCAGTTTCCCACAGCCGAGTGTGGAGTGAATGTATAATTGTCTCATGTAAAGCACTTTGTGACCATGTCTGTGAAAGGTGCTATATAAATAAAGCTCTTCTTCTACTTCTACTATTACTACTACTTTTGGTGTGCTATCCTATAAAATTGCCAAAACGTATACAAAAAGTTTTAGTGTTTTGCAATGATTTGCTATTTCGCCATAGATGTGGACTATAAAATGGACTGGAAGCCATGATCATCAAAATTATAATAAATAAAGGCTTGACATACACTTTGTATATCATAGTTTCACATTTTAAGTTGAATTACAGAAATAAATGAACTCTTCAATGATATTTTAATTTTACAGTTTCACCTGTAGCCTATGTGTGAAACTTCAAAGGTTGTTTTCTGAAGAAGTATTCTTCTCACATTGTGATGATCATCTCCAAGTAGCGCCTACAGACACCAGTGTTTGATTATTATTTTTGAAGGATTTGTTGCTCTAATTCCTTGCCTGATTTATTGAGCTTTAACACACAAAAAAGGCATTTTAACTGTACAGGTGACTAAATAAGATGTCTAAAATCCTCACCACAAGATTCAAAATGACAATCTCACAAAACTACATATTTGAAAAACCTGACTCATGTTCAGTGAGTGGGCAGGTTTTATATTTGCCAACGACAACAACAATCGACACAAATTCCTAAGCCGACAAAGGCATGAGGTACTTCAAAACACCTATGAAGCTGTTAAATTGCTTTAGCGCTTTGTTGTTTAGCTACTTTTTGAGACAAAGAGAGAAAAGGCCTTTCCAGATTGAGACTGTAGTGCTAATGTTATTTGGCTTCTACCTGGTTTCTGTCAACTGAATAAAACCCAGAATTTTAAGCCAGTACTCGGTTTATAGAAAATATGGGAAATGTGCTTGTCTCATATCCACGTGAAAATATACGTTTTATTTTACTCTTCCAGTAGTGTATATCACAAGTTTCAAATTCATAGCACCTTTTTTAATCTTAAAAATAAGATAAGCCTTTATTGTTCTCACGTTGTAGAAATTCACTTGTTACATCAGTGCTCAAGATAACAGGGTGTGCAAAATAGACAGGAAATGCGCAAACAATTAAAAAGTATTAAGTGGTATCTTATATACAATGAATACAAAAAGAGGCAAAAAGTATAAACAATAAAAGATAAGAAACAGATTATTAAAAATGTCAGTATTAGCAGTGCAGGTTTACGTCATAGTGCAAGTGGCAGATAAAGTGACGCAGATAAAGTGACACAGATAAAGTGACGCAGATACAGAGGTTATTGCATGTAGTTTTGCAAAGGGGTTATTGCACATGTTACTCTAGAGTCTTGTTGTTCAGTCTGACAGCAGTGGGGATGAAGGACCTGCTCCTTCTTGCACTGAGGGTGTCTCAGTCTGCCACTGAAAGAGCTGCTCAGCTCCTCTACAATCCCGTGCAGTGGGTGGGAGGTGTTGTCCATGATGGAGGTGAGCTTGGCTAACAACCTCCTGTCCCTCACCTCCTCCACAGAGTCCAGGGGGCAGCCCAGGACAGAGCGGGCCCTCCTGACCAGCTTGTTCAGTCTGTTCTTGTCCCGTTCTGTGCTGCCCGGGCCCAGCACACGGCAGCGTAGTGGATACTAAAGTCATAAAAAGTCCTGAGCAGAGGCCTGCTCACTCCGAAGGACCTCAGTCTCCTCAGAAGGTGGAGGCGACTTTGGCCCTTCTTGTACAGGGCATTGGCGTTGTGGGACCAGTCCAGCTTATTGTTGAGGTGAACACCCAGGTACTTGAAACTGTAGTCCTAAAATAGATCTCCAAAGACAACACAGTGCTAATTAGCTCGTTGCATGATGTGGCTACGCTACTTCTGCTAACCTAAAGTTGTGAGCGCTACCACGTCCTGTTCCCATTCATTTCCTATGGACACTATAGCTTAGACAAACCTCGTTGACCTTTATAGACACATAAGTCTGTATAACAGTGCACCCGGCCCTTCACAAATATTGAGTTACAAAAAACATTTTACATTATGTTGACTTTCTTAGCTTTAGTTCACAGGCTAATTATCCATTCAGAAAGCAGAAGCCCCACACTTTTGGGTTTCCGGATCCTTCCCCCAATAGTTCTTTCCATAAGGTGTTCCCGTACAGTCTCTTGTCTACATACACATACAGTAATACAACGTCCAAATCAAGTATTCTGAATCAAGCGCAGATTAACATACTTACCATAATACTCTGACTAAGTCCACTGCCATTCCCATGTTTTTGTACTCACATAATCGTTTTCTTTAATCATGATGGATGACGTAAACATGAATGACCTGCTTCGTCTGTGGGCGAGGCACGTTGTTTGTCGTAGACTTGTGCATATTTGTTAATACTGTTGGTATTGCAGGGCGAGGCACATGGGTAAAGCGCTCTGTACATATGCGTCACAGTCTATTCTCTCCCATTGTCTTCAACTGTAATCTAAATAATTACTGTGATCAATGAAATATGTTGTTTCTTTGATGGTATGTGCTTTTTAGAACAGGAACAACGCACAACAACATAGACCATTGACCTTTGCATAGAAATTCACCGCGTCTTCTTTAGTGTTTGAACTGTTTTTAACTTCTGTGTGTACAAGTTTTCCATCCCTGCTTGACAACAGGGTTTCTAAAGGTCATAGCAAGTCAAATGTAATGCCTTTTAATGCCTGAATACTTTAGTTTTAATGCCACAAATGCAAAAAATCTCAGTATATTTAATTTCAGAAGATTTGTAAACATTACATATAACAGGGGAGTGAAGGGAAGTTTGATCTTTCAAACTAAATTGGACACAACGGGCGTGCCAATGTGGGCCATAAAAATGTTGAGCAATGTCATTGTTGTGGGTTCTGTCGTTAAGGAATATTATATAGTGCATACAGTATGACACATTAGACACATTTTTGCTAAAACATAGTTAACACAATTATACTTAAAGCAGTACTAAGTAATTCATGCCCTAGAGGCCATAAGCGCTACTGCAGGTGTCGTAGCATGTTGCCGTTTTTTACTCATTAATCGTCCGTGAGAGTAAATACTACGCTGACAGAAAAGACAAAGGGAGAGAGGGATATTGTACATCCAATTACACAATGGAGATCATTTTTTTCACTCAAACTTGGCTGTAAATACTGTTTAAGTGGCGCTAGCCCGCAGTTAGCTTTGCCCGTTAGCCTGTTAGCTTCTTCTTCGTGATTCCATTAGTGTGTATTGGTGACTTCGACCCGGTGCAGGGAAAGTTGCAATTGCTGGCCAGAGACCCCAGGGGGAGATGAAAGCCCCCCCCCCCCCCCCCAATCATCTCATTAACACTTGTATTACCCCCAGAGGGACTACGGAAAGATTTATTAAGGTAAACACGTTACTCAGCACTGCTTTAAGATTTTGCAAAGATTTTACCCCGTTTTCTTTAGTTTGACATTTTTTGTGACGTTTCACTAACTTATTGGACACTGACAGGAAGTGACATAGAGGTAAACAATATTAAACTGTTTCCGTGGCAACGACATGTTATATCACTGGGAAATGAATGAGTCAGAATTCTATGGTCTTTCCCTGTACTTATGTCATTAACCCGTTACTTGCCGTCCGCCCTGATCAGAGGGTTAGGTTTAGGTTTTGGAACGGCAAATGAAAATGAACGGTAAGTCGTGTTTCACTCACACAGATCTTACTTTACTTACTTAGAAACTAGAATGTCTTGGCTTTTTGTTGTGTTCTTTAATGGATGAAAATGAATACGGAGGCTTGTTCAATTAAAATCAAAATCATTATTTTATTCCCTAACATTACAGTCTAAACGCTACATCTGGTACATCGGCTGCACCGGTTGAGCACGAGTAATTTATAGAAACAGGAAGTAGGCGTCTCCTTGTCGGGACTTCCTCTGCGCCATCTGACTCCTCCTTCTAACACACTGCCCCCAGTGGAGACCAAGGGTAAAGACAACAATGATGCAGTAAAGTGTCCACCCAATTCAAATCCACCTTAAAGCACAGATCACATCAACACAGTTTCATATATAGTCATTAAAGCCTAGTATGATAAAAAACATATATAGAAATAATTCCACACTTTCAAATGAGGTATCACACTGACATATAGGCTAAGCTCTCCTGTCAATACGCTTTGAGATTTGGATATACAAAATTGCTAACCCTAGCTCTAACCCTAACCTGGCAGATAACAGGTTAAGAATTTAAATTAAAATAACTTTCCTGCCCGACATTTATTCATTAATTTGCTGCTTCGCTGAAATAAAATTATAATTATTACTTACAACAGATGTTATCCATCTAAATAAGCCATCATTACAAAAGGATTAAAACCTGTCATACACTTTAATGCCAGTTTGAATCCGATGTAATGACTTTTAAGGCCTGGACTTTGGCATAATAAATTACATGACGGTTAATGCCTCGCTGAAACCCTGTGCTAGTGCAGGTTGCGCTCATGTGTCATCACGAGATTCCAAAGAGCCTCTGGGATGCGCAGATTAGACTTTTGTAGACTTTGTAACCGTCCAAATTGCTCGGCCGTCTCCACATGAAACAAAGCCTGAAACAAAGCGCAACGTCGCCTCTGTCAGCACAGTGAGCTACGGTCCAATTACTTCCTCAGAAAGGTCTCCAGAATGGGTGACAATATTTAAAAACATGGGCATGATGTTGGACAGTTGAAACGACTTCCAGCCAACACATGATAATGGCAGTTTTTTGGGGCCTAATTCCTCACACATAATGATCAGTGCATCCAAACAACGGGCGGACAGGATTAAGTCTGTGTTTGCAAGTGCACATAAATGAGCCGTCATTCTATAATACTTAGTGTATCCAGGGAGACAACAGTGAGCGGTAAAAAGCTAATGGAGCTGACACCATTTCATTACAGATTATGTGCTTACGTCTTTTCCCCACAGACACAAACAGCCGTAAAGAATGATTCAGAGAAACAGACGTGGTCCATATATTACTGTAGACTTTGTAGTCCCTTCAAAAGCAGATTGCAGAGGCAGGAGCTGTCAGTCACTCAGGGGAACGCTGATAGCTGACTGACAGATGGGCCGCCGCACAATAACAGGCTTCTCTGACAATACATCAGAAAGAATACAGTCACGGTACAGCTTATAGCGTAAGGTTTAACTTTACATTACGGCTTATTATGGGGTTTGACGTGCTTTGCCCATATGGGACGCCTTCGCTTTGCCATTGCTTTGCTCGGTTACAGCATTTTCAGTTTGACAGGGAGAGTAATGCTGCGTTCCAACTGGGAATCCTGACCTTTCCGACTTTCGACTAAGAAAAAAGGCGCTGGAACGGCGTTTTAACTCATAATTTCTGCTTTCAAACCCCTGGGATGATCCAAGTCTGATTTCATGGAACCGTTGACTTGTGTAGAGAGATGTGTATAGCGTTCTCGGTTTTTAGGACACTGTTATAGCATTAGCTGTGTGCCTGTAAGCTCTCAGTCGTACAGGATTTCCCATTGTGGAGAAAGTCTCTTGAGCAGAACTCTCACCCAAGAAGCTTCGTCATGCAGCGGCACAAGGCGGCTTCATGCTCGCCTGGAATCCAGCACAGGTGCTTGACACTCATTTTAACAAAACCTTTGTGATTATGAAGCTAACAAATGAAGACAAATAAAGAGATGGAACGATCATAATAATTAGTCTCACAAGGGCTTTTACTGACTTACATTTAGAGTTGAAACCTCGTGTTTTGAAGTGTGTTCAGAAAGAGACAACATTCCTTAAATTTAAAGAAAAAGCCAACATTCTTATTGGTTTATTTGGTGGGACAGTGCAAGTTAATGAACAAGCCACACTGGATTGTAGCCTTGGGCTAATTTTCATCCGTCGTCCCCCATGCGCACTCTCAAACACACTCTTATACATCCTGACCTATTGTACATGTTTTTAGTGGTAGGGGAAACCGGAGTACCCGGAGGAAACCTACACAGAAACGGGGAGAACATGCAAACTCCACACAGAAAGGCCTGGTCCCTGGTGGGAATCGAACCCGGACCTTCTAGCTGTGAAGCACGAGCGCTAACCACTGTACTACCGGACTGTTAGCATTGGAGCTGCGCGAGCTACACGTCACGCAAGGGCCGAGTCTACAGTGAAGATCCCGCCCTTATGCCCTTATTAGGAACATGCTTCATCAGAGCTGGGGAGGAGGAATCTGTAAATCCGCCATGATTTCCCCCTCGAACGTGGTCATTATGGTAAACGGGGAAGAGTGAGGAGGAGTTGTCTATTAATGGCAGGGGTGAAAGTAGATTTTTTTTTTTGCCGGTACTATTGACAGACAAGTTATATACTATTTCAGTTCAGTCGCGCCAAATTCATGAATAAGCAGTACAATTATTACAACAATATGATACAATTATGATAAGACTCGTCGGTTCTCTTTTAATAAGTTTATTTTTCAGTGCAACAACCTGCAACAAAGTGTAAATTCATTAATTAAAGTGTACATTAATTTAAGAGTAAATAGAATTGATTAAAGTGCAACCTTAGCAACTTGCAATAAACATTAAATAACTGAATAAAGAACCAAATTAATCAGCTGAACTGATTTAAAACACATTCCAAAGAGGGCTGAAATAGTCATCTTCTGCAGGATGACTGCGAGCCATGTCGCTGGTTGCATGGGCAGCTCTCCTGCCTTTGCACAGCCAAGTTTTAACATAAGGCAGTGGATCCCAATGACTGCAAGGGGGGCCCACAACACTAATGAACAGTAGATTGGATGCATTCTTTGTTGTCAGGCTCCCTCTGTATTCAGTCAGTATATTGTTCATGGTGCTGAAACCACGCTCACAGTCTGCATTACTTGCTGAGAGGGTGTCCACTGCTGGAGCAACTTTTTTAACTTGTTAGGGATGCTTCTGCCACCACTTGCCTTGTATTCGATGAACCCAACATGTGCCTCCCGCTCATCAATGTTTAGAGCATCACACAAACCTTTGACTTCCTCTTCTCCATAGCGAGGATTGTCTTGCACCCAGCTCTTTGGGTTGAGAACTGTCATCTGTGTGATCAGACAGTTGTAAGCCTCTTTACGGCTGGCTGTTACACTGCTCTGTGCTCTGTTTGCTGTTGTAGTGAATAATCTTTCTTTCATGTTCTCAACAACTGCTTGTACAAACTGAACAGAGTCAATGGTTGGGGACTTTCCCATTCTCAATGGTTCACCTTTGAATTCTTTCCTCTGTTCAGCAAGGGCTGCTTCCACCGTATGCTTGCCTGGATATTCACTCAGGCTTTGGATGCGTCTCACATACGTAGATGGTCATTATGTCATGAGCCTTTGGAATAGTGGTCTGTCTGTTTTGAAGTATTTCAGACAGGTTTTTCAGCTCCGTCAGAACATCCACCATCAGTGCCAGACTTTTCAGAAAACTAACAGAGCACAACTTGGAGAGCAGCCCACTGAATTTGGCTTTCTCCTTACCATCTCTGCTGTTGTCCTCTGATGCCTCACGAAAATGTTGTGCCAAGGCTGGATAGGACTGCCACACTGCACTAACTGCTCTCCAAGAGGAAGCCACCCAGCGGACACTGAACACTTTCCCAATCCTTCTGAGAGTGATGTGTAGATTGTGGGCACATTCACTCAGCTCTCTCGTATTCTTAGGTGACTGGCTGTACAGGGCATAAAGTGCATCCAGGAAGGCATGAAAGTCCTTTGTTCCCCCTGTTTTATCAAGTGCCTGATCCACAGCAAGCTCCAACCTATGGTTCAGGCAGTGCCACAGTACAATAGATGGAAAATCATCCTTGAGTTGCTTCCCAACACCTGACTTTACTCCCAGCATCACACTTGCTCCATCACTGCAAAATCCTATTAATTGTTCCTGCAGCAATTGAGAGCTTAAGCCATTTCTTTGTAAGCAGCTCAGAAGTTTTTCTTTTATGTGAGAAGCACTCAGACCATCCAGCTCTACAAGTTCCAAGGGGAAAGCAATTGGATCCATGGCTCCATCAATACTCGCCTTTAGAAATACAATGAGTGTGGACTTGTTTCCAACACTAGTTGACTCATCTGTCAGTATTGTGATTTTACTTTTGTTTTTGATTATCTTTTTCAGGAGCTCACTTTTCATTTGAGATGCCACATGGTCCACAATGTCGACACAAACAGTTTTGCTGTGTAAAACACGGCCTAAATTGACAGAGTTTGCCTTCTGCAGGTCAATCAAACTTTCAAAGTCAGTGAAGGGTTTGTTGTTTTTGGCCATATAATATGCTGTTCTAAAAACTTTGGCAGTTGCCTCAAAGGCATATTCCTGACTTGAGGCATTTACTTTGACCAGAATGTCTTTTTCTGCTGTTTGCAATATTTTAACTGCCTCTTTGTGTGCTGCGGAGTTTTTATGTTCATGGATTTTTTTCCTCAAAGACGTAAGCTGCACATCCCTTGTCTGTCCAAATGCACCTACTTTTGCCTCAGCCCAATGGGGAGCAATATTCACACCACGAGATGACATGATGCCGAGGTCCTTAACATTGTGACATGATTTACAGCCAAGCATTCCACCTTGAGCAAACAGCCATTCGTTTTTGTCTTTAACTTGTTTATACTGCTCCTTAGTCCATATTGAGGGATAAATGCATGTGGCACCACCTGTGCTGCTATCTCCTGCTGCTGCTGCTGGTTCTCTTAAGGCATTGTCCTCAGCCTGAATTTCAAGTATCTGCCTCACATCTTCTTCTCTGGGATTTTTATTTGGCTGTACATCTTCATTCTCAGTAACTACAATCTTTCTCTTAAAAATATGATCAATTTTTCTTTGCATTGTTCTTCATTTATTTCTCTCCAAATGATTTTGGCTTGTCTCTTCTTGAATTGTATTTAAAACAATAGAAAATCTGCGCATCATTTAAATTGACCAATCATAACAAATTAATGTATATGTCATTTCATTTAATATTTCTGCGGGGCCATTTTCAACATTATTGTATATGTATAATATTAATAATTGGTTACGATAGAGTAAAGTGTTCCCGAACAACAAATCAAACGCACCCCTCAGCTGAACGCGCATGCGCAAAACGCTCTCGTCAAAGGAAACATTCTAGCTAGTGCTGCGACCAGCAGCGAGCGGCCCAAATGAGTGAGAGGGAGACGAGGGGAGAGGACGTACTGTGTGCTCCAGGCTCGATACGGAGCGATTACACGCTAAATAATCATTTCGATTGTCACTCTTACAAAGGAAATAAAGCGCTTCATATTTACACGGTTCTAAGTGTCTGCGGCTATTCATAAGTTACGTAGCTACGTAGCGGAACGCCGTACCGGACCGTACCGGCTTACTTTCACCCCTGATTAACGGTCTATGTTATTGACACACTGCCACAGCAAATGCGTGCCGTAATCAAAGCTAAAGACGCTACAACCAAATATTAAGGCGCGTGACCTTTTATTGTGGCGGCGTTTTTTCGGTAAGGCAGAGTAGATACATTCAAAGGGTTCAAACTCATGACACTCGGGTCAGAAGTGCGCCTTACCGACGACGCTGTGGCAACAAGTACAATATCTCTCTGTAATTTCCTCCTCAAGGTCACACATTTCCTTTTACTCATTACCATAAAACGCTCCACTCTCCAAAACACCTAATCTGTCTGTTCGGACGGGAAAAGTTATCCGTCCATAATTGTTCCACAAACAGTCGCCATAAAGCCCGGCTAATCGATTTCTCGTCACCGTTGTTCGCAGCTGCCTAATCTCCGGCTCTTACATCTATCAAGGTATTATTAGCCAACACATATTTTGAAGTGACGCCAACAAAAAAAGATCCCTGACAGTTTACAGATCCGTTTTACTTGTCTCCAACCTGCCTCCACAAAGCTGGTGTCGCAGTAATGGGTTTGAAGTGACAGAACCAGACACACCGGGGGGAGGGGCTACGGGAGTTCTCGCCGCTCGGATTCACTTCTCATGACAGCTAATGTATTCACGGCTCGTCCGGGTTAATTACCAGGAGGCAGCGCAGAACAATGGGAGCTGCCCGCGCCTAATTTTAGCCGCGTTTAATCATGGATATGTTTGAGACATGAAAAAGGAAAGCGCGCGCAGAGGAAAAGGGGATGTACAGGAGGGTGAAGTTTTGCAAAGTAAGGGTGGTTGGAGGTGGGTCAAGTACTTTGTGAAAATGTGCTCCTGCGAATTGTAATACGGATAATGAGGAAAGGAAAAGGCAGGAAATTTGATCTACCTGATTCTACCATCCATCAAGAGGCCACTGGGGGAACCTGCCAAGAGGACGCACATTTCCACATCCATACTTTGTTACAGGAGCCAGTATCCAAAGTATCAATAGAGGTTATGCTCATGGTCTCAGCATAGAAACCTTTGGAGCACGGGCCAAAAATGTTTCATAGACTAAATATTAATTTGACTATTTTGATATGCCTTTAACCTCTTAACCTCCACCTGACCCGAGCACATCGTCTCCAGTTTGGCATTACACAAATCTAAAAGCTTCTTGAAAAAAGTGTCAAAATGGTGACCAAAACGAGAATCAAAACGCAGCAAAAAGGCGTCAAAAATTGACCCTAAATAAAAGCCACAATATAGCAAATATGTGACGAAAAAGCAAAAGAAAAAAACACATTAAAAAAAGTGGCAAAAATGTGATGAAAAAGACCGTGAAAAAGGTTACGGCAATAATTCAAGGAAAAAGATCCGGGATTTCAACACACACTGGAGCATCACGGCACTTCAGAGGCTTTTCTCAAACCATGCAGGACTTTAAACATGTGATTTATACATTTATCATAAATAAAATCCAGTGGTGTGCTGGGACCTCATTTCAGCCTGGGAATTTAGAGAAGACCGGCCCACTTTTCTGTGGGTTTATAGCTCAGTGATAGAGCGCAAGTCTCTGGTGCAGGAGGTCCCCGGTTCAAGTATGGCTTTGACACTTTTCTAACGCTTTTCTTTTTACATGGGCCGCTGCACACACAGTCTGAGCCTGATGCAACTCCACAATCAGCACCAAGTTATGAAGATAAAAAAATATTTATTTGTCCACTTTTCTACCTTTCACTGCCTCTTTCTCTCTTTACTCACGCAGACACTTGTCTCCGCAGGATTGGACTGCACCAACTTCAACTAAAGCGGAGGGGTGTTCCACTTAAACACCCTTAAACACCCCTCTGAGTTAGTTCAAGGTCAAATGGTATCTCCCCGCGACAAGGATGAACAGTTAGATGCGAAAAAAATTTCTGATATTGACACATTTCCCCCTCGTGGGGGCGGCCCGGCCCTAAACAGTGCCGCGGCCCACCGGGAAACCTCCCGACTCTCCCTATGGCCAGCACGCCTCTGGGTATGTCCATGTTGCAGGAGAGAAAGAGCAAACGTGGCTCTTTTTTGCAGGTCAATAGCGACAGACAGGAGTTTAACAGGCTTCCCCTGATACATGAGCCCTGGCGATTGTTTCTTTATCTCTGCGGCTTCTCTCGTCCCTCCCAGCAAAGTGTATGGTCTCTTTGTCTGTCACAGGCCAGAGACTCATCTGTGCCTCTGCAGGAAAGCCTGTGTTTGTCGCCTTGGTGTGCATTCTCTCATAGAAAATAAAGGAGGCGGCTCTTCTGCAGCGCTTCAAAGAGTTGGGCTTTAGCTTTTATGGCCTATAGGCTGTAAAACAGTCAATAAGCTTTTAAATTTGGGTAATGCCGAACTGGAGAAAATGTGCTCGGGTAAGGTGGGTGGTAATATGCCTTTAAAGGAACAAGCCACTGTTTTTCCATACTGAGATATGTTCTTACTGGAGCTTAGACAAGTTCATGTGTACCTGTCTGGTCTTTACACGAGCGCTCAGTCACGCACAAAGACCAAAGATGTTGTTAGCATTTAGCCTCTCATCCTCTCCTTTATGGGGCCAAATGGGGGTGAAGTTAGAAGCGACCAAGCTCCTCCACGTTTTCCCTAGGCGTAATAATACCTTAGCAGCACTTCGACTTTACTGCGCACGTCAAAGTGCTCCTAAGGTATTACCGTAATATATTGTACGGTAATATTTATTTATTAGTTTATTTGACAGGGACAGTACACATTAATGAACATTTCTGTAAATGTGTCAGTATTAGCTGCAAAGCTGTCCCTGGGCAAGGTGTATAATGCCAACAACAATTATAAAACATAAAACTATTTAAAAGTTGAGGCTACATACTTACATAACACATGTTGATACAATTCATACATTAATAACATCTGAAGGGTGCGTACCTATGTTCCCCGGGTCCTATGTTCCCCGGGTGCAGTTTTTTTTTCCGTGGGTGAGTTGGTACTTCAACCAATCACAAGTCATGAGAGTGAAACGTCATACATATATCAAGCAGCTTAACCCTGACCCTGCCCTAGCCACTAACCTTAACCCCCAGATTCCACATTCCCCGTGCTCGCTCCGTTCCACTCCGCCCCGACAGCCGCAGCAAATACGTTGCTATTTTGAACGTTCAGAAACATTCCACATCGTCCACTCCGCTCCGAGGGCCAACGTCGCCGCTCCGCCTCTCCGCCTTGGCACGATAAAAATACGGACCAACTCTATTTTCAGCTACGTCTGCGCCCCGTCAGCTCCGTCCGTATCAAGCTCAACAGTTCAGAACGCACCAGAAGACAGGAAAGAGAACGGAACATCCGGATTTCGAAATAAAATGTAGAAATATAAATACAGAACGTTTCGAACATATAAAGTATTTTTATACGTATATTTACATTAAAGCTGTGCTATATATAATATTTTTTAAATCGTACACTACTTGTAAATCACAAAATTACATTACAATATATTTTTAAAATACATCAATGAGTCACTTTCTTTGATAAATAAATATAATTGCATTGAGCCTGTAATAATACTGAATAAACTATTTACACACTGTTAACGTCCTACGTGCATTTTGTACACATTTTATCGCGTGATCTCGTACGTCTTGCGCATGCTCTCCTCAGCTCCGCGGTTGGGCGGAGTGGAGCCCAGACGGAGCAAGACGTGTGCAGTGGGCGTTTGATTTCGGAATCCTTCGGAGGCGGCCCGTGGCAGGCTGGAGCGGGGCGGTGACGCGAGATGTGGAATCCCGGAGTAAGGATAGTGGGCTGGTGCCTAATCTTAATCAATACCGGTGGGGAACATAGGGCTGACCCCATCTGAATGTTTGTTCTGTGACTTGCACAATAGAATGGAGATTTTGGTGCAAGAGCAGGTCATACAGTTCAAACAGAATTGTTATGCCGTACAATATAATTTTATCCACTTAGAAAATCAACATGTTTAATTTTGTGTAACTATACTTGGATCATGTAACTACTCACGTAACCGTATTTAAATAGGAGAAACGTGGAAGAGCTCGGTCGCTTCTAACTTCACCCTCGTTGGTCCATAGAGGAGAGGAGGAGAGGCTAAATGCTAACAACATCTTTGGTATTTTGTGCGTGACTGAGCGCACACGTAAAGACCAGACAGGTACACATCAACTCGTCTAAGCTCAGGTAAGAACATATCTCAGTATGAAATAACGGTGGCCTATTCCTTTAAATACTGCATATTACCCAGCCACATTTTTAAAAAGCTTCCAGGGGTTTTCATAAGGGCTACTATTCATTGTATATTTTAAAATTAGAAATACAGACTCAGATTAATTTATGTTGTTGTCTTCAGCTCATGTTGACTAATAATTCATGTATTACTAATTAATGACACAGTGACCTGCATCATCTGTCCCACTTGATGTTTCTGTAACAGTGGCTCACGGCAGCTGCTTTAGGTTCAGTATTTAAATATTTCCTCATCAGTGCAGCAACATACTTCACAGTGTCTGTTCGTAACTTAACATTGTGCTCGATGTCGAGAGCAAATGAGAGCTTTATGACGCTCTGGGAGAGAGAAAGAGAGACAGTTACAGTACGACCGGACGCTTTTACACAGGGATTTGGATATTCTTATGAGAGTCTCTGGCCTCTATGTTTTAACCTCTTAACCCCCACATGATCTCCCATTCGGCTTTACCCAAGTGTAAAAGCTTCTTGAAAAAAGCGTGACATAACATATTTTAGTTTTTTTAAATGACCAAACAATGTCGAAAAGGCGACAAAAAATGACAGAAACGTGACAAAAAAATCAACGAAAAGTGACGACAACATGGCACAACAAGGTCTTAACTTTCAAATGAAGCATTACACTGTTTCTCTCCAGATTTTCGATTTGAGTAAAGTCGAACTGAAGAAAATGTGCTCGGTTAAGCCGGGGGTTAAGAGGTTAAGCTACTTCTCTGGTAGTGCTACACTTAATATTCTTTATCTTGTATTGGATAGGTAAGGCAGATGGGAAATTTGACTTATGTAGTGAGTGCACTGGGTGACAGGGTGGATTTATACAATAATTGTAGACCTTGTAGTTGTAGTAGTACATGCAGTAACTTATAAATTCTATTAATATCTGTTTTCCTGATGCATTATTTTATTCTTCGCTCTTCTGTGTTTGCCTAAATGAGCCGAAATAGACTTGAAAAAGCCGACTGTACTGTACTTCCTTAAGGACAGTGAGGTGGAGGAACACTGCCATCTACTGGTACAACGAAATACAAGGAAGCGGTGAGAGGCAAAAGGCAGAAGAATGACTACAGTGTGAGTGGAAATCTCCTGGATGTGTACGTCGTGACAGGACATATTTAATGGAGGTAAAGAGAAAATGCTGCTGCGCTCACTTCCAGCAGGGGTCGCTCTTCTGTGGCACTTTTCAGTCTTGTTTGTTAGACCTGACTGAGGAGTTATGCTTGAGGTATTTTCCTTAATCCAATTCATCCAATTACATGTTTGTTGTGTGATTACTTTCAGAGTCGCTGTAATTGTTTCCTGATGGAATTAAACGTCAGTGTTTGCTCGATCGTGTGTCAATCAAAGAAGTTGGGGGACTCATCGGGACACTGATTTTTTCAGATTACGACTGAATAGTATTTCCAACATTATCTCAAAGGAATGTCAATTTTAATGATGGCAGTGTTGTCCAGTGCAGGGGTTCACCATCAATAACTCAGGACAGACAGACAGACAGACAGACCCCTAGGCAAGTGAATCCAAAGTGAAGTGAGGGTTTCAAGACAATATTTAACCATTTCTAACATTGACTTGTATGCATTCCTCCATGCGTTTCTCCCCTTCGTTGATGCCGTCTGTCAGTTACACTCACCAGGAAATCGCTGAGATCACGCTCGCTCCCAGACCACGTACTTAAATCTTTGAAAAAGCATGTAGTTTGGCAGGCCAGGCAAGTTCCGAAATATATTTCTCCCTTAGGTGACAAATAGGAAAAAGGAAGGGAAGGAAGAAATTATTTAATAATGCGCACTATACACATTACACAACAGTGGTCCTCAACTGGTGGGTCAGAGACAACCAGTGGGTTTGAGTACAGAGCCTAAATCATCTTAATTGTATTTTTTTTAATTTATTTATTTATTTGATAGGGACAGAACAAGGAGCATTGTTACAAAATAACCAATGCCATGTTCATAGGCCTTATAGCTAACAGCTAATTCGCAGACCTGGTCCCTAAGACACAAAAACACATAATACACCTACACAAATTATTACAATCAATACAAAACATAAAAGACAATAAAATATTATACACTTCTGTTGTGTCCACAAGTTTGAGTCAGTTTGAGCCATTGTTTAACTTTACTTTTAAACTCGTTCAGGTCTGTTAAAGTTTTCCAGATCTGTGGCCCTTGTACTGCGAACGCTGTCTGTCCAAAAGCGGTTTTGCATCTGGCTGGTCTGCAGTCTCCACTGACAGCGCCCCCTAGTGATGATCCCGTGAGCTGCACATGTTTCAATCATCCCTGCAGCGATATCGGGAGCGAGGTCGTTGACACATTTAAAAACAAATTTCACAAAAGAGTACTTACTAAAATTTTCAAAACTTAAAAGATTATGCTTCTCTTGAATTCTGCAATAGTGCCACATCATGGGCTTTTTATCAAGCACTTTTAAAGCTTGTTTGTACAGGGAGATCACACCTTTCATAGTGGACTGGTTAGCTTGGCCCCACACAGTGATACAATATGACTAGACTAGAGGATGGTCAGTTTAGTTTAGTTTAGTTTAGTTTATTTATTTTTGAGCAGTTTACATTTTAACAACATTCACATTCATATTATTCTATTACAGGAGCTCAACAAAAAGGAGTATGCTGAAGCCAGAAGCTTATATATACGCCTACCCCATAATCAATATAATAAACATTTACATTTCCAAATTTACGGATTATATATCAGACTTGATCATAAACTGAACAAAGAAAAAACAGCACAACTATATCAGTCGTCTTGTTTCTGCAATGTGCTACAGGAAGACAATCACCAATGCCACTCTTTGCTGATAGTCACTAGTCACAAATATGCAAGTTAATTGGTTAATTAGTCAGTTGATAATTCTAAATTCATCTGGAGTTAATTGCAGTAAGTTTGTTTGTATATTTGTCCCCGTAGCTACAAATGTCAGGCTGATGGTCAGGATCACCTGGCTGGAGGATTCACCTATTATACATGTTTTTAGTGGTAGGGGTAACCAGCTGTGCTACCGTGCCGCCAATACATTGTCTCTGGAAGAAAATGGTGGGTCTCGACATCAGGGCAGCAATCTCTTCCTATACTGTAAGTGTGGTTGTAAGAGACAATTTTGAATAATTTGTTATTGTGGGTGATTTTATTTACAATTTTTGTATATGTCTTGATGCTCTGAGTTATGAATCCACAGCCTGTTGAATATCATTATAGGCAGATGCAAAATGTTACTGGAAAAGTTAAAATACTATTGTGTTCAAAAAATGGATGAAAAAGAATACGTAGGCTCGTTCTATTAAAAGCAAAATCATTGTTTATTCCCTAAGATTACAATCTAAGCACAGAGAGGTACATCTGGGCATGTTGACCGGCCAGCGAGGGTGGAGCAAAGAGGCCTAACCGGTTGAGTACGAGTAATTTATAGGAACAGGAAGTAGGCGTCTCCTTATCGGCACTTCTTCTGTATAATCTGACTCCGCACAATTCAAAATTAACCCCAAAAGCACAGATTACAATCAACACAGTTTCATATACAATCATTAAAGCCTATTATGATAAAAATATATATAGAAATATTCAACAGTACCTTAGTATTTGAAGCTGAATTGACCTGATTGTACTACTACATAGTACATACAGTATATATTAGATAAAATGTTCTTCCTTTGTATCATCATACTCTCACCTTCATTCAGTGTGAGTGTGTCCTTGTTTGTTTCCAGCCCTTACCCCACCCACGGTCCGCTTCATGGCTCTGTTCCTGTCGCCTCTTGACTCCAGACTCTCAAAGCACAGCGTCCCCTTTTTAGATCCCTGTCCTGAAACACTGGGCTGTTTCACGTGAGCGAAACCAACACAGACGCCCTTTCTTTTTTTTCCAAGCATTGGCCAAACCTCGAACTGTGGTTTGTTCATTCATCTGTGTTTTTAAACTCCAGGCAGCATTTGCTTTGACCATTTCAGTGCTCAAACTGCGTCATTTACGAAGCATTTCCTGATAAAAGCCGTGTTGTTTTTAGCTCTATATTTAAGCACCTGCAGAGGAGGGGTCCAGGTGTGCTCCTTTCTAAATCAAGTATCTTACGGGATAGATGTGAAATACTACTGTAGGGAAGTAGAGTCTGACAAATCGATAAACTGTGTGACAACCAACTGTTAGCTGTCCAAATGTTGCCTTTTTAGCGTAAACTAAGCCAATTCCTCGCCTAAAACGGTCTCAAATGTGTACGAGCTCCATGGCGATGTGAAAAGCGGCGCATTCAAACCAACGCACCGGGAGGAGGAAATTAGAGCAAGGCCTCTTAGTGATGGGATTTTCGGCTCTTTTTGGTGAACCCGATCATTTGGATCGGCTCACCAAAAAGAGCTGGCTCTTTTGGCTCCCAAATGGCTCTTCATGTTTTTACATAATACAGTTTAAATTTAGGAGAGGTTTTCATGGCTTGTTAACTGAGCTTTTCGACTACTCCCTGCACAAAACAACTGTAATCAAGAAAGAAATTAAAAAGAACAGAATCTTTTTCTTTTTTTCCATTGCTATAAAGAAAGTGATATTGGCTTACAGTGGTGTTATTGTTTTGTCTACAGGAATCAAAGTTGACTTTTCCAGGTGGTGGAGCCATTGTTTATTATAGCAACACACACACACTTTTAAGGCTGGTACATATTGTACTCCTTTTTTATTTACAGTCAAAATCCTTAGTGTTTGTCCCATAGCTTCTCCACAGTCCCTCTGCTGCCTGTGTCAGCTCTGCCCCTGGTCCTGCTCAGTCTGGAGCTGCTGGAGTCTCTCCCTCAGAGAGGAATACAGACTCTAGACATCACTGAAGTCCAAACTTTAGCCTGGACTCCTCTTGTTCTTCTGCTTTAGTTGCTTTTGTAATGAGCTCATACACGTGTGGAAAAGGCCGACATTGTTTATTTTCACTCCACAAACCCAGCGTAACTTTATCTAACCATAAAACCGAATCTCTCTCAAATAAGAAGTGGCTAAAGCTAGAGATGTACTGACTACATTTATGGATTAGTTTAAGTTTGTAGAGATCTAGATTTTGTGTAAACAGCAGGTTCGTTCCTTGTGGACGGGCTGCAGCTGCAGATGTTTTACCTTTCCTTTCTCCCTATCTCCCCGAACCCATTCTCTTACCCTTTCTCTTTTAGTCTTTGCCCTTCTCTATTCGTCTCTAATGTAGCAGAGAGCAGTGTATGTAGAGCTTGATAAACATGCAACCTTACAAAGAAAAAAAAAGGGAAAAAACGGCTCACTGGTGAGACTCTCATCGTTCACTTAAAAGGCTCTTTGTACGGACTCGTTCACGCCTCTGGTAAGCACTTGCCGCTCTGTAGAGAAGATACAGAACAACCGCAGAGTGGAACTTTCCTGTGTTGTCTGTGTTGTACGCGCTGTTCCCTGTGGCAAAGACTGATCTGTCCTCGCTTCCCCTTCCCTCTCCTGGATGCTCCAGGCGCTGCCCAAATGTGACCGATCGTTTTGGACTGTGAGTTTCATGTTGAGTTACACCTGTGTGCTGTTATGTGTTATGTCCATTACATTTGGTTGAAATGTCACATCTTTATGCAGGAAAAGCTGTTTTTTTGAATTTTTTAATTGAGTGATTATTTACATTATTTACATTAACATTGTAGCAGTGCAGAAAATAAATAGATAGATAGATAGATAGATAGATAGATAGATAGATAGATAGATAGATAGATAAATACTTTATTGATCCCGAGGGAAATTCGTGTTTCAGCAGAAGCAATCAGTCACTCAACATCAAACAGTAAAATAAAAAATAATAATAATAATTCAGTAAAAACACACACAAGTAAGCAGCTGTAAAATTGAGTGCATTCCATCACTTATCACACAAAGACAAATTATACAGCCGAATTGCCTGTGGAACAAATGAACGAATGAAATAAAGTAACAAAAAAGTAACAAAAACTCAAAATGAGTAGGCCGAAGCAAGGAAGCTTATAAGTGCCTACCCCCATATTCAAAATGAATTTACATTCCGGATACAGTGATACATCATCTCGTACAATATAACACTTTACATTACAAATTCCTGGATTTCACAATTACAATTGTCCGCATTGACTTTACGTACAGCAGCTTTGCTAAAGAAAAACATTCATATTTAACAAAAAGAAAATCACATGATGTTTACAAGACTTCCAAAGTAAGAAGACAACACGAAGATAGAAATGTATGCAGTTTACCAATATGTATAAGCATTTATTTTTATTTTATTTTATTTTATTTACAATTTGTACTTTTCTTTTTCCTCGTTTCCATTCGCTTAATAACCATAACCAATCTTTACTTATAAACACCAGTCACCATTCTATTAATTGAACATTGAACTTTTATAAAGTATTACGTAATCAACATGACCCATTATTATTGACATTCCCATTTCCACCGTAAAAATATTAGTTGTGATTGTTTGTTTTGTTTGTTTTGTTGTTTGCCTTGTTTAGTGAGGTGCCTTAAAAAGCCAGGGTGTAATGTGGCCAGTAGGTAGAGGGCAGTAGCCCCCACCAGCAAGCCCTCACCCTGCTGCCCTAACTAGTTATTGTTGTGAGACAGTTCTAAGACCTATACTGGGTGGTGCATTAAAAGACAAGATTTATGAACCTGTTGACTATTTTCATGCCATAATGCTCCGCTTTTAGCCAAAGGATGTGGGACTCATTCAAGTAAGGAAGGAATAGTGATCATAATGCAAACTTGAAACATATAGTCAAGTTCACAATGTAGTGTCACCAGAAGATTATAACTATGCACTTTTGGGAACTTTATTAAATAAAAAAAATCAGAATCAAAAACAAAATGTTTCTATTCGCTCTAATATAATTCGACAGCCCCTTCAGGTCTGAATGAACGTTAATATGGGGAGTAAAACATTTTCCCTTTTGTCGTTCTGATCCAAAGGACCGTGTCATATCTTTCATGGTGTTGCCGTAGCGATGACCAGAACTCCTCATTTTACTCTAATGGAAAAATGGCAAAACCCCTTTGATGTTCATTCCAGTCAACCTACTCTGTTCAGAGTTCCACTGTAGGTCAGAGGCCATGAATGACACAAACATGCCATTAAATTAGGACGATTATTTTCCCCATATTGATCGATCTCGATTATCGATTCAATTTGTATGTTTTAAAGAAAAAAAACAATAAATGTGGTCTTTCCTGGACTATAGCAAGTGAACTAATGCTGTTGCCGGACTGAAAACTGCAGCTAACTCAACAGCAAAAAACAAACTCCACACTTCTAGCCTCACAGTACAACATCCCCTCACAACAACACAACCCCTCACAATAACACACCAACATCTGCAAAGGAGAGGCAAAAGAGTTGAATGTTTGAAGAATGTCAAACAGACAGTGAGAGTTAGCACATGGTTTGTGTTTATGCAGAGCCTCACAAGGCCACGACTTACGGAGTGAAGCGCTAACAACTTACTCTGTACATAAAGAAATACTCGTACATTTATAAGTATAAAAGACGATCAAACTTACAATTCACTGTTAGAAGTCCAGCTAATCCACGGCTGCAGCTCTAAAAATAGTCCACATGGTCCAAACAGCGATCGATAGTTTTCCTCTTCAGAGGTAAACTTTTCATCTCTGTGCGTCCTGATCCTCTGACGACTCGTGTGTTTCTGTTTTGCCCATTAGACGAGTTAGCGCGACTTTGTAGCAGAGTTTACACTTAAAATCACCAGGTCCTCCCCTCGTGCTGCCGCATGTGCCATCATGTGCTTCCTGTTTGTTTGGGCCGAGTATTCCCAGGGACTGACCTGACAGGCGCTGCTGCATCGCGACGTCCATATTTTTTTCCAGACTGCGACAGAATTGGCCGATTCTCCTGTCGATTAAAATGCACCACGCAATTATCGAGATCGACCTTTATTAAAATCACGATTACATTAAAATTTGATTAATTGCACAGCCCTACATTAAATACAGAGTATTTCAATAAAAAGGTTGAGGGCACATTGAACTTCAGGGAGTCTTGGTACTTGGTAAGTAAGTCTTCATACTTCTGCTGGATGTAAGAAAGAAATACTGATTTGAAGTGTTTATTTATTACATTAACCTTTTGGAAGGTTTTTACTCCCCATATAAATGTTATATCAATTCCCTATGGGCTGTTATCACGCCAAATTTGACTTTATACAAATGGGAAATGGACTCAACTTATACAGCGCTTCTCTACCTTTATCAGGCCCAAAGCGCTTTACAGTAAGGAACCAGTCACCCATTCACTCTCTCATTCATACATCAATGTGCGCAGACACTGGAGGCAAGATGGGTGAAATGTCTTGCCCAAGGACGCAACGACAATGTGCATTTGCGGGAGCTGGGATACGAACCTACGACCCGCTCTACCATCTGTGCCACCGTCGCCCCAAAATGTATAGTTTTGATACTCTCTACAAAAATCCAACCAAAATTAAAATCCAAACACAGTGAACCAGACCGAGCTATATTTCCCCTTTATGTCACTGTAAGTCGGATCAAGGGTGAGGAGGGACAGGTATTCAGCCTCAGGGAGCTGGCTCAGAATCCAGGCCAACACCTCCGCAGTCAGAGGTCACGTTCACCG
Source organism: Neogobius melanostomus (assembly GCA_007210695.1). Classification (NCBI taxonomy): domain Eukaryota; kingdom Metazoa; phylum Chordata; class Actinopteri; order Gobiiformes; family Gobiidae; genus Neogobius; species Neogobius melanostomus. Next base: position 2,614,702 of record VHKM01000376.1, read on the forward strand.
CACTTCCTGCTCACTGATCCACAAGGCTCTACCGCCAGCTGACATTTACCCAGCCTGAACATCTCTGCTGGGGGACATCGCTCGTGTCCATTCAGCTGTGGCTTTGACTGAGAGTTTAACTGGAGAGAGGAGGATGAAAAAGAGTGAGCGGGAGATTGTTACGGTTTTGGTCACAATATCCCTTCAACTTCAAGTTCAATCGAAACAGGGAAGTGGTGCGAGCATTACATCCAAGTCACTCTGCGGAACAGGGTAAATAGTCAGGAGCGGTTCCTAGCTGGAGGATTTACCCTATTGTAAATGTTTTGGGCTGATGCGGAAAACTGTGGCTTCCGTAGAACACCCAGAAACACCAAGAGAACATGCAGACTCGACAAATGAAAAGCCAAAGGAACAGAAACCATGCAGATCCTTCTTGTGGCAACCACTCCGCTGGCCATTTTCTCCATTTGTCAATCTCATTGAAATAAAAATAAAACAAAGAAATATTGAGAACGTTCAAAGATGCCGTATAAAGTGCAAAGTGATTTTATTTTTTATATCAACAGTAAAACAAACAGAAAAAGGTGAGTATTTAACAGGCTTCCTCCAGCTGACATGATGACATCACATTCTAGAATGCAACTGATAGATATATATATGGGCGATGTTTGGAATCGCCCATATATGGTGATGAAGCAGCCGGAGGGAGAAGGAAACAATGGGCGAGGAAAGCACTTCTCTTTGGTCCTCATGGCGGGGAGCTGGCATTGCTGTAATAACACCCCCTGGTGGCCAGGGGCGACGCCAAAAGATACTTGGTAAACAGGATTCCTGTGTAGCTTTGGGCCTCTTTTAAACGGCTTAAAAGCCTGGCTCCAAAGAGTTTTATTTTTGCTGGGGTATGTATCATATTTTTAACCACGCTGGTTTTGTATATTAGAAATAAAAAAGCTCTTCCCGCCTATTTTCCCTTTTAAGGAACATGCTTCTAAGGAGGAGACCATGTTAATTTCACAGACCACTCAGCATCATTATGGTGCGTTCCAGGCAACTGGTAACTGGTGTCTTTCCCACTTGAAAATTACGACTTATGACCTCAGGACGTTCCTGGAGTATGAACTTGTATGTTACAAAACGGCTAATGCTACAACAGTTAGCTCATACGATGCTAACCTTATATGAGAGTTTGCCCAAACCAGAGATAATTAAAAACATGCGACATAATGTTATGTTGAAAGCTCTGACCAAAAGTAATGATCACATCACTGATGCAGTGGTTTTGTTACAGTTTTATCATTAGCTGCTCCACAGGGGGGCGCCATTACCGTCCATCCCGTATACGAACTCGTAGCAGTCTTCAGGTTTCCGAGTTTACAAGTTGTGATTACCAGTTCGAGTGCCGTTCCAAGGAAATTTTGAAGTGTGAAATTTACCAGTTGCCTGGAACAAACCATATAGAGATACAGAGCGCATCTCTGGAATGGCCCATATATGGTCATGTTTGAAAACAGTTAACCACTTTGCTCCTCTCCATGTCTTTGCATCTTCATTGGGTAGAAAACTATATAAATAATTCAGCATTTGTTAAAGTAGTTTTTGAATAATTAGAGAAAGTTTAGATTTTCTCCAAATTGCTTTCCCCCTTAACTGTTTGCAAACATTACAGAGATGCCGTCTGTATCTATGAATGGGGCTGAATGGAACACTTGGTTATCTCTTCTATCTTATATGTGTGGCAATACCAGTTTTTAGTAACTGTATTTTAAGTAATTGTATTAAACTTGTGTATTTTAAATATTGAAACGGTCAGCAGATGGCGCCACCACTCAAAATAAGTATAAAAGCCCACCCTCGTTCACACGCACTTCCTCTGTCTCCCTCACTGGCGTCTTCCGGCCTGGTTGGGCTGAGCCCAGGGTTGTGTGTGCTGTTCCATGGGTCCAGGTAGCTATTTGTTCGTTCGTTCATTCTTAATATTGGTGTAGCTGCTAACGCAGGTCTAATTTTAGCGTCACGGGTGGTTGAGAGCCTCAACGCGCACCACTCCATGGCGTCCATTGCTTGTTCTCGGTGCATGGTGGCTCGGGGTCTGCTGGGGCCCTCCTGTGATGGAACTGGGGGCTATCGAAGCACCGAGCCGGCCGAGAAGGGCTAGATGTGGGCGTGCGACGGTAGGATCGGCCTTGCCTGGTGGTTAGCCATTATTTTGCGTGACTGGTTCCTTAACTACCTTTTTATTTACATTTAGGTGGACCTAACCACGCTGCTGTCTTGTTTCTCCATTGTTTGTTTCCATTTCGTTGACCTGTTCCGGGCATTTTGTGAGCCCAACTGGACGTAACGACTACTGTTATGTGTAAAGAAAGTATGAAATCCCAACAGAAAGATAAAACAGAAGTAAAACATTGAAATAAACCTAAAGTGAATGTACAAGGAACATGCTGCCTCTGTCCTTATGGGTCGAACCTGTGTGCCTTAAAGCACATTTTTTCCAGTTTACACTGGATGGCGTTGTCAGGCTTTCATTTATTTTATATACCACTCGTCATGTCACCTATGGTTTAGATGATATATCAGCCAAAAACCAAAACAAAATGATCTGCATTCCGACAGTTACCGTAGTTACTGTCATGGACCTCTCACCTGCCCATGACCTCAGTTTTAGAATGTTGTGATGTCACGAGAATGCAACCTTTCGAGTGGCACTTTTCCCGAGACTGGACGGTTGTTGATTCACTGATAACAGCAAGTGTTTTTATCAATACTTAATAAAGAAATAATGGATTTGCTCATTGGATTTGCCAGGATAATCTCTCCCCATGGGAAAGAGAAGTCAGTGGAGAGGCCGAGGAGGCTGTCGCTGCCGCTGCCGAGGTGGACAAACTGGATCCAGGATTGAGAAAAGAAAACAGAAAAGAGATGCAGTTTGGAAAGTTTAGAGCTGAAATGGCAGAATGGAAAAAAGGAAAGATATAGATTTATTAGATTTGTTTCAGAAGTAGCTGGCTGTGACTGGCCGGCAGTGACAGAAAGAAGAATGTACTGTAGAACACTTAACCATAATTAAAATGTGTTCGAGCCCTTGAGCTGGCAATAGAAATCTAAAATCAAATTGCTGAATGACACGCTTGGCTGTCTCCTGTTTCTGAATCCTGTTTGCAAAACCAAACAGGCCCTTTTACATATTTGAGAAGTTAGTTAGAAAACTCTAATGGGTTTCCAAGTGTCGCCGTAACCATTTCCATCTGCCGTCATGCATAATTCAGCCTCTTTTTTTGTTACTGCTCCTCTCTCCTGAACGTCCTTGGCAATTATGCTTTGTAGTTGAGCCAATCCATCACCGGAGGGACAGACAGCAGATTAATTAACTTCCACTCAGCTTCATAAACCGAACTAACCACCATACGCAGTGTAAATGACCCTCTTTAAAACCGTGTCTTTCTTCATCTACCGCCTGCGGGGAGACGACTCACGAGATTCGCAGCACTTGCTAACTTTGTTGTCAAATCGCGGCAATTACTCGAATAAACCAGCGCTTAAGAGGAAAGTAGTAGTTTCCGTTTTGTTAACGCTACGACCGCAGAGGATTAAAGGCATTAGCGTCTGTGGAGTTTACAGGGAATAAAAGTGGTGAACCTGGATTACTTTGCTGGGTTGCAGTTAAAACCACGAGGCTGTTACCAACTTTGTTTGTTTGTTGCTGATTCGACTTTTAAAGAGGGGGTATTATGCTTTTTTCAATCACATAGCACCAGTCTATAGCATACTACAATGATGACGTAACCTTCTGTTGGTCTGTATATGCAGTAAATTAAAATAACTGCCTTGAATAAAATTGCTCTCTCAAAATGGCTGTACTGAACGTCTTGAAATAGGCCTCTGTCTCTTTAAGAAGCTTTCTGACACGCCCCCTTCAGCACACTGCTGTGGCATCTAAACAACAACACTGTGCGGGGAGGGGGCTCTGCTGAGCTGAGAGCAGTGGTTGGTGGCTTGGCTGGTGACAAAAGGTCCAGAGGCGTCTCCAGGAGGTGGGGCGTTCCTAGGAGGACTGAGGCATAGCTACACCTAAAATGGCTGCCGTCTAAGTTTTTACTGATTACTCAAAAATATGTGAATGAGCCAAGGCAACACTCCAGGCATGTGTTTAATGAGGGAATGACATAATAACATGATATAAAGCTCGAAAAAGTCGATTTTACATAATACCCCCCCTTTAATTGAACTGATTGATAATTTAACAGGAAAAAGGGAATTATCGTGTATAATCCATCTTGTGCCGCTCCCGCCGATCTGCTGGAGTTTGAGCCAAAAATGTTTTGGACGAAATAGATACTAATTAACAACTTTTCTAAATCGGCAGTGAATTACCCAAAACTCGACAGTTCGTTCTCAACTCTTACCCCCCACCTTTTCTCCAGTTCAGTTTTACCCAAATCTAAAAACGTACAGCCTACAGGACAGTCTAACGCCTCATTTGAACATTAAGACCAACAGAACTGATCAAAATGGATCTTTTTCATCGCTTTTTTGTCACTCTTTTGTTTCTTTTTTGGGGCTCTTATTATTGCCTTTTTTGTGTGTCATTTTTTCATATTTTTGTCTTTCTTTGAATTTTGGTCATTTTTTGTGGCTTTTTTATTTAATTTTTATCACTTTTTTGTTACTTTTTTGTGTTTTTTATCGCATTTTGTTGCTTTTTTGGGGGGGGGCTCTTTTTATTGCCTTTGTTGTTGTTGTCATTTTTCATATTTTTGTCTTTTATTGCATTTTATCACTTTTTTTTACTTTTTGTGTTTTTTTATCGCATTTTGTTGCTTTTTTTGGGGGGGGCTCTTTTTATTGCCTTTGTTGTTGTTGTCATTTTTTCATATTTTTTGTCTTTTATTGCATTTTTATCACTTTTTTTTTACTTTTTGTGTTTTTAATCGCATTTTTGTGGCTTTTTATTGCATTTTTGGTTGTCATTTTTTCATATTTGTGTTTTTTTGCATTTTGGTCACTTTTTGTTACTTTTTGTTACTTTTTTAATGTGTTTTTGTCACTTTTTGTGTTATTTTAATCGCATTTTTGTTGCTCTTTTGTTGCGTTCTCGTCCTCGTTTTCCTTTCGTTTTGACACGATTTTGACGCCTTTTTCAAGACGCTTTTAGATTTGGGTAAAGCCAAACTGAAGAAAACGTGCTCGGTCCAGGTGGGAGTGAAGAGGTTAAACACCTTTTTTTTTTTACAGTTCATGATTTAGAATGTAATGATGTCATAACGTCAGGCGAAGGGGAGGGGCCAATACGACTCTATGGGAGAAATGCAGTTTTTGTAACAAATCTCCAAAACGAAAACTGTCAAATGTTTTAACTCATCAGTATTTGACAGTGATTGGATTCAGAAACCCGCCATATTATTTTATGGCTGAAAGTCCTTTCTACTGGACAACATCACGCTCATGTTTTCGAATACGGTCACCACTTGTGAACGCCTTTCGGAGAAAATAATTAGACATTTGGTTACTGTATATGTGCTGGAAGAGAAGACAATGCATTTTTGTGAATTTTGTGACAGTTTTGTTTCATGTGGATTCTCCCAGTAATGACCGAGCTAGATACAGATGGAATCGTGTCACAGAAGGGGCGTGGCCTTGCCGAGGGAGAAAATAGAATCTTTTTCACTTTTTTTGCCATTTCCTGGCGAATTATAAACTTATTTATCACACACAAATAAAGTCAAGTCTAAATCGGGTCCATATGGATATTTTCTCACAGCAGATTGTTCAGTAGAAGCGAAAAAACGGCAGTCGTAGCTAGGGTTAGCATTAGCATTAGCACAATGCTAACATTAAGGATCATGTTAGCATTCTCCATTTATGTAATTATGGGCTGTTGAACGTCTTCTCCATGTCTTTGTATCTTTATTTGCATTTGTTAAAGTAGTTTTTGAATAATTAAAGAAAGTTTAGATTTTTCTCCAAATTGTTTTCCCCCTTAAAGGGCATATGACACATTAGACACAATTTTTGCTAAAACACAGTTAACACGATTATATTTAAGATTTTGTTAAAGATTATTCCCGGTTTTCTTTAGTTTGACCATTTTGTGATGTTTATGTTTTCACTTCCTTATTGGACACCGACAGGAAGTGACATCGAAGAAGGTAAACAATTTTAAACTGTTGCCGTGCAACCATGTTAAGTCAATGGGAAATGAATGAGTCAAACTGCTATGGAATGTCACCTTCTTTTATGTCACTTCCTGTCAGCAGCTTAAAAATTCAAATAAAAATAACTTTTCTGCCCAACATTTCTTCATTAAAATTGCTGCTTCACTAAAAAAGAATGATAACTATGCAACTGATGTAATCCATCTAAATAAGTCATATTTTCAAGAGCATTAAAATCTGTCATATGCACTTTAACTAAATAAAACTCTGTACGGCAACACGGCGAGGACAAACCTTCTTCCTTGTCGTGAGTCAGTGGCAATGACAGCACATCTGCGCAGCGCCACCTACTGTTACGGAGTGTGCATCGTAAGGTTTTTAAATGGGACTATATACTGTATGTTTTAAACACCTCCACTATAGCTAACCCTTCCTATATAAAGCCTGTGTATCTGGCTACAGCCCGCGTTAATCGTGGCAGTTGACGCCAGGACTGTGCTGTTACATAAAGCCGGCCCGTGTGGTGAGCTCTGTCTGCGAGAGGAGCCAGGGCGCATGAGGTAAGTTCTGCGGCGTAGACTCATAAACCTCCAGCATTTACATCCTCTGCACCACGGGACCCCGCGCTGCAGAGCGTTCAGTCAATGTCTTTCTCTGAATGAAATGGAAACGTACTCCCACACGCAGGAGACTGGAAGAGGGAGTCGAAGCTGCACGTAGAAAGTTCAGTAAACTGAGTTGTGTTGTACTGTAAGTTAAATGCTAATGCTGAAGGCAAGGCAAGGCAAGTTTATTTGTAGAGCACAATTCATACACAAGGCAATTCAAAGTGCTTCACAGTTGCATAAAATTACAAGAAAAACAGATAAAATCAATAAAACATCAACATGAAGTTAATCAATGACAGTAAAAGGCAAGAGTGCAGATAAAATACTTTCAGTTTTCATATGCACGGGTAAAAAGAGCTGTTTTCAGCCTGGATTTGAACATTGTCAGAGTTGAGGCCTGTCTCACATCCTCATGAAGACTGTTCCAGATTTTAGCTGCATGAAACTGAAACGCAGCCTCACCGTGTTTATTATTGACTCTGGGAACCACCAGGAGACCCCTCCCTGAAGTTCTCAGGGCCCGAGATGGTTCATACGGCTCTAACATGTCAGAGATGTACTTTGGTGCTAAACCATGAAAAGACTTGTACACAAGCAGAGCTGTTTTAAATTCTATTCTCTGAGTGACAGGAAGCCAGTGAAGGATGACGTCATACTGAAGCTTGACATCTCAGGGTGATGGTGGGTCCCAACAGCATACCAGTTGGGAACCAGTGTAATAAATAACAAAACAACTGTAACTCGTCTCTATGGAGATGTTCACCAAAGGCAACCAAATATCTAAATAGGTTAGGTCTTCATCCAAATCCATTCTTTGATCACCCACTGCAAAAATATCGTTTCTCTGTCGAGCTGATCATTAGGAGCATGTTAGCATTGCTCAGTGTGCCTTTATGAGAAAACAAAACATTTGACTTGTCTCAAGTGCAATAAGCTCAGGTAGAGCCGGTTGTCTCATGATCGGACGGTCGGGGTTAGAATCCTGGAACCTGTACATTGTCGTTGACACTTCACCCACCCTGCCTCCAGTGTCTGCGTACACTGGTGTGTGAATGGGTGACTGGTTCCTTGCTGTAAAGCGCTTTGAGTGCTTAATGTAGGTGGGAAAGCGCTATATAAGAGACCATTATTCTTATTTTAAGTGCACAAATAGTTCAGATAATTGTACTGACTCAAGGACAAATTCAAATTTCTATAAAATCTTGGAAACATTAATTAACTAACAGCACATTAACGCTGCCCATAATTTTCAACGTTCAACATTCCTGATTCCTGCATTTTTGTGTCGGTTTCCGTTCACTGTGCACATCTGACAGAGGATGAAATGGTAGAATTCCTGTAGGGGGGTTTGTATTTTAACAGTAAGCACTAAGGATTGGAGTGTAGAGCAGCTCTGACAGTGGAAAAGTTCGGGGGTCCAGGAAGTAACAGTATCCAGAGGCTGGCCCACAGCTGTACGTGTCTGCCAGCCACACCGCAGTCACCACACTGTTACTGCATATGGAAGGCATGCGGGCCGCTCCAAGCCCTCACATGCTCTTCAGTCTGCAGTAGTACTGTCCCAAAACTGGTACTCACATACTTATCCTTACTTTATACATTTGTTACCCGTTTCTGAAGGAATTCACAGAAACTTAATGGGCCCGATCTTGTGGTTCAAAAGACGCAGACTATAGCGTAACATTTTGCGCTTAGTAGGAGCACACTTTGTGATCTTGCCACTCCAGACTTAGCGCATTTAAACTGCATATGACACATTAGACACAATTTTGTTAACACAATTATATTTAAAGAGGGGGTATTATGTAAAATCGACTTTTCAAGCTTTATATCATGTTATTATGTCATTCCCTCATTAAACACATGCCTGGAGTGTTGCCTTGGCTCATTCACATATTTTTGAGTAATCAGTAAAAACTTAGACGGCAGCCATTTTAGGTGTAGCTATGCCTCAGTCCTCCTAGGAACGCCCCCACCTCCTGGAGACGCCTCTGGACCTTTCGTAGTAGTGTTGTTTAGATGCCACAGCAGTGTGCTGAAGGGGGCGTGTCGGAAAGCTTCTTAAAGAGACAGAGGCCTATTTCAAGACGTTCAGTACAGCCATTTTGAGAGAGCAATTTTATTCAAGGCAGTTATTTTAATTTACTGCATATACAGACCAACAGAACGTCATCATTGTAGTATGCTATAGACTGGTGCTATGTGATTGAAAAAAGCATAATACCCCCTCTTTAAGATTTTGCTAAAGACTGTACCCAGCGTTCTTTAGTTTGGCCATTTTTGTGATGTTTATAGCTTCACTTCCTTATTGGACACCGACAGGAAGTGACAGACATAATTCAACAACAGAAACATTATTAGCTTCACTGACTCACCAGTGATGCGGTCACAAAAAATCCGACTTGACTTCATTCTTCTGATATGCCCATGTTTCCTGTCTTCTTTCACAACAGCGTATTTCCCAATAAAACAAGCTTCCTCTGGTTGTTTGCTGTGCAGTTCTTGTGCCTTAGCTCTATTTAAGAGACATTTTTAGTCCAACTTGTAGAGATCATTTGAACTGTAGCGCGCTTCTTCTCCTGTAGCTGAAGCCAGATCAAATATCAGGGATAATGTTTTAACTCGTGGTCCCTTTTGCTTATTATATACGCTCTCACATACACACATGATGTAGGAGCAGTGGAGCGCCTACATTATGTGCAGACACAAAAATATGAAAATTAAGCATTTGCAGCCGCTCGTTGCTAAAAGTCAAGAATATTTGTTGGTTGAGCGTGAGATATGAGTAGTGGAGCGTGAGAGCGTGTGAAGGCACTCACATGCGTGTGTCTCATGGCGAAAGTGTGAGAGTTGACAGCCCTGCATTTCTGATGAACTATTTTAAAAGTGACCAAATGTGACTTCCTCAAACTGACTTCCCCTCGCTGCTTTCTTCGCCTCTCCTCATCTCTGAGCAGTGTTTCTGAAAAGTGCGTACCTCATACGGGCAGCTATATAGAGGAGCGCGATGTTTCACGTTCAGTTTGTTTTCTATAAATACCACCTTTGGCACAGAGGAGCAGCTACGCAAAGTTTTGGCCTCATTTTGTGCGCAGCAAGCTTGATAAATGAGGCCCCAGATCTGTTCACTTGTTTGCTCAAATGTTGACACGTTGTACATACTGGAATATACTGTACATCTGTGAAAACACGACTGCATGGTCAAATCTTCCTTTGTCCAAGCTGTGTGATAAAACTGCCAGGTATCGATGGACCAATCAGCAATGAGATGATGATGTCTTTTATGTGTGCATACCAGGAAGGGCAATCACATGGGCGGCATGGTGGCACAGTGGTTTGCGCTCGTGCTTCACAGCCTGAAATGTTAAACCATTTTGGAGCCTCGTTTGTTCATTTTTACTGAGAACTTTTGAGAGAGTTGATTTTAGCAGTAAAAGATTGAGTGGCCCATTCCAAGCTGACGGATAATAATGTATCATCCCAATTCATGTGTCTTAGTTCAGGGTCCATCAAAATTGTATTATCTGTATAATATGTATAATATCTTTGACCTGGTCCTCGTCTCTGGTGCAGTTTCCGTCTGTCGGACGAGCAGAAGGACGTGTTGGTCTTGTTGTTCCTGGAGGAACTCTTGTCCAATCAGCTGAGCCCGTTCTTCAAGATGAGGAAGCTGCTGAGGAGCCACACGTACCTGAGATGGAGCGGGGCCCGGGTCCACATGGGGCTGTTCTGGGAGAGGGTCTGCGCGCGCTGCAGTCTGGGGCCCAGCTGTCCGCAGACGACCCACTGCCCACTGGTGCCTGACCCTCTGACGCCTGACCCTCTGCAGACGACCCTCTGACGCCTGACCCTCTGCAGACGACCCTCTGACGCCTGACTTTCTGCGACTCTATAAATCATCCTGGGAAAGGGATCATGTGGATAATACAATGTCGACAAGTATTTACCACAGGAGAGTATAAACAGTCTCCACTTAATAATCTTGTTACATTTTTAATTTGTAAAATGTGAAATAATGTCTTGTGACTTGTTGTGCAACATTGTAATATTGTTCTAATAAATAGTTTGTAATGGAAAATGTAAAAATAGAGCCAATCAGATCCTCCGGCTCAGTGCTGGTGATATTTTTTGTTCCATAATCCTCAGGATCTTTTTCAGAAATCCCAAATGAATGTTTACTGCGTCCCACCGAGCTGTGAGACGCTCTGCTTATGCAGCTCAACAAACCAAACACGGTCTAAACGAGAATTATGTTTTTGCCTTTGCCAGCAGGACGTCATGACAGTGTGAAAACCTGACAGAAATTACACTTAATCCACATTTTTGCAAAGCTTTGGCCTTTTAAAGGCACGTGGTCCTAAACTTTTGATCAGCTGTAAAAACAGACCTTTCAGTTAATGGTTGTTTCAATAAAAGCTTTACTCACTTTATTTTTTGTCTCACTCCCATTTCTTCTTGTTCTATATTAAAGTTCCTTGGAACCTTAAGATCCATCCATCCATTTTCTTCCACTTGTCTGTTGCCGGGCTGGTGCAGCTATGGCTCCTCCTGCAGGTGACCTTAAGACCGTAAGATCCAACCATGCAAAATGTGAATTTTTGCCATTTTTCAACTGGTCTTAAAGGTTCGATCGGGATTGTATTATAATGTAAAAATATTAATGTTGTCTACAGATGAAAAACATAAAATAAAAAACTTTTACATTTGATGTCAGGCCACTTTACAACAAAGTGGCCTGACATAAACTTGGTGTTGAGTTTTAAGCAAATTGTTTCATTAATTGTCCTGGACGATGGCGGCGCCCTGTACGGCAGTCACTGCACTGGCTCCATCTAATGAAAAATATAAAAATGGCTACACTTGAGACAGAGCCTTTCTAGAACTGGAGCAAACCAATGGTTTGCTCCACAATGGGAGTGTTCCACTGGGACAAAGTGGTCAAGAGTTCACAAATGTGACTGTCCCAGATAAACAGACAATAGGCCCAGGACGCTGCCGCCTGAGTAACTGTCGTCTTTCTCCACTTTTTGACAAATGCGCGGCAACAAAAAGATGCTTTTCAGCTCCAGAAGCCCATACGAAAGCTCATGAAAACATTTGCCAACACGATTCTGCCAACACTGCTGCCAGTAATGGGCTTAAATTCAATAAACTTCAATAAACTGCACTTTGAAGTATTTTCCTCCACTGAAACGCCGTGAATGGAAAACAGAGGTTGTATGAACAGCACTTTAGAGCGAGGAACTATTTCCTCATGCTTCGTAACAGCCGCCCAGAGGCACATCGCCCCGAGCGCTGACAGATGCTGGAGTGGAGTTTGTCTGGGTTACATCACGCGCTCACTTGGACCCTCGCTCCACATGCGCCTGTATTAAGTCCTGCCTGTGCAATTAGTGAAAGCACGTACAGAGGATTTAATGAGGGCTTTTAACTGTAGTACAATGCTGAGGGTCAGAGGACGACGTAACGCTGTGCAGTGAAAACCCGTGACATGTGAGCGTTAGCTGAGAGGAAGATTACGATAATGGAGGAGCATGTACTTCATGTACTTCAAAGGGGCACACTACGGCATGAGGGAACGCGGATGGTATCCAAAGAATTCAAGCCAAAAAACTAAAGAAAACAGCATCAACATTTGCATAATACGGCGGAAAAAATGTTTTTATCTAGAAAGGCTAATCTCTCTGTAACGGTTTGTGTGTTTGTTCAGTCAAGGCTATTGTTTGGCAAACAGCGTTTCCAGGATTTCACACACATTATTGTGTGATTGCTGCGGCTAAATGCCTGATTTCACAAGCAACTTTCCTCAACCTTTCTTCAGGTTTGCCCACAATGGTGGTGCGCTCAGGCCGTTTTCACACATGTTGGAGCTTTGTCGGTCGCCTCGAGATCGCCTTAGCTCCAACTGTATTTACTCCAAAGTTAGTTAAGTCCGTTTTCACACTCGCTCACACAAAACATCACAACATCAGCCACGTAACAACAATCAGCTGTTCAACGAACTTATTACCATGACAACGGGCATCGACCTGTCAATGTGCCGACACTGACACGTGCGCACGTACAGGCACACTTCCCCATGTTACTGTGGTCACTCCTCTCCCTCGTGGTTAAATACACTGAGGCTTATAGACGCGCAGCGCGGAGAAATGTACTTAATCAGCACATGGAGAGGAAAGTTTCACTGCAGCAGGAAGGGGAAGACAGGAAAGAGAGGCGTACCTTGATGATTTAAAGTTAATCCATTTTGCCTCCTCAGAGTAATCCAAACGTCCTCATGCAGCGCGTAGTCATTCTTTCTTTGTGCAAAAAAGAGGCATCAAAGCGAGAATAGTTCACCAGAGGTCGGCCGCCTTCACACCACAACTGCTCCGACGCAGAGAGCGACTCAGGGCTCCGAGACCTCCTGTTTCAGCCGCAGTCAGAGCGGCTGTTTAGACCGTCGTAAAGTTAGATTCACACTGACCCTAAAGTGCCGCTCTCGGGCTGAAAGTCCCTTTAAGTCGACCTAACTAGAGCCTGTGTGAAAACGCCCACAGTCGCAGCGGCTCAGGACTAACCCAACACCTGAACACAATTTCATTGTACAATTGTACAATGACAAATAAAGCACTTACTTACTGTTCTTATCACCGCGGCGACAACTCCCAAAAAGCTCCTCCTGCTTTTCTCACCTCTCGATCTCTTGCTAATCCTTTCATTGTAGAGAAAAAAACGCTCGCCATATGTTTAATACAGCCACACATGCCAAGTCATCTTTTTTGTGTGTGTGTGAAACAGCTGCGCAGCAAAGTGGAGCAAGAGGAGGGTGGAGGGGCTTATGGTAGCTCACTTGGAGGATCAAGAAGTTAAACTATTGGATATTTTGTTTGATATTTTACATCAATATTGCATTTTCTAACCAACAAATTGTAAGATGTGTTTGAGAGTATTACCAAATACCTGCAAAAAGCATAATACCCCCTCTTTAAAACATAATTTACAATAAAATGACACATTATCAAAATAAATGTGTATAACGTTAATCACAATAATTACTGTATCGACATTTTTGGGCTCAATATGTATCGTATGTGCATTTCTATTCAATTATTTTCTTTGTAACAAATTGCAAAAATCTCCAGCCTCAAAATGTGCAACCTTGGACTGACTTTACAGAGAGAACACTTCTTATTGATCGCATCTCAACAGTCCCACAGTGATTACTCAAGTTTAGCAAATAGAGAAAGCGAAACCCGAGCCGTCCAGGTTGAGTCAATAGCTTTCTTTTACCCAAGGTCCTTGCATTTTTAATTCCATAACAAAAGCTGATACAGAATGCGAGAGCTCCTTAGCGACTCGGTTCGCTCAATATCAGAATGTTTTTCATTCTTTTTGTTGCATATCTTGGCCCGAACACTTTATTGGACGGTTGATCTGCGCAACAACATCAAACAAGATCCTGGGTGCAATTTCCGGACCAGATGTTGATGTGAAGATGGGAGTTTTTTCCCGTACTCACAGCACATTAGGCTGAGACCTTCTGACCATGCACCTGGCTCAAGACCTGAGAGAGTTGCTCACACATTTCCCTTTGGGGTCAAAAAAGTCCACAAACACACAATTTTGTAGATCAGGTCATAAAATCAAATTACAGAATCCTTTATCTTATACAGTATGTAAGTAAGTGCTTTGTATTGTACAACGTGCTCTGGTGTTAGTCCTGAGCCGCGCCACCATTGTGGGTCAACCTGACCTGGCTGCCTTCAGTGCTCCTCTGATCCTCTGAAACGGTGCACTGTATTGTATTCATATTTCTCCAACACAGTTTTTTGTGCTTAAAGTGCAATTGACACATTAGACACAATTTTTGCTAATGGACAGTTAAAGGGACTAGACGGAGTTTAAATGTTAAAACTATGTATTTTCCTCCCCCTACTTGCACCAGCAATTTCCTAATGTGTAGAATAATAATGTGATAAACTGTCTCAATGGGTGTCTCATAGTGTTGTCCACTGGTCCCTGACATTATTCTGACATTATAGCGCAAACATGTGTTAAATCCTAACTTTGGCCTGAAAACAAATGGGTTGCGCCCCCTTCAGGGTAAACTCTGCTACTAAATTAGAATTTCCTGATTGGCTGGAGACGTGGCCTCCACAGAACGTCAGAAGCCGCACCAGCTCCACACATCGTCATCAGGTGCTGCCCAATGTCCTGCCCCTGTACCTGTGGTTTATAACCAAGTCCCTCCCACGTAATCAGTCTGCTGTGATTGTGCCAATGCAAAGGCCCACACACTCACCCCCGCATGTCACACCCAAACTTCAGAGACCGCCTCTTTCACAGCAATTTTTGACTTTTGTTTGTGGGTGGGGAAAGGCTTTGGCACGCCCGTTTAGGTACTCTTTAATATAGCAATTGCAGTTACGCGTAAGACCTGAGTTGGCAGTAGTGAGTATAGAAATTACAACCTCCATCTAGTCCCTTTAACACAATTATATTTATGATTTTGCTAAAAATTGTACCCAGCTTTCTTTAGTTTGACCGATTTTGTTATGTTTATAGTTCACTTCCTTATTGGACACTGACAGGAAGTGACATAGATTGAAGCAAACAATTTTCAACTGTTGCCATGCCGACCATGTTATGTCAATGGGAAATGAATCAAACTGCTATGGAACTTTACCTCTATCTATGTCACTTTCTGTCAGCAGCTTAAAAATTGCTGCTTCACGGAAGAAAACATGATATTTATTAATTACATAAGATGTTAAACATCTAAATAAGTCATTAAAACCTGTCATATGCACTTTAAGTTCCCATGACATTATGGAAAAGTATAAAACACTTGAATGAAGGTCGTCAGAAAAGAGAAATTAAATTAAAAGTACTGTATGTGCAGTGCACCCATACAGCCACTGGTCACCAAAAGGTCAAATACGCAGTAATATAAAGTTTTCCATAAAGTACCTTTAAAGTGCATATGACACATTAGACACAATTTTTGCTAAAACACAGTTAACACGATTATATTTAAGATTTTGCTAAAGATTATACCCAATTTTCTTTAGTTTGACCATTTTTGTGATGTTTATGTTTTCACTTCCTTATTGGACACCGACAGGAAGTGACATCGAAGAAGGTAAACAATTTTAAACTGTTGCCGTGCAACCATGTTAAGGCAATGGGAAATGAGCCAAACTGCTATGGAATGTTACCTTCTCTTATGTCACTTCCTGTCAGCAGCTTAAAAATGCAAATAAAAACTTTTCTGCCAAACATTTCTTCATTAAAATTGCTGCTTCACTGAAAAAAATGATAACTATGCAACTGATGCAATCCATCTAAATAAGTCATATTTTCAAGAGCATTAAAATCTGTCATATGCACCTTAAAGGAACAGGCCACCGTTTTTCCATACTGAGATACAGTATGTTCTTACCTGAGCTTAGACGAGTTGATGCGTACCTGTCTGGTCTTTGTGCGTGCGCTCAGTCACGCAAACGACCAAAGATGTTGTTAGCATTGGCCTCTCCCAGTATATTCCTATGGCTCCAAACGGGGGTGAAGTTAGAAGCGACCACGCTCTTCCACGGGCACAAAGACCAGACAGTATCAACTCGTCTAAGCTCAGGTAAGAACATATCTCAGTATGGAAAAACGGTGGCCTGTTCCTTTAACTAAATAAACATAATTAAAGGAATTAATTAAAAAGTTAAATGTACCATGTGGGAGGAAAACCCCTTTGCCGGTCACCGTAGGTCTGCGGTCAACCTCAGACATGACCTCAGCCTCACCTGCTCGCTGACTGCGCACTCACCCGTCACTTTCAGCCTTTGTTCCATGAGTAACGCGGTGCTCATTAGACGCACAGAGCCTCACAGTCGTTCCTTTGATTCTCCTCCTGACCCAAAGATCTGTCGGCGCACTTACAGTCGCAGCTCGTTCCCAGTTCTTTGTGCTTGGAGTTGGAGTGTGTGAACGTGTGACAGCTGAGGCGTACGCTGATCCTCTCGGGCTGTTTACACGTGTTTGTCTGGTAACACTTCCCTCAGAACATCTGGATTACATCAACGACATGAAGCACATGAGTGTACAGAGAAAGCAGTGTTTACTTTCTGCCATTTCTAAAGAAGGATTACCGTTTTACAGATCACATTATAAACCTCTGGCGCTTCAAACTGCTCCGAGGTCCTGTCGCTTTTTATTTTACTTTTTACGAACACTGGAGGAGCGAACGAGCGTAGATTAATTCCTAACTTTCCAAACACATTTTTAACATCACAGAATGAGTTCATAAGCAAATTACACAACTTCCTGGGTCACTGTCAGGCTAATGCTAACAATAATGAAGAAGAACTTACATCACTACCAGGAAAAAAACAACATGCACAAGGGAGTTACCCAATAAAGAAGTGAAAAATAACAAAGATGGTCATTGTGTAAACTAAATATTGTGATGTTCCTATCAGGCTTTTTCTTAAAAGGTGCATTAGTAAATGTTTGTTGACATTAGTGCGTTTCTGGTGGGTTTTCTCTGCTGATGGAACCATCTCCATGGTTACGCATACATTCCAAAACAGTTCCTTGTCAATATTAACACTTTAATGCCCAATGTTATATTTTTTCTGCCACAAATGCAACAAATGAACTGTATGCATTTACTTGCAATCTTTAGATGAAGCAGAGGAAATAATTGAAATTTAGATATTTTAAAGTAAATTTGACAGATTGGGCCAAATTTACTTTTGAGTAAAGAAAAAAAAGTGTAAAATGGACCAATAATGTGCAGAAACTTTCAGCAAATATGCAGTTGAATGTGTTTTGGACCATACATTTGCATATTTAATTAATTTATGCACTCAAAGTCCAAGCAATGTTGCCATTTTGAAAGAAATTTAGATTAAAAAAAGTTGCCTCCTTTACTTTCTATATGGTGACCTCTAGGACGCTCTAGGATCAATCATTTTCAGAGTTTCTGTAGGTTTTCCCTGTTGATGGAACTATCTCCATGGTTACATTTACATTCTATAGATACAGATGTCATCTCTGGAATCGCCCATATATGTTTGAAACTGTTTGAAAACAGCTAAGGGGGGAAACAATTTGGAGAAAAATCAAACTTTCTTTAATTATTCAAAAACTACTTTAACAAATGCTGAATTATGAATATAGTTTTCTACTAAATAAAGATACAAAGACATGGAGAAAAGCAAAGTGGTTCAACAGCCCATAAATACATAAATAACGGAGAATGCTAACATGATGCTTCATGTTAGAATCGTGCTAATGCTAGCGCTAGCTAGCGCTAGCTAAAACTGACATTTTTTCACTTCTACTGAACAATCTGCTGTGAATAAACATCCATATGGACCTGATTTAGACCTGACTTTATTTATATGTGATAATAAGTGTATATTTCCCCTCGGCGAAAATAGAATCAATGATGAGATGCCGTCTGTATCTATCCTGAAACCTGAAAAATAAAATGAAGTTGATCCTAGAGCACCCAAGAGGCCGCTGTGATGGAAAATAAAGGCGCAATGCAGACCACTCACTGGGTCAGAAAAAGTACGCACTAATGTCAGCTTTCTTTTTCTTTATAAAAAGTTACGTTTAAGAAGGGAATTGTTAAGAAATGTTGATACACAATTTCAATGGGGGGGTGCTGGTCTCCATCTGTAAGTGAAACAATGTGAGCTGCTAAGGTGGACAAATTTACAGTGCAGGAAATTTGAGCATTGCCATGACGTAACATTTCTTGGATAACATTGCTCTGATATACTGAGATAGGCATGTGTTTTAAGAGTGGGAAAACAAAATCCCACTTCAGGTATATTTCCCTATCTTTTGTTATTTTTACCCGACAATATGTTTTGAAGAATTGTATAGAATCAATAGTAGTAGTAGTCTTTATTTTGATGTGGATACATACAATAAATAATAAGTAAGATAAAACATTATCATCCGAAAAGGAGTAAGTAGAAGTAAAACTAACTACTAACTACGTAACTAACTATTGTAAACCCCATACACAATTTTCTTCTGTCTGTGATCAAGTCCTTTCTTTTAAAATTTCAATAATAAAAGTAAAAAGAATGAAAAAACAAATAAAAAGTTGGTATAGCACAAACCGAGGGAACGGCCTCATAACCATTCCTCAAACTAACTCCGATCTTATTGGTTTAATAATATTCAACAATTTTACGTAACACATAAGTCAGTTTCTCCATCACATAGATATCATGCATCACGTCAACCAAGCATTTCCATCTTTATCTTCTTTTCATGTTTTCAATGGTTTACCTACATTTCCCCAAATCATAAGTACCAAGTCAGCTTAACATAATATATCTGCAAAACATATGTCAGGCTCACACAATGCTCCTCGATCCATAGAACATACGCAGCCTCTGCCGGTTCAAAGGACTGACTGTAATCGCCATAATTAGCCTGATGACCTTGGTGTGATTAGCGCACATTAGTCCTAATGCATTCATAATCGTGTCCATTAATTTCCTAACAAGCCCTGCAGCCGACACACACGCATGATATCCACTCATTCCTGTCCTGAGTCATGAGTGTCGCCCCAACCCGGAGTCCCTGGAATCTCGGATCTCTGAAGAGTATCGCTTGTCGTTTGCCAAGGCGCGTTCATCCTGCCAGCGTGAACACAGCGTTTCCCGGAGATCCCCGTCAGCGTTTAAGAGCCAGCTATTCCCCGTGAGATATGGGGCCGCTCGTGTGTTTATGTCCGGAGGATTTGTTCTGTGAGCGCATCGTTGGACTGTGGTCACACTGTGGTCAGCTGAATCATCTCTCTGTGATTCACCCGCACTCACAATGAGCAAGTCGCTGGCAGATGGTTTCGGTCGGATGAAACAACCGCCCAAGGACTCGTTGTTTGACTAGCCGTGGAAAGAAAAAGTGTTGCCTCTTTGTTTATTCTTTTAGAGAAAGAAACGACAGCTCTGTGTAGTAAAACCGAATGTGATCTGGGTGTGTAAAACATGTGATGGTGTTTTTAGCAGCTGATACTTTTCTTTTTTTTCTTTCTTTTTTTTTCTCCACATTTTGTCATGTTACAACCCTAAACATAAACATTTTATTTTGAATTTTTTACTGAAAGTTCACACACAAGTAACAGACGACTGTGAGGTGAAAGCAAAATGATACATGATTCTGTTATTTTACAAAAAATATAAAAGTGAAAAGTGGGGCGTGCATAAGTATTCATACAGCATGACGTAATACTTTGTGGAATCCCCCTTTGCTGCAATAACAGCAGCAAGTCTTCTGGGGTATGACTACAAGGTTTGCACATCTTTTTTTTTTCTTCTTTTTTTTGCATTTACATACATATAACATAATAATGGGTTGACAAGACGTGTGGAGGCGTGGGGTGTAGTGAGGTGTGTGTAGTGTAATTCTGCATATGTTTGGGAGTCCTAGGTAATGCAGTTCTTACAGTATGGGCAGCTACATGGCTTGTGGGTTAGCAATTTTGAGACAACATGGTGGGACAAGACAACTGTAAAGAAATGTTAAAGGGGAACAAATACAGAGATACATAGGTAATAGGTAAATTGCCAAGTTACAGAAACGAAAAACATCAAATAAATGAAATAGTGGACAAGTAGATTTAAGATAATATAGGTAATAATAATAATAATAGAGAGAGAGAAATGGTAGGACAACAGAAGAGATAATGAGTGAGTCATGAAGATAAGTGTTTCTGCCGATGAATGAGATGGTGGAAGAGTTGTTTACACTTAGGCAGCAATGGTAGTGCAAATCATTATATTATTATCATTATTTATTATCATTGTTGTCATTATTATCATCATTATAGTTATATCATCATTATTATCATTATTATCATTGTTATAGATTTGGTTATAATTTCAATGATGACGTACACACATGCATATACATACATACACATGCATGCATATATACCCATACAGTAGGCACACATGCATGTAGGCAATATTATAGTCTGTCAAATTTTGTACAGTTCAATAGGCCGTTGGCCACTGACCATAGACTGACAACACATTAATCCCTCTTGATTAACATGTAATGTATGCCTGTTCGGGTGTAAAAAGAAAAGTGGCTTATTACCAGCTCACTTAATGGTGTGTTATATCAATGTGTTGTTTGATGTGAGAGTTTTGTGGTGGATTAAAAGCTGAGGGATAATGTGCTGTGGGGTTTGTGCTATTTTAGATTCACTTTTGGTATAATCAAGAACATTGTTATTGCCGTTATTGTATGTATATGTATCCACTGTTACTTGTTTTTTCTGTTCTCTGTAATGCCTTTTTTTTTAATTTCCTTTTGCCTTTTAGAATGTATATAGAAGGTCATACACATATCATACACACATCATTCAACCATCGCAGTCACAGGCAGAAACAAAAGATTGGGGAAGCTGTTAGATTAAAAATGGGGTCAATATATGTACAATGAAAAAAAAAAAATTAATAAATAAATATAAACAAATAGACTGTATTAATGTTGATTAGTGATATATTGTTCTGTCGTTCTGTATGAAATCTGAGAAGGAGAACCGGGTGGGGAGGGATTCTGTATAAGAGTCGGAGGAGGAGAAATCAAGACTAAGTGCTTAAGTAGTAGATTTTTCCAGTGTGATATGGCAATCAACTGCTTTGACTTCCAGTTCATGAGGATGGTTTTCTTGGCGATGGTTATGGCTGTAAGGAGGATTTTATTGTTTGCTCTGGTTAGGTTGGTTGCAGATATGTCACCAAGGACACAGAGCAAGGGAGTCAGGGGGATGCGGCAGCCAAAAAAGGAGGAAAGGAACTTTATAACAATTTTCCAAAATGTTTGTACTGGTGAGCAGTGCCAGAAGGCGTGGATGTAGGTGTCTGGAGTGTTTTGTGAGCAGCTGGTGCAGATATTGGATGTGAAACCCATTTTGGATAGTCTGTGGCCGGTGTGTTGTGAGTTCTGTGGATGATTTTGTACTGTATGAGTGAATGTTGGATTATTAGACATAAAATAGATGTTATTACATATCTGGGTCCAGAAGTTGGCATCGGGAGCTAGAGAGAGGTCAATTTCCCGTTTATCTGAGGGGACAGAGACACTGTTATCTGACTTTGAGAGTATTTGTATATTTAGAGAGGAGTTTTTTTGCGTGTTTTTAAATGTATTATTTCAGACAGTGTTGGGGGAAGAGGTTTTAGCTGAATAGTGTTTTTGAATGTGGCTTGAATTGTAAGTATTTGAGTTGTAAGTATTGAGATACTCGTTGCTCCCAATGCCATACTCCTGGACCAGGTGAGGGAAAGAACCAGCGAGTTGTTATGGATGACATGTTGAAGTTGAGTGATTCCTTTCTTTGCCCAAGAGGTGAATATGAATGGGGTTTTATTGATCAAGATGTCAGGGTTATTCCAGATTGGGGTGTAATTTGATGGTTCTATTGGTGAATTAATTTTTGTATAGCATTTTCACCAGTTTGACAGAGCAGTTGATATTGTATGTCATGCAAACATGAGTGTTTTTTTATAGACGGACTGGTGAATGGTAAGTCAGATATGGGAATGTTAGAGGCTGATCAATATCAAGCCATACGATGTCTGAAGGTTGATTATGGATCCTTTGTATATGTGTTGAGACTGATTTGAAAGGACGTATTGTGCAAAGTTTGGGCTGATACTTTTCTGCTTATTGATGGATTAGACTAGACTGATCCCCATAGCAACGGAAACTAGCAAAGCAACAAAGTGACAACATTAAACATGTCGATTACCTTAGGAGCTCTTCGACGTCCGCACAGTAAAGTCGAACCGCTCCAAAGATATCATTACGCCTCACAATATAGTTCCCCTTTTTATCCGCTTAGAAATCGACATGTTTAATTTGTGGAACTAGACTTGGATCGTGTAACGTTTCACATAACTGTATTTAAATAGGGAAAACGTGGAACAGCTTGGTAGCTTCTAACATCACCCCAGTTTGGAGCTGTATGAATATGCTGGGAGAGGCTAAATGCTAACAACATTGCGTGACTGAGCGCACGCACAAAGATCAGACAGGTATGCATCAACTCGTCTAAGCTCAGGTAAGAACATATCTCAGTATGTAAAAAAAATTACTCATTAATTTTGCAGAGCTGTGCACGACGCACACTGGGGAAGGGAGCAGCAGGTTCAACGCGCATCAATAACAATATTTCAGACCTTCCCCATCTTTACTCATTTCGTATTTGACAACAATCAGCCACGTTTAATATGCAGAAGGAATTCCAATTCGCAAAAGCCCTGCCCACTTAGTTACTGTTGCTAGGTCCGTCAAACTTTCTGATGCCGATGCTGCAGTGACTCGTGTTAGTGACTCTTATTGGAGCAATACCTGTGCAATATTCTCCAGATCAAGGCAAAGGGGGTTTCAGTCTGCAGCAGAGGGATATATTAAAGATATTAAACTATCTAACAAAGAGGACAGAGGGATATATTAAGATATTAAACTATCTAACAAAGAGGACAGAGGGATATATTCAAGATATTAAACTATCTAACAAAGAGGACAGAGGGATATATTAAAGATATTAAACTATCTAACAAAGAGGACAGAGGGATATATTCAAGATATTAAACTATCTAACAAAGAGGACAGAGGGGTTGTAATCCAGACTCTCTTACTACATGCGGAAACCCTGTATTCAAGATATAGGGCTCTTCTACCATCCAGGTACTTTCAGTGCGCCGCAGATGTAAGAGGTGAAAACAA
This sequence comes from Neogobius melanostomus, assembly GCA_007210695.1. Taxonomy (NCBI): domain Eukaryota; kingdom Metazoa; phylum Chordata; class Actinopteri; order Gobiiformes; family Gobiidae; genus Neogobius; species Neogobius melanostomus. The sequence goes on from VHKM01000376.1 coordinate 2,638,190, forward strand.
TGGCGGTATTAAACAGCGTTTTTGCCTGTGAGTGACAGATTGTGTTCGATAAATTTCGTTTTTCTCAGTAAATCCGGCCTAAAAGCTGTTGTTCGGTCGGATGTTCCATTATGTCGGAACTACAGCTTCAATCTTGTAAACTGAGTAAGTTAATGATTAGAATCGACGTCTGCAGATCTAAACAAATTGTGTGGATTATGTTTTAAAGTTTAACGTAACTGTGCCGGACACATCAGGCTCTAAATTCTACCATTTACTTTAAACATAAATTTGCTTTAAACATAAAATAAATTGTTAATCAAATGTTTAATGTCATGACATGTGTTAGCTAAGTCATCCTTTAGCTAAATCTAAAGCTGAATAAACTAAACAGAACGTCGCCTAAAAGCTTCTAAAACATTTTCTCGTCAGCATCACGTTTAACTTAGATCATGATTATTTCCCATAAGGTGAAACATAAATGCGTGAAATTCAACACAAAGTTACGATGGATAGCGACGCGTGCTAGGCGACCTCTTGGCAGTTTGTACAAACATTAATCGAGACCAATTAAGTCCAGTTTCTGTTATATCAGACTTTTGCCTCAATAGGCAGGTTATCATGGTAATGAAATCACATTTCATCACAATCTGACAATTATTCACCTTCATAAATCCTCTCAAACAACCACGAAATATCAGCGATCTCCCATTGTTTTCAATGAAGCGAGAGCGCTGTATTCACCTCCGCTTGATTTGTGATGTAACACCGTAGAGCCCTATTAAACTATCTAACGAAGGGTAAGTACAACTATTGAGACTAAAGCAAAATCAGAGAAACCTCATGATCTCTTCCTTAAGTGCAACCAACACAGGTTTGTGGACCAGAGCTTTCTTATTTTGGTAGTATTGTTCAAAATATGAGCATTGCTTCGGTTCGCTAAAGTTAGCTAACGCTAGCTAAACCTACAGGTGCCCCAATGATAATCAGTTATTGTTAGAACTGTGACAAAAAGCACAGTATTTTTATCAGAAAGGGAGAAGCTAAATGTTAAAAAAAAAAACGTATTTAGGTTTAGGACAGTTACGTAACACCACTGTAGACTGAGGCTTGTAAAAGTTCACCAGCGCAGTTAAAGTTACCCCAAACAGCTCCAGTTTGTGTAACCTTATGCCAGGAGCTAGACGTTAGCTAGCTAAGGTGTTAGCCTAGCCTTACCTTAGAGCAGAAGTATGCTTGTTTATTTTTCGAGACAATTAGCTGCGCGTCGGCCGTCCACATTGTTGATCCAGTTGTGTTTTCGGCTTTGGAAAGGGAAAGAACTCCACCCCCCCAGACCATAGACCGTTAAAAGAATAGACAATCCTCCTCACTCTCCCCGTTTACCATAATGACCACGTTCGAGGGGGAAATCATGGCGGATTTACAGACTCCTCCTCCCCAGCTCTGACGAAGCATGTTCCTAATAAGGGCATAAGGGCGGGATCTTCACTGTAGACTCGGCCCTTGCGTGACGTGTAGCTCGCGCAGCTCCAATGCTAACAGACCGACCTCCGTTAAGTAGGAGATTTAAAAAAAATGTCTTTCGAAAACCAGCCTGGTTTCTTTTTTGTGACTAACCAGCGTTATCTCAGGAGGAATATGTAGCCATAGAAAAAAATTGAAACCAGGCGTTAAAGTTGTTTTTAAACGGTCTAAAGTCCAATGCTTTTCAATGGGGGCCTAGCGATGATATGGAGGTACTACAGCAATGGCGGAGCAATGGCGGCCTCCAGTGTTGCGGTCATAAAGCAGAGCAGCTAGCGGCCATTGCCCAGACACACTCTTGTGGTGTGAACACAGACTGAACTAACTTTGAAGTAAATGCTGTTGAGACTAGGGCGCCTCGGGTCGACCCATAAGGCGCACCAGCATGTGTGAAACGCCCTTACAGACTGACACTTTAATCAGTTGCTCTGGCAAGAACAAGCCAGTAATAAAGATAACAACTTTTCCTACCAATGAAAGCTCTTGTAGACCAGAGAGTTACATAATGATCTTACTTCCCAAATTGATGGGAATTTTCCTATCGTGTGTAACCGTAATGAATAGTCAAAACATGAGGCATCTCAGAGCCAAAGACAGGCTTCAGCCCAGATGATGTTAACAATAATTGCTGTAGCTCGACTGTTCAGTATGAGCCAATATGATAACCATGCTTTATCACTAACTAATCAGAGTTCACTGTGATGTCATCCACAACAAACGACCACAAACTTTAACTGATCCACGATTTACTATGAAGACGCTACTGACACGGCACTTAATATTCCTCTGATACTGCTGTAGTTTCACATATATTAGAAAAAAAATCCCATCCAAAATGTATCAAGCTTATTTTATTGAATACCAGCCTCTGTTAAACTCCAGGGAGCAGAAGTTCAAAGATGACCCATTACGTCTTTGTAGTTTCACAGATGCAGAACAAAGTGAATAGCGCGACTACCGGAGGAGAGCGCGTGACATTTCTTGCATTCCAGTTGGTATTCTGGTCATGGCGCATTCGGGACAGATGGAGTTACTTTAAAGAATCAATTTTCCATTAACCTCCCGGCATCTTGGAGCTAAGCACTGCTGGGTCTGACTGAATGAGCCGCGGTCGTCACCGGTTTGGGAAAGACGCTCTTCGTCAAACAAGTTCCACTGTTCTCTGGGAAGTTTTGGAACTGAAGAAGGAAAAAAGAAAAAATCATGTCTCTTTCCTACATGAAATATGACAGGGGTTGTGTAAAGATGTTAGTTTCACTTTGGAAGACAAGGCGGGTGGAATGCTGACTGTTTTGAGAATCAGGAAGTGAAACTACTGGATCTTTTGCCGCTTTAGATCAATATAGCAACAAAAATAAGATATTTACGTGCAGTTGTGGCCGTCCCGTGTGCTCAAGAGGCGTGAGAATGTTAAAGAGGGGGTATTATGCTTTTTTCAATCACATAGCACCAGTCTATAGCATACTACAATGATGACGTAACCTTCTGTTGGTCTGTATATGCAGTAAATTAAAATAACTGCCTTGAATAAATTGCTCTCTCAAAATGGCTGTACTGAACGTCTTGAGATAGGCCTCTGTCTCTTTAAGAAGCTTTCCGACACGCCCCTTCAGCACACTGCTGTGGCATCTAAACAACACTACTGTGCGGGGAGGGGGCTCTGCTGAGCTGAGGAGCAGTGGTTGGTGGCTTGGCTGGTGACGAAAGTCCAGAGGCGTCTCCAGGAGGTGGGGGCGTTCCTAGGAGGACTGAGGCATAGCTACACCTAAAATGGCTGCCGTCTAAGTTTTTACTGATTACTCAAAAATATGTGAATGAGCCAAGGCAACACTCCAGGCATGTGTTTAATAACATAATAACATGATATAAAGCTTGAAAAGTCGATTTTACATAATACCCCCCTTTTAAAGCCCTGAGAAAGGAAAACAAGTGAGAGAAAAAATTACAAATAGAGATATCAATTTTGAACTGTTTTTTGGGCTCAAAGCTGAATGGGAATTCATTCACTCACTGGTAATTAGATATTTAAAAAATATATCCCTCTGATAAAACCTTCAAAAGTCCGTAGGAGCTACTAAGTGGCTATTCCGTTGCATGAGTGGAGCAAAAATCTAATTTTGAGGAAACCAGCCCTAAAGTTTTGTAACGAGTGTCTCGCTGAAGGAAACACCATATTTGGATTATAGTGTCATTTCCCTGACCCTTCGCAGGACACGTGGATGTAAAAGGCTTCAATATTTGTGAATGAATGTGCGTACGGGTTAAGTTTTGTCATTTTTTTATACTCTGACGTGAAAACTAAGATGTTAAAGGGGGGGTATTATGTAAATCATGTTATTATGTCATTCCCTCATTAAACACATGCCTGGAGTGTTGCCTTGGCTCATTCACATATTTTTGAGTAATCAGTAAAAACTTAGACGGCAGCCATTTTACATATGACCACTCGGTTACGCTTTTCTAACCCCAATATTTGCTCATAGGCGTATCGGACTATCCCCATAGAAAGGAACATTAATTTGTGTTCTGTACATGTTCTAGCCACAATGAATCTTGATCTTTTGAGCACAGGAAGTACTTCTTCTCGTTCTCTCCTTCTATTTATGACGACCAATAGGTACAGTAGTCCTGCTGATGAGTCAGTACCAGCATCAGGCGTCTGGTATCGGCCCCGGACAGTTCATTATCCACCCTGCTGCTGCTGCTGCTCTTTCTATACAAGCAGACAAAGCAGAAATGGCGCGTACCTGCATCATGATGTTCTCCGTGCTTCGAGATCATTGCAATTACCATATAACAGGAGTATCTCTTAACTCGAATATTGTAAACGTAGTCACTCATCAAGGTGTGTTTTGGATTATGACTAAATGCGTACAAAAAAACAAGATAAACCTAAACTGATCTATATTATGTACAAACATCTCAAAGGACGGTGATAGAATTAGCAGCAGTAGTAAAGGTAAAATGTATGCGGCTACTTTCAGTGTTCTAGGTCCGTTTAACTGGGATGATTAATGTTAGGAGGGAAGAAAAATTTATAGTGGCTTTTCTTCACTGGCCAAACGCCTTGTATAAAATATGGAGGAGTATTTCTGTTTGTGGACATATTAAAACATAACTCAAGGCTACTATAAAGCACTATAAAGATGTGAGACGAGAGGCCAGGGCCGGCAGTAAAGCAAGACAAATATGTTTATTCACTCCGCAAACGGGGGTCAAAATGGCCACACTGTTTACACAGCGCTGTTACTGCAGAGATATGGCTCCAGTAACACACTGCCAGAGATATTCAAGCAGTTTACATTGGGCTTCTTCTCATAAATAGGAGCAACAGCCAACACTTTCGTTGTGCCAAGTCCGTTCCTCTTTCCGGGTGCAAACAACTCATTGTGCTCAGTGGTGGTGGAAACAATTCTCGGATCTTTTCTCAATCTGGGAATAATATATTGCAAAACAGCCTCATAACCACTGGAAATGTCGGATCTTGCTCACAAACCTGTTATTCACTGCCAATGTACATCAGGCCTGTATTATGCAGAGAAAGACAGAGAAGTCGTGCTTACATCACAAAAACAAGCAGTCAATGTTAAACATGTTTAAAAGTGCTGAGTTTTCGGCCTAATCTATGCTGCCTGGAAAAGTCGGCATCAACTACATTTCCAGAGCGAAACATACATGAGCAAACAGGAAGCGGAGTAAACCAATCAGCGGCGTTATTAGCGGTGCTTATGAACCACGAAACTCACCTACTGTTGTTGTGTGTTTTTGGTCATTAACCGCCAATAGGTGGCGTTCACGTGACATCACAACATTCTAAGAGCCCATAGTTTAAAATTGAGGTGGAGTTCAACTGAAAATTCCATGGCCGTAACCATAGTAACGGTCAAAATGCAGATTTATGGTCTTAAATCATTGCTAATTTCTCTGTAATTACTGGGCCAATTCACATGAAACAAAAGCTGTCACAAAAATATCTTCCAGCACATATGAACATAATTATGTCTAATTATTTCCTCACAAAGGCGTCCAAAAGTGGAGACAATATTCAAAAACATGTGCTTGATGTTGGCCAGTAGAAAGGACTTTCAGCCATAAATTCACATGTCAGGTTTGTGAATCCAGGCACTGTCACATGATGATCAGAGAAAACATTTGGACATTTTCTTTTTGGAAATTTCTTTCAAAAACTGTTTCTCTCCCATAGAGTTGTATTGGCACCTGCCCTCCAACTAAAATAGAATTCTATAACGTGAACGCAACCTATTGGGAAAAGCCCTCGGCGCTCCCGTTCGCCGCACGTAGATTGTTATTGAAGCGACTTCCGTGTCCCAAGAGACGCTCGTCAACAACACGTGACCGCAAATAAACAAATCTGATTACACGGGCTCGTTTGAGTTGCCACAGATTACTCAGAAAAGTAATCTGACTACTGACTACTGATTACTCTTTTAAAAGTTACTTAGTTACTTTACTGATTACTTGGTTTTGAAAGTAACTAAGTTAGATTATTATAGCGAGTTTAGTGTGGTGTTGTGGTGTTTACAGTAGTTTGAGTATCTGACCACAAGAGGGCACTACATTACTGCTATTGATCGAGTCCTATTCACTTCAATGTGCTGCTGTTCACCTCGTGCTTATTAGCCTATGAGCTAATTTCCATCCGTTGTCCCACACTCACGCAGTCAAACACACTCTCATTCATCCTGGACTATTGTACATGTTTATATTGGTAGGGAAACCGGAGTGCCCGGAGGAAACCTACGCAACACGGGGAGAACATGCAAACTCCACAGAGAAAGGCACCGTCCAGGTGGGAATCTAAACCGGAACCTTCTAGCTGTGAAGCACGAGAGGTAGAAAAGCGCTATATAAGTTGAGTCCATTTATCCATTTACCGTCAGAGATTGGTTTGTCATTTCAACCCTCGCAGATCGGTTGTAAAGGCAGGCAACAGCGACTAAAGTTGAAAATGTTTCACCTTTCTCTCATTGCGCACGCACACGTCACACAAGTTCACAGGAAATAAATCCAGGAGCAACATCGGCGTCCGTGTGTCGAGCCCATCAAAACAATCCGACGCGCTCACGAGCCCCACAGATCTGGGCCTCTGAAGACGGAAGTATGAAAAGTGTGTTACTGTGACAAATCTACTCCATTATCGGAGTCATGGATGATGAATAAGTGCGCTGGTAGCTATAATCAACAAGGCGCAGAGGTGTGGATGAAGCCATCAGTAAAGCGTCTGTTTAATTACTCGACTAAACGAACGCCGGGCAGATAGGAAAAGCTCAGTGGAGGAGGAGATGAGAGAGTGCACGGAGCTGGAAGTGTTGTTTCAAGTGCGGGAGACAGAATAATGACTGGCTTTCAACGGCAGATGCTTCTAATTAAGAAAACTCTCCGTTCAAATACAGCAGAAATGAGTCGAGTTTGTTCAAAGGAGTAACTGCGGAAAGCGGATCTACAGTAACTACAGATCTCTGAGGAGGTTTATGGATCCGCAGGTATAAGAGCGAGGGGCAGCGGAAAGATACAACATTGTAATTTACAGATTACAATGGTAACAACTGGTTCCGTTACCTTAGATGCATTGTTGACGTCGATCGAAAAATATGAATAAAAAAGGACATTTTGGCGACCAACAAGTAGATTCACTCTGTCGCTGCATCAAACAGATCAGTGTATTGATGCTTAACAACTTTCTCCAGCTAAGCTCAGACAAAACTAGACAGAAAGAAAGAGAAAGTGTTATCCGTCACCTTGAGTCTCTCTCTCTAATACCGAAAAATCAGGTTAGAAATCTAGGAGTAAACATGGACTCAGACCTGAACTTAAACAGCCACATCAAAGCAATAAAATCATCAGCTTTTTACCATCTGAAAAACATTGCTAAGATCAGAGGAATAGTGTCAAAACCAGACTTAGAGAGACTCATCCATGCATTTGTCTCCAGCAGGTTAGACTACTGTAACGGCTGCTCACTGGCCTTTCTAAACGAGCCCTTACCCCCGGCTCACATTAAATCCGGTTAAGGTCCGGTACGGCGTCCGCAGACTTAGAAAGTCATTAAAACCAATGTTGCACACTCACACTGCTCCGCGAAGTCCGGGTCCGGCTACCGAGGCCATCCGGCGGCAACGGAAAGAATCCGCAAGAAGTGTATTTTTGCGGATACCGGAGCCCCAACGGATCAAGCTGACGGAAAAACACGAGCCAAACAGGAAGTCAGGTCTCGTGAGAAAAGATCGGGTGTATTTCAAAATAAAATCTGTCCGCTCACTACTTATTTGGTCTCGTTTACCACCTGTACACGCGCGTAACGTCGGACATGTAAACATTTCTCCATTACCAGTGACACAGGGGCACTAGTGTGTTTAAAGCATCCACTTCACTGGGGAGAGTCGTTGTACTGGCAAATACGGCTTTTGTTTACAAAAACTACCTTTTATATGGGGCTACTAATCACGTGAACTCGCACCAAGAGGGAAACTCACGTGCACTTCTGTTCTCGCGAGGGCCGTTTCTGTGCCTGGCGCAGCATCTGGGGCCGGAGCCACAGTGTTAGCCGGACTCACTGTGAGTGGTAGTTTGGGGCAACCCGGACTAGATCAGGACCGAACCCGGACCGAACCTGGACCGTAGTTAATGTGAGCCGGGGGTTAGACAGCTGCAGAACATCCAGAACGCTGCTGCTCAAGTCCTGACAAGAACCAGGAATACGACCACATTAGTCCAGTGCTCCGGTCTCTGCACTGGCTTCCTGTCACTCAGAGAATAGCGTTAGAGCCGTATGAACCATGAGGACTTCAGGGAGGGGTCTCCTGGTGGATCCCAGAGTCAGGACTTAACGCGCTGGGGCTAAGTTTCTACTAAAAATCTGGAACAGTCTTCATGAAGATGTGAGACAGGCCGCAACTCTGACAATGTGCAAATCCAGGCTGAAAACAGTTCTTTTTAGCGGCGCATATGACACCATAGTATTTTATCTGCACTGTTCACATTTATAGTAATTAAATAGGAATTCTACTGATGTTTATGGATTGATTTTATCTGCCTTCTTTATAATTAATTCATTCAAACCTTTATTTAACCAGGAAAAGTCTCACTGAGATCAAAAATCGCTTTTACAAGAGTGCCCTGGGCAATTTTCTGTAACTGTGAAGCACTTGATTTGCCCCTTGTGTTAAATTGTGCTCTATAACTAAATGTGCCTTTATAGTTCATCTTTAGAAAAGGGTGGTTGGCAGTTTAGATGTAAATAGGGTAAGGAAATGTAAGGTCTTGTGAGTGAACTTGAAGACAACCCTATAATCAGCCTGTATTTGGCCAGTTACCTGCAGCATTAAAGTCAAACACTTCGCCACATTATCAAAAATTGAAGTCCACAATCCATGGGCTTTACGCAGACGAGCCTGGAGCCGAAGGTTAACAATGTTTAAATGAGGAGAGCGACCCTGCTTAACGGGGAATTCTTGGAGTCATAAAAGAGTGCGTTTCAAGGAAAGATTTCATTGCCACACTCACTCACGCTTTACGAGCTATTGAATCACTTTTGGCCAGTACTTTTTAATACCAGAGCTGTACACAGAATTTGTTAGAATACTTAAGTCCTTAATAACCTTTGTAGCTCTGATGTTTAGTCTTGGTTAAACCCATCTTTCGTCTTGGTTTTAGTCCAGTGTAGTTAAAACATGTGAGGTTTATGTTTTTCTCATTATCACTTAGTTTGGAGGGATATTGCCCGTGGTAAGTATTCTTAGTTTTCCAAAAACTTAATGTTATAGCTCTAGACATGAGTGACATACACATGGCACAAATAGAATAGTGTAAACTCTGATGTCGTCTAACCTTGCACAGTATACTATGGTCAGTGCTTGATACCAGGGACGTTTACAGCTTGAAAGAAGCCCTACGAGCTGTTTGAAAGGTATCTATAAAATAAACAGATAATCAAAGCGGGTAAGAGAAAGAAAACCACTAAAACTGAAGAGGAACTCTGCCAGGATGAACAACACTGTCAAAACTATAAAGAATGATGGAAGCAAAATGACACAATTTTATGAAACTTTAATTATTAAATAAAAAGTTATGAAACATTTTGATATCTGATATAAAAATAAGACAATTCTCCGTGAGTAAAAAAATGCATGAAAGACTCTGCTGTTGATTTGCACATGAGAAAACGCTTAGTAAATGACCCCCTATGTTTTACATTTCCAAAAGTACAGTACCGGTCAACAGTTTGGAAACGTTTTCTTTTTTTATGTATTGATTTTTCTTTTATTTCAAGAGCATTTACATTGTAGATTCTCACTGAAGGCCTTCATTTATCAATTAACACATATGGAATTATGTTTTAAAGGAGCTATATCCTGCAAAATCGACTTTTGGAGCTTTTAACCATGTTGTTATGCTATTTCCTTATCAAAAACCCAGAGCGGTTTTTGGCTTCATTCACGCAGTTCTAAGTAATCCTCCTGAATCCTGCTCTCTGAGCAGCTGCTCCGCCCTCTCCTGGAAAACCACTGAGTTGTGACACTCTGACGTATTTTACGTCAGAGTGTCAACAGGAAGGGCCAGACATCTGTAATGTAATGCCATAAAACAGCTTTTTCATTATTTCTGTTGTAAGAGAGAAATAAAGAAAGAAAAAAGGAACTCTCCGACACGTCTGTGCTGTCCCGGGAGAGTAAACAAACGCACCCCCGGAGGATCCGGACAGAAGTCATGTTTTTGAAGACTGAGCTCTTTCTAACCTACTCTGGACACGCCTGTTCTTTTTTCTTACCCAACGATAATGTCACGGATGTGCGTTTGGCTACGAGAGGAACAGGACTATTCAACCTTCCTAAAGAAGAGTGCACTCGCCAGAAGTTGGAATTTCTTTCTGGGATTCAGCGACTATATCAACCAACCTGATGGATGCTTGGTGAACCTTGGCCAGAATCAAAGTGGATTAACTTTTATAACCAACGCGACCATAACCCATAACCCGATGGGGAGGCCAGGCTGAGCGGTGAGTTAATCAAAACGCGTGTTAGCGTGTGTGTTAGCGTGTGTGTTAGCGTGTGTGTTAGCCATTTATGAAACTGTGTTGCACATGTCAACTCCTTATAACTGCATTATGTGAAGTAACTTGACTTTTGCAGCGATATTTATATTTATAATACTGTAAATGTGGAATGAGCGGAGAGAGGGGCGGAGTTAACTGAATCGAAGCGTCTTGTCTTCAGGGTTTGGAAAATACCCCCCAAAAATATTTATATTTCTCTCAAAAATGAGTACTCCATAGTGATAGAGGTACAATATATCATATAAATGCCTATACTTTACTTTGGAATGGTTAAATAGCAGGATACAGATCCTTTAAACAAACAAAAAAAGTTTCACGATGTAGCCACCAGACATGGTTTTGACTTCAAACTGTTGAAAACCATTTCAAATGACGACCTTATGAAGCTCATTGAGAAAAGTCCAAGAATGAAGGTGCTGATCGTGAAGAATTATAATATAAAACATATTTTGAGTTATTTCACATTTTTTGTTTTCATTCGTAATTTAATGCCTTCATTGAGAATGTATTGAAAATAAAGAAAAGCTAATACATAAAAGTGTTTCCAAACTTTTGACGGTTCTGTAGGTGAAGATGATTCAAACTTTGGGTTGGGTTTCAAGATGGCAGCAGCTCTTCGAAACAATGTGGACAAACTTTAAAAGAAACATTCAATATCTTAAATTTTCGTGCGAGGACGCCTTCGACTGGTGCCCCCTGGCTTGTGCCTTCTTTGCTTAAATCTGTCAACGGCCCTGCTTGTTACCCTGGATTCCCAACATTAGCGCACAAATAAGACGTGTTATTTTTATAAGCACATCTGGAGAAGCGCTGGACTTCAGTCTCCCTGCGCTTCAGTTCAGATAAGGACCAGAGGGGAACGTGGGACGTGAACGGGGCCAAACATGTGCACGGACTCTGCGCCAATGTGAGATTAATGCTGCAGGTCTCCTGTCTGTTAGCCGTGGGAGGTTTCTTTAAAAAAACAAGAGACGAACAGCTGCGGTTGTAGATGTAGGTCAAGACATCCGTCATCTGAATGCACACATTTAGTTAAAGTGGTAAAAAGATCCAACATTAAGATATTTTCTGCTGATTAAATGTATGGAGTTCTAAGCATATTATTATTATTTATTCATTTGAACTTTTGTGGCATAAAACCGGCTGAGTTTAGCTGCACTTTAAACTTGATCCTGTGAACTACAGTTTGACAGTAATAGTCATTTTGTGCACTTTGATGCTAACTTCCCAGGGTAACGACTGTTTCCTGTCCTTGTTTAATCCTATTGAGATTTAGCCGTGTCCAACTTGTATAAAGTGGTCCCTCGCTATAATGCAATTCAACTTTTGCGGCCTCGCTGTTTCGCAGATTTATTTGAGTACAATTTTGCATGCTTTTATGCTTTTACGTTGTGCTCTGTGTCCTGCTTGGCTAAAGCCCAACGCAAACCTATACGCTTTGATTTTCCATAAGAGAACGCACACCGAGGCGGCAGTGACGGTGAAGCTCGACCCCATGATTCAGATCTGCTGAATCCAGACGAGGCGTCACGGAGGAAAACGCAGGCCTTTAAACCGTCCTGCAGAGGCACAGACGGGTCTCTGGGTTGGGACAGACAAAGAGTAAACCGTAAACTTTGCTGGGAGGGATGAGAGAAGCCGCAGAGAAATAGAAAGCATCGCCAGGGCTCATGCTTCAGGTGTAGCCTGTTAAACTCGTGTCTGTCGCCAACTCGCTGTTAACCCAGACGCGCCGGAAGATGTCGGCAGGGGGCGGGGGGGTTATAGAATATATAGATATTATGTAACACAAGGCAGAGCATCTAATGCACCAGTTTAGTGTGGAGCATCAGCGCTATAAGTCAAGCTAAAGTTAGCATTTGATCTGTTGTACAAAAACAACAGGCCACAGAAAGGTTTGATACAGTCACTGACCAATGGGACACAACGGCAAAAGCCCCGAATCCCTTTAACACACATCATTAAGACTATTCTTGTTATCATGAGCATCAATCAGTCTGCGATTACTGTACCTTCATGAATAAATGTGGAGTATTTTATGTATCATTCAAACACTTGATACAGAGTAATGTTATATGGGTTGTAATGGTGATGATGAATAACGATAATGCCAACACGGTAATGAATTCTGTATGGAAGACAGAAATAATACACTGGTTGTAGCGTGTGAGATACTGTGAATGTTGACCTGGTATAATGCAGTGTTGCATTTGTTAATATGTAACCAACTCGGTTGATAGTTGTTTTGTAAGATGGTAAGAAATATGCAGTGTTGTTATTTATTGTTGTTGGGTTTATGAACAGGGGTGGGAGTCAATAAGCTTGTCTTCTTCCCACTCCTTTTCGAGCTTGAATGTAATTATTTCTTTATTTTTCTTTTTCTTTATTATGTGTATATATTTTCTGTTTTTCTTTTCTTGGCTTTTGTGCCTTGTTGTAGCTCGAAATAAAAACTCAAACAAAACAAACAAAAGTGTTATAAAAATACCACACACCTTTTATCATCCCAACGATTTCACCGAGGAGCACTTTGAGACGCAAAAGTGGGCAAGCGAGGTTCATGCAGAGCGAGGGAGGGGGTCGCAGTTACAGCACATTTCTCGTTACACAAATACACTTGTGAACAGTTTGTAGATTAAATATGTGCAATAGTGCATAGACAAAGAGAGTCTGTGTGTGGATAACACAGCAGCAGTTTCCCTTGTCAAATGAGACGAGCTGTGTCCAGTATTACGATCTTGTCTTGTCTGATTGGCCAATATCCATTGAAAATAATAAACATTTTTTATTACTATGAAAATGATCCCTCTCTTCATCCTTCACCCAAACAAGGCTTTAGGCTTACAGTGTTGTGGAACAGAATGAAACAACTACCAGATATATTCATAAGCTATAATTTTATTGTCATTGCAATTTTTCAAGCTTCGCCACCAGGGGGTGCTGCAGCACCTGCCGCACCCCCACTTCCGGCGCCCCTGTGTTAACCTGCAAAAAGAGCCTTGTTTGCTCTCTCTCTTACAACACAGAGAACCCGTGTGAACTAGTGAGAAATGTGAGAAAATGTTAATGTGGTCTGAGAAAAGTGTATAAAGTGGGTGGTGAGGGGTTTTACAGCCTTAAAACATAACTGTAAAAAAATTAAGCTGAGTGCTTCACGGATTTCGCCTATTGCGGGTTATTTTTAGAACGTAACCCCGCGATAAACGAGGGACCACTGTGTTAAAAGTCCATCCATCCATCCATTTTCTTCTGCTTTATCCGGGGCCGGGTCGCGGGGGCAGCAGTCTCAGCAGAGATGCCCAGACTTCCCAATCCACGCACACCTCCTCCAGCTGTTCTGGGGGACCCCAAGGCGACACCAGGCCAGCTCGGAGACATAGTCCCACCAGCGTGTCCTGGGCCTTCCACGAGGCCTCCTCCCAATAGGACATGCCTGAAGCACCTCCCGAGGTTGGCGGCGTGTTAAAAGTACTTTGAAGTCTAATTGTCGGAGTGGAGGTGTTTCCATTTTTATCAAACGTCCCGGCACTCCGAGCTATTCTCATGGTATAAAATAGCGCCACCATCTGAAATAATTTTTATGAAACACAATCGGCTTTACCTTTATTTAGGTTTTATTTAGTTTTTTAGTTCTTTGTTTATTTTTAATTTACATAAAAATGTGGACAGGAAGTAGTCATTATCCTACACTGGCCAACAGGAAGTTAGCTAAAAACATTCAGTGCACAGATTATTTTCGAGGGATTGTTCCGCTTATAGGGCCTTAAAAGAAAAGCTACAGCTGGTCCCGAAGGAAAAAGAATCTTCAGACGCACATTTTTTATGTTTGGTGGGTCAAGGGAAAGCATGAAAGAAAGTTAGTCCCTGCTCACACAAAGGATAATAGCGACTGGTTTGGTTACACACACAAATATTTTTATGGAAATTATGATTGTAAGAATTTTGTTTTCTTGTTGTAGATAATGAATAATGCAGCATAAGCAGTGTTGGGAACGTTACTTTAAAAAAGTAATTAGTTATAGTTACTCACTACTTGTTCCAAAAAGTAACTGAGTTAGTAACTGAATTACTCTATAATGAAAGTAACTCGTTACCAGGACAAGTAACTATTTGCGTTACTGTTAAAAAAAATTGCTTTATATCAAAGAATTTTGATATTTTTTTTTTTTTTTTGCACTTTTCAAAAGTCAGTTGAAAGGAGTAGAACAGACAGAGGTGTTTGTATTCATGTACTATCATGTAAAATATGTTCATAGTAACTGAATGAACTGAATGGGGGGTAGAGTGGGGGAGGCCTCTGTGACTGAATGGTATTGACCAGTATTTGCGTCGCTGTTTTATTAATGTCAATGTCAATTAATATGGCCGTATTCACAGAGAATGAGGAGGAACAGGAGTAAAAGAAACATGTGCCAACGCAGCCAACGAGGGGGGGAAAGACGCGTCTTTGGGTTGAAAATAAGTTCCAACACTACTGATCGATTCTCCCCCGCGTCCGCACCGCGCTGTGGGCCAGCCGCGGGTCTGGGACACACGTAGTTTTTGGAGCAGAGAGCACGAACACTCTGCACAGACTCCGTGAGACTCCGCCCACCCTCTCCGCTGCTCCTGCTGCATGAGCTGACACCGCGGTGCTCATTCAGTCTAAATGTAACGTGCCACTTTGTTTACCCAGTAACGATAACGGCGTTGTAACGACGGGGAGAGTAATGAATTAGATTACTCCGTTACTGAAAAAATAACTTCGTTACCTAACGCCGTTCTTTTAAACGGCGTTATTCCAAACACTGAGCATAAGTACTAGAGAAAGTACAGTTTAGGTACCGTAGCTACCGTCAAAGAATTGGTACTGAGTAAAATAATCTAACAAGTTTTCATCCACTTGCAAATGTGAAAGGTCAATGTAGGTATGAGATTGTTATGCCAAAACAGTTCCACTAAAAATAAACACGATCGTTATTATGAATAGCTACTGTGACATCTCACTGTTAAATCGAAAGAACTCGCCCACCTACTTAAATTCTGCTTTGTAAGAAGATGAGTCAACGGAAAGTGTTTCAATTCAGCTTTTCCAAAACACACCATTAAGACTGTAAAGAGTGGGAAAGAGCAGCAATTATCGCTCCCGAACTGTCTGACGGAGCTCATCACACCATCAGTATCAAGATCAAAATATATTTACACACTTGGTCGGGGATTTGAAGGAAATAGCCCAATTAAAAACAGCAGGTTTCAGAGCAATACACAGGGAAGAAGAAATTACATCTTTTCTCTAGGTTCGGTCTCTAAGGTTCAAACATTAAGAGAAGGTGAAGTGAAGTAAATTTACTTCAGTAATGTCTGAGGATCTGTACTTTACCTGAGCAGTGTTTTTGTTGAGAACTTACAACTTAGCGCTTGTGCTTCACAGCTAGAAGGTCCCGGGTTCGATTCCCACCTGGACTTGGCCTTTCTGTGTGGAGTTTGCATGTTCTTCCTGTGTCTGTGTAGGTTTCCTCCAGGTACTCCGGTTTCCCCTACCACTAAAAACATGTACAATAGACCAGGATGAATGATGTGTGTGTGAATGAATGATGGTGGACAGAGGGTGTTTCTGTCAGTCTCCCCCAGGGGAAACTGAACACCACCGACTGTGGAGTGATTGTAACATTGTCTCATGTAAAGCGCTTGGTGACTATTTCTGTGAAAGGCGCTACATAAATAAATGTCCTCTTATTTTTTTTACTCCACTACATTCTTATAAAGCCTCTAAAGTAAAAAGTAAGTAAGTGTTTTTTTGTCATTGTACAATTGTAGAACAAAATTGCGTTCAGGTGTTGGGTCCTGAGATGCTGCGACCGCCATAGTGGGCCAAACTGACCAGCATGTTTTTGGAGGTAGGAGAATATTGCCTTGAGTGATCCTCTAAAACAGTGCAGCGCCTCCTGGGTTTGTCCCTGTTTCAGAGCGTGGTGTCCTGCACTGGTCAGCTCCTCCATCTCCTCCTTCCTCTTCCTCCTGTGCAGCTCCCTCCTCCACTCAACACCAGTCTTTCACCATCTCCTCCTTGTTTGTCCCTTTATTGTTTCCTGTAGCGCCTCCTGTGACGCCTCCACTGTGCTGCAGGTGTGGGGGCTCTTCTCTTCAGTGTTTCAGAAGAAGAAATCTGTAGGTCTCAAATGTCTTTAGCCCATAAGCTATAGCTGTTTGTTTACTTTAAAAAAGCTGGGTCCTTCATGGCTAGTACAGACTCTCTGCAGTAAAAAAAAATCCATTGAAACTTACAAAAACACAGTAAAGATGTTCAAAAGTATCCAGTAAAACGATGATGAACACAGAAACTACAAATGCATTGAGCAGAAAAGGGCAAAAACTGCTGTTGTAAGGCAAGGCAACTTTATTTATTAAAAAAAATGCTTTCACCTGATTCAACACATTTTAACTTTGTTTCATAACTTTGGAAAGGAAGGTGCTAGACTTAGGATTTCTGTGTCGGAAACAAGATGTTTCTAAACCTCCGAGGAGCTCGAGCTGAGTCCCATCTTGATGAAATGTGTGAATATTGACATCAAAGGCGTCTCACTCCTCATAAAAGATCAAATTGCTGTGCAGGACACGTTTTATGATTGTGCATGTGTTCCGATACTTTAAGTATTCCTTTCTCTTCATGAAACTAGACATTTCCAACTTCAAAGTGCGTCAAACCGTAGCCTGTATAGAATAGCGATGGACTAACAATAGCAATTTGACTAGGTTTATGGATTCTATGTATAGAAGAGGGCAAGAATAAAAATAGTCAAAGGAAAAAAGCCTGTGTTCAATATACAAAACAGTTTAAATGGAAAGTCCATTAGAGCAAGAAACTTCCGGAGCCTGCCCCCATTACATATTAGGCAACTTAGACTGTAAAACTAAGAATGGACTTATTGTGGTCGACTTCTTCCTGAAACCATAAGGAAATTGTGGCTGGCTCTGAAAATTCCTGGCTCCTACAGACTTTAAATAATACACTTTAAGTCATTATTAACCACAGGGTTTTCATCCGTACCTCCATGTTTGTTTTAACGTGCACATAATCGTCCCAATTTTTTCCTTTAACTGTTTTAATTTCCATTTTCGCTCTAGTCTAAATAATAGACTTGGCTCAAAAAACCCAGTCCCATTTTACAGTCTGTGGCAGATAATAGCGATGCTCCGTCCATGTTTTCACACGTCTATGGTCGAAGACTGTTGTGTTTTTATTCATCTTTGGCAGAGCCAAGAATGGCGTCAGAGCCAGGGGAGAAGGAGGAGGACAAAGATGAAGATGAGACGGAGCGAGAGGAGGTGTTGCAAGGAGAATATGGTGAAAGACTGTTGTGGAGCGGAGGGAACTGCTCATGAGGAAGAGGAAGGAGGAGGTGCAGACCTGTGCAGGACACCACAACCCAGGAGGCGCTGCACCGTTTGAAGGCAGTATCCGGTTTCCCCTACCTCCAAAAACATGTTCGCCCACAATGGTGGGTCAGGAGCATAGATAGAAGATAGAAGAAATAACTGGTGTTCCATTCAGCTCCATTCATAGTAATGATCCCGAGTGGTCTGTGAAATTAACATGGCTGCTAGATCTAAGGGGAACTCATAATCTGAAAGTACAATGTATCCATTCCACCCTAAAAACTCATTGTATTACACTGAGAGGAGTAAATCTGTGGAATAATTTAGATGAAGACTTAAAAGGTGCAGCTAGTCTACAGCAATTTAAAAGACAGTATAAGAGAAGTGTGTTTGAGAAGTATAAGACATGTGACCTTGTCTCTCAGTCACTCTCCTTAGTAATCTGTATTACTATGAACTTGTGAAATACCACATCATTGCTGATATAATCAATTGTCACCGACTCTATCTACCAAGTCTATTTGATCTGTATTAAAGGAACTTGAGATAAATTACAAGCATTAAAAATGCTGTTATGGCCTGCTTCCGCTGGTCATTACAAATAAAATAGAATTGGGGCAGGCGAGATGTGGACCTGTTGTAGGGTCCCCCTCTCAACGGGCTCATAAATCTGGTCTTTTTAAAGCACCACTCAGTATAGGATTATAAAGCGGTTCACAACATCAGCAACATCATCAAAAACCACTGACAGAACAATCTTAACCAACATTATTACAGTTGAAGCAGGTATGATAGAAATGAGAAACATGATAAATTTGAAGATGATATTTTGAGAATAGTACTTTTGAGAATGCTGTTATTGTCATTGATATTATGGTTATGATAATATATGTATAATAAATATGTGCGCTAGTAATGTATGTGTATGTATATATATGTCTGTATGTGTATATATATATATGTATATCTAAAACACTATGACTACTTAAACAATAAGTAAATCAATAGAATGGTGATCAGAATGGTAATATAAGCAATGATAAAAAATAAGAGAAAACTATAAAACTAAGTAAATACATTCAGAAATCACAAACTTTTCTATTTTCGCTCTGTTTTTCATACTTGTAAGTTGTCTTGTAAGTCTCATTAGAGACTTACAAGCTGTGTGTCAACCTGTGACATGTAAAAGCTTCGAATTATCAATGCTGCTAATCAATAATTGTATTTTGAATATGGGGTAGGCACTTATAAGCTTTCTTGCGTCAGCCTACTCCTTTTGAGTTATTATTTATTTTTATTGGTTTGTGTGATAATGTAAATGTAATGATGTAAATATTGTAAATAATAGCTCAAATAAATTAAAAATAAAAATAAAAAGTATCCTCATACGAAGCCTGTTCTTTAAAAAGGGGAAAAAGGCATTGGACCGGCCACGAGCCTCCACAGACCTCCAGAGCCTGTCAATCATAGACTTAGGCTTTTTGTTGCTTATGTACAAAAACCAGCGTGGTTAATATGATACTTACCATGTTGTCACATGGGTCATAGCAATTTTTAGAAAACAAAAAACTCTTTGGAGCCAGGCTTTTAAGCAGTTTAAACAAGCTCAAAGTCTTCATAGAAACACTGTTTACCAAGTGTCCTTTGGAGTTGCCCCTGACCACCAGGGCGTGCCATGAAGACCAAAGAGAAGGACTTTCCCAACCCAACATCTGCTCCACGGATTGTAAAGAATGGTAGCAAACATCTTCGGGACAAACATCGAGCTAAATGTGGGTAAAAACCCTGCAGAAAAGCCTTTGCCCACACGCTTAATGCTGCGAGTGCTACAGATACTGATCAGGAGTCCAATATTGGAGGCTAATTGTTTTTTTCCTTCATATATTTGGCCTGTGAACTGAATTTAGTTCCAAAGCTTTGATACATAGACTGATGTTGGTGAAGTGGAGGACTGAGGGGTGTCAGGTGGAGTCTCTCCTTATTCACCAAATAGACTGGGGCTGGCCCTGTCCCCATCAGAACTGCTGCCTCTACATCAGTGGGTGTCAGCGGTAGTAGGTGCTGCAGCTCATTCTTCTGCTGATGCTTTTGCCTCGCATTGCTCTGTGGAGGAGGATGGAAAACTCCTGTATAACCGACAGCTCACACAAACATGGAGGAGATTACTCAAACACGAGTGAATGACTCCAGATATGTGTTTTTGATAAGATAAGATGAGGGAACAGTGTAACAGGGTAGAAGGCTTTAAAAAGTACACTTTGCATAATATCCCTGATCCTCATCCTAAATTGAGCAGAATATCTCATTTTAAAGACTTTGCCAATTCCTGACCCAGACAGTGGAGAAAGATGGAGCCTTTAAAACCTCTGGACTGAGGCGTTGGCGTCTGCGGCAGCAAATGTTATAAAGTAGATGCACTCCACTGACGGCAGCCAAAATCTATTTTTCTGCGAGGAGAAATTCCACATTCGCTTGAATTCCGCCAGATGAGAGCTTGCTCTATACACAGCCGGCATTGAGCAGTCGATTTGATTTTCCTTTAAAGATACAAAATGTAAGCCTCGGAGACAAGCGCATGCATCTTCAGCACTGTTCGTTATCTGACTCCTCTGCCCCACGGCCTTCTGGGAAACACAGGAGACTTGCTGACTGTGAGAAAGTGTGATAATAAAAGCGCATCAGAAGACGGCGCGCGGCTCGTGTTGTGATGTTTACATGATGAACGAGCTCAGCACTAGGAGCCTGACTCCGGCGCCGCCACGGCATCTTTTATGAGCTTTCGAATAAAAGGGAGCGGGAGTATATAATGCCAAAGCACAGTTTTGTACAGGGTTTGAATCCACTGGGAAAGCTTTATTTGACTTTGAAAAATGGGAAATGTGCTGGAAGTTTGTTAAAAAGGTTGACTTTTTAAGCCAATGAGGTGTGAAGCCATGTGATTATACAATATCCTTCTCAAAAACATACTCAAATTGTTGTTGATTTTGTTTCATTGGTGCGTAAGTCCTTGCATTCAAAACGCCAGCCCACACTCCAGTAGAAGTCACACAGAGATGTTTTCATAGTTTCTTTGAATTTGACCTTTAAAGTAGTCCTGTTAATCTCAATTCATCTCATGAATGTTCACTCGCAAATGAATCGCACATTCTTATCTATGCTAAATGTCCCTTAAATGATCATTTTAATAGTCTTTTCAACATGGAAATGCAGATAGGCTTGCTTTGTGCTGTACCAGCTCAGCACACACTACACCAGGTGGCCAACTAGTCAGAGACCAAGAGCCGAAATGTTCAACACTGATCCTGTGAAGAGCCACAAAGGCACCGACCATTCGCGAGATCCCGGGGCGGTAATTTAATGTGATTAAATGTAATGTGACTGTTATATTAAATTACAATAAACTATAACTTTATGCCTGGACTTTCTCTTTTCTTTCAATAACTGTATTAGATTTAATGGTTTTACTCCAGATCAAGATTGAAATAAATGTATATTAAATAAACTTTTGTGCTGTTCTGCTCTGACTGGGACAGAATTAGATTTTTTGATCATTAATGCCTGAGTGTGTTAGTGTGAGGGGCCCTGCCCACTGAGCCCCCTCCTCTAATTCGCCCCTGGCCCGTGCGCTCAGTGCCTGCAGCCTGGTCCTGACTGGACTGTGCAGAGAACGCACTCCTGGCTGCACAAAGTTCATAAACTTTAATCAGGAGCCTCTGGAGGACGTCTGAGATTCTGTTTTATGTTGCATTTGTTACAGTTACAGAACATGTGAAAGAAAAGTCAATGACTTTGCGTATTTCCGCGTTAAGATGTCGGGCTTCGCATCATATGCTTCATTAGAGCTCGGCTTTTTCCATTTCCTAATTTTGATCTTTTTCTGTGAATATGAGGCCAACTTTCATCAAATAAAGAGTAGTCTAATCAGAAACTTGAAAAGCACAGAAGCTGATCCCAGTGCCACGATCTGCCTGACTGTTGTTTAACCTACATCCCGCTTTG
Organism: Neogobius melanostomus; assembly: GCA_007210695.1. Taxonomy (NCBI): domain Eukaryota; kingdom Metazoa; phylum Chordata; class Actinopteri; order Gobiiformes; family Gobiidae; genus Neogobius; species Neogobius melanostomus. Next base: position 2,660,124 of record VHKM01000376.1, read on the forward strand.
AGTGAGGCTTCTGCACCTTTTACTCGCCGCCTCGAAAAGGAGATACACGTATACAGACTCTCATTCATGTGTGTGGAGATGGGAAACAGGGTCTGTAGGACTATGGTTGGATTTTTGATCAAGATTCTAAAAGACTGCTACAGTTTATTAGCCTGGCTAACGCCAGACTGCTGTGTGCGCTCGAATCTTTTCGAACTTCACAACAGCCTGGGACCATGGCCGACATTTTTCCATGGATTTGGGCACCAATCACAGAACGAGGAGGGACGGTAAGACGATGACGCGCTATTTGACATAAAGCTTGTTGTTTGTTTAGGGATAAAAAAAATAAAAAAAATATTTACGGATCCAACATGACAGCAGCAGACGCGATGCCATCTTTCGATCAAGCTTTAGAACGTGTTCTAAATAGTTTAGCTCAAACGTTTACAGCAGGTACGTCATACGTCATCTGATACCATGATACGATTGGCTATGGCTACGTGCAGACGCATGAGAGACATTCGTAGCGCCCAATAAACGGCTATGAACAATCGTAAACCACACCTCTCCTACGAGAAAATGAATTGGTGGTCCCCAGACTAAATATCACTTGTGATTTTAGTCTGGCGTTAGCCAGGCTAACAGTTTATGGGAAAGATGTACCAATTCTTTTGGAAAAGAGCTGCACTCTGATTGGCCAAGAGCCGCCACCCCTGCACTACACCATTGTTTTGCCCGATTTTCCTATAATTGGAAGTGGAAGGCAGTCGCACAGAGTCGTGTCTCGTAGTGTGGGAGGGTCACGACTGGACTCACGTTCCAATCGTGTGATGTGGGCGGCAGAAAGACGCGACAAAACCTCAGTCGCAGGAAATCAACCATGTTTGACTTTTAAGCACGATTTTGGACGCGCAGGGGAAGCTTTGGTGATTATACCGTCCCAATTGTGAACACATGGAAAGCAGCGGCCAATGACAGAGAAGAAAACACAGAGAAAAACACCGTAGCTCCACCCTTTACATTTCTCTGTCATAACAGCGGCACAAACAGCCCCACACAGACCAAACAGCACAAAACTATATCACCAAACGTTCACATGAACCACCTTTTCCAGCTACATTTCAACCACTGTGTTTGGTTTCTAACTATTCAGCTGCTTCTCCACTGTCTCCTCTGTCTCGGGGCTGATGTCCACCTCCTTTTCTTTTAAATCCACTGGCTTCTTTATTTCGTCGACTTGTATTTCCATTTGACGGAACTATAAACAAGTTTATGGGAGTGGATTTCTCCTTCTGTTGTTCTCCCTGAGGTTTCTCCTTTCTCCCGCTGGGTTTTTGAGTTTTTCCTCGCCGTGCTGGAGAGTCTAAGGACGCTTATTTACAACTAAATTACTAGTCAATTAATAGAATGGTGACTGGTGCTTATAAGTAATGATTGGTAATCGTTATTATGTGAACGGGAATGAGGAATAAGAAAAGTACAAATTGTAAATAAAAATAAGTAATTCAAGAATCTGTAAGTAAAGAGTAACATGAGATGTTGTATTACTGTATCCGGAATGTAAATTTAATCTTGAATATGGGGGTAGGCACTTATAAGCTTTCTGCTTCGGCCTACTCCTTTTGAGTTTTTTTTTTCTTTCTTGCTTTGTTTGTTTTCTGCACTATAATAATTGTTGTTACAAATCACTCAAATAGTAGTGTGGACCCCAAAATCTTCTAAGACTGAATAAATTGTGTAGTCTGTGCTCAGCCTAGCAGTGGCCACAGATTATGAAAAACTACAAGTTCACAAGGTCACAAACAACATGTTAATAACGCAATATTTTTGACAGCACTACTTTACAGTGATAGTTAACGCTGAAGTTCCTCTCCTCGCCTCCTGAAAAGCAAGAACAAACCGTGTACACGATCAAGCCCCTCCCCTTTTCTCTCCTGATTGGACCTGACAGGCCGGTTCACAGGAAAGCTCATCTCATTAGTCAAAGTGATGTCACCAGGGATTCTGTTTACTGAAATCAGCAAAGGGAGCAACTTTCATGAAATTATTATTATTCAATTACATTACGTCAAATTGCAGGCGCATGTGGTCAATTATACAGTACATAATCTATTAAAGGAGCTGTATTCTGCTATTTTAGTCATTCCAAAGTAAAGTATAGGCATTTATATGATATATTGTACCTCTATCACTATGGAGTTCTCATTTTTGAGAGAAATATAAGTATTTTCTGGGGGTATTTTCCAAACCCGGAAGACAAGACGCTTCGATTCAGTTAACTCCGCCCCTCTCTCCGCTCATTCAACATTTGCAGTATTAAAAATATATAAATATATAAAAATATATAAATAAATATATAAAATATATAAATAAATATAAATATCACTGCAGTGAAGTTACTTCACATAATGCAGTTATAAGGAGTTGACATGTGCAAAGCAGTTTCATAAATGGCTAACACACACGCTAACACACACGCTAACACACACGCTAACACGTGTTTTGATTGACTCACCGCTCAGTCTGGACTCCCCATGAGATCGCGTTGGTTATAAAAGTTAATCCACTTTGATTCAGGCCAAGGTTCACCAAGCATCCATCAGGTTGGTTGATAAAGTCGCTGAATCCCAGAAAGAAATTCCAACTTCTGGCGAGTGCACTCTTCTTTAGGAAGGTTGAATAGTCCTGTTCCTCTCGTAGCCAAACGCGCATCCGTGACGTTATCGTTGGGTAAGAAAAAGAACAGGCGTGTCCAGAGTAGGTTAGAAAGAGCTAAGTCTTCACAAATAAGACTTCTGCTCAGATCCATGGATCCTCCGGCCGGGGGTGCGTTTGTTTAGCCTCCTGGGACAGCACAGACACGTCGGAGAGTTGCTTTTTTTTCTTTTTCTTTATTTCTCTCTTAGACCAACAAAAATGAAAAAGCTGTTTTATAAATTAAAATCAGGCCGTAAGGCATTACATTACAGACGTAGAGCACTTCCGTTCCTTTGTGACGACACAACTGAACAGCTCAGTGGTTTACCAGGAGAGGGCGGGGCAGCTGCTCAGAGAGCAGGATTCAGGAGGATTACTTAGAACTGCGTGAATGAGCCAAAAACCGCTCTGGGGTGTTTTTGATAAGGAAATAGCATAACAACATGGTTAAAAACTCCAAAAAGTTGATTTTGCATGATATAGCAACTTTAAATGTGTCAAACATTTAAACTTACTAGCACTTTAAGAGACATTCACTAAACCTGTTCTGATCCTGTATGTTTTCAGACTCTCTTATCTACAAGCAGATAAGTACGTTTGCCGTGACAAACTGTATCTTTTGAAGTTTTGTTTTTGCACTGCTGCTTTTTAGACGCACTACTTTGAACACGTTGACCTCATGTTTTCATTTTGATCGACATCACGCAACTTGGACTCCTCAAAGTTGCCAGGAGGGAAGTTTTCGTTGGCTCTGATAAATTTCCACAGTGACTCAGTGAGTGAGTAGTGAGTCTTAGCGCTTTGAACTCTGTGACTACGTAACCTCTGCCTTCAGCAGGACGGGGCATGAATAATAATTTAATTATTGAAAATGAGCTGAAGCATAAGGGGCAGATGTATTATAAGTGTTTTACTTCACTCTGCTCCTTTTCCTTCATTAAATTTATTTTAAATATTATAGTCAGAATGTTTTTTTTCTTTAAACCGAAGGATATAAAGATAAATGAAAAATGAAAGGCATAAGCTTCACATTTTAAAATAACATTTAGACTTGCCTGAAGAGAACCAAATGCTAAAATATTAAAGAACACAAGGTTTTCCTTAAAGGTGCATTATGCAACTTTTTATGCCAAAAATATACATTTGTGCGTAATCGAGCTTTTTGTGAGCCAGTGGCCTCTATGAACTCTAGCCAGGACATCGCCATAGTAGTTTCTGGTGAGAGGTCGGCAGTGAACACTTACAAAACAATTGATCGTCGATGTTGTAGAGGCTACTGTAATGGAAAGTAAAGGAACCTAACCACCCATACAGCCACTGGGTCACAAAAGGCTCAATTACGCACACAAAAAAAAGAATTTTCACATAAAAAGTTACATAATGCACCTTTAAGATGTATTTTAACATAATGTTGTTTTTTCATATAATTCCCATATTATCAACATTTCTTTTTGTACCTCCGGAATCATTTTGCTTAACCTCTGTGAACCACAGTTTGGGAAGCTTCTGGGTTCTACAAGTACTGTAGTTGTAGGAAAGGGGATAAAAACAACCAAAGTTGTCGAGATTACTGCAATAACACAAAATTGAATGAGGAAAGAATGTTATTGAAAAAGTACATTTTGCATTATGTTCCCTTTAAAGGGATATTTCAGGATTTTTGACATTGGGCCTCATTTCCTAGTTATCCAGAGTGTTGTTGATGTCTGGAGATATTTTTTCTTAAATTCATGCAGTTCTTATATTTGAAGAGTCTAGTGGCGCTAGGCTAGGGCAAGGCTAAAGCATTTCTATGGTATCAGTTAGCCTGCATTAAAAACAGTCTGACCCACTCCACAGTGCACCTGAGGTAAATCACTTATAACACCAGACTAACCATATAAATGTCTGTGTTAATAGAATAATTTTTGAAATATAACTGACCTTGTATCACATGAATTACCACATTTTGAGGGACTATTTTCTCGCAGATCACTCCGCCGCTGCGTTAGCTTACAGCCACGAAGCTGATGCTGCTCAAATATAAGTTATTTTAAATGCAAAATGGTTAAAATTATTCTATGGACACAGACGTTTATATGGTTAGTCTGGTGTTATAAGTGATTTACCTCAGGTGCACTGTGGAGTGGGTCAGACTGTTTTTAATGCAGGCTAACTGATACCATAGAAATGCTTTAGCCTAGCATTAGCCTAGCGCCACTAGACTCTTCAAATATAAGAACTGCATGAAATTAAGAAAAAAATATCTCCAGACATCAACAACACTCTGGATAACTAGGAAATGAGGCCCTATGTCAAAAATCCTGAAATATCCCTTTAATGTAAAGACAGTGTCTGGAATGACCTGATATTTTCCAGGCTGTAGATGTTCTTGGATTGGCCTGTAAAGGGTAAAACAAGCATGGCATACACCTGTAGAAGCATCTTATTTCACAAGAAACCTGAACATGTAGCGACTAAACTGGCAGTTACATTGGTACAGCGTTCAGAGCACAGTATCCGCTATTGTCTTACAACATGTTTGGACGCAGCTGCAGAGAAGCTTCTTGAGTCGAGAATCTCTCCTTGCTGGGCTTTTCCATGACAGTGCCTCAGAGGTGGAGCTCCTCTTCAGTAACAGTCAGGGAGCCACGACAGCTCCGCCAAAACACGCCTCCTCCTTCATGACTTCATTTTCCACTGTCTGTGTGGTTCTGCTGACACAAACCAGAATTTACAACTGTAGCCTATTGTTTCCATTCTTCACAGGGTGCGCATCATTTTGAATACACGTATTATGTTGCAATAAGAGACAGTCAATCACAAATTATACGCAGAAAACTCCCCAAAAGATAAATGTACACAGTATTCAGAGTGATTATTATTGCAGATGGGAATAGTTTGTTGTGAATTATTATTATTATTACACTAATGCACAATACGCCTCGCTGGATTGCTCCGTGGCCTAATTGGCTAACTTCCTGTTGGCCAGTGTAGGGTAAAGGTACTTCCTGTCCACTATTTAACTTAAATTAACAGATTAAAAAAAAAAACAGAACAAAACGTCAATAAACGTCAATCTGAGTGTGTATCATAGTGCGTATCACTTCTTCCAGGACTGTGGTCATACAAACTAAATGATTGTTTGGGAAAGAGCAATGTCAATCTACCATTTTCTTTTCCTTCTGTGACTTAAGAACAGATACACTTGGCTTATGTAATAAAATGCAATACCATTGTAAAAAGGTCAAACGTATGCACATGATGTAAATATATGTCCGTGTTAAAAAGCATGAAATAACTGTAAATATACATGTTTACAAAAGGAACATCTATGTAAAATGTAGCTAAATATAACAACAAAAACTGTGATACTGTTTTTTTTAAAGTGTAACCTCATTTTCTTTCTACAGTAGACATAAGGTCAGGTAGTATTCAGTAAAACGTCATGAAATGAGCAGATTATTTTTATTTTTTCAAAGGACACAAAAATGAGTGGTGTTCCCTATTGGTTTACGTTGCATTAGGTTCGAAAGGACAATCACAATATGGCCGCCAGAATTGCCATTCGTTCCAATGTGTTACTATGGCGATGTCCTATCTAGTAAAAGGTCTTCATTAACAGAAGGCGTCTTTCCAGTATTACGGCCCTCGTCTCTGGAACGACCTGCCGGAGGAGCTCAGGGCCGCAGAGAACGTTCATGTTTTTAAAAGTAGGCTCAAGACCCACCTTTTTAGTTTAGCTTTTAACTAATATTTATTTATATTAACTTTATTTATCTGTTTTAGTTCTGTACAATTATTTCTTTAGTTTCACTCTTTTTTTATCTTGTGTTATTCCACACTTTTAGCCGAGTTTTAGCTGTTTTTAAATTTATCTTTTATTTTTTATGTTCTCCCAGTGGTTCCTCTGAGGGAGCCCTCTTCCCCGGGAGTGCTGGTTGGCTGTGGCCGTGCGGGCGCTCTCCTGTGGGTGCCTGGATGGAGGTTGGACGTCTCTCCTACACCTCCTCCGGGCGCCCTGTGTTGGCGCTCTGTGGCTGTGGCCGATGGGCTGCTCCCGGTGCAGACGGCTCCTTGGATGGTGTTTCCTCATTCGGTCCATCTGTACTCAGCCTTATGTACCCCACTTTATGTCCATTTTTATTTAAGACTTTTAACAGCTGGGCTGTCTGTATGTACAGTATATGTGTCTGTGTGTCTGTGTGTGTGTGTGGGGTGGGGGAGGTGGTGGTTGTTGTTATTTATGTATATTTGCTGGTGGGGACTATTTTAATGATTTTTTAAGCACTGTAAAGCACTTTGTGTTACATTTGTATGAAAAGCACTTTATAAATAAAGTTTGATTTGATTTGAAAGATCTTTGCTAAAACACTTACAAACGCAGAAGTCTCCTCCAGTGAAGTATTTACGTCCTGTGTACAGTTTGAAAGCAGTTATCCAACAGCTGTTTTGCTTTTGTGATCAGGTAGGTTACAAAATCCTGGGTTTTATAACATGTACTGCACAGAGCAGGAAAAGCTACAGCTTAAAGGGCTCATTTGTGATTCGCTCTTCAATTGCAACATACCGTGGACGGCACATATGATGATGGTCACATATGATGATGGTCATCACAGATAACTAGAGGTTTTGTTGTCTTTAAGGGCCCTGATTCCCATGAGTGTTCATTAGAGTGGCTCTTTGAACCTCTTTGAACTCAGCTGTCATCTGAGACACAGACCCTACAGACCGGCTCTGAACAGGTGGACACAGAAGTCTGAGCGTCTCTAAATTACAGGCAGGACCGCGCATACTTTACTAAAAGATGCCTCTGCCTCATTAAAGGGTGGGGCCCCAGCTGCGCCATACCGGGCAACGTTATGGTCCATGCTGACATTCTGTCCATAGAGGCTTTCGGAACTGGTCTTAGTCTGACCCGTCACCTCGGACTTGTTTGCCATGGGAGTCAGGGGCATAATGCTCCAGACAACATAGCTCCTAGGATCATTTGGGCACTGAAACAACCCCACCACGTTAGGGTGGCAGTGCACGAGGTCGTAAAGAAAATACCATAAAAATGTACTACACATAGATATTTCTGAAGAAAAAAAGGAACGAAACGCAAACTACATGTATTTCAGTTCTGCATGACCCTTTTGTAACTTTCAAATGTACTCACAGCATTATTTTATTCAAGTAAGAGTACAGATACTTCATTACGACAGCCTATTACTAAAAAAAGTACTGAATATAGCTACTCTAATAACAGTTTCTTCCAAAAGTTACTTGCCTCTGCATGTCGGCTACTTTTATGCATGCCCTTTGTGGCTAGTTTAAAGTTTGCATAGTTTATTTAGGCTACATATACAAAGTCATATGCTAAATGTTTCATGTTGCACGTTTGCACCAAAGAAAATTCTAAGTTGTGATCCTGTTCACTAACAATGGCAATAAAACCTACTCTGATTCTGATATGTAAGTACTACACGCCTCTGTCATTATCCCCATTATTTGCAGAGCCGTTTTTTCCTATACGCAAACTACGCAAGGTGCGTAGGGCCCCCGCAGCCACGAGGGTCCCGCATCTCAGTCAAACTACAGTGTTGTTTCACTGATTAATCAACACTGGGACAGGCTCTCTGACAGCGCTCACTCACTCTCCGCCTACTTTGCCACATGTAACAACAAAACGCAGCAGTCTGCTGAAGTGGATGAGCAGGAGAGACCTACTGCCTTCCCCCTGTCACTTCCAAGGCACGAGTGCTTCTCCCCTTCACGTCCCCGCTTGTCTGTCTCCCGGTGCTCGCCTCCTGTGCGCCTGCATGTCTCTCGTGTCCCGGGCGCTGCTCTCATGTTTTCTCTGCTCGGACCTGGGCTGCATCGTCACACACTCATTTAAACTCTTCTTATTGTCTCTAGTGGAGGATCAGGACAGTAGTTTGGAGAATAGACGAGAGTAAAGCCGTTCACGTGGCCTTTTTGTCTCAAAGAGGAGTTGAATCCACACGGTTCTCATGGGCACAGTTACTTACAGTAACTCTGGTTCTCTGAATGTGCACAGTCTAAAACGAATTGGGCTACTCACAGGCTAATTATCGGCTGTAAGACAGAAATAATCAGTTAGTTTAAATCAGCAGTTCCCAAACTGTGGGTCAGGAACCAGAGGTGAGAGAATGTGACCAGTTGCCATTTACTATTTTAAAAAGTGTGGGAAATAGACTAGTAGTAGTCCTGAATCCCAGTCTCACAGTGGCTTAGTGGTTCTCACCCAACGGGGCAGGGCCTGAATTGAGGTCATTATGTTCCACTTCTGCCCTGCTGCACAGTAGAACTGTTTTTGACAGTAAATGGGTTCGCTCTTTGCAGTGGTGTGCCGTCAGGGCCAGCAGGGCCTTCTCTGCTAGCCCTGCATGAAGAAAAAAAGTGTAAAAATGTTTAATAGTATATTTAATTTCGAATTTATTTATATAATATACAGTTGAGTCGCTTATATTGATTTTGTTGATGTGTAACTGTAATTTCCTACTCAAAAAGTGCCTTAAACACCTCTGGCGAGCTGCTCCTCCTCAGGGCCTTCAGAACAGATTCTGCTGGCCCTGTGTTGTCAGGCTGCACACATGATTGACAGCCAGTGTGACTGACAGAATTATCAGCCAATCAGAATTCGACGTACGTTGACAGTACACGCCCCCAGGGCCTTCAGTAGGTCAGAAGCTTCCCCTGCGTTTTGTTCATCTGGGAAAACCGCTAATGTAACCGCGCATGGGCAAGACGTTCCAGAACCGGATAAACAGATATTCCTCTTGAAAACGTCCGAACGAGGCAAAATGAAGTGGATTTACTGATCACGGATATTTGCGCCCCTTCATTATGAAGAGCTTCGAGAGCAAAGCAGCGCTCTGTCAACAAAACATCTCCTCAACCGCCTGTTTCCACATTATAACGCGCTCGTCTCCGCCTGTCATGTCTCGTGTGTTTCCGTATTGTAGCACGAGTGTTCCCGAAGGTGTTTGCTTTTGTTTGGAGTCGGAGGCACCGCTGCTTTGGTTTGCATTGTTGACAAATCCTTTAGCAAACAAGTGCCACGCAAAAGGCTGTTTTATCCATACGCTTATTGTCGATAAGTTATGCGTTTGACTGCGTGAACCCAGGTTGCTATTGAAGGCCCTGACTGAAACCCCACTGCCCGCCACTGGGTCTTTGTCGAATAACCGCACTGCGTACTGTAGGCAGAGGCGTAGTTTGCCATAAGGCAAGGCAGGCAGCTGCCTGGGCCCCAAGCCAGCAGGGGCCCCAGAGGGCCAACAGATTTGACAGAAATGACCAAGAGAATGAAGTCACTGCACCAGCATTGACAAGGTGCAACGACAGTTGTCCGTCGCATACTCCCTGAAAGAGCCCATGAGCGCCCTCCCCCACCTGCTTCTCAGAGGGGAAGGAGAGAGAGAGAGACAGCGCAAACCCACGTGTTGGTGTAAACAGAGCAGTTACGCATCTCCTCCAAAATGAAGAGAAGTGATGCCTCTGGCAGCAAGAACGAAAGAAAAGGAGAAAGAAGAAGGAGAGCAAGACAGGAGTGTAATAAGTTACTGTAGTTGTATGTCTCTGAAGTGCCTTCTTTTATTAGCCTTCATTGCTTGGCAAACAAATATCATTGTCCCTCCTCCTCGCCCCATTGCAGAACACAAAACGGCCACCAGAGGGCCCCCTACTGACATTCCTGCTTGGGCCCCCTCGTACCCTTGCTACGCCACTGACTGTAGGGCCCCGTGTGGATTCTTGCTTAGGGCCCCAGAAGGGCCAGCACCGGCTCTGATTATTTGTCTTCCCTTTTCTGTCTCCCCCGCTCCTGAGGCGGCGGGCTCTGGTCAGCCTGTCCCGCTTTCAACTCAGTGGAGCCTTTAAAAGTGACGTAGTTGTAACCCGAGCGCAGAGGAGGCAGCCGCCGCGGTATTATTAGCCAAAAACCTCCAGCGTGCCACTCGACACTTCCAGATGTTCCAACGGAGGCGCCCAGAGAGGACCAACCAGCCTGTTCGGACTCTAACAACCTGTTTCCCCCCTTTATTCATCTCGAGGATACTTCTTGGATGCATCTAAAAGGATTTAATTTAACTTTTACTCCCCTTTTTTTAAAGTTTCTCATTGAGACGTAGCACGTAACGGCTTGTTTACGTATCGCGCGCGTGCTCATCAAAACTACCCTGAAATGCCCGTGTCACTCCGCCTGACCGGGATAAATAGTGCTCTTGGGCGCCGGAGAGCTGAATAACTAAAGTGTCGTAAAGTGTTTAAAAGTTTTACAGGACGAAAGAGGGGAGACACCATGGCGTTTTTTCACCTGCTTCTCCTGGCGCTGCCCCTGCTGTGCGGAGCTTTCTACCGCGGACCGTTGCACCCGGAGATGTCCAACGGCACTTTCCATCACTACTTCGTGCCCGACGGAGACTACGAGGACAACGACGACCCGGAGAAATGCCAGATGCTCTTCAAAATGACGGACGAGCGAAAGTGCGGACTCGACGAGGACCAGGACTCGGTCATAAGGGACGACTTCACCATCCTGAAGCGGCAGATCGAGGACTCGGCCCGGGTGCTGGAGGGATCGGGAAGAGCATCTCGTTCGACCTGGACGGGGAGGACAGCTACGGTGTGTAATAATAATGTGTAAATATCTAGCTTTGCGTCATTAAAGGGGGACAGTCCATAGATGTCCCAATGAGTAAATCGCAACAAGCCCGGATGATCTTCAGTGTCAAACAGAGGCACGTTTGAGGAAGAACTGTAGCCTATTATGTCCAGTTTTGTCCTGGTTAACCTCTTAACTTCCGTCTGAACCGACCACATTTTCTCCAGTTTGGCATTACCCAAATCTAAAAGCTTCTTGGGGGAAAAAAGCGTCAAAATAGTGACAAAAACGAGGATGAAAACGCAACAGAAATGTCACAAAAAGCGATGTAAGTACAGCAAAAAAGTGACATACAGTAAAAGCAAAAAAAAACACTACAAAAAAGTTGCAAAAATGTGACAAACGCTATAAAAAACACACCAACACGGCAACAACGGGAGGAAAAAGATCGGTTTAGAACAGATTTGTCAGTCTTAGCTTTCAAATGAGGCGTTACATTGGCCTCTAGGCTCCAAGCTCCAGTCAAAGAAGCTTTTAGATTTGGTAAAGCCGAACTGGAGAAAATGCACTAAGGCAGGTAAGAGGTTGAGAAATAGTAGTGAAAGTCATGTGATGTGTTGGGACATGGAGAGACAGACATGAGGAAATCAAACTTAGATTACCTTTAAAGTGCATATGACACATTAGACACAATTTTGCTAAAACACAGTTAACACGATTATATTTAAGATTTTGCTAAAGATTATACCCAGTTTCTTTAGTTGACCATTTTTGTGATGTGATGAAGGTAAACAATTTTAAACTGTTGCCATGCAACCATGTTAAGTCAATGGGAAATGAATGAGTCAAACTGCTATGGAATGTCACCTTCTTTTATGTCACTTCCTGTCAACAGCTTAAAAATTCAAATAAAAATAACCTTTCTGCCCAACAGAAAAAATATTAAAATGCTGCTTCACTGAAAAAAACTGATAATTATGCAACTGATGTAATCCATCTAAATAAGTCATATTTTCAAAAGCATTAAAATCTGTCATATTCACTTTAAAGTGCATAGTTATCATTTTTTTCAGTGAATCAGCAATTTTAATAAAGAAATGTTGGGCAGAAAAGTTTTATTTGAATTTTTAAGCTGCTGACAGGAAGTGACATAAAAGAAGGTAACATTCCATAGCAGTTTGACTCATTCATTTCCCATTGACTTAACATGGTTGCACGGCAACAGTTTAAAATTGTTTACCTTCTTCGATGTCACTTCCTGTCGGTGTCCAATAAGGAAGTGAAAACATAAACATCACAAAAATGGTCAACTAAAGAAAACTGGGTATAATCTTTAGCAAAATCTAAATATAATCGTGTAACTGTGTTTTAGCAAAAATTGTGTCTAATGTGTCATATGCAGTTTAAGGTCAGGGCCAGGAGTTGAAAACGCTTAAGTTTAGAAACAGGAAACAATTAAGGTTAAGGAAAATGGCTTGGATTAGGTTTTGTTTAGCGATATGTAATAACATGACCTTTTAAAATCAAGTTTGTCTAATAACTAATCATTTGTTTTATCTCTCAAACCTTTACCAAGTTCATAAAATTAACAAAACTCAACATGTTGAGCGATTCAAGACACACACAAGTCTTATAGGAGTAGTAGAAAATGTATCGTCCCGTGAGGAAATTCATTTGCAGAGAGTGACAAATACACAAAGACAACACAACAAACACATCCAAACATTGACAACATGAAAAGAACAGGCCTGAGTTCATTTTGGCAAAGTCCCTTTAATGACTAGGAAAACTCTGAAACTAGTGGGACATTATCTAAACAGGTGGGACGGGGGGACAAAGGTCTAGACTCTAAATGGTCCTTTTTTTTAGTATATCGTAAACTCACATTTGTGGGGAAAACACTGTGCCTCTAATTATAAAGCAACATTTTACGAACTCTCAGGCTAGGTTTCCAGCATTTCTGTGAAAGTGATCCTGAAAAGTTGTGAAATGTGCCTATAAAAACGGGGTTAGAAATGAGTTTGGACCACAACTAACGTTTTACTTTTGTGGCTTCCTCTTCCACTGCTTGTTATAGGTTTAGTTTAGTTCTGCTTTAGACTGGGCTGAACAACATATCGCAAATAATGCCGTATCGCGAGAAACCACAAGGTACAGTAAGTCTTCCATCCAACTGAGGTCGGCTCAACCTTCTGCAAGTGAATGGAACTTATAAATGAGCAAAATTTCAGTTTTCGTCATAATTTCCTACTTTTATTCCATTTTAGCCTTGTTTTGGAGCGGATTTTGTGTTTTTGTTTTACTTGCGATTTGTCTCTAAATTGAGTGAAACATTCCGTGTTGAAACGGTATCGTCAATTTTTCAATATTGCACTCAATGTTTTTTGATGAGCACATTTTCTCCAGTGCAGCTTTACAGGAGTTGCCAAACTTTTACCTCTAGACCAACAACTGGAGGCCTCCCTACTGTCAAATGTAACCAGCATTTAATGTCCATGACCTGTGGAGTCCCCAGGGGTCAATCTTGGGACCCCTCTTATTCAATGCTTATACACATGCTTCCATTGGGTCAGCTAATAAACAGCAACGATGTGTCGTACCACAACTACGCAGATGACACTCAGATCTACGTGTCACTGACAGCAGGTGAACATGGGCCTGTAGATACACTCTGTCACTGCATCGAACAGATCAGTTTGTGGATGCAAAACAACTTTCTCCAACTAAACTCAGACAAAACTGAGATCATTGTCTTTGGCCCACAGACACAAAGACAAAGTGTTATCAGTCACCTTGAGTCTCTCGCTCTGAAACCAAAAAATCAGGTTAGAAATCTAGGAGTAATCATGGACTCAGACCTGAACTTAAACAGCCACATCAAAGCAATAACGTCATCAGCTTTTTACCATCTGAAGAACATTGCTAAGATCAGAGGAATAGTGTCAAAACCAGACTTAGAGAGACTCATCCATGCATTTGTCTCCAGCAGGTTAGACTACTGTAACGGCTGCTCACTGGCCTTTCTAAACGAGCTGTTAGAGCTGCAGAACATCCAGAACGCTGCTGCTCGAGTCCTGACAAAAAACAGGAAATACGACCACATTAGTCCAGTGCTCCGGTCTCTGCACTGGCTTCCTGTCACTCAGAGAATAGAATTTAAAACAGCTCTGCTTGTGTACAAGTCTTTCATGGTTTAGCACCAAAGTCATCTCTGACATGTTAGAGCCGTATGAACCATCTCGGGCCCTGAGAACTTCAGGGAGGGGTCTCCTGGTGGTTCCCAGAGTCAATAATAAACACGGTGAGGCTGCGTTTCAGTTTCATGCAGCTAAAATCTGGAACAGTCTTCATGAGGATGTGAGACAGGCCTCAACTCTGGCAATGTTCAAATCCAGGCTGAAACAGCTCTTTTTACCCGTGCATATGAAAACTGAAAGTATTTTATCTGCACTCTTGCCTTTTACTGTCATTGATTAACTTTTATTTGATGTTTATTGATTTTATCTGTTTTCTCGTAATTTTCTGCAACTGTGAAGCACTTTGAATTGCCTTGTGTATGAATTGTGCTCTACAATACACTTGCCTTGCCTATTTTATTAGGTGGTACTTGGTGTGAAAAGTTTGAGAACAACTGCATTAAGTAATGCTTTGGTTTAATTCTGTATAGACCAACTGAAGTACTGCTTTCGGTCTGGTTTGGTCCAGGTAAAGTCCTGGGTTTGTCCAAGTTTAGTCCTAGTTTAGTTAAATTGAGACTTTGGAGACCTTGTTTCTTGTTAGTCTTGATTTCAGTTGAGGCTTCTCTGGGTCTGGTGGAGTCTAGTTTAGATCTAAAAGTTAAGTTTAGTCCTTGTTTAGACTGGGTTCAGAGTTGGAGCTTATTTAGTCCCAGTTTAGACCTAGTTAAGTCCTAGTTTAGTTCTGGTTCAGACCTAGTTTAATGCTGTTGCAGACCTTTTCACTTAAGATACTTTTCTTTAGACCCAGAGTCTAAATCCCCAGAGTCCTAGTCCTGACAGCTGAGACCTTTATGGCCCTATGGTGTCTAGTTTAGAGTCAGACCCCTCATTTAGTCCTAGTTTAGACGGGTGTTTCTTATTTCCTTTTTTAAATCCTGGTTAGTCCTGGTTTTTACGTGGTCCTTTGGCGCTTGGTAACTATAGATCCCTGTTTCGCTCCCTAATTTAGACCCTTTGTTCTACTGATCCTGTTCCTACTGATCTCTTTAGTGTTGGTTTACTTCCAGCTTTGTTCATGTTTACTTTAGGTTTACAAGTATTTGTTTGTTCAAGCCCAGGTTTAATCCTTTTTCTCGTTCGTGGTGTAACCCTCGTTACGTTCGCAGCAAACAAATACTGAGCTTGTCTGAGACTTTTCCTTACTTACAGTAGTGACTTGTTAGAGCTAAAGCGGCACATTTTAAACACTTTCCGGAGCAAAACTGAAGTAAGGATCTGTCGGGCATCTGTAACTCCTAGATTTCTAACCTGATTTTTCTGTTTTCAGAGAGAGAGACTCTAGGTGACTGATAGGCAAGTTTATTTGTAGAGCACAATTCATACACGAGGCAATTCAAAGTGCTTCACAGTTGCATAAAATTACAAGAAAACAGATTAAATCAATCAATAAAACATCAACATAAAGTAATCAGTTACAGTAAAAGGCAAGAGTGCAGATAAAATACTTTCAGTTTTCATATGCACGGGTAAAAAGAGCTGTTTCAGCCTGGATTTGAACATTGTCAGAGTTGAGGCCTGTCTCACATCCTCATGAAGACTGTTCCAGATTTTAGCTGCATGAAACTGAAACGCAGCCTCACCGTGTTATTATGACCGAGATGGTTCATACGGCTCTAACATGTCAGAGATGTCCCGTATTATCTGGACTATAAGTCGCTCCAGAGTATAAGACGCACTAGCCAGAAATTGCCTAATGAAGAAAAAACAACGGCTGAATAGGCGTACGGTATGCTAACGTAACACATTGATGCTTAGCTACATGAAGCATAAACAACGAACTAAAAGGCGTCTGGTATGTTAACGTCACATAAACAGTTCAGATAACTATAGTATAAAGAATATACCAAACTCTCGATGTCACTCCAAATCTTTAAATCTTCATCCTCGGTGTCACTTTTGAGCAATCGCCTTGGCAACGACCTGGAGGCGTAACTGCACCGTTGAAAAGCCTCTCCCGGCAGCACGTTTTTCAAGCTCTCATTTGCAAACTCGTTCCTCTAGCTGTGGCCATCGAGCTTTTAGCCCGTGATTAGCTTTGTTTAGTTTTCTTCACTATGAGTATCCTCTCGCTTCTCGCTCACTCCAAACTTTCTGTCTGCTGCTCGATTAGCCTGCAGTGCCCTCTAGTGGCATGTGAAATTATATATTTGAATAAAAAAAATAGCGAAACTATGAAAAAAAGTGTGACTTATAGTCCGGAAATACGGTACTTTGGTGCTAAGACTTCTATTCTCTTAATTCTATTCTCTGAGCGACAGGAAGCCAGTGCAGAGACCGGAGCACTGGACTAATATGGTCGTATTTCCTGGTTCTTGTCAGGACTCGAGCAGCAGCGTTTTTGATAAATAATGTATTTTTTGGTTTTAGAGAGAGAGACTCATTCCAATACCTTTTTTATTGGCACATCCCTTCCTTTAACCCGTCTGCTCTCCCTCCCCCTTCAGGCAAGTACCTGCGCAGGGAGACCACGCAGATCTCCGAGGCCTTCACCAGCTCGGAGAAGTCCCTGCTGGAGCTGGAGGTGAAGTTCAAGCAGAGCCAGGAGGGCGAGCTGCGGGAGGAGCAGCGTCTGGGCGAGGACTTCCTGCAGATGGTGGTCCACACGCGGGACGTCCTGAGGGAGACGCTGGACATCTCCCTGGGCCTGCGGGACAAACACGAGCTGCTGTCCCTCATCATCCGCAGCCACGGCACCAGGCTCAGCCGCCTCAAGAACGACTACATCAAGTTCTGAGCGGAGACGGCGGCGCCTCTTTGAGTGGATTTGAAAGTGGGAAAATGTTCAGGGAATTGTTGAGTATTTACAGTATTCACGTGGTTTTGTTTTTATCATTCACATTTATCTACTTCATTAGTTGTCCAAATCTGAGTGTTATTCGGACTCAGTCAGTACTTTGATACTTTTATTCAATTGCCTACTGAAGTGAGATACTACACCACGGAGATGGTAGATAATGCAGTATTTTTAAAGAGCGGGTATTATGCTTTTGCAGAGATTTGGTAATAAAGTCAAACACATCTATATCACTATCTATCTCCAAGTCATTAAATACATTTAGCCAAAATCAAGGCCTTAACCTCTTAACCCCCACCTGAACCGAGCACATTTTCTCCAGTTTGGCTTTACCCAAATTTAAAAGCTTCTTGATGAAAACGCAACAAAAAAGTGACAAAAAAGAGCGACAAAACGTACCGGAAAAGCAACAATAACACAATAAACAAACGGCAAAAACATGACTAAAGAGACATGAAAAAGCTTTAAAGGATCTGTATCATGCTATTTTAGCCATTCCAAAGTAAAGTATAGGCATTTATATGATATATTGTACCTCTATCACTATGGAGTACTCATTTTTGAGAGAAATATAAGTATTTTTTGGAGGTATTTTCCAAACCCGGAAGACAAGACGCTTGGATTCAGTTAACTCCGCCCCTCTCTCCGCTCATTCCACATTCACAGTATTATAAATATAAATATCGCTGCAAAAAGTGACGTTACTTCACATAATGCAGTTATAAGGAGTTGACATGTGCAACAGTTTCATAAATGGCTAACACACACGCTAACACACACGCTAACACACACGCTAACACACGTTTTGATTGACTCACCGTTCAGCCTGGCCTCCCCATCATCGGGTGTTTACGTTATGGGATCGCGTTGGTTATAAAAGTTAATTCACTTTGATTCTGGCCAAGGTTCACCAAGCATCCATCAGGTTGGTTGATAAAGTCGCTGAATCCCAGAAAGAAATTCCAACTTCTGGCGAGTGCACTCTTCTTTAGGAAGGTTGAATAGTCCTGTTCCTCTCGTAGCCAAACGCGCATCCGTGACATTATCGTTGGGTAAGAAAAAAGAACAGGCGTGTCCAGAGTAGGTTAGAAAGAGTTCAGTCTTCAAAAACAACACTTCTGATCGGATCCTCTGGCCGGGGGTGCGTTTGTTTACTCTCCCGGGACAGCACAGACGCGTCGGAGAGTTCCTTTTTTAATTTTTTAATTCTCTCTTACAACAAAAATATGAAAAAGCTGTTTTATAAATTAAAACCAGGCCGTAAGGCATTACATTACAGACGTAGAGCACTTCCGTTCCTTTCTGACGACACAACTGAACAGCTCAGTCGTTTACCAGGAGAGGGCGGAGCAGCTGCTCAGAGAGCAGGATTCAGGAGGATTACTTAGAACTGCGTGAATGAAGCCAAAAAACCTCTGGAGGTGTTTTTGAAAGGAAATAGCATAACAACATGGCTAAAAACTCCAAAAAGTCGATTTTGCATGATATAGGACCTTTAAAAAAGAGACGAAGATGCGACAAAAACGCTTCAAATAAGTGACATAAACGCAGCGACGACGCAACAAAAAAGTTACAATCAGTTTTGCTGGTCTTAGCTTTCAAATGAAGCGTCACCCTGGCTATCCAGTTGAGACGCTCTTAGATTTGGGTAAAGCCGAACTTGAGAAAATGCGCTTGGTTAAAGTGGGGGGTAAGAGGTTAAATGTCTTTAATTAGATTCCAACCTGGCATAAAAATCCAGACATTGCTCAACAATCTTTACTGTATAAGTTCATCAAAATGACCAAAACTATGGTCGAAGACATTGCAGTTTTGCCTGAAATGGTCCACTTCTTTTTTTGCTCAAAAGTTTCCCATTTTGTCCAATTGTCTTTCCTCTGTTTGATGAAATGTTAAATGAAAATATTCTTAGATATTTTTTTTTTTTTTTTTTTGCGTGGCATTAAAAAGTGAATTTGCTCCTGCCTGTATAAACACCCTGAATAGCCACTGGAGAATATTCAAACACTACTCAAAGATGCTCGAGGTATGTTTTTGATGAGAGAACAACATTGTAACATGGTAAAAAAAATTGCATAATACCCCATCTTTTAAAGCAAGCTTCAGTTCACAGTGCACATTTGATCCAGCATTAACATATGCATTTCAGAACATGTTTACATGAGGTGTAAACTACAGGGTTAGCGGGGCTTTACATAATAAGATTCCACAGAGATATTTACTAATCTGCAGAGAATGTTACCCAAAAAGGTGCTGAGATGTGCTCAACAGCGATTCAAATTGAAATACAGATTAGATCAGGGCAACATCAGTCTGGGGGCTAAATTCAGCCTCATCATCTGTTAAATACTTAAAATATACTTATACCTCCTTGTTTAGTGTATTTGAGCAACAACACTACTGTATGTGCCACTCAACTCTTAACCAGGATAAAAATCATCCCGTAACAAAGCGAACTTAACGTTGCACATTTTAGACTTAGTCACAGAAATATGGCTTAGGTTCTGTGTCCTGGTTTTGCTTTAGAGACGCTTCTACATGGCCAGATGCTGACAGATGGTTTATGTTTGGCTAATCGACAAAGTACGAATGACGTGCTGCTTTGGAAACTAAAATGTTTGGTTTGGCTCTCCAGGCTAAACTCCACTTTTGTTGTGCAAGACGGTAGCATCGCATATCAAACCATCAGCAGAATCTAAAAGGAGCCTGTGGAATGTCAACTTTCAGGATGTTATATGAATGGACTAACAATAAAAATAAGGTTAACTCTTCTACGACAGACAGAAGCGCTAAAGAAATGAGTAATATCAAAGTTGTGTTACCAAACAGAAGGGTTGTTATAAGGGGTTTGTTATTATTGAAGCAACATCAAAAATATTTGTACAATCACGGGCAGCAGAGTAAGGGAAGGGGAGAGTTCAGCTTCCTGGAAACCTAGTGGATTCTTTTCAGTCGAGACGACTTGGCATGGATTGAGCCCCAATAGTTAGTAGCGGAGGCACAGCAGCAGCTTAACTCCGCCCTTTCCCCTTGAGTCTCCATGGAGACGGTTCTCAATCACAGCAGAGGCATGAGGATGAGAAAACTAAAATGCTTTTGAAAACACCATGGCTTATTTAGAAGTTTTACTTTTGAGAGCAGCCAAGGAATATTTAAAAGAGAAATACAATTTTCTAATGGGCCTAACTGTGGGCTATATTATGAATCTAAATATTAATGGTCTGGACTCTGAGCAGTTTTCTTATTATGAAAGATCAGGAGACCTTTAAAAAAAAAAATTCAATAAAATCGTAATCGTCCAAACTAAGCAACAAAATCGAGATTTTCATTTTTGGCCGTATCGCTCAGCCCTATTCTTAACCTTGACTCCCTCATAATTTGACATTTAGAGGTAAAATTAATCATTTTAAAACTTGATTCCACTTACTGAGTTTGCACTACCCAATCCTCCTGTGCAATACTGTACCCTTTGCAATACCAAGTCATTGTGTTAACTCAGTATATCTGAGAACCACAGGTGTTTTTGTTCATGTACTGTAACATTGTACTTAAAGTTAAACCAGCGTTATTATGTAAATCCTTTAAAGTTTGTGTTGAATATATGGAGGGCTGAGAATCTATCGTATCTCTTATCTCTCGATGTACGTATCTTGTGTAAATGTGTACATAAAACGGCTTACTGGAAGCTCGAGTCGTATTCCGAGCAGGCAGACTTTGCACAGCACGCTTCCCCACTAAAGCTTTGGACATAATTTGCTTTAATATTTGTTTTGTACCTTAATAATTGTTATATTTCAACATGGCAGTGTACAGCGTATTTTATGGCCAAAGTAAATACTGTGAGCATCAATATCTACAGAAAGACAAACTAATGTATTCATGTTTATATAGAGGAGTATTGTGGATATTTGTATCAAGAGTGCGGGCAGCTCTATTTGGTTTATACTGAGCAGTTAACAGTGTTATTGTGTGTATGCAAATCTCAAATAAAGTCTGTTTAAGGTACTCCAGCTCTTCTGGTCATTTAATAAGACAGAACATGGGGGGAAATGTCTGTGGCATAGATAGAGGGATAGTTGCATGGGATTTTGATTCACTCTTTATTGGTAGCATCTCATAATGGTTACAAATGAATGGGGAAGCCAGGGCCAATATTCAAGTATGGCGATGTATTTGTCTTTTTCATGGCATTTATAACATTTCTGTGGTTTCTGTATCATAAATATTATTAAGATGATGTTTAGTAGCGCCACAAAAAGCAGAAACTGAATTTGAGTTAGGATTAGCTCAGAGGACACTTAGATTCTAATTTGTATCTAAAGTAAAATCTCAAAAGGTCCGTACATTCATTAATGATTTCTAAGGAGGCTTTGAGCTGATTGTGTGCTCGATGGGAGAACAGCTGAAAACATCTGGATTGTTCATAATTTGTGACGGCTAATGCTAACGGCTATAGGGAAATACATTGAGCAGGCTAACGGACTCCGGAAAGTCTCCCGGACTAGCCGACTTGCTGACTGTAAGTTACTCTGTAAGGATCTCCTGAGGATCTCTCGCGTCTCCTTTTTTATTTCTAATAGGAAAACAAGGAGGAAAAAGTACAACTCTATCACCTATTACTCCACAACTACTACAGCTACTTTTAAATGCTGAAATATGGATGTATTTTCTACCAAATAAGATACAGATAAAAAGAGTCTAAAAAGAGAGAAATAATTATGATTTCCATGACGCACTTCCTTCCCCTCGCTAGACACATTGTAGTTTGTATCTTTTTTATTTTTATTTTTTTAACCGCATAGCACAATATGGCGATCGTTTATTTATTTTTGCTTTATATATTTTAATTACTTTAAACAACTGAACAATACAAACACATGTTACAGCAAAACAAAACAAACCATGAGTAGGGCAGGGGGAGGGGGAGAGGGGTGGGGGCAGCACTCAATTTTACATTACAATTGTTCTCCGTACTTTTATTCCATTTTAAACTATTATTATAATTTATTTACTATTATGTGTTTATTATTTTTAATATACATATTGGTTATTATTGCAATCATTATTTGCGTGATTTTAACAACCAACATTTTTATAATAATTTTTTGTTTATCATTATTATTATTACTGATATTGTTATATTATATATAATATATAGCAGCAGCAGCAGCAGCTGTAGTAATAGTATTACTGTAGTAGCAGCAATAGTATTATGATTATTGTTGTTACTGTTGCGCCACTGCGTAAGTGTCAGATTTAATGTGAAAAGCTTGAGAACAACTGTATTGCATGACTACATTTGCAACGATGGGATCTTTAAATATCACAGTTATGAAGCCTAGGCGTTAATTCAAACTGGTAGACTAACTTCAGCATCACCGACCTCCAGCCAATGATCGCTTCCAAGAGGGCCACACCTCCACCTCAGCATCAGCGCAAGAGCCGCACCTCCGTAGCAGCCAATCATTGCCATCGGTCCCGCTTTTAAGCCTCAGCAATCATGGTCCGTTCGCTTCCCAGCTGCGCTGCGACCCACCTCCACCCCATCTCCGCCTCTTTCATCCACGGCTTCTCCCTGCTGCATCTTCACGAGTCCTCCATACCACCACCAGTGTCCAGGCTCCGGGGGAAGACATCCCTAACTCCAAGCTGTTCATCTACACTGACTTATACATCGATGTCTACCGCCAGGGTCTGATCGCCAAAACTAATACACATGTCAATAAATCTCCCTAATCGCTGCTTTTGTCTGTGTGAGTCTATCCAGGTTGAAATACTTATAATGCCGTTTGTATCTATAACATGGTTGGCACGGGAACAGATACAATTCTAAGTATGTCACTTCCTGCTCATGTGCAATAAGGAAGTGATAATAAGCATCATTAAAAATGCCAAACCGGGGAAACTTAGGTATACATTTCAGCCAAATCTTATTTATAACTGTTATAGGCCTATGTTTAATTCAACAGCAATTTTGGCTGAAGGTACAATTCTTTTTTGCTTAAAAGTTTCCCGTGCATCAGATAAATATCACAATCCTCCCTCTTTCCTCTGCTTGATGGAATGTTGGCAAATCAAAAGCAAATAAATATGCACAGATCTTCTTTTGTGTGTGTTTGTGGCATTATATTGTATAAATCTACTATTTGGGCATTCAAATTGAATTCAAAACCATCAAATTAGACTTGCTGTTGCCATAAGCCCAGTTGCAAATGAAGCAGTGCCCACGGCTATTGGACTATATGTTATGTTACAAGCGAAAAATATTAGCATAGCACATAAGCATAATTTCTCGATTTAAAGGCAAATCCGGCAAAGCTAATTATATTAGATGACCATATAACCATCAAAGCATAGGGATGGAGCTGGAGGAAGTGTCTGGGCTGAGGGAAGAGACCAGCCTTATAAATTACAAACTGTACCATGCATCTTTTTCTCAGGTGTGATAAAGTTTATTACAGACTTAGCTGAAATTTCTGCGAATGACAAAGTTGCCCTGTGTATTTGTGTTAAGCTTTTAAAGTCCTGTGTGGATTACAGACGCAGCTGGTGCTCCTTCATTACGAGCGCTTTGAAGGAAGACGCTGCTGCTGCGTGGTATTTACAAGGGCCGCATATTACAGAGGCACGGGGCCATAAACAAGTTGTTTTCCTGCGTCTTTCCTTTCGAATGCAAAGTCCATGTGTGAACTCAAACGCTGCAGAGTGAAAGATGTAAGAAAGGCAAAGTGCAGCAGGTTTACTTAACACAGAAAATAAACTATTTACTGGATAATTATAGAGTCATTCCACACTATAAACCTGGAGCATGTGAGTGTTCACCTTTAGCCCACATTGGATAAGCTGCAGCATAAAGAAACCAAACAGATATATTATATTGAAGGATAGAGACAATTAGGACCAGTGTTGGGTAACGAAATACATGTAAGTAGAATAAATATTTGTTTATACTGTACCTCTTTCTAGCTGATTATCCAACAGCGTGCTTTTAAACTTTTAATATTTGATTTTTTTTCGAAAAATCAATGCTACATATAGGAATTCCCGCACACCATCAATCCTTGGAGAAAATGTATTTAATGTGCAACGTTTCGACCCAACAGGGTCTTCCTCAGGCAAATAATTTTAAAAAGAATGGATTCCTGTGACCAAAGGTCTGCGGGACTGTGGAGCTCTATACGTTTGTTAAGTGTGACGTCACACACACAATAATAAATAATAAGCTTCTTCCAAGTCCAAACTGTTGAGAGTTCCATAAACACACACACGCAAAAAAACAGCGACTTTATGTGAATCTCCTGCAGAAATAACAAGTGAAAAAAGGCCAAAAACTGCTTTACACCTAATTATAATAATATATCTCACCATTATTCCAGGCAAAATGAACATATTTTTATATTAAAAATAAGCCTTCATTGTGTATGGAAAAATATAATTTGATGGTTAATGTCAGAAAAGACTTACTAAAGAAAATCCAAAGTAAATGTGATGGTTCTGTGTGATCAGATGTTTAGGAAGAGCATTGTAGTCGGCTTTATAGCAGGTTAGAAGCAGCCAAATCCCATTATAGTGAATAGGGCTAAAGCTCTGTTGGATCCAGAGGTAGAGTGATGACATCATCACTTCACAAACATATGGGATTATCAAGTGATGATGTCATCAGTCTAATGGGTCCAATGTAACTTTAGCCCAATTAATTATAATGGGATTTTAACTTGCTATAGAGCTGAATGCTCTTTATAACATTTGATCACACAGAAATATTAAATTTACTCTGGATTTTTCTTCTGTTTTTTCTTTATTTTTCTTTGTCCTTAATTATCCAGGATAAAGTAGGTAAGTAAGTGCTTTATTGTCACTGTACAACTGTACAACGAAATAGTGTTCAGGTGTTAGTCCTGAGCTTCTGCGGCTGAGCCGCGCTGCCACTGTGTCAACCTGACCCGCATGACCTTGGAGGTCGGGGAAACTGTAGCACTCGGAGGAAACCTGGCTGCCCTCTGTCTCCTCTGATCCTCTGAAACGGTGCAGCGCCTCCTGGGTTTGTCCCTGTTTCAGAGCGTGGTGTCCTGCACTGGTCAGCTCCACCTCCTCCTTCCTCTTCCTCCCTCCGCTTCACAACAGTCTTTCACCATCTCCTCGTTTGTCCCTTTTTGTTTCCTGTAGCTCCTCTTGTGACGCCTCCTCTGCGCTGCAGCTGTGGGGGCTCTTGGTGCCTCTTCAGTGTCTCAGAAGAAGACATTTGTAGGTCTCAAATGGGTTTAGCTGATAAGCTAGCATTTTGTTTACCTTTAAAAAGCTGCTTTCTTCGGGACCATTTTAGACTCTCAAAGTAAACAAATCCACCAAACCTCCACAAAAACACGGCAAAGACGTACAAAAGTATCCAGAAAACAATGTGGAACAGAAACCACAAATGCAGTTCGCAGAAAAAGGCAAAAAAACTTAAGATGCACAAGGAGAGAGGGAGGTCGCTTCCTGTTTTTTTTTTTTTAAACTCACTGAGATTAAAAATCTCTCAAGAGTATGCTGGCACTGGTTTGCTGTTTTTATTGAAAGGATCCTCATTAACGCAGCCAAACTGTCTATTCTGAAAGCCACACCGCGTAGAATTTTACCCAATAAATAAAACTGAAATACAAGCACTTATTTTATGCCAGATATTTTCATCATTGAAAAATAAATGTACAAACAAACACACACTTTTGCTGTGAGTGACTCACCTCTCATAAGACATGACTGTAACTTTACTGGGAGTGGTTACGTCTCCAGCTCGTCTCCATGGAGAAGTGACTAAAGGCAATAGAATTTGAGATTTAAACAGATTATGAAACTTTTCATCCAAATGCATTTTTTGATTCTTTAACCCACTGCAGTAATAGCATTTTCTGTGTTGAGCTGGTCATTAGGAGCATGTTTTGTAGTAATGGCAACAGTATAGTCATTTTTTGTTTTGTTTCAAACACGACAAAGCATCATTTTAAATATAAATATATCTTCATTTTGCCTGGAGAAATGGTGGAATATGTTATTCCAATTAGGTGTAAAACAGTTGTAGGCTTTTATCTGTTGTTATTTCAGCCGATGAGTCAGGTAAATGTGCTGTTTTTGCTGTGTTTGTCTATGGAACTCTGAACAGTTTGGACCCTGGAGTAGCGTGGTTATTGTTTGTGACGTCACACTTAACAGCCTGACTGAATCCTGGAGCTGATGTAATATACAGCAGAGAGCGTGCACTTGTGACTTGTCCTCTGCTCCGTTCCGCCTGCGCCGCGCTCCGTTCCGCCTGCGCCGCGCTCCGCTCGCTCCGCGTTCACCTTTCACCCACTTCCACAGACACTCCTGAACCCGCTGCTGCTGCTGCTGCTGGCACTCAACGAGGAAGTGTCTCTGTTTACCAACCAAGGTAAGTCTGCTCCACTTGTTTTATGTTAGAGGCTACTGAAGTAAGTCAGTAAAGCGGCTGTTTACATTGTGCTAACCTAAACTAGTTGAAGTTAGCAAACGTTAGCTAGCGCGGCGGCGGCACGTTGGGCATCAGTTGTTGTCAAACACTGCAGCATTTCTGCTTTTCATTGCCCTTCCCCGTAGCCTTTCTTTTGCTTTCATATTTATGTAGTTTACTATTACTGTGTAGGCTATCTGTAACAACACTGCAGCATGCTACTTGATACATCTGGGCAAACAAACTTTACAATTAGCCCATTATAGTCAGTTATTCTCTTAGGGAATCCAGAATATCCGGTTTAGTGTAAACTACTGTAAATCTATTTGAGAGCTTTTCATCCTGGTAGTGGGAGCTCACTGTCTGTTATATGGTATTATGGTGTAATAATGTTATGGTGTTACACTCTGGTGTAATATTGTTGGATAGTTGTATGTTTTACTGTTTAATCTTGTGTATTGAAAGATAAGCTCTGTGACACTGTGTTGTGTGGTTCACTGTGCCAACTCAACAATTGGCCTTGATCCAGACACCATCTATTTAGGTGAAAGGCCATTACAAACGGAAAAGAAAGGCGCTTATGCAAGTCTGTTATCGTCTGTTCATTGTTCAAAGTAAATGATTTTGACATTTTGTGGCGCAGTTGCACTGCTAAGTCAAAGTCAGAGCTTACAAACATTTCTCTTAATTAGCCTGAAGGCAGAAATGCCCATGAAGCTATTTAACTAGTTTCTAAACAAAAACAATAAGAGAGACATGTTGTATCAGGTCACTGTTCAACCAGTGCCTCAGAATAACCTGTGAGGAACCGTGGGCGACCACAGTCTCTCCTGGAGAACCGTCTACACATGAGGAGTAGGACTTACCTCCCTGGAGGTTTAACCTGCTGTGCATTGAGTTAATGGATAGAGGGAGATCACATCCAAAGCCGTTTCTAACCACAAGTTGTAAATAATCTGAGATTTTGCTGAACTGTCTCAAAACAGCAGTAGCCTCTCCTCCATCTAAACTTTACACCCAAAGCGTCCAAACTCCAGCACGAAGAGCAAATGGTTGTATTTTAACATTATTATCTTAGATAGATTTCTGTATTTAAACTATCTACTGTGTGACCAGGACTTTAGTAAAAGTTTGGGTAATGTGAAACTCGATGTACATGGATATTGTGTAGTTTTAAAAAGTTGTCTCAGTCTTAATCACCTGTCACCTGGACGGGGCCTTTCTGTGTGGAGTTTGCATGTTCTCCCCGTGTCTGCGTAGGTTTCCTCCGGGTACTCCGGTTTCCCCTACCACTAAAAACATGTACAATAGGCCAGAATGATGATGTGTGTGCGTGAATGAACGATGGTGGTCAGAGGGACTGTTGGCGCAGATGTGTGCAGTCGCGACAGCACTTCTGTCAGTCTCCCCCAGGGGAAACTGAAGCTACTAACACAGTTTACCACCACCGAGTGTGGAGTGAATGTAAAATGCTCTCATGTGAAGCCTTTGTGACCATGTCTGTGAAAGGCACTATACAAATAATATTCTTATTCTTATCCTTATCCTTATTGATTTTATTTGGCAGTTATTCACCAGAAGAATAACCCTTTGAGATGAATCATTTCATTTAAATTGTTTTCAGTATTTTGAGGCAGCCTCAGCAAAGGGGAAACTGACGTCCAAACCTCAATAATTGTTCCATTGTCCGGTGTTTGTGATTGACAGACTCCAGCACTGAAACATGTGGATGAGCAGATGTGCTCGTTTTGTCCTGCCGGCCCTGAGGAGGAGCCCGCCGGTGCTGTCCGTGCGCTCTTCGAGGGCGTGTGGCAGACCCTCTCTCCTGTCCCGTCCGCAGAGGTGTGGGCATCACACTCTGGGCTCGGCCTCTCTCCCCGAGCCGGGCCGGAGCGTCAGGTTCGTCGGGGCCCTGCGGGAAGAGCGCCTCCTGCAGGTGGAGTGGGAGGACGGCGGACACAGCCTGTACCCTTTCACCTGGCTCCGGGACAACTGCCAGTGTCCCACGTGCACGCTACAGTCGGCGCAGGCCCGCAAGCTGCTCATCGGGGACCTGGACGTGAACGTCGGGTTGGGCTCTGTGGAGCTCACGGCGGACAATAAGGTGAGCAGCGTAACCCGTGCTGAGGAGTCACAGAGTGTTTGTAATAATGAATAAGTATCACAGCTCAAGGCTAATGGAGCCTCTGGAAGATTGAAACACAACAAACACAGAGAAAGGAAAGACTTTGTGTCTTTTAACAGACTTTAATCAAATTGGGAAAAATGTTATGGGGAAAACACTGTAACATGTGATGAAGCTGGTTTGGAAAACACCAAAACAAATTGTTTGGTTAAGACCAGGATCTGTTTATAATGGACACAATTCAATAAGTAAATTAGTAAGTGATTGTAGGACTGAATCATGTAGATGATTAAGAATTATTCTTATTTAAGCTGAGCAGTGTCAGCAATATTATTCTTTCTCAGTCGATTTTCTCAGCAGAGGAGATTGTGCTGTTCCTTTCAGGAAAACATCTTTTGGTCAGTTGAGCTTTTCAGTGAGGGCTGCTCACACCTGGAACACTGTTCCAACATCAGGAACATCCCAACACTGAGAACCTTCACTAGATCAGTAAAACTCTGGATCCTGGACAATCAAACCTGCAGTCACAGTGTGAACATGTAGGTTTTTGTTTTTTTAACCAATAGTGTTTAAAATCTCTTATTTGTTTTATTTTATTTGTCTGTGTCGCCTTGTTTATAATGTCTGCTTACCGTTATTGTGTGTTAATTTCCTGTCTTTCTTTACTAACCTTTCATGTCTATTGTCTTTTGTTCATGTATATTGTGTTGTTCTGTGGCCTTTCCTGTCTGAGAACAGCAACCTGGCCTGGGACTACAGATGAAAATGAGCCATTGTGGCTAACTCTGGCATATTTACATTTGACCTGAGGACTCATGTTAAATATTATGCACTGTCCCATCTTTAATAAAGAAATAAGAAATAAGATTAGTCAAACAATTCACAAGGGCTACTTGTAAGTTAGTGCAGGGTCTCCAACCTTTTTGTTTTTCGGTCAGTTCACCTGAAGCCAAGATGGTATTTCAACACAGTTCAAGAAAAGAACTTGAGTTGTTTCCTTTTTATACTTCCTAAAATGTGACTTATAAAGCTTATGTATGTAGATTACAATTTTTCTTTGGAAAGGGCTGGTGAGATATAGGTTGGAGACTCTGAGCCATGAGGATCCAGCTGCAGGATTAGTCGGTTGGGTAGTTTTCATATATTTTTTAGATGGGTAAAGCAAAGCACCAATAGTGAAGTCACTCCAAACAGAGAGTAAATGAAGAGTTCATTTGCAAAAGCAGATTTCTCCGTTTTGAATTTTTTTCAGAATAGTTATTTGTTACTGTGGTCTATAGATGACACTTGAGAAACTAAAGTTGTGTAAATTTGATTAAGAACTAGTGACTTTATATTTTCATGACGCTGAAACAGACCTGGTTATCTATGTAAAGAGTTATCTGTTTTTGCAAATGAACTCCTCACAGGAGCCATTGTTCTGGAATCAAACTTGCCTGAGATGAATATGAGAGTAGGTCGAGGTTCATGGTATAGACCAAGTCCAGGCTCCAACATTCATTTATAAACTTCATGTAAGTTTTACTATCACCCGAGGTGACCGTTTAAATGTCCAATAAAATTCACGGGCTTCCCGACACACTCGTGCACCACTTACAGCCGCTTTTACAATCCACTGGACGGTAGTAACTGGCACTGTGTGAGCTCAGCTTTCATTTTACTGTTCAGGAAATGAACAAGTGCTGAAGTAGGTACTGCTTTGAACAGTTCAGTCTATCAAAATGTAAATAAAAATCATTCGTAATAAGCACCACACACTGGATGATTTGGCCGCCGGCTACATAAAGAGAAATATGCTCACAGTTATGAATGGATGAATTCACCTTTATTGTTCCTCTTGGGGACATTTGTTCTGGGCACATAGTGCAGATGCAAGCGCAGATTTGTACAATGCAATAAATAAATAAAAACATTTAAAAAGCAAAAAACTCGATCGTCCAACCAGCCGTGAGCAGACAGATAATGCACATGAGCGGATAAAGAGGATGTTGTGATTCCAGAGCAGCAGATGAAGAATATTTAGAGTTTCTGAGAGAGGAGGGAAGGACAGGTTATCAGTTGGCGGAAGAGCATTTGGTGCCTGGGCCAATGACTTTGATTTACAAACAACGCTTCAGGAAAATGCCTTTGGTGACACATCCTGCCTCAACACCAAAAAACTCACCACGCGCATTTATGGATCTGGCGTTGCAGCAATTGGTCAAGACTAGGCTCAGCAACATTATGTGGTCAGCTTACTATAATGTCCAGGTTATTCCATCCATGGATTTCTTCTTCTCTGATGGAACAGGTTTTTTCCATGATGACAAGCCAACGAAATATTAGTGCGTTACCTTATTTGATGAAGTCTTTTCGTTTAGCCAGACGTCGTACTATAATCAATGATTGCCATTAAGAATCATCGATGCCAACAAACTCAACCGAGGCAGAATGAAGCACGCCTTACACTTAAATCAAAACTAGAACTCCAGAAGAATCCCCCTCCTGTAGCTCGTAATGAACCCTCGTGATGACCCTACTCTCTGGCCTGCAGGTGTCCATCACGTGGCAGGACCAGCACTCCAGCGTGTTTGACTGTGACTGGCTGAAGAGGCGCTGTTTCTCTGCTGCGGCCAGACGAGCGGTCCAAGAGGAGCTCTTTCTCAACGGTCAGTCAGCACAAGCACACGGCGTTTCCACCACGCTTGTTTTACTTATTACAATTTTTGTCGAATTTTGCTTTAGAATATTGAAAGTTCTTCCTCCTGATGCACTGTTTGCAAATCTTAAAGTCCGTGGTGTCGTTCAGGATTTAATGATACAAGCCGTGACCGCGGCCTGACCAACACAAGGAGGACCTGGTTTTGTTTTCTAAAGCTTGTTCCAGCGGGTTAGTGGCAGCAGTAGCTCGGGCTTTGAATGTTAAACGTGTGGCTTGAGCATAGCACAACGAATTTCGAATTGTTTATGATGGGGGCGCATTATTAGAGGCAGAGGGCTGATTAATTCAGGACTTTCATGTTTAGTTGATACTTCAGAGGGAGCTTGCGCCTAAAAGACAAAAATCAGCAAAAGACGGTACTTCTCTTTCCCTTATGGTCCTGAAATTATAAACAAAAGTCTCCAACATAGAATATATCAAATATGATCCGAGGGGAACAAACTTGTGACCGATTTTCAGAATCAGAATAGGTTTTATTGCCATTGTTATGAACAAGTTCACAGCTAGGAATTTTACTCGGCATGTTTGCGCAGACGTGCCAAACAAGCTTTGACTTACTAAACTTTTGTAATAGAGATGGCTCAGTCTGCGGCAGGACTGAGCCAGGACTAAAGCAGGACTTACACCGGTTGTAAAACCCTGAGCTAAACTAAACCAGTTATAAACCAGGACTGAATAAGAAACTTTAGTTTTTAGGCAAATTGAAAAGCGTGACAACAAGAAAGACGTCTTTACCTTTAGCGACAGACCCACGGAGTTTACGTGCTGTTGTTTACGACTTTACAAGCAGCTGCAGCGAGGGCAATATCAAAGATTGTGTGTGGAAAAGTGAGCGCTCACACTGTATTAGACATTTTTTGTAAAAGTTTTGGTAAATTATCAGTGGCAGAGTGAGCGCTCACACCATGTAAGGATCTTTGATGTGTGGAGTGCTTTCACTTCGTCAAAGCTCAGTGTGTTTAGAAAATCTTGGCTGAAAGAAACCGTGTCATGATGTGGATCTGTCTCTGCAGCTCAGGAGGTAATAACGTCCTTTCTTTTTTATCGCTGCTTAAGTGGAAATTTTGCTCAAAGCTACAGGCGACGCTGCTGCGGCCTCTGGAGCTTCTGTTGAGCTGTTTTAGGACTTTTTCCTGAACGATACTTTTATACACGTTATTTTAATTGAATTAAAATAACATAGGTATCGAAAAAAGTACCGTTAAGGCACCAGCACCAAAAAGCAGGTATCGTTAAAGTAGTGGTATCGAAAAAAAACGAACAGTACCCATCCCTATCCGTGTATGAGCCCGGCGTCAGTCCTCTCAGTCCTTTCCCCCGTGGCTTGGCCTTGGTGTGGGATGTTGACATTGCACAGGGAAGATAACGGCCCAGCTGCTCTCCTGTGTTCCATGGAGGATAAAATTATTACGTTTTTTAACTTTAAAAGATCAATGTGCTTTTCATTGGTCTTCAGCATTATTCAGACATCCGCCTTCTCAGTCCATCCAAAGTTCTGCAAAGCCCCGAGATCTGTCCCAAGACCTCCCGAGACATCTCCCCCGACTTTGCCAAGATGTAATCCATCTTCCACAATCCTTCCTCGAAACAAGAAGAAAAGTCCTTAATCAGTTCCTTACTTTTCGCTACTTTCCGTTGTAATTCCATCATATTGGCGCTCACTGCTTCAAAACGTTCTTTGATTTCGATCGACAGCAGCGGGGTCTCCTTTTTTGCTGCCGTGACATCACCATGATGTTTCTAAGAAGTTGTTGGAGTGCTCATTTTAAGGCTGTGGCCGATTACAGGCCGAATGACCCCGATATCTCCGGATCATTGGACCCGATGTTTTTAAAATACGCATATATCGGCCTGATATGTCGTCCGATGTATTGTTTGACCTTTAGTCATGATACCGGGTCTTAGTACCCAACCCTAAGTATTAATCATTTTATTCCAGTAAAGTGGCAATTTAATGAAGTTAGGTTAGTTTTCCAAGATGTGATGTCATTGCTCCAGATTGGTTTGTGTTCATGTGCGTTTTATGTCGAAAAGTTGGCATTTTGATTTCACCAAATAATAATTAGAATTTGATGTTGGCGTCAATATCACACGCGTTTTCTGTTTGCCAGCATTAATGTCGGGCATTTCTCTCACCGTTATGTTGCTGCGAGGACGACGGCTCACACTAAACTCAAGAAAGCAGCAGTGTTTAACCAAAAGTTAAGATTGAACGATAAATACATCATGCAGCTGATTTCCACAGTCAGTCGCAGATGTCAGGAAGCTTTGACCCGAGTTGTTTTCCCCAGTTGAGCAAGAGTATAAATGTTTTACCCCGTTCCCGAGGCCCACATGATCGCGGCAATGGATAAAGAAATAGTTCCTCATTGTTTGCCTCTGCGTATGTCACTTCCTGCCCATGTCCAATAAGCAAGTGAAATAAGAAACATTGCAAAAAAACAAAACAGAAAAGGTGCTTCCCCTCTTCAGGTCGGTGGGGAGTCCTTACCTCAAGTGGAGGAGTTTAAGTATCTCGGGGTCTTGTTCACGAGTGAGGGACGGATGGAGCGTGAGATCGATAGACGGATCGGTGCAGCGTCAGCAGTGATGCGGTCGCTGTATCGGACTGTTGTGGTGAAGAGGGAGCTGAGTCAGGGGGCAAAGCTCTCGATTTACGGATCCATCTACGTTCCCACCCTCACCTATGGTCATGAGATCTGGGTAATGACCGAAAGGACAAGATCGCGGATACAAGCGGCCGAAATGAGTTTCCTTCGCAGGGTGGCTGGGCGCACCCTCCGAGATCGCTGCTCCTTCACGTCGAAAGGAGCAGCTGAGGTGGCTAGGGCATCTGTTCCGGATGCCTCCTGGCCGCCTCCCTCGGGAGGTGTTCCAGGCATGTCCTATTGGGAGGAGGCCTCGTGGAAGGCCCAGGACACGCTGGAGGGACTATGTCTCCGAGCTGGCCTGGTGTCGCCTCGGGGTCCCCCCAGAACAGCTGGAGGAGGTGTGTGTGGATCGGGAAGTCTGGGCATCTCTGCTGAGACTGCTGCCCCCACGACCCGGCCCGGATAAAGCGGAAGACGATGGATGGATGCAAAAAAACAAAAAGCAGAACCAAGTAGAGCGGCTTTGAAGGCTCTTATTAATCATGTTTTGTGGATTTCCTCTTTGGAGAAAGCGTTCCCGGAGGCTTGTTGCTCTTCCGTTTATCTGCGATATGCTCGGAGTTTGCTGAATTTGTAGCACTCGTGTGTCATCTCCCGCTTCTGTGTGAGGACCAGTGACACCTGGCTGATAAAATGTCAAAATATTAGCAACAGCGCGGACGAAAGCCCTCCTTTTGATAGTTACATCCCAGCTTGTAGATTAATCCTCCTGGGACGTAACACAATTGAAAAAGAATGCGTTACATAAGACCCCGCGTCCCTCGTTGGCCGAGTATTCGTCTTAAAAATCACTGATCTTCTTTCCTCTCGGCTCGAGGGGGAAAATAAAAAAGCGGCGATTTAAGCCTCTCTTTCCACACATTTGTCATGATCACATCACGGCCGTTAAAGTGTAGCGCGGCGATTTTCCACTACATTAACAATAGTCCCGGCTGCTTTACGGTGGTGCCAGACACGCAGAACAAGGTAAGGCTCTTTTGGAGTGAGGGAAAGAGGGGGGGGGGGGAGGCTGACGAGGTCCTGCAGGAGCCACGGGCCTCTGCGGCTCTGCTCTCATTAACAGAGCTGTGCCCGAGAGGGAGAGCAAGAGTGAGTGAGCTGATGGAAAGTATGGAATATGATGCAGTGTGTTCCAGCTCTGGGGAGAGGAAACAAGACATGGAAAAACAGTTAAATCCACTCACTACAGACTACGCTTCCTCTTTCTCAAAGGCTCGCTAACTTTCTTTTCATGTTTGCTTTGCGAGCGCCACATTTTTGGTTGCAAGTCCCCGGAAGAGGCTTTATGTAGATGAATTAATGTTCTGTGAATACAATGATCAGTGTTTGAGATGCATACAGTTACAGGGTTTAGATAAACAAGTACCCAGTTTTCCCAGTTTTTTTTTTTTGGTGACGTTAAAACCTCTCAACCCCGTCAAAGCAGCGACAAGAATGAGAGAAAAATGTGACGAAAACGCAACTAAAAAGTGACAAGAAAACTATGAAAAACCTAGCCTGGCCTTAGCCATCCGTAAACTCCGGTCAATTATATTTTCCCTGCATGTACGTCTGGGTCTGATCTCAGTGGCTGCGTTTCATCGGTTGAATTTCAACCTACCACTCGGCGAGCGGGGGAGGCGGGTGCTGTCGGTGACGTCAAGCATTTGCGCCGCATTTGCTGGTTGTAGTTCGGCAATGGCGCCGGATACGAACGTAAAGGAAGCTCTTCAATCCGTTCTGGCTCAGCTCCCAAATATCCAGAAATAATAACTGAAGCCTTGGAATACGCAAGGAATGCTCCCAAGAGTTATGATAGCTCGCTTCACTCAACACGGGCACATTACATACGTCACGACCAAACGCTAGCGAAAATCAGATCCAATCGTTTCAAAGGAGTTCACCCCTCCCACCTGATAACGGAGCTCAATTGAGAAAGTCCAGACCCTTGTACGAAACGAAATGAGTACGAGGGGATGGTAAAACCAGGCTATGAAAAACCAACAGGAGCGACAAAAAAGTGACGTGACAAATAAGCGATGAAAAATGGGACGAAAACGTGTAGTTGCAGAAATTACTAATAACGGAACAGTTGTCTTTTGGTGATTTGTTATAAGCAGTAGAAAATTATCATTTGTGAATAGCAAATGAATAAAATAATAACAATACAAGTGAGACTGACAAGACAATAATGTGATCACATCATATCCTTGAGTCAAGTCTGAGGTTTCTTCTCTTCACCCTCAGTATATAGGCAAAGTGAGCAGATAGACACACACAGTAAGATAAGCAACATTCCTAAGGAAACAATAAAACACAAGGAGGACAGATTTACGGTTGTGTTCTGTTTCTGAAGAGGTAAACCAGACCAGACAGGTCATGATCTCTCCTCAGTGTTTATCCAAAGGTTTCAGATAGGAGAAATTGGGAGGTCTAGGTCAACAAAGTTCAGTAGTTTAGTGTGGTTAAGTTCAACAAGATGATTATATTCAAACCACAATGATAATTATTCAATAAGATTATGCAGATAATACATTTTCAATCACAAACGCAACAAAAAAATAACACAAGAGTGATGATCAAGAAAGTCAGAAAAGTCAACAATGTGAGGAAAAAGATCAATTTTGTAGCTCTCAAAATGTTCACTTCCTGATTGGAGTCCAAGTTCTATCCTTGAACTTGCCCTTTTCCGTCTCACTTCGTTTTAGAACATAAACAGTACAACTTTTCTGTCAATTCTTTTCTTCATCACTCTGAGTAATACTTAGCAGTAGCCAATGTTGGAACCAAGTAGTAAGTAGAATAACAAACAAAAGTCAAAAGCATTTAAAGTGCATTTAATTATTTCCTATGACCTAGTTTGATGGATAACATCAGTTGTTAGTAATAATCTGAGTTTTCTTTTTTATTTGGGGATGTTTTGAACCCCTGAACCAAAATGGCTCCCCCTGCAGTGCCATGTAAAACCCTCTGGTATGTGCCTAATTGGTCAGGAGTTCATCTTACAGCAGAATAATGACCCAAAACACAAGCCCAAGCTGTGCCTGAACTACCTTAAGAAATGAAGATGGTGGGATTGTAAACACGGAGGTCTCGAGATTCAAAGCCCAATGGTTTGGGATCAACTGCATGGAACTTCTGCATTGATTTATTTTCTAATATTTATTGTTTATTTGTTCTGTGCTTCTAAGATAAGATAAGCCTTTATTGATTTCACAATGGGGGAACTCACTTGTTACACTGCTCTCAAGAAACACTCGGGGTGAACATAGTCAGGATAATATGCAATCAAAGAAGAGCACGATAATGTGCAAGCAAGTAAATAGGGCAAATAAGGGTGTCTTATGTACAATAGGGCATTGAACAGCGTATTTTGAGTCGTTCATTTACACTTAGAGTAGCCTACACCCTACCTCGAGGATCTTGCCAATATTATTGTGCTCTAAAATTCTAACTCTTTACTGAAACACATAATTAAAATGAGCTTAAAAGTAATATTAAAATTCTTTTAAAGTTTCACCTTCATTTAATCAGAAGAAGAATGTACCTCACAGTGATGGAGCTGGTCAGGATGCTCTCTATAGTCCCTCTGTAGAAAGTACCTCACAGTGATGGAGCTGGTCAGGATGCTCTCTATAGTCCCTCTGTAGAAGAACCTCACAGTGATGAAGCTGGTCAGGATGCTCTCTATAGTCCCTCTGTAGAAGAACCTCACAGTGATGAAGCTGGTCAGGATGCTCTCTATAGTCCCTCTGTAGAAAGTACCTCACAGTGATGGAGCTGGTCAGGATGCTCTCTATAGTCCCTCTGTAGAAAGTACCTCACAGTGATGGAGCTGGTCAGGATGCTCTTGTCGTGTTCTTAAATGGATGAAAAGACTACAAAGGCTTGGTTAATTAAAATCAATCAAAAGTTTATTCCCTGAGCGATACAAAATGATGAACAAAATTCATCTGATCCGCTACTCTGTCCCTAAAACACACACACTGGCTTACATCGGGCGGTTCGAACGCAGCCTCCCCCTATGCTCAGAGAACATATATATCACAAAACAATCAATGAATATGCATGAAATAACAAGCCAATCAGAAGGTCCTGGCTCATCCCTCCTCGTCTGTAATCTGACTCCATGATGCTGCTCCCAGGGTTAGCCAAGATCCAGATCAGCTTCTCTGAAGGTCCTTG
The DNA here is from genome assembly GCA_007210695.1 of Neogobius melanostomus. Lineage (NCBI taxonomy): Eukaryota > Metazoa > Chordata > Actinopteri > Gobiiformes > Gobiidae > Neogobius > Neogobius melanostomus. The sequence continues at coordinate 2,698,512 of VHKM01000376.1, forward strand.
CTAAAACTCTCCACCTTCGGACCCTGCTCCCAGGGCTTCAAACAGAAGAACAATGGACCATAAAACCCCCTCTTGGAATGTCACACAAGGCAGAGAGCTTTGAGCCCACCAGTATCAGCACAAAACACATGAGCAATACACCACACAGCAATATAAAAATCACTAAAGTCTAACATAACAAAATATAGAAATACTTCCACATTATATAAAATATCTCCACACTCTCTATAGTCCCTCTGTAGAAGAACCACACAGTGATGGTCAGGATGCTCTCTATAGTCCCTCTGTAGAAGAGGCTGGGACTCTGACTCTTCTTAACTTGCGGAGAAAGTAGAGACGCTGATTACTTTTCTTGACCAGTGATGACATGGTCCAGGAGAGGTTTTCTATGATGTGCACACCCAGGAACTTGGTGCTGGTCACTCTCTCCACTGCAGCACCGTTGATTGTTAGAGGAGCATGCTGGACCCGCGCTCCTCGAAAGTCCACAACAATCTCTTTTGTCTTATACTGTAATACCAAAATATTTGCGGATGGCCTTCAATGTTCATAACTCTCTCATTCTTCACAAAGAGAAAATGGATGTGACTTGAATGATATGTGATTGTTTTGTTCTCCCTGTTTAAAATTAGAGGGAACATCGCTTTATGAGTAATTAAATGTAAAACACCAAGGCTAAGGCGTCCAAATGTACTCGCATGTGAAGTCAGAATACTGCATAATATGAAATGGAAATCAATAGAGAAACCAGGCCTATTGTCTGGCATGTAACGCGGCGCACGTCTCCCCTCCTCTGCTGCCGTAACTGTCCACATCTGCTCAGAACCAAGGGCATTTCATCAGAACTCAGCTGAGATCATAATGGAAAGTGAAGTGGGCTTATGCCTGAGCGCCAGCCTCCAATTCCTCTCCGCAAACTGTCAGCGCGAGATAGAGAGGCTTTAGCTTGGCTTTTCACAAGGGCTGCATGATTGTGAAGTATCTATTTACGATTTTCCCCGACAAGTTTGGGGATTTAATTAAGATTTCGCGATTCACGTTTTGCCCCGCAGTTTTTTTCTTTTTGCTCACACCGTAGTAATATCCTCAGCGCCCGTCATGTTCGCTCAGTGAAGCACAGACCTCGGTTTGTCGGCACCTTGCTTTTACAGGCCCGGCTCTGCCTGTTAAAGCGCAGATCAGTGAAGAGCGCTGAGCGTAAAGATGGCCACGGGGAGAATGATAAGTGCCGCACTGGGAATATTAGCCGTTCTCCCATGTTAAAGCCCGTATTATGCTTTATCCAGGCTTTTTAAACTTCTGCCGCCTTTGTAACTTTAAACGGATGGCGAGGCAGCTTCGATCCGGACTTCTTACGCATTCAGGGCTCGAAATTGCGACCATTTTGGTCGCAAATGCTCCCAAAATTATGCCTTTGCGATCTAAAAATAGAATCACTCGCATGTTTGCGACTGCAAACAAAATGCTCCGGTCCACCTTAAAAGAAAACCTTCTCGTGCTACCTTAAAAAGGCTTGTGTCATTGTTTTCACAAACGCTGCCTGTCATCAACAGCAAACTTTCTGTTCTAAAATAGTTCGAGAGCTTATAAACTACGATCTGTTCTCTGTTGTGGCTCAGCGCTGCTGTCATTCCTCTCAGTAACACGCGCTGGGACAACCTGCACCAGCCCAGCCCGTGTTCTCTGCGTGTGCCTGTGCACCGCTCTCATTCATCTGCCTGCTTTCATTTAATGAGCCAATGTATTTACGCAACTGTAGTCTCTTTATGAGAAAACGAGGAATATATATGTCATTCATAAACTCATTGGGACTGGGGACTATCTCTCCAATGACGCTCAAATCGATGTCAGCGGAGAAGCAGCGCAAACTTCAATCCAACCCGCTCGCCCCCTCGTGCAGCTCTGAAAGCGAATCATCGTCGCTCTCGCAAAATACAAAACGTAAAGTCACAAACGCAATGTTTAACACGTCTTCTAAGGTTCTGGCAAAGAAGTTTGCCGCGTGTAGCGCGACCTATGGAGCTTTCTCCCGCAGCACAGAGTGAGAGGAGTGAAGGTGCAGAGAAGAGACGATGAAGTGCGGTGACACAGGGGCGGAGCAAGTCGGGGTTGGGAGGCACAAAATCTAGTGTCCCATTTATAATGTTAAAATTTAGCCTAATGAGTTTTGTAGATTTCTGAATCATTGCAAACAGCTAAAATAATACTTCTAAAATGCAACAGAAGGCTGGAAGTGGCATGTGATACGTTTAAATCCCCTTCATCCCTGTTAAAAGCTTCCCTGTTTTTTTTGGTTGCGCTCCTAAATTTTTGACTGTGCTCCTAAATTTCAGAATTAGGAGCACAAGCGCTACCAAGAAAAAAAGTTAATTTCGAGCCCTGGCATTGCCATTTGGGATGTCAAGATTAACTGGTTTTCCAATTATCGCGGTTATAAAAACTTACGGTAGGTTAATCGTAAGAATTAGTGCCCACGTTAAACCGGCGTCACGTCTCATGGGCCTCAGCGTATTTATGCCACTCATCGGAAAAGACTGAAGAAACTACGTCCAGTGTGAAATCCAGCCCGGGTCGTTTTGGGTGCACACTGTCATTGTGTCTCTGGGCAAGACACTTCGCCCACATTGCCTCCAGTGTCTGGCATTGGTGTATGGATGAGAATATGAATGGATGCCTAAAGAAGGTAGGAAAGCGCTATATTCAGTTAAATGTGACCGTTTATCATTTGTTTAGGTTGCTCGGAGGGAGAATACCTCGTAGAATATCTTTAGAAAACGTTCACACCAGTTTGCTTCCTTTAGATATTGCTAATAATGATATTTTATTGCCTATTTCTTATTTTAAAATAATAATCTTAGGCCTATTATTATTTTTTATAAAAGCATAAAAATGGCTGAATATTTTTCCACCTACGTTAGGCACTCAAAGTACTTTACAACAAGCAAGCACTCACCCATTCACTCTCTCATTCATACACTAATGTACACAGACACTGGAGGCAAGGTGGGTGAAGTGTCTTGCCCAAGGACACAACAACAGTGTGCACCTTCAGGAAGCGGGATTCGAACCCCCGACCTTCCGATCATGAAACAACCCGCTTTTTCATCTGTCGCCCCATATTCAATAGGTTTTCAAATAAATATAATGTTAATATATGTCTTGTTCCTTTTGTGAACATTTAGACAATACTGTAAAGGAACTGAGAAATTCTCAGTATTTTCTTCCTTATTTTCGATTATCGTAGCAATCTTTTTCCACACAATAATCATGACTCTAAAATGTAGAATTGTGACATTTCTAATTGCCAATGAAGAGTGAGAGTGTTTAAATTATGCTAAAACAATAAAGCTTTACCGAGGCACACAGATGGACGGCATTATGAGTTCTTAAATTGGATGTTAATTTTTATTATAACGGTAAGGACGTTTGAGTAAGTAATGTGCGAATGAAGCGTCCCCGCTGTGGCCTCGCAAATCGCTGATGTTACTTGAAATTTGAACGTTGTACAGAGTGGACCATGTGGAAAAGTCATTTGGAGAGTGGACGGAGCGGTGCATGTTCTGCTGAACACAAGGCCTCTGTGAAGTCATCGTTTCCTGTTCTCAGGGCCGTCTACCCGCAGCATATGCTCTCAAGTCATGTTTACACATTCTATTAGGCTTTAGTATGGCTGTCCTGGTCAATTATTTCTCTAACCTATTTTATTGTAGTAATGGAGTCTGCTGGAATATGTGTGTAAATGGTGCTGCTGCGTCTTTTTTTAATTATAACACGACTTAGTCTTTTGGATGAAAATGCTTTAGTTTAGTGCTGCAACTAACGATTATTTGGTAATCGATTTTATCTAAAAATTATTTTCACGATTAATCGATTGATCGCTTGGCGGTGAATGGTGTATGAAAATTTTATTTTTTAAATGTTTTTTTTATCACATAACGCTAAAGTGGCATCGCTTGAGGACATGTTGATGGAGTAAACTTAAAGTTAATGTTTGTTGGAGGCTCTTGGCGCCATTTCTGCTTCTGATTAGATGAGACACAGACGGATATTTATGAAATTTTCAATGTACAAAACACTACAGACGCTCACTTTAAAAACAAAGTAGGTTTTCATAAAAAATACAACATTTTCTTGTTATTTTTGCTCTATTTGAGTCTGTGTTTACTAGAAAACGATTAATCGATTACTAAAATAGTTAACTATTTTTTACTGAAGTAGAATTATGCAATACTACAACATGTAACAATATTTCTACTCAGGATATAAATGAAAGACAACTGATTGACAGTGGCTATTTTATGTCCTCGTAATCATTGCTCAAGAAGATAACAGTAAAAACACGGCCCCAGAGACGCACGTTTATGTGAAGAAACCAGTGAGTCAGTGTTTAAGCTGCTCAAGACGTTAGCATGCTACCGGTTAGCATTTAGCTTCAACAGCTCAGCTCTGACCTCTCTAAGGGAAAGTCCTGAACCAGACTCCAAACATCTAGCCTTGGATACACCATGTGACAGAGGTCAGAGCTGAGCTGTTACTGTAGTATTTCCTCAGTGTTCATAGATGTGAGACACACATGTGTTTATCGTGTTGAAGCCATTGACAGTTGATTGAATCAACTGCTAACCGGTAGCATGCTAACATCTTAAGCAGCTTAAACACTGACTCAGACTGAGACTCTGTTGACATGACGAACTGTAAAATCCCAGACAAAGGTTTTCTGTTTCCTCTTTGATGAGTTAATTTAGTCTGAGGAGTGAAGCAGATCTTTAGTAAATCCTGCTGTAGCTCGACAGACAGCGCTGCTACGTCTGTGCCACATTTGCTGGTTATATCATATAAACGTGCGTCTCTGGGGCCGTGTTTTTACTGTTATCTTCATGAGCACATGTTGTAGTACTGCATCATTCTACTTTGGTATTCAAAATGGTGGCCGGAACTATGCGGGATTTCATTGGAAATGCATGTACAGTATATGTAGCACAAAGTATAGACGTATTCATTTTTTTTATTGCTGTAGCATGGATAAATGACACAAACGAAGCATGTTCCCCATCTTTCCCTGTGGCGCAGCGCACTTGTCCTCATTGCCCTCAACTCCGGTCCCAACACATGTTATCTGTCTTATCTTCATTGTCATTAGTGATGTTACACTTTCATGTCCCCGCTCGTATCTCCCTGTTAATCCTACTCCATTGACTTGATAATACCCAGCCCCTCTGCTCCCCGTAGTGCCACGTGTCGTCTTGTTCTGTCGCCCCTCACTCAACCGCAAACATTTACATAACGTACATTACCTTCCTTCAGCGTCCGCCTGATAAACCTGTCAGTCATTCACCTCGCCTCGCCGCTCTGTGGATGAACTCTGGCACACATCCAACCTCCGCTGTTACACTCGTCACATTACAGTGGGAGAAATCGATGCAGAGGTGCCCAGAAGCAGGAGTCGCCGTCACAGTTACGTCTACAGGTAAAGTCTAGTGCGCTAAACTTACCGCTCCAAATCCTTTTCCGAGAACACCAGTCAAACCAGTCTCGTCTCAATCTTACATGACAGCTATATTTAATCGAATGGCCCCTGGGAGAAGCGCAACTTGTTGATTATGTGCATCATTTCACGTTTGCCTGCTCCTGTTGTTGTTGTTTTGGAGTTGACAAGTCCCTCTTTACGAACTACAATGTCCGTGGATCTGTAACAATACACCCATGGTCTACAAAACTCTTTAGTGCTCACTGCTAGTGGCTACTGGCTATATGATGCTATGCTAGGCTACACCACTTTCCACATTTGTTGATGGATGTTACAAACTAAAAATTCAACAAGCGCTGCTCAGTGTGCAGGCATTTCAAAGGCTGCTTTACATGCGGATGGTTTTATTGACCTTGTGCGTGCTATTGCTCCAATGGGAATCTTCTGTCGGTCTATGGCACAGTCTCGTCGCTGATTCAGCCATTAAAGTTAGCTCGCTATTCATCCTCCTTGGACTAGTTGCTGGATGACGACATCTCTGAAGCAGCGAACACGAGGTTGTGTTGACATTCCTTTGGGCTTCCTGACATTTAGTTTCCGGGGCAAGGACACCCTTTTAATCCATAGTAGATCTTGAGAAAGCTATTCATGCATTAATCAGCTCCAGACTGAACCAATGCCCTCTACCATGGACTTAATACATCCCTTTTACGTAGGATACAGCTGGATTATCTTCTCTCAAACACTTCAAGGCACATTACACCTGTTCTCCAGGCTCTCCACTGGCTCCCTGTTGAGTTCAGGATAGAGTTGAAAGTCCTCGTGCTCGTGTTTAGGGCTCCGTCATATCTCTCTGACCTACAGAGTGTGCACCATCCTGAACTATCAGTCTTTAAATCACACTTATTGGATCAACTGTTTCATACGGTCTGTTTTATCTTTGTTTTTACTGTGTTCTGTGAAGCACTTTGGATGTTGAAAGGTGCTATAAATGTTGACTGATTGATTGATGGACAGCATGTGCAGAACCACTTCAGTGCACTTAAATTCAGGTAGGTTGTTACAGGCTGCTCTAGTCTGACTATAACCTGCTTAGTTGTCGATTGATGCTCTTCCAATCGAACTTACCAGGGACCTTTTGTGTTTGACGTATTAATGAAGTGTCTCAGGAGATAAAATGGTTCTAGTTTGCCTCTTTTCTGTACGTTCTGACAGGGCTTTGGCAAACGCTAAGGTACTGAAGTAGTGCTAGCATGTGTCCTTTCCCTGCCTGGTGACTCATGTGCTTTTGGGTTATTAAATTCCCCCTGTCCCTTGGGCCGTACAGGTCTTCAAAGTGAGTAATGGGACAATGAGATCTAATCCAGTGTAATGGCCCTGATAACCAGACGGGGAGGGACTTTCCAACAGTCTGAAAGTGACAGCTGTGACATCGTAACTCCAGAGTGAGCAGATGTACAAAGAGAATTACCCCGTAATGTCTTATCCAGGGATGGGACGATATGAGGTTTCCATGGTACGACAACTGTGACGAAAGGTTTCCGCAGATTGATGGTATTTGGGATGCGCTGATATCGACATTGGATCGGATATTGCTGCCAAATCAGGATTATCGTTTCGCCTCCACTGATTTTTATGAACAACTTGCCCCCTACTTAGTCTCAGTGCAGCCTCAGTGGGACCGACTACAGCAGGCCTAAGGGAAAAGTTTGACTGACCTTAATGTACTGAAATAAGTAGCGCCGGGACTTTTTTCGATTCATTACGATTAATTGATACATAAGGTTTGTGCACTTAAAAATATTAATCGAAAATGAATCACACTTTACTTTACACAGACACTTTTCAGTTTCATTTTTCCTGCAGACGTTGCTTAGGGATGAACACGGCGTAAAGCCAAAAACAATTTTACTGTCAATCACACAGTTAAGCCACATAAACTTCCATCCATCCATTTTCTTCCACTTGTCCGTTGCTGGGTCGTGGGGGCAGCTGTTGGAGCTGCACCAGCCCCTATGGCTCCTCCTGCAGGTGGTGGGTCCACAGAAGGACGGCCTAATGGTTCTAACCGGGCCTGTTGGTCTCTCATAAGGGGCTTCTGAACCGCTCTTTGTCTGACCCGTCACCTAGGACCCGTTTGCCATGGGAGACCCTACCAGGGGCACGAAGCCCCCAACAACAGAGCTCCAGGATCATTCAGGCTCAAACCCCTCCACCACGTTAAGGCGACGGTTCCAGGAGGGAGCCACATAAACTTAATTTTCCAAAATAAATCAAGCTGCTGTTGTCTTTGAAGTGTTTGAAATGATCGCACAGGCCTCACATCTCCACGAAAATAAGTTCAAATGTTGGATAATACAAAGAAGCATCTAAAATATACCTCTAAACGATAAATACAACCCCTAAATAAATGATGCTTAAAATGCGATTAATTGCGATTAATTATTTACAAAGGCCATAATTAACTCCCACCACTAGTCCCACCACTAGAAATAATATTTACTGATCACTGCATTTTAGTTTATAAAATACTGATGAGTGATAGATTGGCAGTGCATCAGTTCCAGAGGTGGGTAGTACAATTTACTCAAGTACATGGAAGTAACTGTAAGTAGTTTTTTCACACAGTACTTTTAACTCCTGCGTAATATTAAAGTGAAGTATATTTGTACCCTGGAGTAAAACAAATAGTAACTCATGTTTTGTTTACTTAATTCTTTTATGGTGTATTACAATTTTCACATTATTTCATGTTTATTTCTCTTGATTTATGTCACTACTGAAACATGAATCACACTTTTACGTCAGTTACTCACAGTACTCACGTTTTCTCTCAGTACTTTTTGATTCTTACTTGACTAAATATTTTAGCTACAGTTTGTCATCAATTAGAGTGGGAAAGACTAGTGATTGTTTAATATTTTTCACTTACTGCAAACCGATTTCCTTACATCGACAACGAATGATCTTCTAGTTTTAATGAGAGTCTCCTAAAATCTGCAAATAGGCTACCAAATTTTAACCTCAATATCAAAGCTAATAACTGCATCGTGTAGATAAATGTAAAGTCTTTACAATACATTAAATTATTTTGAAATGACTTGTAGTAAAAGAATAAAAGTTCGTAATAGGAAGTGGAGCCAGCTTGGAAGGTTTTTTGTTTTGTTTTTTGTCAAACAACCCATCCTCACGGTACCTGAAACACAGAAAGCCATGAATCCCAGCAGGCAGCGAGGTTTGTCTTCCTCCTGTAGCCGTCCTGATTGTGTTCCCGCCCATTCAGTCGGTCTGTCCCTCGTCTCTGGTCCCCGCCAACTGTGTGTGAATGGTCCATTGGAGGTGTCCCACTGTGGCTCTCGCTCGGCTGCCCGCTGTAAGTGTCTTCATAATGGAGACGTGTGTTTCATGCCTCAGGTCTTGCTGTCACTGCTCTGGAGAAGTAACGCTTCCAAAGAGACGCTTGGCCCGGTGTTTCCAAGTCTTCATTAGGGGTAGTTCTCTTTTCTGTCTAATGGAGTGTGTTTCTGAGTGTGTACGTTTATGCACTGGCTTCTAAAAGGCCCTTCCTGCACTGTTAATTACAATCAAATCAAAGTTGGACTCCACACTCTTTTAACACCTGTTTGTCCAGTGGGCCCACGTTAGCCAAACTGACTAAAACGTTATTTTAACAGCCCGCAAGACGAAACTTTGAGCTTACCTGCAACTTGTTTTGATTGGAACTTCAAAATCCAATCCACTTTATTTATATAGCACATTTAAAAACGTTTCCAAAGTGCTCCACGTGAGATCATAAAAACAATAAAACCAAAACAATACTAATGATCTCCACCACTAAATGAGTTTAAAACAATAAATAGAAATAAAAACAGACACAGAGGACCACACAAGCTAAAGGCCAGAGAATAAAAGTGAGTTTTAACACGAGATTTAAAACACTCCACTGTGGGGCTGTTCGGGCGTGGAGGGACAGATTTTAGGGCTGAATAACTTCATAAATTCTCTCAAAAATCGGAATTTATCCCCAGTGTTCACCTCGCGGCCTGCAGACTTCTCTAACTTTATTCAAAGGGTGATACTGTTGTCATGGTGACGTGAAAACAGGAAGTGACCTCGCTCTCTCCTTGTGCCGCTGAGTTTTTGCCTTTTTCTGCGAACTGCATTTGTGGTTTCTGTTCCACATTGTTTTCTGGATACTTTTGTACGTCTTTGCCGTGTTTTTGTGGAGGTTTGGTGGATTTGTTTACTTTGAGATTCCAAAATGGTCCTGAAGAAAGCAGCTTTTTAAAGGTAAACAAATGTTAGCTTATCAGCTAAACCCATTTGAGACCTACACATTTCTTCTTCTGAGACACTGAAGAGGCACCAAGAGCCCCCACAGCTGCAGCACAGAGGAGGCGTCACAAGAGGAGCTACAGGAAACAAAAAAGGGACAAACGAGGAGATGGTGAAAGACTGTTGTGAAGTGGAGGGAGGAAGAGGAAGGAGGATGAAGGAGGAGGTGGAGCTGACCAGTGCAGGACACCACGCTCTGAAACAGGGGCAAACCCAGGAGGCGCGGCACCATTTCTTCTGAGTGCTACAGTTCCCCCGATCTCCAAGGTCATGCGGGTCAGGTTGACACAGTGGCAGCGCGGCTCAGCCGCAGCAGCTCAGGACTAACACCTGAACACTATTTCGTTGTACAGTTGTACAATGACAATAAAGAACTTACTTAGTTACTTATAAGACGCGAAAGCAAGCAACACCCTTCATTGTTGCGAGTCATGCATTTAAAACGGTGAGATGTAAAGAAAAAGCATTTGTGAAAAGCTGTGTACACACATTTTCTCATGGCTAACAAAGAAAACTACCTCATCCAGCGTTTTCTAAACAGTGCAAATTAAAAACTCTCTGCTGCGTGTCGTCATGTAAAAGAAATGATTGCAGACTTTAAAAACTCATTGCTGTGTAAACAGTCTCTAAGCCGGGAGCTTGTGTTCACATATGCTGCGGATTAGCTGCTGTGCCGCTGTTTGTCCGTTGACAGAGGGGCTCCTGAAGCCTCTCGCCGGAGCTCTGTCTGTGGAACACGGTGCTTGTTCTTCCAGAACTGCTTTCCCTCACGTGTGCGCCTTCATGTGCTCCTGCTGCTTTATCATCCTGAACGGCATCTGAGGAATCTCCAAACACAGTCACAACTGACCAGTTACAATTACTGCGTGATGTGGTGCAATCTGCTAACTTTTCCCATTAATAATGCGTTAATTCATTTCACACTGTAGCCATAATCCTCTTTCCTCATTCTGGATAGTTCAGCTGCTGCCTTGGAAAGCGTTGGCAGTGCTGATTGGATTTGTTCATTTTCCTGGCACACGGCGCTGCTGCCTGGTGCTGTGAGTGAGAGTGAAAGAGGTGAACAGGAGTTGGCAGGGAGGCCTGGTCTGACAGAGGAGCAGTGAGCTGTGCAGGACTGTGGAAGTGGCTGACGGGGAGAGAGAGAGGAGTGAACAGTGTGTGCTCTGTGCCGAGGGCCGGACTCCTGTCTTCACCTCTGCCGCACAAAGAAAGGTGTGTTTGTCTTAAAGAGTTTCCCCAACTCTTGTGCAGATGGGCTTAAATTGAGGCAACATAATGACCTGCAAAGAACAAAATATCCTGTCACCGTGGTGTAAAACCTGCTTACCCTGTAGTTCAGATCCCTCTAAACTATACAAACAGTATCGATGGTTCATTTCAACAAGGGCAAATATCAGGTTACTACTTTTAGTTGCTCATTAAAATTGAAATTGTGGTTTGTCACGATGCAGGGGATGCACATTATTAGAGCAGAGAAATAAACGTTAGACCTTTTTAGACTTTGAACACTTTAGCCTTTATGTTTCTTGTCGTAAAAAAAAGTCAGCAGGGAAGGCTGGTTGGCCACAGATCTGATGAAGGCAATATGGATTTCAAAACCATGGAGTTTCATAGATGTGCCAACAGTGACGAAGACTGGACAAGCTACATGTCTTAGTGTGAAAGAAGGACATGGACATATGCAGGATTACTTAAAGGAGCATTATGTAACTAGTGGCTGTATGGGTGGTTAGGATGGCGCCTTTCTCCAACGGTTTTAGGGTTTTATATTTTCCAAATGATTTAAAACAGACGAAAGAGCAGAAGAAAACAGTGTATCAGTCGTCGTGCCGCCATCTTTGATGTTTTGGAAGAGTGCAGTGACAACTTCCGCCTCTCGGTCCATGAGTGCTCTGATATGGGTAAAATCTGACTGCGAGCAGCTGCCCAGACGGTTCTTCTTTTGAACAGAAAGGAGAAGCGTCTGGCTGGCCAGGCAACATTTAAAACAAGGTACAAAAGATTTCCATTTTTTAAGTTGGTTTCAGTGACTTCAAGTGGTCCTCAATAATATCGTTTATCGCAATATTTTCCTGCCTCAATATATCGAACTTCCATTTTTGGTAACGCTTTAGAATACAGCCCGCGAGTTCCAGGTGTAAGTACGGGTAACAAGAAACTAATTACACATGTACAGGTACTCTTACAGCATGTAACAAGGTAGTACAACGTGTAACTACGTGTCAAGGTGTAGTAAAGGTATTCAAAGAGCAATGGTGCTGAGCTGTCACATAGTTGTGGCAAAAGGGAATGTGGTATTATAAATTGTGCATTAATTTTAATGTTGCAGGACAACAGTATTACTGTTGTGAAAGACATGACTCCAGGCATTTTTATTGATAGTTTTTTGTAGTGAGACACCGTTGCCTGTAACAAGCAGAAACAAGAGTGAACAGAGAAAAAATAAGCAGAACAAGTCTCCAAAAATGATCACACTGTCAAAGTGCATGTACAGCATAAGTACATGTGATATGATGACGCAGCGGTTGGCGCTTTTGCTTCACAGCTAGAAGGTCCCGGGTTCGATTCCTAAGTCAGACAGAACCTTTCTGTGCAGATGTGCATGTTTTTCCTGTGCCAACATAGGTTTCCTCCCGTTTCCCCTAAAACTACAAACAATTCACATCAGCACAGAAAGGCTCCGTCTACTTAGGAATGATAATTAAGCGTGATTATTTTTGGACACGTTCTCTGTTCACTCTTGTTTCTGCTTATTACAGGCAACTGTGTCTCACTATAAAAAAATAAATAAACAACAATCAATAAAAATGCCTGGAGTCATGTCTTCACTTTCACAACAGTAATACTGTTGTCCTGCAACATTAAAATATATGCACATTACCACATTCCCTTTGCCACAACTATGTGACAGCTCAGCACCATTAATTGCTCCGTTTCATTCATACTGTATTGGCTTGGCGGTTTTGTTGTTGTATGATGTCACGTTTGAATGAAATAAATAAAAAAAATATGAAAATGAATTCCTTTACTACACCTTGACATGTAGTTACACGTTGTTCCCCCTTGTAACACGTTGTAAGAGTACCTGTACTCACATGTGTAATTACTTTCTTGTTACCCGTCCTTACACCTGGAACCTGGTGTTCTAAAGCTTTACCCAATTTTGTATTATTGTGACAGGCTAACCACTCTTACAGCCGCTGAGTCACTGATATCAACTTTTTTCATTACATACATTCGTTACCTAATGCATAATCATGTGTGAATGAAACAAAAACATCACTCCAGTTATATCTGGAGATTAATTTATGACACGGTCAAAAGCCTAAAGAAGTCGATATAGATTTAAGTCCATTACAACTGGAGCTGTTTCTGAGATTTCAAAAGACGTCGCTCCGTTTTGATTCATTTTCTTTGGAACTATGGAACACGGTTCAGCTTTTGATGCTGCTGCCCGCTGTCGCCTGGCACTACAACCGATCAGCGAGGGTTTCTTTGACAAACTAACGATCTGAGGAGGGAACATTCTTTGCTCGTCTGATTTCGTCACACTTTTCACCTCGGAGCCGTTGGGTTTGGCCGTCTCCCGTGTAATGAAAAGCCAGCACAGCCTGTACTTCATCACAGCGCTCATTTGTCGGGGCATGAGCCACACTGCTGCCTCTCAGTCAGTGTTCAGACTTTGTTGCTGACACCGGCCACTTCCCTGCATGTGCCATATAATAAATTCAGATTGATTTTGAATGCGAGCGGTGAATCGACGAGAGGCCCTCAGCTCAAAGCCCCGGCGTAGACCAGAGGGATCCGACACACATCATCCTGTCAGAGTGAGGAGCAGTTCCCTGAGGCCACGGCCTGACAGGCCCCTGGACAAACAAGCGCTCTTTTACTGTGAGCGCTGGACATCCTCCCGACAAGAGAGCTCTCCTTTACCACAAGTGGAAACTATGTGAGCGAGAGACACAGGAGGAAGGAGCTGACTGGAGAATGTAAAGACAGCGGGGCCACTGCTCCACATCACACTTCCACTAACTAAACTGCTGCGTGCTTTTTGGAGCTTTTCTCCATATCATATCTTGAGTGGAGTTTGTTTTATTAGCGAATGAAACAATGGGCCGCTCAGTCAAACATCAAATCAATGTGATCCTTTAAAAAAAAAAAAGAGTGGAATCAGGGGTTGGGTCGTCACATTTATTTTATCTAAAGCTTATGTAGAGACTATATTATTGGGCATTGGGAGAATCCCTACATTGTTACAACTCACTGTAGAGTTCAGTTTGTTCAAATTAGTTGGAGGAACATCAGGCTAAAGAAGAAGCAACAAAATGTGCCAATAATAACACTATAAAAAAGCGACAAAAACGTGATGAAAACATGACAAAAAAGCATCAAAAAAGGCATGATCAGTTTTGTAGGTCTTAGCTTTCAAATGAGGCGTTACCCTGGCCTATTGGGGTAATCTCCAGTTGAGAAGATTTTGGATTTGGGTGAAGCTTAACTGGAGAACATGCGTTCGGTTAAGGCGGGGGTGAAGGGCTTAAAGTTTGATAAATGTTCTCTATCCAAGGACAAGTTTTTGATTTTCCCAATGCCACCAGTGTTGGGTATCTGATTTTTCCCATTTTCAAACCGTGAAAGGAGTTAGTTGAGTATAAACTGTCAGCTACTACACCCCACTTTTTTAACGTGACCTCATTTAGACCTGATTTAAGTGCCTGCTTTAGCCTTTACGTTGTTCCATTTCAGAAAACCACAGCTGTCCTGGTTGTCATGGTTCTGTTGTTGGAAATACAGGGCTCAGTGACACCTTCACAGCGGGAACAGGAGCATGCCAGGTCATGAGCGCTCCCCTTTCACAAGCTCACAGAAGCATTTAGTGGAGAGACCTTTGGCCCCATTCTGCCCCCCCGTGTATGTGCTCCTGACTCTCATGGCCCCTCATGTCACACTTATAGTTCCACTACACTTGAAGCGAGCAGTTAACAATGGCTTTTTTGTCTGCGTGATCGACTAAACTCACATTATTCTGTAGTTAGTCAAGTGCTGTGTTCAAGTGAGGCTATAATACTCTCACATTCAGACCTTTTCCTTAGAGATGCACCGCTCAGGCTTTTTTTAAACTTCCGATACCGATACTTGGGGTTTGAGTGTCTACTGAGATCCGAGACCAGCTGAAAAAAATGTTGACATCATCATTTGGAAGCGATTGGATTGACAAACCTGCCACATTCATCTTTTGGAAAGTCCTTTTCTCATGAAGCTTCAGCGCAAATTCAACCTGGAAGACCTACCTGCAGCATTGCCTCATCACCAATCATCACAGTCCCATCTCGAGTCGCGACAGCCATTCACCGCAGCTGCTCGTTCCTGCCTCAGCCATTCATTGTCCAGGATCCCCTTCTTAAGCTCCCTCGTCCATCGCTCGGCCGTTTCCTGGCTGTGCTGTGACCCTCCTCCGCCTGCATGGCCTCTCCTCGGCTCTGCTCGTCATCGTTAACTGGCCGCTCCGGGTCTCGTTCTCTGCCACCACCAGTGTCTGGTCCCCGGGGGAAGATTCTGTCAATAGTTAGTTTGTACACACTGATAGGGGGACAAAAATTGTGTTTCCATCAGAGAAAATGTGCATCTGTCTAAAATGCGCACAATAAATGCGTATAACAAAAGCAAATTTTCACACGTTTCCATCCAAGAGTGTTTGCGAATCGTGGCTTTGGTTACCTGGTTACAGCAGGCACAGAGGCATGGCGCAATTGCAGCATTTACCCAGCAGAGGGCGCATTGTACGTTTTTGATGTCACTTGAAGTACAAGCTTTTAGTATAGTTTTTTACCATGTTGGAATTAGCTGCTTGTTTTACTCTTAATGCCATGAATAAATGTTAATTTAGGCAACCTACACACTAAAGCAAAGCAAAAGTATCTTAACTAACTCGCTGCTGCTCTGAAGTCTTGCATGCCCTGTAACGGGTGGACAAACAAAAACTATCCCAGAGTGAGTTTACTACGTTTTCTAATGAAGATCAGGCGGCGTCTGTGTCTCTGGGCAAGGTTTTTGTTGGCTAACTTGGTCTATAGTTGCAGACACTGTGTTAGCATAAATGCTGCGGCAGAGACAGCAATGTTTGAGCTCTGCATCTGGAAATATTTTTGGACAAGAGACGACCTGCTACTGATGGATTACTTTTCCTCTTCACTTCTCTCCACTCCGGTCCACAGGTCGGCTACGCCAACAGGCACGTGGACTTTTTATTCGCTACGTCAAACTTTATGCGAAAAAACTGTTTCCATCGTCCAAAATGCACATTTACGCTTCTGCGCACAAATCAAAAAACACCTCAAGTGAGCGGATAAACTTTTTATGTGAATTAAGAGTTTAAATGCGAAATTTGGTGTTTCCATCACTCCTTATAAATGCGAAACTTCAAAATGCGCATTAAAATCCAGTGATGGAAACGCAGCTAGTGACAGAGATATTAGCCAAAAACCAAGACAAAACTTCTGCATTTACTCAGTTACCATAGTTACCACCACCATGGAATTCTTACCTGCACTGCCTCAGTCTTAAACTATAGGCTCTTTAGAGTGTTGTGATGTCACAGGAACACAACCTATCGACACCCGATCCCTTATTTTTTGCAGCTCCGATATTCAATACCAGTATCGGATCGGTGCATCTCTACTTTTACTCATGAACATCATTAAGTTACTTTCTTTTGAAAGTAATGAAACACCACTCAGTGTCACCTTCTATTTTAATCTGAATTATTTCAGTGCTTAAGAACCCTGAGCTGTCCTTATGCCCTGGTACATAAGCTGGTGTTTAGCCATTTGTTTCATGTTTAATGAAGAGCTTATAAGCTTTGTAGATCTATTAATTTATTCTCTATTGCATCTTCTGGCACACTGTTTACATTTTGTAGATGTTCTCGTCTGCTTGGTTGATAAACGCTCTACTGCTCCATGAGTCAAACAACATGTGTGCACATTTCTAGTGTTAGAGGTAGAAGGATTGGTCAGATGCAGAGGACAAATTTCCCTACGGGGACAATCAAGTGCACTTAAAGACCTTCCAACTCCCCAGATGAAGCCGACTGCTTTTGTCCTCATGATCAAGCCACAGGTGCCTCCTCTCTCTCCGACACTGTATAAAATCAGAATTCCCTCTTCCCCTCAGACTTCTCTGTTGCAGTCCTAAGTACCTCAGAATTATGCATGCCTGGAGCTCCCCCGCCGCGCCTTCCCTCTCTTTCAGCCTGTTAGCGCCTCGCTGTTTGAGAAATGCTCACACAGACGCGAGGATGTGGCGCAGGCAGGGGGACAGGTAGCGGCAGAATGCTAACAGCGCGCGGCCCCATGTTTAATGTCGTTAGCAGCTGGCGGAGAGGGGGGCGCAGCGCAGAGGCGCAGCGAGTGCAGGGCCAGCGGGAGCGGGAAGACTCTTCTTTTTCCAACGCTCTGTCAAGGAGCTGCCGAGCCTTCGCCACAAGCCATTAATCTTCTGACTGTCCTATCGCTGGCTGCAGGTTAAAATAGAGCAGGCCTTTTCGGAGGATATGGAAAATGTCTCTGTGGGTGAAATTTTGGTTTAAAAAATTCAGTTTTCGACATGCTAAACTATGTAAGGTTTTCTCTTCAACCATGCGCCAAGGTTAAGGGATACTTTGAAATGTGTCCTCTGCATTTGTGCCAGTTTCACGCGGGGTATCGGGAGCAGTGGGCGACTGCAGCGCGGCGCCCGGGGACCCTGCTTCAGATCGTGAGCCGGGATTTAGTCACGGAGACCGCGCTGGAGAATAAGGATGTTTTTAGGTTCAGGGACAAACGGATACGAACCCACGCTGTTCACGAGTTAAACCCAAGGCCTGTGAGGCGAGAGCACGAATCACTGTGCCAAGTTCTGTCTTGTTACTCTCATGGATGTTCTTGTCGTTCTTCTGAAGATACAAGGACGCTCGGACCTCATTTGCTGAAGGCCCTGTACCTTTTCTGCCACTCATGGACACCTTTATGAGAAATATCTTGACCTTGGTTTATACACATTGACACTGAACATTGGGACCGTTTTTGTTTCATGTAGATTGTCCCAGTAACGACAGAGATATTTGCCTGTACTCGATTTTATTATCATTTTATTACCGATATTTGGGTATTTTCTAAGTCGGCTATTGGCCGATATTCGCTTCTGGAGATATCAGCCGATATCTCCGGAGCCCTCCTACAAGTTCCTCAGGGGAGCGAAGAAACATCCCGGTAAAATCGGTGACAAGTTTGTACACCTATTTTAAATATTTTATGTTACAGACCTTTACATATAATTTCGGAACCATAAGAGACAGAGACTTGCCATTTTTAGTTTTAGAATCTACTGATTTTTGTCTTTCAAACAAGCTCACTCTGAACTACCCACTAAACATGAATATACAGCCCCCCCTGCTGTCACAGTTCAGGCTTGTAGGAACCGATAACGTAATAAGTTATTACGTTATTGGCTGGTTATTACGTTATCGGCCTTGCAATGAGAAAATCCTTTGAAAATGTAATAACTACAGGAACAACTCAAGTTATTTGATGTATCAACACAATGTGGCTACTTTTTCATGTCTTCTTTTGGGTTTGTGCAATATGCTAACAAAGAAGACACACACTTTTTTTTTCATTAAAAAAGGGTTTTGATGTTGGTGCTGTTCCATTTGTCCTGCTCACATGACGTTGTGTGTTCCTCCCAAACTGTTCAGCTTTGGTTTGCGAAAGAGCTCTTGGATGCTCCACAGCATTACTGGAAAAATATTCAGTGGACTAATTAAACCAAAGTTGAATAGTTTGAGTGGAACACACAACTTCATGTGTGAAAAAAAAATGGAACAGCACATCAACATCAAAACCCTATCCTCACTGTGAAGTCTGGTGCAGGAGAATCATGTTGTGGGGCTGTTTTGTTGCCTCAGGGCCTGGATAACGTGTTATCATCAATAGAAAAAATAATTCACAAGTTTATCAAGATATTTTGCAGAAAGACCTGAGACATTCACAACATGCATGGAATAAGTGAGTACACCCTTGTATTAAATTGCTTTTCTGTAGTGGCAGATTAGACGTTCACAATGATCAAGATGAATCTTGGACCTCTTTACAAAACTGCTGCAGTTCAGTGAGATTCAGGCGGTGTACTTACTTATTCCTCCCTGTCCTGTGAATGTTTACATATTATGGCCAATAAAAATATGATCAAATGTAAATGTTTGGGTGGTATTAGTTTAAGCAGACACTGTTTACTCATTCATGTGATTTTGATGAAGATGATCAGACCACATTTATTGACCAATTTAGGCAGAAATGTGAGAAATTTCAAACGGTGTACTCACTTTTTCTCGCCATTGTGTATATATAGGGTAGGTTCCAGACAAACAGACCCCAGCGTGGTCGGAGGGCTAACAACCCACCCAGGAAAAACCCCTTTTGTTACAAAACCTATCAGAAAGAGAAGCCAGACTGCCCAACACGGTAACGGACTACAGCCTGCCCCGACCAACTAGTACGGATCAACCTTCGTCGTAGGACCTGTGTCGCTACATCGAACGTCCAGACACTCCTTCGCCCCGGAGCTGCCACCCTGCTGTCCCAAGAGCTCTGCCGCTATAACATCACCCTTGCAGGGCTCTGTGAAGTTCGATGGCAAGGCAATGGCGAAGCAGGCGACCATTGCTACATCTGGAGTGGCCCCGAGAGACGGACAGGCCTTTATGGCGTGGCACTCGCCATTGCAAAGGCCCTCCGTAAGTCCCTCATCAGCTGGACACCTCTGAGCGACAGATTACTGTCGGCCCGCTTTCTCCACCAACACGGCAAGATCACAGTAGTCGTTGCTTATGCCCCCACTGATGTCGCTGATGAGGATGCGAAGGATGCCTTCTATGACCAACTCCATCAGGCTGTCGGCTAAGCCCCACCACGCAACATCACCATCATCCTCACCGATGCCAACGCCACTCGTCCAGCAGTGATCGGTCCACAGGCTCAGCCGTCGGCACAACTTTTGCTGACAGGTCAGCACAATACAGCGGTAACCACCTTCTCGTTCTCTGTCACCACAACAACCTCTGCGTCGCTGATACCTGGTTTCCTTGGAAAGTAATCCATCACTGGTACAGCCCAGATGGCAGAACCAGGAAAGCGCTGGACCACATCCTTATCTCTCGATACTGGAAGTCGTTTGTCACCAACTGCCGTGTGTACCGAGGTGCAGAGCTTGGCAACACAGACCATCGGCTGCTGGTGGCCCAGCTCAAGCTAAAGCTGCGATCCAACCAGCACACCAAGACTCAGCCCCGCTTGGACTCCTCCCTACTCAGCGATCCCAACATCGCCACAGACTTCAGTTGTGCCATCCGCTGCACCTTCGATAACCTGGCTACTGACAAAGTGAACGGGCAGACCTTCAAGGACAGTGTCATCCAGTCAGCTCACAATGTCGTCAGATGCTCTCGACCCTCCAACAAAAGCCTTGGATATCGGAGAGGACACTCGACATCATCGACCGGCGGCGTGAGGCCTGGCTACGAGGCGACCTCACGGAGTATCGGCGACTGAACCGCCAGCGCAACATGGCTATAGCTGAGGACAGGAAAAAGTTTTGACAAGCGGAAGCTAAACACCTAGAGTCCGCGGCCATTAACAACAACATGGGCCGTGTCTTCAGCCTGCTGCGCCAAGCCCGTAATGGCCCACGCATCAAGACAGCCCTGGTGAAAGACTCTGATGGCAACCTCATAACAACTGAAGCAAACTGCCTCGAATGCTGGAAAGAGCACTTTGGCCTCCTTCTGCAGCACGGTACCACCCAGGCTGATCCCACCATCTTATCGGCCACTAACGCTGCAGCCCCTAGTGATGTCTGCTGTACAGACCCTGTCACACCCGAGGAAGTCAGAGCCGCTCTGAAAAAACCTAACAACAGGAAAGCCCCCGGCATCTGTGCAATAACCGCTGAGATGCTGAAATCAGGCGGTGATAGCATCGTCGAGTGGGTTGCCCACATATTCAATCAGGTGTGGGAGACAGAGAGGCTTCCCAGTGACTGGACCAGAGGGGTCATCCTGCCCTTCTGGAAACGTAAAGGTGACAGGCTAGTCTTCTGCAACCACAGAGGCATCGCCCTTCTCTCCATCCCCGGCAAGCTCTTCAAGATCTTGCTCACCCGCGCTTCCCAGCCATCAGAAGCAGACGCCGTCCCCAGCAGGCTGGCTTCATGCCTAACTGCTCCACAACAGACCACATCCCCGCCGTTCGTATGCTGATAGAGAAGACCTAGGAATTCCGTAAAGACTGCCATCTCTACATTGGGTTCATAGATCTGAAGGCTGCCTTTGACACCGTCTGCCACGCCTCACTGTGGAGTATCCTACCGGCCCTTGGAGCACCACCTAAGATTGTTACCCTGTTCAAGCTGCTTTACAGCAACGCACAGAGCTGTGTCTGTATCAACGGCAGAGACTCCGACTGGTTTCCCATCTTCAGTAGCGTTCGCCAGGGCTGTGTGGCTGCTCTTGACCTCTTCAACTGCATCATTGACCATCTGATGTCCAGGGTTTGTGAATTGGTCCCCGGAGTGTCCTTCGGCAGCTACCACCTGACTGACCTGGAGTACGCTGACGACACCATCCTGTTCAGCACATCCTATAGCCAGCTAAGAGACACTCTGGGCATCTACAGTGAAGAGGCAGAGAAGCTTAGCCTCCAAGTGAGCTGGATGAAAACCAAGTTCATGTATGTCGGTGTCGGACCGGATCCACCTCCCCTGCGGCTTGGTAATGACATTGCCTGTCAAGAACTTTGTGTATCTGGGATCCGTGACAGACAACGGGGACCTAAAACCAGAGATCATCCGCAGAAGAGCCCTGGCTGCATCAGCTCTGCAGTCTCTCTGGAAACCACTCTGGCGGTATCCTGGAAAAATCCAGACTCACCGCTGTACCAGCGAGTGAGTCTGGTCATCGCTGCGTCGATTCCATTTCCCACAGCGGTAGATACGCAAGCAAACAGGAAGCGGAGTAAACCAATCAGCGAAGGGCGTCTGCCGTTGATGCCGTTCATTAGCAGTTTTGCGTTAATATTAGCGCAGGATTATGAATCACGAAACTCACCTACTGTCCATGTGTTTTTGGTCCTTTACCGCCGATTGGAGACACGCTTTCCCTCTTTCGTGCGTCGTTCGTAGATTGTTATTGAGGGGACTTCTGCGTCCCGTGAGTGACGTTGCTCTCTAACAACACGTCACGGCAAATAAACAAATCTGATTGCACGGGAACGGTTTGATTTTGCGGATACATCCAGCGGGGGCGGGGTGACCAGACTGATCCCCCGCTGTATACAAAAATACAGAGGGGAATCATTCTGGTCCAACCAGGCTACTCTGGTGGCACCAGACCATCTCACGCAAGACAGAGCTCCGGATGTACAACTCTGCAATACTCTCCATCCTGCTATATGGCTCGGAGACTTGGCCTTTAAACAAGACTCTGGCTACAATAATAGATGGCTTTGATAGCAGGGCTCTCAGAACCATCGAGAACATCATGTGGCCCCAGCAGGTTTCCAACGAGGTGCTTAGAGCCCGCACGTGCCAGCCCAGGGCATCCTGCCTGCGCAACACCGCACCTGCTGGTTCGGCCATGTTCTCCCCTCCTCACCATCCGACTAGAGCCATTCTCCAGTTTGACCCGCGGGCCGCAGGCTGGAGACGACCACGAGGCAAACCCCGCACCCGATGGCATTGCAGGAGACCTCCAGTGTGTGTGTGTGTGTGTGTGTGTGTGTGTGGTGTGTGTGTAAATGTAGTTATTACTTTGCATTTCAACAATTATTGCTCACAGGAGGTGTGTTTAAAATTGTTCAGCCTAACCACTCAATAACACTGACATAAATGTGCGAGTTATTACATTTGAAACTGGTCAAATTTATTACGTTATCGGCTGTTATTACATTATTGGTTCCTACACGGCTACAGACAGTGTGTGTTTAGTGCAGTGCCGCAAGCTAGCGGGGTGTATTTTTGCGGGAAAGGTGCAGGGAAAGTCCTGTTTCCCTGCTTGTGACACTGGCAGCAGTGCAGTGTTGATGGGACACTTACAGAGATCCTATTTACAACGAGAGGAGGCTCACTCTAACTAGCCTTCCAAAATATCAGACACTGCCTGATGTCGGTCGCAGCTCGTCTTTGGTCGTAAATATTTGTCCCGGCCTCACTGTACGAGTGCGACCCAGCTTAAGATGGCAGGTAACAGGTCAAATATCAGATAATTTTACACATTTTATGCATAAAAAACACTTATGGGGAACAAAATTAGAGCTAGATTCCAATAGAGTTTATTTTTTGACATATTAGATATTGGATAAGACAAGCTGTTGAGTTTTGCCTTGCTCTTTGAGATTAGATTCCTGTATAAATCTAAGGAGGAAAGTTGATTCTGTTAAAATAATAAAACAGCTTTTGGTCTGCACCGTCTCCCCTCAAGCAACAGTTTTCACCCAGCCTCTCTTCACCAGTGTCCTGATCCCGTCAGAGCTGCAGTTGCCTCATACTTAAAGCATCTATCTGTGAACACATTCCCTCAGTGTGTAATGAAAGGACCTGTGTGTTGCAGAGCGCCTGCACTGGGACTCCTCCCTGCGCGTCCCCACGGCTCACTTCCAGGAGGTGCTGGAGGACGATGAGGCGGCCCTGGCCTGGCTCCTGGCTCTGCGCCGCGTCGGCCTGGTCCTCCTGCAGGGGGCGCCGGCTCAGCCCGGACAGGTGGCCCGACTGGCGGAGCGCATCGGCTACCTGCGGCTCACCTTCTACGGGTACGATCGCCCTACTTCTGTCTGGACCAGATATAATTTAAACAGTAACGCTGAGTGTGCGTTGACTCCACAGACACACGTTTAAGGTGCAGGACAAGCCCATGGCCAATAACGTGGCGTACACCGCGGACAAGTGCAGCTTCCACACGGACTACCCCGCTCTGGACTACCCTCCTGGAGTGAGTTCTACCGCTGTACATCCCCGACCTTTTCACTTCACTGCAAAGACGCACAAAACAGTCCCCGCTTTACAGTAAATGCATTGTTTTCACATGAATGTCGGGCAACACTTTAGATTACAGTTGGATTTGGATTTATTTGAGTAATTATTATTCACATTAACATTGTTGAAGTGCAGAAAATAAATAAAGTAACAAAAACTCAAAAGGAGTAGGCCGAAGCAAGAAAGCTTATAAGTGCCTACCCCATATTGTTGCACATTTCAACAGTACAATTAGCAGCATTGATAATTAGAAGCTTTTACATGTCATGATGAGAGCGAAAATAGAAAAGTTTGTGATTTCTGAGTGTATTTACTTATTTTATAGTTTTCTCTTATTTTTATTAGGGGTGTCCATGATTAACCGGTTAACCGTTAAAAATTGCGTGACCGAGTAAAAGCATTTTGCTCGGTTAACTGGCGTGTATAATTTGCCATTGAAAATACTTGTAATACATTTTTGCACCACCAGAGACCGCCAGGGTGTTCCCAAACATTTGTTCACGAGAAGCCGTAATCGCGCATGGCTAGCTAGTTTAACTGTTCAATATGAAGCGGGCCATAAACAGCACAGCGTGGGAGAAACGCTTTACAACCGAGAATGACGGATCAAAATGCAAGTATTGCATTGCAGTGCTTGGATATACTTCAACTTCAGTGTTGTACCATCTCAACAGCCGACACCCGGGCATCACTTAGGAGGTAGCTAGGTAAGCTAAAGGCACACTCGCCTTTCTCATTATTAAAACGTGGTGGAGAGGTTGTCGTCGTCGTCGTCGTCGTCGTCGTCTGTTTCTTTGCACAATGTTTAAAAAAAAAAGCGGCTAAATGACTGCAGGTAAAATAAAAATACTGTAGGCCCACGTGAATGCAAGTCAGTGACCTACTTTGACTGCTCTGTCATTACCACTGCGTTTTATTTCTATAAATTAATTTAATTTTAAATGTGTTCCAGCCATTTAATAAAGGTGTTAACAATGAAAAACCCCCTTCGCGTCTGTCAGTATAAGTAACGGAGGGGGCGGCGCGCGCGGGGGGGTTGGGGGTTGGTTAGTGCGCACACTAATGGTTAACCGAGTATTAACCGCTAAGGGCCTCGGTTAACGGTTAATGAAAACCTTGCAGCCCTAATTTTTATCATTACTTATATAAAGAAAACTGTCACCATTCTATTGATTATTTATTGTTTAAGTATTACAATTGTCATAGTGTTTTAGATATACATAAGTATGTATACATATATATACATACATATACATCTCTGGCACACATATTATACACATATTATTATCATCACCATAATAATGACAATAATAGCATTCTCAAAAACATCAGTTTCAAAATGATCACGTTTCTCATTTCTATCATACCTGTTTCCACTGTAATAATGTTGGTTATAATTGTTCTGTCAGTGTTTTTTGATTGTTTTCCCTATTTATGAGGTGCGTTAAGTTATGTGGCAAGCTGGTAGAGGGCGGTAGCCCCCACCAGCGAGCCCCCACCCTGCTGCCCTAACTAGTTGATGTTGTGAACCGCTTTATAATCCTATGCTAAGTGGTGCTTTAAAAAGACAAAGATTTATGAGCCTGTTGAGAGGGGGGCCCTACAACAGGTCCACATCTCGCCTGCCCTAATTCTTTATTTTGTAATGACCAGGCAAGTTCCATGTGTAGGTACAAGTAACAAGATAGTTTAGTTTAGATTACACATACAGGTATACATTAAAGTGAAAGATTTAATAAAGGTGTACAACATGTAGGTGTACGTGTAACCAAGGCGTACAAGATATAATAAAGGCGTACATAGCGTCTCACTTCAGATTACAGCCCGCGGCGCTGACATGTAGTTAAACATTAGTTACACAGTCGTTTTCCCCAATTTATGCAAAATATGACCCAGAGAGCTCAGTCTTTATCTGGTTTAGCTTCAGGGCTTGGACTAAAGACTTGCAATTACACGTTGCACCCCTTGTACTTCTTTAACATTGCACTTTAACGCGTAATTACCTGTACTTACATGTGTAATTACTGTCTTGTTCCCTGTACCTACACATGGAACTCGCGGGCTGGAATCTGAAGTGTTACTGAATGTTGAAAAGGGAAGATCAGTCACCCCAGATCTGTAGAAGCAATAAGTGCCTGGATTTGTTTCATTTGTGGCTTTAAAATGACTGTATTGGGGAAAAGGGCTTTATATCTCACTCTCTGCTCTGTCCTTTATAAACCTGTGAAAGTTTAATAGATGAAGTCGATTAGATTCTCCAGGCATTTCTTTAACTTCACACTGTGGCCGCGCAGGTGCAGTTCCTCCACTGTATCAGCCAGGCGGCGCGCGGTGGGGAGAACCTCCTGGTGGACGGCTTCCACATCGTGGACAGGCTGAAGGCCGAGGACCCCCAGGCCTTCCACAGCCTCTCCTCCCTCTCCATCGACTTCACCGACACGGGCACCGACTACTGCGCCTTCAGACTGCAGGCCAAGCACCGCGTCATCGAGTGAGGGGCTCGCACTACACCGCACACGCCGTTTAGTCTTGGTTTATCCTTCTGAAGACCCTCCTCACGCTCCATTAGGGCTGCGTCCCGTTAAACAACACCGGTCTGGTATCGAAGTAAAGGTTTAATACTACTGGTATCGAAAAAGTAAAAGTATCAAAAGAAATGAGAAATCTTCATATTCAAGTTTTGATGCTGTGGGTCATCAAAATTTAAAAGAAACAAAAAAGTGACCAAAAAAATGGAATGAAAAGGGGGAAAATTGAGAAAAAGTGGAAAAAATGTGGGTAGTACAGCGGTTAGCGCTCGTGCTGCACAGCTAGAAGGTCCCGGGTTCAATTCCTACCTGGACGGGGCCTTTCTGTGTGTCTACCACTAAAAACATGTACAATAGGCCAGGATGAATGAGAGTGTGTTTGAGAGTGCGCATGGGGACGACGGGTGGAAATTAGCCCAAGGCTACAATCCGGTGTGGCTTGTTTACATGCATGAGACCCATGTATGTTCATTAACATGCACTGTCCCGACCAAATAAACCAATAAATAAATAGAAAAACGGGGAAAATTTGGGTAAAAAAATTAACATTTTTGGAAAAAATTGGGAGAAATTTGAAAAACTTGGAATGAGTTTTTCTGCCCTTTTGTAGTTAAGTATCTTTGTTGTTTTACCTCAAACAAATGATACAAATGCAAAAGAAATGAAATGGAAGGAAAAGGAATAAATTAACATTATTAATGTATTAATGTATTAATGTTAATTAGTATCGGCATCGAAAACCAAGTATTGTTAAAGTACTGGTATAAAAATAAATGTAACTGTACCCAGCCCTCCCTAGACTTCACTGACAATGGCACTAACTACTGGAGAACAAGAGCATTACTGATGCAATACTGCCCTCTGCTGGTTCATATCACTAAAGCATAATGTTATAAGCAGCAATGTTTTAAAATCATAATGTAGACAAACATTATGAACTATTAAAATCTATTGACTAGATCTCTGAGTCCTGACCCAGAGGTGACCCTATTGTACACATTGAAATCACCTGACAATCACCAAAGGATTGTACTTACAATATCTTGTAGTTTGGTTTTGTTTCAGAAGGATTATTGAGTATCTTATTCCTAGCTTTATTTATTTAGCTTTTAAATTTGAATATATGTATGTATGTACAGTATGTATGTATGTACAGTATGTATGTATATTTCTTGACATTGGAGATGAACCCGATATTGTATCTTTGCAGAGCTTCCACACATTATTGTTCTGGTTCTAGACGACAAATGTTTTCGTATAGGTTTTGGAAGTATTAGTATTGAAATCCAAATATCATTAAAGTACCGGTATTGAAAAGAAAAGTGACGGTACCCAGTCTTTGTTATGCCCCTAATCTGCAGTGAGTGTTTGTACTAAACCGTGTCCTGTGTTTGGCAGCGTGAACGCGGAGGGGAACGTGACCAGGATCAACCTGAACAACGCCACTCGAGACTCGGTGCTGGACCTGCCGCTGGAGCAGGTGCAGCCGTTCTACAGGGCGCTGCGGGCCCTGGAGGACATGATGAACCGAGAGGAGAACATGGCGACGCTCAGGATGGAGCCAGGTCAGGAATAATGACCAGAAATAATCAAACCTTCAGGCACTATGGCTTTTTAAACTTAATTTCGCCTATAACTTTGTTGTGCTAGGGTGATATTTTACAAAGATGTGCGAATTATACTGCAAGTTATCAAGTGAAATTGGCAAGAAAACACACAAAAATGCTCACACTTCTTGACTGGTCCCTACAGGATTTCATGGGCATGTTTTGTAATTGATGCTAAAATGCAAATCCATTCATATTTTCAATTTTTTTATGAATAGAATGGATCTTTGGTAGGGATGGGAATCGAGAACTGGTTCTACAAGTAGACCCGGTTCTGTTTGAGCAAAGCATCGGAACCGTACGTCTACTTCATTATCGATCCTTCTTATCGATGCTCCCGCTCTGAAAACAGTCTTTTTGCGCCGCGGAGCTAGACGCACGTGCGTAATGACATACTGTAGTTCTCCGAGTCTGACGCTGCTTTGAAGTAAGCAGGGAAACATCGGCCCAATCTCAATTCTACCCGTTAGCCCTCCGCTTAGCATGTCCCCTCCGTTTTGCGCGTTCACTAAAGAGTGTCGTCAATTAAAACAGTCCATTGTTATAAACGTGTCAGTTCTACGTTTTCGCTTTGCTGCTGCGAACGCTCTGTCTATTTGCGCTGTATTGGCTTGGAGTTTCTTTCCAAACTTTCGATACGTCGCTATTGACATGACACACGGGGTTCAGTGCCTCGCAGCGGCGCCCGCTCCCCGTGCCGCTGTGCTCTGAGCCCGGGTCCGAGACTGTCTGTCCCCGGGGCTGAGCGGAGGCTACGGCCGCCTGTCCCCGCCCTGAGCGCACTGTGAGGGAATCGGCTGATCTGTCGCAGCTCTGGCTACGAGCAGCAGCCACAGCGGCCCGGCGGTAGAAGCAGCAACACACGGACAGGGGGAAGGAGTAAGTAGCGCCAGATGAAGCAGAAATAGATGAAAATGTGTAGGGTTTGGGCTGAAACCGAGTCCTGTTGTTTAGATGTTACAAAACAGCATCAGTCTGTTATAAGTTACAGACACTTGTTGAAAAGTACAAATGTTACCATTATATTTTAGAGGATGCCAGGCAGGCTGAATGCCAGCAGGAGCCACAGTATATTTGGAAACTTGCTTTATAAATTTTTTTTCTTGGGAAAACTATAACAATGTGTCTTTTTTGATAGAGTTTATCAAAAGCACATTCATTCCTTGCTTTTCCCCAACACACAGACAAGTCAGGTATCGATAAGAGAATCGATAAAGAATCGAATCGATACGTAAAATTATTGATGGTATTGATATCAATAAAATCTTATCAAGTCCCATACCTAATCTTTGGTAACACTGACTTTTCAATTTTTTAAAGTGATTGCCTTTGCTCTTTTGGAGTTTGGTGATGCACTCTAAAAACAATATGTAGCCTTATGTAGCCAACAATTGTGTAGCCTCCTATGGACAAGTGTTGCAAATTAGCAGTTTTGCTATAACACTATAAAACAATGTATTTGGTTTGTCCAATGCAGTTGTTATGTCCATATCAAATTTATTTTTATTTATTTTTAAATAAATAATAAATAAATATTTTTATTAGTTAAATAAACTAATAATAATAATATATATATAATAAAAAATATATATACAATAAAAATAAAATATATTGACAGTCAGCAGTTATTTTGTTTTAAATGGGGGGGGGAAATCGAATTGTAAATTGAGGATTTTTTTTTATTATAAGAAAATGGAAGATTTTTTTGGGAGAACAAATCGCCCAGCTCTGATCTATACTTTTACTCAAGGTACAAAATTAAGTACTGTATTTTCCGAACTATGTCGCTCCGGAGTATAAGACGCACCAGCCAAAAACACCAGGCTGAAGAGGCGTACGGTTTTCTAACATACCACATTGATGGTTAGCTACATGAAGCATAAACAAACTAAACTGGCGTCTGGTTTGTTAACGTCACATAAACAGTTCACATAACTATAGTATAAAGAACAAACCAAACTCTCGATCTCACTCCAAATAAATAAATCCATTGAAATCTTCATCCACGTTGTCACTTCTGAACAATCGCCGTGGCAACGATCAGGAGGCGCAACTGCACCGTTGACAAGCCTCTCCCGGCAGCACGTTTTTCAAGCTTTTGCCATTTGCGAACTCGTTCCTCTAGCTTTGGCCATCGAGCTTTTTTTGTTTTCTTCATTGCGTTAAGAGTAACCTCCGCTTTTTCGCCAGACCCTCGCAAGTTTCTCACTCACTCCAAACTTTCTTTCTGCTGCTCGATTAGCCTGCAGTGCCCTCTAGCGGCATGTGAAATTATATATTTGAATTTAAAAAAAGAAATCAAATAATAGTCGCTGCTGAGTATTGTTTTTAAGTCGGGCCTGGGGTTTATGCTCCATCCGAAACCAGTAAATTGGTAAGAGGTCTTACGCCAAACCGGATGTGCGTCAGCGTCCGCCATGACAAGACGCGTCCGAATTGAGTTGTCGGTTAGGAAGGAGTTAGGGACAGGAGCCTCAATGCTAACGATCATAGCCACTTTAGCATAGGGACCTCTGATGCTAACTCACTGGCGATTAGGAGCTATGTGCCATCCCATAAGCCACTGCGCCAATCTCCCCACCCCCTCGCCCCCACCCTCGAGTGATTCATGCGCAACCACTGTTGATTGACAGGTGCACATTTAATAATAAAACATAATTTAAAAAAATAAGATTCTGCACAAGCCGAACTTTATAAAAGTGACAAAAGAGCCGCCTCAGTAAATGGACTGAAGGCAGTTGTGCTTTTGCTTCTTTTAGTAGAAACTTAAGCCACATTGCTAATTTGCATACTGTAGCTTTATGAAACCGCTGTTGAGATAAAATAAAGGGAAATGTGAAGGATCATTTGGATGTTTCTCTTTTTTTCACCTTAAATGTCTTTATTTGACACTATTTTGTTGTTGGACAATATACAGTAGGTGGCGGTATGCGCTTTTGTTTGGCCTGCACTGACCTTTAAAGGAGAAAAAAAAAACAGCTGTTGGTGATGTCACTTCCCCTTCCCCTGGGTAAGGACGGTGGAATTGGGCAAATGCTGCTGAAGCTCTAGTTCACTAACTGCATAGAGATCTAACAGTTGACCCCATGAAAGGTTAAGGATTAGTTGCTAGTGATAGTACTTAGAGGCTATAATTTGATGGTTTCCGATGCAGCATTAGTATCCCTCATGTAGCTGTGGTTTCTTTCCTAACCCGCTGTTCCTTTCACGGCCTGTAGGGGACATCATGACCTTTGATAACTGGCGCCTGCTGCACGCCCGCACTGCGTTCGTCAGTCACCTGGACCGGCCGCGCTTCCTGGAGGGCTGCTACCTGGACTGGGACGAGGTCATGTCCCGCCTGAGGATCCTGCGCCACAAACTGCAGCGGGACGAGGCTTAGACACGGCTTTCGCTTCAGCAGGACGTCACGAACGCGTCGAGGAAAAGACACTTTATCCATATCAATGCAAATCCATAAACGAGGGCTTGGATCAGAATCAGGTGTATGTTTATAGGGAATTCAAATGCTCAAACTATTTTTGTAGCTTTGTAAAAACATATTTATATATTTAACACATCTTTTTAAACTTAAAGTCCAAAGAGAAAGCGTTAGTGTGGAAAACTGCTTTTGTTTTCCTTTTGCATAACAGGGGGCAGACGAATGAGTGAAGTCATTTTCAGAGCTGCCCTGCCTTTCAAAGGATTAGAAACATTAATCAATACTCAAGTTAGCTCATGAATACCCAATATTAAGTTCCTATCAGTCTGGTTTTAGACCAAAAACATACTGTAGCTCCGTAACTGCAGGAAGTTATTAATGTTATTAGGCCCGAGCGCCATCAGGGCTGGCGAAGGGGCTCTTGTAATCGTATAGAGTGCACTCTATACGATTAGCGCACGGAGGGCACAAAACGAGCGCGAAGCGCTCGCCTCCTGTCAAACATGCACCAACGCACTCCTCTCGTCGTGCACGTTCCGTGCACGTGCACATGTATCAGAAAACCAACATTGTAATTACATGCGGACAACTGGAGCGCGAAGCGTTCCCCTCCTCTCGAACACTCACTAACGCACTCTTCTTGTTGTGCACGTCCCGTGCACATACATATATAATGCAAAAATCAACATTGTAATTGTACAGAGCCCATAAAAGTCAATGGACGACTGAGACCTCTACCATGAGGTAGGAATGCGCGAGCACTTTCTGAAAATATATAGTTTATGGTACCCGCGTAAGCGGGAACATTGTTTTCGTATGGGAATATTATTCTTTCTTTCTTTCTTTCGCACCGTCGCAATTTTCACCCAGTGAACATCGACGAAAAGTCACAGATTTTGGCCCAAAATTCAAACCTGATCCGACGCAACTTTTGACTATTTCCAAATTTTGAATTTCAAAATAGTGGTGCGATAGCGCCACCTCCGTTTTTTTTTTACGTTGCGAGATAGGACTTGGCCAAAAATGAAGTTTGTCGTAGAATCATAAAAATCGGTACAGACGTGCATCATGACAAGTTGAGCAAAAAATATTATTACGGCAACGGCGTCCGCCATATTGGGTGTCGGCCATTTTGGATGACAGCCCGCGAAGCGGGAATCCGCCTTTATTTTTCACTTCGTACAAAATCTATCTCCTCCTAGAGCATTTATCGGAATGACCTAATTTTGGGTGGAAAATAATCTTAAGTAGAACTTTAAAACATCTGCTCAAGCTACGGCCATATACTTAAAGGTGATGTCTTAGGATCTTGACTCTCGAGTCTCTCCGTGTGAAGACAGAATTCAGGAAGAAGGCGTTTTGGTTTGTGCCATATGTTTGGAATAAGGTGCAGAAAACTGTCCGTGTGGAGAGTCTGATGCCCCTTGTGACGCCATGTGAAGCTCTTGTTTTTAAGATTCATGTTAATACTGTAGATCAGTGGTTCCCAAAGTGGGTTCCAGGGCCCCCTGTCGGGCCCTCAAACAGGTTTACTGAAAAAACGAGGTTGAATGAATGAAAATGTATTTGTCAAATTTTACTGCTATTATTTAAAAGGACTAGATGCAAGTTGGTAATTTTATACTCACTACTGCCACCTCAGGTCTTGCGCGTAACTGCAGTCTCTATATTAAGCTCGTGCATGACGGCACTTCGGACCCGAATGACCGACTTTTAGAGTGAGTTGTGGTGAACAGGTCTGGGCTCATTCTACACATCAGGACATTGCTGGAACATGTAGGGGGAGGAAAATACTTAATTTGAACATTTTTTATGTTAAAATTACTTATAGTCCCTTTAAGTATTTCACCCACAGACATTGTTTTCCTGTATTTTGTATGTTATTACAAATTCCTTTGAATAGAATGCATTTTTAAATTGGGGGACCCCATGGGATCTTCTTTACATTGACTCTGGACTTTGGTAACGGCCGCTGCAGATTATAATTGAATGTTTGTCCATTATTGTTTAAAATGTTTATTGAATTTGTTAATTGAGACATTGAGCCTCAAGAGACCTGCCTGTATAAAGAATAATAACGATTAAAGCTGTACGCAGTGTTTAAATCATTTGCTTCTCATTCCTCTCACGGCACCAGAGACACAGGTAGGGGCGGTCATGAAGTAAATCCAGATCAAGTGTGTTTAAACGTTCCATGGGAATCGACGGAGCTGGAGCCTCATATGCATTTTGGATGGATACATTTTACTTTGTTAATTTGTATAACGCCACCCCCAGAATCAGAAACCTCAAGGCAATCACAGTAAAATAAATACATTTAAAATACTCCAAAGCTACAACCCAATGTCGCTCTTTGATAAATTCAAACACAACCTTCAGATTAGGCAATACACGTCTTCTAGCCAAGTGCTCTACCAACTGAGTTACAGCCTCTCACACCAGGAATGTTTGTAATTAACTGTGAATAAAGTTAAAGTTGACTAAACTTATAACAGCATGTTCTCAGTTGGTCCCATGCAATAAAACGAGCCTATCATTTAGAATTGAGGTGTTGGGCAGGTAAGAATTCCAACATAGTGTAGTGTATGAGGGTTTATTAATCAATTAATGTGTTTATTAATTAATTAATAGGTTGGTAGATTAGCCTTAAAATTGAACGGGGCCCCACTTCGAAAAAGCAAACAAAATAAAAGAAAGAATAAGAGGCTAAACTACAGATTTATCTGAAGGAAGTGAATTTTGGACCGATTTACTCAATCGATTCAGTCTGTAACTCGATATGATCGGGACACAGTCACAGTGGGATGGGAGGAAGTCTTACGGCAGGGGTCACCAACGTGGTGCCCAGGGGCACCCAGGAGCCCTCGAGACTTTATCTTAGGTGTAAAACACTTCATTTTCTTGAATCTGATTCTTAAATAAATACTGTTATTTCTGTTCTTGTGACTCCGTATGAGTTTAAAATAAAGCTATTTTGATACAGGATATTGACCCCATATTATAAGTAAACAGTGTACACATTTAAGTCTTTAGGATTTGTTTTTAACTAGTAGCTCTCGAACAACTTAATGCTCTTGAAGTAGCCCTCAGCTGAAAAAAGGTTGGTGACCCCCGTCTTACGGTAATTTGATTTAAGAAATACATTTCTATTGAAATAAACACATTAACAAACTTCACAACTCCATTATCGACATTATATCTTTGTTGACCCTGGGAAAGAAATGTCATTAGCAACGTTTAGTTAAGTTCTTTCTCTCTGTGAATGAAGGAACTGGCTTATTACTCAAATCGGATGTTTGAGCTTCAGTCTTTAGTCCAATTCGAAGGTCAATAAAGAGTCCTCACCTCCGGTGGTGAAGATAGATTCATCACAGTCTTCATTGTCCTCAACTGTGTTTGTTAGTTCTGACTGATCAGTCATTCACAGGCAGGACAGGAAGTTAAAGAGTTTCCGGCGCCACCAAATGGTGCAGCTCTTGGCTCATCTCTTGGTAACCACGGCAACAGGGCATAGGTCAAACCTCACACGCTACAATAGTAACTTTGGTAGTGGTCAAAATGCAGATTTTTTGTGTGTGGTTTTAGTCTAATAACTCCATCCTGTCAACACAAAAAACAAGGTCCAATTATTTTCCTCATAAAGGCGTCCAAAAGACAATATTCAAAAACCTTTGCGTGATGTCGCTCAGTAGAAAGGACTTTCAGCCATAAGTTAAATATGTCTAACATTGTGAATCCAATGATCAAATTCAACATTTGTAAATTTTCTTAAAAATGGTTTCTCTCCCATAGAGTTATAATGTTGGGCCCGAGTTAAAGGTGGATTACGCAACTTTATATGAGAGGGGGAAAAAAAGTTGATATTTGTGTGGACCCTATTTTCCGGACTATAAGTTACACCAGCCAAAAAATGCATAATAAAGAAAAAATATATATACAAGTTGCTCCGGAGTACAAGTCGCCTTGGCAACTAGCTGGGCACGGAGGCGTAACTGCACCGTTGACGAGCCTCTCCCGGCAGCACGATGTTAAAGCTCCCATTTGCGAGCTCGTTCCTCTGGCTGTGGCACCTACGTCCGCGATTACCTTTTTTTGTTTTCTTCACTGCAGTAAGAGTAACCTCCGCTTTACGCCACTTCCTCACGAGTTTCTCGCTCATTCCACTTTTTTTCCTTTTTTTGGATAAAGCTGAACTGAAGAAAATGCGCTCAGTTAAGGCGGGGGTTTAGATGTTAATAAGTTTGGCACCCGCCTTATTAAAGGGATATTACAGGATTTTTGACATTGGGCCTCATTTCCTAGTTATCCAGAGTGTTGTTGATGTCTGGAGATATTTTTTTCTTAAATTCATGCAGTTCTTATATTTGAAGAGTCTAGTGGCGCTAGGCTAGGGCAAGGCTAAAGCATTTCTATGGTATCAGTTAGCCTGCATTAAAAACAGTCTGACCCACTCCACAGTGCACCTGAGGCAAATCTCTTATAACGCCAGACTAACCATATAAATGTCTGTGTCGATAGAATAATTTCAACCATTTTGTATTTAAAATCACTTATATTTGAGCAGCATCAGCTTCGTGGCTGTAAGCTAACGCAGCGGCGGAGTGATCTGCGAGAAAATAGTCCCTCAAAATGCGGTAATTCATGTGATACAAGGTCAGTTATATTTAAAAATGTATTCTATCGACAGACATTTATATGGTTAGTATGGCGTTATAAGTGATTTACCTCAGGTGCACTGTGGAGTGGGTCAGACTGTTTTTAATGCAGGCTAACTGATACCATAGAAATATGTTAGCCTAGCATTAGCCTAGCGCCACTAGACTCTTCAAATATAAGAACTGCATGAATTTAAGAAAAAAATATCTCCAGACATCAACAACACTCAATAAGAAATGAGGCCCTATGTCAAAAATCCTGAAATATCCCTTTAACTTGCGCCTTGTAACCTTTGTTTCCTCACACATGTCCAGCTCCGTAAAAAGTACTACAAGATAATCCAGGTGAGATTAAACACATGCCAGTTATTTGTGTCAAATAAAACGACGACGACCAAGAGGGTTCATTTGGGCCAACTTTATTATGTTCCCAAAGCTGTACAGTTTCTATAAACACCTCCTCGAATATGGAATACTTACACCTCACATTGCGTTGTATTGAGTTCCCGGCAGGTGGCTCTCAATGACAAACGCCTCAACAGTTGCGCATGAATTTCCTCTGCACAGTGGAATGACTTAAATACAAGCGGGTCCAAAATATAGCCTCTTCCAGTGTGCGACCGCCGCAGTGGTACCTCATATTGCTGAAAGTCCGTTCGTTCGGTGCCCAGAGTTCACACGGGGGCTTTAAGTTATATCACAAAGACAGGAACGACACGAAGAAGAGCGCCCCCCCCTCCCCCATGAAAGGTCGCGCTCGGCACAGCAAACAAAATGGACGCCGCCGGTTTGGGAGAACGACGCAAACTCTGCTCTTCAGTCGGAAAAGGAGCGGGAGTTTTTTTTTTAACTTGTGCTTATGTTAATGCTACAGGGATTTAATGAGGAAATGAGGAGAGTAAACATTAGTATTTAACATCACTAGAGACAGTTTTAGATCTTGAAATGGGCTGTGGGAATGTAGGCTAAAGATGCTAATTACAGCGATGTGTGTGAAGCTAATTTTAAAGGCTCTGTACCCGATTTTTCTTACAACTAGTCAAATTAAAGTATTGTCGTGCTTTGGTGTGTTAAATAAGCAGCAGTTTGAAGGAGAAAAGACTGTCCATGTTATGATTGAGCTGTTTTTAATCAATTGTGAGCTTATAAACTTGAAGAGGCTAATCAGCTATGTGCTAACAGCTAGCCTCCGCATGGCTACTTTACTAGAAATAAAATGACAAATACTGTAAGATGAAATGCTTTTAGAACTTTTTGGATAAATCTTCAAGTCAACACAATGCATTGTCTATGTTATTGTCCTTGGGGTTTTAATGAGGAAATGAGGAGAGTAAACGTTCATCACTAGAGATAGTTTTAGATCTTGTGTAGGCTAAAGATGCTAATTGCAGCGATGTGCGTGAAGCTAATTTTAAAAGGCTCTGTACTTGATTTTCTTACAACTAGTCAAATTAAGTATTCGGTCTGTTAAATAAGCAGCGGTTTGTGTGGGAAAAAAAGACTGTCCATGTTATGATTGAGCTGTTTTCAATCAATTGTGAGCTTGAGCTTATAAACTTGAAGAGGCTAATCAGTTATGTGCTAACTGCTAGCCTCCGCATGGCTACTTTACTAGGAATAAAATGACAAATAAGATGAAACGCTTTTAGAACTTTTTGGATAAATCTTCAATTCAACACAATGTCCATGTTATTGTCCTTGGGGATTTTAGTTCTGGCAACAGGGAGGAGACTGTTGAGCTCTCATGCAATGTTAGGGATGAGTTAGGACTAGGGCTGGGTACCGGTAAACGATACCAAAAAAGGTTTAGGTTTACTGTACTGGCAATGAAGCAGGAACCAAAAAACCCTGATCTTTAGAGACCAAGTTTTGATGCCTGTTAAGTCCAGGGACGGCTTTAAAGGAAGTGACCTCACATATGATAGAAATGAAAAGAAATAGTCTTTTAATGGAAGAAATACACATTACTGTTCTGTTTTCTGGTTCTAGTCGACAAATATTTTAGTAAAGGTATCGAAAACCAAGTATCGTTAAAGTGATAGTCTGTAAGTTTGCAAAGTGAGAGATAGTGAGTGAAATTTCCAACAATCAAATTCCTCCTGTTTAACCAGAAAGCCCTTCCTAGTTTGCAAGCTCCTCCCCTCCCTCCTGATTGGACCTGACAGGCCGGTTCACAGGAAAAAGCTCGTCTCATTGGTCAACGCGGGAGGATAATAGACTCTGATTAGTTGACGAGATCTGGAAGGAGGGACGATACAGAAAATACATACACCACCGTTCCAAAGTTTGAGGTCACCCAGTCCAGTTCTAAAGCTTCTCTAATCAGCAGTTTTCAGCACGAGGGTTTTCTAATCATCAATTACCCTTTAAAACAACGTATCATTAGAGCCTCTGCACACCTATATTCCATTAAAAATCACCCGTTTCCAGCTAGAATACGCATTTACAACATTAACATGTCTAGACTGTATTTCTGATTAATTTAATGTCATCATCAGTGGAAAAAATGTGTGCTTTTCTTTAAAAAATAAGGACAATAAGTGACCCCAAACTTTTGAACAGTCGTGTATATATTACCTTACATCAAAATGCAAACCAGGAGGTCGATTTTGAACATTTTGTAAAATTTATAACA
Organism: Neogobius melanostomus; assembly: GCA_007210695.1. Lineage (NCBI taxonomy): Eukaryota > Metazoa > Chordata > Actinopteri > Gobiiformes > Gobiidae > Neogobius > Neogobius melanostomus. The sequence goes on from VHKM01000376.1 coordinate 2,737,224, forward strand.
TAGACTTCCAGACTATCACTTTAAAGTACCGGTATCCAACCCTAGTTCTGAATGAGTTTGGACACAATTAACAGTTTACAACAATAAAAGAGGGAGCGAAAGTTGCAAATTAAAAATGTTTAAAGCCTTTAAGTGTAGGGATGGGAACCTCTGGGTAGCTCACGATTCGATACGCGATACATGGCTCACGATAACGATTATCTCACGATACGCTGATACTGCAATAATCGATATATTGCACAAAAATAACCTACGATACATCACGATTTAAAAAAAAAGCTACTTTTAACCATTACTTGATCATATTATTCTTCATTTACATTTAAATAAACCGAAACCACAGTCCTATTTAAAAAGTAATAAATCAACCCCAAATTAATCTTCTTATAATTATAAAAACTATCATATAAAGTAATTTATTTGTGTGACAGTGTTTGGTCCAAGTGCTTTAAACTGTAGTGCTGCCCCCTGTTGGTCTGACTGAATTCTTAATCATTGTTGGCCTCATTAGTATGCATGACGTTGCTCATTAATATGCATGACGTCATCAAAGTATTGATATCGGAATAAAAAGTATCGGTATCGTATCGTCCCGCAAATATCGCGATATATCGGAAAATCGATATATCGTCACACTTAAGTGCATAAACGGTCCAGCAAATGTTTTTCAAGTTCAAACGTCGATTCTGTGCAATGTCTCGTATGAATATTCAAACCAGAGCGTTCGAGAGCGAGTTGCGTCCCCCCCCCCCCAAACCGGACTCCATTTTAGTGTTTCACAATGACATCATAGTATTCACCCGTCTATTTACAGCACATTCTTCACCCTGTTGAAGCCAGTGTCTCTGGCATGGCTAACTACCTCGATATTGCACATCTAGCAAATGAACGGTTTATCATAGAGAAATGTACAGCTAATATATTCATAAATAAATAAATATTATATATATATTTCTGCGTGTGTGTGTATATATATATTATTTATTCGTCTTCATCATAGTTACATGCAGTAAGAACAGCAGACCACAGACAGGTTTAACAGTAATCGAGCCGTTTTGCGTCGAGCCGGGGGACGGGAAACACGGGACACAACCACGAAACTCGGTCTACACAGCTGAAGGGCGTCGACATGCCGTGCTGCTCGGGCTCAGCGGGCCTCAGGCGGGACGTGACTGTACAGCGAGGGCGCAGCGGCGCTCCCCTAAACTGCAAAGCTGGTTCAACTTCCCCTGAGGTTTGTCTGAGGAGCAGCAGACTCTACCACAAATGTAGGGGTGAAGTGAGATCAAGAAATGGGCCCAAATATTGAAAGAGCAGGTATTCTCCATCACTATTCAGGGTTTATACAGGCAAGTCAAATTTAATAGCTTTTAATGCCCAGATACTATGATTTAATGCCACAAACACAGAAAAAAAAATCAGCTCATATTTCATTTCTTAAAGGGATATTTCAGGATTTTTGACATAGGGCCTCATTTCCTAGTTATCCAGAGTGTTGTTGATGTCTGGAGATATTTTTTTTTGTAAATTCATGCAGTTTTATATTTGAAGAGTCTAGTGGCGCTAGGCTAGGGCAAGGCTAAAGCATTTCTATGGTATCAGCTAGCCTGCATTAAAAACAGTCTGACCCACTCCACAGTGCACCTAACTGATACCATAGAAATGCTTTAGCCTTGCTCTAGCCTAGCGCCACTAGACTCTTCAAATATAAGCACTGCATGAATTTAAGAAAAAAATATCTCCAGACATCAACAACACTCTGGATAACTAGGAAATGAGGCCCTATGTCAAAAATCCTGAAATATCCTTTAAGATTTGCAAACATTTCATTAAACAGGAAAGAGATTTGACAAATGTGGTCAATGAACTTAAACAGTACAAATTGTTGAGCGGTGTCATAATTTTCCATTACATTTAGATCTAATGCCAGTTTGAATACAAGTTAATGCTTTAATGACATTTAAGGTCTTGATTTGTTCAATGTCCCAAGGAATCCCTGCTATTTTACACTTTGTTGTTTTGAAGCTGAAACTAAATATCCAGCAGTTTCACTTCCTACATGCTCATTAGTAACAGGGGCTGCACAATATATCAGAAAAAAATATCGTATCGCGGTATTAGGTCATGCAATATCCGTATCGCAAACATCACTGAAGTTTTTTCGGACTGAGATCGACAAATGTTTTTGGAAACTCAGCCAAAACTATGTAAAAGTTCAGTTAGTCAAAATTAGTTACATTTAGTCTTTTTGTTTGACAGTTTTAAGTCTTATTTTGACACAATTTACTAAAAAACGAGTTACTTGCGATTTGTGTTTAAAGCAGTACGAAGTAACTCATGCCCTAGAGGCCATAAGCGCCACTGCAGGTGTCGTAGCATGTTTTTTTAACTTATTAATGGTCCGTGAGAGTAAATACTACGCTGACAGAAAGACAAAGGGAGAGAGGGATATTGTACGTCCAATTAAACAATGGAAATATTTTTTTCACTCAACTTGGCTGTAAATACTGTTTAAGTGGCGCTAGCCCGAGTTAGCTTTGCCCGTTAGCCTGTTAGCTTCTTCTCGTGATTCCATTAGTGTGTATTGGTGACTCGGACCCGGTGACAGGGGAGATGAAAGACCCCCCAATCATCCCATTAACACTTGTATTACCCCAGAGGGACTACGGAAAGGATTTATTAAGGTAAACAAGTTTGCTTTCACTAGAATGGACCATATTGTGTTGAAATGGTTCAGTGAAATATCGCAATAATATCGTTATCGTTATTATGCACAGCTGTATCGCAAGTTACTTCAATACCGTGCAGCCCTAATGGGTAACTTTGCATTTTCAATTAACTTTAGCAGCAGATATAGTGGAGCAATGTCAAGGTTTTAAAGCCTTAAATTTGGCACAATTCCTGTTACAATATCGCTGCTTCTGAAATCAACTTGTATCTTATCTAGTTCGAATGACTGAAGGAATATCAGACCTTATTTTTCATAATTCTGACTTGCCAGGTGTAAAACGTGATGTAGTTTGCTAACCCTTGGAGTGGACCAGCTTGGCAGAATAGAGGACTCGGTGGGACGTGGACTGTACAGCGAGGGGCTCGGAGGGCGGGGCCAGGTGAGGACAGTGCACCGGACGCCCCACACTTCGACAAACTGTGTCCATTTCAAACATCAACATTTAGGCTCGTACACGGCTCCAGGACCTGCAGGAAACGACATTTTCTTTTTTTGTTTTTTGTGTGCTAAAGTTCTGTTAACGCCATGATTCCAGATTTAAGTTACAGGTGCAGGTCTTTTTTTTTTTTCATCTTTTATTATCACACTATTGTTTATTGTCAATCTTTTTTCGATTAGTTCCATTATTTTTTAGATTCGTTGACCACGGAGCATCTGGGTCGCAGTAGTGTAAAAATAACAGGTTTTCGATGCGTTTTAAGCGGAGGAATCAGGTTTGAGAGCGCGATTCTCCGTCTCCAGAGGCTCCGGTGAAGAGTATGTACACGTCACAGCGCAGGTCCACACGACAACAACGACGACGACAGAAGGAGCTGGAGCAAAAGGAAGGGACAAAGTGTGCTTTAAACAGATTGTCAGAGTCTGTTTCCAGAGGCGCGTCCAGCTCAGGCGGAGGGGGAGGGAAGCTAGCTGGGCAGGGGCCTCGGGGACAGCATCTTGGGTTTGCCCTCTGCCTCCTTCCCCTTCACGGCGGCCACGTAGGAGAACAGACAGAGGACGGAGTAGCAGATCTGGTGTGCCTGCGGACGACAGAGCATCGAGTCAGAGATCGACACGACAAACACCACCGTTTGACCGCCGCTGACCGATCGTTCCCATTGATAGAGATTCGCAGATGCTTCGACTGAACTCTAGGTTAAGAGTTGCTCCTGTCACTACAAACTCTGTGCTTTTAACTCACCTCTACACAAACAGTTTTACCACCGTTTCTTTAGTTTGAACAGAATCTAAAGGCCCTTTAATGTTGTTTTATAGTTGTGGAATAAAATGTGTTTTGTCCTTGAGTACAGCATCGGTCAAAAGTTCTGAAACACTTTTTATGTATTGGCTTTTCTTTATTTCCAACACTATATCCATTGTGTGATTCTCATTTAAGTGCATATGACACATTAGACACAATTTTTTTTCTAAAACACAGTTAACACGATTATATTTAAGATTTTGCTAAAGATTATACCCAGTTTTCTTTAGTTTGACCATTTTTGTGATGTTTATGTTTTCACTTCCTTATTGGACACAGACAGGAAGTGACATTGAAGAAGGTAAACAATTTTAAACTGTTGCCGTGCAACATGTTAAGTCAATACGTTTGTTAAGTGTGACGTCAGGACTTCCAGGTCCAAGCAGACGGGCAAATATGCGAGAAAAAAACTCTTAAAAACAACCATCAATATTTCTGAAACTCAACCGTTACTGAAGCACTTATTTCTCAGACTCATTAGCCAAAAATGCCGCACCTACTGCTAAAAAAGTAATATTTACTAAAGTGCTACTTCCGGGTTTAGCGGAGCTGCTGCGTCGTTAGCATTTTCCACTAACCCGGAAGTACCGATTTTGGTAAATATTACTTTTATAGCAGTAGGTACAGATATTTTGGCTAATGGGCCTGATAAATAAGTATGTTCAGTAACTCTCTGTTGAGTTTCAGAAATATTGATTGTGGTATTAAATAGTTTTTTTGGTAGTTTCTCGCACATCTGCGAACCCGGAAGTAGAGCTGTGACGTCATCACTTAACAAACGTATGGAATGTTACCTTCTTCTAGTCACTTCCTGTCAGCATCTTAAAAATTCAAAGAAAAATAACTTTTCTGCCCAACATTTCTTCATTAAAATTGCTGCTTCACTGAAAAAAATAACTATGCAACTGATGAACTTGCAACTGATGTAATTAATTAAATAAGTCATATTTTCAAGAGCATTAAAATCTGTCATATGCACTTAAAGACATTAAACTCTGGATGATCACATGGGATTATGTCGGAAACAATTTTCTCAATGAGCTTCACAGAGTCGTCCCTGAAATGGTTTAACAGTTTGTGAAGTCAAAACCATTTCTGGTGACGACATCGTGAAGCTCATTGAGAAAATATCAAAAGTGCAAAGCGGTAATCAAAGCAAAAGGCGGCGATTTTAAGAATCTATTAAACCCTACACTGTAAATTGTCTTGAATTAAAAGAAAAAACAAACATAAAAAAAGTGTTTCCAAACTTTTGTCGTGTACTGTATATTGTAAAAAAAGGACAGTATTTTTTCCCTAGATTGTCACCTCCCGCACTGGTCAAAATTTGGAAACGCTTTTTTTATATTTTCTTTTATTTCAAGACCATTTACATAGTGGATTCTCAGTGAAGGCACTCATTTATGAATGAACACATATGGGGTTATGTTTAACACAAAAAAAGTTGACATAAATTCGTCAAAATAGCTTTAGCTTTGATTACTGCTTTGCACTTTTGACCAATGAGCTTCACAATGTCATCACAAAATGGTTTCTACTTCAGACATTTCTATGAAGCTCTTGAGAAATAAAGGGTGGCAATTGATCTATTTCATCAGACAAACCCATTTGCCTGATGAAGGCCATAGACTTATGTCCGTATAAAATAAAAATATTTTTGCAGTTTTGGCAGTGTGCAGGATCTAACATGGGCTGCTCCCTCATCCTGCCCTAAGTATTCGATGTCCGAAGTCCTCTTCAAATTTTAAAGAATTTAAAATCTAAAACATATTTTGAGTTATTTCACCCTTTTTTGTTTCCTTCATATTTCCATAAATAAAAGCTAATACATAAAAAGTGTTTCCAAACCTTTGTAGGTCCAATGCCAGTATCAGATCGGTGCATCTCTATTAAATACGCTACATAAATTGAGATCAACTATAAGCACATCTTTATAGTTAGCTTACACAGCTATCGGACAATATTATGTGTCTGGGCTAATGCTAATCCTAGAGGCCACTAAACGACATTCATAAAAGCGTGTTGCTCCTTTGCGGTGAGTGTAGGCGTGCGAGTGCGGCGGTGCTTACCATGGGCGTCTTGTACTTGTGGATCACCACTTCTTTAGTTTCAGGAACTATTTGGTGCGAGAGACAGAACAGAGAATTCAAAGGCGGCAGAAACGGGGGCGAGTCACAGGGTTTAGCACAAGAGAGACCAACAGTAACATACACGAGCTGTGGGACAAGACAGGGTTGCCCTCTTGCCCCACAGATGTTTTACACAAAAACACTTCATGTAAAGAGGCATCAAACAGCCACCCTTTCACCCCGGGACAGTTTGAGCTAACCACAGCCGGCACCCTCCGTGACTTTTCATTAGTAACCGTTGAACCCAAAGCCCAGATGAGCCGCCGGTCAAGGGAGGAAGACGGGACGCAAAAAAAACAACATGTCCGCCCCCTCCGCTTGACGCCGGAATCTGGGCTTTTTTTTTTTCGTGAGTGGAGAGAGAAAAAGCAAGAGGGTGGAGGGAAACCAAAAAAGTAAAAGTAAATAGTGATGGTGATGAGTGGGGGGTGAGTGGGGCGTGTGCACAGATGGGAGGAGGAAGAAGAGGAGGAGGAGGAGGAAGAGGAGAAGGAGGAGGGGGAGAAGAAGAACGGTGGCGACACTTTACCTGCTGGAGAATGAAGGTTTTCATAGTGGCAAAGATGAGGGCAACATTACAAAAGCAGCACAGAGACGCAGCAGTAACCCAGCCGGCCTGTCGCTGTGACTAAAGGCTTTTCACACACTGGTCTACGGGACTTTGAATATCACACATGCAAACTGTCCTTGTCCAAGCATATTCCACTCCAATATCTTATTAAAAAAAAAAAATCTTAAAAACTCCAGCTCTTGCCATGCTTAAAAAAGGTTCTAGTGTTTTCTATGCATGAGAAAAGAGGAACAATACCTAATTAGGGCATTTCCTTTAACTAGGCCATAATATCTAAATCTAATATCACCAGATCTACAAATCATCATCATAATAAGCCCTTTAAATGCACTAAACCTTTAATGTCAGAGGTGGGAAGTCACTGGAGTAACAAACTCACGGTCTAGTTTGAACTTTTACTCCCAGTGGCAGAAAAGTACATTATTTCACTTTTTCTATATGTGTAATAATAACAGGTGTAGGAATAGATAAGCCAATAACAATAACTGTAATGGAACAGCTTTGGTCAATTTACAGTGTAATAAGCCCGAAGGAAATAATAGAACACTTCACTTTTTGCCAAAATGAGATTAAAATGCATTCTGGTTAGAATGAAATAGAAACAAATCCAATTGATTTCTGAGTTATCTGGTGTGGAACATTAATTCTAAATTTGATTCATATCATTAAAAGAAACTTTTCTCCAATTGTTAAATTGTTTGGAAGGTTTTCACTGCGGATGGACCCTCTCACCAGAAAACCTACAAGACCTGGAGATCCTGGAGCGTTATAGAGACCACCATGATGGAAAGTAAAGGCGCCATGCTGACCACTCATACGCACAAATATCAACTTTTCTCCAAATTAAAAGCTGCAGAATGCACTTTTAACTTAACCTTAATTTTAAGTATTTTCTATTTTCTATTAATTAATCTATAAATTCATTTAAAAATAATAAATCCAATTCACATTTTTAATTAACTACAAATTAAAAAAAAGTCTGCCAGAGAATTATTAATATTTCAAGCAACTTTAGATTTATTATCTTATTTTAAGTGTAACAATTGTTTCTTCTTTATTCAAGTCCAAAAATACTTGTTCAATCAAAGGAGTATATACTTTAATAAAAAGATACACAGGTGCTTGTCATATAATTAGAATATCATGAAAAAGTGCATTCACTTCTGTTATTCAACTTAAACTGTGAAACTATTATATGATATAGACTCATTACATGCAAAGTGAGATAAGTCAAGCCTTTATTTATCATTTTGATGATTATGGCTCAGTTTGTAAAAACCCCAACTTAAAATTGTAATATTTTGAAAATGGACTGTAAACCATAATCATCAAAATTACAACAAATGAAGGCTTGACATTATGTCACTTTGCAGGTAATGAGTCTATATCATATATTAGTTTCACGGTTAAAGTTGAATTACAGAAGTAAATGCACTTTCTAATGATTATACTAATTATATGACGAGCACCTGTATAGATTTTTTTTAATTTATGGTAATTGACAAATATTTAGAAACTGATCAAACACTTTATTTAATACAAAAAACAAGTTGTGTTCAAAAGATAAAAAAATAAATAAAATAAAATTGTAAATCAATCCTAGATAAATTCCAGGTGCCCCCATTGGTCCTCATACCCCTGATTGGGAAACACGGTATTAAACCATAATAAAACATCTCATTGTTGACTAAAGGGTTTGGCTTATTACATTTAAATTGGCCAAAAACATGACGTTATTGGACATTATTGGTCGTTATCACGTTATCGATTCCTACAAACACTGCTCCCACCTCGTTATCCCGTCATATCACAACCTGTCTCTTGTCGTAAAAAAAAAAAAATCCCTCGCACCAACATTTCCCTTCCTCCTTCCTGCCCCTCACTACCTCCGGCTCTGGAGCTGAGTTACTGCTGTGCCGAGTACAGGCCTAGGAATCAATAGATGGTGTAATTACCAAATTCCTCCAGGACAAAGACTCCCTTCACTGTATTGCACTTTTTAATGTGACTCAGCTCTATGAAAACCTAAAAACAAACAAAAAACAAACAAAAACAGGACACAACATTATTAACTCAACCAACAGCGATGAAAGAAAAAACAGTTCATCTTTAACAAAGTAACCTGCGGTAACTGTTTTGAGTAGGAAAAAGGGGAGGGGGAAAAAACCAAAGCGCTACAACGTGAAATGCAAGCTCTGAGCGGCTAACAGAAGAGGAGGAGCAGACAGGCTTCCATGGTCATACAAATGGGCGATACTACATGACGAAGTATGAGATTTGGCCGGTAAAGGTACAAGTGCACATGTGTCGTTTAAAGGCATAAGGGTGCATTATGGCCCATATGATGCAAACATGGAATCTCTAGTGTACAACGCAAAAAAAAACAAGGACAGAAAGATTAGGGTTTTGCCATACAGCTACGACTTAATCCAAAAGAAAATAATGATTATAAAGAAAAGTAAAGGGGAGAATAAAGTCGATGTAAGAGCTAAGAAGCAAACACAGCAGAGGTGGGTACCTTCCGCTCCTTGCAGGGGGAGAGTGCATGGGAGAGAAATGGTTTGGATTATTATCGGACACAAGAGCAAAACAAAAACAAAAAAACAACGGAAACAGGGAGCGTAAACCTCAGGACCTAGAACAGCTGCTCGACTTGATACTAGAGCGAGATGCTGCTTTCAAGGGCACGGTTTCTTCAAGAGACGGAGCTGGTTTGCATGTTTACGTGCTTTTGGTTTGGAACAGTTTGCAGTTGGAAAATGTAGTGATGAAAAAAAAATGTAGCTTGGTTTGTGAGTGAGTTGTAGGTCGAGGTCAGATCAGCCAATGGAATAAATGAAGTTTAAAACTGTGAAGGGTGTATGAACCTTTCTTTTTTTTAACTTTTTCCCACATAAAGCTAAAGTGATGCCACTTGAGGACAGACTTAAACTGCACATGACACATTAGACACAATTTTTGCTAAAACACAGTTAACACGATTATATTTAAGATTTTGCTAAAGATTATACCCAGTTTACTTTAGTTTGACCATTTTTGTGATGTTTATGTTTTCACTTCCTTATTGCACACCGACAGGAAGTGACATCGAAGAAGGTAAACAATTTTAAACTGTTGCCGTGCAACCATGTTAAGTCAATGGGAAATGAATGAGTCAAACTGCTATGGAATGTTACCTTCTTTTATGTCACTTCCTGTCAGCAGTTTAAAAATTCAAATAAAAATAACTTTTCTGCCCAACATTTCTTCATTAAAATTGCTGCTTCAGAAACATGATACATTTGAAGATTATATTTTTGAGAATGCCATTATTGTCATGTTATTATGGTGATGATAATATGTATAATAAATATGTGCGCTAGTAATGTATGTGTATGTATATATATGTATACATATGTCTGTATATATGTATATCTAAAACACTATGACTACTTAAACAATAAGTAAATCAATAGAATGGTGACCAGAATGGTAATATAAGCAATGATATATAATAAGAGAAAACTATAAAACTAAGTAAATACACTCAGAAATCATAAACTTTTCTATTTTCGGTCTATGTTTTTCATACCTGTAAGTGTCATCATATTTTTTTTACATGTAAAAGCTTCGAATTATCAATGCTGTTAATCAATAATTGCATTTTGAAATTGGGGTAGGCACTACTCCTTTTGAGTTTTTATTTTTCTTGTTTTTTTGTGATAATGTAAATGTAATGATGTAAATATTGTAAATAATAACTCATTGTAAATAATAGCTCAAATAAATCAAAATCAATCAATCAATGAATTGGAATGAATTGAAAAAAGGCCCGGCCCTAATTATTATCATTATCACAATTTCCAACCACAAAATGCCAGAGGGATTTGTCAATATGACCATGTTAAATTGTTTCATCACGATAGGATCCATGAAAGATTAAATCAAATTCAGGGCAGTTCAGTTCGTCTCCTATCGGTCAGCCTGGCCTCATCATGAGTGAGGCACGTGGATTAATCAACCAAAGAGAAGTATGAGTATAAGGGAAGAATAAATAAAAAGCTTTAGTTGACTTTAGCAACTAAGGATGAAGGCAAAGTGCTGTGGAAATATATAGCTATGCACATGATTGTAATAACTCGAAACATGAGGTTTCTGGCTCGAACAATCGATTTGGAGGGCTGTGCATGTGCTGTGGAAAACTGATTTTCTTTTGATTTTGTAGGTTTACGTACAGCATTTGAAAGCAGCATGAGCCCAGCCCTGACATGTGCCCTCCACGCCTCCAACAACCAGCACAAGCCCCACCCATAACAAACAGAGGGATCTACAGTGTGCTAACTGTGGAGCAAACCATCACCACCGAGTTAACCATCACTGCATTGTCTGTGGCACTAACCCTCACTGTGCTACACCAACTCTGACACTTACAGAACTGTGACATATTAACTATAGAGATAATCATCCCTATGCTGGGCTAACTCATGATGCTAGGTTTACTGAGCTAAACTTCATAAAACTATGGTGCTTGTGGCAGCACGATCCTGCAGCTGCAAGATGCATGTGCCGTACTAATTCTTTGCATTGTCTTAAATCTTTGTCCTAACAATTATTCAACAATCAAAAATCGGTCTTACATCACTTTAATGCGGATGGTATTGAATACACTTGAGTTTGTTTGGTAGACTTTGTTTTTATTTTTATAATTTACGGCCTGGGCAAGAAGCGGAGTTACAACATCTAGCAAGGCTAACCATTAGCATGTTCAAATATTTCAAAAACAGAAGAACTTTCTAAGAATACTGACTTAAACTTATGATTGTGCCTTTGATTACAGACTCAAAGGCTAGTTATAGATAAGACATCGCATTTTTCCTAGTCGTAGGTTTATCACTCATCAGTTGCCTGGAAAGCAGCTTAACCATCACTATGCTAGGCTAACTGGTGTACCTGCTAACCATCTATGCTACGCTGATTGTTCTGACAAAACTGCAAAGATTTCTGGGATTTCTAGCATATTACGTAATAAACTGATTGAAATGTTCAAATGTAGGAACCTCAAGGTATCATTAACATGAAATTATTCTGATGTTGTAGTATTGTTATTCTATGGACGTTGATGTCTTACACCAAGACGTCCATTTTTATGTCAACGTTTAATTTTTAACAGTTGATCCCGAAGTCTATTGACAGAATTTGATTGGAGCCCATTTGAATCAATGAATTTTGAACTTCATAAGAAGTCATGCTTCATTTTCCCAACACATTTTGGATAGAGACAAAATACATTTATTCTATACAATATTAATTGGCTTCTGTAGGCAAGTGCTAATGTGTACTGCACATAAGTCCAAAAATAAAGTTCAAATTAGTTTATAACCAATGTTAAAATAATGATATAAACTAGGGCTGGGACGATACACTTTTGCCTTGATACAATATACATCACGATACAGAGCGGCCGATACGATACGTATTGCGATACAATATACTACAGTATTTTAGTCTGAATAAATTGAATAAGAAAGCACAAGTTGAGTTTCCAAATGCTATAAATTAAACATAAATCAGTTTGAGTTAAACATTTTGAAAAGTGCCAATGACATTTTAAAGGTCTGGCTCTTCGGTAAATCAATATTAGCACCAATATCAATTATATCAATATATCAATTAGCATCAAAGCTGGCATTAACAATACCAACTTCAAGTCAAAAACATTTTTTTTTTTTCTAGAACTGAATTGAGTATCAATCTTGTATCACAAGATATATTGTGATATGTTGCAAAACTATATTTTGTCCCAGCCTTAATACAAACCGTAGTTTTCTAATGGTAGTTTCTGTAGTGCTAATGTTTCTATGTTAGTAAAGTTATTGAAAATGTTTACATTTTGCGATTTTAATTGTCAACTTTAGCCAAACTAAGACGTATTAAACAGTAGACTAGTATTTCCAAGACATACTAGTATTTAAAGTATTTATTTCCCAAGCTTTGTTGAATATTAGATAGTCTGGCACAGCGCCCATCTGACGGCATTTCCTATTATCTGTTTACAGGAGACTAGCTGCAGCGCTAACCATCACTAGACGGCCATTTACTTTAGCATCTCTTCAGCAACTGCTTTTGGCCAGAAACAAGGATATGCAACAGGCAGAAGGACAGCGTTTATGAGTGGGCCCTAATTCCCTTGTAAAACATTTCATCAGCACAGTTTAAAGCCTTTTTGGCTGTGGGTGTTGCATGACCCTCAAGAACACTATTAGAATGATTAAAACATAAACATATTAAAACAGTACATAAACCTTGTTTACGCTGCATGGCGACATTTAGCTAGCTCTGGCTAACTCTCCAATGCTTATAACCGTTTCCTCAGTTAGCCAAGTCTCGCCAAAACAAATATAACTATTCTAAGGAGGGATATGTTGCTAAATCACCTTTTTAGAATTTGTTTAGCATGTGACGATGTTCCCTCAACAAAAACATACTCGGAGCCACTCGCGCATGTTTGAGTAATATTTGACCTTCCCTGTCGACTCTTCCACTGAAGCTTTTTTACTACAAAGCAACACAGCCGCTCTGAGACTAGTCTGGACTGGGGCTAGATACTGTTACATGTTTTTTCGATTCTGGTACAGGTTCTGTCTTGTAGCTACAAGGGATGGGACGATAAACAATAATATTGTTAATCGCGATAAAAAAATGTGGCAATTAATCGATCGGCACATTTTTTGATTACCGTGATTATCGCTAAATCCATCAGACAGAGTGGACGCGTCTCCATGGAGATACGACTAAAGTCAGCAGTATTTAAGTTCCTCATCCAAATCCATTCTTTGATTACGCACTGCAGAAATACTATTTTCTGTGTCGAGCTGCTCATTAGCTGCATGTTTTGTATTGATGACAACAGTATAGTCCAAAATGTTCCACAGTGTGCCTTTAAATGTCTCACTCAATATGACATTCACAGCAGACAATTTAGAGGAATATTTAATCCTCATTTCTGCAGTTTCAGTGATTTTTTTCTTTTTTAAACCATAGGCAAATATCGTGATAATATCGTCAATTATTTTGGCCAAGATAATCGTGACCCCGAATTTCATTATCGTCCCATCCCCAGGAGCTACAGGCTGAATTTGCTGGGAGCCTCATGTCAACAGTCTGTAAACCTGCGTCTTCAAGGTAAGACTGGGATTGCTTCTCCTATTATTATATCACCACAGTGGACGGTGTAACATGTTAAGTTTTCACTTCAGTAACATGAAGCTAATCCTGCAGACATATTGATGACATAGTACAACTGTTCTAACTACTGATGTCACTTTTACAAAACTGAACTAAGACGTTTGGTGGTGTGGGAGGAATAGTTAAAGAGGGGGTATTATGTAAAATCGACTTTTTCAAGCTTTATATCATGTTATTATGTCATTCCCTCATTAAACACATGCCTGGAGTGTTGCCTTGGCTCATTCACATATTTTTGAGTAATCAGTAAAAACTTAGACGGCAGCCATTTTAGGTGTAGCTATGCCTCAGTCCTCCTAGGAACGCCCCCACCTCCTGGAGACGCCTCTGGACCTTTTGTCACCAGCCAAGCCACCAACCACTGCTCCTCAGCTCAGCAGAGCCCCCTCCCCGCACAGTAGTGTTGTTTAGATGCCACAGCAGTGTGCTGAAGGGGGCGTGTCGGAAAGCTTCTTAAAGAGACAAAAGCCTATTTCAAGACGTTCAGTACAGCCGTTTTGAGAGAGCAATTTTATTCAAGGCAGTTATTTTAATTTACTGCATATACAGACCAACAGAAGGTTACGTCATCATTGTAGTATGCTATAGACTGGTGCTATGTGATTGAAAAAAGCATAATACCCCCTCTTTAAATCAATGACACGGGGTCTGCCTTTGGCCACAGCTTTACACGGTGGTAAATAGTTCATATTATTGCCGTGTTTTCCTAACTTACATTGGGATTGTGAATGGGCTTATGCTTCATAGAAATATTGTGATGCTGATTATGTGTGTGTGGAAGCCCTGGGCTCGTATTTGTCTTATTATTATCGTATTTGAATTAGTATAAAAGATATAGAAACCATTGGACTTGGACTTGACTCAGGGACTTCTGTGCATCTCTGGTTAGTTGTGTCTAAACTCCTTCCTAACATATTTGTAACATCCCGAGTCTTCACAGGGACCACAGGCAATAATAAAAACTTTATGCACAATGTAAAAGATTTGGTTTAGTCTTGAAGCTCATGTGATGTTACAATAGTGCTTAAGAACAAACAAACTTGCTTGACGAGCAGTAGTTTAAAAATAGTAATCTACTTCTGCAAATATATTACATAAAAGCGATAAAGGAAACAGTAATTAGCACAGAGGAAGTTAGAAAAAACGCTGAACTAATACATCTCTATGATCAAAATCAGTGCAAACAAATGAACCACAAAACTAAAACGCAAAAAATCTTGTAAAACAAAAAAAAACAATCGCTCGTAAATAAAAGCATCCACGAAACCACTCTCGTCACGACACAAACTTGCTCTAAACTGTGCACAGGTGAAGACGACGCATGATCATGTTGACGGGGGGAGGGGGTCCAAACCGGAGTTGCTATGAGAAGCCAATTATTAATGAAAAGTCTTAGCTCAAGGTCAGTCTTACCGCGGGCAGGCAGCACAACACCCACCACCTCCACCTCCACGTTCTCCTCGCACACAAGAAGAGACACCACAAATGTCCACACCATGTGACGCCATGTGAGGGGGCGGAACATGCACACGCACGACGCACACCAACTCAAAACAGAAAAGGAATGCACAAAAACTAAACAAAACAAAAAGCAAAAAGCCAAAAAATAAATAAATAAAAGGGGGTGGTGGCGGAAATGGGCGCTGAGATGAGGAGAGTCTAAGCGGCGTCTTTTCCTGGTTTCGGAGGGATATTTTGGAGAGGCGGGCGGTGACACGGATGGAGGTGGCGATAGAGGGTGGATGAGTGGGTGGACGGGGTGCTCATGCCACAGTGGAGGAGGCGGCGGGAGGGAGGGTCTTACCTGGCTGTGCATAAACTTGAGGTTGATGCCCTCCAGAGTGACCTGCAGCAGGCCGCCCTCCCCGGTCTTCATGTCCTGCACCGGGAACTCGCCTCCCAGCTCAGGGCCTGGACGACACAACCAGCAACCCATTAAGGAAAGGTTTAGCCAAGTGCACAGGTTATTAACAACCTCTTAAATAGGTCTGCATTTTCAATATTGATACTGCAAAGAGCGGAGGTATTGCTGGGTTTTCAGGTGACATCATCGCGTTCTAAAGGCCTATAATATTATATAGAGGTACAATTATTTTGTTTTTGAGGACATGTTTGGTCTTGTACAGAGAGATCATGAACCCAGTGACTGATATAATGATCATTTTTGTAATTCATACATTTCCTTTTTAGATACGACTTGTGAAAGGGTCATGCAGTTAATAGGAAAAACTGGCTCTACTGTGACATCACATTCTAGAACCTGAAAACAACCTATAGAATTCGGGAATGTGATGTCATATCGCTATGCATTATGGGATTAGCAGCAATTGTAAACTAATGGAGATTTTAAAACTTAAAATACTGGAGTTATTGTTCACATTAAAACACTTGGACACCACAGTGTGTTAGATGTATTTACCAGCAGTAACTCAGCAGCTAACGGAGTTGTTCCACGGCTTTTTTCTCCACTTTTTATACTGTTTTTAGCTAATGTTAGTCAATGGAAATGTATGCCAACAGCTGCAAAGATGGCAGATCTCCATGGTAACTGTGGAATTTCCCGAACTATACAGACGGCATCTCTGGAATCGCCCATATACAGTGAGGAAAATAAGTATTTGAACACCCTGCTATTTTGCAAGTTCTCCCACTTAGAAATCATGGAGGGGTCTGAAATTGTCATCGTAGGTGCATGTCCACTGTGAGAGACATAATCTAAAAAAAAAGATTCAGAAATCACAATGTATGATTTTTTAACTATTTATTTGTATGATACAGCTGCAAATAAGTATTTGAACACTGGAGAAAATCAATGTATGACTTTCTCCCATGACTCCTCTGGATCATCCAAATGGTCATTGGCAAACTTAAGACGGGCCTTGACATGTGCTGGTTTAAGCAGGGGAACCTTCCGTGCCATGCATGATTTCAAACCATGACGTCTTAGTGTATTACCAACAGTAACCTTGGAAACGGTGGTCCCAGCTCTTTTCAGGTCATTGACCAGCTCCCCCCGTGTAGTTCTGGGCTGATTTCTCACCTTTCTTAGGATCATTGAGACCCCACGAGGTGAGATCTTGCATGGAGCCCCAGTCCAAGGGAGATTGACAGTCATGTTTAGCTTCTTCCATTTTCTAATGATTGCTCCAACAGTGGACCTTTTTTCACCAAGCTGCTTGGCAATTTCCCCGTAGCCCTTTCCAACCTTGTGGAGGTGTACAATTTTGTCTCTAGTGTCTTTGGACAGCTCTTTGGTCTTGGCCATGTTAGTAGTTGGATTCTTACTGATTGTATGGGGTGGACAGGTGTCTTTATGCAGCAACAACCTCAAACAGGTGCATCTAAATGTAGGATAATAAATGGAGTGGAGGTGGACATTTTAAAGGCAGACTAACAGGTCTTTGAGGGTCAGAATTCTAGCTGATAGACAGGTGTTCAAATACTTATTTGCAGCTGTATCATACAAATAAATAGTTACAAAATCATACATTGTGATTTCTGGATTTTTTTTTTAGATTATGTCTCTCACAGTGGACATGCACCTACGATGACAATTTCAGACCCCTCCATGATTTCTAAGTGGGAGAACTTGCAAAATAGCAGGGTGTTCAAATACTTATTTTCCTCACTGTATGGTCATGTTTGAAAACAGTTAAGGGGGAAAACAACTTGGAGAAAAAATCTAAAATTTCTCTAATTATTCAAAAACGGCTTTAACAAATGCTGAATTATTGATATAGTTTTCTACCCAATAAAGTGGTTCAACAGCCCATAAATAACAGAGAATGGTAACATGATGCTTTATGTTAGCATCGTGCTAATGCTAACGCTAGCTACAGCTGCCGTTTTGTCGCTTTTACTGAACAATATGGACCCGACTTGACTTTATTTATGTGTGATAAATAAGTTTATATTTCGCCAGAAAATGGCTAAAAAGAGTGAAAAATTGTGTTTCCCAAAAGATTCTGTTTTCCCCCCTCGGCGAAGCCACACCCCTTTCTGTGACGGGATGCCGTCTGTATCTATACCGCTATTACTGAGGTCTTCCATCTGACTGTTATTTTCCACTTTTTTTCCCCTTACCCATCCTAAAACAAACATGCAGAAACGGTAGAGTTTTAGTCATTAATTTGTTTTGTCCCAATTCAAACAGAGATACTGTAGTGTCACTACATAACCTCTTGGGCGTGTTATCTCACCAGTGACTGTCCTTGTAACTGGCCTCTGTGACTGTAACTTTGTTGGTCCATGTATGTCTGTATTTCTCTTCTGTGAATTCATGTTTCTCTTACCTGCCTTAGGACAACGGATGCAATTTAGATTGAGGCTTTGCTGACATGTTGATTAAAGCAGAACTAAGTAACTCATGCCCCTAGAGGCCATAAGCGCCACTGCAGGTGTCGTAGCATGTTGCGTTTTTTTTTTTACTCATTAATTGTCCGTGAGACTAAATACTACGCTGACAGAAAAGACAAAGGGAGATCATTTTTTCACTGAAACTTTGCTGTAAACACTGCGAATGTAGCACTAGCCCGCAGTTAGCTTTGCCCATTAGCCTGTTAGCTTCTTATTTGTGATTCTATTAGTGTGTGTTGTGGCAGGGAAAGTTACAATTGTGGTTTTCTGGCCAGCGACACCAGGGGGAGATGAAAGACCCCAAAATCATCCCATTAACACTTGTATTACCCCCAGAGGGACTACGAGAAGGATTTATTAATGCACTGTCCTAATTCAAATAAATAAATAATGGAAAAAACAATAATTTGTTATAATAATTTGAAACGTTTGCTGTAGGTTACATATTAGATAAATATGAGGAAAAATGAATTGCAATTTTGTTTTCAAAATAAGACACTTAAATGGCCAAAGTTGCCAATATTTTCAATGGATCTAGACAGGTTTAAATGTATACTTTTATTTTGTTGCATATCGGTTAAAGATTTTTTCAGAGGGGATTTAGGATCTTGTTTAGTTTTTGAATAAGCAAATTATAAGTGAAAAACATCTGGAAAAATGTAAATTTTGCCTTGTTTGTTGCGGTTCAAAGCTTAATAAATCAGGCAGGAATTCAATATTTAAAAGGACACCGTCAAGATAATTTAAGTACAAGACTGGAAAGTTTGGAGTCTGAGCTAATAAAGTCGAGATGTTGTTGCAAGAGTGTAACTAGTTTCAAGATAACTAGTTCTAAAGTTTTGCAACGCCTGCGCATGCACCTGTTTCTCACGTCTTTTGCCACGGCCGTCTCCCAGAGAGGAAATGACCATATTTGGATTACAGCCCAAAACATGGATTCCAAACATGTCAATATTTGTGAATGAGTACGTGTGGGAAAGACGAGGGAGTGGTGCTTTTAATAAAACTTAATAAATAAATAAAAGTTAATAAATGCACAGAACAATCGACTGAAAGTGTGGAGGGGTGGAGCAGACCTGGCTTGATGCTTTGCTGTCTGGCGGCGGCTCTCTCCATACTGTCTTTGACACAGTAGTACAGCTCCCGACACTGGACACACAGAACAGCATTAGATCAGACTCGCTTTAGTTCCTCAGTGTGTTCCTGCACGGAGTGGGACCTTTTTGGTGTAGAACTTGTTGAGCTGCGTCTCCTGGCCGTTGCGCCTCCACAGACACAGGACCTTGGTCTTGGGGCAGTAGGTCATGTTGATGAGCTTCTCGTACCACCAGCGCTCGTACACTGTGCCGATGTTACTGCGCAGGACGATGCAGTCGTCGCACACCTGAAACACGGAGCAGTGGCTTTTTATGCAAGCTATACAGGAGGAGGTTAGTCTATCCTGGCAACACGCTTTCCCTACACTATATATGAAGAGGTGTGGTCTGGGGCCGAGCGGAACAAAATACTATGACGAAAAAGCAGCTTAAGAACTGAAGGAAAAACAAGACTTAAAGGAGCTATATCATGCAAAATCGACTTTTGGAGCTTTTAACCATGTTGTTATGCTATTTCCTTATCAAAAACCCAGAGCGGTTTTTGGCGTATTTTACGTCATAGTGTCAAACAGGAAGGGCCAGACGTCTGTAATGTAATGCCTTACGGCCTGATTTTAATTTATAAAACAGCTTTTTCATTATTTTTGTTGTGAGAAAAAAAAAAAAAAAAAAAAAAAACGAAGTCCCCGACACGTCTGTGCTGTCCCGGGAGGGTAAACAAACGCACCCCCGGAGGATCCGAACAGAAGTCATGTTTGTGAAGACTGAGCTCTTTCTAACCTACTCTGGACACGCCTGTTCTTTTTTCTTACCCAACGATAATGTCACGGATGCGCGTTTGGCTACGAGAGGAACAGGACTATTCAACCTTCCTAAAGAAGAGTGCACTCGCCAGAAGTTGGAATTTCTTTCTGGGATTCAGCGACTTTATCAACCAACCTGATGGATGCTTGGTGAACCTTGGCCAGAATCAAAGTGGATTAACTTTTATAACCAACGCGATCCCATAACGTAAACACCTGATGATGCAGAGGCCAGGCTGAGCGGTGAGTCAATCAAAACGCCTGTTAGCGTGCGTGTTAGCGTGTGTGTTAGCGTGTGTGTTAGCCATTTATGAAACTGTGTTGCACATGTCAACTCCTTATAACTGCATTATGTGAAGTAACTTCACTTTTTGCAGCGATATTTATATTTGTAATACTGCAAATGAGGAATGAGCGGAGAGAGGGGCGGAGTTAACTGAATCGAAGCGTTTTGTCTTCCGGGTTTGGAAAATACCCCCAGAAAATACTTATATTTCTCTCAATGAGTACTCCATAGTGATAGAGGTACAATATATCATATAAATGCCTATACTTTACTTTGGAATGGCTAAAATAGCAGGATACAGATCCTTTAAAGTGATAGTCTGTAAGATTGCAAAGTGAGTGAGTGAAATATAAATGTAAACAATCAAGTCCCTCCCCTCCTGATTGGACCAGACAGGCCGGTTCCCAGGGAAAGCTCGTCCCATTGGTCAAAGTGATGCCACTGGGGATTAGTTGACGAGATCAGCAAAGGAACGGACTTAAACGTCAAATTTCAGACCCAGACGGTCAATGATAGGTAATCAGAAAAGAGCGCCATCGTCTGGTAAATGATCAGACATAACACTAAACTCTGTAAATTACAGGAGTGAAAGAGGTTTGTAGAGAAAAGTTTGTTCTGAATGAGTCACAGTTGAAACCACAGCGCATAACAGTTCACCCAATAAAATGAATGAAATACAAGCATTTATTTAATCACAGGGTTGTAACGATTCACTCAAGCCTCGATTCGATTTCCGATTTTAAGTTCTCGATTTCCATTTTTTCCCGATTTAAAAAAAAAACCTTTTTTAAGAAAAGAATATGACTCATTCATACCAATGTTTCTTTTGTTTTAACATCTGCATTTTTGTCCTTGTAACAAACTGCAACTGTCTCAGTAAGAGAACTTTACATTACAAAAAATTACAAGACATGAAAATGAACTATAATCATTTTGACATGAGTGCTTGTAAATTTACATTTGTAAATTCATCCGTCCTCTGAGTTGTCACATTGAGCTGTGCAGTGTCGCGTACCTCCATGAAGAAGATATCTCCTTTGTTGTCGGTGCCGGCGTGGACCACGAAGGTCTGCTTTTTGATGTGTCGGCTTCCACAGGGCCTGATGGACAGCTCGCGGCCGTTCTGCAAACGCACACGTTAGAACACAGACACGCAGAGACGATCGTAACGTTGTAAAGGAAAAGACCGTGTGTACCATGTGGGTCAGTTTGTCCAGGCTCTCGTTGATCTCTTGGCTGTACGTCAGGCCGATGTGCGACTTGCCCATCAGGCGCCGCACTTTCTTCCTGATGTCGTTTTGGGTCACCTAAACGCACAGATATGATGTAATATAATGCAGACGCAGTATTAATATTATAAACAGTGGACGTACTTTCATCATGAGCATGTACGTGATCATGTTGTGCAGCAGAGTGCCCAGGAGCCGGTCCTCGTCGTCCTCCAGACGCTTGCGCTCGTGTTCGCCCAGAGACAGGTATCTGCAACAGGACACTTCCATTTACAAAACGTGTATGTGACATTCACTTTAGGTCACTTCATTCACCACATTTCTGATTATCCGTAATTAAGGTTAACTGGAGTACGGCAGGATTGGACCATATCACTACAAATAATGATCTTCCCTCAGAGTTGTACTGGCACCTGCTCCACCTGCCATGATAACATAGTCACACTCTAGAGCGCAGCCCATTTTAGAATGCTGTGATGTCATGTAAACGCATCTTACACTGTGCACATTACATTTAATGAAGCATATGGAATACCAGGGCAAAAAGTGTCCTAATCAGACCCAGAGGGTGTGATTTGTGACCGTTACACATTCACCAAGATGGACTTTTTTCTCAATAGGTTGCGTTCATGTGACATCACAACATTCTAAAGAGCCTATTGCTGTTGCAGGTTCTAGAATGTGATGATGTCACCAGACCCAGTGGGGGGAGGAGCCAGTTTTTCCTTTAACTGCATTACACTTTAAGAAGTCGTATCTAAAAGAAAATGTATGAATTACAAAAATCATCATTAATATCAGTCACTGGGTCCATGTGGTCTCTGTGCAAGACCAAAAATGTCCTCAAAAACAAAATCTTTTTATCTCTATATAATATTATAAGCCTTTAGAACGCTGTGATGTCGCCTGAAACCCAGCAATACAGACGGCATCTCTGGAATCGCCCATATATGGTCATGTTTGAAAACAGTTAAGGGGGAAAACAATTTGGAGAAAAATCTAAACTTTAAGATAGTTTTTTTACCTAATAAAGATACAAACACATGAAGAGGAGCAAAGTGGTTCAACAGCTCATAAATACATAAATAACGGAGAATATGTTAGCATCGTGCTAATGCTAACGCCAGTTTATTTAAAACTGCCGTTTTTTTGCTTCTACTGAACAATCTGCTGTGAATAAACATCCATATGGACCCGATTTACACTTTTATTTACAGTATGTGTGATAAATAAGTTCATATTCCACCAGAAAATGGCTAAAAAGAGTTTCCCAAAAGATTCTATTTTCCCCCTCGACCAAGCCACGGCGTGAAAAGCACCTGAAAATTCCATGGCGGTAACTATGGTAACTGGCAAACTGCAGATGTTTTGTCTTAGTTTTTGGTTAATATCTCAGTCATTACAGGAAGAATCCACAACAAAAACTGTCTCAAAGTTCATAGTCTCCTCTGTCAGCACATATGAACTAATGTCCAATTATTTTCTCATAAAGGCGTCCAAAAGTGGTGACAATATACGAAAACATGTGTGATGTTGGCCAATAAGAAGGACTTTCAGACATAAAAATATTATGTTTGTTTTGTTTACTTTATTGTCCCCGTAGGGAAATTTGTCTTCTGAATTTGACCCATCCTTCGATGCCGCTGAGGCAACCCATAAGGAGCAGTGGTCGACGGCAGTGCCGCGCCCGGGACCCATCTCCATGATGTGGAGCCAGGCTGATGGTCAGAATCACCTGGCTGGAGGATTCACCTATTGTACATGTTTTTAGTGGTAGGGGAAACCGGAGTACCCGGAGGAAACCTACACAGACACGGGGAGAACATGCAAACTCCACACAGAAAGGCCCCGGCCAGGTGGGAATCGAACCCCGGACCTTCTAGCTGTGAAGCGGAGGCGCTAACCGCTACGCTACCGTGCCGCCCAGGTTTGTGTCAGGTTTGTGAATCCAATCACTGTCAGATACCGAAGAGGAAAATCAATTGTTACTTTTGGGTTTGGATATTTCTTACAAAAACTGTATTTCTCCCATAGAGCTGTATTGGCCCCTGCCCTCCACCTGACATTATGACCATATGATCATCACATTCTAAAACGTGAACGCAACCTATAGGTTGTTTTCAGGTTCTAGAATGTGATGTCACATGACCCATTTGGGGGAGGAGACAGTTTTTCTTATTAACTACATTACACTTTCACAAGTCATATCTAAAAAGAAAATGTATGAATTACAAAAATGATCATTAATATCAGTCACTGGGTTCATGATCTCTCTGTGCAAAACCAAAAATGTCCTCAAAAACAAAATAATTTACCTCTATATGATATTATAGGCCTTTAGAACGCGGTGATGTCACCTGAAAACCCAGCAATACACCTCTATGGGAGAGAAACAGTTTTTGAAAGAAATTTCCAAAAGGAAAAGAAAAAAAGAAAAGTTTTCCCTGCTCATTATTTGATTGGATTCACAAACCTGTCACATTATTCTTATGGCTGAAAGTCCTACCTACTGACCAACATCACGCATATGTTTTTGAACATTGTCACCACTTTAGGATGTCTTTATGAGGAAATAATTACACCATAGTTCATATGTGCTGTAAGAGATGACTTTGAACTTTGTGAAAGTTTTTGTTTCATGTGAATTTATCCAGGAAACTACAGAGAAAATAGCAAAAGAACTACGACTAGGAATATGTTTTTGACAGTTACCATAGTTAAAGGGATATTTCGGGATTTTTGACATAGGGCCTCATTTCCTAGTTATCCAGAGTGTTGTTGATGTCTGGAGATATTTTTTTCTTAAATTCATGCAGTTCTTATATTGGAAGAGTCTAGTGGCGCTAGGCTAGTCTTAGGCTAGTGCATGTCTATGGTATCAGTTAGCCTGCATTAAAACAGTCTGACCCACTCCACAGTGCACCTGAGGTAAATCACTTATAACACCAGACTAACCATATAAATGTCTGTGTCGATAGAATAATTATAACCATTTTGCGTTTAAAATAACTTATATTTGAGCAGCATCAGCTTCGTGGCTGTAAGCTAACGCAGCGGCGGAGAGATCTGCGAGAAAATAGTCCCTCAAAATGTGGTAATTCCTGTGATACAAGGTTAGTTATATTTCAAAAATTATTCTATTAACACAGACATTTATATGGTTAGTCTGGTGTTATAAGTGATTTACCTCAGGTGCACTGTGGAGTGGGTCAGACTGTTTTTAATGCAGGCTAACTGATACCATAGACATGCACTAGCCTTGCCCTAGCCTAGCGCCACTAGACTCTTCAAATATAAGAACTGCATGAATTTAAGAAAAAAATATCTCCAGACATCAACAACACTCTGGATAACTAGGAAATGAGGCCCTATGTCAAAAATCCTGAAATATCCCTTTAACCATAGTTTTAACCCATAGGCTCTTCAGAATGTTGTGACGTCACGTGAACGCAACCTATTGGTCATATACTTAAAAATAAAAGTATTGACTATTTATTCTCTGCCAGTTTTGTGCAAAGAGAAAGAACTTAATTGCCAAGTCAGTATTCTGTGTCCCAGTACGCACCTCTCGATCATCTCGTGCGGGCCCTGGTCCATGCCCATGCCCTCGCGCTCCAGCATCACGGCGTCCAGGTAGGCGTCCTCCCAGAACTGCATCTGGTCCCACAGTGTGGAGCGCTCTTTACCTGCACAGCCGCCAGACAGCAGTCACTCACCACTCAGAACACACGGGCTGATTGTTTCTTTTACCAGCAATACGTGCATTCTAACGTAAAACCCTTTTCCTGTGTAACTATTGCAGTATTACGTAGCTCTTGTTATTTCATCCATCTGAAAGTGAGCATTTTATAGTTTGCGTTGGGAGTTTTGTCAAGTTATTGAAACAAGTGATGTGCTGGAGAAGGCTTGGCGCAGTGGTTGCACTCGCCCATCATCAATACAAGATCTTGGTGGGAAATGAAAGCAACACTGGATTTTTTGACATTGCAGAAGCTTATCGCCACAGTGAAAGCTGCTGTAATCAAAGCTAAAGGCGCTACAACAACATATTAAAGCGTGTGACCTTTTATTTGGTTAGGCAGTGCATGTCGTGACAGTGACTTTCATTCTGAAGCTCATGGACATCACCAAGTCTTAGGTTTCTTCCTGCCAGGTCATAGATCGTAGCATAAATATTCTACAGTTATCGTCTTGTTGTAATAATTAAACTGCCAGATCAATAAGTGACAGATTGTGGGCTGAAAAACATCTTGTATGAAATAATGGAGTTATACAATAAAGGAATTGTCAGGTACAATTATTATCTAACTAACTTTTAAAAGGAAATGATCTAGTATGACAATCACATATATTCTTATGACTATCAATATACCAACTTATAATCGCATTAATAATAAAAGAACATCTAAATGCATAAGGATCAGGGTCAAGTGAGGGCAGAGAGGGAGGGCTGTTAACTAGTCTATCGATTATTGTTACGATTTTTTTTCATCACATGAAGCTGAAATGACGCCGCTTGACGACATGTTGATGGAGTAAACTTAGACTAAACTTAAAGTACATGTTTGTCAGAGGCTCTTGGTGCTAATTCTGCTTCTGATTGGATGAGACACAGACAGATACTCATGAAATTTACAATGTACAAAACACTACAGACCCTAACTATAAAAATAAAGTAGGTTTTCATCAAAAATACTACATTTTCATGTAATTTTTGCTCTATTTGAGTCTGTGTGAACCAAAACACGATTAATCGATTAGTCGTTTCAGCCCTATTGTTAACACCACGTGGGGTAACAGGTTGGTGCGTAACTTTGGACCAATCACAAGCAAAGGATGGGCTCGTGGGAAAGTGCAGCAGAAAAACAGCTACTCAGCAAAGTGTCATGGCGCGTGCCTCGGTGAGCTTCAAGAAAACAGCCCACACGGCCAGACGAAGACACGCTCCCATTATGCAATAAGCGTGTGGGAAAGTGCTCCTTCGCTCATCAACTTGACACCTCAAGGTTGGAGTCTGGAAAGGAAGCGCTGGGAACTACCGGTAGGATGACAGATTTATGTGTAATTCACTGCTCGGACGACTATATAAACCGCGTCTGAATTTGCCACTGTCTGTGTTGGTGTTTGTATGGATTAATGGTGTCGTAAATAAAGGATCCTACTTGCATTTTGGATTACCTTCTGACTACTGGATTTATTTGCAGCTATTGGAATTACTTTCTTCAAGTTTGTGGATATATTCCTTTGGAGCTCTTTGACCATTGGGATATAATTTCTTCTGATATGTGTAATCCATTTGGGCTTTACATTCCACTACAGACAGTACAGACTCTATACAGTCTGTACTCTGTATTGGAAGAACAAAGTAAACCCAATAGTTGAATATATTAAGGCAGGAAAATACCGCGATAAACGATATTATTGGAGGCCTTATACAAATACAAACAGAAAGGCTCTTTGACAGGCTGTAATTCCTGAATCCTTCCTCATATCTGGATGTGAATGACTTTGTCGAGAATAACTTTGAAAACCAGATGAAATAAATACATTAAATTTGAGTCACAGTGCAATCCGTTTGAAAAAAGAATGGCAAGATTTTCAATATTTAGCCACGATTATTGCAGCTTGTTACAACTCAAACTGCTGCCAAAAATGAGACCTAGTTAAACTGAAGGTCCTATTGACGTGTATCAGAACGAAAGGCTCGAGAAATGTTTAGTATCTTTTATAGGTTAGCGTCAGCAGCAAAAAGCGCAGTTAGAAGCGTCTCCATCCTGCCCACATAGCACCACATCAGCCAGTGTGAGCACCGACACGCACAAAAGGGAAAAAGGGCAAAGAGATTAGCCCTACTTAGAGAAAAGGTTTCCATGGCAGCGTCCTCCAGTTGATCCCACACGGAGCTCTTATCGCGGCCTGAAGCGGGTCCCGCGGGAGCAGTGGAGAGAGGCGAGAGGCAGCGGAGGAGAGGGTTAGTGACAGACATCAGACATACACAGGGACGTACGCAGACACACCTCCGACAGAAACAGGTACAGGGTTAGTGAGGGGGTTAGTGAGGCCGACACCACAACAACAACAACGACTGCACGTGAGGTTAATGAAGACAAACAGGCCTTTCTACAAACAGGGTCAATACAGTAGCAGCAGCAAGTCAAATGTAATGCTTTTACAGACTCCCTTCACATCTTATTTATCAAGATACACAACATTTGTAATTTCTAAAAGATCTGTCCATTCCAGTTCACGGAGAAAAAAACTTTTTATTAATCTTCTGAAGTAAAAGTTGAGCTGTGCACTTTTTCCAAAGAAATGTAGATGTAAAGTGTAGATGTAAAACATAGTTAACAGAATTACATTTAAGATTTTGCTAAATTTGTACCCAGCTTTCTTTAGTTTGGCCATTTTTGTGACGTTTATAGTTTCTCTTCCTTATTGGACACTGACAGGAAGTGACATGGATCGAGGCAAACCATTTTAAACTGTTGCCGTACTGTGTTATGTCAATGGGAAATGAGTCAAACTGCTGTGTAACCTCTATGTCACTTCCTGTCATGAGCTTAAAAATTCAAATAAAAAAGTAACTTTTCTGCCCTAGATTTCTTCATTAAAATTGCTGCTTCACTTAAATAAAATGATAATTACTTACAACTGATGTTATCTAGGGCTCGAGACTAACATAGTCCCGTAGTCCCAGGACTGGGAAAAAAATGCTCGGGACGAAAGACCTACCATTCTTTTTTAATAGTATATATATTTATGCAGGGCTGGGCAATAAATCTAATTAATTCATGCTTTTAAGATGATGTGAAAATGGCTAAATCGTAAAATCGTGTCCGCCGCTCCACGTCCGCCTGAGGAGCGCCGTGTTTCAGACGCTCCGTAGGGACTGTTTTAGGAAATGACATCAGCGGAACCAGGCAGCGACTTTCTAACTATCTCTGCTGCTTCACAAAGGCCGTGCGTTGTGTTTTCTTTGCACGCGATGGAGTTTCCTTCGCTAAAACAAATCTCCCCCGTCTGCTTCTCTCATGCTGAGCATTAACTCCGCCCCTTTCCCCTTGAGTCTCCATGGAGACGGTTGTCAATCACAGCTGAGCTCGAGGATGATAAAACTAAAGGCTTATTAAGAAGTTTTACTTTTGAGAGCAGACAAAGAATATTTAAACTATAGTAAAGCGTTACTTAAAGCAGTACTAAGTAACTCTTGCCCTAGAGGCCATAAGCGCAACTGCAGGTGTCGTAGCAAGTTACGATTTTTTAACTTATTAAATGTCTTGGAGAGTAAATACTACGCTGACAGAAAAGGTGAAGAGAGAGGGATGTTGTACATCCAGTTATACAATGGAAATAATTTTTTTCACTCAACTTGGCTGTAAATACTGTTTAAGTGGCGCTAGCCCGCAGTTAGCTTTGCCCGTTAGCCTGTTAGCTTCTTCTTCATGATTCCATTAGTGTGTATTGGTTGCTCCGACCCGGTGGCAGTCAAGTTGCAAGCATGGTTTTCTGGCCAGAGACACCAGGGGGAGATGAAAGACCCCCAATCATCCCATTAACACTCGTATTACCCCCAGAAGGACTACGGAAAGGATTTATTAAGGTAAACACGTTACTTAGTACTCCACTTATAAATTAATCCATGCGTTTTATACACAATTGTATTTATTGTTTCGGAAGAAATGTCTTACCAATAAATTGCATTATTCTTAAATGAGTCATTTTTATACGCACTATATTGTTTAAAACGATAATAAAAATACATGTAAAATAAACGTGATAAAAAATTCAAATAATGTATCAAAAAATACATATTAAAATGTGGGACGGTTCAGATCCATTTCGGGATGATGCCAAATGGTTTTCGGGACGGTCATGAAAAAAGTTAGTCTGGAGCCCTGTGTTATCAATCTAAATAAGTCATATGTTCAAAAGCATTAAAGCCTGTTAAATGCACTTTAAAGCCTAAATGTGTTACAGATTTAATAGACTGCTTACAATTGACCTTCTGGGCCTGCATTTAATGTAAAGTACGTCAAGCAAGACAAATTCAATCTAATTTGAATCAATTCTTTAAGACACAAACATGCATATTTAATTTTTTTGATTTGCATTCCATCAAACAGAGGAATGACGGGAAATGATTCGTAGGTTCATTTTAAAAGGTTTTTCACTCGTTCTCTTCCTTGTAAGTCAGCAGAATGTCAGTTTTCTCCTTCAGACCCACTGCCCTTGTTATAAAGTGTTCAGTGAGACAAAAGGAGTCTATTTCTAAGGCTGAGGTGTTGTGCACTTACCCAGCAGCCCCTCACACAGGTAGATCCTCATACTGATGTCCTCCAGAGGCTGAGGAGGGGCCTTCCCCATGGCCGACACCGGCTCCCTGACTCCGGGCTTCAGTGTGTGAGTCCTTCCCTACGTGCGGCAAAACACAGACACAATTAAGCCCGTTTAATACCTTCAATGTCTTTCATGCCTCAAATATTCCTCCAACATTTATATTTCTAAATATTCCAGTAGACACAGACAGCAGAGTATAATGCAACTGTGAATATTATTGTGAATCTATTCAGTATTTACTGAACTGAACCTATGACCAGAAGAAATGGAATGATGGAAGTAAATACAACAACATGTAAATGCATTAGTAATGTTATTAAATTAGCCTTATTGTAAATACTATCACATTAAAACCCTTGGTGCAAAAAGACAGTAGTTAAAATGGCTTAACACCAAACTCTGCCCACATTCGTAGTTTGAATTTGCAGCGAGCCTGACGGACCGTGAGGGGAAGTGAGAGGCGCCGAGGGGGCGCGAGTCAGTCCCACGAGAAACCGCCGCGGACTGCGCCAAATAAACACGGAAAATTGTCACGCCGTGCGGTCTCCACGGTAACGCTAAGGGCTAATGACACAGGCACCTGATGCTTTGTGAACGTAATGCAGAAAACCAACACTTCTGCTTCCTCCTACACAGGAAGTGATCAGGGAATGATCAGATCACTGTGTGCTCATGACGTACAGACTTCCAAAACAAAAGTCTAATTCCATATACTTTTAACCTCTTAACCCCACATGAACCGAGCTTGTTTTGTCCAGTTTGGCTTTACCCAAATCTAAAACCTTCTTGAAAAAATGGTCAAAATAACGAAAACGAGGATGAAAACGCAACATAAAAGTGACAAAAAAGCAATAGAAGAGCGACAAAAATGTGCCGGAAAACAACAATAACACAAGTGACAAAAAGTGATGGAAAAGCCGCACAGAAAAACACAAAAAGTGACAAAACACGATTTGTCGATTGTCGTGATTTTGTGACAAACGCTGCGACAACATGACAAAAAAAAAAAAAATACGATCAGATTTATTGGCCTTAGCTTTCAAATGAGGCATTACCCTGGGCTGTAGGTTGTAAACTCTCCATTCAAGAAGCTTTTAGATTTGGGTAAAGCTGAATTGGAGAAAATGCGCTTAGTAAGAGGTTAACTCGTCAAGTACACATGCACACTAGGGACACTAATCGATAGGGATGGGAATTGATAAGATTTTATCGATATCAATACCATCAATAATTTTACCTATCGATTCGATTCTTTATCGATACCTGACTTGTCTGTGTGTTGGGGAAAGCAAGGAATGAATGTGCTTTTGATAAACTCTATCAAAAAAGACACATTGTTAGTTTCCCAAGAAAAATATGTATTAAATAAGCAAGTTTCCAAATATACTGTGGCTCCTGCTGGCACTCAGCCTGCCTGGCATCCTCTAAAATATAACGGTAACATTTGTACTTTTTCACCAAGTGTCTGTAACTTATAACAGACTGATGCTGTTTTGTAACACCTAAACAACAGGACTCGGTCTCAGCCCAAACCCTACAGATTTTCATCTATTTTTGCTTCATCCGGCGCTACATTCTCCTTCCTCCGTCCGTGTGTTGCTGCTTCTACCGCGGGTTACTGTGGCTGCAGCACGTTAGCCAGAGCTGCGAGAGATCAGCCGTTCCGCTCATATAGCGCACTCATAGCGGGGACGGGCAGAGGTAGCCCCGCTCACAGTGCGCTCAGGGCGGCGACAGGCAGCCGCAGGCTCCGCTCTGAGCCCCGGGCCTGAGTGGAGGCTGCAGAGAAACTCCAAGCCAATACAGCGGAGCGTTCGCAGCAGCAAAGCGAAAACGTAGAACTGACACGTTTATAACAATGGACTGTTTTAATTGACGACTCGTCTCTTTGTGAACGCGTAAAACGGAGGGGAAGGGCTAAGTGGAGGGCTAAGGGGTAGAATTGAGATTGGGCCGATGTTTCCCTGCTTACTTCGAAGGAGCATAACAGACTCGGAGAACCACATCATTACGCACGTGCGTCTAGCTCCGTGGCGCGCTATCGTGTCCGAAAAGGGGGAGGGAAGTGTTTTCAGAGCGGGAGCATCGATAAGAGGGATCGATAATGAAGTAGACGTATGGTTCCGATGCTTTGCTCAAACAGAACCGGGTCTACTTGTAGAACCGGTTCTCGATTCCCATCCCTACTAATCGACAAATTTTAGTCTAAATTTAGTCGACTAAATTTAAGACAAATTTAGTCTTTAGACTTTGCATTTATAATATTCATTATAATCATATTTAATCAGCTCCTCTGCTTCATGGAGCTGCTCCCACATGAACAAAGCTCAGAGCTGCTCCTTTTACATGATATGAGGCTCTTTCACACTGTCAATAGAAGTTTGGATGATTTTAGTCTCTCCTTTTCATTTAGTCTTATTTTAGTCATAGTTTTAGTCTCATGAAAAAGCTTGAATTTAGTTTTAGTCTAATTTTAGTCAAAAATATCACTTTGACTAAAATTAAGACTAAATATTTTAGTCGATGAAATTGACACTGGTTGCATGTGTGTGCTATTTTATCAGAGTGCCATTATTTGCTCGTAATTTGATTAATTTTATTTTTGTCATTTGTGTTTTTCCTTTGTTTTTTAATAATTATGTAGGCTTCAGAGAGAGAGGGAAGGGAGAGTTCAGCTTCCGGACAGCTGGGTGAATGAGTTACATGGTAATTACAAATACAAACCCGAGTATAAAAGACCAAACATCACCAGAAAAAAACAAAACATGGTTAGTGATTACTTTCCATATGTTAATAATATGGAAATGCATTAGCCCTCATTATCCTTAAGGCCATGAAGTTTTAGACCACGGGTCCAATACCTTTTCAAATGCCAAAAAGAAAAGTCAAAGTACCTGTTCAAACATGCACACACAGATTCAAACCCAGGGACGACCTTACGCAGTGAACTCTTTGAAGGGACTGAGGAGAGTTGCCTCGACTTTTTACGTGTGGTTCCAAAAGTGCACTCACGAAGACGGCGCTGGTGGCGGGGTTGGTCTCGATCTCGCTGTCCGAAAGCGTGCCCCTGGACTGGGTGAGGTGAGCCGCCATCCGGCCCAGCCCGTCCCCGCGGTGCTGCTCAGGTCGCTGTCCGCTCCCAGAGTCTCCCCGAGCTGTTGCTGATCTGCAGGAACACGCGCACCGTTCAACGACAGCGCTCCACAGATATACATGGTCTGGCTAATAAAACTGTTTAGTATTCTTACGTTTTTAAGTTGATGAAATGTCAAAATAAATCTACTATACTATTCGTCCAAATATTGGCTCCTTTTCAGGGTTTTTACAGGAGCAGTGAGTCAAACTGAATGCTTTCTAATATCGACTATTTTTGTGGAAATATTCATTGCAGCGTCTCTCTTTGATCCTGCACCTTTACTCCCGCCCGCTAGATGGCAGCGCACTTGAGTAACACTAGAATCTAGTGACAGTTAGAGAAACACAGGAAGAGTTTACCATGGAAAAGAAAGAGCTACTGTATGAGACGCTCCAGGGCTCTTTTAAAACTCTACATCTGGCCTCACTTTGGCTTTTACAGCAAAGACAGAGACCTCTATTATAACGAGAGCCACCAGCTGTGTGCAGATGTTGCTGTGTCGCCGCTGTGTTCAGAGAGGATTTATGTTCGTAGCATTTTTTTATGGAATAAAACGAAGCCGAGGGAAAACTAAATACAGCAGGCTCATGTTAAACTTGTGTCTCGCCACTGCAGTACTTAGAACAGTACTGTAGTAGTTTCCCCTCGGCTTCGTTTGTGCTACTGCTAACACAAAAAGATTTGGAAGAGATGAGCGCTATAGTCACGGTGATGCCCGTGTTGTCATTATGTCGCTGATCTATGAGTGACACCCGTTGTGGAGTAGATAAGATTTTAAATGCCCCGTCTGAGTTATTAGTTATTACTGATCGCTAAGGACTCCCAACTATAGAAATACTAGAAAACGTGCATCCCCAGTTTAGTTACTTTCATTACTAGGTTTCCAAGAAATCTGTTTTCCTTTCAAAGTTACATAATCACCATACAACACCACAGTCACAAGTGCACATTAGTGCGTTGTTGACCAGACGCAAGTCGATATAAGCCATAGCTCTATGGACATTTTATATATCTTTTGCCAAGGTGTTAGTAATGT
Organism: Neogobius melanostomus; assembly: GCA_007210695.1. Lineage (NCBI taxonomy): Eukaryota > Metazoa > Chordata > Actinopteri > Gobiiformes > Gobiidae > Neogobius > Neogobius melanostomus. The sequence goes on from VHKM01000376.1 coordinate 2,771,399, forward strand.
ATAGATGTATATTTCATGTTTCTAAGTGCAATACCCTTGTAATGGTGGACCTGAGTGTTAGCACTAATGCTAATGCTAGTTTTTTCCTGTGGTGTTTTTACAGTAGTTCTGTATCCTTATTATGCTTATGTTTATCCTGCCAAGTCTACATTATTATTTAGTCCCTCTATGTTGAGCTATGTTTGTTTAGCTAAAGTAATGATAATTGTGTTAAAGGGCAAGTTCAGTAATTATTGTTTATTATTCTTTCTTTGTAGACCACATACATATTCACATGTGATTATACCTGCTGCTGGATGTTCCCTGAGCTTCATTAAACCCATCTGAATCTGATTAGCATCCTAGTTTGTGTTTTGACCAACACCCCGAGGCGGATACAGTACTTGAGCCAACGAATATACAGTACAGTAGTAATTAAGAGCTCTCGAATAATTGCTGCTCCGACCCAGTGGCAGGCAAGTTGCAAATGTGGTTTTCTGGCCAGAGACACCAGGGGGAGATGAAAGACCCTCCAATCATCCATTAACACTTGTATTACCCCCAGAGGGACTACGGAAAGTTTTGTTAATAAGTCACTTAGTACTGCTTTAATTAGGTCAAAGGTTTTACTTAAAAACCATCAGACAATAGTTGGAGCACTCTTTCCATAACTAAGGAATCTAAAATGGATTGTATTCAGACCCAGCTCAGCTTGAATCGACTCACGGGACTCGGTTCGTGTCACTCGTACAGTGTGAGCAGGTCAGCCGTGTTATCGCTCTTTACAGTGGGCTGATCTTTTAGAAAATCATCTTGAAATGAACTGCTATGTGAAACCCCAGGAGTAAGGTGGAAAGATTGTTGAGCGATGTCATAATTTTCCAAGAGAGTTAGATTTAATGCCAGTTTGAATCCAATTAAATGCTTTTTAATGACATTTAAAGCCTTGATTTGGCAGAATTCACTTAATTTAGTATGGAACACATTTATTTAGCATTCCTTTCGACAAAAACAACGTTGGTGAAATGGGTTTTGTGCGCTGATCGCAGATGGAACAGAAGGAACAGACGGACAGAGTGAGTTGGCTGGGCCCTACCACTGTGCTGGCCTCGGAGTCCTGGCTGGTGCTCCTGGTCAGGATGGGAGGCTCGGAGCTGGTCACTGACTCACTGTCACTCTTCTGCAACACGGAAAACGAGCTTTAGGCAACATCGGGTAAATCACACGCAGTCGACTGTCAGCACAGACCATTTCAGACGATTGAAACGATAAAAACACACTTCAACGCACATCTGAACATGTTCTAAGGTTCATTTATGCTTCTAATTTGTACGTAAACAGATCCGTGCGTTACAAGCGTAGTTACTGTCCGTGCAGTTATGCTTCCTGGTTCTAATGACCACCATGTGTTGGACGTGCAGATAAAACAGGATTCACAGCAATTACTGTATATTCACTTTCATACACAAAATTCAAAGATGTTTTAGTGTTTATATACAGTGAGGAAAATAAGTATTTGAACACCCTGCTATTTTGCAAGTTCTCCCACTTAGAAATCATGGAGGGGTCTGAAATTGTCATCGTAGGTGCATGTCCACTGTGAGAGACATAATCTAAAAAAAGAAATCCAGAAATCGCAATGTATGATTTTTTAACTATTTATTTGTATGATACAGCTGCAAATAAGTATTTGAACACCTGTCTATCAGCTAGAATTCTGACCCTCAAAGACCTGTTAGTCTGCCTTTAAAATGTCCACCTCCACAAGGTTGGAAAGGGCTACGGGGAAATTGCCAAGCAGCTTGGTGAAAAAAGGTCCACTGTTGGAGCAATCATTAGAAAATGGAAGAAGCTAAACATGACTGTCAATCTCCCTCGGACTGGGGCTCCATGCAAGATCTCACCTCGTGGGGTCTCAATGATCCTAAGAAAGGTGAGAAATCAGCCCAGAACTACACGGGGGAGCTGGTCAATGACCTGAAAAGAGCTGGGACCACCGTTTCCAAGGTTACTGTTGGTAATACACTAAGACGTCATGGTTTGAAATCATGCATGGCACGGAAGGTTCCCCTGCTTAAACCAGCACATGTCAAGGCCCGTCTTAAGTTTTCCAATGACCATTTGGATGATCCAGAGGAGTCATGGGACAAAGTCATGTGGTCAGATGAGACCAAAATGGAACGTTTTGGTCATAATTCCACTAAACGTGTTTGGAGGAAGGAGAATGATGAGTACCATCCCAAGAACACCATCCCTACTGTGAAGCATGGGGGTGGTAGCATCATGCTTTGGGGTGTTTTTCTGCACATGGGACAGGGCGACTGCACTGTCTTAAGGAGAGGATGACCGGGGCCATGTATTGCGAGATTTTGGGGAACAACCTCCTTCCCTCAGTTAGAGCATTGAAGATGGGTCGAGGCTGGGTCTTCCAACATGACAATGACCCGAAGCACACAGCCAGGATAACCAAGGAGTGGCTCTGTAAGAAGCATATCAAGGTTCTGGCGTGGCCTAGCCAGTCTCCAGACCTAAACCCAATGGAGAATCTTTGGAGGGAGCTCAAACTCCGTGTTTCTCAGCGACAGCCCAGAAACCTGACTGATCTAGAGAAGATCTGTGTGGAGGAGTGGGCCAAAATCCCTCCTGCAGTGTGTGCAAACCTGGTGAAAAACTACAGGAAACGTTTGACCTCTGTAATTGCAAACAAAGGCTACTGTACCAAATATTAACATTGATTTTCTCAGGTGTTCAAATACTTATTTGCAGCTGTATCATACAAATAAATAGTTACAAAATTATACATTGTGATTTCTGGATTTTTTTTTTTAGATTATGTCTCACAGTGGACATGCACCTACGATGACAATTTCAGACCCCTCCATGATTTCTAAGTGGGAGAACTTGCAAAATAGCAGGGTGTTCAAATACTTATTTTCCTCACTGTAGAACTCCGGTCATTATCGGGAAAATAACCGACAGGGCGAACTGATCTTGTTTCGCCCTGAAGGCACTTATTTTCCCGATGATGACCGGTGTTCTATACATTATCCCGCTTATTGTACGGCTGTTTGCCAACTGTACACACACAAATAATTGGCAGCGGTCATTATTTTTTTCAGAGGTCTTCTATCAAAAAATAATGACCGGTAGAACGTTGGGAAATCACATTCAAGTCAGTGGAGCGTTCTACTTGCATTGTGAAGGGCTGTATAATACTACATGTTAATTTAGTATCTGTTGTTGCATTCTGTGGTGACAGACAAAAAAAAGTAGGTTTAAATCATTGCAAAATGAATCCAAATATAAAAGCTAGAAAAGTATATCAGGACTAAATGGAAGAAAAAGCCTTAAAATCATAATCGTCCACACTGAGTATTAAAGAAATTGCACATCTTTGAGTAATCTTTGAATCTTCCCCAGAGGAGGCAGCTCAGAAAAAGCTCATCCTGTTCCCAAAAAGGAAATGCTTTCCTCACCTCTCCATCTCTAGCTAAGATTAATCTTTTCATTGCGAGTAAAAACACGGAGTAAACACATTTGCCCTAGCTTCTGAAACTGAAACAGTTTCGTAATGAAGGGAATCAAGGGGAGTCCAGAGTGGGAGGAGCTTAGAGTTAGTTTGATAGAAAAACCAGGAAATGAAACTGGATAATTTGTTTCAGCCGTTTTAGATGAATATTGCATTTTCGACCCAACAAAGTGTAAGATCTTGGTAAAGATGTGTTTGACATTATTATCAAATACCTGCAATACCCGCATAATACCCGCTCTTTCAAGACAAAACACAAAATCTATTCCTTTATTCAACAAACCTGTGATCCCGACATGGCGCTGAGCCCACTGTCAGAGCTCATCTGGGACTTCTTCTCTTCTGCGTCTGCCACCAGGGGGCGCTGCTGCTTGCCTCCCTCAGACCCTGAGGAGCACATGTGTTTATCAGCCTCTGCTCTGAGCCAGCTCTACCGCAGCTTACCTTTCAGAGTCCCCTGACTCAGAGCCAACACTGCACTGCTGCTACTGTCTAAAGAGCACCACCACAGTAAGAAATGAAAACATACGTATCAAAGCTAAGCCCGATCTAGGCCTGTCACGATAACAACACCGCAGCTTCCATATGTAATAAAACACGACTTATATTATGGACACAATGACCCTAGAGCAGAGGTAGGCGAGTCTGGTCAGTCACTGCCCAAAGATGGGGGGGTGAACCCTCCGAAGGTTGCCGAAACCCAATCTATACCAACAAAAGAAAGGGGAGTTGGGATCCTTCCCCTGACTTTTTTGAGGAATTGGCATTAGTTTTCTGTATTTTTAGAGTACTTTAAAAGGTGCTTGTGTGCCACATTTTTCAAAGTCATATGGAGGGCTGGATTTGGCACGCGGGCCTGACGTTGTCCACCCGGCTCTAGAGCATTATAGCCCGTGTAAGCGCTTAAAGGAATATGCCACCGTTTTTACATACTGAGATATGTTCTTACTTTAGCTTAGACGAGTTCATTTGTACCTGTCTGGTCTTCACGTGTGCCCTCAGTCATGTAAACACAGCACAGACAGTGTTAGCATTTAGCTTCTATCTTCACCTCGTTCGGAGCTATAGAGGAGAAGAGAGAGGCTAAATGCTAACGCCGTCTGTGCTGTGTTTACGTAAGGGGGGCACGCGTGAAGACCAGACAGGTACAGATGAACTCGTCTAAGCTAAGGTAAGAACATATCTCAGTATGTAAAAACGGTGGCCTATTCCTTTAATAGAAAACTCATGAGCTGTAGTAAATCTAGTAAAACACTAGTTACTTCACTAAATTGTGTGTCAGTGTACACCAGTGGCTTTCAAAATGTTCTCATACAGTACCACCTTGTTAAATATTTAACCTTCCGAGTACCACCACGTAGGGCTGGGCGATATATCGATATTTAACATATGTCGATATACAGTAGTTCAAATTTGCGCTGTAATACTTATTTTATAGGCTATTTTTATTTAAGATATTTATTTAAATGTGCACCTTATTTGTTATACAGTGTTTATATTTACATTTTATAGTGAGTTTTCAATAAAACTACTCGTATTTGGCTTCGACTTAACATTTCATTTCACAGCTCTCACTTTGCGGCAAACATATCGGGATATATATTGTATATCGATATTCAACCTAAATATATCGGGATATGACTTTTGGTCCATATCGCCCAGCCCTACCTCCAGGCCTAGATCAAGATCTGATCAGGACTAAACCAGGTCTGAAAAGAAATGCTCAGCAGAAAAGTTATTTGAATTTTTAAGCTATTGACAGGAAGTGACACAGATGTAAAGTTCCACAGCAGTTTGACTCATTTCCCATTGACATAACACGGTTGGCACGGCAACAGTTTAAAATGGTTTGCCTCCATCTATGTCACTTCCTGTCAGCGTCCAATAAGAAAGTGAAACTATAAACATCACAAAATGGTCAAACTAAAGAAAACTGGGTACAATGTTGAGCAAAATCTTAAATATAATTGTGATTACTATGTTTTCGCAAAAACTGTGTCTAATATATAATTTACACTTTAAATACAATAATTCTAACTAAATATGAATCAAGTGAAGAGGCCCAAGTACCACAGTTTGAGAACCACTGGTGTTCACATGGCGGCTATACCCTTCTCTGACCTGACAAAATATAGTAAAATTAAAGTACCGTAAATTCTCTAATATAGGCCGGGGCCTTTATTTACTCAAGCGCATCGAGGACCAGGCCTTTATTGGAACCAGGCCAAAATCAGAGACAGGCCTTTATTTCTATTTGAGCAAAACGGACGACCAGTAGAATGAAGAAAAACGAGATTTGTGTCCATTTGAACCTAAAATATTAGGTGACGCTCGAGTTATTTTGCGTGGGACTTACCTGCACATGGAGAGCAGCTGGATGTGCTTTGAGGAGGCGATGGTGACTTTATTAAAACCCTCCTGCCCCCCAAAGATAGTCACAGAAGGTTTGAAAAGTGGCTAAATCTGTCTCAAAGTTACGCTTGGATCAGCTCCACTCCGCAGCGTTCCCTCTCTTATCGTTTACACTAGTATGAGACAAATTCCAAACATGGGAAATATTTCTACCGCTATAGTTTCTAATAATAGCCCCGGCCTGTTTTAGAGACCGGCTTTTATTTGCCTCCGCCGGCTAGTAATGGAATACAGGCCAGTATTAGAGAATTTACGGTAATCTATTTAGTAATTGCGAACTACTTATAATACTACTAATCTAATCACTGGCTTAGAACTTGTCATAGATACAGTATGTTTATTATCCTACCCTACACAACTCGCACAAGTGGCTGAACTACAGTGAAGAGATGGTTGACGAAAAGTTGCCCCATGACGCAAATAAAGCGACAACACTCGAAAATGACACATGAAATGACTGATAAATCGCTATAATCATCGTGACAGGCCTAGCCCTTTTTTGACATTCGGCTCACAGGACCGTCGTCTTCCGCGCCCGGATACGTTCGAGAACACATCAACAATTTGAAAAAAACCAGACAAAGAAGTGACAAAAGGGGCAAGCAGAAGGTGCAGTTATCAGTGCCATCAAACCGAGGAGTTACGGGTGAAGCGTGAGTCAGTCTGCGTCAAGGCTGCGGGTTTTTGGCCCATAGTAAAACACCAGGGATCACCACGGGACGACAGGACACAGGCAGTTAGGCATGCACACAAACTCAGGCGCAACTTAGGCACGCGGTCAGTTTCAAGTGTTACCGCTACACTGGAGATCATTTGTACCAACCGATAATGTAATAAAGGCCAATGACGTAATAACGACAGTAGTAGTTTTGGTCAATAACGTAATTACAGGCCAGTCACGAAATAAAACTGTTCAGCCAAAAGGAAATTACTTTTTTTTTTTTACTAATTATGGGATACATTTGGTGGCGCAGAGAGTAGAGCAGTGTCTGCGTACACTGTTGTATGAATGAGAGCGTGAATGGGTGACTGGTTCCTTGATGTAAAGCGCTTTGAGATGATTTTGACCATTTACATTTTTATGATACAATACACCAATATAAGTGCATTTATTGAAAGTCAGATGTCTTGACAGTTTTTTTTCCTGCATTATTGTGAAAAACAGCCTTCATCGATAGCAGAGTGATAAACTTCCTGTCTCAATCTACTCTAACAGAGATTAAAGGGATATTTCGGGATTTTTGACATTGGGCCTCATTTCCTAGTTATCCAGAGTGTTGTTGATGTCTGGAGATATATATTTCTTAAATTCATGCAGTTCTTATATTTGAAGAGTCTAGTGGCGCTAGGCTAGGGCAAGGCTAAAGCATTTATATGGTATCAGCAACCCTGCATTAAAAACAGTCTGACCCACTCCACAGTGCACCTGAGGTAAATCACTTATAACGCCAGACTAACGATATAAATGTCTGTGTTAATAGAATATTTTTTTAAATATAACTGACCTTGTATCACATGAATTACCGCATTTTGAGAGACTATTATCTCTCACTCCGCCGCTGCGTTAGCTTACAGCCACAAAGCTGATGCTGCTCAAATATAAGTTATTTTAAATACAAAATGGTTAAAATGATTCTATTAACACAGACATTTATATGGTTAGTCTGGCGTTATAAGAGATTTACCTCAGGTGCACTGTGGAGTGGGTCAGACTGTTTTTAATACAGGCTAACTGATACCATAGAAATACGTTAGCCTAGCATTAGCCTAGCGCCACTAGACTCTTCAAATATAAGAACTGCATGAATTTAAGAAAAAAAATATCTCCAGACATCAAAAACACTCTGGATAACTAGGAAATGAGGTTCTATATCAAAAATCCCGAAATATCCCTTTAACTTATCCTCGCTCTCATGATTTATGACTTTATATTTCTTAATTATCCGATGGACAGCAGGTAACCGGTAGATAATCACTGACTACATATTGGGAGATAGTGCAGGATAAAAAAGTATTGCGATACTTGATAAAGTATCGACTACTTGGTATTGCAGCAAAGAGTATTGCGCTATGATACGATCTTTTGTCCCAGCCCCAGTAAGATGTAAAGAAAAAAGTGCATAAAATCGATCAATAGTTTTGATTTTACGGCGTTATCCTCCTAAAGACAAAGACACTAAACACTATACACTGAAATAAGAGATTTTTCACCATGTAATAAAAAAAATGTATTCTGTGTATCCTCACTGGAATAAAATCGTGGTAGTTTGTAATTTAAGGATAGCGGAACTTGTTTTATTTTATGAGCAAATTCAATTGATTTCATCAACGGCTCAAAAATGTTATTACATAATTGCAATGTTATTACGTTATTGACCATTTAGGCCTACATTATCAGTTCCTACGACATTTCTGCTCCTTTTTTAAAGTATGTAGACAATCTTTTTTTCTATTATTTTGCAAACAAATTCCAGAAAAACGGAAAACTGTTCCCTTTGTAACTTTAGACAACATGACACTTGAAACAGGAGAAGATTTAGTAACACAGGGCAGCAGTTTTCACTTCAGTTTAGCTTGATAAGGAGAAAATTAAGCTGTAGTAAGATAATCCAACATTACCATTAAAAAAAACAAAAAAACATAAGTCATTGAAGCATATAGTGGATATGTAAAGGTCTGGTCAAGACCTGGTCAAGTGAGAAACCGTCAGTTGTTGAAAGACAAGAAATACTATCAGCTTCTGGGAAAACACTGCCTGGTCAGAAAAGACAGCAAACTGGTATTGGACAGTTACAGCAAGTTAAATATTTTTGTGCACAGAGAAAGAAACCAACTAACTTATACGGATATACTATAAATTTACTGTTTTCTTCCATTATTGGGGAACGCATATCCTAAGATGACAATGGAAGGATTGAATTATGCATTGAACGGACTTTCACAATATGGGCTTTATGAATAGATGGTGAAAACTCCTATTACTGATAATAATAAGATTGATCAACCTTTTAATACAGGCTTGTAGAGCCAAAGAGCTAAACAATAAGCCCAATGCCCATCTCGACTGCGCATGCGTGAGTCAATCAGGCTCCTAATTTCGGCTACCAAACAAACCACTCCGCCATTGAAATGTGTGAGTTCAGGTAGCGGAGCGTGAACACTGAAGTATATTGAGCCATAACCGTGAACTATAAGGCTTACGGGCATTGGTTTACAGACTTTAAGTCTCAAGTGACATTTCTTGCAAATATTTAAGTTGTCAATATCTTGAAAGGGAACAGTCAGGGCGGCGGCTCCGTAGGCAGGAGCGGACCATCGCGGACAGGGGAACGACAGGACCTGGGATCAGCCCGACACAGACACCCTCACTTTTTAAATCATTTGTAATTCGTCTTGTAATCACAGGGAAAAGTTCCAAAACGGTGTTGATGTTAAATATTGTGGGTAAATTTCCGTCTGTCAGATTAGCGACCGATTAGCTCTGTTGTTCCATCAGATCACTCGTACAAAATAAATAAAAATAAAGTACATTTAGATGGCATAGCCTATATATGTGTATGTGGATCTCTCTGGTCACAATTAAGAAAAAGATTTTGTCTACGGTCCACCTCCTTATTGACAAAAAAAGAGGATTCTATGTTTTTATTTCTCATTTCAGTTTAAATGTTGTGAATATCGGCGACATGAGGCCACAGTTTCAGACCCTGGACTTTGTCCAACAGTCGCCTTCAAGGGTCACAAATGTTTTTCTCACATAGTTATTCCATAGTTATTCCAACTATATGAACAAGGACTGGTCGTCACTTTTGAAGCATCTCTTCGTATGAATGGCAGTTTAGTTTCTGTCTATCTCCGTACGCAGCCCTGGTGTAAAAATAGACTTTAAGCTAATATTGTAACAGGCTCCATGGCCACGACAAAAACGCTCCAAATCAGACCTTTCTTCGTTGCTTTACGCTAACTATCATTATTGTTTGGTAGCCAAAAGACATTCCATTACCCATAATGCAACGGGCGAGCCGAGATGGGCATTGGGCTTATAGTCAATAGTCATTACCTATTCACTCACTCCATATATGGTGGTAAGCTACTATTGTAGCCACAGCTGCCCTGGTGCAGACTGATGGAAGTGATGCTGCCAATCAGCATCATCATCTGCTCTGACCAATACCCAAACAACTCACTGGCACAGCACATTCACATAGACAGTGGGTGACTTGCCTTGCCTAAGGACACAACAGTCTGCACCTGCGGGAGCAGGGATTCAAACTGCCAACCTCTTGCTTCTTGGCTGCTCTTCTGAGCCACAGTGTGCTGTCATATTGCAGTTATATCATGGAGAAATTGGCATTTAAGAAAAGTTTGAAAGTGGATTTAAATCCCTGCTCACCTGTGGGGTACCACAAGGTTCAATCTTAGGTCCCGTCTTGTTTTCTTTATACATATAATATTTAGCAGAATCCTCTCAATGGTCACTCTTTTGAAGGGCCTGAGACTCGGGCACATTCTTATTGTGTGGAGAAAGTAAAGATTAATATCCTTTGCTTGGGCACATTGCAATGATTGTCCAATGGGAGCTTCTTTGTGCTTTGTTAAAACCATTTGGTGTACTTTTTGACCAGGCAGTATAGTCAAACATAAAATGTTTAAGATCTTTTGCAAAATCCCAATGGTTATGTTGAGAAACTGTCGATGTCGAAGTAAAAAAGCGGGGTGGGGAAGAGGGCAGAAAAAGGTACACCCCAAATTGTTTACTTCCTTGGTGTGTGCAAAGTCTCTTACTCTGTTGTTTTTCCATAGCTTTTTGCTTATCCTGGTGCTTGCTCCACAATTCTACCCCAAGATGCATTGCAAGCAAGGAGAGAAAGACAGAGAGAGAGTCAAAGAGCTGGTTGAAAAGGCATGTATGGTGGGTGAGCATTTGAAACTTAACAAAACAAACTAAGCATTTGAGAAACCGTTACTGAGGAGGGATGGTTTGGTCATGTTGGAGTGAGGCTGAGGTTTAATTTGGATAAAAACATGATGAACAAAAAACATGTCAACAAGCTGGTAAGGTTAACAGTACAACCCAGCCACACTTGCCAGAGCCCTGGAGAGTCACACTGGGAAAGAATACTGTGTGTAGCCGTTTTTTCCAGTAGTACCTGCTCAGCCCAACATGGTACACGCATGTACCCGCATTCAAAAACTGGTGAAACAAATGCGAAACTACAGTAGTGGAAAGTGTTTTAATGCTTGCACTTTTGTGTTTCGTCACCCTTAAAACAAACAGGTAAGTCTGCAGGTCGCAAGGTAAACAGCGCGAGTTAGTAAGGACTTCAGTAGTGGCAGGCCGCAGACGAAAGGAAACAAGCCACTGAAGTATACTCAAGAGTTTGATGTGTCAATGCAAAAATGGCTGATGTTTCGAGACTAACCAAGTCCCTTCTCTTGAGCCAACGTTTGTGACAGGAATCCCACCGGGATTTAATGTGGGTTTGAATCAGATTTTGATGAATCCACACAGCTAAAAGTATAAAGATAAGCTAACAATTGCTAACGGTCAGCAATCCCTCTAAATAACCGCATGTGGGGTTGCATAGTTCATTGAATTTTCCTACCCTAATTGGAGTCCCTATAGTACATGTTTCTGTTGTTTGGAGAAACCAGAGCATCTGGTGGAAATCTACGCAGACACGGGAGAACGTGCAAACTCCACATACAATGGTTTCACTCAGTCGCTGTTGGGCGCCACTGAGCAGCACCAATTACACTGTATGTATGACAATCTCAATTAGACCTTATTGGCATGGGCCTTTAAATAAGTAGGAAGGCTTAAATAATAGAAGGCTGGGTTTGATCACACTGCAAACAAGACGTAATTTTGCTCCGTCATGTTTTGCTTATAAAATGTATCATGGGCTTTCACCCAAAGCTTTGGACCAATACTGTCCTACAGAAAAGGTTCTATCTTATAATGTAAGCCGACCGAACTATGTGCTGCCTGATGGGACGCTGCCTATGGCGGGTATAGTGTGGAGGTCGTGTTTTGCTTTGGCTATACAAATGCTTAACGTCCTGGACTATGACTGTCACTCAACATGGGTCTATGGGGGAATTTAAGGGGTTTGTGAATTTTCCATTTTGCTAGGACCTATTTTTTTTTCTCTTTCTTTTAACTCTTCCAACGGTCTCATGGCCACAGAATCTAAATTTGTATTTTTAAATTAATTGTCATATTTGTGCATATATTTTAAAATAATAAAGGATAAAAAAATAAAAAGGTCGTCTACCCTCTTGAGGTAGAAACGCCTCATTGTTTGGAGCGGAGTGGACTTTAGAGGAATAAAACGATTTAGTGTTAAATGGCATTGAAGCATTAATTTGTTGTCAGATGTCTTTATGTGGTCATTTCAGAAAGACAGTCACAAGACAAATAGGATTAAAAAAGAAACGAACTGGAAATTGAGTTGGACCATGAGTGTAGTTTTATCGCCCAGGTTGTCTTGTCCCTAATCACCCACTGGAAGTCAAGTTTTAGTACTGCCTCGACTGGCTTAGAACCATGGGGGAGGAAGGTTTCCATGTGTTAGTGTGTAGTTGTAAAAGCCTGAAAGCTGGGCAGATGTGCGCCATGAAAGCGAGCGTTGCTGAGTGGACACTAGAGGAAAATGGCCTCTAAGTGTGGCCCTCCAGAGCTATGGCACAGAGGAGGTGAATGTTGAGAAAACAGCATGGGATGGGTTTTTGGGAGGCTCGACCAGCCCCGGTGGGTGAGATGGAGCAGTCGCAGAAGCTAGGATGCAAGTCTCAAAGCATTCTGTAGAATTGGAGGTGCAATCTCTAAAGGGGGAGAAGAAGGGTGCGGGGTGGAGCGCTCAGAAAAGTCCCACGTAGACAGACCCAGAGAAAACCGAAAAGAAAACTTGGGATTTTATTTTGAATTTACAACCGAACCACTCAGAGGAGGATAGCATCTCTCGTCGTCTCTACCGGGCCTGTTTACGGGGGAGGTGAAGCTTCCACCCTCCATGCGCAGAGCAAAAGGGAGCTGCCATTGTACGCACTAGAGCACGCCTGGCAGAAACCTGCAGTAAAGGCTCAAAACAGACCTTGGGATTTCGTGGTCCACTACTGCAGATTTAAGAGTTCCAAAGGACACACATGCAGTCATGATGCTACAGGCGGAACACACACAAGTCCACAGGGGCAAACGGGGACATGTTAGAGGAGGCTGTTCAAGCAGCAACTGGCCAATATTACACACACTTTAAAGAAAGACTAGGGTGTTTCTGATACAATTGAGCTCAACAGAGGCGAGACTTCTGGTTCCTGAAGAAAAATTCCCATTTTACAAGCATTAAGGCGAGCAGCTGCAGGCGAATAAGGAAACTTTAGAGATATCAATTTGAAAAGCCTGCAGTGCACATATGAGGAAAAAAATGTATTGCAAATGTTCTGTCATTTTATGTTTTCATATATGAATAAAAATAATACTTCCCACACACTGCCAACATTGCAAAAATAGTTTATTTGGATAAGGTTTCGGTCCCGTTTTCATATAAATTGGTAGGCATTATAAACCTAAAAATTGCTGTATGTTTGGCAACAAAATCTGAATAATGGCTCACGCCAGGTTTGAATATATGGTTTTATTTTGTGACATATTAGGTACAAAGGCTTTTTCAGAGGGGATCGTGTTTAAAAAATAAGCTGTTTATTTATTATTATTTATTAGATTTTCCTATTTTAATCAAAATGAAAAATCCGGTTAGGAAAAATCCCTCACGCAAAAAAACCTTCAAAAATATTGTTCAGTCCAAGGTTGGAAAATTTTAAGTTTATCGGTGCTACCTATACATTTTTGAGAAAATTACCCTTGAAATTACTTAAATTACCACATAAATCTATGGAGAATCATTTAATCAGTGCAATAATTAAACATGTTATTGTGACGATTCTGTGTTTTTTTTGTTTCTCGTTAAAAGTTTATATGTTAAAGAAACACCAAGTATCTTGTTGACCTTAATAAATCCTTTCCGTAGTCCCTCTGGGGGTAATACAAGTGTTAATGGACGAAGATATCAAAAGTGAAGTGAAGATATCACTGCGCGGATGCCGAATTACTCCTGGTATTATTACGCCTTACAATATAGTTCCCCTTTTTATCCGCTTAGAAAATCCACATTGTTTAATTTTGTGTAATTATACTTTGTAGTGTAACACTTCATGTAACCATATTTAAATAGGGAAAACGTGGAAGAGTTTGGTAGCTTCCATCTTCACTACGTTTGGAGCTATAGAGGAGAAGAGAGAGGCTAAATGCTAACGCCGTCTGTGCTGTGTTTACGTTACTGAAGGCACATGTGAAGACCAGACAGGTACAAATGAACTCGTCTAAGCTAAGGTAAGAACATATCTCAGTATGTAAAAACGGTGGCCTATTCCTTTAAAAGGCCTTTATTAGTCTGACTATCAAGGTGACTTTGGGACACCTTAGCCAGTCATTTAACTTCAGGAACCGGAGGCGTGAAGGCCCTGCTGACCTGTGGTAAGTTTGACATGTACATAAGTGTGTGGAATATTGGCTGAAACAGTTAGTATGATCCACTCACACGGTCTCGAGTGGTGGGGGAAAGGTTCGGACTGTTTCTGACAAGCATTTGGGGAGAAGGGGGGGTCTCACAGAGCACATGCGACAGGGCCGGAGCGGAGTACACACCAATCGAGGCAATAAAGTTCTCCTCGTTCAGGCTGCGCGTGTCAAAGTGCCTGGTGCCTTTGCCCGTGCTGTGCGGGGGCAGCTGCAGGTGCGGGACGTTCAGGAGGGCTGGGGGTCTGGCGGCCTCCATGCGACCAGACGGGCTCTCCTTACTCCCCGGGCTGCTAGAGCTTTCTGTGGGGCTTCGCTTGTTTCGCTTTTCGGGGTCTAGCAGAGTTAGCAGAGTTAAAATGGGGGGAAGGCCAGACACAGAGTTTTGTCAGCGTTACAAAACAGAGAAATGGAGAGGTTAGTCAAGAGCGAGGAAGCAAAGTGTTAAGACATTCAACTCACGCGGAGTTAGTAGCACAGACTCGTTAAATTTGGACAATGTTAACAGATACATGACGTTTCCTCACATACGAAGAGCGTTTTAAAGAGCACCTTTGGTTTGGTAGTGCGTGCGAGCGATCTCCAGCAGGCTGAAGACACTGGCCATCCCTCCCAGGCCGGCGTTGGTGTACGAGTGCTCCAGGCTGGAAACGGTGCACTTCAAAATGTCCAGCATGCCCTTGTACACCTTTCTGTTCACCTCCTGTTACACACAGACCCGTGTTTCATATTTAAAACACAAACTAGGAATCATTGATAAGGCTGAATAAATCAAAGAAGTTCACTGAAGTATAAGCCGAATGCCCATCTCGACTGCGCATGCGTGAGTCAATCAGGCTCCTAATTTCAGCCCAAACAAACCACACCGCCATTGAAATGTGTGAGTTCAGGTAGCAGAGCGTGAACACTGAAGTATATTGAGCCATAACCGTGAACTATAAGGCTTACGGGCTTTGGTTTACAGACTATAAGTCTCAAGTGACATTTCTTGCAAATATTTAAGTTGTCAATATCTTGAAAGGGAACAGTCAGGGCGGCGGCTCCGTAGGCAAGAGCGGACCATCGCGGACAGGGGAACGACAGGACCTGGGATCAGCCCGACACAGACACCCTCACTTTTTAAATCATTTAATTCGTCTTGTAATCACAGGGAAAAGTTCCAAAACCGTGTTGATGTTAAATATAGTGGGTAAATTTCCGTCTGTCAAATTAGCGACTGATTAGCTCTGTTGTTCCATCAGATCACTATTACTATTCTCTTGTTCTAAAAGTCATAATTAACACACGTGTTGCAATAAACATGAATCTCTATCAAACACAATGTACTTCTGGAAATTGTTTAAATATTACAAAAATAGGATAAATAATTATAAGTTGCTAGAGTAATTATTGTGACAGGCCCATGTGAAACTTATATTTTAAAGACTCCAAACTGATTAAGTTCAGCTCTCACATATCATCATATCACATATCCTGCTTTGTTGTCTCACCACGTCTCGTATGATCTCCTGTCTGGCGTCCTCCTCTGACTGGACGGTCCGGTTCAGTTTGCTCAGCACAAAGACGCGCAGCTGCTCGTTCTCCAGCAGGCGGCGCACTTTCTTCATGTTGAGCCAGCCCACGCCCTGGCCGTCCAGAACGCTCTGCACCACCTCCTTCAGGAACTGCTGGTTCTCACTGCGGAGGACACGCATGCTAATGAGGCACAGTCTCCTGTGCGTCGTGGTCTAGTGTCAAAACTACTGTACCTGTTGTTGTTGATTCGGCCCTGAGGGGAGGGGGACTCTCTCTTCACTGTGGGACTGTGCTTGATCACAGAGGACTTCTGGTCCACCAGAGCCCGGGGCGCACGGGCACCTGAAACAGGAGCATCAGCAATGCAGCAGACCGATCAGAGAGGAGCGCTGCGTTATACAGGACTAGAGGGTTCTAGAAGTGAACTGTACGAACTAGGGATGTTAAGATACTTTGAGACAGTTTCAGAAGGTTTTTGGTATAATTCTTAATTAATTCACCCACCAGGTCTAAAAGATTCCTATACTTAAAATAGTATGTACCAGTGTTAATTTTGATAACATATTTTAATATAGTTCTAGTCTTATATAATTCAATTTTAGTTGAGATTTAGTCCAAAAAATATCTTCAATTGTAGTCTAGTTTTAGTCGACTAAATTTAAGACAAATTTAGTCGACTTTGCATTTATAATATTCATTATAATCATATTTAATCGTGGTCCTGCTTCATGGAGCTGCTCCCACATGAACAAAGCTCAGAGCTGCTCCTTTGGCAGTGAATTTACATATGAGGCTCTTTCAGACTCTCAATAGAAGTTTGGATGATTTTAGTCTCTCCTTTTCATTTTTATTTAGTCTTATTTTAGTCAACTAAAATATTTGGACATTTTAGTCATAGTTTTAGTCTCATGAAAAACTTTTAATTTAGTTTTAGTCCAATTTTAGTCGTCAAAAATATCACTTTGACTAAAATTAAGACTAAATATTTTAGTCGACAAAATTAACACTGGTGTGTACCCTGCTTTGATAAATCAAACTTTTCCGTTAAAAAATGTTTATCTTTTGCAGTAAGTCAAGAGCGTCACATACTGTAGAGCAGTGGTTCCCAACCAGGGCCTGGATTGCAGGGGGAGTCCAGAGCTTTGCCTGGTCTGATGGTCAGGTCATAAATTATAGAGTTATAGAGTAAATTATATGGTTCAAAGTCATCAAATGTGGCTGAGAAAGGACTGCAGGTGCATTAAACACTCCAATGTCTGTTTATTAGTTTGAAATAAATACCTTTTAGCAATATTTTCATGTTTTGTGGGGGCCACAGTTTTGGACAGGGAGGGTGCGGTCTGACTACAGCACGCGCAGGGGTGGCTTCAAGGAAAAAAGGTTAGGAACCACTGCTGTAGATTAGGCAATTAATCGAAATAATCACAATTGCAGAGTCAGCTTTGGGCAGTCTCAATATTTATCATGGGTTTAATCGTCTGGTCCACATTTAATTCTGGAGGATACAATGAAAAAGTTTGGATGAGAACAATGGAGTTTTGTGTATATAATTAATAACACTGAATTGGTGAGCATTCATTTTTTTGTTTAGCTGAGGTCTATCTAAAGCATATTTATTAGTTTTAATATGAAAAAAGTTCAATTGAATAAAAAAGTCTATCTTTTTTTTTTCCTTATTGGCCCTTATGCAAAGGCTGCCCATTATTCGAGCACATTCTATTCAATCCAGCTCACATCTCTTTTACCAATTCCCTCATCCCCAAGTGTAAACAGAAGTCACAACACACAGGGGAGGGTCTGTACTTGACTAAAGCTCTTGTATATAGCACACATCACAGTGGAGAGGAGGAGAAGGTGACCCTGTAGGACTCGGACAGAACTGCAGTCTATTAATAAACTAACACAATATATGGGACAGCACAACATCCACACATTCACGCCGTCTACGGTGTCAAGTCTAATTTCGACAGGAGGGGAACAGGACAGACCCCCGCAGATTTGCATTTAAAGTGCCTTTTAAAGAAAGTGGCCTAGAGCGGTTTGGATTTGGCCAGTAGGAGGTGCTGTGGGGCTACATTCATGCTTGTTAATGCAAAGTGAGAACTACTTAATGACTTTTTAATGAAGTTTTTATGCTAAGTTGAAGTCTATGCCCCTCTGTACATTTTACCAACTCATGAGGAAAAGCAGTGGGTTTTACAAGTGCTTTCAACATGTTTCCAAACAAGAGATGCATCGTCTCATTGGAGTCCGGTCCGCCCTGGTCCCTTCCTGTCAAAATGACAAGACTGACAAGACCAACAAAGTATGGCTTCAAGTTCAGCATTTTACCAAATACTTGTAAATACCCAACTCGTCATTTATAAAACATTGACAAACCTTTCCTAATGACTTATGTATCATTTAGCAGCACGTAAAGAGATGCTGTTTCCATAGTAACAGTGCGTCTGGTTAAGGGTAGGCACGAGTCAGAAATGGTTAAGATGAAGAAAAGGGGAAATGGCGGTTTCCATGGTCTGAGCATTAGTTGCTATTTATGTAGTTATATAAATGGTTAACAAATAAAAAAGGATGAGCTTTGTAAATGTTTAACGATGTAACAATAGTGTTTGGTTAGGATTGATTCATGCAGTTCTTATATTTGAAGAGTCTAGTGGCGCTAGGCTAGGGCAAGGCTAAAGCATTTCTATGGTATCAGTTAGCCTGCATTAAAAACAGTCTGACCCACTCCACAGTGCACCTGAGGTAAATCACTTATAACGCCAGACTAACCATATAAATGTCTGTCGATAGAATAATTTTAACCATTTTGCATTTAAAATAACTTATATTTGAGCAGCATCAGCTTCATGGCTGTAAGCTAACGCAGCGGCAGAGTGATCTGCGAGAAAATAGTCCCTCAAAATGCGGTAATTCATGTGATACAAGGTCAGTTATATTAAAACAATTATTCTATTGACACAGACATTTATATGGTTAGTCTGGTGTTATAAGTGATTTACCTCAGGTGCACTGTGGAGTGGGTCAGACTGTTTTTAATGCGGGCTAACTGATACCATAGAAATGCTTTAGCCTTGCCCTAGCCTAGCGCCACTAGACTCTTCAAATATAAGAACTGCATGAATTTAAGAAAAAAATATCTCCAGACATCAACAACACTCTGGATAACTAGGAAATGAGGCCCTATGTAAAAAATCCCGAAATATCCCTTTAATTTATATTCGTTTTCTTCCATCTTGCTCAAAAAACATGAATAATCTCCAAAGAAAAACTACTTTACTGTGTTCACCCTAAAGACAACAGAGCTTGTTCAAGAGGAAACCACAGATGTTGAAGCGTTTGTTCATCTTTCAACCGAAAATAACCACAAACCATCCCACTGTTTCATAATCTTTTGTAGTCCGTGTGCATTGTGTGAGGAACTTGAAAACCAGTAATGCATTGTGGGCGTGTGACGGGCGAGACAGCAACAACAACCTATAAAAGGCTTTACGCAAGACTGTGCTCAAGCCTCTGCTGCTCATGTCGCGTTATCTTTATGAACTGTAATTATACAACGGGTGATTTGCGGATCCACAGACAGACAGATAAGGTGGAATAGGGGTGGGGAATCATGTAAAGCTGTAAAGATCTGCTAATCTACAGGGATCTACTTTACTACAGGGCCTCTGAAAAGCAAGAAACTGCCTTAGTTCTGTGCTTTTCTGTCGAATGCAGCTCCCAGCTCAATCTCTTCCCTCCCAGGTCTCCTGTTGGTTTTCCCTCGACATGCTCAGAGTGACAAGTGGAGCGGCAGATGGCTAAAATGACCTTTTCACAGGCAATTTAAAGTGCCACTAAACATCAAACTCCAGCCACATTGGCAGTTTGAAGATTGCCATTGATGTGGGTCGGCCCGGCGGACCGTGGGGGGTGTGCGGTGAGTGCCACGAGAAACCGCCGCGCTAAGAGCTCATGAGCTAATGATACGCATTGTGCTGTGTGGATGTAATACTGAAAACCTAGACTTACGCCGACTCTTTCGCTTATTAGATCGCTGTGGGTCATGATGTAGAGTTACTACTTTCTCAGACATCCATCAAAAAAAATGTCTAAATTGCAGTTCACCGTTTAGCCAGTAGGGGGTGGTTTAATGGTGCGTTCCAGGCAAATGCTAAATTTCCCACCTACCACTTAGAAAAATGTCTTGGACGCCGCTCGAACTGGTAATTACAACTTATCAAACTCTGAGACCTCAAGACAGCTACGAGTTTGTATGCGAGATGAAGATGGTAATGGCGCCCCCGGTGGAGGAGCAACGAATGATGTAACAACTGTAACAAAACCACTGCATCAGTGAAGTGAACGTTACTTTTGGTCACAGCTTTCAACATAACGTTATTTAGCACGTTTTTAATTATATCTGGTTTGGAGAAACGTTCATGTAACGTTAGCATCGTATGAGCTAACTGTTGTAGCATTAGCCGTTCTGTTTATATACGACTTTAATCACCTGGAACGCTCTGAAGTCCTAAGTTGTAATTTTCATGTGGGAAAGACACCAGCTACCAGTTGTCTGGAAATAAGACGGTTTTGTGCAAAATATAAAAATGTATACTAACATGACAAAGAAAAAATAGGCATAGTGCAGAATACGCTGAAAACGTTATACAGTTTATCAGCCGAAACAAAAAGTTGGTTTGGAGTTTCGTTTTTAAAGGAATAGGCCACTGTTTTTACATACTAAGATATGTTCTTACCTTAGCTTTAGACGAGTTCATTTGTACCTGTCTGGTCTTCACGTGTGCCTTCCATAACGTAAACACAGCACAGACGGCGTTAGCATTTAGCCTTTCTCTTCTCCTCTATAGCTCCAAACGAGGTGAAGATAGAAGCTACCAAACTCTTCCACATTTTCCCTATTTAAATATGGTTACGTGAAGTGTTACGTGAAGTGTTACACTCAGGGCTCGAAATTGCAACCATTTTGGTCGCATATGCTCCCAAATTATGCCTTTGCGATCTAAAAATAGAATCACCTGCATGTTTGCGACTGCAAACAAATGCTCCGGTCCACCTTAAAAGAAAACCTTCTCGTGTTACCTTAAAAACGCTTGTGTCATTGTTTTCACAAATGCTGCCTGTCAGCAACAGCAAACTTTCTGTTCTAAAATAGTTTGAGAGCATATAAACTACGATCTGTTCTCTGTTGTGGCTCAGCGCCACTGTCATTCCTCCCAGTCACACGCGCTGGGCCGACCTGTACCAGCCCAGTGCGTGTTCTCTGCGTGTGCCTGTGCACCGCTCTCATTCATCTGCCCGCTTTCATTTAATAAGCCAATGTATTTACGCAACTGCAGTCTCTTTATGAGAAAACGAGGAATATATATATGTCATTCATAAACTCATTGGGACTGGGGACTATCTCTAAAATGACGCGCGAATCGATGTCGGGCGGAGAAGCAGCGCAAACTTCAATCCCGCTCGCCCCCTCGTGCAGCACTGAGAGCAAATCGCAAAATACAAAACGTAAAGTCACAAACGCAATGTTTAACACGTCTTCTAAGGTTCTGGCAAGGGAGTTTACCGCGTGTAGCGCGATCTATGGAGCTTTCTCCGCAGCACAGAGTGAGGAGACGATGAAGTGCCGTGAAGCAGGCGCGGAGCAAGTCGGGATTGGGGGCGATCTGGTGTCCCATTTATAATGTTAAAATTTAGCCTAATGAGTTTTGTAGATTGGTGAATCATTGCAAACAGCTAAAATAATACTTCTAAAATGCAACAGAAGGCTGGAGGTGGCATGTGATATGCTTAAATTTCCTTCATCCCTGTTAAAAGCGTCCCTGTTTTTTGTTTTGTTCCGCTCCTACATTTTTTACTGTGCTCCTAAATTTCAGAATTAGGAGCATAAGCGCTACCAAGAAAAAAAGTTAATTTCGAGCCCTGGTTACACTATAAAGTGTAATTACACAAAATTAAACAATGTGGATTTTCTAAGCGGATAAAAAGGGGAACTATATTGTAGCTTCTATCTTCACCTCATTTGGAGCTATACAGGAGAAGAGAGAGGCTAAATGCTAACGCCGTCTGTGCTGTGTTTACGTTACAGAAGGCACACATGGAGACGAGACAGTGAACTTGTCTAAGCTACGGTAAGAACATATCTCAGTATGTAAAAACGGTGGCCTATTCCTTTAAATAGGCCAAAATATCAAAGTAATCTACAGCGGTTTCCATTGTACAAAAGAAAATGTCACCCATCTCTCATTGGTTTACTCTGTGGCGTAAAGTCCTGTATTGCAATTACATTCAATCAAATCAGCACCAAAATCACTAACTATTTATGTAAAATATATGAAAAAACTGGTTTAATTCCTGTCTTTCAGTTCATCCAAATCCCAGCCTTTTCCTGTCACTTTTGGTGTGTCCCAGGGGCCTGTCTTTGGTCCCCTTCTCTTCATCACCTAACTCCTAATCTTTGACAATATTGATTTCCACTGTTTTGCAGATGACACTCAACTCTCTCTATTCATCAAACTGAACTCCACTCCTCCACCCTCCTTCTTTTCCACTTGCCTTTTGAAATCAAGAACTGGTTCTATTCAACTCTCTTGATCAACAGTGATAAAACCGAGCTACTTCTTGTCGAATTTACCGGTTTGTAACAGCTGCCTGGATCATTACACACTCCGATTTCATTGTCATTTTATTTTTTGTCCGAGTGTCCATAAGGGCGCTAACAAACAAAATGAATTTGCGATATGATATTTTGCCATGTTGCCCACCCCTAAGATGGCGTTAGTGGGTGCCAGACGATCACGATGAAAGGTGGCGTGATGAGACAATGCTCCAAACACTGTGAGTGACATGAGCACGACAGATGCTGGTGGTCTGCACACGCACATGCAGCAGCTCACTGGAATAAAAAGGGCAGGACCCACCTTCTCCGCTCCCCTGGCCGGCCTCTGTTATAATCTCCATTAGAGAATTTAGCCCAAAGACTGCACACAGAACTTGGAATTAGTGCCGCGACAGGGAGGACAAAGAGGGACACGGCCCAGGCACCGGCAGTCCCGGAACATGCACACTCAGCATGGTCAAATAATAATTGTCAAAATACATAGCGCATGGCAGACAGGTACAAAATAAAACAGGCAACATGAAGAGATGAGGGCGCCATGGGTGGAATAGGATGACCACTCCCACGTGTTGCCGTAATGAAAGATTTGTGTACTGTTGACTGTACTGAACAGGTTTCCTTTATTCTACCCGAAATGACATCGTAATGTACTGTACAAAGAAGCTTTTATATCTAACAAAAACACACCACACCATCTTTACAGACATGCGGTAATATACTCAAGACTCTCACCAAATTCTCCAAAAGAATGTTGATGACATCATTCTGAACCCTTACTACTTTACTTGTCTTTGTTTTTAATGGTTACAATTATTGACGGTAAAAATACGGATACGGATCCCTCTTTGATTTATACTAGCAACTTTGTTATTGTATCTATCGATCTTGCTGTGCATATGAAAGCTAAACCTAAGCATTTCACCAATACAGTTATGAAAGATTTTGCAAAAACATTGTCTTTGATTTATCACATCACATCCTAATTGAACTTAGAAGGATGAGTACCACTGCAATAGATACAGACGGCATCGCGTCATAGAAGGGGGCGTGGCTTCGCCGAGGGGGAAAATAGAATCTTTTGGACAACACACAATTCTCCACTCTTTTTAGCCATTTTCTGGTGGAATATGAATATTATTTATTATTGATCACACATAAATAAAGTCAAGTCTAAATCGGGTCCATGTGGATATTTCTCACAGCAGATTGTTCAGTAGAAGTGAAAAAACGGCAGTCGTAGGTAGCCGTTAGCATTAGCACGATGCTAACATGAAACCATCACGTTAGCATTCTCTGTTATTTATGGGCTGTTGAACCACTTTGCTCTTCTCCATGTCTTTGTATCTTTATTTAGTAATTCAGCATTTGTTAAAGCAGTTTTTCAATAATTAGAGAAAGTTTAGGTTTTCTCCAAATTGTTTTCCCCCCTTAACGGTTTTCAAACATGACCATATATGGGCGATTCCAGAAATGCCGTCTCGTTCACATGACATCACAACATTCTAAAGAGCCCATAGTTTAAAACTGACGTGGAGAAAATTCCATGGCGGTAACTATGGTAACTGTGTTAACTGGCCAACTGCAGATTGGAAGGAGGAGGACTTTCAGACATAAAAATAATAATACAGCTGGTTTGTGAATCCAATCACCACCAAATACTGATGACGACAATCATTTGTCAATTTTGGTTTTGGAGATTTCTTACAAAAACTGTATTTCTCCCATAGAGTTGTATTGGCCCCTGCCCTCCACCTGACATTATGACATCATCAGCACTATACCGACTTATCGTTCAATAAATAACAGATAAACGATACATTTTTGGGCTCAGTATTTATTGTTTGTACATTTATTAGTATTTCCCCCCATTTTTTTCTTCATAACACTTATTTTTTTACTGAGGCAAATTGGGTTACATTATATTTGATTGGCTGGTATTATAGGATATGATGTGTACTTTTAGAACAAGGGTTTACTGTCATTTGTATGCTTTAGAGTTGAAAGTATCTCTTCTCTTTCGAATATCGTTTATCAATAAATATTTTCCTGCTTCAATATATCGAACTCCAAATTCGTGGTAGTACTGTATGTGGCAGCTTTGTGTTATGGGCATGTGTGCGAACAAGGTGCCATGTTTTGCTCTCTAGCACCGAGATAACACCAAATCAAATACTGACCTTCTAGGCTTAGAAGAACAAGATCGAATCAGGACTAAACCTGGTCTTAAAATACATAAATTGGAACTGGAATAGATACGTCTAACATAAAGTGGCACATGTCCCACATTTCAGAACCACTGCGCTAGAACAGAGTCCCAGAAAAGTGTGGAGGATATGTCTGTAAAGGGCTGAAGAAAGGCACACACACACAAAAGAAGGTAAACAGGATATCTTCAACTCCACACGCAACAAAAGGTCACACTTGCACAAAGTGAGCATCCTTGAAGCAGAAAGGATGTGTAAACTCCACTCTCAGCACACTTCCGTTATGTCACAGTATTGTTCGGTCAACAATGTGTGAATCATAGTGCAGCAAACACAAGCCTCCTACCAGACAGCGCAGAAAGGCACAGGAGCAAAGGAGGGGCAGATAATAGGGGGCTCTATTTCAATCTCTTAGGGACAAAACAGTGGGTTTTCAGGGTAAAGGTGCCCCGTTTGGAGAGAAGTAGGGCTAAGGCTAGCTAGGCACAGCACACATGAACATACCCGGGCTGTCGGGGTCGTCTGAGTGACAGAGACAAGACACGTCAGAATCAGGAGGTTCAATGGCAGCTAATTCACATGGAGAGCACGTTTTCTCTCACTTAAAGTTAAAATCCAGCCTCGAGAATTACAAAAAAGAACGTTTGATTTTAGCTTCATAACCCCCGCCTGAACAGAGCACAGTTTCTCCAGTTTGGCGTTAAATAAACAACAGCAATAAAACATGAAAACAAGACAAAACACTTCAAAAATGTGACATAAACGCAACAAAAAAGTTACTATCAGTTTGTAGGTCTTAGCTTTTACACTGGCCTATAGGCTGTGAGCTCCAGTCGAGAAGCTTTTAGATTCGGGTCAAGCCGAACTGGAGAAAATGTGCTCGGTTAAGGTGGGGGTAAGAGGTTAAAAGGAGACATATTATGCAAAAAAATAACCTGTTGTTTACAAGGACAAGCCATATAACCGTTGCATTAAAGCGAGGATATTATGATTTTGTATTTTTTTATACTATTGTGCAATCTGGTGTTGTCTTGGTGTAAAACGGCTTATTTTGAAGATTCCCCATGGCCTGCAGGGAGGAGAACTGCATAGGCTGCCATTGTGTCACTAACACCCAGATAACACATCTTCCTCCTGTTCGCTCAGCTCCACTTCACTTCCACGCGCAAATCAACGAGTTAGTGAAATAAAACTCCTGATGAAATAACAACTATTTAGGGGCAGGTAAACTCCGGTCTTAGGAGATCGCTTTGAAGCTTGACCACTTCTCTTTCACTCTTTCGAAAACCCAGATGTTGTTGGCGTTCTAAAATGGAGTTCATCCGTATTTTTGTCGGGGTGGAACAGAGCTGCGGGCCGGCGACGGAGGCCCACGGAGCGGAGAGAGAGGATGTGGAGTCTTGCTTACTTACTTTAATCTTTATTGAAGGGACAATGTACAGAAACATAAGCTCAGAGAGACAGAGATGCACTGCACCAGATTATAGCTAAATAGCTAGTTTCCATCCGTAGTCCCTGCTAAACAGTTAAGAGTAGTTAAAGTATTTAAAGTTACAGTTAAAATACAGTTAAAGTATTTGCTACTGTCGGGGCGGAGTGGAACAGCGCGAACACGGAGAATGTGGAGGTTAAGAATAGTCACTACGGAAGATTGAAAGATTGATCAAACATGCGCAAATTTATGGCGTCAAATTAGGGTCTGCTTTAACGTAAACGTAAAAGAGGTATTGTAAACGTAGGCTGTCAGTATTGTAATCGTAAATAGATTTTTAAAAATTGTAAACGTAAAACTTTCATTTACGCTTCTTCTTTTCATTCTTCAATTCACAAGTTATGTTTAGAATTCACAAGCTACGGTTACGATAAATTTTTTCTGATCCTTTTTTTAATGGGGGCGGGCTCAACGCTCATTGGCTGGAGTGACAGGATGTGACGTCATCACTATAAGCTGAAATCAAACGCACACTACAGAGGCTGTGTCCGAATGTCCACCCTAGTCCCTAACCACTCATTCACTACAAAGGCCCTATATAGTATACAGTCTACTATATAGGCACTATATAGTTGACTGTATACTATATAGTGTGTCGAAACTCCGAACCCCAGCAGAATGAGTGACTACTTCTATTATAAGTTCACTAAAATTCGGGAATAATGTATTTCTGCGATAAAGACCGACTAAACTCAAAGGACAGTGGAACATTTATGGATAAATATGGCTCAAATGGATTTCACATGAATGAACAAAACTTATAATGATGACGTCACATCCTGTCACTCCAGCCAATGAGGGTTGAGCCCGCCCCCATTAAAAAAAGGGTCAGACATTTTTTATCGTAACAGTAGCTTGTGAAGTGAAGAATGAAAAGAAGAAGCGTAAATGAAAGTTTTACGTTTACAATACTTTTTTCTATTTATGAACTAAATTAAAAGGTTTTCATGAGACTAAAACTATGACTAAAATGTCCAGATAGTCGACTAAAATAAGACTAAATAAAAATGAAAAGGAGAGACTAAAATCCTCCAAACTTCTATTGACAGTCTGAAAGAGCCTCAGATCATGTAAATTCACTGCTAAAGGAGCAGCTCTGAGCTTTGTTCATGTGGGAGCAGCTCCATGAAGCAGAGGACCTGATTATGATTATAATGAATATTATATATGCAAAGTCGACTAAATTTACTTGCAATTTTAGTCTAGACTAAAATGTAACATATTTTTTTGACTAAATCGCGACTAAAATTTAATTACATTTTCGTCAAAAGACTAAAACTAAATTAAAATATGTTAACACTGGTTTACGTTAAAGCAGACGCCAATTTGACGCCATACAAATGCCTCAAAAGCAACTCCTGGTGTGTAAGCTCCACCCATTTTACATAATACCCTCCTTTAACACAATGTTAAAGTAATCTTGTTTGGTGAGAAAACCTCTTTACAAGTTCAACATGTTACTGTATGAGTTCCGACAGATCGCTTGTGTGTTTTCGCGCTTTCCTATACTCTCACCAGACTGATTACTTTAGCACTTAACCTGCTTCATCAAAGCTTAGAGCAGCTGGCCGCCTTGTTGCTAAAATTAGCAGCTTGTCAATAGACTTCACTGCCCACTGCTGCGAGCACAGGCCACAGAAACTAATCCAAGAGACAAGGACTGAAAAAGTGCATTGTACACATAATATGTCTCCTTCAAAAGCTCAGACTGGACTAAATGTTATTATATAAAGAGATAACACACAAAACACGATAGTTTGGATTTTTCCTTTAGATTTCTTGAGAGAAAAACTCAAGATTCCCTCCATATGTAGTAAACAGTGCCATTTTCAGTCGGCAATCCAGAGGAATCACACTCGTGCTTTGAAGACCTTTACAAACCTGCTTGCTCCACTTCCTCCTCAATGTTAATATCAAAATATTCTTGGAAAGAAAATGGTTCAGAGAAAAAGGCAGAGAATGGGACAGAAATCAAAACAAATCTGCGGTGATTGATATTCCTAAACTAGATGGTGATTCACTAAGGCAAATAATAATTATAGTAAGACAGACTGCGAGTAATTAACAAGAGAGCGAACATAATTGGAAATAATTGATGAAATGGGTGAATGATTATAGACTAAGCTGATTGGCCAAGTAAAAGTCTCTAATGTAGGCGTGTGAGGCGAGTGTGTGTGGTACCTTTGAGACTCGGGAAAGGCGTGGCTTTCTCTCTCGCAGCCTTGTTGGGAAGAGCCAGGTTGGACAGACTAAAACTAGTGCCGTGGTTCTTGTACAGATTGCCTGGAAAGACGAGACAGGAGCTCATTTATCCCATAATACGAGGCCATTTCTCTGTTCTGACTAAAGCCCTTTTCTCACAAAATTAGATTCACCTCAGATAAAAAGTAAAAATCTGGAAAATTCCTCTCATTTCTACCAAGGGTAATTCTGCGAGGTAATGCGTAATGATGTCCAGTGTTTCCCCTCCCCTAGCGCCCCCTGCCCTGACAGCACAAGAGCCTTTATTATGCAGCGCTAATCACCGATCGTTAAAACCAAATCAGTTCTGCTAATCTATTCCGGTTTGTGTTTAATGAAACACTACACCTGCTCAATCCAGTCCGAGTTTTTTACTGATCCAGTCCATGATTCATGTCACTTTTTTTTTACGCAGGCTCCGACACTTTAACTCCAAATACTAAGACTCTTTTAAACTTCTACTATTGCACGATGAGAGCGTCCTAACCAGATGCATTACTGTGTGATTTGGTAATCTCACTCTGACAGAGAAGAAGACTTTGAACAAAGTGGTTCATTCAGAATCGGGCTTTACTGATCGCCATTTTAACACTTTCTTTCCACAAGCTGTGATCACTTTCAACAAAGCACTTTAATGTTTGTATAGACTTTTTATTGTACAGTATTTTACCCTTAAAGCTGCCCTAAGTGATGTCTTCACAAGGCGCACTGAGTTGCCTTGTGTATGAAATGCGCGGTATAAATAAAGTTGCCTTGCCTTTTTGACTTTTTTTCGTCAGTAGGTGGAATAGTGAACCCTGCTCTGCTCCACAACCACCCCCTCCTCCCCTCACCTGGCTTTCCCCGTCACCCACCACCCTCCTCCCCTCACCTGGCTTCCCCGTCACCCACCACCCTCCTCCCCTCACCTGGCTTTCCCCGTCACCCACCACCCTCCTCCCTCACCTGGCTTTCCCCGTCACCCACCACCCTCCTCCCCTCACCTGGCTTTCCCCGTCACCCACCACCCTCCTCCCCTCACCTGGCTTTCCCCGTCACCCACCACCCTCCTCCCCTCCACACTATAGACCACACGCTGCTCTGATTGCCTTCAATGAGATACGGAAATCTCAATAATCGTGTGTAAGACACACATTTATCAG
The DNA here is from genome assembly GCA_007210695.1 of Neogobius melanostomus. Classification (NCBI taxonomy): domain Eukaryota; kingdom Metazoa; phylum Chordata; class Actinopteri; order Gobiiformes; family Gobiidae; genus Neogobius; species Neogobius melanostomus. Next base: position 2,801,107 of record VHKM01000376.1, read on the forward strand.
CGTAAATAAGATATGTAGCAAAGTAAACATTTTGCTTACATTTATTGCTAAACTGCAACTTTCATGAAAGTCTCTTTATTTCTTCCCCCCTGCAACCCTTGAACGCCTCAGCCGGTGCTGCTTTGCTTTGTGATCATAAAGAGGAAAAAGACCTGACAGCTCCTGTAGATATTGTATTATTAAACAAACGGACATTTCATGAGGATTTCAGCTGCATCAGAGCAGGTCGCTCAGATGTTTGTCAGTTCACTTTTTGTAAACTTCTGCCATAATGCTAAACTGTTATGGTGCGGGTGCATGTGGGGTCAGGGGTGTGTTGGGAGGTGCTGCGAGGTGAGGGAGGTGCGGCGCCGGTCTCCTTCTGCAGCACAAAGTCCGCTGCTGTTTGTGAGCGTGGTGCATCTAGCGATGCTTGATGGGAATGCAACGTTGCCGGACCGGCAAAACGGGATCACTAGCTTTAAGCTTTTTATGTGGCATTTGTTTGTTTTAAGTTGTGTAATGTCCTTTTATGTGTTGACAGTGCACTTTGAGCTCTTTGCACATTTTTGTCCAGTGTGGTTTTATACTGCAAATGGCTGAAATACTGAATCTGAATTATCGTGAGCCTTGTATCGTGTATCAAGTCGGAAAGTACCCAGAGGTTCCCACCCCTAGTTATCATGACTGTCACTTCCAGAAAAATTCCGGAAAAAATAGCGACTAACTGTGCGAATGCTCATGAAAATCACTGATTTAGGAAATTTAACAAATGACAAATGATCAATGATAACATAATAAAAATGTGTTTGGTCAAAATAAGACTAAAACGGTTGAAAACTAGTTTGAAAAATGTCAGACAGAGTCAAATAATCCAGAAGATTATTTCTAAGGATAGTATTGTGAATGTGAGCCATAATAAGCCAGTTATTCTAATTGCAGTGACGTTCTTACTTGCAAAAGACATGAGTCCGCCGAGCCCGTCGTTGCTGCTGTTGGAGATGGTGGAGTTGGGTGAGCTGTTTCCGCGAGTCTTCACCGTCAGACTCTCCCGGAGCCTCAGGCTGCTGGGACGCAGCGGGCGAGCCACCCTGCGGTCAAAACACAAAAAATAACACCTCATAGAACTGACACACCAGCGCTACATCATCATCAAAGCTTTGATATCAGATGATCACAGCAATCCATCAGCACAGGAAGGGTTTGGTTACAGCGCCAACCAATTCACCGATCCAATTCCGTCTTGTATTTTTCCCATTAAGTATCCACAAATACAAGCCATTACTGTTTAGTGCGTGGGTAATGCTAATGTGAGATCTAAACTCCAACAATTACAGAGAAAGCAGTCACGCTAGCTCTTCATGTAGCCTTTAGAGTGGAAGAACAATGGCAGCACAGTGACTTAACAGTGCACTAACTTTGTTTACCAAGCATAATTAGAGGTTTAGCGTTTTATTGGAGGCTGTTTTATACGGTATCGGATCGGATTGAAAAGAAAAACAGTCCAGGAACAGACCTAGGGATAAATAGGGGGTGAGAACCATCTGGAGGAAAAATACACACACTCAGGAGAACATGCAAATTACACACAGAAAGTCTGATCATGAAACTCATAGAAACGCCCGTCTGAGCCTGTTCCTACAAATGCGCACATTTTCTCAGCTAACCGTGGCCGTGTTCAAACCCCATACAAATGAATAGGAAAAACGGCGCAATACTGAAGTATGTTTTGTCCGTTTCATGGCACTTATACAATTCCTGTGGTTTCTTTATCATTAACATCTTATAAGACGAAGTTACGTGGCCACTGGATGTGTATTTGACACCACAGAAAGCATAAACGTCACTGAATTTGATCTAGCTTTTAGCTCAGAGGACACTTTTATAGAGCTGGGTACCGCTACATTTTCCCCCGATACCGGTACTTTAACGATACTTGGTTTTCGATACCTGTTATAATCGCCACCCTCTCTTTGTTTGTGACGAAATCACCTTTTCTTATACTCATTTTCTTTTATGAGCTTTGCATTTTACTGAAGCCTGAAGGGCAGTTGGTAAGACCCAAAGGGGCATTACTATGTGCCATCTAGTTTGTATTCAGTATGTAATCATTTATTCCTAAATACTGAACGTTAGTGCTGGGCGATATGACGATACATATCGTGGGGACGATAGAAAAGTGCCTATCGTGCCATTTCTCTTCTATCGTTTCTATCGTTTCTAACCTAATTTAATCAATTATTAAAGCAAATATTTCATTAAATAGGCCACAAGAATGTATTAGTGTTGTCTTGTCACTATGCATCCTCTAAGTTTATATTAAGTGATTATAAACAAGAATAAAAAAGAACTTTTTCGCAAAGAAACTCTGCCTTGTGGTTTTGCGACACCACCCTGCTTTACGATATCTCTGTCCGCCGCCACACCTGCTGTAGCAACGGCGACATCTAATGGACGTACACGCGGGGCTCTCTCTCCCTGTTAAACACCGCGTGGTTTCACTCTGCTGTACGCACGGCAACTAAACAGCTTTTTAGTGATGGATCTCACATCGGAGCTGACTGAGAGAGCGCGTGGATCTGGATTAAACACACGAGAGAGAAGAGGCGTGGTGCAGGAGGTAAGAGACGGATCGGGCAGCGCGTAGAGCAGCTAAAGACGTACAATACAAACTGCTCGCCCACTGTTTCTTAAACATTAAATTCAAGTTGAGAAAATGGCGATAATAAGCTCAAATTTACATTTGTTTAGTGTAATATGAGCCTTGATATTGAGGAGCAGATGATGCTCTGAGTAAGTCGTTCTCTACGCACGAGTTTACACATTTCTGTTGTTAAATTCGTGTTGACTCTGGTCAGATCATGTTTAGCCCATTTATCCTGCAGTCTCACATTTTTCCTGACATTGACAATATAGGCTATATAAATTATCTATAGCAAACCCACTGCTTCAAAATAAAGTTGAAAAAAAGTAAGCAATGATATTTTTGTCAAACTTTTCAAAGAATAACTGAAAACTGACTTTATTGTGGTATATCGTGATATGTATCGTTATCGTGATATACAATAATCCATATCGTGATATAAGTTTTTACCATATCGCCCAGCACTACTGAACGTATTATAACCTTGTGAGTTGTATTAACCTGTGTTTGATTATTAGAGGCATCTTAGTGTCTGGCTCATGCCTTATATGGAACTAACTAGCGCTGGAAGCGTAACAGACTGCGCACCTGTGTGTGGTTGCATGCTATAAACGGGCTATACATTATAGACCCTTTAACTGCTGACATCATCAGTGACATCAGCTGGAGGCAGGAAGTGATCAAGAGAAATAAGATTAAACTAAACTAGCGATTTTAAGTGTAAACTACAACTGAAAAATGTGGTCCTGTTGTGGCTTAAGGTGCAAGAACAAGAGGAATGACATTTGAGACGATAAAATAAGGTTTATCTGATATTTCCAAAACAGTTCGACATTTGTTTATCGTTACTATGACAACAGCTACAATGGAAATAGATAGGAATCGAGCATCCCGCCTCCAGCTAAGCCCGGAGTGTTTACAAACAATTAAAGGGTCTATAGGTTGCGTTCACGTGACATCACAACATTCTAAAGAGCCCATAGTTTAAAATTAGGTGGAGGGCAACTGAAAATTCCATGGCGGTAACCATAGTAACGCTCAAAATGCAGATTTATGGTCTTAAATCATTGCTAATTCTCTTACTGGGCCAATTCACATTAAACAAAAGCTGTTACAAAGTTCAAAGTCATATCTTCCAGCACATATGAACATATGTCTAATTATTTCCTCACAAAGGCGTCCAAAAGTGGAGACAATATTCAAAAACATGTGCTTGATGTTGGCCAGTAGAAAGGACTTTCAGCCATAAAATTCACACGTCAGGTTTGTGAATCCAATCACTGTCACATGATGATCAAAGAAAACATTTGGACATTTTCTTTTTGGAATTTCTTTCAAAAACTGTTTCTCTCCCATAGAGTTGTATTGGCACCTGCCCTCCAACTGAAATACAATTCTATAACGTGAACGCAACCTATTGGAGAAGTGGCCGGCTGTGTCTACGTGTGCCTCCATGACAACGGGACTTGCCCGCCAACCGCGACCTCCGTCTGCAGCCGGACATTGGTTTCAGTTCCTGATGAACTGAAACAGTTCCTGATCCAAGTTTAGTCAAACGGACACTAGTTCCTTATCTAAGTATCAGCAGATGGCCCCAAGGGGTTTTACGTGTGTGACGTATAGAAACCATGATAACCGCCGATGTAAGGGTATATAATGTGAGCGTTGTGAAGACTGGTTGGTCTTTTATTCTGCCAGCGTGCAACTGCCTGGGTTTAGACGCTCAGAGCGACCTGTTGCATTCTGAAACCTCTTTCTACCTATCGGTCACAACTCTTCATCGTAGTGATCTCTCCCGGATCTTGAGCCGACAGAGAACCAACTGCCAGTCGCATTAAGTTGCGGATTCTCATTCCATACAGTATCTGACCGCAGGGCCTGACACTCGCTCCCAAGATCAAGATCTGTAGACCGAAGAGCCCGCACGACCGCGACCTTTTGGTAAACTCACTTCCCAGGCAACATAGATCGACCAAGGGAGTTCTTTTCCTTTCCATAAACCCATCAATAAAAGACCCACAAAAGACATCTATTGGTGAGTAAGACTCTTCTTAACTTAATTGAATAGAAACTTGGTGGTGCATACAGGACATGTGGAGCTGACCGGGCACAGGTTTTTCTGAGGTAATCATCCTAAGTAAGGAGGATAATACTACAATAGAAAACAGTAAATCAGGAACTAAAAGGCAGAAATCTTAACAGGCAGGAATAAATTGGAGGAATATTAACAATACCTATACTCAAATATTTGGCGTCTAGAACCAGGAAAACAGAACAATAATGTGTAGAAGATCTGCACATTTTCAATATCAGGTTCATCTCCAATGTCAAAAAAATGTGGAATGATGTGAGATAAAATTGGGTGAAATTATGGTAAAAAATAAGGAAAAATTGTGTTAAAAATGTGGCAAAATAGGTAAAGAATTTGGAATAAATTGGGAAAATAGAGGAAATAATAAAATAAAATAAGAAAAACATTCTACAACATTTTTTTGGTACCTGCTAATTTTAGTAGTACCTAAACTTTTTTCCCGATACCATACTGGTATAGTTATCAAATGGTCTGAACATTCATTGATGATTTCTGACGAGGCTTTGACCTAAACGTGGTCGATGTGTTGACAACAGCTGAAAACATCTGGATCGTTCAAAATGTGCGATGTTTGATGGCTAATGCTAACGGCTATAGGAACAATACATTGAGCAGGCTAAAGTGGCCCAGACTAGCCGAGACTTGCTAACTGTCTGCATACGTTGACTCTGATTATCTGCGAGTTCACAAGTTGTGGTTACTAGTTTGAACTGCATTCCAATACTAGAAAGTACTACAATATTCATCTTAGTTCCCCATCATTTTTTGTCGCACTGAGCCACCCTGGGACACTCTGAACACTTAAAGGAAAGACACACATTCATTCCCTCATTCCTCCAGCCACAACCACCTTGATTCAAACCACCATGGAATGTGAGGGTGAGCTGCCCCGCTGAGGGTGGAGAGGACAACATTTCATGGTGGGTCAGAAAACCCTTTGAATGATGATTGAAACAGTCATTCAAGTAACAAGTCGCACACACTTGTTGCCATTGAGGTTCTGGTTGAATCGAGGGGTGTAGGACTCCACTTGCTCGTCCGCCTCCGGGTCGTCCTCGGTGGGGAAACCGTACTGGGGTTCAAAGTAGGGGTTGTCGTACTCAGGCTTTTTGTTGGCCGTGTCCCCCGCGCCGCCATCCACCGGGGGCCTGAGGAAGGGCTGGCTGGCCAGGCCTGGGACCGGGTTCTGTAAGGCTGCACTGGCAGAGGCCTCCATCTCAGGGGGTTCTCCGGACTCCTGGGAAGTTCAAGCACACAGGTCTTTGTAAGACAGAGCAGTAGGGATGGGTATAGTTACACTGTATTATTTTTTTATAATACAGGTACCTGAACAAAACATTTGTTCGTCCCATAAAAGACTATTTATTTTAAATGTGTATCATTTATTTGAGCTGAAACAACCAAGTCACTTCCTTTAATGCTGTCCCTGACCAACAGCATCAAAACTTGGTCTCTAAAGAATTTTCTTTTTTTTTATATACCAGTAGTACTTTTGATACTGGTATAATTTAATGGTACCCGGCCCTATAGAGCAGTGGCTCTTCTTACCCACATCCAAATATAAACACAAGCACTGAGCCAATCAAAACATTACAGTATTATTAACATTTGCTGTTAACCTTGGTTTGGTACATCAAAATACAACATTTTCAATAAGATGTCGCTTTACAGCCATTTACAGAAATGGCTGTAAAGCATTTATAACTTTGTCCTCTTCCTCAAAGTCACTCTGTGAAGGGCATGAGTTATACTAAATAAATTATGCAAATGACATTCCAGCATAGTAACAGCATAGCAACAGAAGCCAAAAAAGTGTTTTGTTTTGACACTCAGTCTGGAACGTTTGAGGGTGACATCAGCCCAGAGCGTTGCTAAATGCTACAATGCGATACATCATCTCCTAAAGGCTGAAGCGGACGTACGTGGTTGACTCCCTGAATGACGGTGCTGGGGCTGGAGCTGGCCGTGGTGCTGGAGCTGGAGCGGAGAGGCTGTCCGTCAGAGGGCTCAGTGGGAGCGTCTGCGCCTCCCGTGGGCCCCTCCGCGCTCTGCCCTTCCCTGAAGTCATGGAAGTCCTGGAACTCCACCTCACTGGGGTCGCCCAACGCCGCGTGTGTGGGCGGTCCATATCTGAACAAAAATGTGTTATAATATACAAGTATTTTCACACCCATTTATAGTTTTGTTAAAACGGCAGGAATCATTTTGGCAGAAGGTTTAATTGCAAAATAAGAATCCAGTTCTAATTGCACATTTTAAAGATGTGCAGGCGAGTTCAGGATCAGGATGTCATATTGCAAAGCATCATGGGATTTACAGCAATAATAAAATAAATGGAGATTAAAAGGTAAAACACTTGGACACTACAGTGTGTTAGACGTCTTAAATATAGTTCATGGACTTATTTTTCCGCATATTGGATCAAACTAATCAGCAGCTTTTAAGAATAACATTCACCTAAACAAAGTCTGCCAGACATTAATATTTCAGGAACAGAAAATGTATATTCTATTCAGAATCAAATACAGGTCTTGCTATTATTAGTCTCACCACATGAGCGGTCGCACCAAATGACAAAGACCAGTTCACCAGCCGTGTTTTTAGCTAAGGTTTGCTAGTATCCCCATGATGGATTTCCATGGTAACAGCAAAATTATAAATGAAACACCTACTGCTTCTCATTTAACATGTCTCGTCTAATACTTTGTGCTTAATCTGGCGTGTCTATATTGGTGCTTCTAATTCAGCAGCGATCGATGACATGTTGTGGTAATTCTCTGGCGACCAAAGCCAAGCATTTCATCGTGTTCACAACCTGAGGCTATAAAAACAGAAATGAGCCACAGAGAAATAAATTCATTTCACTCCAAATCCAGCTTTAGTTTGAGCCTTTTGACACAAACGCCTTTACTCAATGATTAAGAAAAGTCGACCAAACCTTTCATGCATTTAGTCAAAAGTATTATAATTGCAAGGCTACGTGGACGTTTAGTGACGGTACCAAGGACCCGGCTTGGCTCTTTTGATGTCTCTTGTTTATCAAGCAACAAGAGCCATGTGCCAGACAAGGGAAAAACAGCGGATAACTGTCTAGTTTCACTCTACTGTCAAAGGTGTAATCGGGAGAGTCGGGATGTTTTCCGGTGGGCCGCGGTACGTTTAGGCCGCCAGAAAAAATAAATAAATCTATCAATAATGGACTCTCACAGTTATTACTACTACAGGCTCAAAGACTTTAACTGGGCTGCAGCTTTAGACATAGAGTTACACAAAGGTTGTTTTGTTTCGGACAAATAATGACTGTGTTGAAATCAGAAAGAACTTTCCCATTGTCCTTTTCATTGATCGCGCTGTGGCAGGAGGCCATTGGACGCAGAGCAGAGTTAAACTGAACCCTCTGAGTTAGTTTAAGTTGGTGCAGTCCAGTGGAGATAACGATAATGATACTCCAATCCAATCCAATCCAACTTTATTTATAGAGCACTTTAAAAACAACAACGTCGACCAAAGTGCTGAACCCAGCAGTAAAAATTACATTAATAATAACCCTCCTGGAACCGCCACCTTAACATGGTGGAGGGGTTTGAGCACCTGAATGATCTGGGAGCTCTGTTGTCGGGGGCTTCGTGCCCCTGGTAGGGTCTCCCAGGGCAAACAGGTCCTAGGTGACGGGTCAGACATTTGCTCCATCCGAAACCAGTAAATTGGTAAGAGGTCTTACGCCAAACCGGATGTGCGTCAGCGTCCGCCATGACAAGAAGCGTCCGAATTGGGTTGTCAGTTAGGAAGGAGTTAGGGAAAGTGGCCTGTATGCTAACTATCATAGCCACTTTAGCATAGGGACCTCTGATGCTAACTCACTGGCGATTAGGAGCTATGTGCCATCCCATAAGCCACTGCGCCAATCTCCCCACCCCCCTCGCCCCCACCTTCGAGTGATTCATGCGCAACCACTGTTGATTGACAGGTGCAGATTTGATCATAATAATAAAATAAAAAACAGATTCTGCACAAGCCAAACTTTATAAAAGTGACAAAATACATGTTGTCGTCCCCACAGCACAGTCACATGGTTTTAAAGAGCCTCCTCAGTAAATGGCCTAAATGAAGGCAGTTTGTGCTTTTGCTTCATTTAGTAGAAACTCAAGCCACATGGCTAATTTGCATACTGTAGCTTTATGAAACCGCTGTTGAGATAAAATAAAGGGAAATGTGAAGGATCATTTGGATGTTTATTTTTTCTCACCTTAAATGTGTTTATTTGACACTATGTGTTGTTGGACAATATACAGTAGGTGGCGGTATGCGCTTTTGTTTGGCCTGCACTGAACTTTAAAGAAGAAGAAGAACAGCTGTTTGTGATGTCACTTCCCCTTCCCCTGGGTAAGGACGGTGGAATTGGGCAAATGCTGCTGAAGCTCTAGTTCACTAACTGCATAGAGATCTAACAGTTGACCCCATGAAAGGTTAAGGATTAGTAGGACTTAGAGGCTATAATTTAATGGTTTCGGATGCAGCAAAAGAGCGGTTCAGAAGTCCCTTATGAGAGACCAACAGGCCCGGTTAGAACCATGAGGCCCGTCCTTCTGTGGACCCACCACCTGCAGGAGGAGCCATAGGGGCTGGTGCAATGTGATTTGGGCTCCAACAGCTGCCAGGCAACCAGGCTGTGTGTGTTTTGTCAGTCATCCACATCCACACATCCACACAGAAACTGGCTTCCTGCTTATCAAGAGTGCAGACGTATCTCTGCTTGCTGCTGCTGCTTGCCTCTTTATTTGCTTTTTTGCTTTTTAAATCATTCTATTTTTGGGCACATGTCTTGGATATGATTTATTCTCTTCTTTTAAGTGAACCAAGGCTTTTTACTCATTTTGATGCCATTTTTACAACTCATTTGACGAACCAGCGACAACAATCTTGTCAACATGGCTGAGGGAGGAAGGCAAACATCGCCTTGTGAAAGCTGTCGGATGTATCAACAAGAAATTTCCCTGCTACGGACAAGATTTATGCTCTAGAGACGGAAAGAGGACTTAATGACACGCTCCCTGTGGAACCGGTAAGAAGACGGAAAAAACTGATACTTGCAACCTAAAGCTAAACGATACCATAACATTTCCGAAACTAAACAGACAACTTGGTGCTAGGCCAAAGCAAAGACAACATGCTCGTAAAAATGCACCTGGAATAAAGTTAACAAACAGATTTTCACCTCTCTCAGAGGACGAGTATAACAAGCAAGAAAAGTCAGAGAGAAACACAGAGAGAAACACAGAACAAGAAGTCAAAACAAAGATGGAGAGAACACTGTGCCAAGTGTCAAGGCCAGAGATACCCTGTTGCTTGGGACGGAGCCATATCTAATATAAACAATGAGATAATGACTACAATCACTTATCCGTCTGCTACAGTCTCTGACATTATAGATGTTCTAAACAAGGAAATCACGAATAACCCTGGAATAAATAAACTTGTTTTACATGTTGGTGCTGTTGACACAAGAAACGGAGAGTCTGAAGTCCTGAAAGAAAGTTTAATAAACTTTTTGACAGACTTGATTGTCTGGACAAAGACGCGATACAAATTTTCATCAGTGGACCTATCCCAAACATCGACGGGAGAATAAACAAATTCTCCCGGCTGTTTCAGTTGAATACATGGCTGTCAAAAGTGTGTGAGTCGAGAGGACTGTATTTCATAGAGAACTTTTATCTTTTCTGGAAACGCGACGATCTGTTTAAAGGAAATGGACCACATTTGAGCAGAGGTGGAGTGAGACGACTGACGGAAAATCTCCTCCATGCTCTGCAAAATCAGTGGAGGCCTGAGCAACAAGAGAGAGCAGAGAGGAGCATGAGAAGAGCTCCTGGCTCACCAGCAAAGGTTTCGCCTGCATCCCCAATAAAAGATTCAGTCGCAGCTGCATCATCTGCACCTACAGTAATGGACTCAGCCACAGTTAAGGATCCAGCCACAGTTAAGGAATTAGCTGCACCGGAAAACATCTCAACCATAGCAGCGGCGCCACCTGCATCTGCATCTCCGGGGAAAAGCTCAGCTTCAGCACCACCTGCATCTATAGTAAATGATTCAGCCGAAGGACCACTTTCATCAACTCCACCACAGGCCTGAGCCCGACTGGTACATCTACACCCTCCAGAGATTTTTCTGAATCATTCCCATCACCAAAGTCACCTATGGGATTTCCCAGCCATTTTGAAGCCTTGATAAAACAAGGGATTCAAATGACTCCCCGCACTCCAGTCATGTCAAGACCAAGGCTTTCATCCCGAAGAAGTATCGTGCCCCTCCCCCACCTCCGATTTCCAGCAGCTTCACTGCTGCTGTCTAGGACATTAAGGGCCTCTGCGTTGCTACCATGCATAGCAAACTCAAAACCAACCAGAGGTCCACAGAGGGAGTGTGTTCTTCTGAAACAATTAGTACAGTCAAACAACATAGATTAGATAAGAGAGGGACAGTCAGACCGTCCAATCAAAGAACTCTAATCCATATCCCTTGCAAAAAGATTCCATCCACTCAAACACAGACAAATCTCAAACATGCTGTACTCAATGCCAGATCGTTAAAAACAAGTCCTTTTTAATAAATAGTTTTATTTCCTCTTATAATCTAGATTTTATGTTTTTAACTGAAACACGGCTTGACAAAAACACTGGTAACGCAGTTTTGATTGAGTGTAGTCCATCAAATTTCAATTTTGTGTCTGAAACACGCCAAAATCAGAGGGGCGGGGGTGTCTGTGCAATATTCAGGGACAATATAGTCATCCACAAATTGTCATTTGGGGTTTTTGTATCATTTGAGTATGTGTCTTTCAAAATGGAGATAAAACAATCTTCCATTCTTTATATGACTATTTACAAACCACCACAGAATTGTTTTATCGAAGACTTCACTGAATTACTTTCATTTATATGCACTGATTTTGATTGTTTAGTCATTTCAGGTGATTTAATGTGCATGTGGATGTGACCAATGACAGGCATGCAAAAGAACTTAATGCTGTTCTTGAAATGTTTGGTTTAACTCAGCACGTGAGTGAGGCGACTCACAACAAAGGTCACACTCTAGATCTAGTTATTACAAAAGGTGTTAATATATCAAATGTGAATGTTGTTGATGCTGCTTTATCTGATCATTTTTGTGTCTTTTTTGACCTGTCTGTTACACCAAAACCAGTGGTTGGGCCTGGAGTTATTCAGAGAAGACACATAAATGATAAAACAGGGACACAGTTTATGGAAATGATCAGATTTGAAAATCCTCCATGTTCAAATGTTGATAATCTGTTGGACTCTTATACATCAAGCGTCTTAAATGTTTTGGATACTATTGCTCCTGTCAAGGTTAAAATGGTTAACAATAGACAAAAGGCACCTTGGAGAAGTGAAGATTCGGTCAGGGCACAGAAAAGGGAGTGCCGAAAAGCCGAAAGGAAATGGCGCAAGTCAAAGCTCCAGGTTCATTTTGAGATATACAAAGAAGTGCTTTGTGAGTTCAACCAGATTTTGCGTGGAGAAAGGGAGAAATACTTCTCTAAAATCATCGCAAACTGCAGAAACAATCCTCGTGTTCTGTTTTCCACAGTAAACAGATTAACTAACCCTCCAGTTTCACTGCCCTTAGAACTAATCTCTACATCTAAGTGCAATGAGTTTGCAATATTTTTTCATGACAAAGTCCAAGGCATTAAAAATGCCATAATTTCCACAACACAAATAGCAACCCTGCCACCAGCTAGACACCTTGAGCTGACACATTTCACTCCTGTTACTGACAAAACAATCGAAGAGGTTATCTCCGGTCTGAGTTCATGTACATGCTGCCTTGATGAATTATCCACTAGATTTCTGAAGTCTGTGCTGACCAGCTTGTTACCACAACTTGTTCAGTTAGTTAACATCTCATTTGAGACTGGAGCATTTCCAAAGGCCTTGAAAACCGCAGTCATTAAGCCTCTTCTAAAGAAGAGCAGCCTTGATCCCAAGGTACTGAACAACTACCGGCCCATATCAAACCTACCGTTCTTAGGAAAAGTCCTAGAGAAAGTAATATATCAACAGCTCACTTACTTTCTCCTATCTAACAATGTGTTTGATACTTTCCAGTCAGGATTTAGGCCCCACCACAGCACTGAGACAGCTCTGATCAAGGTGACAAATGATATTCGTATGAACACCAACGCAGGTAAGGTCTCAGTTTTAGTTCTGCTGGACCTGAGCGCTGCCTTTGACACAGTGGACCACGGGATCTTACTTCACAGGTTAGAAAACTGGGTGGGAATCTCTGGTACTGCTCTAAACTGGTTCAAGTCCTATCTCGAGGATAGGACGTACTTTGTCGAAATTGGCAACTGTGTCTCAGACAAAATTTCCATGACCTGTGGAGTCCCCCAGGGGTCAATCTTGGGACCCCTCTTATTCAACTTGTACATGCTTCCATTGGGTCAGCTAATAAACAGCAACAATGTGTCGTACCACAACTACGCAGATGACACTCAGATCTACGTGTCACTGACAGCAGGTGAACATGGGCCTGTAGATACTCTCTGTCACTGCATCGAACAGATCAGTTGTGGATGCAAAACAACTTTCTCCAACTAAACTCAGACAAAACTGAGATCATTGTCTTTGGCCCACAGACACAAAGACAAAGTGTTATCAGTCACCTTGAGTCTCTCGCTCTGAAACCAAAAATCAGGTTAGAAATCTAGGAGTAATCATGGACTCAGACCTGAACTTAAACAGCCACATCAAAGCAATAACGTCATCAGCTTTTTACCATCTGAAAAACATTGCTAAGATCAGAGGAATAGTGTCAAAACCAGACTTAGAGAGACTCATCCATGCATTTGTCTCCAGCAGGTTAGACTACTGTAACGGCCTGCTCACTGGCCTTTCTAAACGAGCTGTTAGAGCTGCAGTACATCCAGAACGCTGCTGCTCGAGTCCTGACAAGAACAAGGAAATACGACCACATTAGTCCAGTGCTCCGGTCTCTGCACTGGCTTCCTGTCACTCAGAGAATAGAATTTAAAACAGCTCTGCTTGTGTACAAGTCTTTCATGGTTTAGCACCAAAGTACATCTCTGACATGTTAGAGCCGTATGAACCATCTCGGGCCCTGAGAACTTCAGGAGGGGTCTCCTGGTGGTTCCAGAGTCAATAATAAACACGGTGAGGCTGCGTTTCAGTTTCATGCAGCTAAAATCTGGAACAGTCTTCATGAGGATGTGAGACAGGCCTCAACTCTGACAATGTTCAAATCCAGGCAGAAAACAGCTCTTTTTACCCGTGCATATGAAACTGAAAGTATTTTATCTGCACTCTTGCCTTTACTGTAATTGATTAACTTTATGTTGATGTTTTATTGATTGATTTTATCTGTTTTCTTGTAATTTCTCTTTCTGCAACTGTGAAGCACTTTGAATTGCCTTGTGTATGAATTGTGCTCTACAAATAAACTTGCCTTGCCTTGCCTATATCATAGTATAGCAGTGAATGGAAAATGAAAAATGGGTGTCTGCAAAAATAGTTTAAGAGTTTAATAGTTCACCCTGGAATGTTCCGCCGTGTGACTTTAACATCCTTTGCGTAGACTCACTTTTTGTGTCTCCCTCGATGTCTCCCTGGATCATCTCACTGACGAGGTCTCCTAGTGAGGAGTATGACGAACTGGAGCCGTCGTACGCGTCACTGTCGCTGCCACTGTGAACACATGACACAGACGAGTTACTGACCCTGAAGGACAGAGACCGGTCACTAAACCAGGACATTCCAGGAGAAAAAACCGCTGGTCAAGTCATTTTAAGGTTATGTTCTACAAGCTGATACAGTGGGTTGCAAAGGTTTAGGCCCCTGGATCAAAAGCTTGGAGGTTTTTCCCGGTGGCCTTCACGGTCTAAACATCACTGAAGATCTGTGGATAAAATGTAGTGAGATGGGCTCGTGGCACCTGTCTGTGGGGTCAGACTCGTTGGCCTCGTCTTCCAGAGGACTGGCCATGGCCTCCAGCAGCTGTGAGCCTCCGTCGAACACGCGGTACAGCACGGGCTGCAGCTGGTGAGCGTACCACTTGGGCTTGTCTCCGATTAAAGACGGGTCGAACACATCTGGAGGGAAACAAACAGCTTTTATGCACAACAGTCTTGTTTTGGCACAGTTGAAAATGTCTAATTGTCCATGTTGTATCTCTTTTGTTTTCCTGTCACGGATGATTAAGTTTGTACCGAAAGTCAAAGGCCAAAAAAAGAAGCCTGGGGTTAAAAGGCTATTTTATTAAGTTACATAACTGTTACTGTGATCATATACTTTGTGTCATGTTGTTGGCAAAAGTGCAGATCATTCTAAGAACAACTGGTATCAGCTTTAGTTAGCGCCATATGCTAGTGACTAAGGTATTTTCAAATGCGTTTAATGGCTTCAAAATTAAATGATAAACCTATGCTACGACACATTATTTGTCGATGCTAATATTTATTTAAATGCTCATGGCAGCAAAAAGTATTAGAAGTAAGAAATAATGAATGCTGGTTTAATGGCAGGATCCAGAGCAAACCATGTCGTTAACTTTATAAACTGTCTCACGAGAGAGGAGAGAAAAGTGTGAAGACAAAGCTCTTACTGTTGTGGATCCTCTGAAAGGCCAGGTTTGTTGGGTTGAGCGCCCACTCTCCATAAAACTCCACAGCCTGAGTGTGAGAGAGTTTATCTGCGAAGAGAGAGCGCCGAGGCCGAGAGGCCAGGAAGGAAGTAGCCTGGAAGGCCACCACGGGCCGAGGGAACAGGCGCAGGGTGCGTGTGTGCATCTGGAATCCCTGAAGGACATTCGGCGAGTTGAAAAAGCGCACCATGGCAACCCTAAAGAAAAACAGACAACACAGCGAGCGACTTAAGTGTTAGTACCACAACATTATAGTGTCTCCATTCATAATGGCAGCACTAACAAATGGAAGCAAAAACATCTTTGGATAAATCTTCAGTGAGGGTTCTTGAGTCGTCTTCTGTACTTGAAGGTGAAGTGTTGAAGTGTGGAACGTTTCGCCTCTTATCCAAAAGGCTTCGTCAGCGACAAGTTCAAGCTCAGCCCACAGACTAGATACAGTGGGAAAAAAAGTATTTGTATTTCCCCATAAAAGTATTTCCCCATAGACTTCTAATAGAAAGTCTATGGGGAACTGACAAAATACTTTTTCCCCACTGTATAGACTAGAAAGCTACACAGACATCTTTTGATAAAACATTTAATAACAAACATTTCATGAATTTTAATGTAAACCCATATAGTTTCAACAAAGAAAATGCTTTGCTTTGTGTATCGCAAATATTGGCACTATCGAATTCAAAGGATGTGATACTTTTCCTACCTATGTTCTTTATCTCTTCACGTTATGATTTTTTTACTAAAACATTGTTATCAAAGACTTGCCTGGTGGCCACGTCGACTGAATCCACGTCGTTGCCGTAGATGAGCGGGTTGAACTCTGTGGACGACGGCGAGGCTTTATCTCGTCCGACCGGAAGTAAATTTAAAGGCAGCTCCTGTCCCTCCTGGAACTTCTCCAGGTTTAGAATGGGCTGCGTGTTCAGACTCATACTGGCCAAGGCCTGAAACAAGTGACAGCAACAGTTACAAACGGATAAAGTTTCCAAACAAGGAGAGAAAGTGGTTAAGGAGAGGACTAGAATGGGGCACTGCAGCCACTGGCATCAACATTCCTATCGCGACAATTACACCTAAAGCGTCTGTAGTTCTTGTAGTTTCAAGTGTCAATGCTCCTGGGCTTGTTTGAATGCAATACAATGCAAATCTACTAACAGATGCAGGTTTTCCCCCCATCTTTTTCTCCAATCAATCAATTTCAATTTAATCCTCTACAGTAAAGCAAAGGTCGATGCTAATGTAACTGTAAACTAAGTGCACAGTCTATTGCACAAAGGCTGGTGTTTTCACGTGTACTGTATGTATTAAAGTTAAGATTCCACTTCCTATCACGCCTGCTTCACAAACACAATTCATTATTTGTGCTATAATAACACATGTAACCTAACAAGTCGGTTATTGCGCCAAACCCTGATGAGGAACAAGGCCAGTGCTTGTAAGTGTTGCATAATTGAGCGCGTGAGCCTGTTTCACAATGGTTAACCAAGCTGTGGAGACACCTTGACTAAAGGTTTTGTAAGGCTGCCTGAACAAAGGGTGACCGCCCGTCCCGCTTTTAGCTGCACCGCAGAGTCATTTAGGGACTCGTCATCTGCCGCGTCCCGCTTTTCTTTGTATGCAGTGAACGGCACTGCGCAATTACAGGCAATCAAACCAAAATTGCAATTTGAATGGCCGTAATCAGCAAATCACAAGGACTACAAATATTTAGGAAAAGCAATATCCTGCACAAACAAGACAATCTTCTCTCTGTGGGGTCTTGTTATGAAGTTCAGACCTCTAAAAATGATCTAAAATGCATTCGACTCTTGTACGAGTTTAGCAATTGCAATCACGACATTTTTTAAAAGTTGTGAAGCTCTTCAGTTTACGGCGCAATAATGACTTGTCTTAAACATTTTCACTTTTCAATGTGTGTATTTGAGGGAATAAAAACTGCCGATGACATAAAGCAACTTCCACAACTCATTACCAGCACTTGGGGCTTGGCAATATTGACAAATCTGAATCTCGATATTTCTTTCGATGGAGCGATATTTTTGCAAACCATCAGGAATACGCAAAAATGTGCTGCAAACATCTTCATTTACACTGCTGTCTAGGGCTGGTATTTTTTAACGAGATATGGAATTAGACCATATCGCGAATAACGGGATATTTCAAATTCAAATAAGATAATTAAGTTAACAAAAATAGGTAATCCAATGGCCGCTAGCTGCTCTGCTTTATGACCGCAACACTGGAGGCCGCCATTGCTGTAGTACCTCCATATCATCGCTAGGCCCCCATTGAAAAGCATTGGACTTTAGACACATTAAAAACAACTTTAACGCCTGGTTTCTATTTTTTAAACACTTTCTATGGCTACATATTCCTCCTGAGATAACGCTGGGTTACTCACAAAAATAGAAACCAGGCTGGTTTTCGAAATAAATTTTTTTTAATCTCCTACTTAACGGAGGTCGGACTGTTAGCATTGGAGCTGCACGAGCTACACGTCACGCAAGGGCCGAGTCTACAGTGAAGATCCCGCCCTTTTGCCCTTATTAGGAACATGCTTCGTCAGAGCCGGGGAGGAGGAGTCTGTAAATCCGCCATGATTTCCCCCTCGAACGTGGTCATTATGGTAAACGGGGAGGAGTGAGGAGGAGCTGTCTATTCTTTTTAACGGTCTATGAGGTCATCTCAAACTGATTTAAAAAAAAGAGTTTATCGTAAACTGAGCACTTTATTTTGATTTCTCTTATATATAAATGCTGCCCTCAGAAAAAGATTGACCTATTTTATTTTATAGGCTATTTTTATTTAAGATATTTTTTTATTTAAATGTGAGTTTTGAATAAAACTACTCGTATTTGGCTTTGACTTTGACTTAACATTTCATTTCACAGCTCTCACTTTGCGGAAAAAATATCGGGATATATATCGTATATCGATATTCAACCTAAATATATCGGGATATGACTTTGAGTCCATATCGCCCAGCCCTACTGCTGTCCTCCGAAAAGATAATTGTCCTGAATAGACAAAATCGCAGAAAGAAAAAAAAAATCTAAAATTTTTAAAACTTGTATCCACTTTTTTTTTACTAATTTCCCCCAATTTTTCCCACCATGTTTTATTTTTTTATTTTACACTTTTTCAAAAATTACCTAAAATGTTTCCCTACTTTTTTGCCACCATTTTATTCTTAATTTTTTTCCTCCATTTTTCCCAATTCTTTCCCCCTTTCTTGACATTGGAGATCAACTCAATATTGTCAATTTGCACATCTTCCAAACAGCATGTTCATCTTGTGGACGATATATTGCTCAGCTCTAACAGCATCATACTCATTTCTTTCTAGAAGTGGAATCAAATTTTCGACAAACTTCAGTAGATCGTAAATCAGGCATTTGTGAGTAAAAACCTTTGTGCTCTGTGCATCTAATCAAAAAGTCGTTTTTAATCGATCGAGAACTATCAGGCGAGCATGTTTGTGCTACCTGAGCCTCTTAATCCTGCGCGAATGTTGATGCCAGAGGGGGCCGTGTTACTTTGGCAGAGGAGCTGGTCAGTTTCGCATGGTCGCTGCAGACTCAAGAGTCAAATGTTAAGCTTTAGCAGAATGGGACATTTAGTCGGCCTGGATGACTGGTAAGTTCGAGTTCAAGATCTTTTAGCTAATGAAGATTGGTTACCAAAAAAAAAAAAAAAAAGGAAAGAAAAACACTTGTTGCTGCCAAAACGGATGCACGCACATTCAGTCATGCTATAAGCCAGAGCTATAAGCAGCGTTTCCCTTGAGACCTGCCGCGTTATCCGAGTACTGGAGGGAGAGGAAGACATGTATCGGCAGGCGGGTAAGAGGAAGGAGGAGGAAGAGGAGGAGGAGAGAGGTCCGTGCAAGGGCTCATTGTGCATTCCACACCGGTGCAAACGTGAGTAACCTTATTCTCGCAGGTGGAGAAGATCTGCTTTTGGGTGATGGCGGTCAGCCTAAGCAGACACTGAGGAGAGGGAGAGTCACATGAGGCGGACAGTGAACAGCACATGACGAGGGAGAGGGGCGCGGGGGGGGGGGAGGTTTATGGATGCAAAACCCAACACTTTCTTTGTCTCCTTTGTCCACTCTGCTGCTGGAGCTCTCGGGCATGAGAAGTAGAGCTTTGATGAAGGTTTAAAGTGTTAAACTTAGCAATAATTACCGTGTGGCTTCTGGTCAAAACTCCAAGTGCATATGACAGGCTTTCATGTTTTCTAATTATACGCTTTTGAAGTGTTTATGAGTTCTTCACATCCCAATTCATTTCCTACCAAGATTAGTTTAGACCCGTAATCATATTTGCTAAATATTCCATGGTGGACAGCGAGTTCCTGGCAGCTGATCACTTGCAGTGTGTTAAAGTGAACATGACAGGTTAGAATCCTTTTACAATTTTGACTTGGTTAGATCAGGGGTTCCCAAACTTTTTTGGCTGGGACCCCAAATTGACACATAAACAACTCGGGGACCCCCATTGTATAAAGTTATTGCCTCTTACGCTACTTTGGGGAAGAAAAGCATTTTATAATCAAGTTAATATGTATCTAAACAGTTTCTTTTGAATAATTGAATGGATTTCACTAATAATAGGCTGATTTACACACAGAAAATGTACTAAGAACAGTAGCATTTTTCTTTTTGTTTCATCTTGAAATGATCTGGCGACCCCCACTTTGGGAACCACTGGGTTAGATGGATAATATCTGTGGTAAGTGTTTGCCTCTACGTATGTCACTTCCTGCCCATGTCCAATAAGGAGGTGAAATAATAAACATCACAAAAAACATTCAAACCAGGGGAAACTAGGTAGATTAGAGCAAAAGTATAATTGTTTAGCTAAAATGTTGAGTAATGTGTCATATTCACTTTAAGAGCTTGATGCAAGATGAGGAGACGTCTCTGTTTCAAAGAGGTCGGCAACTTTATTTCGATGAAGTATAAAATTAAAAATACTGCCACAAATAAAAATAGAAAAAAATATCGTCTAGAGTTTTCATTTTAGTTTTATATTCCTGTCCAATTTTTTATTGCATCAAGAGAAACTTGCCGAGTTTCATAAACGCAGACCAGGAACTCGCTGTCCACTACAGAATGTATAGAAAGTGTAATTACTCAACTTAATAAGGACAAGAGCAACTTCAGGTTAGCGGAACTAGCATAACCACAAGTATAGTTGTGCACAAGTATAATTAAAATTACGTGTATTTTTGCTTATGGAACAAGAAATATTCCAGCCAAGGGAATGAAAACTGTTTTACAACAACTGAATGTGTGACTTTCAGAAAGAGACATTTGTTTTTTGCTCTGAACGAAACACTGCTGGAAAAGTGTGCAGGTCAGTCAGGTTTCTAAAACTGCAAGTTTCTAAAACTGCAATACAAAATAAATGACCTAAAATAATATATTTTTTCAGAGTTGCCATGATTACAGAGCAATCTGCATAGCTGTTAAAAACAGTTATCAAAAGACTAGCTAATTTAAAATCATGATCCCTTTTCGAAGTGCTGCTTTTTAAGGCATAACCATCGCCTGAATCCAAAACTAAACACCTGGTAAAAGTAGGATGGGAAAGGAGAAAAGAGAATACAGACATAAAGACAGTACAATGAAGCACAGGACACATAAATGAGGACACAAGAGGACAGACAATGAAAGCAGTCTTCTAACACTTCATACATAAGACAACATTCACTGTAACCAACTCCCCAACCGGGTTACAGATGAATGGTGTTGGGAAAAAAGCAGATCTCTCAGAAATCCACACGCCATTCGCTTATGGAGTTTATCATTGGATTGCAACAACAAGATTTAACTTTAATTTAATTCACGCTCATTTAAAAACTGTTACAAATCACTTGGGCTTCTTTGAAGTTGTGCAGTCGACCCAATTTATTTTAAATTTAATCTCTTTACTAAAGTGAGATAAGCCTCGATCAAAGTTTAAAGTTGCCCTTGTTGGTGCAATCTGTAGATATTACTGAATTAGAAAATAGGCCAAGTAAGGCTAATACAATGGTTTCAACAACACAGGATTATACTTCATTATAAGGTTTTTTTAGTAGCAGCTACTCGACACTCCTGCTCCAAAACACAACTGGAGGATGCTTTATCACCTTAAAAATTAAACCTCTTTATCGTGAAGAGCCATGAAGAAAAGTTGTGTTAAAATGCCCAGTCAAAAACGGGAGAAATCAAGCTGCTAAAATGCAAGTATAAAGGTAAGCTAATGGTGGCTAATGCTAGCAGTCCGAAAATTACTGCTTGAAACCAGGTTATAATCACTTACTAAATGTGAAACATAAATTAAACATGTGAAGAAGTTGCAAAGACGAAGCGTCAAATCAAAAACGTGAGGAAACTAGCTGCTAAA
Source organism: Neogobius melanostomus (assembly GCA_007210695.1). Lineage (NCBI taxonomy): Eukaryota > Metazoa > Chordata > Actinopteri > Gobiiformes > Gobiidae > Neogobius > Neogobius melanostomus. The sequence continues at coordinate 2,822,906 of VHKM01000376.1, forward strand.
ATACAAAGTATGAGGGTAAGCTAATGGTGGCTAATGCTAGCAGTTGGCAGTCTAAAAAAAGACAGCTCAAAGCCAGGTTATAGGTACTTACTAATGTGAAAAATAATAGAACATGTGAAGTTGTGAAGACGTGCAAAATCAAAATCAGGAGAAATCAAGTTGCTAAAATTCAAAGTATGAAGGTAAGCTAATGGTGGCTAATGCTAGTTGGCAGCTCAAAGCCAGGTTATAGGCACTTACTAAGGTGAAAGTATGACGGTAAGCTAATGGTGGCTAATGCTAGTTGGCAGCTCAAAGCCAGGTTATAGGCATTTACTAATGTGAAAGTATGACGGTAAGCTAATGGTGGCTAATGCTAGTTGGCAGCTCAAAGCCAGGTTATAGGCACTTACTAATGTGAAAGTATGAAGGTAAGCTAATGGTGGCTAATGCTAGTTGGCAGCTCAAAGCCAGGTTATAGGCATTTACTAATGTGAAAGTATGACGGTAAGCTAATGGTGGCTAATGCTAGTTGGCAGCTCAAAGCCAGGTTATAAGCATTTACTAATGTGAAAGTATGACGGTAAGCTAATGGTGGCTAATGCTAGTTGGCAGCTCAAAGCCAGGTTATAGGCATTTACTAATGTGAAAGTATGACGGTAAGCTAATGGTGGCTAATGCTAGTCGGCAGCTCAAAGCCAGGTTATAGGCACTTACTAATGTGAAAGTATGACGGTAAGCTAATGGTGGCTAATGCTAGTTGGCAGCTCAAAGCCAGGTTATAGGCACTTACTAATGTGAAAGTATGAAGGTAAGCTAATGGTGGCCAGTGTTGGGGGTTACGCATTACAAAAATATATTACTTTTTCAGTAACTAAGGAATATAACATAGTAGTTACACAAAATACAGGAATATATTAGTCATGACAATTTACAAGTTACAAATGCAATTCAATGGTTTGTACTGATGTAAGAAATGCAGCACCAAATCATGTGGAACACTGGTGTATAAAGATCTGCAGTTGCGTGTAGTTAATGTCGCCAAAACAAAACACAAGGGAATGGGGAAAGAGAAGGAAAAGGAAATCTTTGACTGCCACTTTTGCTCGGTGGAATTATTACCATTTTCCGTTTATATTTTGCCAAAAGTAACTCAGATGTAACTCATAGTGTAAGTCAGCTACATTTTTGAAACAGTACTATGTAACACAGACATATTACAGTTTTAAAGCTGTAACTACTAATCAAGAATATATTACAACTTTATGGCCAAATTGAGACCCGTTTACATTGGTTTGTTGCTGCTAACATTTCATACAGTTAGTTGACACATGCATGAAGAACAAACTCCAATAAAAAAGTCCTGTTCCGAGAAATAGCTACAGCCAATTATAAAAAATGACTAAAGAACTTGTACAGAAGAGAGATATTGTGGAAGCTTTCTTATCTTCTTACAATAGCTCTATATTTGACAGCATTGTGTTCTGGCATCACAAATATCCCATCTTTCAGCCATCTTTGTTTGGGCACATCAACATTGTGAGTTTGTTTACCAGATACACAAGTGCTAAACGCCAGCTTTGCGCACTTCAGCGGCACACAAACACAGAGGGAGATGCTAATACCACACCACCACCACCAACTGGCTCCGATTCAAGGCTGCTTCAGTTTCAGGACTGGTAAACAATGGCACTGTGTAAATATAACATGTTCTTTTCTCACACGGGATCGGCTTAAGCTGAGAGGGTACACAGCAGCCCACAAGCTGCAAACAAACTGGAATTTATTACGACTAAGGCGGCACAAATCAGATGCGGCTCTCTAAAACATTACTGAGAAAAGAAAATGGGAAGTTGAATAGGTGTGGGAACCTCTGGGTACCTCACGATTCGATACGATACGCGATACATGGATTACGATAATTATCTCACGATACACCAATACTATACACCAATACAACATAACCTACGATAAAAAAAAACATGCTACTTTAACCTTTATTTTAACATACTACATATATTCATCATTTACATTTCTTTTCATGTGCTTTACTTTTATAAATGATCCCTGACTTACTCACTGAAAATGAGTCTTTAGATCTGTCAGTAACTTCATTTACATTTAAATAAACAAGAAACCACCGTCCTATTTAAAAAGGAATAAATAAACTCCAAATTAAATCTTCTTTATCATTATAAAAACCATCATTAAAAGTAATTTATTTGTGTGACAGTGTTTGGTCCAAGTGCTTAAAACTGTAGTGCTGCCCCTGCTGTCCTGACTGAATTCTTGATCATTGTTGGCCTCAGTGGAGCACTGCTGCCTCATTAGTATGCATGACGTTGCTCATTAGTATGCATGACGTCATCAAAAGTATCAATATCGGAAAAAAGTATCGGTATCGTATCGTCCCGCAAAATATCGCGATACATCGGAAAATCGATATATTATCACACTCTTAAAGTTGAATGTGTTTTCTGCCAATACAATCCCGAAAATGTATAGATTTAAAGCTACACTATGGAACATGGTTTTATGTTGCCATGCTACGACTGGAACGACTAAACTGTCGTAAAACATGTCAGCAATAACAAACATGCTCCTAATGATCAGTTACTCACCTACAATGCTATTTCTGCATTTGGAAGAGGACCTAATGTATTTAAACCTCATGTTTAGACCAGTGGTTCTCAAATTGTAGTCTGTAATGCTTCATTGTTGGTCATGAAAAAGCAACTGTCACAAAAATTGCTTTCATTTTCCTCAAATTGTCTGTTAAGCCTTTGAATCAGAGCCAAGCTGTGATCGCCAATAATCAGGTTAAGGTTTATTTCCATCACTACTGTCTAAGATTCTATCACTCTCTATTTTTACCTCCAGGAGCTAAAGCATGCAAAGAAAAGAGGAAAACGGCATTAGTTTCAAGCAACCCATTCAATGTCATACCACATCTACAAAACAACTGCAGAGGGAGGAAGGTTACTCTTCAAAACACTGGAAGAAAACGGTTAAGTACAAGTCAGAAATGGAGGAGAGCAAGAACTAGGGCCGGGACGATATGCTTTTGTCATACAGTATGTACCCCGGCGCATAGTCATGGCAATCATATACGGTTTTATATTTACCGAGTTAAGGTGAGACACTGTATTTATATGTGTTTATTTGTATTTACAAATAAACACCAATGTATTTCAAGTGGAACTAATCACTTCACACTGCTCTCATTGGAGACGAGATACACTGGCGAATCCTCACCAATGGCTGCTGGTTGCGCTGCTTTACGACCTCGACGCTAGGGGCCGACATTGCCGCAGTACCTCCATATAGGGGCGTCAGAACAAGCTAGTTCTCCATAAGCTACCATTGCACTTTAGACACGTTAAAAACAACTTTGAAGCCTGGTGCCTAATTTTCCTAAACTTCCTACAGCTAGATGTTCCTCCTGTGATAACATTAGGTGCAATTACAGGGACCAGGCGGGTTTTCATAAGAAACATTTAAGAAATCTCGTATACTAATGAGGGCCGGACTTTGATTGACAGGCCGTTAGCATGAGAGCTAATGGCACGGGCGTGGCTATGACCGAGTCTACAGTGAAGATCCCGCCCTTATGCCCTTTTTAGGAACATTATGGCAAACGGGGAGGAGTGAGGAGGAGCTGTCTATTATTTTTACGGTCTATGATGCTCACACACACAGCAGAAAATCCAATTCGCAGTTCACCATTTAACCATGGCTGTCAGCAGACACACGGTTTAAGATTGTCTACCACAAATGTATAAATTACTCAAAAATGACACACACAAAAGGACAGGAAGAGTAGACGTCGTACATATACATTTCTCAGCAGAAATAAAACATTGATTTAGTGTTTAGTTCCACTTTAACAACACTGATAGTCCCTTATAGTCTTAATTATTTTTGTTTTATTTACTGAGTTTGGATGAGTCACCAAACACAATCTACCCAAGTTCGATGTCTGGTTTTTGATACTTTACTTTAAGCAAAACGTGTTACAATGCATTTAAAAAATACATATTGTCCCAGCCCTAATCATTTCCATTCATTGTTTTTGATTTTTGTTTTTAGAAAGTTGGTTATATATTGAATAAGTCCAAATTCATCCCATACCTGCTTCAAATGTTTCTTGAGTTCACCCGCTTCAGGCTCTGGAAGAGGTGGCAATATCTCTGCGTTGGTGGGGGCGATGACCTGCAAACAAGACACCATATTAGAAAAGGAAAGGAAAGAAAATGACAATAGCACTATATTATTATTATTATAAATATTTGCTTTAGCGTGTACTGACCCGGCTGCTGTCAAGATCCACAAGCCACACGTCATCTGGCATTTTGAAACCGGACTTGTAGAGAAAGAAGCTGGCTGGGACACCGATGATGTAGGGAGTGGGGGCAAGGAGAAGCTGTCAAGACAAAAAGCAGAAATTACATTTCACTTTTGAAGATACAGTTCAGTATGAATTGGGAAGACATGTTCTTATCCACCTTATTCCTACACGCCATGAGCCCTTGCGTGAATTATGGGTGTGAATTTAGGTATGACCCGCTGTAAGTGGGCTGGAAAACACCCATGGCCAATGGCAATGTCATGTAGAACAACTTTCTTCCTCCAACCAGACTCAGCGGCCGGGAAGGGGTGAGGGAAAGAAAGATGGGTGGTGGGGAGCGGGGAAGAACATGTGCTTTGTTTGGTCGCGTTAACGCAATTACGGCCGAGTGAGTACCGACCCGTGCCACAGCGGGACCGGCTGTAGGCTTTATCTCTTTCTCTCGGGACACCGGACATGGACAGTCATTAACTCACGGTGGGATAAATTAAGTTTTTAATTTGACCAGTGAGAGCTTATACTAAAAGGCCGTAATGCTTAAGGAAGAACACGAGGCAGCGCGATATAAACTAGGTAAAGAATGTGAGGCTGCTAAAGGAGAGCACTGCTCTCAGTGCGGCTTGTAATAAACCACTCCTCAGTCGACCTCCTCTTTTTTGTATGAGCGATGCCCTGTCGCCAGTGGCACAACAGCTGCGCACATGACCTTTGAAGCAGCACTGTCCTTGCACCAGGCAGAATCTGGCCCTCCATGTTCCAGAGCCACAAATGTAACTTTCTATTGTTCTTTTTGATTTCACTGCGAACAACACAAGATGAGCCTGAGCTCAAGGACATCTTTGTAGATATTACGGGAGCTGATCATTTAGAAACCATTTACATGAAACAAAAACCACAGGAACTCAGTGGCTCAGCTCAACTTCTGGTATCTCACAGGAAGTTGAACCCGTAATTGTTTCTACATCAGCGGTGGATACCGTCTTAAAAATCATACCTGCACTTACAAGTTTGAGAAGTTTATTAATCTTCCCTGGCACAACCCTCTCCCCCTGCAGACGTCATTATGTGGCGCCCCAGTGTGTTTTTAAAGTCCCATCACTGGACTCATTTCGATCATTTCAGCTCTACAAAGCATGTCCTTTTCCTGCTTTCAAGGCAAAGTCCAGGGGTTTCATACGCTCAGAAAACAGGGCTTCAGGTTCAGTACATTAACGTTTTTTCCCCCCCCACACAGATATAATTTTGAAAGCCTGAATAAACCATTGTATAGCCGTACCTTTCTTCACACACACACAAAAAATCACTGAAAAGCCCAGTTTCCATGGTAACAGACACAGAAAAGCGAGACTATTTGTGAGCAACTGTTTGGCCCAGGCAGAGAGAACACCTTATGTCTGTGACCTGAGTTAAACTGAGTCTAAACGGTCAGGCCGATGCTTTAGCTTAAGACGCGCCAGAAAAAATAAGAAACTTGCCAAATAAAACGTGTTTAAAGCCACACTGCGGAACATTCTAGGTTCCATGTTGCGATGTACGTACCTGTTCAGCCGAGGCCATGCACGTGGGTAATAAGGGGATGACTGGAAACATGTACTCCAGTGGGTAGATCATAGCGACGAAGGCCATCACACTCATGGACAGGGCGTTGTAGTCTCTGGACTGAAGGATCACCTGACGGACACAACCAACAGGTCAGTTATGTCAGGAATTATGAAGCAAAGACAAACATATATTCAATAGTAACAAATTTAATACTAATACTGTGCCATTTTTATTTTATTTTATTGTATTTAATTAATTTACACAAAAAATGTATCAATATAGAAGAAATTATTTCATCCCAAAGACAAGACTCCGAGTTACAAACAAAGCAATGTGGTTTATTCTATTCGATGCAAAGAACATTATATTGGAGAAACGAAACAAGTTCTACAGAAGAGACTTTATCAACACTGAAGAGAAAGCACAAGCGGCCCTCAGTTGGCGGTGCACCTCCACCTCAAAGCCTCCAACCACTCCTTTGAGGACGGAGAGGTCAACATTTTAGCTAAAGAAGAACGTTGGTTTGAAAGAGGAGTAAAAGAAGCTATTTTTGTCAAGAAAGAAAACCCCTCCATGAACCGGAATGGTGGGCTCAGATTTAATCTTCCGTCACTTTACTCCAATCTCCTTTGGGGACAGCCGACAGGGCACGCCCAGTCCAAGGAGACGGCACCTCAGCTAACAAAAGAACAATAGGCAGGTAATTAGCAGTGATCAGCCATGAATAGGACATAACTGACCGATACTGGGGTGAGCAGGTCGTTAGAGACGCTCTACTTCAAAAGGTGTTTACCCACAGGTGAGAGTAGCTGTGATTAGAGGGGAGGAGCCGGGCCAAACACAACTCCTCCTCATGGTCTTTATCTAAGCTGCGGGCTGAGCAGGACTTTAGTCCGCTGACGAAGCCTTTTGGATGAGAGGCGAACGTTCGGAGACTTCAACTACTGAGTACAGAAGATGACTCAAGTACCTTCATTGAAGATGGACAACTCCTGTACGACTGAGAGTTTACACAGACATGAATATAGAAGATTCTTGAACTTAAAAACACTCTCTTTATATACCAACTTCAGCTCAAATAAAAAACAAACGCTTTCCTCTGGTATCATTTAACCCCCACCTGAACCCAGCACACTTTCCCCAGTTTGGCTTTACCCCAATTCTAAAAGCTTCTTGAGAAAAGCGTCAAAAGAGCGATAAAAACGAGGATAAAAACACGACAAAAATGTAACAAAAAAAAGACCAACAAAACATGCTGGAAAACACTACAAAAAGCCACAAAAAAAGCCACAAAAAAGTGGTTAGTCACAATCTGATAGAAATTGACCTGATAAAAATGCCACACAGGAAACGCGCTTATACAAGAGGAAGTGCTTTCTAATTCAGACGTGCATGTGTTTGTTCTGGACCTAAATGCTATTCACTCCAGAACCGAACCGGAGGCGAAATTTAGACCCGAGCGCGTAAAACTCTGTGAAGACCGGGAGGCTAAGGCTGGGCGTCAACCCTCGCAACAACAGCAGCGCTAAAGTTTGGTCGAGTTGTAGCTAGTGTTTTAACTATCTGCCATAGTCATAAATTATCTTTGCATTAGAGAGCTTAAACCAGCGCATTCGGATCTGCAGCTGTAAGGTTGACACTAGTGAGACAGACGCTCATGTGATAAGCAGAGGGGGCGGGGCCAGTGTTTAATGTTCAGAATGACTGAAAAAAGCAGCAGAGTCCGGGTCCACTTAGCTTTACATCTTTACATTAACAGCCTCGTTCTCAAAATAATTGTCCAAACGTTAAACTTTACGTTTGTTTTTTGTGGATACGCCCAGTAACGAGTGAGACATTAGCCATAAACAAAGACATATATAATAACTACATTTATAATAGTTGTGATTAATCGTGTTTAATCACATTTTAATTGACAGCACTAGTAAATATCCAAAGAACCACAAGAGCATGGCTAAAGACGCAAATGTAGCTCTAAAAACAAATTTGGCAGAGTTTTTCCTAAGTGCACACGGTAAAAATGATCAGCCTTTACTGTAGAATAAAACAAAATGACCCGAGTGCAGTTTTTAGTGCTTAATAACGACAGCACATTTGGGATAGTAGCTCTAAAAGCAGCACTCAGAGACAGAATTTGATAGATTTAATAAAAGTGTGTGACATAGAGCAATGCACTAGGCCCGATTTCCTCCAGTTTTCTGCAAATCTGCATGATGACAGTGTGGGTAATGTCGGGCTTTTGAAAGTGTATTTAAGTGGGAACAGTGTGGCTTAATGTGAAGGCTGAATAGGGGGGCTTGCATAATTCAGGAGCATTTGCGCGTCTCCTTTTGTGCCGCCGTGTTGTCTTCCGTCGGTGTGTTTGTCTGTGTCACTGTGACCTCTGACAGTTCCACTTCTCACTCGTGTCATCGTAACCCTACTTCAGGAAGTTTGGATTTCTAACTACGCAGGATGCTGGTATTGATTTCTTTCTTTTTTTTTAAACGGGTAATAACTCTTATTACCATACAATAATGCATTGAAAACAACAACTACAGACCCAGGGTACAAGCCTGCACATTTTCAGAGTCAGACACAATGACATATGAATAAATAAAATGGTATAACATTTCCTGAATGCACTATATTGTTTGTTACCAAACTGTTGTAAGAATCTTGAAGCAGGCATATCTAGCGTATCAATAACAACCATCAGTGCAATACGGATCAGTGCAGTAGGGATCGGCGCAATAGTGATCGGTGCAACGGGGACCAGTATAATAGGTATCAGTAAAATAGGGATCTGTGAAATGGGGATCGGTGCAACAGGGATCGGTGCAACAGGGATCGGTGCAACAGGGATCGGTGCAACTGGGATCGGTAAAAAAGGGATCAGTAAAATAGGGATTGGTGCGAGGTGGATCGGTTCACTGGGAAGCATTGCAATAGGGATCGGTGCTCTAAGGCTAAAAATTGACTCTGTGCAATAGGAGGTTGTGCAATACACTGTTTCAAGTTCTTTCCCGTTGTTGTCATATTGTGTCTCACATGTTTATTGTCTGTGTTCAGCTGTCTCTGTACATGTCCTGTATATAGTCTGTGTACATAGTATCTTTGGTATAGTTTGTGTTTTTATGCATTGTTCCTCCTTTGTCTCTCAAATAAATATGATAAATAGGGCCGGGTACCAGTAAAAGATACCAGTCTGGTATGAAGAAAAAGTTTTCATATCGGGGAAAAAGTTTAGTTTTTTGTATCCAAGTTTTGATGCCGTTGGTCCAGGGACAGAGTTAAAGGAAGTGACTTGGTTGTTTCAGCTCAAATAAATTTTGCCCAATTATTTTCCACCAATTTTTTTTCTTACACGTTCCTCTTATTTTTGCCCCAATTTTATCTCGTTTTCTAATTTATTTCCCTAATTTTTGCTCATTTTTATTACTAATATTTTCACTATTCCCCCCCCAGTTTTTCAATACTTTCCACAATTTTTTCCACAAATTTCTTTCTTATTTTTGCCCCCCAGACATATTTATATTATTTACCGTTTTACTTACACCTGGACAAGTAACAAAAAAGGGCCAGTACCCGTCAAAAGTTTGGAAACCCTTTTTTATGTAGTGGTTTTTCTTTCATTTCAAGACTATTTAAATTGCAGATTCTCTCTTAAGGCATTCATATGTTTTAAACAAAAAAAGGTGAAAAAGATTCTTCAAAATCGCTTTGATTATTGCTTTGTACCTTTTGACATTTTCTCAGTGAGCGTCACGATGTCGTCACAGAAATGGTCTTGACTTCACAGACTGATAAACTATTTCAGGATGACCTTATGAAGCTCAATGAGAAAATGCCAAGAATAAAGGGCAGCAATTTTGAAGAACCTAAAATATATATATATTTTTTTTTTTGAGTCATTTCACCCTCCCATCACCCTACATAATCCCATGTTTTCATTTTTAGTTTATAATCTTCACTGAGAATTGTACAATGTAAAAAGAATAACGAAAAGCAAAATGCAAAAAAACTGTTTCAAACTTTTGAGCTACTGTAATCATGAATATATATTACATAAACTGTGCTAATTGTGTGAATAATTGAAAAAAAAAATTGTACAAAAACACTTAAATGAGCCATAGAGACGTGCCGACAGGTGAGCAAATACAGCAGTAACACGAGTCAGTCAGACAAATACAATACACTCAGTGTAATCCCACTGTCAACAGTCAGACCAGTGTGGCTGGGATCGCCCTTATGAGCCTCCGTGTCCGTGTGCTTTTACAGAACTGCTTTCTTAAAAAGGTACACTGCGTAACATTTTGGACTATACTGTTGCCAGCAAAACAAAACATGCTCCTAATGAGCAGCTCAACACAGAAAATGCTATTACTGCAGTGGGTAATAAAAGAATGGATTTGGATGAGAAACTAACTGTTTAAATCTCAAATTCTACTGCCTTTCATCACATCTCCATGGAGACGAGCTGGAGACGTACCCACTACCCAGGTAAAGTTTAGTCATATCTTAGGAGAGGTGAGCCTCATAAATGTTTGTTTGTACATTTATGAGGTATTTTTCAATGATAAAATATCTGTCATAAATGCTTGTATTTCAAATTTTTTTATTGGGTAAAATTCTACGCAGTGTGGCTTTAACAAAATATAAATCAATAAAAAACACAGCCATATGGATATTTGCATGTCTGTGCGTAAACATACTGTATACAGATGTATATACTGTATGTATGTATGTATGTATGCGTGTATGTATGCGTGTACTGTACTGTATGTATGCATGTGTGTAGGTATATACTACAACATGCATACATACAGTACAGTAATTCCTCATAAATACAATTTTTATTTATTACATTTTTTTGTAATTGATTTTTTTTAATAAATGTTTATTATTTATTTATTATCCCCTTATCTTTTTTTCTCTTGACTTCTTAATTGATCATAAACAGTCAAGCTTTTTTTATTTAATTATTTTTATGATTATTTGTTTGTACTTATTATTTTTCATTTCACTGGGTATGGAAAAAATATATATATTGTGTCAATCCTGACCTGGTAATTGTGTAATGAAACTTATGACACAATAAAGTAACAAAAAAACACAGTTGGTAATTTTCAGTCATGTTGACACTGTATGACTGACTGACGACGACACAATATTATCCTGTCTAACAATGGTACTAATAGTTTGTGTAAATTACAATAACTAGTTGCAGCACTCCTCCCACATCAACATATTCTATTTACATTCTCTAAAAAAAACCTTAATTGTGCTGGGCTTGTATATATATTTAAAATATATCGCGGTTTCTTCCACGCGTATCGGCTCCAACAAGCCTTTGTCAAGAAGTGAACGTTTGCTATTGTTCCGATAAACCCAAACACATTGGCTGAGATGTAATAGAATGAGGCCTGCATTAGTCACATTAACAGACTGTGGAGCGCCGCAGGAACCTTTAACAGTGAGCAGCCACTTGAGCTGAAATCACTAAATGCATCACTCATAACAAGCTTTACCAAAACTGTTCTAACAAAACTTTGTGTTCTGAACTGGGTTTATCTCATCTGTACATGTTTTTAACACGTGTAAAGCACTTTAAGACTTATATTCATAATGTTTACTTTTTCATACAATAAACCTATACCTTTAACTATGTATGTGGGCAGGATAGGACTTAAAAGATTTTAAAAAAAAGCAGTACTGTGTCCTTTTAATACATTTAATGACCGTCTTACTGTATCATTTACATTGATAAACACTTTTTCTTTTTGGGCACTTAATACTGTAATTGTTATGAACAGTGAACATAATCTACAAACATTTAGACAAATACAGTTTTAAGAGAGTAATGATACACCTGGGTGTAGTGTATTCTTTCAGCACAGCATTGTTGCTCATTTGTTCCATTTCCATAAACTTTGTCCATTAGTTCACGTTTCACACGGACTCTACTGAGTGACGAACTTACCTCACACCTTTTGTAGTATATTATTTATCAGCAGCCAGCACTGAGTATGAGCAGTGATTGTTCTAGTGGATGTTTGAATAACAAATTTAAAGGCACATTATGCAACTTTTTATGTGAAACAAAAAGTTTATATGCGTGCGTATTTGCGGCTGCATGGGTGGGGCATGGTGCCTTTACTTTCCATCACAGCGGTCTCTAGGAGGCTCCAGGATCAATTGTTTTTCACTGTTGACCAGAGGTTACATGAACCGAAAATTCTCTGTCATTTACGGAATATTTTAAGTTTTGACGGAAAATTCCAAAGGCCACGGGGGCTCTCTCTCTCTCAAAGCAGCTTCACTGTTTCACTTGTATCACTGCCTAGCTAGCTAACTTTCTGGGCGCTAACAACAACACGGGAAAGAAAACCACGATGCAAATGCAGTTAAAGGCTAATAATATCCTTCTCATCTGGAGCCGCTCTTTAACTCTCGTAAGTCTCAGGACGAGCTCGTCTATTTCCCTCCCGCGTGTGTGTTTCTGTGTGTGGCAGTGATGCAGTGATGCGAACTGGTAAATATTGTCCCGTTCACCTGCCGTTTCTTAAACATTAATGTTAAAATCGAGAAAATGCAAATAAGCTCCACTTTACATTTGTATTAGCGTAATGTGAGCCCTGATATTGATGAGCTGATGACTCCACAAAGACTTTTACGCACGAGTTCATACACATTTCTGTAGCACAATTCTTGTTCCATGATTGTTCAGATGTTTAGTTTAACTCCATTTATCCAGCGATCTCACATTTTTCCCTTACACAATCTGCAGCCTATATAGGCTATGTAAATGGGTCTTTAAAAATGGCTTATGATGCGAGATTAATTCATGAAGGATAAAAAAAGCCCATGACGGATTTTTTATAACCCTGCCCGTCAAAATGAAGGAGAGAAATTATCCCTAGCGAAACCACTGCTGTTGACGGACCCTCTCACTAGAAAACCTACAAAACAATTGATCCTGGAGCGTTGTAGAGAACACTGTGATGGAAAGTAAAGGCTCCACCCATACATAAAAAGTTGCATAATTCCCTTTAAACACTTGAGCGCAAAGGTAAAGATTACTACTTACTGGACTTACAAGGCTCTCAAGTTTCTATTTCGTTAATATAGTAGAAATAGTTGGCTCACCTTGTGCTCCAGCAGCACACAGCTGAGCACCTGCAGGCAGGCGTCCACGCCCAGCAGCTCCAGGGGCAGGTGCAGGGGGAAGTCCACCATGGAGAAGCGCGAGTTGTCGGGCAGCGCGAAGGTGAGGGCCCTCTTCATCTCGTGGGGCAGGACCTCCACGTCCACACGCCGCTGCCCCGCCACAGGCACCGGGGAGCGCAGCAGCCGGTAGATCCACGACTCCATTTCCCGCAGGTCGGACAGGAGCTGGCTGCCTTTCTCCTCCATGGACAGGACGCCCGTGAACACCCTCCACATGGTGTCCCTGCCAAGACATGGAAGTGACACATGAGCCCCGGGTGATGCTGGACCTCGCAAATGTGATTAGAGATTTTAGTTTGAAACACACCATGACAAGACATACAGTAACACAAATAACATGTACGCTGCGTTCACAGTCAATATGCAAATGGTATTTTTCTCAGATTTTCTAAATTGTCATCATGAGTGTCTCTCCTTTTATGCTCATAGTAGCCAATAATGCAGAGATATTCTTTATGCATGGAGATGATTGTGTTAGGGAAAACATGGCTCTTCTTTTTGTATCATGGAAGAAAGTGGTCAGTCAGAAACTCCACATATTTTTCAGGTAATTTTCACACCTTCAGGGAGCCTAAAGGGGCCAAAATCTCCCTATGATTCCCCTACTCCCCTCCTTGCTGACGTCATAGCCTTGTTGGGATATGATGGCCATTCACCAACCATCCACTACTCCATCCATCTGGACCATCCGGGGTTACACGGCCCTCATCAGTGAACAAGACTGTTTGAAAATGAGTCTCCATGTATTTCGGGCCACTGCAGCGTTTCTGCTCGTCAGCTTCAATTACCAGTTTAGGGGAGGCCGGATAGATGGTTTATGCACAACTGGAGCCTCTGGAGGGTCCTACTCCTACACCTTGATGTTTGGAGACTCCAGAGGCACCAGGAGCTTCAAATACCTGTTAACAGCTTTGTAGCAGCTGTTCTCTTAATCTAATGTATTTGTCTGGCAGAAACCGTCCTCATGGTGCCTTTATCTGCACAAACTTGTGTGTGCTCTGAATCATCCACAAATCTCTAAACAGTACGATGATTATGCTTAATCTTTCATGAAATATCGAAGGTTTTCATACCTAGTTCAAGGCATTCAACTATTTCATGTTTATCAGCAGAGAGATCCTTTTTCTTTCCCATATTGCTTGAAAATGGTGGTCTGCTTAATAATGTGGAACGTCCTTTTCAGTAGTTTTTCCCTTAACTGGGCTTCAATCAAAGTTTATTTATATAGCACTTTACAACAACACCAGGAGGGCCAAAGTGTTTCACAGAAAACATAAAAACACAAAATGATTACAACCTAGACACAATTCAGTGTGCTCCAACTATTAAAAGCAAGTTTGAAAAGATGAGTCTTTAATCTGGATTTAAAAAGGGACAGGTCCGTGAGAACACGCAGACTGAGGGGCAGGCTGTTCCACAGTTTAGGCGCGGCAACCCTAATGGAACGATCGCCCCACTGTTTGTACCGGGACCTGGGCACATCCAGAACCATTTGATTGTCAGAACGGAGATTCTGCTGGGGCAATGTACAGTCAACAACTCAGTTAGATATACCGGAGCGAGACCATGAAAAGTATTAACATTTTTAAATCAATCCGAAAACAGACCGGGAGCCAGTGCAGGGAGGAGAGGACAGGAGTGATGTGGTTGTATCTGGATGAACCAGTGAGAAGACGGGCTGCTGCATTCTGCACTAACTGTAACCGGTGAAGTGATGACTGTGGGAGGCCGGAGTAGAGGGCGTTGCAATAGTCCAACCTAGAAATGATAAACGCGCGAGTTGCCTTCTCGAGGTCTTGGCGTGCGAGAAAGGGCTTCACCTTGGTCAAAAGGCTTTGACAACAGCATTTATTTGTTGTTTGAAGTTCAGTTCTCGGTCAAAGATGACTCCCAGGTTCCTGACGGCATCACGGACTGGACCCACAACCCTGGACTGAATCTGAGGACCATCCCCGGAGCCAAAAATAATGAATAATTCGTTGAGGTGGAGAAAATTCTGCACAAGCCATTATTTAATGTCTGAAAGGCAGCTATAGAGGGAGTCAAGAGCAGAGGCAGTGTTAGGGAGCACCGATAAATAGACCTGGACATCGTAAGCATAAAGATGGAATGATAAATTAAAGCCGCAAGCGGCATCGAACGGCCCTGACGGGCCGTGCCTCCTTTAATGCCTCCATTGCCGCGCCATAACCCTAGCAAGAGTGCTAACGCGGCCACACTACATTTTATTGCCCTGATGTGCCATAAATCTTTGTCAGTAAACATCAAAATGACATTTTTAGCGTCTCCATGTGAATAATGGCTCCAACCTGCAGAGGACGCTAGCGCGCCCAAAAACTTTTTTCTTTCACAAGCAGCATCGGACGGCCCTGACGGGCCGTACTTCAATGACCACTGTCCACAAGCTCCTTACAGAGGGCGCTAACGCGCTGTGATTGTGTATAATGTGAGATTTATGTCAGTCCCATTAGGACTGGGGGTGGCGTCACCATGGCAACACCGTACAAAATACGGTATGGGTCCCATTGGCTTTTCTGACCGGGATGCCATCAACTATTTTTGTGCCGAGTTTTATCCGTTTCCGAGAAACTAATTTTTTTCTCATAATGCATTTTTTCTTCTGCACCTGGAGGGGCGCTATCGCGCCCAATGTCACGTTTTGACATTTGTTTTGTCCGGGGGTGAAAGGTCAATAAAATGTATATTTCTGATTTTTAATCAGAGTTTGTTTGTGCGAATGGGAGCATTTTGTTTGTTTACGATAAGTCACAAAATTCTTCGTAAAGATTGCGGCTTCGCCGCACACAAACCGTAAAACTTAGCACAAAAATTTTGATAACTTTTGATGCCCCACATCTCGAGATGAGCTGGAGCGATTTGGAGCTCATTTGGTGAAACGCCCTAGGAGGAGTTCGTTAAAATGCGACGTCAGCGAAAACGCTGACTCAGCATTTTCCCACCTTCCTGTCAAAATGGCGGACTTCCGGTTTGTCTGGGGGCGTGGCCACAATAATATATTTTGTTTGTCGTCACATGACGAATGTCTGTACCGAATCCCGTCGCTCTACGACAAAGTTGACGTTGGCCCCTCCTCCATAGGCGCAATGTATTTTCATTTTGTAGGTGGCGCTGTCGCGCCATTTTTTATTTCCCAAATACGAAACACACATTTAAATTAATTTTTCACCGGACCTGAATTTTGGGCAAAGTTTGGCAAGTTTTCAACTATGTTCAGGGGGTCAAATTGCTGCTCAAAGAGCAGAAGAAAGAGAAAGAAAGAAAGAAAGAATGAAAGAAGATAATAATATTTCTTGCAAAACAAATAGTCGCTTTCGCGACGACAACATATTATACATTTTTGGAAAGCTCTCAACCACCCCCACGCAGCCGTGGGGCTCAGAGGTTGATGACGAGCGCGAGCGCTCGTCATCAACCTCCGTATGACAGTTGGCCATATACCCCCATTCATTTTGCTGCAATAATAAGTATAAAGGGCCCACACCAGAGGTGTGGGCAGTCACTGTTTTACACGGTGAGTTTACGTTTGACTGGGGACAGCGCTTTGCGCTGTTTTCATGCGCTCCGCGCACCTAGGTACAGTGCGCTCCGCGCACTGCGTTGCAATTACAATAGGCCCTTGCGACGGCAGGCCGCTCGGGCCTAATTATGTCTGACAATGATGGACCCGAGCAACAGCATGTAAAGAGAGAACAGGACCGGGCCAAGGATGGAACCCTGTGGCACCCCAGATGACAGCGGGGCAGAGGAGGAGGAATAGTCATCGACCATCACAACAAAGCTCCGGTCAGTCAGGTAAGACCTGAACCACTGCAGGACCGTGCCCTGAACACCAACATGCTCCGCCAGCCGGGAGAGGAGAACTGAGTGGTCCACGGTGTCAAACGCCGCAGGCAGGTCCAGCATCCTCAAAAGTAGGGCTGGAAGATATATCGATATATTTTTAAAAGAGATATGGAATTAGACCATATCGCATATATCGATATAGTCCAAATTTGCGCTGTAATACGGGCTTCAGGCAAGCCACTGAGCGGAGCTCTCTGCACTGCTCCCAGCGCCCCTGCTCCGCCTCTCCTCAGACACTCAGCGCTAATCACTCCATTCCCTCGCTGATACCCGCTCTAATAATATGTCTATGGCTCTGATACACTGATCAAAACTCCCTCACCACCGGATTCACACGTCTCTTTCTCCACAAACGACAAGCTGCACAGGCTCACCTTGCAGCTTGTAGAGTCGTTTGTGGCTTAGTTTAGGAGGCCTTATGTTTGGGAATGTTTTGGATAAAGAACTTATCTCACAATGACTGATTAAAACACAATTAAACCAAGAGCAAATATCGAGAAATTATTTGGGCTATTTGCAAACAATTTAATTAAACACAATTATCAGTATAAGCTTATTGTAAATTATGTAAATGGAGTATTTTGAATTATATTTCATATGATTATTAAGGACTAAAAAGTAAGTAATACTTTAATAAGTCATTGTCTCTGCTATAGTTTAGTTATATGCAGTATAAAGTTATTAACAGTAAATGGGGTAAAAAAAAATCTAAATAAAATTGAAATCACAATATTAAATATTAAAACTACTTGTATTTGGCTTTGACTTTGACTTAACATTTCATTTCACAGCTCTCACTTTGTGGAAAAAATATCGGGATATATATCGATATTCAACCTAAATATATCGGGATATGACTTTTGGTCCATATCGCCCAGCCCTACTCAAAAGCACTGGCTGCTTCGAATCCAAGAGAAGAGCTGACTCCGTGCTGTGACGTGATCTCACGCCCGATTGAAATTTCTCCAGAATAGAATTAATTTCCAAAAAAGGAAAGCAACTGAATGAAGATTAGTTTCTCTAAAACCTCAAACAAAAATGGCAGGTGAGAGACAGGTCGCAAATTTGACAGAACAGCAGGATCTAGATTAGGTTCTATTAACAGTGGCCTAACCACAGCATGCTTGAAGGCTGCAGGGACAGATCCAGTGCTTACGCTGCTATTGAACAGAGCCAAGAAGGTATGGGGGGTCACATGATAAGACTCCATGAAGATAGAAAACAAAGACGGAGTTATGCAGCCATCGCGTTTTCTAACTAAATGCAATCATTCAAATATCAACTCACACAATACATATCAAATCTCTCAACTGAAAGAAAGTTTATTCTTTGACTTGACCCATCCTTGCACTTTTTCTCCCTTGGCTCTCTCGTAACTCGCCCACTCTCTACGCCTTGGGACGTTTATGACCAGTTGTGCCCCTTTGTCCCTGGATCGATGACAGCATAAAACTTTTCTAAGGTCTGTTGTTTTTGCACAAGAGAGCAAGTGCGAGGTTTAGCGAAATGCCCCTAAAGCTATGGCTGTTTTAACCCACTAAGTGCTTTTTGGGTGATTTCCTTCAAACTACACTCAGTTTAGTGGAAACTGTAAAAATGCTGCTTAGCTTTTCCCTCCTTATTTATTGTCGTCACCAAAGAAAGATAGAGCGGACATGTCTCTCATAGTATTACTTAAAATTTGCCAAGTCAATTCATCCTCCTGAATCTACCTCTTTGTACAGCGAGCCCTCAAGTCACAATGACATGCATTGATTTCCTTACAATGTACGCGTCCTGGGCAAAAAGTCACCACCTGGGATTGAACTGAAGTAAATTACGGATAATTATATGGACAATTACAGCGCACTCGACTGACCTCGTTCATGTGCTCATAGAAGGCCAGTTGATAACCTACAGAATGGATTCTTCTTTCTTGATGGATTCCGCAGGATTCACGGGGCTCGATTATTCAAAAACAATTGCAAGGAAACCAGATTTTTTTTAAATGGCGTCAACTGAAAGACTATAGGACAATTTCTAGCCCGTTCTCTAGTGTCCGAGAACTCCTCATCCCGTCTGAACATGCAGCATCCATGTACTGCATCACTGAGCACGTACTTACTGGCAGAGATGGACTCGAAAATGGGACACGGATTAAGAGAAAGACACGGGGATGCTTTTTGTGGCGCTGGCTAACTGTGTGAGGCATCAATATTTGAGGGGTATTCACATTTAAGTCCAGTATACTTAGGATATTTTGTTTATTGCAGAGAATGTTCCAGTTTCCGTGGGGTCATACGAGATTAAAAAAAGCTTAGTACAAACATTAGATAATATAAATCTAAGGCCAATGTTAAAGCCATACAGCGTAGCATTTTATCAAGAATAATGTGATCCAAGTATTCATTCAAATCATGTATTTTTTTCTGGTTAAAAATATTTTTGCCTCTATCCCAAGTCAGACCTAACCTCACTTTACGGGGAGCGGGACATCACCAGCTCGTCTCCATGGAGATAAGGCCGTTTTGCATTGACAAGCGGAAGCCAAATATTAGGTTTTTACTTTCCTCTTTCAAATGCTTTATTTGTTTCTGGCTGATACATTTGTGTTCTGTTTAATTTTTCTTCAAACATAAGAACATGTCACCTGGAATGTTCCGCAGTGTGGCTTGATCAGCAACAGAAGAAATATGACAAAAATTCACATTTTGCACGTTTGGATTTTAACAAGTTAAAAGTATGACCTCAATATACAACAAAAGAAATGGGAGTTTAGGACCTTCAAAAGGCCAAATCTGTGCAAAAATGTGGATTTAGAGTTATTTTCTGTCAGGTATTCACACGGTCATGACGTCCGATGGCAAGGCAAAAAAACATTGTTTAGACTGTGTTTTGGTTGTTGAGCTGCATAAGCAGAGCCACTCGAAGCATCACTGCTAGGGATGGATACCGTTAAGCGGTTCTTTATCTCTCCAGACGTCAATATATGAACCGCAGCGAGTCTAAAAAAGGCAACATGAACGTGTGCACTGATAATGAGCCGCTTCAGCGCAAATGGAGCGAAGCAAAGCTATAACTTAAAGCTATAACTTAAAGAGAGCAAAGCTATAACGTACTAAACTTTTGTAATAGAGACGGCGCAGCCTCGGTCTGAACCAGGTCATACACCGGTTGTAAACCCAGAGCTAAACTAAACCAGTTATAAACCAGGACTGAATAAGAAACTTTAGTTTTTAGGCAAATTGAAAAACAAAACCGAGCAGTGACGACAAGAAAGACGTCTTTACCTTTAGCGACAGACCCACGGAGGAGTTTACGTGCTGTTGTTTACAACTTTACAAGCAGCTGCAGCGTGAGGGGAATATCAAAGATTGTTTGTGGAACAGTGAGCGCTCACACTGCTTTAGACATTTTTGGTACAGTTTTGGTAAATTATTAGTGGCAGAGTGAGCGCTCTCACTGTGTAAAGATCTTTAATGTGTGGAGAGCTTTTGCTTCGTCAAAGCTCAGTGTGTTTAGAACATTTTGGCTGAAAGAAACCGTGTCCTGATGTGGATCTGTCTCTGCAGCTCAGGAGGTAATAACGTCCTTTCTCTCTTTTTTATCGCTGCTTAAGTGGAAATTGTGCTCAAAATACGAAGCTACAGGCGACGCTGCTGCGGCCTGTGGAGCATCTGTTGAGCTGTTTTAGGACTTTTTCCTGAACGATACTTTTTATACACGTTATTTTAATTGAATTAAAATAACATGGGTATCGGAAAAAGTACCATTAAGGCACCGGCACCGAAAAGCAGGTATCGTTAAAGTAGTGGTATCGGAAAAAATGAACGGTACCCATCCCTAGTCACTGCTGAGGTGGGACGCAGTAAGACAGTCATTTTGAATTTCTTAAACAATCCTGAGGGTTATGGGACAAAAAGGTCAAGTGGAAAACAGGTCGTGTTCGTGTTATAGAATTCTATTGCAGTTGGAGCAGGTGCCAATACAACACTACGGGAGAGACCGCTTTTGAAAATAAAATCCAAAAAGAAAATGTCTAAATGTTTTCCCTGGTCATTATTTATTATTTAGTGAATGGATTCACAAACCTGCCATATTATTCTTCTGCCACGCTTATGTTTTTTAATATAGTCTCCAGCTTTGGATGCCTTTCTGAGGAAATAATGAGAGCTTAGTTCATATGTGCTGATAGAGCTGAGTGACAGGGTTTACTTCATATGAATTGGCCGAGGAATTAGAGAGAAGTTAGCAAAAAAACTAAGACTAGAAATCTGCATTACGATCGTTACCATAGTTATATGGAATTTTCAGCTGCTCCGCCTCAATTTTAAATTATACAGACGGCATCTCGTCATAGAGGGGGCGTGGCTTCGCCAAAGGGGAAAAAAGAAGATTTTACTCTTTTTAGCTATTTTCTGGCAAAATATGAACTTATTTATCACATCATACAAATGAAGTCAAGTCTAAATCGGGTCCATATGGATGTTTATTCACAGCAGATTGTTCAGTAGAAGTGAAAAAAACGGCAGTCGTAGCTAGTGCTAGCATTAGATAGCACTATGCTAACATTAAGCATCATGTTAGCATTCTCCATTATTTATGTAATTATGGGCTGTTGAACCACTTTGCTCCTCTTCATGTCTTTGTATCTTTATTTAGTAGAAAACTATATTCATAATTCAGCATTTGTTAAAGCAGTGTTTGAATAATTAGAGAAAGTTTTGATTTTCTCCAAATTGTTTTCCCCTTAACTGTTTCAAACATGACCATATATGGGCGATTCCAGAGATGCCGTCTGTATCTATGGGCTCTATGGTGTAACGCCACATGAACACAACCTATCAAGGCCATTACTGCACATCTGCGACGTGTGATCAGCTGCAAAACAGCTCACTCCCATTTATTTTGTTGCATTTTGAAGTCCTGCTTGGAACCTTGATCAAATCCAACCATGCTAAATGTGATTTTATTTTATTTTTTGATCAGGACTGTACTTTGACAAAGAAACCGTTGGAAATGTTAGACATTCCCAGAGACTGTTGGGGGTTGAAATATTGATGCTTCACATACGGCGCCATTAGAAGCTAATTGGATGTTAGCTCAGTGTGCGGCTCAGTCATTAGTCCTATGGAACCTCCCACCAGCTGCAGATGCTGCGACGGGGCAGACCTCAATCTGTCAGAGACCTGCTCCCAGTCATTACCCTCCTCTGTCACTGCCACTGCGAACGCCCATGTTATCGAAAAACACATTCTCTCTCCTTGGCTTTCAAGGGTTTAGTGATTCACACGTGTAATAACCTTTTATCTATTCGTGCAAAACCTGCCACTACGTCTGTTTTTTTCCTCATCACAATTGTACAGTAAATAAAAGTCTTGTATCGACATCTATCTAAAACTGACTTGACTAATATTTATCCATAAATATTAAACTGAAACTCGAATTTGCTCGATCTTTATTGCAGAAATCTGTTATTACCGTAAGTTTAGCAACTTACAATAGACGTAGTGCACTCATTCTGTCATCATCGCCAACAGAGTGAGTGCCCTACATAGTCGACTATATAGTGTGGCTATAGTAAATGTTTCAGCCCTTCCTTACATAAACATAAGGCAAGGACATAATCTGCTCTGCATTCATGACCATTCAGGGAGAGAAGTTGTGATTAATCATCGTTTTGATTATTTGTCAGGCTGTCACAATAATTACTAAATCGACTTCAATAACTGACGAATAAACAATACATTTGGGGCTCAATATTTATCTCCTGTTCATTTATTAGCATTTTCCACCCATTTCTATACAATTGTTTATCCGATGTAAATATTTCATCTTTACTGTGGGATATTTCAATGCATAAAGTGCATATGACAGGTTTTAATGCTTTGGAAAATATGACTGGGATAAGATGGATAACATCTGTTGTAAGTAATAATTATCATTTTATTTCATTGAAGCAGCCGTGTAATGAAGAAATGTTATTTTTATTTGGATTTTAAGCTCCAGACAGGAAGTGACAGATGGAGGTAAAGTTCAGCAGTTTGACTCATTTCCCATTGACATAGATGGGAGCAACGTCTGCGTAAAATCAGTGGCGTCAAAAGGTTACCGGCCCTTTTTGGGGGAAACAGGAGCTCCGGTCCTTTGAAATGAATGAGGAAAGATCGTCTGAGAACTTCTAATTTACATCATAAAAACGTTGTTTTATTTATTTATCGAATGTGAAAAGGAAGCCATAGAAGTGACCTGTTCACGGAGAAGACGTTAACGTTTTAAAATGAGCTGAAACACACAGTGATCATTTCATCAGCAGCATTTGCTTGTGTAACTTTTTCGCTGGATGTTTTATAAGTCACTACAGCTTCAGCTTTTAGTCTGTCCATTTTATATTATCATTAAAACATACAGCTACGATGTAGTTTTGTAGCTTATGAGAGCAATGGTTCATTCAGCAGCTAACCTACTAGCTGCTAATGCTAAAGTTACTGTGCGATTTAAACTCAGAGAATCATTCATTAGGCCTAATGCTGAACATGTTTAATAAGTCTAAATATTTACCGATTAAAGACGTCACAAAGTGCATAATACACGGCCACAATGTGGAGCTGTTTCCTCAGTAATGAGCTCTGACATGGCCTTGACAGATAGTGGCATCCATAAACTCGCTCATATAATTTAGAAAAAAATCTTCCAATCATCTTCTGACAGTGAGTTGATGTGTCCGTAATGAAGACCGGCCATTTTCCTGTGGTTCTGACACTGGCTTGGAATGTTTTATCCTCATAGAGAAATGATCCTATTCCTACATACACAGCAATGCAATTTTTAATCCAATCCAACTTTATTTATAGAGCGCTTTAAAAAACAACATAGTCGACCAAAGTGCTTTACACAAAACACAATACAATTACATGAGTAAAAATAAGACAGACTCTCCAAGGGGGTCAAATGCCAAACGGAAAAAATATGTTTTCAGGAGAGATTTGTCAGTCTGATATTCAAAGGCAGCTCATTCCACAGTTTAGGACCAGCCACCGAAAAAGCACGATCACCTCTCAGCTTTTTCTTAGTCGTAGGAACCACCAGTAGAGCCTGATCTGCTGACCTCAGTAAGCGAGAGGGGACATAGGGAACAAGGAGGTCACACAGGTACTCGGGGGCCAGGCCATGCAGACATTTAAATACAAAGTCAATGCGGAAGTGCACAGGGAGCCAATGAAGGGATCAGAGAATGGAGTTATGTGACCAAATTTCCGTGATCCAGTTAAAAGGCGAGCGGCGGCGTTCTGAACTAGTTGCAGCCTTGCCAGTGAGGTTTTGCTGAGTCCTGAATAACCCTTGATTCCCCCAAAAGGGTTTATACTTGGCAGATGCAAGTCAAAAAGTAATGCTTTTTTTAATGGCCAGGTACCATCTTTTAAAGCCACAAACGGAAAAAAAAAATGTGTTTGCAAAAATATGTGGTGAATTTCAGTCAAAACTGCACCTGAATATGTTTTAGACCATGATTTTGCATTTTTAAAGAACTTAAGAGTAAAAATTGTTGAGCAATGTCATAATGTCCCAATAAATTTAGATTTAATGCCAGCTGAATCCAATTTATGCTTTTTAATGACATTTAAGGCCTGCAGAAACCGAGTATACCACTAATTTCTCTGTGATTACTCAAGTTTTTAGATCTCACAGCTTTTACCAGGAGTTTGAGAACGCCGTAGTTTTGATTCTCTGGATGTGTTTTACGTGCGGTAGAATTGACAATAAAGTAGACTAAACTGAACTGAACTTGCAAACCCAGCAGTTCAGACCTTTTACAAACTGTTGTGTAAATACAGAGCCGATTTCTCATGGGAGGAAGTCAAACTATCGAATCCAGGCTATTATTATCATGAGCAAAAACAATCAGACTGACTCGGTCTCCACACGTCACCTCCTACCGCCCTCGTGCTGCTACATGACCTCTGAGTCACACAGGAATCGATACATAAAGGCTCGTGCTGTTGGATATGCTCCAGTACTCACGTTCTGCTTAAAAATAACACAATATGGGTTGGTTGGAGGTAGGGCTGGGTACCGTTAACATTATTCTTTACACCGGTACTTTAACGATACTTGGTTTTCGATACCTATACTAAAATACTTATCCAAGAACCAGAAAACAGAACAATAATGTGTGGAAGATCTGCATATTTACAATATTTACAATTCATCTCCAATGTCAAGGAATGGGTGAAAAATGGGGGATAAATTGGGGGGAAATGAGGAAAAACATGGGGGGAAATATGGAAAATATTAGTAATAAAAATGAGCAAAAAATTAGGGAAACAATTGGGAAACGAGAAAAAATGGGGCAAATTAGAAATGAGCTGAATGGGGAAAATTGAGCAAAAAAAACTAAAATAAATAGGGGGAAATAAATAATAAAAAGTGGGTGTCATTTCCTTAATGCTGTCTGTGGACCAACAGCATCAAAACTTGGATCTAAATACATTTCACTTTTCATACTTAATTTTCAATACCAGTAGTACACATAGGCGCCGATTTATGTTCTTCCCAGTGGGTGCCCAGCCCAAAAAAAATAAAAAAGTCGGGTCGGGATCAGGATCGATCTCACAGTCTCGTGGTTGGAGCCCGCGCTCTACCTATGGAGCTAAACGAGCAAAATGCTGCCCCCGCACGTACATTAAACCACCCCGGCCTGTGTATTTGCAGAAAACAGACTAGTGGTTTTACAGCTTTACAGCATATATATTGAATAGTTTTGTAATAGGGCAAATTCGCCTGGGTGCCCAAAGATTTGAGTGAGTACTCCAGCCCTGCAGCACCCACGGGATCGCGCCTATGGTAGTACCTAAACTTTTTTTTTTACGATACCATACTGGTATAGTTTAACGGAACCCAGCCCTAGTTGGAGGTCTTAATATGTACAGACACAATTTACCAGACTAAAGCCTGATTCACACGGCAGGATAATTAAGCAGATTTTAGCCCCGATTATCCAAGTTTGAGAATGTAATATACTATTATTAGATTAGCCTAATGTAGACTACCATTATTTAATTTTCCCATGGGTGCTTGAATTTTCCTCATGTTCATGTTTAATATGTATCAGTGAGTTCCACAGTTTATGAGTCTGTGTTCTGCTTAAAACAAGAGGAGCCAACATCAGCATTTAAGGTTAAGTTCAGGACTTTCTACAAAATCCAACAATGCTAACTTCATTGACTTCATGTGAAACAAATGCTAACAGCTTCACCTAAACAGTTTAGGCTAAAGTCAACTGTTGCATTTAGCTTGGGTTGGATTTTCTTATTTACAAAGTGCCAAAGGGATTTAATGTTAATTTTATTGTCATCTAATGCTCTAGTTTAACTTACTCGCTCTGTGGCAGCTCGTGTCTCTGCCCCTGTTCCTCCGATCTTTTCTCACGACCGCATGGCCTGGGTCACTGAGCGCAAAACACGGACTGGATCCGTAAAAACCGCGGACTGCCTGGATAGAACAGGAGTAGTAACTCACAAAACAAAAAACAGAATGGATTTACGGAACGGATTTGGTAAAGACGCTCGTTTTAACAATCGGTGATTAGCGCTGCATATTAAAAGGCTATCGTCCTGAGAGGGCGGGGGGGGGGGGGGGGGGGGGGACCATTATATTGGCCCGACCTGCCAATATAATGGTAGGGGAAACACTGCCCTAAATGTTCTTATTGTCACATCCCTAAACAGAGCGTGTCCTAAACCATCTTTGCATTTCTGAGATAATAAAGACAGATAGCCGCGGTCGAAGCGCTAGAGTTTTGCATTGATGAAAGGCAGGCTGTGTTATCTGCCACACCGCACTGGACATGGCAATATGGTCACATTGCCATGGTACCATCTAATGCAAACTCTGTCACAGTCACGAATATGGCATCACTTCTCTCTCATGTCAGCGAGGGAATAATTAATTTGGAAGGAAAAAAAAAGTTCAAAAAGATATTGGACACGGATGAGCAGTGACACAGCCTCGATGTTGCGCATGATGTTTCTTATCGGTCGAAGTGTACAGCGTTGGGCGAGGGCTTTGTGCGAGAGCAGTCTTCCCACACGGACGGCCTCGTTAACACCTCGTCGCGCCAAATAGCAATGTTTGGCGTCATCCGCGACCGAACCAAAAGGACACCGCGAGCGCCGCCACGGCTCCAGCATGTGTCGCTCGATCAATATGTGCTGCCGATCACGCTTCCTGCTTCCACTCACACAAACGAGCACTCTGTTCACCCGAGAAAAAGGTAGAATTATGATCGTTTGAAAGGCTAACGGTGTCTTGGAAGAGTTTTCTTGCAACAATGGGGAAATAAATGTAAACGTTAGATGTGATTAAAATTCTTATTGATATGGTCACAATTAGCAAATACTTAAGACTGCAAAAGCTGCTGAACGTCTCTCAAACGCTTATGCTTCCTTTTCAGAAAAAAAAATAGCCATTTGTTGTAGCTACGATGAGAACAAGACAAAAAGTAATACATAATCAAATCAGGAACAGTTCATTATGAAATCAACAGATGCGGGAGAGAAATGGAATTAACTTTTAAAAAGGGAAATATTATGCAAACTTGGTTTTCTAGAGCTTTTTACCACATGTGCTACATTGTTACGCTCTCATCAAAAACAGACCTGGAGCCGTTTTTCGACCTACATGTGCATCTGAGGTCGAAGTGTCCAGGAAATGCTTTCCTCACCTCGCCGCCTCTTGCTAAGTAAAAACATTCATCATACTCCAAATAATGAATTGAGCATAATATTTCAAATTTGAGTTGTTTTAAAGATGCCCTCAGTGAAGTCTTTTTTTTTTTTGTCAGTAGAACCTGCCATTTAGAACCAAGTTTACAGTGCAGAAACTTTTTCCCGCACCCCTTGAACGCCTCACAGCCTCCTGGTGCCTGCTTTTAATGGAAAAAGACCCGACAGCTCCCTATTGGATTAAACAAATGAACATTTCATGAGGATTTCAGCTGCATCAGTGCAGGTCAGTCAGATGTTTGTCAGTTTACGATGTTTTTGTAAACATCTGTCATGATGCTGCTAAACTCTGTGTTAGCCGCTAACTGTTTGTTTGTGTTTACATGTGCGGGAACAGGTGGGGTGAGGGGAGGTGCAGCGTTTGTCTGCTTCTGTGGTACAATGTTAGCTCGCTGTGTAGCTGAGGGTACCTTTAACTAGTTGAAATGTTTCTGACTAGATTCAATACATTTTGTCTTTATTTCAGGTTGATTTATCTGCGAATGGGGTAAGAACATTGCACTTGTCCCATTGGCAGTTTTACTTTCTTGTTTCAAGCGAATTACCTTAGAACCATCTGAAACGTCATCAAACCAGCAAAGTACTCTTTAGCCGTCGTTCCACATAGTGCGAATCGGCCGCCCGCCACGATCTACGTGCACGTATCGACACTGCCCCGCAGACCTTTCTGTTTCCACCACACACACACATGCATTTGTTGTGGGCGGGGCCGCACAGAGGAGCACGCTGTACAGATCGTCATTAAAAGTTTTTAGAGCTGCGATGAGAACAAATGTGGACAAATGCTGCCCTCTGGTGGGAGTTATGGAATCATTCAGAGGAGCCAAGCTGTATTAAAACAGAAAATAAATGCTAAACTACGAACTACGTATGAAGGTAAGCTACAGGTAAATGTTATGCTAACACCAGCTAAAGCTGCGCTAACAGCGGCTAAATGCTATTATGGCAAAATCCCCTTTTAGCACAGCGGTATGATCTTGTGAAATATTAAATCCATATGACCTGCGTGTCAATAGTGAGGGCTGTCCACCTCTCGTTGCCAATCAGAGGCCAGAGTCTGTTCACGTCACATCACACATGGGTCAGCGCTTTGGCCACAGCCAGAGGTCGGGCCCAAAACCTATACCTGGTCAGACCGGTTTGGCCCTGGCCTTTGTTATGGAAAAGCTCGACAAAGCGGGTGAAAGAGCCATTCGGCTGACACGCGCCTGCATGTGGAAAAGAGCCTTTTGAGTTCAGGATTTAAGTCTAAATGAGTGAAAACCGCTCAAAACAAGATTAACATCCTCAAATCAAGTCATTTAAATCCATACTTGATATTTCGTTTTTGTAGTTTATAGCTTCACTACAGCCAATTTTTCTCTTTATTAAAAACAGCTGCATAGCAAAGGGGAGCAAGAGGAGGGGCTTACTGTGAGATCGTGTAAAAAACAGGACGTGAAACTAAAGAGTATTTTTAGTCAACGGCACACTAACAAATTGATCGTGCAATGATAAATGCTGTTTGAACTGATCAGAACAGGTAAATAATAGAAGAAGAAACAGCCAACGTAAACTCAAACCTGTGTGAATGAAGTGATTATAACACGGTTTAAGCAGAGAAACATCCACAGTCACGTAGTGTATAAGCCGCGGGCTCTCTCCCGCTCTGTGACTATTGCTCTGGGTCCATATATAGCTCATGTCTGTGGGAGCCACTCATCCCGTTGACCTGTGAGCGCTGACATTTCACTGCTGAATGCTGAAGGGGATTGTAAACTGAACTGCTCTGGGATAAATTGAGTCACTTGGGAAGAAAAGAAGGGATCGGCAATTTGGTTTGTTCTTTTCAGTTAGTGAATAAAGCCGAACAGCTGTAAACTTAAAAGCATTGCCCTGGAAATGAGACGTAATGAGTATAGATTCACTTTGTTCTAATTGGGTAAAGAGAGTGTCCTGAGGTAACTCGGTGGAAGTTGCTAATCAAAAATGACAGCGGAGCAGATTTGGTGCGTATGTTCATCGTGTTTTCCTCGGTGCACAACATAATTCACTGAAGGAAAGTGTCTTGTTTATCTCCCGTGTCTAAGCAACAAGAGCCAAACAAACAGCGCTAACGGTGAAAACAGTGAAAAGAGCAGCTGTGTGTGGAGCTAACAGCACTCACCTCTGAGCGGCCCGGGGCAGCCCGGCGCGCTGCGTGAGCCTCTGGCTACAGCAGTCCACCAGCCTCTTGAGGATGTACAGGCACTCCCTGAAGGTGGAGAAGAAGGGGTAGTGGCTGAGGATGCACAGGGACGTCAGGGTGCTGTTGCGGTTGCGGGCGGACATCTTGGCATTGCGGCGTTTGTGCTGTGGGGATTTACTGCGGTTTATGTCTGAGGGCTGGTCCCCGTCGTCCCCTGGGACGGGGAGCTCAGAGTTTGGGGCAGACGGAGCTGAAGCAGGACCTGTCCCGCTGGTGTCTGAGCCCTCACTGTCTGCGCCCTGTCCCGCCGTGTCCGTGTGGCTCTTGTCTGGGCGGGGCCGGTGGTGCCCGCGCTGGAAGGAGCGGTAGAAGTTGACACAGATGCCGTAGCGTGTGATGCCTGAGTCTTTATCTGTGAGCATGAAGACGAAGGAAGAGTCGTCTCTCAGGCTGACCCGGCGCTGCCGGATGCTCAGGCAGCCCTCAGGCTGGCAGAAGAACACCACGTCTGGAGACAGGGGGAAGTCAGAGTGGTCCTCCAGAGGGTAACGCCGCAGTAGCTGAGGGGTCTGAGCCACACTGTCACTGCTCGGCTGCCTGCAGACACACGGACACATTATGTTAAAGAACGCTGCTTCACACAGGACGCCCAAATACAGCAACATCAGAGTTTTATCGTTATAAAGGTTTGTCATCCAAATAAGAGCTCAAATTATTTTTCCATTGAAAGCGTAAAAAACACCCCTTTAAAAGCCTCCTGCTGTTGGTCTGAGCCGCCACGCTTCGTAAGGAATAAACTTTTAATGAGCTCATTAGGATCATGTAAAACTGAGGAGCTCTTGTGAGGTCAGATGAGAGCGCAGAAAAACTGGACATCAAGTCAAAGCTGATACAATGTTTCTACCACCGTGTCCTCCTCAAATGGGCTGAAGTCCAAATCTCAGGAGGAGACGGGCCAGTGACCCTCTTTTATAGCATGGGGTTAGTTAGTTCTAAAACGACAGAAGACTTTTTATTAAGTGTTTGTGATCAGAGGCTTCTTGTCTATAATAATTCGTATCTGTGTGAGTAATAAACAATAGTTCATTTGACTGTTTTGGTTTTGAGCGGAAAGGCCCAGTAATAATGACTTTAACAGAATAAACAGTACTTTAGTTTTGCTTTTAAAATCACAGACCACACACTAAGCAGGTCTGATCAATGTGACCATGAGGTTTCTGTGAGCTCTTACCTGGCTCCAACCACCACCAGGTAGTCGAGCAGACGGGGGCACTGTTTCCTTTTCTCCATCTTGGACTGAGAGCAGCTGCAAAGTCACTGAGTCACAGCTCACACCCGGAGGCCCAACACGGAGCGGGCAGCATTATGGACACGGGTGGGGTCTGTGCTGGCTTCCACCTGGGAAAACAAAACAAAGGCCTGGCTCATTATTTAACCCCCACCGTAAAACTGTAAATCCTGTAGAGACCACAGGCTCTGGAGACAAAAGCAGCTCTCATTACGACTCGATTAAGCCAATTAGTGGGTCCTCAAAGGGCATTTAAGAACCGCACTGCCCTTTGTTGCGGATAAGGCTTGGACTATGGCCTTCAGCGACCCCGGTTATGAACACAAATGTTAGCCAGCAGAGCAGAGCGGGGTGAGCTGAGGTCGGAGCCACACGTGACGAAGGGGAATGGTTGATTGTGCCTCCGGGATACCAAATGTCATCCCCCTCTGATGATTGGATTAAGGCTGGAGATAAGGTCTGCCTCTTACTTCTGCAGGTGATATCTACATCAGATACATCAGCGTGACGGACCGGTGTATACACGTCGTCAATCTGTTTCACAGCCAAGATACGAACAAGCGTCAGTGCAAGAGGAGAGGAAACGACCACCTCCGCCAAAATACCTCTGAGACAGAAGATTTGTGTGATTAAAAGAAGTGGAGGCTCTGTTTTGTTGAGCTGAGTTTGGGTAAAGTCATGATCAGCTGCATGTATTCATTTTTATCATGAAAAAATACAATCAAATAAAAAATATAAATCATCACCTTTGCTTTAACTTCAAATCTATTGGTTCAGCCCTCAGTGTCGGTATTTTTTCTGCAATGTTATGAAGTATGTGAAAGAACCATCATACTTAATTGCAATTATTTGAAAAACAAAACACGAATCACTGGGTATGTATGTGTGCTCTCAGTCAGTCGTTTGACAACAGAAAAATGAACCTTGTGCCCTCTGCAAGATATAAAATACTACCCCATGTATAATAAACAGCAAAGACTAAAAATAAAAATAAAAAAAGAACCCATAATTACAGAAGTATTCGTTCAAAGATGAAACTAGCTCCGGCCTGGACCACCTGGACATGTCCACCTGCAGCTGCCCAAACACCTGGCACCGCAGGACGAGCCCAGCGAGCTGGAGCAACTCGCAAAGGCCTTCAGGCAAAGGTGCATCAAGCTGGGCTTCCCTCAGGGAGATGTGAGGCTCGCGATGGGGAAACTCTACGGGAAAGACTTCAGGCAAACCATGATATCCCGATACAAAGCTCTCAACCTCAGCTTCAAAAAGATGTGGAAACTGAAGCCTCTGCTAGAAAAATGGCTCAGAGATACAGAGAACTCCTTCAGACTCCCTGACCAGCCCCACACCGCTGCAGCCGCTCATGGAGGGCAAAACATTTGACAAAAAACCAAGCGTGATTATTGTTTTGCCATAATCGTCCAGCCCTATATCAAAGTGCTCCTCATGTTAGGACGTTACAAATCTGATGTTGTGTTTAACATAATGAAGTTACAATAGACCATTATATAAAACACAAGCATCTTTGTCCGTTAAATGTGGAATTAATGACAGGCCGATCAATAAATCTGAATTTCCACACATCATCCGTGTCTGCGTACACCGGTGTATGAATGTGCACATACACTAAGAGAGTGAATGGGTGAGTGGTTTGAATAATAAACCATTAGTGTCCGTAATGAATGTGTGTTAAGAGTGTTGGATAAAGTGCATATAAAGAGGTCAGCCAAAGGCAGAGAACTGACTCATAGAGCCTGGTTTATTAAACCAACAAGATAAAGACTATTGGCTCATTTAGCAAATAATGAAATAACCCTCCGGTATCACTACCGTGAGGATTCCCTGTCTGACGGTATTAAAAATGCATGTTTTATATGCTATTCTTGTCCCAAAAAAAAGTTGCGCTCCGTGCAAACCCCTGCTCTCCCCTTCTGCTCCTCACCTGACCCCGCGGCGCAGTCTCTCTCTCTCTCTCTCTCTCTCTCTCTCACGGCCGTCAGCCTGTTGAACACGGCCCGTAGCAGCAGAGTAAAAAGTGACTGTCCTCCGTGAACATGAACGCTGCCGCTGAGATGAAGCTTAGTTTGGATCTGTCGTGTTAAAAGATGCCAAGTGCGGCTGAGAAGCAGCTGTTTAGCGCTTTAGCTCGCGTTACGCTAACCTGTTAGCGAAAACCTGTTTGCCAAATGCTCATCAAAGACGCACAGATTTTCATTTAGCTACAAACTCCGCTCGCTGTCACGCGCCGCCAGGGCTAATACTACTAGCTACAAAAAACTAGCTACTACGTGAGGTAAACAAACCTACGCACTACTCCACTAAAGTGTCCCTAAACAATCTGATGCATCGCATAGGCAGATAACATGATTATTCTTTACCCTCTAGTCGTCACTGCAGGATAAGGTGGGACCTTTACCTGATGCAGTTAGTTTGCTAGTTGGTCAATTATTAGACAAGCACTCAAGTATGTTAACCGCTTGATGCAACACTTTTTGTAGCCTATTATTTTATATGAAGTTGAGTGCACAGACTACTTTAGTAAGAAATCAAGCAGCAAAGTATTATTGGCAAGCCTGCCTTTGGAGGTTTTTGGTCAGACATCGAACAAACAGTGATTAAAAACTGAAAAGTCACTGTGCAGTGTGGAGTTTGGAACAAAGTGTTTTTCCCTGCACATTTTTCCAGAAAATTGTAAAAAATGACCTTAATATTATGGAAGAGATAAAGAATACTACAAAATCGCAATGTGAATTGTTCCAAAGGCTTCTAACTCTTTAGACAATATCAATATCGTTAAAGTAAATATTCCTTCTAAATGTGATCTAAACTGCACTTGTTCTTAAAGGCTCTTAATCAGTTTAAATACGGTATTTCATTCTTCAATAAACTGTTGTGTCATAATGTGCATAAACAACTGGATCAGAATTTTATTTGCAAAACAATCATAGTTCATAATAAGGTAAACAATATTTAGTATATACAGTACAATATTTGGAAGTAAAGAAGCAACTGTGTCATTCAAGCTGTCGTGAAGATTATATTAACATTTGTCACCTGACACAGTATAGTGGCCTGTGTGACGCTCCACCTTAAAGACAAATAAGCCACTGCAGTGTCTCTAATACCACAGTGTCGCCCGTCTCACTTGACTGACTACAACCTGAACCCTTCATCATTACAAAGCTAACGATTCGCCTCGATGCATCAATTACACCAGAGCCAGAGCCGCGCAGTCGACAAACCTCTTTATCTTGCAATAACATCGAGACAGCAGCGGAGTGAACGGCGTGCTGCTCTGGCACCGCTGAAGTCTCCTGGTGCTCGTCCAAAAGAGATATTACATGAGGGAGCGGACAGACGAGCGGCGACCTGCTCAGAATGCAGCCTCGACATTAGAGAATCAGACGGCGCTTTGCTCGTAATGCTAGCGCTAAAAGAAAATAATACAAAAACAAAACTGTAAAAGACATGCTGCTAAAGAGAATCCAGCCTGCACATATATAGTCAACGTAATATCCTTTGCAAATGATACAACAACCCTTCTACAATCTACATTTTAGCAAACCTTTCAACCCCCCAGCTTTATTTTTTACTATTATTATATATAATAGTAAAACCTTAACCTTAATGCCTGACCTTTCTCAGTCAGGCATTAACATTTTCTCACTTTCTCACTAGTTCACACGGGTTCTCCCTTATGCCTAGTGTACACTGTGTGCCTTTGTTTTTGTCTTATAAGATTTAAATGTCACTTTGCACGACGTGGGGATGGTAAAATAGTGAGCTGCTCTCGTCTCCACTGTGTGTTCTAAGAGACAATCGTAGCTATGAGTCAGATTCATTTTATTGGCCATTTGCAGTTTAAACAACCACATTGGGGGGGAAAAATTGTGCAAAGAGCTCAAAGTGTGATATGCCAAACACATAAAAAGACACAATATAAAAACAGAACAAACAAACAATGCCACATTAAAAGCTTAAGGGTAAAATACTGTACAATAAAAGTCCATAGAAGTGCCTTGTTTAAAGTGATCACAGCTTGAGGAAAGAAACTGTTAAGATGGCGATCAGTAGAACATATGACAGAGCGATACCTTCTCCCTGAGGGAAGCATCTCAAACAAGGCCTTAGCAGGGTGGCCTGAGGCATCATTGGCGAGTTGTAAAGCTCGATTCAAGGGTCGAGCTTTATATGTGGCCTCCGGGAGCGGCAAAGTGCAGCCAATGGTCCTGCTGGCTGAGCAAACCACTTTGTTCAAAGCCTTCTTCCCTTTCAGAGTGAGATTACCAAACCACACGGTAATACAACTGGTTAGGACACTCTCAATTACGTAAGCAGAGGGTCCAGTTCGCCCTGAAGGTACTTATTTTCCCGATAATGACTGCCGTTCTATACATTATCGCGCTTATTATACGGCTGTTTGCCAACTGTACACACACAAATAAACTTCATACACTTTTATGAAGGCAGAAAGGTTTATTTAATGATTTCCGCGGCAAATAGTTCCCAAAAGTTGCGCGTTGCTTGGCAACGTTGTTGATTCCAGGCAGTGTGGCGAGGCTAGTAGCAGCACGGCTACTAGAGGAGGAATGGTGGTGAATCTCTGGGTAAGTTGAAAGTCGGACTCCCGTTAACTTCACGAGCGATTCCCCAACTTCTCTCGCAGGGACGGGGACAGAGATAGTGTCCGCCTGTCCGCTACTACTACTGTGGAGTGATATGAAAGACCTGCACAAACTCCGTTGCCATTGGCAGCGGTCATTATTTTTTCAGAGGTCTTCTATCAAAAAATAATGACCGGTAGAACGTTGGGAAATCACATTCAAATCAATGGAGCGTTCTACTTGCATTGTGAAGGGCCGTATAATAAACAATAATAAAAGTTCAAAAGAATCCTAGTATTTTTAGTAAACTCTCGAAGCCTGCGTAAAAGAAGAGGCGCTGTCTCGCTTCTTAGCAGTGTTCATCGTATTAGAGCTCCAATTCAAGTCATGAGAAAGAGTCACACCCAAGAATTTACATTTCTCAACAATCTGCACATCAGATTCATGGATAGTAATAGGCAACTGATTCCTGTTGTGAGAAAAATCAATAACAAGTTCACATGTTTTTGAAGTGTTCAAAAGCAGGTTGTTTTCTCTACTCCATTGAACAACATTCTCCACCTCCACACGGTAATGAGATTCATCGCTTGAACTGATCAGCCCAATGATGGTTGTATCATCGGCATATTTGATTATCACATTTTATCATGAGATGCGACAAGGTCATGAGTATACAATGTGAACAGCAGGGGCTCAAAATACACCCCTGTGGCAACCAGTGCTAACAAACAGCTCATCAGAAATACAAACAGCTCATCAGAAATAACCAAAGTTACGCCCAAAGTTTATCGTTGCAGTTTCAGGCTTCAGAAGACGTGCGTTCAGCTGACGCAAGTGGCGCAAGCTGGCTTTATTTTCGCGGAAAAGGGCAGCGAAAGTCCTGTAAAATGACTCGGACCCGCTCATGCCCGGTTTCTGTTGCTTGTGACTCTGGCTGCCGTGTAGCATGCGCTGATGTGTTGACGAGACGTTGACAGAGATCCTCTGCAGCGAGAGGACGGCTCACTCTGAGACTCGCCTTCCAAAATATCAGACGCTGCTGATGTCGGTCGTAGCTCGTCTTGGTCGTATGACGGTTCTATTCACTGTACAACCTAAGACATGCGATTTTGAGCAACGACTTAAGATTTTCTCCACGATGAGTGATCATTCATCGCAGACGGCCAAAGTCGTGGAGTGCACACCCGGCTAAACGTTCATACGCTGTAACAAAGCATGCAAAATTACACCTAAAAAATCTGCGAAACAGCGAGGCCGCGAAAGGTGAACCGCGTTATAGTGAGGGATCACTATATTGCATTTACATTGAGTCAATCACTCTCTGACCGAACCTGAACTAACCATTTTAGTTCAGGTTCCCCTCTTATTCAACCTGTACATGCTTCCATTGGGTCAGCCTGTAGATACTCTCTGTCACTGCATCGAACAGATCAGTTTGTGGATGCAACACAACTTTCTCCAACTAAACTCAGACAAAACTGAGATCATTGTCTTGCCCACAGACACAAAGACAAAGTGTTATCAGTCACCTTGAGTCTCTCGCTCTGAAACCAAAAAATCAGGTTAGAAATCTAGGAGTAATCATGGACTCAGAACTGAACTTAAACAGCCACATCAAAGCAATAACGTCATCAGCTTTTTACCATCTGAAAAACATTGCTAAGATCAGAGGAATAGTGTCAAAACCAGACTTAGAGAGACTCATCCATGCATTTGTCTCCAGCAGGTTAGACTACTGTAACGGCTGCTCACTGGCCTTTCTAAACGAGCTGTTAGAGCTGCAGAACATCCAGAACGCTGCTGCTCGAGTCCTGACAAGAACCAGGAAATACGACCACATTAGTCCAGTGCTCCGGTCTCTGCACTGGCTTCCTGTCACTCAGAGAATAGAATTTAAAACAGCTCTGCTTGTGTACAAGTCTTTTCATGGTTTAGCACCAAAGTACATCTCTGACATGTTAGAGCCGTATGAACCATCTCGGGCCCTGAGAACTTCAGGGAGGGGTCTCCTGGTGGTTCCCAGAGTCAATAATAAACACGGTGAGGCTGCGTTTCAGTTTCATGCAGCTAAAATCTGGAACAGTCTTCATGAGGATGTGAGACAGGCCTCAACTCTGACAATGTTCAAATCCAGGCTGAAAACAGCTCTTTTTACCCGTGCATATGAAAACTGAAAGTATTTATCTGCACTCTTGCCTTTTACTGTCATTGATTAACTTTATGTTGATGTTTTATTGATTGATTTTATCTGTTTTTTTGTAATTTTTTCTGCAACTGTGAAGCACTTTGAATTGCCTTGTGTATGAATTGTGCTCTACAAATAAACTTGCCTTGCCATTTTATTAAAGACATTATTGCAGGTGTAGCTTTCAATTCTGTCTTTCCAATGAACCGTACGTAAATAAGATCTTTGTGATTAAAAGTATTGTCTGAGCTTGTTTTGAATTTCCAATTTGGTGCAGGCTGAGGCGGCACATCAGCGCAGCTCTGCTCGACTGAACTGCTCGGATTATATAAGCACCGGGCAGAGATGGTGATTCACGAGCCGTGATGTGAAGCGCCTGCCACCAGCCACAGGATTAGCATAAAGTCTAAAATTAGAAAATGTTTAATCCCGTTACTAGACATTTCTTGGTAGCCACTGATTATGAAGTATCAGTAGTAGGAACATGAGTAACATCTAATAGCGAACACATCATCCAAATCAATCACCTTGCAGTTAGTCGAAAAATTTGTGTGTGTATTGTCATTCTCTGAAAATTGTGCTCGTCACACACAAAAACATGTACAATAGGGCCCAATCTGATGCCACAACACCTTTGAAAAAGAGATTATCAAATCAAAGTGGGACGTTCTGGTCAGATAAATGCTAAAACACTCGAAAATACGATGGCGAGATTTCGGATTAAAACAAGCAAGCGTTTTGACAAATCCACAGATGCATTTAGTTCGACGGCTTCCATTTCAATTTTCTAAAAGCAAATGTAAAAATAACGGGAGTTGTTTAAAGGACTCACATCATGACTGTGTGCACTTTTCTAACAGAATGCAATATTGATGAAGACGGCACAACGTCATGAATGAACCACGTGACCAGACGGAACAAGGTGAAAGAAGAGCAGAGCCCCATTGACGACAGACTCCACTTTGAGGCTCGGTAGTTTTTACATTTAACGCTTTATACAACTAAAAATAGAAAGGACAAATGGCGTACTACCTCCGGAAACAGTTAGCGAGCCGTAGGGTTGGGCGATGTCCCCTTAATTGGCAGTTGACGATGTTTACAGTGAACCATCGTGATGGATGATGATATCGTCCATCTCTCATTATAAGCATTTTTTAAAGACATTTACATAGCCTATATATAGGCTGCATTTTATTTATGTTAGGAAACGTGTGAGATTGCAGGATAAATGTATCTAAACTAAACATGATCTGAACAAAGTCATGGAACACGAATTTTGCAATAGAAATGCGTTAAAACTCATGCGTAAAAGTGTCAGAGAACGACTTATTCAGAGCGTCATCTGCTCCTCAATAACAAAGCTCTTTTCACACTAATACAAATGTAAATCGGAGCTTATTATTTGCATTTGCTCAATTTAACGTAATGTTTAAGAAACAGTGGGTGAACGGGACAATATTTACAAGTTTGCGTCGGAGCCTACGTTATTGAAGCTGCTCCACGCACCGCCCGGTCCGTGTGCTCGTAGCCTCGTACCTCCGCGCCTCTTTCTCCCCTCTCTCTCCGTCCTTCGTGAAAACATCCAAACCCATGCGCTCTCAGCTCTGATGTGAGATCCATCCATTTTAAAACGGTTTAGTTTCCGTACGAAAAGCAAAGCGAAACCACGGGGTGTTAAACTGTAGCTGCTTTGAGAGAGAGAGAGTGTGAGAGTGTGAGAGAGTGAGTGAGTGAGTGAGTGAGAGAGAGAGAGAGACCCACACATCAGAAATGGAGCAGCCCTGCGTCTTTATTTTAATCATTACGGCTAACACATCATGTCTTCGGGCTTCTGGTAGGCTACTTAAACTAGCGTGCATTTTAGCTGTATTCAAGATTTAATTTACAGTGCAATCCCTGCAAAGTTTGTAGGTTTATAAGACCCACAGAAGATCAGCGCGTGTTACTGACAGGAGGGGGCGTGGCTCATCCATCACCGTCCATCGGCACAACCCTAGCGAGCCGGCTACTCTGGGAAATCTGTATTTTAGTAAATTTATTAGCACTTAGTCATCAACCATTGACAATTATGAACAAACTAGTCGTTTACTAGGCACTGGCTTCACCGTTCCAGCCCAAATGGGGAGAAAAGGCTCAGTTTATGCCATTTTTTTTGGTGCAACCTGCCACACACCACCAGTTTGGCCATGTTTGCTGCTGCATACACACCCATAAGAACTGCTTAGGGGCTACGTCATGAATACCCAGATTGCCGTCTTCATCAATTCGTAAACAT
The DNA here is from genome assembly GCA_007210695.1 of Neogobius melanostomus. Classification (NCBI taxonomy): domain Eukaryota; kingdom Metazoa; phylum Chordata; class Actinopteri; order Gobiiformes; family Gobiidae; genus Neogobius; species Neogobius melanostomus. Next base: position 2,863,130 of record VHKM01000376.1, read on the forward strand.
TTTATTCTCTGTTGAAGTTGATTTGTTTTTTTCCAAAACACTATCAAGCTAATCGTCTTCACTCCCTTGCCCCTACGGATACAATGCGGAGCCGAGAGTGAAAAAGCAGGGGAAACGGTATGTAGAAAGCAATATTACATTAGGGAAAAATTAAAGCTGTTACATCCCTATTCTGGATTTATATGGTTTCATTCATTCATTCATTCATCCAACCTTACAGCTGGTAGTGCATCATCTTTACTGTGCGCCAAAGGATATTTGCCCACTGTCAACATCGGTGCTCGAGATAAATTACAATAGAAGCAGCCAATATCCTGCCAGACCATATTCCACATTCATCCTGGTTATTTGTGTTCTGCCCTGCCTTTACAACCAGTTTGACCATGGTTTATGTTACGAGCAGCGTGTTTTCTATCATCCACTCCATCACTGACTCTAATATCCCGTTTCCTCTTAGCATTAGCTACTCCTTCATTACACCATCACGACCTAAAGCGAAGGTTACATTTTCCCTCATCTGGCTTTTCCCCCAAATAGACTTAAAGCACGTAGAACTCGATATAATTAGATATTGATGAGTCACGCTGAGGGTGAGGTTAATTGCCATTTTAGCAGACCACATAATTGAATTCTTCACGTCTAGGAAGTGAGTCAATGGATAGCGCGTAGTGGGGAATTGACGTCAAAAACAAGGGCACACAGTGGTCGTTTCGGCACTACTAGCACGATTAATCCTTAAAACCAAGATCTAAGATTATTTACAAAGACAGACGTTCATTTCATCGCCACGACGGTCCTCCGTCCTCAAGACGAAGCACAGAGAAGATGCTCCTGTCACCTCCGCTCCTCAGTTAGCCGTGCGCTTTTCTACGTCACTGATGGATTAGCCAGTTAGCTTCCCCGTGGCTAACAACAGCTAGCCAATATTGCTAATAAAACTGTCTTTTCGCGACGTGACACAATATAAAACGCTTGGTAAATACACGCCACGGCTACAAACATCTGCATTAAATGCAGATCTGAAATATCCTTTACTAAAAGAAGGCTTAAATTACCTGGTGACATTAGCTGGTTAGCTGCTAACGCTCGCTCTGGGGCAGCAGCTGCTGCCGAGAGAGAGCGGCCTGGGCGGTGCGGACTCCTCTCGGTCAAGTAAAGGCAGCCTCTTGCGGACGTGTGGAACGAGCTGATGTGTGGTAAACGGCAGAGCAATGGCATAGAACGGCATAGAATGGCAGAGATCACCCGATGAGAAGGACGGTCACACTGTTACAAGGCTGGAGCGGGTGCATGATGCTGCCTGGTGCCTGCTGTGGGCTCGCCTGTCTTCGGTGGGCGATTGGCTGTGTCCTTCTGTGCAACCTGCCTGTGCCTGCTCTACATCCTCCATCAGCAGCGAGGGAGGGAGGAGGGAGGTCCGCGAGCGGAAGCTACCAGCTGATGGCAAACACACGCGATGCTTTTTTGTTTTTTTAATGACGTGAGCGAGGTAGACCAGTGGTTTACAACCTTGTTTTGTCTCGCGTACCCCTTGAGTTTTTCATTTATTAATCCCTCATTGCCTCCAGTGTGCGGCCAATCTTTTAGAAAATGATCCACTAAAGTCGGATTTTAATTTTAATTTAATTAATTATATTTTTTATTCGAGCAATTCCAAGCCATGTTAGATTAGAAAAAGAAAAAAAATAGAATAATGCCCAAAAGGAGTAGGCTGAAGCAAACAATGCTTATTTATTTAAATTTCATATAACATACTTTCTTTGCCCCATAATTGTGAAATAATATATATATATATATATATATATATATATATATATATATAAAAGCTAGAAAAGTAGTGGGAAGAAGACAGACTTATTTACCCCCGTCCACGATTCATATATTTGAATAACAATAAAGTTTCTTACATGAAATGCAACAATGCATTACATTAAACCAACATACACAATATGCTACACTTTATAACAAGTGTATAATTTTTCACTTCCTATACCCAATACATACAGTATAACCATGTCAGTATTACTGTGATTCATTATAAGATCATCACATATCCATAATATAGTATTCATATTTATAAATGTTTAATCGATATATACTATAACAGTGGTTCCCAAAGTGGGGTCCGGGGCCCCCTGGGGGGCCTCAGAGGCACTGCAGGGGGCCCCAAAGCTTGCCAACAAAACAAGTACATTGGGGAACAAAAGATATTAAAGGAAAAGTACATTTATTTGCTACATTATACTATTTTAAACCAGTATTTAGCCTACTGTCATTGCTAAATTTGAGTTTTATGTAATCTTAGCTGTAAAATAATGTCAAATTCCTCAGAATTGAATAAATATATAATTGCTGGGGGGGCCCCCCCCCCAGAGATTTTCGGCTCAATAAGGGGGCCGTGATGTCCCGGACTTTGGGAATAGCTATACTATAACTATACTATAACTATAACCTATATATTGATGAGATTTATTGGTATTTTGTTGTGAATTGTGTTCAAAATGTAACAAAAAGTCTTAAGATTCAAATCTTTTACTGAAAAACTCTTTAAAAATATATTTTTCTTTCACAATTATATTGAAATACTGTTCGGTTTCCCCTTATTTCCGCGGCTAAATGCTCACATACCGTATAACTTTCAGTTCATTTGGTCAGACACTAGGATCAGAGATGTTAAAATCTTTACATGTTTCAGCCGCCACCTGCAGGCCGTCATCGTCACTAATCCTAGTGTCTGAACAAATGAACTCTGAAAGTTATACTAGTAACACAAGTACAATGAACGCTACTAAGCTTGCTCACATAGCCCTAGTCCCCATACCCCTGGTTGGGAAACACGAGCTAGATACATCCAATGAGCACCTTTTTTTTTTTACGTTATTCTTGTGTTGTGCAGCACTTTGGAAACGGTCTGAGTTATTGAAATGTGCTATAAATAAAGTTAGTTTGAAATAAGTTTAGTCTAGAAGTGTTTCTTTTATTGTTGGAACATTGATAATGGGAAAATTGTAGCAATGAGATTTAATCTTTGGTAATAGGTAATATGTGATGGCTCTAAAACCGATCTCATCAAGTATCACCACATAAAATAGTTACCTCCTAAAATGTTTGACCTTCCAAATACCTCCAGGCCTAAATTAAGTTAAAAACAGGATTAAACTATGTTTAAACATAAATACTGTGGGAGGATAATGTATGTGAATTTCTTTGGAATTTCTCACATTTCTGCGTAAATTGGCAAAAAACGTGGTCGTATCTTCATCAAAATCCCAAGAATGAGTAAACAGTGTCTCCTTTAACTAATACCACCCAAACCATTACATGTTGTCATATTTTTAAAGGCCACAACATGTAAACAGTCGCAGGACAGCGGGGAAAAAGTAAGTCAACCCAGGAATCTCGCTGAACTGCAGCGGTTTTGTAAAGAGAATGGTCCAATCGTTGTGAGCGCCTAATCTGCAACTACAGGAAACATCTGGATGAAGTTATTGCTGCCAAAAAACAGGTATTTAATACAAGGGTGAAGGTTTTTCTGCAAAATACCTGGATAAACTAATTTTTCTATTGATATCACGTTGTCCAGACCCTGAGGCAACAAAACAGCCCCACACCATGATTCTCCTGCTCCATACTTCACAGTGGGGTGCTGTTCCATTTTTCCTCCACACATGACGTTGTGTGTTCCTCCCAAACTATTCAACTTTGTTTTGCGAAAGAGCTCTTGGATGCTCCACTGCACTACTGGAAAAAATATTCTATGTATGGACTGATCAAACCAAAGTTGAATTCTTCACCTGTGAACCTCTGCCTTACAGTTGAGCCAGGACTCAGTGAATAGATAACACAAGTCGTTCACCATCTTCTGGGAAAAGCGTAGTAGACAAATATAATCCGGTTAATTCTCCAGTGATCGCACATTAGCCAGAACAATAGAAGGGATAGAAAGCTTGTGCGGCTTAGCTGGCTCAACAGGCTCAACAAGAACACTTTCCAAACCAACAAACAAGCGAAACATATGTAGGCCACTTCGAGAATACCTTTTATTCATTCTGCACATATAAAACCGACAGGAGTCTGAAGTATTAAAATAAGTTTGCATTTCTATCTTTACATTGAAACAAATGATCTTATGTACAGTTCACACACTCCTATAGTGAATAACACATGAGAACAAATGTTTACGTCATTGATTTGTTCTCAAGTTGAAACAATAATTACACAATTTTTTAGTTCGATGGTATAACGTGAGCGTGTCTAAGGAATAGAGTAAGCTATTTATGGTTAGTGACCGTAAAATGAGAAACAATGACGACAATTCAGAACTGCAAATTCCACAATTACCGACTAATTTAGATTCTGAAACTCACTTGTAAATGACAGGCCAATTCCATAAGCATTTTGTCACCAAATATGTGGATTTTACAGTTAATCAAAATAAAGAAAGATCGTAAAGCAATGCCTTTAATTTGAGAATCTTTCCCACATCCGTTACGATGCATTTCCAAAGTGATTATTGTAAGCAAATAACGGTCATCCACCTCGGCAAGACAGTTGGCCATAGACCCCCATTCATTTTCCCGCAATAATAAGTATAAAGGGCCCATACGCTTCACTAACTAATAAGCATCGTTAGTAGAGGGGAATTAGCGTTTACAGTAGCCCAAGTTGGAATAACTAAATACCAGACCTGCCGGTGTTAAGACTATTGTGTTTCTGCTGACCTACATTTTTCTTTTCACCCACAATTAACACTGTGCTTCTAGAAAACTGTGAAATGAAGTCAATGCCATTAACTGGTGAGTTGTAAATAATATGTTAGTCTCATAAACTAAAATACAGTGGAAAGCATTGTAAGAACTTAAATAATCTTAATTTCTCAATAGTACAGTTGTGTTTTTTCTGTTTTAATTAATCATAGGCTGAAATATGTACAATTTCTATGCATTTATCATTAGTTCTGTTTGTCAAGTATTAATTCCAAGCAGCACTGGTTAATTTCATCTTAACCCAAGCGTTCTGTATGCACACAAATGACCCGTCAAGACTGCTGCCTTGTTTACTGACTCAAATTCAACATTCAGCTGTTCTGTGCCAACCAGAAAAAGGGCAATGCATCAGTCATAATTCTTCAAAACGACATGCTCTGGTACGTTTCTATCGTATGTGCGTCACGTTGTACAAAATCTGGACACTTCCCCTGTGCCGTCCACACACTGTGAAAATAAATACGACATTTGCACTTATTTAGGCATCTACAAATGACCAAATGGGGGTCCCTTTTGAACAAGACATCTCATTAGAAGGTACAAAATCATCTGTGCATCATCAATCACAGTCCAAATTTTTATTTTGAACTAACATTCAGTTTGTATGCACACAGCCAAGGCCAAAAAATACAGTGTGAGCAGGAAGAGTGGGTGAGGTAAAGAGTGTTAAACAGAAAAAACAGAATCTCAGCAGAGCCATCTCTCCTTGGGCAATATATCGCCTACAAGATCATATCGAAAATTAAATACATTTACAATATCGAGTTCATCTCCTATGTCAAAATATGGGGAGGAAAATGTGAAAAAAGTGGACAAAATTAAGAAATAATGAAAATAAAAATAAAAAAGGTAAGGGAAACAAGTTAAAAAAGGGGGAAAACATCATAACAATAGAGGGAAAATTGGGGAAACTGCCCTGTATTTAAAGTGATAGCCTTTTAATTTTAAACCATCAAATTTCTCCCCTCTTTAACCAGAAAGTCCTTCTCACTAGTTTACACTGTGTACCAAATGCACGGTATAAATAAAGTTGCCTTACAAAATGAGGAGCAGGAACGATCAAGCTCCTCCCCCTTCCCTCCTGATTGGACCTGACAGGCTGGTTCACAGGAAAAGTTCGTCTCATTGGTCAACATGGGAGGATACTAGACTCTGATTAGTTGATCCGGGAAGGAGGGACTTTACAAAAAAGATTATATATATTATTAGTCAGTCAAAAAGCAAGAAGTGGTTACAGGTGGTCATTTTGCTCATTTTATAGACTTCCAGACTATCACTTTAAGGACAATTTTCTTTTTGAGCGACAAAGCAATGGAAATATTGATGTTTGCAGCAGATTTTTGCACATTCTGATTTTTGCAAAGAATGTGCTTCATTATCGTTAACGAGAAAGTCCCCAAAAGTATTGTGATATTCATTTGTGTGAAGAGAGTCTCCCCCAAAGGCACATAAACGAATGGTCAGGCAAGCTTCCACTTTAGAAGCCCAAAGCGGCGGCTTTCACGCACTAATCTCAGAAAAGCCATTGTGATAAAGCGAATTCTACAAAAAACTTGGATTATCCGGGCGTGTCACAGCGGGAGGGAAATGTCAACGAAATGGCCACAGCAATCAGTTGATGTTCAAGCACTTTTGAACTTCACAGCTGGCATGGATACAGACTGAATGTTATGGTTTTGAGCCAATTCCTTTGAGAGTTTCTGTAATCCGGCTATTTTCTTTATACAAAAAGGAAGTTATTTATCATCTAAAGTGAATCCAATACAACAGGCAAAAGAATCAATGCTGGCATCATCACCGTAATCAACCCACATTAGCCGAAATCAATAAAAGTGTCCATATGAAAACGAGCATTGTCTCTGACTCCCCAAACCGGTGCGTGCTCAAGCCCAATGTCCGTCTGTCTATAGGTAGAGTCCCCACGGCGCCGTCACTCGGTAACGTCCCAGATTTCGGACAGCAGAGGCGGCAGTTTCTTGTCCTGGAGGCGCAGCGCAAAGACCTGCTCCGAGTGCACGCTGCTCAATGTGCGGAGGCTCACCAGCTTCATCAGCATCCGCGGGAACATCAGGTGGTCCTGGACACAAAGGGGGCAGCTTACGCTTTAATGTGGTTCATCAATCAATTATATATTTAGATTTGATGTAAAGTTTTTTCCCCGCCGCCATCAGACTCATGAACGATAACCTGTTCCAGCCATTTGCACTGCTCTATTGCACTATGTGGTACGGCCACACTCATATCTGCTGCTCACTTTACACATATGTGAATAAAATACCGCTGTTGTTCTTTGTCAAATTGTTGTCTATATCATATTTTACCCTTTATTTATTTAATTAAATCTTCTTTATGCATGCCTTATAGTCTTAAAGTTTTCATACCTAATTTTTTCCCATCTATATTCTGTGTTATATGTTTTATGTTCCGAGAAAAAATTCCTAGTTTGTGAACCTCTTCTCAAACCATGGCAATAAATACAATTCTGATTCTGATATATAATCAATTAATTATGTGTATTTATTCTAAATGTGTTCTTGTGCAGTTGTTTATGTTCAATCAATCTTTATTTATATAGCGCTTTTCATACATTTCATGCAACACAAAGTGCTTTACAGATTTAAAAACATTCTCTCACACCCACCTCCTCCCACAAATACAAACACATTGTCGCACTCACACTCTCCCCACCCACCTTCCCAGAGACACACCACACAAGCACCACACATGTTCTATTTTTGAATTACATGTCTAACATCCTGTTCCGGCAACTAAAGCTGTGCAATACCTGAAAATGTGGTAAAAATTGTTGAACAATGCCCTTGTCCAATAAATAAATAACTAAAATCAATAAAATAACCAAATGACCAACAAAGATCTCCACGTTTTTAGTGCGTTACTGTTGCGAATGTCGCGCCTTCAACCTAAACGCTCTACTCATGGTTCTATCTAGAGATGCACCGCTCCAGCTTTGTTGCTGGTTGTTTTCAGGTTCTAGAATGTGATGATGTCACATGACCCAGTGGGGGAGGAGCCAGTTTTTCCTATACGTTTGTCAAGTGTGACGTCACGACTTCCGCTTCCGGGTCCTGGCAGACGGGCAAATATGCGAGAAAAAAAACATTAAAAACTCTTAAAAACAACCATCAATATTTCTGAAACTCAACAGTTACTGAAGCTACTTATTTCTCAGACTCATTAGCCAAAAATGCCGCACCTACTGCTAAAAAAGTAATATTTACTAAAGTCGTACTTCCGGGTTAGCGTAGCTGCTGCGTCGTTAGCATTTTTCTCCGCTAACCCGGAAGTACGATTTTGGTAAATATTACTTTTATAGCAGTAGGTACAGCATTTTGGCTAATGAGTCTGAGAAATAAGTATGTTCAGTAACTCTCAGTTGAATTTCAGAAATAATGATTGTGGTATTAAAGAGTTTTTTGTGGTTTCTCGCACATCTGCGGACCCGGAAGTAAGCTGTGACGTCACCACTTAACCAACGTATAGACCCTTTAACTGCTGACATCATCAGTGACATCAGCTGGAGGCAGGAAGTGATCAAGAGAAATAAGATTAAACTAAAACTAGCGATTTAAGTGTAAAACTACAACTGAAAAATGTGGTTCTGTTGTGGCTTAAGGTGTCAGAACAAGAGGAATGACATTTGAGACGATAAAATAAGGTTTATCTGATATTTCCAAAAACAGTTAGACATTTGTTTATCGTTACTATGACAACAGCTACAATGGAAATAGATAGGAATCGAGCTTCCCGCCTCCAGCTAAGCCGGAATGTTTACAAACAATTAAAGGGTCAATAGGTTGCGTTCATGTGACATCACAACATTCTAAAGAGCCCATAGTTTAAAATTGAGGTGGAGGTCAACTGAAAATTCCATTGCGGTAACCATGGTAACGCTCAAAATGCAGATTACTACTCTTATTCAATTGCCAATTTCTCTGTAATTCTTGAGCCAAATCACATGAAAGAAAAACTGTCACAAAGTTCTAAGTCCTCTCTTTCAGCTCATATGAACTATGGTCTAATTATTTTCTCATAAAGGCGTCCAAAACTGGAGATAATATTCAAAAATACATTTGTGATTTTGGCTGGTAGAAAGGACTTTCAGCCATAAAAAATATATGGCGGGTTTGTGAATCAAATCATTATTAAATGATGATCAGGGAAAACATTTGGACATTTTCATTTTGGAAATTTCTTTCAAAAACTGTTTTGCTCCCATAGAGTTGTATTGGCACCTGCCCTCCAACTGAAATAGAATTCTAAAACGTGAACGCAACCTATTAACAGCATTACACTTTCACAAGTCGTATCTAAAAAGAAAATGTGTGAATTACAAAAATGATCATTAATATCAGTCACTGGGTCCATGATCTCTGTACAAGACCAAACATTTCCTCAAAAACTAAATAATGTTACCTCTATATAATATTATAGGCCTTTAGAACGCAGTGATGTCGCCTGAAACCCAGCAATACAACTTTCTTAAAAGTTTCTCTTTCTCTCTTTCTGAGTGAAAATTTTAATTGACTATTTTCTCCATTTTAAGATCAATCCTTATTGGTGGTAGTGAAATAGAACAAGTTGAGACCTTCAAATATCTTGGTGTTTATGTTGACAACCTACTCAAGTGGAATGTACATGTCGATTTTCTTTGTCGCAAACTGTCTCAGAGGCTTCATTTTTTTAAGAAGACAGATTGTTTGGCGTGAGTACAAAAATACTGTCTTGGTTTTATAATGCTGTTCTGGAAAGCCTAATTAGATACGGTTGCCTGGTTTGGCCCGCTCACGGTCTTGTGTAAAACCAAAATTGAGAAATTGGTTTGAAATGCCATGAAGATTATTGGCAGGAAAGAGTTTCCTTCTTTAAAAACACTATTTGAATCCTCGGCTTTGGCACAGGCAAAAAACATTCTCAAAGAACCTTCTCATGTGTCTTTAATGAATACGAGCTTTTACCATCGGGAAGACGATATCTGGCTATAAGAGCCACAAAACACCAATACAAACACTCTTTTATTATTAAGTGCAGTTAACACTTTGTTAGGTATTTTACATTCTCTATTGCCTGATGTTACACTGGGCAACATTGTGGCCTTAATGTGTAACACATTCTGTTGTATTGTGACTGTTATGGCACAGCCATATTCCACTGTTGAAACTACGCCGAACGAGCGGACTGTTGTCCTTTTGTATTTTTGAATGTTTATATATTGCATACACAGCATGGCAAGTCCAAGACAAATTTCCCTACGGGGCAATAAAGTTTATCTTATCTTATCAATAAAGTCATATTTTATTGTCATGATGTCACAGTTCAATTATATCTATTGATAAACTTTTGGATAAACATTAAACAAGGATCACTGGACTTTTCTACACTAAATATAGTGTACCTGTCTTTGGGTATATGACAGGCTTTAGGTTACATTAATATTAACAACTCACATAAATTGATCTGATCATTACAAATATGTCAGATCAGTGATTCTTATAATGAAATATAAACACTTGGCTTCAGCAGTGGTTATTTTATTTTATTTGGCTACTTTAGGTATTTCTATGTTAGTTTCTGTCCCAGCCTTGATCAGTAGCTACCGCTTGCTTTACTGTTGCCAACTGCGGCATTTTGCGCGGCGATCACAAATGCGTTCATGGAGGTTGAAACTAATGCAGCGATTGAATTTTCCTGGTTCTTAGCTTTCCAATGATACGCAGCATGCCCATATTCACTTCGATTAAGGTGGTAAAAGTTATGTTTTTAAGGGTTGAGAGCCAAAACTGGTATTGGTTCAGTATTGGATACTTGTAACATATAATTAACGATATAATTTTTTTCAGTATCGGCTCATCCCTCCTGACAGACGACTTACATTTGGTCTCTTGATCATGATGTACGAGCGCAGAGCGTCGACGTAGGGCTGCTGGAGCCTCTCCACCAGGTCATGGTCCTGGACGTTGGGCCGGTCTAACCAGGACAGAAACAGGACATCAGCTCTGTTCTCTGAGGGGATAAAAGTCACTCTTCTAAATCTCACCTGCAGAGAAGATGTTGATGGCGATGAGCAGGGCGTATTCGGCCTCGTCCAAATGGAGGTCATTCATTCCTTTTGAAAACTCAAAGATGGGATTGATGAACTCAATCTGGAGCCCTGAGGTAAAAGGAGAAAAACAAATGAACACAGGACAGCTCTGAAACTTTAGTCTAGACGTGTGAAGACGGCATTACCTGCTTTTGCAAAATCCTCTTGTTATAGCTAAAATCCTTCAGAAACGTGATGCTGTCGATCGCGGGGTTATATCGCCGAGACGTCTCAAGCAGCATAATCTGACAAGGACACGGTTAGTTATTTTCACAACTAATCACACTTTCTTGCTTTGTTTTAGAAAACAAATAAGAATTTTGTCTGTGCTTACACAACCTTGTGTCAAATGCAATGCTTTTTATGGTCATTTACTTAAGATTTCAAGGATTCCTTCAAACAGACGACTAAGGAGACATTTCCAGAGCTATACTTTTCACTGACACATGACTTGGTATTGAGAAGCAGGAGACAGGTGCATTCTGAGTCATGTAAAGTGTAGTCGGTAACGCTTTAGATTAAAGCCCGTGTGTAGGTACAGGAACAAGAATGTAATTACACTCACACATTAAAGTGCAAGGCTTAATAACGGAGTCCAAAGTGACAAAGGTGTAAGTGTTTTGGGTTCATATAGATGTGCCAGCTTTACAAACTAGTTTTGTACATTGGGGGAAATGGCTGCATAATTAAGGCGAGACACTGCAGGTGAATAGGGGAAAAAAATAAATGGAGATATCAATTTGAAACTTTTGCTGAACATCACTGATATATTTATGAGAAAAAATATTGCATTTTTTCTGTCATTTTATGTTTTCAGATAAAAATAAGACATTTTGTGCATGAAAATGGCCAAAATTGCCTATATTTTGGACAACGAAATAAAAATAATGGATTGAGCCAGAAAATTTACATAATTAGTAACTAAGATTTTTTCAGAGGGGATTTTGGATATTGTTTAGTTTTTCAATTAACTAATCATAGGTGAAAAAATCTGTAAAAATTCAAATTCAGCCTGTTTTTTGGGTTCAAGCTGAATAAATCAGGCTAGGAATTAGATATTAAAAAATCCCTCTGAAAAAACCTTCAAAATCTTGTTAAGTCCAAGACTGTAAAGTTTGGAGTCTGTATGAGTGACTATAAGGGCTCAGCCGCTGCCCGAGTGGGGCCTTCTCTCATTCAGAGAAAACAAGCCCTGAAGTTTTGTAGTGGTGGAACCTTCTTTGGCTCTTCGCACCAGGCGTCTTGTAGGAGGAAAAATACCATATTTGGGTGATAGCGTCATCACGGGACCCTTCACAGGACACGTGGATGTAAAATCTGTCAATATTTGTGAATGAATACCCGGGGAAACACGGCCGCGCCGCAGCTGCTACTTCCGGGTTACCTCCGCCTCACTCACGGACTAAACATCATAAAATAATCATCATGTGGGCTGAGTTTTGTCATTTTTATTCTCTGACATGAAAACTAAGATGTAAAGGGAGGAAATAATAAAAATTCCACTTCGACCACTGCGTGAAAATCAATACTTTCACCTGCCGTGTCTCGCCTTAATGCACAAATACACTGGAAAAATTGCAATCTTATCTTGAGACAAAAATTACTTGAAAGTGCTTGAATTATTGGAATTTGTGCAAATTTTTAATAAGGTTTGGACCATTTTATTGCCAATGGAACAAGAATTATTTATCTTACTTTGACTTTTTGTCTCAAGAGTTTTTGTCTTATTTTAAAGCAGAACTAAGTAACTTGTTTACCTTAATAAATCGTGTTAATGGGATGATTGGGGGGGTCTTTCATCTCCCCCTGGTGTCTCTGGCCAGAAAATCACCTTTGCAACTTTCCCTGCTACGACCTGGAAACCCCAATACACACTAAGCACAACAGGCTAACGGGCAAAGCTAACTGCACTTAAACAGTATTTACAGCCAAGTTTGATCTCCATTGTGTAATTGAATGAACAATATCCCTCTCTCCCTTTGTCTTTTCTGTCAGCGTAGTATTTACTCTCACGGACAATGAGTAAAAAAAACGCAACATGCTACGACACCTGCAGTGGCACTTATGGCCTCCAGGGGCATGAGTTACTTAGTTCTGCTTAAATGTTCAAGTTAATTCCTTTTATTTTAAGCAACTTAATGCTTGATCTATTGGCAATTTTATTCAAAACAGCCCAAACCTACTAAAAATTGCATTAAACGTTTTATTCATACACTTTTCAAGCCATTTCGCAAAGATAAGACGGCACTTTTTCCAAGGTACCTAAAAAAGTGAGACACTATGTATGTACACCTTTATTACACACTGTACACCTTACACACTGTTTAAATCTCCACTTACATGTGTAATTACTTTCTGGTTACCTGTACCTGCACATGGGACTTTCGCGGGCTGTAATCTAAAGTGTAAAGTGTAATCTACTCCACAAACGACAGTGATCTGTTAGTGCTCCTCGCGCTCATGTCAAACCTCGATAGTGGAGGTCTTGAGCAGAGCGATCTGGTCCTCTCTGGTGAGCTCCAGGAAGCCGGGCAGCTGCTTGGCAAAGTCCACGATCTCCTGGACCGACATGATGGCCAGCTCAGTGAAGTGGGCGAAGCGCTGCTGCCGCACCTCTCTGTTCTGCAGGTCCTGACTCTGAGGCCACGGCTGCAAAGAACAGAAACAGCAGTCGGTAAAATATTTATAATACCACTAGGCTTAGAATATTGCTCATCTCTACAGCAGCGAGCACAGATAAAGGAAATAATATTTGATCCAGTTTTCTTTCTTTTTTAAATCCTTCAAGAATTCCCCTGAAAATAAATGACTTCCTTATTTGAGCAGGGAATGGACAGGACGTGGCGAAGGCTGTTAGATTTTTATTATTTCATTGACAAAAAGGAAATCACTAAATTAAGATAGTCGTGGTTAAGGCTTGATACTGTTACATTTTTTTCGATACCTGTACTTAATAATAATTGGTATGTCAGATACCTATACCTGAACGATACTTTTGTATATTTGTCATCTAGAACCAGGAAAAAGATCAATGTGTGTAAGATCTGCAAATTTACAATATGGGTTTCATCTCCAATGTAAAAAATGTCTAAGAAATGGTAATAATTTTGGGAAAAATGGCGGGGAAATGGGGAAAATCTTGGTAATAAAAAATGGGCATAAAGTAAGTAAAAAATTGGGAAGTAATTGGGGAAAGTCGAAGTGCTCTACTGCTTTCACAGTCAATAGAGGCCAATAATGATCAAGAACTCAGTCAGACCAGTAGAGGGCAGCACTTCATTTTAAGCCCTTGGACCAAACACTGTCACACAAACATACAGGTGCTCGTCATATAATTAGAATATCATGAAAAAGTGCATTTACTGCTGTTATACAACTTAAACTGTGAAACTGATATATGATATAGACTCATTACATGCAAAGTGAGATAAGTCAAGCCTTTGTTATCATAATGAGCAGGGAGCCATAAATACAAGTATTTATGGCTCAGCTTGTAAAAACCCCATATTAAAAATCTCAAAATTAAAATGTTTTAACAATGGCCTGTAAACCATAATCATCAAAATTATAACAAGTAAAGGCTTGACAAATGTCACTTTGCATGTAATGAGTCTATATCATATATTAGTTTCACAGTTTAAGTTGAACAACAGAAGTAAATGCACTTTTTCATGATGTTCTAATCATATGACGAGCACCTGTATTACTTTGATATATTACATATTACTGCTAGTTTTTATAATTGTAAATAAGATTCATTTGTAGTTTGATCTATTCCTTTTGAAAATGGACTGTGGTTTATTTAAATGTAAATGACGCCACTGACAGATCAATGTCCCATTTACAGTATACAAGTCAGGCATCATTTATTCACTTATTTATTCAAGAAAAAGTGATACAACACACATGAAGACAAATGTAAATAATAATATGCAGTATGTAAAAAAAAAAAAAAATCGTAGGTAATTTTTGTGCAATATATCAATTAGCGCATTATTGTAGTATCATAAGGTTATCGTGAGCCATGTATTGTATTGAATCATGAGCAGAGGCGGGTATTACTCAGTTACATGTATTTGAAGAAATGGTATCATGACAAATAGAAAAGGTCTGCAAAACTGAGTTCGCTTCAACTTTTATTTGCTTTGACATTTCAGGTATGAGCCCTTCTTCAGACTCAGACATTCGCCCAATAAACTTGAGAGTATCTCACAGAATCGATAACAGACAGACTTTTATTTATGAATATGATGAAGGATGACGAATTTTATTTACAGCCTAAGATTTTCTAAGATTGAGTTTTAAGAATAACGGTAAATAAAGTGCAGGTGTGCCTTGTGTCAGTATCCCCTCATGTTTAAGGAAATTCATAACTCGCTTTGCATTGTCCTTTTATGGTGACATGGAGGCGTGGGAACAGGGGAGAGCTATAAAGCACAGTTTGCATGGACAGGTGGGAACGGAGGGCTTTATAAATCTGCCGCGACCACTTGAAGCAGCAACAACATTGACTTATTTGTAGCCACATGGTCCAATAGTGGAAATAGTGTGTACACAGCTGCAACCACAGCAACCACACTACCACAGTATTTAAGGCACAGGTCAACGCTAAGAGGAACTTCATCAACCTAGAGCAGTGGTTCTCAAACACACAGAATAACTCCTCATGAAGTAATTGACCTTCCAAGTACCTCCTTATAAAATACCAAGTACCATCAGGCTGTGATTGAGATGGAATCAAAACTTAACCAGGTCTAAGACGGGCCAAAGATGGCTCTAAATTGGACTAAAGAAAAAGAAAAAAATAGAACATAAATGCATGGCTGAAGCAAAAATGAATTTATTTCTAAATAAATGAATAAAGTCTGAATTTGCAGAGCCTCAGTGCCATTGGAAGAATCCACCACCAGTGTTACTGTACATGTTTCACCACGGACCTAAAGATATAGTGAAGCTCTTTCAGGGATTTTCACTCAATAAATCAATGACTGACTTCAGATTTTACACCTACTCCAACAGTGGGACCAAATTCAAAAATCAAATGCACACACTGACGTTTTTAGGCAGAAAGTTGATTTACTTACTTATTTGCACTAAATGATAACCAGGATATGTAGACAACACTATTGGACACTCATTTATACAGTTTATCAGCAAAATAAAGTGGATTTGAGGATTAAGTTTTCCTTTAACATGCATTATGCCAAGCCTTGTGAGTGTCGGAAATCTTTTGATAATTACATACCGCTAATGGTTTTTAATGCCGCCATTTTTAATGCCCAAATACTATATTTTAGAACCACAACCGCAGAAAAAATATCTGTGCAAACATTTCATCAAACGGGAAAGAGAATTACAGCCAAAACGGCAACTGAATGCGTTTTAAACCGTAACTTTGGTATTTTCATGAGCTGATACAGAAACCCTGTTCTTTACTTTAGAGCTAGTAAACAAATGGAACAGAAATAAGTGCATTAGTCACCTGCGGTAAAAGGGTAAAAGGGCGTAATTGAGCAGGAACTCGATAAAACTATTACATTTACCCAACGGACACAGCTAGGGAAGCGTGTACTCACGGTCACTTTGGGTCGGTCCAGGAAAGACCTCTTGTTGCATTGCTTTTGCAGGGCCACCAGCTTCTGGATCATGTCCTCCTGCTGGGGGTCCAGGTTGGCGGGGTCCGGGGGCGGCGTGGGGGTCACCACAGAGGAGCTGCGAGCCGTCTCCTCCTCGTGTTGCTTCTTCTGCTTCTTAAAACGGATTTGCTCCTCGGACAGCACGCCTGCACACGACAAATGCAGTATTACAGCGTACATGCAGTATCCGACCAGCAGTGCAAAGGCTGTGCTGGATGTGGGATTCAACGTTGGAGGACAGAGGGAACTCCCCGGTTGGTGAAGCTGGGGGAGAGCAGGTGTCTAAGTTAAACAGTATTGGACCCAGTACAGATCCTTGGGGCACACAATAGATAACGTAAAGTGTGTGGGATCTAGAGTGTCCACGAGCTACAAACTCATTCCTATTGCTCTCAGGTAAGACAAAAATCATTTGAGAGGCGTCTTTCTCGCCCGTTTAAAAGAAAGAAAGAAATCTTCAAAATTTGAGGAATCGGGGAATTTTCAGAAACATGACACGAAGCTTAAAGGGATATTTCAGGATTTTTGACATAGGGCCTCATTTCCTAGTTATCCAGAGTGTTGTTGATGTCTGGAGATATTTTTTTCTTAAATTCATGCAGTTCTTATATATGAAGAGTCTAGTGGCGCTAGGCTAGGGCAAGGCTAAAGCATTTCTATGGTATCAGTTAGCCTGCATTAAAAACAGTCTGACCCACTCCACAGTGCACCTGAGGTAAATCACTTATAACGCCAGACTAACTATATAAATAATTTTTGAAATATAAATGACCTTATATCACATGAATTAGCGCATTTTAAGGACTATTTTCTCACAGATCACTCCGCCGCTGCGTTAGCTTACAGCCACGAAGCTGATGCTGCTAAAATATAAGTTATTTTAAATGCAAAATGGTTAAATTATTCTATTAACACAGACATTTATATGGTTAGTCTGGTGTTATAAGGGATTTACCTCAGGTGCACTGTGGAGTGGGTCAGACTGTTTTTAATGCAGGCTAACTGATACCATAGAAATGCTTAGCCTTGCCCTAGCCTAGCGCCACTAGACTCTTCAAATATAAGAACTGCATGAATTTAAGAAAAAAATATCTCCAGACATCAACAACACTCTGGATAACTAGGAAATGAGGCCCAATGTCAAAAATCCCGAAATATCCCTTTAAAGCGGTTGGTTGGGAATCGATGTTGTAACACTTACACTGCTCCAACATGCCGGCCTCTCGACACTTGCGCAGCCGGCACTGCTGGCACTTCCGCCGCATGTACATGTCCATCTCGCAGCGGCCATTGTTCTTGCACGAGTACTGGGCGCTCTTGATGACGCTGCGGCGGAAGAAGCCCTTGCAGCCCTCGCAGCTCAGCACGTTGTAGTGGAAACCCGACGCCTTGTCTCCGCACACGCTGCACACCTCGTTCCCCAGCATCTTCGGGGCCGGGCCCTTCTTCCTCTTCACCGGCTGACCATCTACATGTAAAATAAAAAACACCCACCAATTAACAAACACTCGTACAGTCTCCAAGTTGTGACTATAGTTAATGGGAAACAACTATAATATGGTCAAACCTAGAGTAGTGGAGTGAAGAAAGCACAGGTTTTATTCCATCCACTGTTCCAGTTGAAGCAGGTGTAAAGTCGGCTGACCAGGGTGCAATTAAGGGGGGCATGGAGTGAAGGATTTAAATTTGAATGTCTACCGAGTCTGGGTAGCAGTAGATCACATTATTTAAAAATAGTTAGGAGTCAAAAATATTGTATTTCTTTTTCTTTTAGGAAATAAACAGCCGTTAGTTCTAAGAAATAAAGGCTCTGTGCTCGAATGTTTTCCTGTTGGTCAATGTACGACCAGCTCATGTCCACATTTTAACGTAAATATATAATAAAACAAAATTTAAAAACAGAGAAACTTCAAGCCGTGTGGTGTTTCATAAAAACATTTTCAGACGGTGGTGGTATTATGTAATTTGTTAGCGATAGATTTAGCTCATCTTTGTTTTCAGCCACATACTGTTAAAATATAGATTTCAGCGAGACACGGCTAACTCTCCATAGGCATAAAACTAGGAAATAGTCGTTACCATAGGAAGTTAGCGTCATGTTGCTCACAACATTCAGAGCACAGAGCCCATTAAGAAAGTAGTAGCTAACCCGAAGCACACTTGTGCTGTTGAGGCCAGGTTGGCTGTGTCATGCTTTTGAAGGTTCTACTCTTCAGAAAGATGGTCAACCACAGATAAAAACAAAAACAAACAAAAACTCTTCTTCTAACCTTTGCCATGGCAAATGTAGCGGCCATCTTGTGATTGTCCCATGAGCCAAATTCTTATTAAGAAAATTAAACGAAAAACAATCAGATGCTGTGGTATTTTACAGTTCTAATAAATCAACAAGGCCGTGGGAACCCAGGGTGCTGAGGGTGCTGCAGCACCCCCTGGTGGATAGCTTGCAAACTGCAGGCACTATAAATAAATAGGAAATCTGCACAGAAAAGGCGTTTTTGGGGTACATTTTGTCCCTCAGCACCCCCTAACTAGAATATCTTCCCACGGCTCTGTAAAATCAAATACATTTCCCTAAGGGGATTAATGAAGTATTAAGAATACAAAAAACAAGGAAGGGCATCAGTCTTAGTCAGGGAATCTTTCATTGGAATAGAAATATTAACCACAAAAACATTGCACTGGGCTCTGTTTTATGTCAATTCACTGTATAGAATCTTATTTGTACAGCACTTTTCACATGACACCCAAAGCGCTTAGCACAGGGTAGGGGATTTTTTCTTCTTTTTTTCCCCGGATGGATATATCCGTCATTTATGAATACACTTATTTCACACCAAATTGTAAAAATGCTGACGTTAATGAGAAGTTCAAGATGTTTTTTCCCCCACAATATATATTCTCACTTCCATCTTAAAACATGAACATTAGATCAAGCACACACATATAAAAGCTCCTGAGTAGAATGGACAACAACAACATCCCCGTCAAAGTTAGACGTTAGTTCCATTGGATTACTATGACGTCATCCGATCTAGAGCTTTTATTATAGATCTGTGGGGTCAACTGCCTCCCAATGAACAAAAGCATGTTATGAATCACTCAAACTAAACGAGAGCAGTACCTAAACTTGCAGATGCGTCGCTTGCACCCGGGTCCAGTTTGATGTGGCTGGGCTCTACGGGCAGGCCGCTGCTCATGTCGCTGCTCATGTCGCTGAATGTGTCCCCGTTGGGAGGGGGCGGCGTGGGGGACAGCGGGGCGCCCGACTTCATGGAGCTGCTTCCACTGGCTTCCTCCACCGCCAGACCGTCCAGCTGCAGCCCCGACGCCCCGTCCAGCACTTTCCTCTCAGCTGAGCACAGGGAGAGAAGTGCTTATTCATGTGCGACGAGTCTTTCAACACGCCTGACAAAAACACTTACTGATAAACGTCAAATGTTGAGAACCTCATTTGCAAACAGCTCTTTGAAGGTTTGTGCAAATGTGTTTAAAGTGGAGCGGATTTCATTAAAAGGTCATAGTTAGCAGCCGCTGCAAAGCGACTCATCTCCAGATGTCAAGCCAGGCTAATGGTCAGAATCATCTGGCTGGAGGTTTAACCTATTGTAGATGTTTTAATGGTAGGGGAAACTGGAGCACCAGGAGGAAACCTATGCAGACACAGTAAGAATAAGCTCCACACAGAAACTGTCTGTGGGTTTTTTGTATTTTTATGTCATGATACCTTTGCCTAGAACATCTGTCTCTTATGTTCTAAAGCAGGGGTGGGCAATTAATTTTGATAAGGGGCCACATGAGAAGCCTGAATTGAGTCTGAGGGCCGCACCAACAATAATTCAAACTTATTCTGCGCAATTTTATCCGATTGTACATTACACTAAATCGTGTATTTCAAATAGCTGATACCTACTGTTATTATGGAACTATTATTTTTAGCCATATCAAGCCAAGCATGTGTGAGCATCGTTATTTAAGTTATTCAACTTCTTATCCTCGTGAACTTTTACCATCGCACTGAAAGCACCTCTGTGTTTGAATGAAATGAAGCGATGCACTGTAGCAGGGGTCTCCAAGTAAATTTCCCTGGGGGCCAAAACATAAATGTGGAGTATGTATTTCCGAGTCAATAAACAAAAGCTTCAAAATAAAATTGTGTTTTTAATTGGGAAAATACTACTTTCAATAAATGAATAATAATGAGCCTGACAGGACTGTAGCCAATGTGTTGTTTATATCCTGATCTCTCATTATGTCAGTGCCCTCTGCTGGACACATGTGAAATTCATTCTTTTTATTTTTATTTAAGCAGCCCCCTAGTGGCTGGAGTGAGCATTCTGATAATTTCTTCAATCATACTTCTACACAGGAATGGGCTAGAGACTTACTTTTTGACATACTCAGAAATGTATGCCCTACAAGCCGTGGGCCGGATTGAATCATCTCGCAGGCCGGATTTTGCCCAGGTCTGTTCTAAAGCATAAGTGACAGAAGCAGAGAGTTCAACAATTTAAAGGTATTGTTGCAATGAGACTTATGGAACGTTGACCTCTTATGTCGCATTCTGTGCCCATTTCTAATTGGGAATGAGCACATTTCCACTTCCTGGTTGTATCGAGTTTTCCCTCAAACCGGAGAGAACGAGTTATATTTTTATCCTTAAACTGTATAAGCTATATTCTAGTGAAATGTGTAATCCGTCATACACACTTCAATGTCACTGTCATTCAGCAGCATATACCAGCTGTACTCACTCATTCAGAAAGAAGGATTCAGAAAGCTCTTACCATGACCAACATCTGGGACATCAGTCACTGACAGCGTGGACATCTTCCGCACAGCCCCTTGTCATTACGAATCCACTCTGCTCCTGCACAAAAAATATGAAGTTTCATCATCTCAACTGCATTTTACAGACAATAACATTGACATTATTCTTCTGATATTCATCGACTTGTCTATTGTTTTGAGGTTCCATTTCTATTCAGATGGAAATGGAATCTGTTTAGCCTCTCCATCCATCCATCCATTTCTTCACTTGTCCGTTGCCGGGTCGTGGGGGCAGCCGTTGGAGCTGCCCAGGGTCACATAGCACCGGCCCCATGGCTCCTTCTGCAGGTGGTGGGTCCACGGAAGGACGGCCTCACGGTTCAAACCGGGCCTGTTGGTCTCTCCTAGGGGCTACCAGTGTACACAGACACTGGAGGCAATGTGGGTGAAGTGTCTTGCCCAAGGACACAACGACATGTGCACCTTCAGGAGGCGGGACTCGAACCCCCGACCTTCCGATCATGAGACGACCCACTCTACCATCTGCGCCACTGTCGCCCTACTGTTTAGCCTCTATAAAGTCTAAAGTTGCAGGCGACTCAGAGCACCACTTGTTGGGAACCACTGTATTTTTGTGTTGTATTCCCTCTGTGATGTGTGGGGAGGTGAATATTGAGAGCCGGTGCGTGTGTGTAGGTGGATGGGTGAGTTATTAGTTGTTGTTGTACCGTTTGTCCTTTATTATTTGATTTTGGGCATATACTCTGCTGTTTTGTTTTGTTTCCTGTGGAGGTGATCCCGAGGACCCCCTTGAAAACGAGATGATGCATCTCATGGGGCTGATCCTCCAAATATGTCCATAAATAAATAATATTCACAGAGTTCTGGCTCAACTGTAAGGCGGAGTTTCAGAATGACGTCAGAGCCGGGGATGAGGAGGACAAAAATGAGAGGGAACGGAGAGAACTGCGCAGGAGGAAGAGGAAGGAGGAGGTGGAGGAGCTGACCAGTGCGGGACACCACGCTCTGAAACGGGGACAAACCATAGGCTGCATCCGAAACCATTAAATTGTAGCCTCTAAGTACTAACACTAGCAACTAATCCTTAACCTTTCATGGGGTCAACTGTTAGATCTCTATGCAGTTAGTGAACTAGAGCTTCAGCAGCATTTGCCCAATTCGACCGTCCTTACCCAGGGGAAGGGGAAGTGACATCACCAACAGCTGTTTTTCTTGAGTGCAAGCCAAACAAAAGCGCATACCGCCCCCTACTGTATATTGTCCAACAACAAAATAGTGTGCAAATAAAGACATTTAAGGTGAAAAAAAGAGAATCATCTAAATGATCCTTCACATTTCCCTTTATTTTATCTCAACAGCTGTTTCATAAAGCTACAGTATGCAAATTAGCCATGTGGCTTGAGTTTCTACTAAATGAAGCAAAAGCACAAACTGCTTCATTTAGGCCATTTACTGAGGAGGCTCTTTAAAACCATGTGACTGAGCTGTGGGGACGACAACATGTATTTTGTCAGTTTTATAAAGTTTGGCTTGTGCAGAATCTTATTTTTTTAAATTATTTTTATTATTAAATGTGCACCTGTCAATCAACAGTGGTTGCGCATGAATCACTCGAGGGTGGGGGCGAGGGGGTGGGGAGATTGGCGCAGTGGCTTATGGGATGGCACATAGCTCCTAATCGCCAGTAAGTTAGCATCAGAGGTCCCTATGCTAAAGTGGCTATGATAGTTAGCATACAGGCCACTTTCCCTAACTCCTTCCTAACTGAAAGCCCAATTCGGACGCATCTTATCATGGCGGACGCTGACGCACATCCGGTTTGGCGTAAGACCTCTTACCAATTTCACGGTTTCGGATGGAGCAAAAGACCGTTAAAATAGAAGAGACAACTCCTCCTCACTCCTCCCGTTTACCATAATGACAATGTTCGAGTGGGAATTCCTGGCAGATTTACAGACTCCTCCTCCCCAGCTCTGACGAAGCATGTTCCTAATAAGGGCATAAGGGCGGGATCTTCACTGTAGACTCGGCCCTTGCGTGACGTGTAGCTCGCGCAGCTCCAATGCCAACAGTCCGACCCTCATTAGTACGAGATTTCAAATAATGTTCTTTCGAAAACCAGCCTGGTTTCTTTAATTGTGACTAACCCAGCGTTATCTCAGGAGGAATATGTAGCCGTAGAAAGTGTTTAAAAAATAGAAACCAGGCGTTAAAGTTGTTTTTAACGTGTCTAAAGTCCAATGCTTTTCAATGGGGCCTAGCGGCGCTATGGAGGTACTACAGCAATGGCGGAGCAATGGCGGCCTCCAGTGTTGCGGTCATAAAGCAGAGCAGCCAGCGGCCCATTGGGACAAACCAGGACTCCGCACTGTTTCAGAAGCGCACTGAAGGCCCCCAGCTGGGTTTCCTCCAGGTGGTCCAGTTTCCCCTAGCTCCAAAAGCATGCTGCTCAGGTTGGCCCACGATGGCGGTACGCTCAGGACTAATCCAACGCAATTTTGTTGTACAACGACAAATAAAACTTACTTATGTGACCTGAGGGCTGTTTCACTGGCTCAGAAAAGCCAGGCGACTTCTCTCTAGACAGAGTTACAGCTCAACCAGTTCACCACAATCACTGAGGCTTATTCCAGCTGCGCTCAGCCCTGTCGGACTGAATGAGCCACGCTGTTGCCGTGACGTCAGCCCTCTGGAAAGGATATTGAGCGTCAATGCAAGACTACCATGAGGAAACACCTATGCTTCAAAGCTCCAAAATGTCTATTTACATTTACAGAAATTGGAGCCTTCAAGTATTGTTAGTAAAGTCTGTTTTACAAGAGACGTTTGTTAAAAATATCCTGTGACACATCAGACAATGTGACATGTTATTTATATCTTCACATGGCCTTTGACGCAGCAGAGGAAAACCAGCCGGCTGAAAAAACAGAAATGAAAGTGGTTGTTCTTTAGAGAAACTGATTCAGCAGTGCGCAGTCAGGCGGGGAACAGCTTTTCTTATCCAGCTAAAGGGAAGGACATGGAGATAACAGAGAACAACACAATAAATCACATGTAGTTGTTTTATAGCATGGACTTCTCCACAGCAGTTACAGTTCTCACGTGCAGAAAATGTAAATTAACTCTCATCTCATCTAATTGTGATTTTATTATTACATTTGCAGGTATTTGGTTATCGAGTCAAACACATCTTTATCACTAGGTTACACTTTCTTGGTTAGAAAATGCAATATTGATCTAAAACAGCTGCGTCATTCTGTCCCCAATCCTCAGAATCTTCCCAGGTGACCCTCTAAGATTTGTTTTAAACTTTTTATTTATTTTTTGTTCCTACACATGTGCAATGGCAATTTTTCCTGGCCCCCAGAAAACCGCCAAGACCAGTGTTGGGGACCATTTCACCATGTTCTTTGTGCTGTGGACGTACGTATGAAGACCAATGGCCGCTGGCTGCTCTGCTTTATGACCACGACACTGGAGGCCGCCATTGCTCCGCCATTGTAGTACCTCCATATAGCCGCTAGTCTCCCATTGAAAAGCATTGGACTTTAGATGCGTTAAAAACAACTTTAACGCCTGGTTTCTATTTTTTAAACACTTTCTACGGCTACATATTCCTCCTGAGAGCTGCGCGAGCTACACGTCACGCAAGGGCCGAGTCTACAGTGAAGATCCCGCCCTTATGCCCTTATTAGGAACATGCTTCATCAGAGCTGGGGAGGAGTCTGTAAATCCGCCACGATTTCCCCCTCGAACGTGGTCATTATGGTAAACGGGGAGGAGTGAGGAGGAGTTGTCTATTCTTTTTAACGGTCTATGATGAAGACCCACAATACTGGCAGACAGGCTGCAGAAGGAGGAGTTGAAAAACATCACAGAAATGTTAAAAAATGTGCAATCTCAAGAAATATGTTTGCACTGAATATTCCTTTTAGATAGTATAATGAAGCCAGAGAGAATTCAAAGTGGAAGACGAATAAATGTTTCCACATACACGCAAAACTAAAATGTTATGTTCATTTTTGTTATAATAAATGCACTTGTTTTTGCAAAAAACGAGCAGCATTCAAAATATGTTTTAACCATAAAGTCATTTGAGCTGAAGAATAATCTTCTGGCTACTGACTGATATGGCTTCTATCTGGGAACATTTCTTTAAGTGCCTCAGTAGTTGGTCAAATCCTGCATAGAGTACAGGGCCATATTTGAGATTTTCCGAGTAGGACCCATCTTTGTGACGCTATAACTCAAAGACCCTTCATCAGATCGACATCCTGCTTCTACTATAGCAAGGTTACATCCTAATAAACAAAAATCTAAAATATGAAGATGATCACTCAATACAAATTCAAAAATTCCCATTTTTAGCAGCCTATAAATCCAAAAGTTTACAATCTAGCACATTTTTGATGATTGTCCCTGGAAATATCTTTAGGCACAGACCAAAGTTTAGCTCTATACATGTTTCCATTGCTGAGCTACAACTCTTTAAAAATGCACACAAACGCAAAACGCACCCGCGACCAGAAAAAAAAAGGTTTTTTGTTTTTTAATTGTTTAGAAGAAAAAAAAACTATTGGGAGTTAGAGCAAATAACTTTGAATGTGTTCATTGCACATGTGTAGGAACTCAAAAAAAAGTCAGAATGACCGAGCTACAATGAAATATCCAGTACTTTTACTTTCACCCCCTCCTCTTACTCCACAGTGGCTGTAGTGAAGCTATGGCAAGACAATTTCACTTCACAATGAGAAAATTAACTTTAGCAAGAGAGGGACGGTTTCCTGGACACATAGGACCCCAGGAGGAGCTTCTCGGGAGCTGTCACTGCGATGCTAAGAACAGCCACCGGTGAAGATACAAATATCATTAATAATATACAAGTATTATTAAGATGCACTAGCTAGCAGCTCCAGGTATGTTTTTGAACATAAATCTCTAAAAAATAAATTTTTGAATTTATATTACAGACAAGAGCTGTCTTCGAAATTTGCTAATGGAAAACAATTTCAATCATTTAATCAATCAACATTTTAAGACATTTTTTGCTGCGGATGTGTGAGTTGATTACGATTATTATTGTTGTATTTCACCAACTGTGCCACACAAACCCCTGGTGCTTTGGCGATAAAGTTAAGGTATATTTTATTGTCCCCATAGAGGGATTTGTCCTCTGCATTTGACCCATCCTTCGATATAGTGGGCGACAGATGTGCAGCGCCCGGGACCCATCTCCACATGTGGAGCCAGGTTGATGGTCAGACTCACCTGCTGGAGGTTTAACATATTGTTCATGTTTTTGGTTGACGGGGAAACCAGAGCACCAGGAGGAAACCCATCCAGACACGGGGAGAGAAACATGCCCGGTGATAAAATAACAAAAGTAGGTGGTGATTTGAGCCTGAGATTGCTGGCCTCGATAAGCTTGCATAACTCTGAAAACATAAACAGCCTGATACAGTGGCCTCGGGACCCAACATTTACCAACAAAGACGATCTGCAACTCACTTTACTATTGTTATTATCCGCAAATGAATTCATAGACGCATCCTCATATTCTTGAAAGACTTAAAGCCACACTACGGAACATTCTTTGTCATTTGTTTCTAGCATCTCTGCTACAATCTGGCATATTTATAGTGCACATGTGCAGCTGTTCATTATTACGCACTGTACCGATCAAATAAATAAATGTTGCAAGATGAACTTAACTGCAAACAAACAAATGCGCAAAATCTAATTTGTCTCCAGCAGGTTAGACTACTGTAACGACTGCTCACTGGCCTTTCTAAACGAGCTGTTAGAGCTGCAGAACATCCAGAACGCTGCTGCTCGAGTCCTGACAAGAACCAGGAAATACAACCACATTAGTCCAGTGCTCCGGTCTCTGCACTGGCTTCCTGTCACTCAGAGAATAGAATTTAAAACAGCTCTGCTTGTTAGAAGTCTGTTCATGGTTTAGCACCAAACCATCTCTGACATGTTAGAGCCGTATGAACCATGTCATGGAGGGGTCTCCTGGTGGTTCCCAGAGTCAGGACTAAACACGCTGAGGCTAAAGCTAAAGTCTTCATGAGGATGTGAGACAGGCCTCAACTCTGACAATGTTCAAATCCAGGCTGAAATATGATATATTGTACCTCTATCACTATGGAGTACTCATTTTTGAGAGCAACATAAGTATTTTCTGGGGGTATTTTCCGGAAGACAAGACGCTTCGATTCAGTTAACTCCGCCCCTCCCACATTTGCAGTATTATAAATATAAATATCGCTGCAAAAAGTGAAGTTACTTCACATAATGCAGTTATAAGGAGTTGACATGTGCAACACAGTTTCATAAATGGCTAACACACACGCTAACACACACGCTAACACGTGTTTTGATTAACTCACCGCTCAGCATGGCCTCCCCATCGGGTTATGAGAATGCGTTGGTTATAAAAGTTAATCCACTTTGATTCTGGCCAAGGTTCCATCAGGTTGGTAGATAAAGTCGCTGAATCCCGGAAAGAAATTCCAACTTCTGGCGAGTGCACTCTTCTTTAGGAAGGTTGAATAGTCCTGTTCCTCTCGTAGCCAAACGCGAACCCGTGACATTATCGTTCGGTAAGAAAAAGAACAGGCAGACTTCCTTTTTTTTTTTTTGGAAAAGCGTTTTTATAAATTAAAATCAGGCCGTAAAGCATTACATTACAGAGGTCTGCCCCTTCCTGTTTGACACTATGACGTAAAATACGTCAGAGTGTCACAGCTCAGTCGTTTACCAGGAGATGGCGGAGCAGCTGCTCAGAGAGCAGGATTCAGGAGGATTACTTAGAACTGCGTGAATGAAGCCAAAAACACTCTGGGGGTGTTTTTGAGAAGGAAATAGCGTAACAACATGGTTAAAAGCTCCAAAAAGTCGATTTTGCATGATATAGCTCCTTTAAAATCAGAATAGGCCCTATATTGTGTGTACAGTGGCCAGACCTTACCTGTGAAATATTACTTCCTATTCATCCTCACGCCAGCGTCCGTGACCTTGTGTTGGGGGTCAGCCTGGGGAGCTTCTTGTTGTGGTCCCCTGCACCCTTGTGATCCCGCGGCGTGATCTCGATGACTCGATAAGTGGGTGATATGAGAGGAAACGCGCTTATCCGGCACCCTATGGGAGACAGAAACAACAGGGAGGAGGGAGAGAGAACACAGGGGTTACTATCGGGCAGTCACTCCTGTACGTACACACAAACACACACACAAAAAACACACACGGGTGCTTTTACTGTTTGGGAAACTAGAAAACTACTTCGAACAGTCGCGATAATTTTTTATTGATAAATTTTAATATTAGTAAAAAAGATGGAAAAAAACTGTAATAATTGATGCAGCAAACAAAAGAGCATCTCTCTCAACATCAAGTGAAGTGAATTTAGGTTTGGAAAAGTCTTTTTAATGAGCGATAACTTCCGATATTCTAACACTTAAAGTCACGCTGTGGAACATACCAGGTTATGCTGCTGCTCCTAAAACTGAAAGCGCAGATATTACTGTTTTGGACTTAGAAGAGGATCTAATGTCTTCATATTCTGTCTTATGTTTTCTTTATCAGCTGCATCTGCACTATGTATGTGCCCAGAACTAATTTCCCCAAGAGATAAAGTGTAAATCATTCATTCACTCAACTTCTCCATGGAAACGAGCTGGTGTTGTCCAGCTCCCGGCAACGTTATCAATTTGTATGTTTTTTCCCCAGTAAAAAAATAAAATAAAATAAAAAAATCCCCAAACGCTTATGCTTTCATTTCATTTTATTTATTGGATTAAATGTTACACAATATGCCTTTATCTTTTGTAAATGTTAATGCCTTTTTTTTTCCTACAAAGGGCACAATAAACTAGGGCTGGGCAGTTGATCAAAAATTAATAGAAATCACAATCCCTACTTTTGCCAATCTCAATAACCGTCAGGTTTACAGCCATTTCTTTGGCAGCTCCTAGTTTTGGAGTTTGGACGAGACAAAGATTATTGTGGGTTGAATGAAACTACAGGAAGATATTTGTTTTTGTTTGAGCTGAGGTTTGTGTAAAAGATATGTCTAAGCTCATGAAACAGCTACATGTATTTGTTTTTATTATGAAAAAATAACATAAAATTGAGATCCATCAAAATGAGTGAGAAAAAAAACACAACATGATTAACTTTTGTTGCCGTGTCATCCAGCCCTACGCACGTCCGAACTCGCAGACGGGATATTTTGTGATGCGCAGTGTGGTGTAATGTTTGCCTCGACTTTGCTCCTCCTCTGTCCCAGTGTCATCTCCACCTGCTCTGCCCAAGTCCAATGTCCCCCAGCGCTTATCAGTCACTCACCTCTCCTCCCATCATGTAGTCAGCTGGACGAGGCACCAGAACAGATCAGACATGGTGCTAACTCGGTCCCGTAAGAGCACAGACGAGCTCCTTACAGCGCAACCCCCAACACACCCCTCACCTGCCCCATGTTTAAACACAAACACGTGCAGGGATGGAAAATGTTTGAAGCAGCGACAGTTAGCGCCGTCAGAGTTTAGCCCGATGACAGAAGATCGTGAACTGATAAACATCTGATTGACCTGCTCGGATGCAGCTGAAATGTCCGTTTGTTTAAAAATCCAATGTCAACAGGGAACCATCACGAGCATGCACCGAGGGTTGTGGGAAATACAAACTCTGGATTCTAAACTTAGGTCTAAATGGAACAATTCTAAATCTCAAAAAACGCAGACTTACATGAAAGCTGCAGTTAAGCAAATAAATAAGTAACAAAAGGTTTACTTTGCTTATTCCGCTGATAAATGTGTTAAATTAATGAGATTTCCTTTTCCCTTTGAACGCATCATAAGGGCAAAGCCGGGGAGAGCCCGGGAAGGGGAGGAGGGAAGAACAGGGTTTACTACTGACACCTGATGACTACATTTCCTGGAAAATAGTTGAAGGCTGCTTTAAGATTGTGCTGTTTCTCGGCCAAATGTGTGATTTTACCTTCATTGCACATGCCATTGTTTTGATACTGTCGATTATTTGGACATTATATTGCGATTTTTATATTTGATACATTTAAATGCATAAACTGCTAAAATTATGAGTGAAGGAAGTCATGTTACTTTTACACTGTCAAACAATATAATCTTGCTCAAATTAGAACAATACACAATAATTTACCTTAAAGAATATTTAATAATAATAATAATGCATCTGTTTTATATAGCGCGTTTCTGGACACTCATACGCTTTACATTGCATTATTCATTCACTCCATACTTGGTGGTAGTAAGCTACTATTGTAGCCACAGCTGCCCTGGGGTAGACTGACGGAAGCAAGGAAACCAGTCTGCGCCATCGGCCCCTTCGACCACCACCACTCACTCACTCACTCTCTACATTCCCCAAACGGTCTCCCATCCAAGTACCGACAAGGCCCTTCCCTGCTTAGCTTCCAAGGTCTGACGGGATTGGGCAGAGCAAAGGCGGTATGGCCTCAAATTTGGTTTTATGTGGACATCGCCCTCTTCTGGAGGAGTTTCCCCGGCATTCAGAGTACCTCTGGGGGACACCCACGTGACTAAAATAAGTCCGGGATGGAATCACAGAGCGTCTATCTAAACATCTAAACTTAGAATCTGCTTCATGCAAACTCAGACCTTTTGTCTGTTGCAGCTGAACCTGAGGTCGCATGGCTCGACAAATCTGATCGGTGAACATCGATCACTCAAATTCCAGACACAGAAGACGGAAAGCATACAAACTTCAGCCTCTTAAGGTTAGGTTATTGCAGAAGTCAAAACCTCGATTGCGATTAGATACCGATAAACCCCGCAGCCTTAAATCGGAAGACCTCAAACCCGGCATCACGTCACTCCATTGTAGAAGCCACTTCAGTAAAGGAAACATGACTATGAGAAATTAAGACTTTCCCAGGAGGTAGTGCAAAAACAGTTATTCACACTCAGCAAGAACGTGATGTGAAAGTCCAGTGTCCTCCAAAACAAACAGGTTCTCACACTTTTTGATTGGGTGTATATATTCAGAGGGTAAAAAAATAGTGTATTTATATTCTCACTTCTTCTTGCCTGACCCTGTGACCAGCTGTGACAGGGTGGGGCAGCAAGTGGAACTTCCGACTGGTATATTAGGTCAAACCCTGTTGCTTCCCAAACAACAGGGGTGTGGGGGCTGCTGGGGGTTACATCATATCAAGTACAAGTGCTACTGCTTCCTTGTTCAATAGATGATATTTGAAACACTGCATTTGTACAGTATGTTCAAAAGGTTATAGAGGGATGACTTTTCCATTCTCTGATCAAATTCAGTGCAAATTTATTTTCCTTTTTTTTGTGTGCTAATATTTCAGTTTGATTTTGATGTCTTTTGTGGCATTAGTCAAACTCTTCTTGAAAACATGTCAACAAGATGCCATATGCAGCTTAAAGGTGCATTATGTAACTTGTTATGCAGACAAAAGATACATTTAGTGTGTATAAGACCTTTCAATGACCCAACAGCTGTATGAGTGGTTAGCATGGCGCCTTTACTTTCCATTTCTAGTTTTCCAGGAGTTCTGCTAGGTTTTCTGGATGTAATGTATGTGTATCCATGGAGACCGATCCATCAGCAGCCAAAAATCTACCAGAAACTCTAAACCACCCATAAAGCCGCTGGGTCACTGCAAGGACTAGGGGTGTCCATGGTTAACCATTAAAAATTGCATAACCGAGTAAAAGCATTTTGCTCAGTTAACTGGCGTGTATACTTTGCCGTGCCATTGAAAATACTTGTAATACATTTTTGCACCACCAGAGACCGCCAGAGCGCTCCCAAACATTTGTTCACGAGAAGCCGTCATCGCATCATTAACTTTTCAATATGAAGCGGGCCATAAACAGCACAGCGTGGGAGAAACGCTTTACAACCGAGAATGACGGATCAAAATGCAAGTATTGCATTGCAGTGCTTAGATATACTTCAACTTCGTTGTTGTACCATCTCAACAACCAACACCCGGGCATCATTTAGGAGGTAGCTAGGTAAGCTAAAGGCACAAAACTCGCCTTTCTCGTTATTGTTAAAACATGGTGGAGAGACAAGTGTTGTTGTTGTTGTACGCATGAATAACTGTTTCTTTGCACAATGTTTCAAAAAAAGCGGCTAAATGACTGCAGGTAAATAAATAAAAATACTGTAGGCCCACGTGAACGCAAGTCAGTGACCTACTTTGACTGCTCTGTCATTACCAATGTGTTTTATTTCTATAAATTAATTTTGTTTTAAATGTTTTCCAGCCATTTAATAAAGGTGTTAACTAGTGCTGGTCGATATGACGATACATATCGTGGGGACGATAGAAAAGTGTCTATCGTGCCATTTCTCTTCTATCGTTTCTATCATTTCTAACCTAATTTAATCAATTATTAAAGCAAATATTTCATTAAATAGGCCACAAGAATGTATTAGTGTTGTCTTGTCACTATGCATCCTCTAAGTTTATATTAAGTGATTATAAACAAGAATAAAAAAGAACTTTTTCGCAAAGAAACTCTGCCTTGTGGTTTTGCGACACCACCCTGCTTTACGATATGCGCTGATCCATCTCTGAGCACGCGGGGCTCTCTCCCTGTTAAACACCGCGTGGTTTCACTCTGCTTTACGCACGGCAACTAAACAGCTTTTTAGTGATGGATCTCACATCGGAGCTGACAGAGCGCGTGGATCTGGATTAAACACACGAGAGAGAAGAGGAGAGGCGTGGTGCAGGAGGTAAGAGACGGATCGGGCAGCGCGTAGAGCAGCTAAAGACGTACAATACAAACTGCTAGCCCACTGTTTCTTAAACATCACATTAAAGTTGAGAAAATGGCGATAATAAGCTCCAATTTACATTTGTTTTAGTGTAATATGAGCCTTGATATTGAGGAGCAGATGATGCTCTGAGTAAGTCGTTCTCTACGCACGAGTTTACACATTTCTGTTGTTAAATTCGTGTTGACTCTGGTCAGATCATGTTTAGCCCATTTATCCTGCAGTCTCACATTTTTCCTGACATTGACAATATATGCTATATAAATTATCCATAGCAAACCCACTGCTTCAAAATAAAGTTGAAAAAAAGTAAGCAATGATATTTTTGTCAAACTTTTCAAAGAATAACTGAAAACTGACTTTATTGTGGTATATCGTGATATGTATCGTTATCGTGATATAAAATAATCCATAATGTGATATAGGTTTTTTCCATATCGCCCAGCACTAGTGTTAACAATGAAAAACCCCTTTCGCATCTGTCAGTATAACGTAACGGAGGGGGCGGCGCGTGGAGGGGGGGGGGGCGGGGGAGATTGGTTAGTGCACACAGTAATGGTTAACCGAGTATTAACCGCTAAGGGCCTCTAACGGTTAATGGAAAACTTGAAAACGTGCACAGGACAAATTTATGTCCGCGTTTAAGCTATAGTGATAATCTCATGCTATTGAGACATTACTCCAACACAAATGCGGTTTGTTTATCCATTAGTATAAAAGTAGTATAAAAGAGAAAAACTACGGCGTAACAGACGTGAACCAGAAGCTCAGCTCCGTTGTCATGACAACGTTAGTCAGACCAACATGGAGGGTCTGAAAGAAACGGCTTTTCTCGCTAAAGTAAAGCTCATAAACAAACATATTTAGTTAGTGGTGGCGACACGAATTAATAAAAGGCTTGTTGTCATCATTCACTGTTCATATCCGTAATTTCCGGAAAAAGGTCATTCTAATCTCGTGTAAAAGTTTCTAGCTGTATGGTTCACACAATACATTGAGCATATCAGCACTGGCCGTGACATTTTGAATCGTGCAAATTAGTAAAAAAAAGATGTTTTAACTGTCAACACATAATCTATGGGGTTACTTATAGTAAAAAGCCTTTTAAAAAAACAGATGGGAAGCAGTGAGTTAGTCAGGTTACTTTTGAAAGCTACTGATCAAATGTAGCTTTCAATCAAACAGGTGCAACTGACTGGATATGCAAAAGTTAGCATTAAGAAAGCCAATGCGCGAGTAATCTCAATATTAACCCAACAGAAGGGAGATTATGATTAGGGAAATGCGGTTAAAACGCACTTTATGAACGTCAGGCTAAATTAGCTGATCAATATTAGCTATGTTAACATGCTAACGGCTAACGTTATTTCGCAACCCCACGGTTCACGTTTACGAGACACATTCTTGCTTCTTTTTAGTCAAATCTCAAAACAAATGAGCTCTAGTGTCATTTTCTATCAGCACTATCCGTTGATAATTAGCAAAACTCTGCAAAATGTGGAGTTTCGAAAGAAGCTTGCCAACTCCAACTTGTAAACAATGACAATTTCTAATAATTTACAGATTTTCGTTGACAAAAGGGGGGCATAAACTGTCTGAAATGGGGAATAGGCATAGAGATCAGCCTCTTTGTCAAACCAGATACTCGTTCATCCATGGTTAATGATAGCTTAACACCCCCGCATTAAAGGAAAGGTGTTTCCAAGAAGTTCGGCGTAGCATTAGCACACCTAGCTAGCAGCGCACTAAAACGCCACGAACTCCGCAAAATACGGCTCAAAGATGGAGAAAATTGAAGGTGTTAGACTTGCCACGTTTGGTCGAGGTCCGAAGCCGCTCCGGGAGGGTGAATTTGGGGGCACTTGGGAGGCAGATGACAGCGCTTTGACAGCAGATGATAGCCTGTTAGCCGAGCCCCGTAGAGTTACGTTACGTCATGTGATCCTCCTCTCTCTCCTCTGGATATGACAACCGTGACAAACAGGCGCGCGCACAGGAGGTCAGAAGTATTTCACTGACGTTCCTTGATATTAACCACTTAACCTCCATCTGAACCGAGCACATTTTCTCCAGTTTTACCCAAAAATAAATATCTAAAAAGCTTCTGAATTGGAGCTTACGGACTATAGGCCAGAGAGTAACGCTTCATTTGAAAGCTAAGACCTGCAAAACTCATCTAAGTGTCTTCCTTGTCTTTGTTATCACTTCGTTTTTGTTGCCTTTTTCTAAATTATGTTTTTTTTAGTGTTTTCAGTCTCATTTTTGGCCGTATTTTGTCACGTTTTTTGTAGCGTTTGACACATTTTGTTTTGTGTGTGTAATGTAACTGGTTACGCCACAACAATGTGACCTGAACGTTCAAAACAGCAACAACAACGGGATGATGCTTCATCAGGTAGTCTGGGCCATCTGTAATGTGAGACTTTATTCATTTTTTAAATTTGATTTAATTAAATTGTGATAATTAATTTTCCCTTCTTTAGTAATAATACTGTTTTATTACTAATTTAGACATTGTGTACAGCCAGTTTAGTCATAATGTAGTTAAAGATCTGGTTAGTCCTGATTTTAAATTTATCTGCGTTAGGTTTGTCACGATAATTACGATATCGACTTATTGTTCAATAAATGGCAGATAAACAATACATTCTGGGGTTCAATATTTATCATCTGTACATTTATTTGCATTTTCCAATTTTTCTAATGTAATAATTCTTGACCCAAAGTAAGTTGTGTTTTATTGCATGTCATGTTTATTGGGATATTTAAAGATGAACAAAGCTTTACTGTCATTTTTAAAGTAGTTTCTGTTGCATTAAAAGGTCTTCAGTAATATTGTGTATCACAACATTTCCCTTCATCGACTTTAAAATGTCGTGGCCTAATCTACGCCTAGTGGCAGGGTTGTCAACAAATTTGCTGGGCCCTGGGCAAGAAGGTTTCTTATGGGCCCTCCCACCCGTCTAACTCAACTGCCTTTTGTTTGCTATAGAATTAATAACTCATAATAGAAATGTCCTTGTTCGGTCAGTAAGTTTAGGAGGACGCCCGGGTCTTGGTGGGTTTGCAGTGATGCCACAGTCTTTCCATTCCTGGATGGTGTATTTAACTGTACTTTGAGAGATGTTCAAAGCTTTGGAAATCTTTTTATAACCTAACCCAGCTTTATACTTCTCATTAACTTTATCCAGGACCTGTCTGGTGTGTTCTTGGACTTCATGATGCTGTCTGCTCCCAATAGTCTCTTAACAGACCTCTGAGACCATGTATAAATTTCATTTCACTTCACGATTGTGTGTCACTTAGTGTGTGTCTTTCACATAAAATTTCAATTAAATATATTTGTGTTTATGGTCCATAGTGTGGCAAAATGTCGAAAAGTTAAAGGGGGGCCGATAGCAACCCACTGTAAATCTACTAAACATCAGATTTTAGTGGCGAACATTTCCCCTCGTTCTCCGCTACATGAACGAGCTTCGCTCTCTACCGGAAATGTCAAGACAATGAAGTAACGATCGTGACAAGGAGAGGCAAAAGTGGGCGGGGCGGAATAAGAGAAGAGGCGATAGGTGGGAAGCATGAAAGAGAAGGTCAAGGGAAACTTTGAATAAGCGGTTTTAGATCAATATCTAATATTGTTTCTACCCAACAAAGTATAAGATCGTGGTCAAGAAATTATTACCTAAATTGCATAAAGCCTAATATCGAGTACCCCCTCCTTTAAATTTGAGATCTTTGGTGTTGCAGTCATAGCATGGACCAAACATTAACAAAAATTGACAACTGGCTTTTCACATATTAATCGTGAAAATGCAATCAATAGGACCCAACAATTAAAACTGCACAATTAAAGCTGGAGTACCTGATTTTTCCTGCACAAACTATGACATTTTATTATTTGCCCCAAACTCGTTTCTAGCTCTCACAATCCCTCCAGCATGTCCGAATTGTTCAAGCAAATTGTATATATGCACGTTTCTAGCCCGTGTACAGCTTTGAGCAGTGGTAAAGTGAAGAAATAAATTGCACTGATTTAGATTCTACTTCCACCTTCTTCGCTCAAAAATACTATGTAAAGACCATGCAACAAGGTCTGACTTTTGCAGTGTTCACAACAACAGAAACAAATTTACTTTACAACAACAAAAAGTCAGGTATCCCGCAGATTAAAGGAATAGGCCACCGTTTTACATACTGAGATATGTTCTTACCTTAGCTTAGACGAGTTCATTTGTACCTGTCTGGTCTTCACGTGTGCCTTCAGTCACGTAAACACAGCACAGACGGCGTTAGCATTTAGCCTCTCTCTTCTACTCTATAGCTCCAAACGAGGTGAAGATAGAAGCTACCAAACTCTTCCACGTTTTCCCTATTTAAATATGGTTATGTGAAGTGTTACACTATAAAGTATAGTTACACAAAATTAAACAATGTGGATTTTCTAAGCGGCTAAAAAGGGGAACTATATGTAAGGCGTAATAATACCAGGGATAGTTCGACATCTGCGCAATAATATCTTCACTTTACTGTGCGGACGCCAAAGTATTCCTGGTATTATTACGCCTTACAATATAGTTCCCCTTTTTAGCCGCTTCGAAAAGCCACATTGTTTAATTTTGTGTAATTATACTTTGTAGTGTAACACTTCACGTAACCATATTTAAATAGGGAAAACGTGGAAGAGTTTGGTAGCTTCTATCTTCACCTCGTTTGGAGCTATAGAGGAGAAGAGAGAGGCTAAATGCGAACACCGTCTCTGCTGTGTTTACGTTACAGAAGGCACACGTGGAGACCAGACAGGTACAAATGAACTCGTCTAAGCTAAGGTAAGAACATATCTCAGTATGGAAAAACGGTGGCCTATTCCTTTAAGATACAATGCTAACTGCCATGCTGCTGTTATGACATCACATGCGTTCACGTTCTAGAATTTGATAATCATTATCTCAGATGGAGGGCAGGAGGCAATACAACTCAATAGTAGAGAAAGAGTTTTTGAAAGAAATCTCCCCCAAAAAATGTAGTCATCAGTCACATGTTTTTGAATATTGTCTGCACACAATTGGACTCTAGTGTATACGTGCTGACAGAGAAGACACTGAACACTGTGACTCTTTTTATTTCTATGGCTTGTCCCATTAATGGCAGATATTTGCCAAAAACCATGAAGAAAAGAAAAAATCAGCATTTTGACCATTACCATAGTTACTGTCATGGAATTCTTACCTGCCCAATTTTTAACTCTTTCGAATGTTGTGACGTCATGTGAACGAAACCTAAAGGCTCCAGTATTGTCTACAAACGGGTCTGCTTGGTGGTGGCTAAAATCCAGCCCGTCTACTAATTAACGTAAAGTGGAATACCAAATAAGAATAGAGCATAGAGGTAAGAATATAAGCTTTTATTTAACAATGACCATAGATTTGCTTTAATACAGGACATGACAATTGACCTTTTGATGGAGTGACAGGCCGTTCATTCATGTGTTGCAAACAGAATTAGGGCAATATTTTAAGGCAGTTCATAAAAGACTGAACTGTAGACTTGAAGAAACTATTGTAAGGATAAAAAACACATTCAACCAGACATTACATAAGCTGCTGAAGAACTGCAGTCATGTCTGCAATGTCAGCTCTCGTCCACTTGATGGTGTCATGTGTGAGCAAGTGGATACAGGACGATGAAACCTTATAGTACAAGCTTTACAGAAAAACAAACATTTACGATGTGTGTTTTGAACAGATGTTTATACAACAGTATATGTATTTACAGTAAAACTGTGTTGTATTTGCTGATAAAGCAATGATTACACCTCTGTGGATGCAAGAAAATACTAAATCAGATTCAAGGGTTTGTATATTATAGGTAGAAGTTACAATTGTTAAAATGAAGGAATAGCTGATATTGCAAAACAAATTTCAGATCCTAGTCTAGGGCTGGGCGATATGGCCAAAAAATAAAATCTCGATTTTTTTTAGTCAGTTTGGACAATTACGATTTTAATCGATTTTATTGGGAATAAACGTAAGTAAAAAATAAGACTTCCCGTACACTGCCAAAGGTCT
Organism: Neogobius melanostomus; assembly: GCA_007210695.1. Taxonomy (NCBI): domain Eukaryota; kingdom Metazoa; phylum Chordata; class Actinopteri; order Gobiiformes; family Gobiidae; genus Neogobius; species Neogobius melanostomus. Next base: position 2,902,305 of record VHKM01000376.1, read on the forward strand.
CCTGATCTTTCATATGAAGAAAAAAAAATGCCCAGAGTCCTCCACATTAATATTTAGATTTCAAATATAGCCCACAATTTGGCCCATTAAAAATGGTTATTTCTGTTTTAAATATTCCTTGTCTGCTCTCAAAAGTAAAACTTCTTAAAAACTTCTTAATAAGCCATGGACATCCGTCTCCATAGAGACTCAAGGGGCGGAGCTACATGGCGCCGCTGCTGCTGTGTCTCCGCTCTGAGTGGGAGAAGGGCAGAGGATCAGACCGGGGGGAAACTGTGTTTTAGCGAAGTAAACTCCATCGCGCAAAACGAAAACACAACACACGGCCTTTGTGAAGCAGCAGAGATCGTCAGAAAGTCACTGGGTTCCACTGGCGTCATTTCTGAAAACAGTCGCTACGGAGCGTCTGACACGCTGTTAAATTGGCAGTGCGGCGCACGTAAGGCGGACATGGAGCGGCGGACACGATTTTACGATTTTGCCATTTTCCACATCGTCTGTTTTTAAAAGCATGAATTAATCGAATTCATTTGATTTATCGCCCAGCCCTATCCTGGTCTGACAATATATGAGACAAAAAGTACAAATGATCCCACATACATAGTTAGTGGGAAAAAACAATGGGCAATGACTGAATGTATTGAAAGCCCCGTTTAAATTTACAGGCTGAAAAATGTTCTGTGGCTTTTTCGTTTATTCGAATGCATCATATAACCATCTGCAGAAAACAAACAAGGTGAACATTTTAATATTTATTTACTTACTTTAAGCATAACTGTTGGTTTTAGAACAATAGTGACCAGCTGTACCTCCTGCTGCTGTTGAATGTTGTAGTAGTCGTGTTCCTGCTGTTGAATGGTGTGATAAATGTCCTCTGGATCTCTGCGTTGAAGCTCAGTGTACGTCCTCTCTGTGAATCCAAAAGACTTTATATTAACATGTTTAACTCCTCATAACATCAGGATTCCATTTTACACTTTTACATTTTACGCTGTAGTCGACTGTATCGTTTTATTTTTTCAAAAGTTCCACATTCTGTAAATTACTTTGTGCAAACTTCTGTCAAAGCTCAAATCATATAATACAGTCACAGACGATCTAATACTTTCTGAATCGATGCCTCGTAGTGGGAGCAGAGATAGGTATAGCCTAATTATTTAAAATAAAGAAAAAGTTAAAGTAAATAAAATACTTCAGTAAAAAATTCTAATATTTTCAGAAAACATGAAATGATCAAGTAGGAGTAAAAAGTACTGTGGGATAAAACGACTTGGAGAAGTACAGTGACTTTAGAAAGTGACTTCAGTATTAATGTATGATCTGCCTCTGAGTGGAGTGTTGGTCACAGCTCAGGTGTAAAATGTAAATGACATTTTAGAGTCTACTCACCCTCAGGTGGAACAGTTTCCTGAGACCTGTGAGTCAGAATATTTTAATAACAAGCAAAAAACAAACAGAACAGTGAATGTGAAAGATCATTACATACCTCACAGAGCATGAATCTGAAAAAACAAAAAACAAAATCTTAATTTTCTTTCTCCCAGAACAATTGTGTCTTTATTCTTGTGAATGATGGTGATTTTGTGCATCTGAATGTTTCTGTGGTGTTGGATCTTTGTGGACCTTTAGAGCACAGTTTTTTGCTAGACCTGAGTTTGCAAATTTAAACTTGAAACAAAGTGCAGATGTCATTTGCTCCACATCCACAAAAGTGTAAACAGATCTCTGAGCCAGACCAGTGTCTAATCCACATAAGCCACACCTTACAAAAGGTCATTGTGAACTCTTTCAAGCTGAACGACGCTCTTCCCTGTGGACTGTGTAAGACTGTATGTTTTGGCTCAACAATGATCTGGACAGGGCCTGTTTTATTGTATTTCCTGCTGCAGAGCAGACAGGTTTATCTCAGAGGGAGACACCACACCCATCTCACTGCCTCTTCAGTCATGCATCAGGGAGAAGACTTTGGAGTCTCCATCAGTCCCAGGTCCACCTGACTGAAGCACAGGTTCATCTACTTAGTTGTCAGGGAGCTGGACTCTCTCCTTCCCTCCCTCTGCTGCTCCCTATTGTGTTCATACACGTATACATATACTATTTTGCATGAATCGATTTAGAGAAACAATTATGATTCTCAGACTTTTCAGATTACAGATCAATAAGTTTAAACAAAAATGTATTCCCACGATGACCATAAATATGTCATAAAATGTGTGATATTATCATATGTGTTTACATTTGATGTATTGCAATGAATTTGTGTGTGATTGCGAAATATTCTCAAATCCATTTGTATGCATTGAACTGTTGAACTCAAGCATGTGTTAAAGTGACTTCCTGAGGACTGTCTGGTAATTAAGTTGACCTGTAAGCTAAGATAACGCTGGTTTATGCTTAAACCTTGAGATGATGTTGGAGGCCGAATGTCAAAGGTCTCTTGTTTGTTTGGTTATGGCACTGAAGCTTAAGGGAAGAAAACAGATGTTCTTATCAGCCACACTACTTTTACGATCCCAAAAGCTTTCCTTGGTGATGAAGCATTACAGCCCCTCTCAGGAAGCAGGGGAGGGGGTCTTGGGTTTATGACCCCAACGGAAATGTACCAGCCCCAACCTGACTGAAGGGAGCGGAAAGTTACAGGAAAATGGGAGTGGCTATATTTTCTATATAGGGTGTAAGATTTCTGTATTCTGTTTTTTTTTTGAAGGATTTAGCAAGCTGGTAGGCTGCAAAATCCCGTGACAATGCCACCTTGCAAATAAAATGAGGCTCTGGTGTGACCTTGTGTTTTTGAATCTGTTCATTTCTGTGACAGAAGATAACAGAGCGTTTGCCGAAAGTTGTGTTGGAAGCAGGTGTTAATTCCCTGACAAAATATTTCCAAAGCCTTTTTCTGTATCCATTTAAATTATTTGTCTATATTTTACTGTACCTTTGTTGTTTCTGTAACACCACAAAAGCAACAGCAGAATCAGCAAAACAATCAGGACAACTGCTCCAACCAACACCAACACCAGCACCAGAACTGAAGAGCTCCTCTGCTCTGACGCTGGAAAAAGAATTAGACAATTTATATTAGAATGCATCACAGTACAATTCTTTCAGTCTTAAGACTTTGTGAAGAATGGGGGGTCCACAGACTGATATATCTCTGTCCTCTGTTCCTGCTTGATTTCTCTTTTTTTGAGGAGAACCGGCCACAGATCAGTAAAATAGGCCTCTGTTTGGGAGCATGGGAAAAACGTGTGTCTGGATTGGTCAACAGTCATGTGATCACTGTCGGCAACAGTTCAGCGGTGCAGGTACAAGCCTTCCTAAACAATACCAAGTATTGACAATATCAATACTTGGTATTGTCTTTGTGGGGCTCGCTGTGGCCACTGAGTAGTTGTCTGTGTCACTGTTATAAATACTGTAACTAGTTTAGATTATTTGAGCAATTTACAAAACATAGATTGCAAGATTACCTGATTGCAGTAAATAAAAACTCAAAAGGAGTAGACAAGAAGCAAAAAAGCTTGTAAGTGCCTACCCCCCATTCACAGTAATTACTTTCATGCATTTCAGGTTAATTCAAGAAATACATAATATAATTGTAAGTCCTTTCAAAAGAAAAGGCCCATCATAACACTGAGAATATACATAACTGAAACGCATGTGTCCGCTGCAGGTAAATAATAACGGTAATAATAACGGTGATACAAGCAGCATCTCGTATTTTCATACAATATAACACTTTACATTACAAATTCCAGAATTGCCCAGGCACATGTGCAACAGAAGCATACATGTACCTGTTTACGTACAATTAGTGAATGACAAGTTTCATTTTCCATACATGGGCACACACACAGCCCTGTGGGTGTGCCCATCCATGAATCACAGTTATGTCCTTTCAACAATTACAATTGTCTGCATTATCTTACGTATAGCCGCATTAATAAAGAAAATCATTCAAGTTTTACAAGAAGAAAATCACATGAGAATTACAAAACTTCCAAGTAAGAAGACATAGCATGAAAATAGAAATGTATGCAATTTACCAGTGTATAAATAAACTCCCATTCGTATAATAACCATATCCAATCATTAAGTCATCATTAAGTTTTTCCAGAATCTTGGATAGTTGAGGAAGTATAGAGATCGGTCTATAATTTGTAAACTGACGATTACCCCCACTTTTATAAATTGGAACGACTTTGGCAATCTTCATGAGGTCGGGGAATTCACCAGTTGAAAAGGATAGGTTGCATATATGTGTTAAAGGCACAGATATGTTGTGTATTACTTTTTTGATCATGTTCATGTCAAAGTCGTTCCAATCGGTCGATTTTTTTATTCTTGAAAGCTTGAACTATTTTAATTATTTCATTTTCATTCGTTGCCGTGAGGAAGAAGGAGTGAACATTCATGTTTTATTGATCTCAATCATGTTTCTATAATAATTTCTTTTACAATTTTTTATTATACTTGTTAACTACCTTCCTTTTAATTTTCTGTGTGTATTCCTCTCTATTATTGGCTGCCATTTTTTTCCCGTGTGTCACTTTTAGGATAATAAAATCACCCACGCATCTCTGTGTGTCCGAAATCTGGCTTAAAATTCAAGCATGTTTGATTTACTGCAACTGAGGTTTAGTCGCGTCTTTCTGACGTTCACGTTACACAATTCGAATGCGAGTCTAGTCGTTGACCCTCCACATGACGAGACACTCTGCGACTGCCTTCAGTCACGACTCGGGAAGACTCTCCGCGACTGAAAATAATGGCAAAATCGGGCAAAAAAATCTTACTGACTTACATCTGACAGACAGCCAACTCTCTGGAGACGTCAGCACCTTATTTGAAGTAAGAGGTATTCCACATTTGTACAAGCCTTCATCAGACTTAGACAGAGCAGAGAAGTGTATGTTCTTAGGATCCTTCATGTATTAACTGTCCGTCTTTATAGAAACGGACTGAGGAGAATTCAGCAGATTGTCCCAGTTTACAGGTGAGAGAGACAGAACGTCCCTCAGGAACAGGCTGAGCCGGGATCAACAAGATCACAGAATCTGTCAAGATAAAAAAAAAATCAAGTTTGACACGTGTTACAAACTTTACAAAAACAATAATCAATGAAATGGAAACCCTCAAACGAAGAAAACATTTCCCAATATCGTTGACTAGACTGATCTCATCTTCTCTTGTAGTGAGTGGTCAGGACTTCAATAATCCCACCGACTGGACGCCTTGTTTTCAGTTTCACCCAAAACTCCCCCGAATGAACACAAGAATCAGCCCAACAATGGAGCAGGCGACACAAGTGAAAAAGCTAAATGCACTAAAAATGATTTGTCAGACAGTTGCAGCCTCTTTTTATGAGTTGTGGTGCAAGATTTTTATTCACAAACACGTTTTTCAAAGCTTAAATATCAGTCCCATTGTGATTTTAGATGATTTAAAATAAAAAAAGTGTTGCGTCTTACATATTGTGAGTTATCTGGCTGGCGTTATTCAAATTTTATATTAAGGAAAGCCAGTCTTTTGAACGGCTCTTTGAAATGAACAGATTCCAAAGACTCGGCTCCCAATAAAGAGTGCAGGGCAAACTCCACGCCGCAGAAACATGATCAAAACCTGCAGCCCTCTCCCCCACACACCCACCGCCGCCTACAGTACTGAAACATATTCCAGTCTGGTACGGTGTGTAGGTAAAGCTTCGAGTGATGCAGATGCTGTGCTTAACATCACCATGGGAGTCTGTCCAGCCACTGTGTCTCCGTCTGCGCAAAAGTCTAGTCTACAGTCTGCTTTTAGAAACGCAAGATCGGACCCAAAATATGCAGCTTTACAATCCAACCGAGGCCTAATGCTGCTCTGTATAAAATTTGTGTCACGTCTCTGATCCAAAGCCTTACTATAGAAACACTTCATTCTTTGAAACGGCTCATGTATACTATCTACAGTGTTTCCTCTGCCACACAATACTGTATAATCCACTTTCTGTGTACAGTTCCTCCTGTAGCGTTGTCTAACTTTCTAAAAAGACGTGCAAAAGTGTAAACATACCGTGAATGGTGATGTTGACTGCGTCAGTCATTTCTCCACGTCCAGACTCACACCAGAACACTGTCCTGATTTCCTCAGCTGTGGAGAATTTACATTCATGTTTGTCTCCTGTGTGAGAGGGACATTGGTGTAAAGAGCCAGTGGTCAGAGAAAACATCTGGACTCTCCAGTCTTCATCAGAGGAGCCACAGCTCACTGACACTGTGTCATAGGTGAAGTGTTGTGAGCTGTTTGGACTCACAATCGGAGACACTCTGGAGCCAGCGTCTGAAAATACAGACTTTTACAGTGTTATAGTGTAAAGATAATGAAGAAGAGTCAGTGACAGCAGAGCTACCTGCAGACCAGACAAACTGTGGTGGACTGTATTCAGTGTAGACCTCTGGACTCCCTCGTGAAGCTCGACACACAAACCCTGCTGTGCTGCTCAGACTGTGAACAGTGAAGGACCCATGTGCGGTCCCTGAGGTGAGCCCCGGGAGCAGCTCATATGAGTACGAGCCTGATGAAGAGGAACAGCCCGGTACCAGTAAAACCTCCATCCTGCAGAGGGCGCTGTAAATTACACTTCAGAGAGACAGAGGCGCCAGGACTCAGCCACAACGGAGACACAGAGAGGACGGGGACAGGTTTACCTGCAGGGAAGACGTGATGTACTGAATTTAATCTTAAATATTAGAGCTACTATTCCAGAAAAGCTAGTTAGGCACCTAAAAAAAAAAATCATTATAGCCATAATGTAATATTCAGTTGTTTATAATCTTTTTGGTCTGTATTTAACATTTAAAAAAGGTAAAAACACCAGATCCAAACACTCTTTTTAGGATATTTAGTTCTGTGGTGGTGTCATAGTTCTGCAAATGAAAAAAAAAAACATAGACCTTTGATAAAAAACATTGGACTCACTGAGCACTTGGAGCCTGGTCTCTTGGCTCCACATTGTGCTTTGATAAATTCTCTCGTCGCTCTGCAGCTGTAGTCTCCACTGTCTGACACGGACACATTGGAGAGAGTATATTCTCTTGTTGCTGTTGATTTGATGACTCAGACTTCTCCAGACATAGCTCCACTCTGAGCCTCCTTCATCCTCCACGTCACATTGAGGGTCAGGCTCTCTCCACTGAACACCTCTGTCCAGACAGGATCATGGTGGACCACCGCTCTGTTTGACACTGAGTAGAGACAACACACAGTATGATAGTCAGTATGACAGTGCAGTATGATAGTACAGTAGTCTCAGAGAAATATGGTCAAAAGGCAGAATTATGTGTTGATATGCTATACCAGGCTACGGGCATGTTTTAAATATACAGTATGGCTGTCTCAGTTCACTAATCCTATCTCCTCCGTCATGTGTTATGACCAAAAGGAGTTTCCTCCAGATGGTAACTGGAGCTTTCTAACAGCAGTGGTTCCCAATCTGTGGTCTGTCTATTTGTCAAAGTGGAGTTTAGAGTACAGTTGCTGATCCTACACATTCAGAGGAATCAACAGAGGGCACACGGGAACTAGGATACAGTCTCATCTAGACAGACCTTTGAACAGCTTGGAGATGCCCCCCCAGTGGAGTTATAATGTGTCTGATGAACAAAGTGCTCGTTCAGACTGATGCCTCGGCAAAACATTTGTTCCTCTTAACTACACTTCATGCTCCAATAATATAAAGAGACGACACAGTGATGAGTGGTTAGCGCTCTTGCCTCACAGCAAGTCACTTGTATATTGCGCTTTACAATCCTGTGTTACCAAGTTTCTCAAAGTGCCACACTGTAGTCATGATTCATTCACACATATTCAGTGGAGGTAAGCTACTATTATAGCCACAGCTGCCCCTGGGGTAGATTTACGGGAACAAGACTGCCAATCTGTGCCATGGGCTGCTCCAACCACTCACTCACACCACTATTCATACTGCCTATTGTGCATGTTTTTAGGGAAACCACCTACAGGTCCAGGTTCAAGTCTCAGACCTTACAGGGGATTTTTTTTATTTTTTTAATTTGATTTATTTGAGTTATTATTTACAATATTTACATCATTATATTTACTTTATCAAAAAAAACAATAAAAATAAATAATTAAAAGGAGTAGGCCGAAGCAAGAAAGCTTATAAGTGCCTACACAGATTTCAAAATACAATTATTGATTAGCAGCAATAATAATTCAAAGCTTTTACATGTAAAAAAAAAAAAAAATCTGATGAGACTACAGACAATTACAGGACATAGGCGAAATAGAAAAGTTATGATTCGATGTATTACTTTTTAGTTTTAGTTTTATAGTTTTCTCTTATTTTTATCATTGCTTATATTACCATTCTATTGATTTACTTATTGTTTAAGTAGTCATAGTGTTTTAGATATACATATATATACACATACAGACATATACATATACATATACATACACATACATTACTAGCGCACATATTTATTATACATATATTATCATCACCATAATAACGACAATAATAGCATTCTCAAAAGTATCATCTTCAAATTGATCATATTTCTCATTTTGAGTTTGCATTTTCTCCCAGTGTCTGCGTAGGTTTCCCTTTCTCCAAACAATTGTGTAATGACAAAAAAAGACTTTACCTTTACCTTACCTATAAAACTAAACATATCATGGATTAACAGCTATGAAAAGTTCAAACTAATCTTTCTGAGCCAACATGTTGGAGGAGGTAAGATACAGAAATGTACTCACCAGTTTCCCAAATAGTGACACGATCACTTTCAGCTGTTAGTCTATAAAGCTGTGGTTTTCCTCTGCAGGAGTAAACTCCTCCACGAGAGACATTGACAGTAGGTGTGTCTTCTTTTAATATTTCCAAGGTAGAATTCTGAGCTGAAGAACGTCTGATCCATTCATATTCAGAAACTCTTGTACCTCACATTTAAGCTTCACTGTGCCCTGGTTTGGGATGAAGGGGTTTTCTGTGGTCAGTTTAACTCTGTGGCTCCATCCTGTGGTGAAAACATTAGATCATACATTATTCAGGCTTTTCACAGTATGTTTGTAATTAGGTTCAGTTTTCCAGACTAGAACTCTGATCTGCGTCCTGTATGTGAGCAGTACTGACCTGGTATATTGTAAGTTGTCGACCAGTGTATAATGATCCTCATTGATCCCACAGTTGTACCAGCCCTGGTCTGATCCTGACACATGGATCCTCAGCTCCACTGTCGTCTCAGAAATGCGTTTAAACCAGTGATTTGTGTCATTTTTTACAATGACTCCATTTTTATGAAAGTACAGATGTGTTTTGACAGGCCCCTCACACTGAACAATCACTGTCTCTCCAGAATAGGCCCATAAAGGCATTTTAAAGGCAAACCTGCAAAAAAATATACAATTTAGAAAATATTACTGTTTTTTATTGTGTCTCCCCACCCTCTATCTCTCTCTTTATTGGACTAGGTTGCATTGAGAATCACATCGATACAATAATATCTAACTGATATGAGGCTTTGTTGTCTTGTGTTATACTAAACAAACCTTCTGAAAGAATAGTTCAGTATAGACAAACTCTGCCATATCGTAGATAACATGAGCCACACACAAGCTCAAGAAAAATACAGTGTTTCCACTCACCAGTCTCCCAAATGGTGACTTTATAACTTTCTTCAGTGACGATAAACTCATCTGAACCTCTGCAGGAGTACACTCCTCCACGAGACACTCTGATAGTGTAAGTGTTTTCTTTCAATATTTCCAAGTGAGTGTCAGAATCTGAGCTGCGTCTGAGCCACTGAGGGTTTGGATAATCCTCCACAAACATGTCAGATTCACACTGTCCTGGTCTGGGATGTAGTTGCTGGATCTTGTCAGCTCAATACGGCGTCTCCGTCCTGCACAGATAAAGACCAACAATACACTGTTTTATTAAATTGTGTTTTGTTGAATAAACACATAACAAAAAACATCCTCTTAAAGCAGGTGAATATTTCAAGTAAACTACTTACCGTTACATCCAGTGGTTTCTGATTAAGTGATCTGTTCCCATTGCTCACACATGAATAAGATCCCTGATCTTCAGCAGACACTGGACTGATCCTCAGCTCTACAGAGTTTAAAGTCTGTGTGATCTGATGAGTAGAATCTCTCTGCACCTCTGTGTCATCTTTATGGAGGTTCACTCTCTCTATGTCCAACCCCACACACCGCACAGTCACTGAGTCTCTGAGATATGGAGATGAGGACGGCATCTGTAAAGTCACTCCTGCACAAAGACACATTTACAAACCAGTTATGAAAAACATTAGATTCAGTGAAGGTTTTATTCTGTGCTAAACCTTCTGAGCTTTTAATTAAAACCTCTTAACCCCCGCCCTAACCAAGTGCATTTACTCCAGTTCAGTTTTACCCAAATCTAAAAGGTCACAGCCTATAGGCCAATGTAACGCCTAATTTGTCATGTTTTCATCACTTTTTAAAATCACTTTTCGGTTACTTTTGTTGCGTTTTCTTGAAACATTTTGACACCTTTCTCGTCGCTCTTTTATTGCATTTTCATCTTTGTTTTTTGTCTCATTTTGTTGCTAAATTATTTAAGAAGCTTTGATTTGAAGATTGAAAGAAAATAATTTTGAACATTGGGCTTTATCCGAGCGTCACGTGACTCTGAGTGGATCCTCAGGAGGCGCTGCTCTTCCTGTCCCGTTATTTCCCTATGAGTTAGAAGCGATGTCTTGTCCCAAACTTTTCTCCAGTAAATATCCAGGCATTACCCAAATCTAAAAGCTTCCTGAAAAAAGTGTCTAAATAGTAACGAAAACAGGGTTAAATTTAAGGCCTTAGTTTTGGCACAATTCATTTAATGGCTTTTAATGCTTTTTAATGCCAACCCTAGAAACATAATTATAAGATAATCCTTTATTAATCTCACAATGAATGGAGAAATTCACTTGTTAAATCAGCTCTCAAGAAACACTCAGGCTGAGCAAAAAAAAAAAAAAGACAGGAAATGTGCAATTAATTGTAGGCAGTGCAAATTCTTTCAGTCTTATTGCAGGTAAAGTGACATTGACAGAGATTAAAATGATGCTTATGCAGAGATTATTGCACGTATATAGTAGCATTGTAGTTATATTATGCAAATGTATCGACCGGCTGTCCCACTGTATCAAAAGGACTTTATTGTTCCTGTGAGGAAGTTCATTTGCAGTGAGTGAAACCACACACAAAGAAAACACTCTCCACACAATTTTGAAACATAAACACTGAACAGAAGAGGAAAGTGACGGGATTTACGGCTCTTGGATCCGTTCAAAGAGCTGTTCAAGAGACTGGCTCTTTTTAATATCACATTTAATAGCACCAGCCAGATAACTCACAATATCAAAGACGTGATCGATAAAAGGCACCGTTTTTAATGTATCTAGAATTACAATGGGACTGATATTTAAAATCTTGCACCACAACTAATAAACCGAGGCTGTAACTGTCTGATAAATCATTTTTGTGCCTTTAGTTTCACTTGTGTCGCCTGCTCCTTTGTTCTGGGTAAAATTGACTAAAAAAAGAGGTGAGTCATGAACGTCACATCACTAGGAAACAGAAGAGCCTGACCAAAACCTACGCCCACACTGTCAACCTCATCATGTTCGGTCTTAACTGGACTGCCTGGTCCACTTTTAGTTATGTAACGTACTTATACTCAGAAACAGACTCCTTTATCATGGCTGGACGGTGTGTGGACTCCCGGATCAAATTAAACGTCTTAATTATATTTAGTTGGAGATGGGAGTCGGAAATGTTTAAAAACCACATTTATGCAGAATACAAGTGCTCGTCATATAATTAGAATATCATGAAAAAGTTCATTATTTCTGTAATTCAACTAAAATGTGAAACTAATATATGATATAGACTCATGACATGCAAAGTGACGTATGTCAAGCCTTTGTTATAATTTTTATGATATGGCTTACAGTCCTTTTCAAAATATTCTAATTTTATAAGATTTTTATTGGGGTTTTCACAAGCTGAGCCATAATCATCAAAATTATAACAAATAAAGACTTTACATATCTCACTTGCATGTAATGAGTCTATCATATATCACTTTCACAGTCTAAGTTGATAATAGAAGTGAATGCACTTTTTCATGATATTCTAATTATATGACGAGCGCCTGTATATCAGACTAGAGAGACTTACCATTGGTGGGTCTGCAGAGCACAGCGGTGAGATCTGAAACAAGAGCGAATAGTGAACAAAGCCAGAATACTCTTTTACAGTGGATGGTAAAACACTCACAGAAGAAAGTCAGCGTCCAGAGCTGACGGGAGTCCATCTTCAACTCACCAAACACACACAGAGCTAACAGGAAACCACAACTTTAAAAATTGCATAATTCCTTCGTTTTCACACTGATGAGCTAAGAGGTGTTTCAAAATCTTTGTAAACGATTCCAAGAAGTACATTTTGAAGAAATGATACTTCTTTTAATACACCATACTTTCACTTCTTCTTGAGCTATATTGGTTACTTGTGGAAAAAAAGGCTGCACTTCCCACTGAGATTAAATCTACACTGTAAGAAATTACTGTAAAAATATATGTTCAGGAAGTGTAAGTCTATATTTTACGGTATAATAAAATATTTATCCAACTCAGACACAGACTCACGCCTCCTGTCGTTTGAAGATCCCAGTTATTTGAGGACAATCATAAGGCATCAGAGCTGCAGCTTTATCTGACATTTTTTGTATATTTTTTAAAGAAGGAAGACAGAGAAGGATTTTCACACTGATCTTTAGTTTAGTTTCGTTTATTTGTTTGTTTGAGCAGTAAACATTTTGCTCTAAAGGAGTGGGCTGAAAAGCTTAAAAGTGCCTCTAAAATCAATACAATAAAAATTCTCCTTTCACAAGGAACATAGTGGAACAAACAAAGTAACAAAACAGCAAGAAGGAAACAGCAATAAAAAGGATTATATACACGTGCAGTTTCTGATCATGGCTGAAATAACCGTTTACAAGATGGCATTTACATTAAGACATGACTGAAACTCATGTACTGTATAATTCCCCAAAAGGAACTGATGATGAAACAACAATAATAATGCTACTGTATCAGTCACATGCACGAGCTCTGCAGCACGCACACACTCACACAACAAACCCGTTTATGAATTAACTTTATCCTGTTGCAATTACATTATCAATCATACAATTAGCAGCATCATATTCTGAACCTGTTACACTTCAAAGCGGCTTTTTTAACACAGACTAAACTAACAAAGCACTGTTTGAAATGTTCATATAATTAACAGAAACGAAGCACAACAACAACAACAACAACGATCTCGTTTCATGTACGACGTCTAGAACAAAGCAAGAAACAAAAGGCGACCATTAATATATTTCTTTCAGATGGTTACCAACGCCGAACATTAATAACATTACCAAAGTCACTAGTTTTATGTTATAAAGGCACGTTAATATACATATTATACTTTGTGATCTTGCTACTTCCCAGTTGTCATTTCCATCCTCAGTATAATATTAATTTATGTACAATTTTCCTCCTTGTTTTGCTTCTTTCTTCATGTACAATGTATTATGTAAGCCCTACATACAGTAGTTTCCTCTTGAGAAATGAGGTAAATGTTTTCTCTATGTGTAGTTCATGCTAGAACTTCTGGTGACGAGATCACTGTATCTCTCCACTCTTTATCCACTAAAAGACGGTTTTTGAAATTATTTGATTTTATTCAGACAGCCAAGGCAGTTGAAGGACAATAGACAATGCCTTTAGTCACAACATTAATCAAGTGGGATAGTTGACACAGTTATTTTATTATATTTTATCACTGCACAGAATCAGATAAGAACTTTTTGGGCTTTTCTGTTTGACAGCAGTTGAACATCAGCTAAATACTGGATGGATGGTGGTTGGCTTGAATTCCATTAGTAGACAGGAGCTTTATCTATTGGGAGAATAAACATTTGTATTGATTCATTATTTTCTATTATCAATTTTATTTCAGTCCCTGGTGAAGCTGGTCTTGCTGCATAACATCTTTTCAACCTTGAATCCCAAGAGGAAGTCTCTATGACCTTGAAATTCATTCAGAGGTATGAAAAAATATCCAAATCTAAATGCATAGTGTTACTGTGATGAAACGCAATTAAATGCAATTAAAATGTGTTGCTCATCATTTTGTGTTTACTTGTCTCCAGACGTTTCATCGGTATCAACACCGAAAAGGGCTCCAAGGCAGGTCGAAGAAAACTGGGAAACTGGTAAATAAAAAAAATTCAAAAGTAAAGTAGGGATTACCATTATTAATATATTTTATATAGATAGTCTCTTGAGACTCAATGGGCTAAATGCACAGTGACCCAACGGGATTTCCAGCTGGACAGTAGCATCAGCGCTGTCCGTCCTGTCCCGTATCTTTTACATTCAAAATTAGCAGGGTACCACACACATTTAGTGATAGCCCAAGATTTGGTAAAGGACAGCGGGTAAAAGTTTGGATGTGACTGGAGCAGGTTAAAAACATTACGTGAGACGTAACGACTTCACTGGAGGAAACCTCCGTGTTCATAACGGTGGGTTTTTTGTCTTGAGGCTAACGGCTAACAGAAAATAAAAATTAGTTGCAAAGTTTTCAATGAGCCTGCGGAAAAAATAATCGACCTTTTAGTAGTTTACCCCTCCACCTTAACCTGGTGGAGGGGTTTGATCGCCTGAATGATCCTGGAGCTCTGTTGTTGGGGGCTTCGTGCCCCTGGTAGGGTCTCCCATGGCAAACAGGTCCTAGGTGACGGGTCAGACAAAGAGCGGTTCAGAAGCCCCTTATGAGAGACCAACAGGCCCGGTTAGAACCATGAGGCCGTCCTTCTGTGGACCCACCACCTGCAGGAGGAGCCATAGGGGCTGGAGCAATGTGATTTGGGCACGACCTGGCAATGGAAAAGTGGAAGAAAATGGATGGATGGATTTTTTGACACTACTAGCCTTTAGCTCACAAGATAAAAGCTCCGCCCTTACGAGCACTGGCGTTTCCTTTGGGGCAGGATTCACAACATGATGTTTGTAACACGTAGCAGTGACTGTCCATCAGTAACTCGTCCTTTACTCAATCCTGAGCTGTCTCTTCATTTGTTTGGGACCCTGCGAATTTGAATGTAAAAGATACGGGACAGGAAGTACAGTTTTTCATTTGCCAGAGAGACCTGTTTGAACAGTTTTACAAAACATACAATATAGACAACATTTACATTCATTCAGTTAAAACAATTACCATAATACTTTAAAACAAGAATATTCACATGGTGGACACTCCTTTACAAGGGATTTACACTGTTCAAGGGTCAGAAAACTGTCCACACGCAAAGTTTTCTGTGCCTCATTCCAAACATATGATACAAAGCAGCAAAAAGCCCCATTCTGTCTAAACACGGTGTGACTCAAGAGTCAAAATGTCCTGAGACCTCAACTGTTGAGCATTGTTGTCATGGCGACGTGAAAACAGGAAGTGACCTCCCTCTCTCCTTGTGCAGCTGAGTTTTTTGCCTTTTCTGCAAACTGCATTTGTGGTTTCTGTTCCACATTGTTTTTCTGGATACTTTTGTACGTCTTTGCCGTGTTTTTGTGGAGGTTTGGTGGATTTGTTTACTTGAGAGTCTAAAATGGTCCCGAAGAAAGCAGCTTTTTAAAGGTAAACAAAATGCTAGCTTTTCAGTTAAACCCATTTGAGACCTACACATTTCTTCTTCTGAGACACTGAAGAGGCACCAAGAGCCTCCACAGCTGCAGCACAGTCGAGGCGTCACAAGAGGAGCTACAGGAAACAAGTAAGGACAAACAGGAGATGGTGAAAGATTGTTGTGAATCGGAGGGAGGAGGAGGAAGGAGGAGGAGCTGACCAGTGCAGGACACCATGCTCTGAAACAGGGACAAACCCAGGAGGCGGTGCACCATTTCAGAGGATCAGAGGAGACAGAGGGCAGCCAGCCAGGTTTCTTCCGAGTGCTACAGTTCACCCGACCTCCAAGGTCATGCGGGTCAGGTTGACACAGTCCCAGCGCGGCTCAGCCGCAGCAGCTCAGGACTAACACCTGAACATTATTTCGTTGTACAGTTGTACAGTGACAATAAAGCACTTACTTACTTGCCCTGACATTTATTAGATTTATCAAATAGACAGGACACCAAGAAGAGCTTTGTGAATAAACAGAGACTGCCATCCCACTCTTGCATATAGATCACAGTGATGGGTCCAAAACCATCTCCTGTGATGGTTATATAGGACCCTGTCCACGGCACAAAGGTGTGAGGATTGTAGGTCACAGACGTTCCTTGCAGTCTTGAGTTACTATAAGAACAAGACTCTGTGAAAATGTAGAGTTTAAGATGGTGCATGATTATGTTTGTGTGTCTCCATACCCACAATCCTTCTGACTTCAGACTAAACCGTTTTATCAGCCGGTGTTTCAGGTGTTTTCGCTGTAGAAAAAGACCAGGCATTTGTTTCCAAATCATTAAACATTTAAATGTATTGTGTAAAAACGTTTCCATAAAGTGAGGTGGACGGTGCACATCAACATCAATCACGTTACCTTCAGATTTGTCTGTTTTATAGTGTTTGATTTGAGAATACATTAATATGTACAAATATTTTTAGCATTTTCATATATTTAGTGAATTTCTCCGATGCTAGATTAATAGTCTTTAGTTATTATAGGGTTAGAGTTACTTTTCTAACATTTAACATTATAACATTACTACAACAGGTCTAACTGACTGAAGGACAGCTTCTACCACCAGGCTGTCAGGAAGCTGAACTCTCCCTTCCTTCCTCATTGTGAGCATGTATTTGATATTGCTCTGTTAACTATTGCCTTGTTGCATCAATGGAGTAGAACTGATGATAAAGCTGTGCAATAAGGCCAGAGTAGATGACCTCCTGTTCGAGTTGGGTATAATTCCTCACAAATCAAAGACCTATGACCAACGAATATTTATACGAACCTTCATGAGGAGAGGTCGTCGTCACATGATCTGCAGGAGGCGATTGATTGGTTTCCTGAGACCTTTGAGACATTATGTTTCTTTACATACAAGTAAAACCACTGAGAACAGTGAATGTTGAAAGATTCTTACCAACCTCATAACACACAAATCTGAAAAGAAAAAGAATGAAATGAATTAAATATATATCTGTTATTTATCTAATATTTTGCTGTACCTTTGATGTTTCTGTAATGCCACAAAAGCAACAGAGACAGAGCGAGGCAAACTCCTCCAACCAACACCAGCACAAAAACTGAAGAGCTCCTCTTCTCTGGCGCTGAAGAAAAAGGGTGTACAAGTTATACAAAGTGTAATATAATCAGTTCAACTACAAAACGGACTGAACTCACATCTGACTGACAGCCAACTCTCTGGAGACGTTAACACCTGATCTGAAGGAAGATGTATTTCACATTTGTACAAGCCTTCATCAGACTTGGACAGAGCAGAGATGCTGTATGTTCTTAAAGATCCTTCTTGGATCAACTGTCCGTCTTTATAGAAATGGACTAAGGAGAAATTAGCTAATTCGAAAGGTGAGATCATACAGGTGAGATTAAGAGAATGTCCCTCTGGATCAGGTCGAGCCGGGATCTGCAGAATCACAGAATCTGTCAAGAAAAAAAGACAATCTGTAGTTTTATATATATTTTACAAAAAGTGAGATATTTTACAGACTGTATAAATGTCCACAGAAGAGCCTAAAGGTCCTTTCACACTGACGCGATTATGTCCAGACTAGTCGTGGTCGGGCAGGTTTTGTCCGACGTCGGGACGTGTGTGTTTGGTGTGGACAGGGTCTCCCTGTCGCCGCACTAGAAGCCTAGTGTTACCGGCTGGACAGCAAATCAGCCGGATATCAGAAGGAGAACTTTTCTATTGTGTTTTTGAATTAATGAACTCAAACTTCTTTGTGACATAAACAGAAATAAAAAAGGGGCGGGACTCTGAGAAAACAATCTACACACAGAGACTACCACCACACGGCGTTTGAACAGGGACAGAGGCTTTTTGTTTATAACTGACGCTAAAAAACATCACGCGCACTTTGCTGCTATCGGGCTTGGTCTGGGGTTCAGGTCGATTCAGTGCAGATGTTGCTCTGAGCAGGTGAGACTGAGAAAAGCTGATGAAGACACAAATCAGCTTCTCATAGCAGCAGATTAAAGATGCACCATCCATCAGAGCCATGTTCCAGAATCCAATCGAGACCCGTCCTGGTCCCTACTACTTCTTAAAAATACTACTACTACTCATGATCTTGCTCGTGGAAATACTTAATTCAATGATACACATGTAGGTTTCTTCAGTGTTTTTAATTACTTGGCTGAACTAGGCACTTTCTCATGTCCGGATTCACAACCATAATACTGTATCTCTTTCTCTAACTTAGTTTAACTTTCTGAAAGACTTAAAAGAGCTAACATGTGTAAACATACCGTGAATGGTGATGTTGACTGCGTCAGTCATTTCTCCACCTCCAGACTCACACCAGAACACTGCCCTGGATTCCTCAGTCCTGAGTGTTTCTGAGAGCTGAATGTAAGACATACATTTCTCCATTATGAGATAATTAAAGGCTATCTTATCTTATTTATCCTTATAAGACATTTACACGGTTTATTGACCATTACATGAATAAGCGTCTGAACAGAGAGCACAGAGACAATGCGCTCCATCCGTGAGTCTGCTTTAGGTCAGACACAAGTCAGAAATGGTTACGTTTAGGAAACTGTTTGGGCATGTTGTATATTTGAGTCTAAACTTATTCATTGACTGAACAATATGTTTAAAAAAAATCTAAACTTTATTTAACTCTGAGTCCCACTGAGATTAAGAATCTTTTTTTCAGGGGAGTCCTGGCCCCGGAGAGGAACCTCCTGTACATATATTTAAATAACTGCTCAGGTAATCACTGTTTAGCTGCTTATTAATGAGGAACAAATTATATGGAAGCTTCCTAAATGTTTCAGAAATGATAAATATGTGTTCATGATTTAGAATGTGATGATGTCATAATCAGGGCCAATAGATCAGGGTTGCCAGGTCTTTTTTTAAGCCATTCCACGGGTGAAAAAACCTGTCAGCAGTTTTTGCCTTGCTGTTTTCAATGTAAAATTGGCTATTTCTATCTATTTTTGATCAAAATCACTATTTCGAATGACAAAATCTCAAATCCAAGGCTCTGTGAGCTGCTTTTTCAATAAGAGAGGGAGAAAGGGCGGTTTCCCATCATCGCGGGAGCACATGGGCTCTGTTTACTGGTAAACAATATTGAAAATATCAGCCGTTATTCAGATATTTTGGGGCGGGTTTTGCTGCCCAGACCTGGCAACCCTGCAATAGATACAGACGGCATCGCGTCATAGAAAGGGGCGTGGCTTCGCCAAGGGGAAAACAGAATGTTTTGGGAAACACAATTTTTCACATGAAGCGTCATGTTAGCATTCTCTGTTATTTATGTATTTATGGGCTGTTGAACCACTTTGCTCCTCTTCATGTCTTTGTATCTTTATTTAGTAGAAAACTATATTCATAATTCAGCATTTGTTAAAGCAGTGTTTGAATAATTAGAGAAAGTTTAGATTTTTCTCCAAATTGTTTTCCCCCTTAACTGTTTTCAAACATGACCATATATGGGCGATTCCAGAGATGCCGTCTGATAGGCTCTTTAGAATGTGGTGATGTCACGTGAACGCAGGTTCTAGAATGTGATGATGTCACCGGACCCAGTGGGGGAGGAGCCAGTTTTTCCTACATTACACTTTCACAAGTCGTATCTAAAAAGAAAATGTATGAATTACAAAAACGATCATTAATATCAGTCACTGGTTCATGATCTCTCTGTACAAGACCAAACATTTCCTCAAAAACAAAATCATTTTACCTCTATATATTAAAGGCCTTTAGAACGCTGTGATGTCGCCTGAAACCCAGCAATTTACAAATGCTTTAATATTGCACAGTCATCAAAGTGTCAGAAAATTGTATTACATTTTGAACGGTTGTGTGCGGCTGTTTGCCCAGAAAAATAAAATGAGATAAAAAGAATAAATCTACTAATTATTCCACACTTTTAGAGGCAATAAATCATGACAGTGGGTTTATACAAAGTTCATTTTAATGTTTTTTTACATTACTTTTGCCTAAACATGTTTCACTGATGCAATATTTACAAAGCGACATTAAAGTCAAGTATAAAAACAAGCAACCAACGGTTTCACTCCAGCTTACAGCAGTACAGCAGTTCAGCTCAGGATAAAATACAGTGCCTTGCGAAAGTACTAATACACCTTGAACTTTTGCACATTTTGTCATGTTTACAACCATAAACATAAAGATTTTATTTTGAATTTTTTACTGAAAGTTCACACACAAGTAACAGACAACTGTGAAGTGAAAGCAAAATGATACATGATTCTGTTATTTTACAAACAATAGAAAAGTGAAAAGTGAGGCGTGCATAAGTATTCATGCAGCATTTTCTGAGTGCATTAAATTGCCTTTATAACATTCCTAATGACTGCAGAATGTTCACACCTTGCCCTAACCATTAAATAGAGGCCACCTGTGTGTAATCTACTCTCAGTATAATTCCAGCTGTTCTGTGAGGGCCTCAGAGCTATGGTCAGAGTGTATTGGTCACTAAACAACATCATGAAGGCCAAGGAGCTCACCAGAGAGGTCAGGGACATTAAAGTCAAGTATAAAAACAAGCAACCAACGGTTTCACTCCAGCTTACAGCAGTACAGCAGTTCAGCTCAGGATAAATAATAATAAGATGGGCAGATCTAAGGCACAGTTATGAGGAAAGGCTACAGTCCCACACAGTCCGGAGCTCCTGTAAGACCTGAGGTCCTTTTGACCTCAGAGTAAACCGTTTCTTCCACAGATGGATCCGGTGGTTTCACTGTTGAAAAAGACCAGACTTTTGTTCTGAAATTGCCAAACATTTAACGACATTAGCAGCATTAATACAGCCATAGAAACGAAAAACAACAAAGAATCAACATGCAGGAAAAACAGTCAGAGAAATCAAAGAGATAAAAGCAAATACAATTAAGCTTAAAGGCGATAGTAAAAAATAGTAAAAAACTCCAGCCTGAATGTATGTTTTAGGAAGAGATTTAAAAGATGAGACTGAGGGGGTTTAAAGTTCAATGATGTAACAAGGAGCGAGGCCTAAATTAGCTTTAAAAGTGATCAGTAAAAACTTAAAATCAATCCTAGGAAACACACAAGGAGCCAGTGAATAGAAGTTAAAACTGGGACAATGTGCTGGCGTCTGTTAACCTCTTAACCCCCGCCTTAACCAAACACATTTTCTCCAGTTCGGCTTTACCCAAATCTAAAAGCTTCTCTACTGGAGCTCACAGCCGATAGTCCAGAGTACCGTCTCATTTGAAAGCTAAGACCTACAAGACTGATCTAAGCTTTTTCCTCGTCACTTTTCCATCGTATTTTTTGCTGCTTTTTGTTGAATACCAGAGAGAGGGGAGTTTCCATAAGCAAAGCGGGAGAGAACTGATTTTACTTGGCTAATGGTAACAGAGCAGATAACAGGACGGGTCACATTCTTGTAGATGTAGGAGGCGAGTGGGCTGAGTCTTTTATAACGTGAGGGGATTGAGGAGAACTGATGAGAGTGATTTGTGGAACTGTACCTGTGGACAGAGAATCCACGTTACCTTCTGATCTGTCTGTGGCTTTCCGTTTTCTGTAGTGGTTGATCTGAGCGTACATGCCGTCCACATCTAATGAGAACAAACAGAAGAAAGAACATGAATTCTTCTTAATGCCCAAATACTACATTTTATTTCTTAAGATTTGCAAACGTTTCATCAAACAGAGGAAAGAGAATTGAACGAAACTTTTGAGCAATAAATGAGGTCAATTTCAGTCAGAACAGCAGCTGAATATGTGTTAGACCAGCGGTGACCAAAGTGCGGCCCGGGGTCCAAATGCGGCCCACAGACCCATTTTGGTGGCCCTCAAGCTTCATGTTGAATTTACATTTATCACCAGAGATGGTATTTTTGTTTTTTACTGCAAGATCAATCATTCTACACAATTATAGCCACAAACATGAGAGCCAGAGCTGCTTTAACCTCTTACCACCTGCCTGAACCGAGTGCATTTTCTCCAGTTCGGCTTTACCCAAATGTAAAAGCTTCTTGAAAAAAGCATCATATTGTGACGGTAACTTGGCAAAAAGATCCGTTTAGATCCATTTTGTTGGTCTTAGCTTTCAAATGAGATGTTACACTGGCCTATTCACCCTATTCTGGAAGTTCGCGTGGGCGCCGCCATGAATCGTGCCCACCCCTTTCTCCTATCAGTTAACATAGGACTACTGAAAGTGTCAATACAACGGAAGTGCTGAGACAAGGCAAAAAGAGGCAAAAGTGGGCGGGCGGAATAAGGTGAATCGCTCTCCAGTCAAGAAACATTTAGATTTAGAGAAAAGATTGGAGAAAATACACTCGGTTCAACATTCCCAACATATCTGTATCATCCCAATTCTTTACAGAGACGAGTTGATTGGCACATTTCCCAACTTGCAGAGTCACTTTCTGGATCACCGTCACAGAAATGAAATTGATACAAATGCTTCATAACTAGATGCACAGTGTTTTTTCAACAAATGGTTCTGAGTTTACGATACACTAAAGGAGGACAAAACAAATGTCGTTCCACTACTTGCAAAAATCAAGTCCCTTTAAGCTTCCAAGTCTAAATGAAGGTGAGAGCCACAGTTAAAACTGCTCTTAGATTCATCCTGTTGAATGTTTCACGTGTTGTGGCCCTCAGTGCCGTACAAACTTCAAAATGTGGCCCTCGAGGAAAAACGTTTGGACACCCCTGTTTAAGAACATCATTTTGGCATTTACAAGTAACTTTTACTGTAAAAAATAGAGATGCACCGATCCAGCTTTTTGCTTCTGATAACGATACTGGGGGTTTGAGTATCTGCCGATATCCGATATTTACCGATACCAAGTGGGTTTCTCTGAGTGAAAAAGTGAATGTTCCTCTTTTATTCAGTGTGAGATCAATAAAGTCTTATATTTTCTTGTCATGATGTTACAGATTATGTTACAATTATATTTATTCATAAACTAGTGGAAAAACATCACTGGATTTTTGACTATCTTTGGGACAGTTTATTTTACATTAATATAAACAGCTCACATAAAGCGATCTGATCATAACTCGTGCATTACAAATGTCTTCATTTATTCTTTAACAGCAGTGGTTATTTTATTTCATGAGGCGACTTTAGGCATTTCCATCATGGTTTCTGACCCAGCCTTGATTAGCTGCTGTTAGCGTTAGCATGCTCCCGGCGATCAAAAATACATGCAGAGGTTAAAACTAACTCAGCGATTGAATTCTTAGCTTCAAAATGACATCCAGCACGTCCATATTCACTGAGACTTAGTGAAAGTTGTGTTTGTAAAGCGGTGAGAGTCAAAACAGGGATCGGTTCAGTATTGGATATTTGTAGCCGATACACGATATTGTATTTTTTTCAGTATCAGCACCATCGATATTTAATGCCAGTTTGAATCCACTTTAATGTTTTTCAATGACTTTTAAGGCCTTGATTTTTGTACAGTTAATTTAATGACTTTTAATTCTTTCTAATGTTCCCCTGTATTACTTTTCTTTTCGTAAAATAACACTGTTGAAAACTGAAACCATTTCACTTTTAGCATAACCGTTTCTATTGTTGTGAAGTGACCAAACTGTACCTGCTGCTGACTGTGCAATAACACTGGAGTACATGACGTCTGGTTCTCTCCCTCGTTTTCTCCTCTCTTTGAATTCGAGTTGGCTGTAGGTCACCTCTATAAACCCAAGTGTTAAAGGTGGAGCATGTAACATTGTTTATCATTATTAAACAACAGATATGATATAAACAAGTCACTGATTCAACCAAGAAAATGTTTACAAACCCTCATGAGGAGAGGTTGTGGTCACGTGATCTTCAACAGGCGTCTGGTTGGTTCCCTGAGACCTGAGTCATTAAGTTACATTAATACAAGCAAACCCACTTAGAACAGTGAATGTAGAAACAGCATTACTGACCTCATAACGCACAAATCTGGGGGGAAAAAATGTTATAAAATAAAAATCAAGAATCAACATTTCAAGGTTATTTGTATCTTGGCTGTACCTTTGTTGTTTCTGTAACGCCACAAAAGCAACAGCAGAATCAGCAAAACAATCAGGAAAATTGCTCCAACCAACACCAGCACCAGAACTGAAGAGCTCCTCGTCTCTGTCGCTGAAGGAATAAAATAAGAGAATTTATTTAATAATGGGTCACAGAACAACTCAACTAAAAAGGACTGAACTCACCCCTGACTGACAGCCAACTCTCTGGAGATGTCAGCAACTGATTTGAAGTAAGATGTATTCCACATTTGTACAAGCCTTCATCAGACTTGGACAGAGCAGAGAAGTTGTATGTTCTTGAGGATCCTTCATGTATTAACTGTCCGTCTTTATAGAAACGGACTGAGGAGACTTCAGCAGATTGTCCCAGTTTACAGGTGAGAGAGACAGAACGTCCCTCAGGAACAGGCTGAGCCGGGATCAACAAAATCACAGACTCTGTTGAGAAAATAAAATATCATTTTTATTTTATAGGCACACATAATACACAGATAACAAAACAATAGCATATTTGATATTTGACCATTCAAGGAAGAAGAGTTTAGTCTATTGAAAACAGGACAAAGAGCATCAAACAGCTCCTCAGAGTTAAAGACATCATCCATCAGATCCACAAGCTTCAACAACAAAACTGACTCCCTTTCAGAACTTTGGACACAAACAGGAGGCGCTCTGTGCAATCTTCAGCTTCAGTAAGTGGCTGGACAGACACTCATGCCGATGTTTTGCAAAGTAGTGGTTCCAGACTGGAATATTTTCCTCTATTGTGGGTGGCGTGCTGGTGTTTGATCATGTTTCTGCTGTGTGGAGTTTGCCCTGTGCTCTTTATGGCGCTGGAGTGAGACCATCGATATATTCGGGAGCTGGACAGTGTTTAACTCATGGTGGGAGAAAGAGAAGAGGAGAGCGATGAGGTAGTCAGCGCTGTCTGTAGCAAACTCTACCAACCCCTTTTATTACCAACTTCGTCTTGAGCAACGCTGTTGTTGCGCCAGGCAGAAGATCGGGCCCACACTGATAGTAATACTTATCCATTACTTGTGAAAGGAATCAAAATATTTAAGGTAAGAACAAACCAGCCTTATTGGTCCAGAAACAGACACTTTACATTTGACTAAAAACTGTCCTACTGCCCATTGAAGTCATGGTTTGATCTCATTTTGGTAGTGGCGGGCCATGGGGTTTCAGTCAAGGCCTTCAATAGCAACCTGGGTTCACGCAGTCAAATGCATATAAACTGATTGAGGCATATGGATAAAAACTCTTCTCCTGTCCGGGGAGCCAAGCGTCTGTCCCGCTTTCAATACTGCTGCTTTGCTATCGAAGCTCTTCATGAGGAAGGGCCCCCAAAAATCCATACATCCATTTTCTGCCAGTTTTCCGTTGTCGGGTCATGGGGGCAGCTGTTGGAGCCCAAATCACATTGCACCAGCCCCTATGGCTCCTCCTGCAGGTGGTGGGTCCACAGAAGGACGGCCTCATGGTTCTAACTGGGCCTGTTGGTCTCTCAAACGGGGCCACTTCATTGGGACATTTCCAAGAGGAATATCTGTTTATCCGGTTCACTTCTGACTGGAACGTCTTGCCCATGCGCGGTTACATTTGCGGTTTTCTCAGGCGAACAAAATGTAGGGGAAGCTACTGAAGGCCTGGGGGGCGTATACTGTCAATGTACATCGAATTCTGATTGGCTGATAATTCTGTCAGTCACGCTGGCTGTCAATCATGTGTGTGGCCTGACAACACAGGGCCTGCAGAATCTGTGGAGAAGGCCCTGAGGAGGAGCAGCTCACCAGACGTGTTTAAGGCACTTTTTAAGTAGGAAATTAGAGTTACACATCAACAAACTCAATATAAGCGACTCAACTGTACATTATATAAATGCATTAGAAATTATATATACTATTAAAACATTTTTTCCTTTTTTGCCCAGGGCTAGCAGAGAAGGCCCTGCTGGCACACCACTGCATTTTAGTACCAAATTTCAAAAGTTTGTTATAATATTTCTCTGTGAACTTAAAAGCTTCAAAAGAGAAGCTTTTCTTTCCCCTTAGGTTCATTTTTGTAAAATCTATTTGAGGCCAAAGATGCTGCTGTAGTGGTTTGTCAGTTTAACGAGTCTGATACATAAAGGGCCAATCTCACTGGAAGAGAGACGTTCCCTGGAGATAAGGCAAGTCTCCAGGTCTCAGTGAAAATGAACAGGCCTTATCTCCAGGGGACGTCTCAGAGACATCTCCGTGACCAGCGAGTCTCGAATCTCCAGCTAGTCTCCAGGCCGGTGAGATAGGCCCTTAAGTTGGTAATCTTTCATATGGGTTTAGATCTCTTCTTGGACTGTGTGTCTGTGAGAGTCTTTGAAGAGAAGTGTTTAAGGGCAAATTACTTATCATGTGTGCGTAATACTTTCATGTCGTTGAAGAAAATGTGTCTAATGCAACATTTTATTACTGGTCTTTTACAGTTTTGTTGAAGACAGATGGAACAACTTGGTACGATGCATCTTTACTTTCTGAGGTAAATGGATTTCTCATTTTCATGTCTGTGTATAGCTGTGTCTGTCGCTATGTCCAACAGTCAAATACAAAAGAGCGAACATGTAAACATACCGTGAATGGAGACGTTCACTGCGTTAGTCATTTCTCCACGTCCAGACTCACACCAGAACACTGTGCTGGTTTCATGAGGTATGGAGAAATGACATTCATGTTTGTTTCCTGTGTGAGAGGAACATTGGTGTAAAGAGCGAGTGGTCAGAGAAAACATCTGGACTCTCCAGTCTTCATCAGAGGAGCCACAGCTCACTGACACTGGGTCATAGGTGAGGTGTTGTGAGCTGTTTGGACTCACAATCGGAGACACTCTGGAGCCAGCGTCTGAAAATACAGACTTTTACAGTGTTATAGTGTAAAGATAATGAAGAAGAGTCAGTGACAGCAGAGCTACCTGCAGACCAGACAAACTGTGGTGGACTGTATTCAGTGTAGACCTCTGGACTCCCTCGTGAAGCTCGACACACAAACCCTGCTGTGCTGCTCAGACTGTGAACAGTGAAGGACCCATGTGCGGTCCCTGAGGTGAGCCCCGGGAGCAGCTCATATGAGTACGAGCCTGATGGAAGAGGAACAGCCCGGTACCAGTAAAACCTCCATCCTGCAGAGGGCGCCGTAACATTACACTTCAGAGAGACAGAGGTGCCAGGACTCAGCCACAACGGAGACACAGAGAGGACGGGGACAGGTTTACCTGCAGGTAAGACGTGATGTACTGAATTTAACCTTAAATATTAGAGCTACTATTCTAGAAAAGCTAGTTAGGCACCGGAAAAAAATATATAATTATAGTAAAAATGTAATATTCAGTTGTTTATAATCTTTTTGGTCTGTATTTAACATTCTTAAAAGTAAAAAACCAGATCCAAACAGTCTTTTAAATGCTGGGTTTACACGATAACGACGACAAGTCACGAATGCCACGAATCCATATTCGTGGCCGAGGATCACAAATGTAATGATTCGGGGTAGAGGTTTCACGCACCGCCACAAACTGTTGCGACCTGTTACTACGCGTTACGATTAATGGCACGAATTATTACGCACGGTCACGAACATGCGTCCCGCTCTGCTGCGGGCTGTGGCGCTCTGTTGCGTGCTATTGCGAGGTGTTGCGGTCTGTTACGGGTCATTGGGAATTGTTGAGTTCTGTCAGAAATCTGTCAAGAATCGGGCGAATGTGGACAAGCCGCCTGCCGCACACACTGGGTTGGAGGCGGAGCAGAGGCGTCTTGCTCCGCCGTGCTCTCACCTGACTCATTAGGCTCTTGCCAAATCGGGTTACACGAAAAGCAAAGACCAGCTGAGCGTCGGGCCTGGCCTTATACTGTAGGTAGAATAGCAAACGTTTTTCACAGTCTATGAAAAACTGAACTTAGTTCAACCCCAAACTAAGTCATATGCTCCTGTCACTGTGTAACTCGGGCAAACGCTGAATCTATCAAGACAAACAATAGCAATAAACACACGCGCTTTATGTCAAATGAGTCTGTGCAACAGCGGCACATTCAGCCAGACTTTACTCCACAGAATAAGCATAAAAACACTACACTCACTGTGCACTAGATATTCCGGGGATCTGTCGTAGAACTCTTCACCTCTTTATCCATGACTCTCACTCGTCTGGTCAATCTCCATTTGGAAAAAAAAAAACTCTTTTGCATAATCCAGAACAACAGGCCTGTCTCCACCTGCTGCGCTCATCGCCGCTTGTTTTACATGTCAAAAATTGTAAATAAGTCTTAACACTTATCCATGTTATAGCTACTGTAACCACGCGTTGTTGTTTGGGCCAGTGCGTATGGCAGCGTGGGAGATGCATTCAGGGACAATAAACAGTGCGGGAAAGGCGCACTCTTACTGTCCCTTTTCTTTTTCCACAAACGTGCAGAAAATCGGGACAAATATATAACAGTGGGGTTCTCCAGCGGGGCGGCAATAGGGGTGGCAGGGATTGGCTACCAAACATCAGGAGGAACGACCACAGGAAGAAAAGCCCGCGGAACAACTTCAGCACCTGAGGAGCGGCAGCGGCAGGTGCTGTCCTGGGCTAGCCTGGAAAAATCCAGACTCACCGCTGTACCAGCGAGTGAGTCTGGTCACCGTTGCGTCAAATCCATTTCCCACAGCGGTACATACGCAAGCAAACAGGAAGTAAACCAATCGGTGAAGGCCGGGCGTCTGCCATTGATGCGGTGTTATTAGCAGTTTTGCGTTAATATTTGCGCAGGATTATGAATCACGAAACTCACCTACTGTCGATGTGTTTTTGGTCATTTACCGCCGATTGGAGACACGCTTTCTCTCTTTCGTGCGTCGTTCGTAGATTGTTATTGAGGGACTTCCGCGTCCCGTGAGTGACGCTGCTCTCTAACAACACGTCACGGCAAATAAACGAATCTGATTGCAACGGAACGGATTGATTTTGCGGAAGCCGCGAACGAGGGCGGGGTGACCAGACTGATCCCCCGCTGGATAAAAAAATACAGAGGGGAATCATTCTGGTCTCACCAGGCTAGACCTGGGCCTGGAGCGCGGACTGGCCGTCTTTGTGTGACTTTTCTTTGGCATAGTGCAGGTACGAACATTAACTTTTCGGCGTAGCGTGTGTTTCTATCAATTCTGAGCGTGAAAACAGTGATTCTGCACTACGAATGCTTTATGAATGCTGTACGAATGCGCTCACGCTGAATTACGAAGCGCCACTACGCATCACGAAAGGACACGCTCCGTTTGCGAACTCCACGAACAGAGGGTGAATCGTGACATTCGTGGAAGATTTTTGACAGCCAAAAACATTCTCCACGAACATCACGAATGTCACGAACTGATACGTTCTATTAAGAATCCCATTGAGATGCGTTAAGTCATGTCACGAACGCATCGTGCTTATGTGTAAACCCAGCATTAGGATATTTAGTTCCGCGGTGGTGTCATAGTTCTGCAATTGAAGAAGGTCTGTAAAAAAAAACATAGACCTTTTGATCAAAAAACATTGGACTCACTGAGCACTTGGAGCCTGGTCTCTTGGCTCCACATTGTGCTTTGATAAATCCCTCTCGTCGCTCTGCAGCTGTAGTCTCCACTGTCTGACACGGACACATTGGAGAGAGTGTATTCTCTTGTTGTTGTTGATTTGATGACTCCAGTCTTCCTCCAGACATAGCTCCACTCTGAGCCTCCTTCATCCTCCACCTCACATCTGAAGGACAGGCTCTCTCCACTGAACACCTCTGTCCAGGCAGGATCAGGCTGGACCACCGCTCTGTTTGACACTGAGTAGAGACAACACACATAGTGCAGTATGATAGTGCAGTAGTCCTCCAGAGAAAATATGATCAAAAAGGTCAAACTGTTCTTTAAATATACAGTATGGCTGTCTCAGTTCACTAATCCTACTCTCCTCCGTCATGTGTTTCGGATCATGACCTAAAGGAGTTTATTTGTCAAAGTGGAGTTTAGAGTACAGTTTCTGATCCCACACATTCAGAGGAATCAACAGAGGGCACACGGGAACTAGGATACAGTCTCATCTAGACAGACCTTTGAACAGCTTGGAGATGCCCCCCAGTGGAGTTATAATGTGTCTGATGAACAAAGTGCTCGTTCAGACTGATGCCTCGGCAAAACATTTGTTCCTCTTAACTACACTTCATGCTCCAATAATATAAAGAGACGACACAGTGAATGAGTGGTTAGCGCTCTTGCCTCACAGCAAGTCACTTGTATATTGCGCTTTACAATCCTGTGTTACCAAGTTTCTCAAAGTGCCACACTGTAGTCATGATTCATTCACGCCATATTCAGTGGAGGTAAGCTACTATTATAGCCACAGCTGCCCCTGGGGTAGATTTACGGGAGCAAGACTGCCAATCTGTGCCATGGGCTGCTCCAACCACTCACTCACTCCACTATTCATACTGGCCTATTGTGCATGTTTTTATGGAAACCACCTACAGGTCCAGGGTTCAAGTCTCAGACCTTACAGGGGCTTTTTTAATTGTATTTTAATTTGATTTATTTGAGTTATTATTTACAATATTTACATCATTATATTTACTTTATCACAAAAAACCCCCAATAAAAATAAATAACTTAAAAGGAGTAGGCCGAAGCAAGAAAACTTATAAGTGCCTACCCCATATTCAAAACACAATTATTGATTAGCAGCAATAATAATTCAAAGCTTTTACATGTAAAAAAAAACAAAACAAAATCTGATGAGACTTACAGGTATGAAAAACAAACGTTTGTGATTTCTGAGTGTATTTACTTAGTTTTATAGTTTTCTCTTATTATTTATCATTGCTTATATTACCATTCTGGTCACCATTCTATTGATTTACGTATTGTTTAAGTAGTCATAGTGTTTTAGATATACATATATATACACATACAGACATATACATATACATACACATACATTACTAGCGCACATATTTGTTATACATATATTATCATCACCATAATAACGACAATAATAGCATTCTCAAAAATATCATCTTCAAATTGATCATATTTCTCATTTTGAGTTTGCATTTCTCCCAGTGTCTGCGTAGGTTTCCCTTTCTCCAAACAATTGTGTAATGACAATAAAAAGACTTTACCTTTACCTTACCTATAAAACTAAAACATATCATGGATTAACAGCTATGAAAAGTTTAAACTAATCTTTCTGAGCCAACATGTTGGAGGAGGTAAGATACAGAAATGTACTCACCAGTTTCCCAAATAGTGACACGATCACTTTCAGCTGTTAGTCTATAAAGCTGTGGTTTTTCTCTGCAGGAGTAAACTCCTCCACGAGAGACAGTGACAGTAGGTGTGTCTTCTTTTAATATTTCCAAGGTAGAATTCTGAGGTGAAGAACGTCTGATCCATTCATATTCAGAAACTCCTTGTGCTTCACATTTAAGCTCCACTGTGCCCTGGTTTGGGATGAAGTGGTTTTCTGTGGTCACTTTAACTCTGTGGCTCCCTCCTGTGGTGAAAACATTAGATCATACATTATTCAGGCTTTTAAAGTATGTTTGTAATTAGGTTTAGTTTTCAAGACTAGAACTCTGATCAGAGTCCTGTATGTGAGCAGTACTGACCTTGGTATATTTGTAGAAACTGACCAGTGTAGAATGTTCCCTCATTGATCCCACAGGAGTACCAGCCCTGGTCTGATGCTGACACATGGATCCTCAGCTCCACTGTCGTCTCAGAAGTGCGTTTAAACCAGTGATTTGTGTCAGTTTTTACAATGACTCCATATTTATAAAAGTACAGTTGTGTTTTGACAGGCCCCTCACACTGAACAATCACTGTCTCTCCAGAATAGGCCCATGAAGGCATTTGTAAAGGCAAACCTGTAAAAAATATACAATTTAGAAAATATTACTACTGTTTTTTTATTGTGTCTCCCCACCCTTTGTCGCACTCTCTTTATTGGACTAGGTTGCTTTAAGATATCAAAGAATATCAATGAATAGTCCAAGTATAATACAAATTCTACCATATCGTGGAATAGCAACACACATAATCACATGAGCCACACACAAGCTCAAGAAAAATACAGTGTTTCCACTCACCAGTCTCCCTGATGGTGACTTTATTACTTTCTTCAGTGACGATAAATTCATCTGAACCTCTACAGGAGTACACTCCTCCACGAGACACGCTGATAATCTTTGTTTTCTCCTTCAATATTTCCAAGTGAGTGTCAGAATCTGAGCTGCGTCTGAGCCACTGAGGGTTTGGATAATCCTCCACAGAACATGTCAGAGTCACACTGCCCTGGTCTGGGATGAAGTAGCTGGATCTTGTCAGCCAAATACTGCGTCTCCATCCTGCACAGATAAAGACCAACAATAAAACTGTTTTATTAAATTGTGTTTTGTTGAATAAACACCTGACAAAAAACAACCTCTTAAAGCAGGTGAATATTTCAAGTAAACTACTTACCAGTTACATCCAGGTGTTTCTGATTAAGTGATCTGTTCCCATTGCTCACACATGAATAAGATCCCTGATCTTCAGCAGACACTGGACTGATCCTCAGCTCTACAGAGTTTAAAGTCCGTGTGATCTGATGAGTAGAATCTCTCTGCACCTCTGTGTCATCTTTATGGAGGTTCACTCTCTCTATGTCCGACCCCACACACCGCACAGTCACTGAGTCTCCGAGATATGGAGATGAGGACGGCATCTGTAAAGTCACTCCTGCACAAAGACACATTTACAAACCAGTTATGAAAAACATTAGATTCAGTGAAGGTTTTATTCTGTGCTAAACCTTCTGAGCTTTTAATTAAAACCTCTTAATCCCCGCCCTAACCAAGTGCATTTACTCCAGTTCAGTTTTACCCAAATCTAAAAGGTCACAGCCTATAGGCCAATGTAACGCCTAATTTGTCATGTTTTCATCACTTTTTAAAATCACTTTTCGGTTACATTTGTTGCGTTTTCTTCAAACATTTTTGTCACTTTTTCGTAACATTTTGACACCTTTCTCGTCCCTCTTTTAATGCATTTTCATCTTTGTTTTGTCTCATTTTGTTGCTAAATTATTTATGAAGCTTTAAGATTTGGGTAAAGCCAAACTGGAGAGAATGTGCTCGGTTCAGGTGGGGGTTAAGAGGTTAAACTCAACTAAACAGATTGTATTTATTTCATTATTCACGTTTGTTTCATCTCTTCAAGCGCTAAAAACAGTGCTTGATCTAAAACCAGTCTGTTTCAGGAACACTGTTCTATTTCATATCTTACTTCAGCCCTTTAGGCTTTCGCTGATGCATAATCTCTCGGAAGCTCCGCTTCCCGCCTGAGAAGATCAAACGATCTAACCGCTCCAATCACCCTATGAGCCTGGCACACCCCCAAGTCCTATAAAAGGGGCCTAGCCCAACACTCTGCTCCTTTTTCTCTCGGCTCTTACGCTCTTGAAAAGAATTTATCTACAATCAAGATTGAAGACGGACAAGACTCACCGCAGAAGATTGCCGCTTGAAGATTTCGTCACCCTCCGGTGTCGAGCGGTTCTGCGGTCCCTGACCGGTCATCATTCTCTTTGAGACCGGCCTGACCTCCTCCTCCACCGCACAGACGAGGACTTTTCCCCGTGCGTTTCACGCCCCCGGGGAGGTGCGCGAACGCCGCCGAGGCCTTCAGAAGCAGACCTCTCGGTTTGGGGCGGACGGAACTTGGCAACTTCCGATACAGGTCCCTGGTGCCCGGTTCCGGTCCCCGCGTCCAGGTGGACCTTCCTCGCTTCAGGTCCCAGCCTGCGTTAGTCCGCTGACTAAACGCCAGGTGCGAATGGTCTTCCTCTCTGCTAACATCCAGTGTAGGATTGGCCGAGTGCTGTGACATTGCAGGACGGTATCGGGGCTTCCCTTGCCGTCCTCTCCTCCCGGGACTAGCGTGGACTCTCTGGCTGTATGTGCCGGATTCTATGGAAGGACTTGTGTGTCAAAATTCTTGACAAACTCCACTTATCCACTGCTTGACAGGTTCGAGCGTGGAGCAGGAGCTTGATAACGGCGCGTTGAGGCCGCCTGTTACCGCTCATATGCCATGACGGCACGCCATGTGCGCCGGGTGCTATGGAGGTACTTTTGTGTCAAAAAATATACAAATTTGACGAGCTCCGTTGATCCACTGTTATGACAGGTTCGAATGTGGGGCAGGAGCTTGATAATGGCACGTTGAGACTACCTGTTCCCACTCATGTGCCATGACAGCACGCCATATGTGCCGGATGTTATGGAAGGACTTTTGTGTCAAAAAATTCTTGACAAGCTCCGCTCATCCTCTGTTATGTCAGGTTCGAGCGTGGAGCAGCAGCAGACAGCGACGTGCTGGATTTGTCGCCTGTCAGAGTAAAGAGCACGCTCTGCACTTGGCCAGAGACGAGTCCAGCTTGTGTCTGGCTCTCGAGCTCGGCTCTGGTTCTCGGTTTACCACACACGCTGTGCCAGTCCTGAGCGGTGATTGGCCCAGTGTCACAGCACCCTCCACGGCTCCGCTCTTCACTGTTCCAGTCCTCAGCTATGATTGGCCGACGGTTGGTGCAGCGCCTTCCATGGCTCCGCCCCCCCTTGCCTGCGGCTGGTGGACCTGGGAGAGGTAGGCCATGATGAAATCTTCCCTCAGTCGCGTTACCGAGCGGTGTCGGCTGACAGGCTCCTCACTGGCCGCGCCGCCGATGCTCGTCCTCTAACGTATTTACCTGCTTATACTCGGGGAAAGTGCAGGGCAACTCTTTCCCCGTCTCCTTTATTGGAGACGGCAGCAAAAAAGGATAAAACCTTCGCAGCCCCCCCACGTCACGACTCGTCCCCGGGAGGGGAGTCTGTGGGCGGGTCCGCCTCTCCTCTCTCCCGCGGACCTGGAGTTCTACCTCTGACAGAGTTCTATCAGGTTTGGAGGGGTGCAGGGCTCCTGTCGGTGCCATGGCTGGACAGGACGTGCTTGAGACGAGACTGCGAGGCCCGGATGACACGGCGGCTCTTCAAGAGGGGTTGAGCTCTCTGCTTCAGCACGGAGCTATAGTGGAGGTGGATCCGCTCAGGGCAGGGACAGGGTTTTATTCTCCCTACTTCCTCGTCCCCAAGAAAAACGGCGGTGTCCGGCCAATTTTGGACCTGCGCGTCCTCAATGGCTGTGTCACCAAACGGCCGTTTCGCATGCTCACAGTCAAGCAGCTGCTGCAGTGTGTCAGGCCCGGGGATTGGAGGACGTCCGTGGACCTTATGGACGCATATTTCCATATTCCCATTGTAATGGCAGTATACACCAAGCATACTGACACTGTGGCTGCTTAAATGAAAGGTTCCCAGACGCGTGTTCCACTTATATAAACTGATTTATTTGGCTCCACAAACCAATATCCACATCCATATGTCATGCGATACAACACAACTTGACGTGACACGGTCAAGAAGAATTGTCCCCATTAAGCAGCACCTGGTTACAGATGACCACGCCTTATATAGGCCCAGGGAGGTAAATGAGTGACATAGCGCCATATAGAGGCAGGGGGTGAAATAACAAATCATAAATGGCTCCTACAACCGGCCCCTAATTGTTTGTGCGAGAGCAAAGAACAATTACAAAAACTTAAATTATGGAGCCATTTTACCTTTCTAGCAAAAATTCACGTCTCACAATATCAAATCAAATATGTTTCAATGTAATCAAAAACAATTCAACATATGTTAACTTTTACAATTCTCATGTCATATTCCATATACTAGGTTTTACAGTCCTTAAATCAATCAATTGTCCAAAATCAAGTAACCTTCCATCGCTTTCTCTTAAATTGTGTTCTCCTTTTAAGAAAGAAAATAGTTTCTGCTTGGTTTATGCCCAACACAAAAACTTCATCTTTCATCCATTTTGGGAATATCCAGTTGGAGCTCTCAGAGCTTAACATGATGTGCCGTGTGTCCTGGGAGGGCATCATGTTTGCCCTTTTCCTCCTTGTTCCCAAGATGTAGTTGTCAAAGAAGTCAAACTCCTTTTGTTCTGCGATCCACTTGCCGGCCCCTGTTCCATCCCTTGGTTCCACCAGGGGCGCACGGTCAGATGGTAGTGTGCCCAGAGGGATGGGCTTGTTTTCCCCATGGGGCACCGAAGTGTTTTCCTCGTCGAGACTTACTGGATCATCAGGTGTTGTAGAGGACCGAATGTCTTCTCTATTTTCTTTGTCCACCATTTCAAATGTCACATCTTCATCTAGTTCACTAATGATGTCCTCATTATCGACGTCATCTTCGAAGTCTAGCCATATCTTTATTCCACTTAAAAACTCAGAAGAGTCTTGTGTTGTCGAAGTAAACCAGTTGCCATTAACTCTCCTTTCATGGTCAGAAAGAGAGTTCCACAGTTTCTCTGCTTCATTTGCAAACCCTTTAAATTGTTCATAAAGACACCTGAGAGTCTCTGTGCATTCGTGCACCATAGCTTTAATAATAGAGGGGTTTAACTCTGATGCTGCATTAAAGTACATTTTAATCTTTTCTATATTGTCCACCATATTGAATCAAACAGTGTGTAGTTCAGGTAGTTCAGCCACACACCTGTCCGGGCAAGTGCAGCAGAGCTGCTCAAACTCAGCTTCTTCCCAAAGTTCAGCAGGCGGCTTGTCCAAACGAGCAGATTGCATGCAGCTTGTAACCACACAACTGCAGCAGTTCCATGTTCCAAGTCCAACAGTCAAATCCAAATCTTCCAGGATTGAGGTTCTTCTTGACTAATGTAATGGCAGTATACACCAAGCATACTGACACTGTGGCTGCTTAAATGAAAGGTTCCCAGACGCGTGTTCCACTTATATAAACTGATTTATTTGGCTCCACAAACCAATATCCACATCCATATGTCATGCGATACAACACAACTTGACGTGACACGGTCAAGAAGAATTGTCCCCATTAAGCAGCACCTGGTTACAGATGACCACGCCTTATATAGGCCCAGGGAGGTAAATGAGTGACATAGCGCCATATAGAGGCAGGGGGTGAAATAACAAATCATAAATGGCTCCTACACCCATTGTCCTGGAGCACAGGAAATTCCTCCGGTTTGCGGTACGGGGGAGGTGCTTCGAGTATTGCCGCCTTCCGTTCGGCTACTCGCTGGCCCCACGCCAAGTGCGTGGAGGTGGCTCTGGACCCGCTCCGTCATCGGGGTCTCCAAATACTGACCTACATCGACGACTGGCTGATCCTGGCTTCCTCTCCAGGGGAGGCGGAGGATCATACAGCCAGAGTGCTAGAGCACATCTCCCGTCTAGACTTTGTAGTCAATCACGACAAGAGCCAGCTGCAACCGACCCAACGGCTCCAATATCTGGGGTTAGTCCTGGACTCCAGGAACACGAGAGCCTCGTTCTCACTGGATAGGCAGGCGGCGATAGTGGACCTAGGTCGGGCCGCACTGGACGGGCCTCAGATCCGCCCTCAGCGGATCCGCTCACTACTGAGCATGATGGCGGTGGTTCACCCGGTGGTGAAGCTGGGCCTGTTGCATATGAGGAACCTCCAGAGGGGTTTTCCCGTCTCAGAGGGATGTCGAGGCCGGTGCGGGTTCCCCCGGCGGCACGGAATGACATTGCCTTCTGGCTGGTCCGCAGTCGGCTTCGAGAGGGAGTACAAATGGGTCTAGCGGACCGTCATGTGGAAGTGTTCTCCCTGACCGGTTGGGGCGGCGTGCTGGGTCATCACTCTGCAGGCGGCGTTTGGTCCTTGCCTTTGAGACAGATTGACCTCCTGGAGATGGAAGCAGTGCAGAATGTCCTCTTGCACTTCGCAGCCAGTCTGGAAGGTCAGCATGTGCTGGTTCGGATGGACAACACCACTGTGGCCGTCTATCTGAACAAGCAAGGGGGGACCAGGTCCCCCGCTCTCCACAGCCTGGCGGTGGAAATTCTACTGTGGGCGGACACACACCTAGCCTCTCTGACGGCCCGCCACATCCCCGGCGAACGCAACGTGGGCGCCGACAGGATGTCCAGGGGAGGCGCCTTGTGGGACGAGTGGGCCTGGCTCCAGAGGTCGCGGTGGAGGTGTGGCTCCGGTTCGGCAGACCGATAGCCGACCTTTTCGCAAGTGCAGAGAACGCTCAGTGCCCACTCTGGTTCTCGCTCAGGTCAACAGACGGGCCTCCTCTCGGGGTGGACGCTTTGGCCCGTTGGCTATGGCCAGTCAGCCTCCTATACGCCTTCCCCCTCTCCGGCTTATGGCGTCTCTACTTCACAGGGTGAGAGCGGAGCGGGCTCTCATTCTTGTGGTGGCCCCGGACAGCCCGAGTGCCAGGTGCTACCCAGACTTGGTGGAAATGGCTCTTGCCCAACCGTGGCCCCTTCCAGACTGGCCCGGCGCGCTCCACTCGCACCCGGTTCTGGGGCACCGGCTCAGGGTTTGGAAGCTGAGAGGGGGAAGTTACTACGTTTAGGCCTTCCCCCTCGGTGGTGGCTACGATCCAGGGGGGTCGGGCCGCATCCACAACCAGGGCCTACGAGGTCCGATGGCGGCTTTTTACTGAATGGTGCTCTGGTAGGTCGTTGGACCCCACATCTTGCTCCATTGAGGATGTGTTGAGTTTCCTCCAGGACCTACTGGACAGAGGCAGGGCGGCCGCAACTCTGGGGTTATTGCGGCAGCCATCACTACGGGTCACATGGGGTTTAGTAGCTTTACGGCCCGTAGTCACCCCTGGTGAAGCGTTTCTTGCGGGGAGCGCGCCGGCTCAGACCGCCGTTGCGCCGAACCGCCCCATCATGGGATCTTCAGGTGGTTCTCAATGGCCTATCCGGGCCCCACTTTTGAACCCCTTGGCAGGGCAGACATTGCCTGGCTGTCCTACAAGACGGCATTGCTCTTGGCTCTGGCCTCGGCTAAGAGATCGTGGCGATTTGTGTGCACTTTCCGTGCATCTGTCCTGCTTGTCTCTCCCTGCCGACGATGGTCTAATGGAACTGTGGCCCAACCCAGCCTTCCAGCCCAAGGTCATCACGTCCTCATTTAGGTCCAGAGTGATCAGGGTGAGACCCTTCTTCCCTCCTTCGCACATTTCTGTGGAGGATGAGCGTCGTCATGTGGCCATACCGCCTTTGCGATGCCCAATCCCGTCAGACCTTGGAAGCTAAGCAGGGTAGGGCCTGGTTAGTACTTGGATGGGAGACCGTTCAGTAACACCAGGAAGCCTAGCGAATGTAGTGAGTGAGTGAGTGGTTGGTGGTGGTGGCTGATGTGCGCAGACTGGTTGCCTCGCTTATCATCACCGAGTATGGAGTGAATGAATAATGCACCAAATTGTAAAGCGACTTTGAGCGTCTGGAAAAGCGCTATATAAGACTAATGCATTATTATTATTATTATTATTATTGTCACAGCCTTTGCCCGGTGAGGGCTGTGCGCTGTTATCTGGATCGGACGGCTGGCTTCAGACGGACAGACCAATTGTTTGTTGGATTTGGAGCCAAGAATCGGGGTGCCCTCTTGTCCCCCTAGCATTTGGCCCACTGGGTCTGCCTCGCTATTCGCATGGCTTACGAGGCGCAGGGGCTGCCACCGCCGGTGGTGATCAGGGCTCACTCCACACGTGGAGTGTTTTCGAGGCACGTCGGTGGAGGAGATCTGCCGAGCAGCCTCTTGGTCCTCTTCTTCGACTTTTGTGCAGTTTTACCTGCTGGATGTCGCCTCCGACTCTGTCGCCCATTCTGTTTTGGGTGGCGGGCGACCTTAGTTCCCCAGCGGCGGCCTGGCTGGGTTGTGTTGGGTGTGTCCGGCGCTCTTGGGAGAGGCTGCCTGGGATACACCCATTGTGTTTTAGACCTAGTCGGTGTGGTCGGTTTGGATTCCTTGGGCGCTCTTGGGAGAGGCTGCCTGTCTAGGACTGACCGTAATTCCTTCCTGGGGGTGCTGGCGCTCTTGGGAGAGGCGGCCTTGCACCCTCGTACTTTTGACTGGGCGCTCCCAGCCTCTTTTGGTTGGCGGCTGGGGTGGCGTCCCCGTTTTCTCTGTTTTGGTGAGAGACTATGGTGCCTTGTATGGTGACTGCACTCCTCACCCAGCCTGTGGGCTTCTGCCTTGCTGACACAGTTGTCGGTGTACACGTCTGCCCCGGGCTCGCTCCAATCACTTGAGTCCATGCCTGCTGGGAGTACATCGGTCTTCTCGGCTTCGCGATGGCTTATGCATCAGCGAAAGCCTAAAGGGCTGAAGCAACATATGAAATACAGTAGAAAGTAGTAGAGCCCTTTAGCTTTAGGCCCAGCAGGCAAGTCCTCTCCTCCGACGGCTGAGTTCAAAGGAGCAGAGTGTTGGGCTAGGCCCCCTTTTATAGGACTTGGGGGTGTGCCAGGTTCATAGGGTGATTGGAGCGGTTAGATCGTTTGATCTTCTCAGGCGGGAAGCGGAGCTTCCGAGAGATTATGCATCAGCGAAAGCCTAAAGGGCTGAAGCAACATATTCATAGAACCGTAGTTACATTAGGTAACTGGGGTTTCACACAATTATATCATCTCAAACCTTTCCTCCAAAATAGTTCCCGGATCCTGAAAAAAACTGAAAAATTTGAGAATGCGTTGTCCCAAACAGGGGATCAAATTAAGCACTGCCCCCATTTTCTCCAGGAAGTGCTTTTGTACATTCACCTCCACCCAATGATTCCAGTTCACACATTCCCTTCTTGTGGAATAGATTGGGCAAATTATTTTGACCAAATTGAGCACTTTATATATAAGCACAACATTGGACAAACATCTTGCCAAGGATCTTGTATTTCAGAAAAGCCATAGCAAAGTCTTAAATGTCAGTAAGCTCCATTTTTCAAGAGGATTTGCAAAGATACTTGCACTGTGATAGGATTGGTACAAGACCCTGATAATTACCTCTAAAAACCTCTGATTTTGCACCAGCTTTACACAAAAGACAATGACAAACACTTAGTTGTGCTTGAAAGTTTACATACCCTGGCAGAAGCTTAGATTTTTTTGACTATTTTTCAGAGAATACAAAAGATAACTCATAGTTATAGTGATGTGAAAACAGGAAAAAACCTCCCTCTCTCCTGGTACAGGAGAACTTGTGAATTTGTGGTTTATGTTCCACATTGTTTTTTTTGGATACTTTTGTACGTCTTTGCCGTGTTTTGTGGAGGTTTGGTGGATTTGTTTACTTTGAGAGTGTCACAGGTTAAAAGGACAATGGGAGCCTACATGTTGGTGCAATCAATAAAACAAGGCGGTTAAAAGGATAAAATACAATTTAATGTAGGCAAGTTAAAAGTCGACAAATGCGATAAAAGGCAGAGTAAACATACACTGTTAGACCAGACTGTAAAAACAGCAGTAATATACAACTTTTCAGCCAGTATGACACTGTAAATACCATTTGTGGTAAAACTGACGACATCCACAAAATACAGTATTTTACTTCTTATTTAAAAAATGTTGTATGATACTGTATTTTTTTGTTTGTTTTGTTTTTTGCTTTAACGGACGCATTCATTTTTACCCCTGAAGAAGCTGAGTTGGCCAGCTCACATATGCGCCCATATCCTCTTGAATGAACTGATTTGATTGTATTTTAGACAAGTTTTATTTCAAAGTAGCCTATCGCCGTGGATGGAGAATGACACCGTCAAGCAAAAGACAACTTGAGTCGGTTGATTTCCTCTGCAAGCCAGCAGAGGAAAGCAAGACATTTGAAATACCCGGTAAGTTTGAGTAATAAAATCTTAAGCGGGGCTAATACTGTGCGGTTTTAGACACAAGTTGTGAGTCGTGCGGTCCTGGCGCTGTGGCAGCACTGCTGACGCCAGAGGAAAGCAGCGCGGACACGGGGAAATACAGCAGCAGGCCTCGGTGTAAAGATTTTAAACTACCCCCCATGTCAGGCTACCCCCGGTAATTTGAAATCGATTTCAAGTTACCCCGAGGGTAGAATGAACACGATTTCAAGCTACCCCCCCCCCTCCCCTTATTTCAGATTACCCCCATCTCAACTGCTTTCTTACTTTAGCCCTAGTGGAGTTTACAAGCTAACCCTAACCTTACCTTAGCCCTAACCTTAAGGATAGTGGATTTATTTATTGATATAGTATTTGCAAGTTTGGAGCAGAAAACCGCAGATGAAAAGTTACGAGAGTTGTAGCGGACACACAGCGAGCAGGAGCGCGCAGAGGTGAGTGACGGCTAAACACGCTGATAACTTCACTGCAGACACGAAAGTCTGCAAAAGTTTAGTGGCTATCGGCTAATTTAAGCTAGGCTACTCGTCATGTGTTGCTGAAGTTCGCCAAAGTTATTTAATTGATGTAGACACGCTGTTTGAGGGGATGATGACAGACCAAGCTGGTATGCAGGTCAGTCGTGTGCGTTTTTGCTCCGTACAGTGTGAGCACCTGCATCGCGGGCTCCTACACTCCTGTGAATTGATAATTCATTTGGCTTGTTCTAAATCGTGTCTCAAATTGCACAGCGTCGGCCCAGCTTTAGCTGACGATAAATTGTGACTAGGTTTACCTTAGAAAATTTCTGCAGTCTCTGAAATGAATGAATGTTAACTTCCTAGTTTAAGCTATTGTAAGTTGGAGCCTGGCGATATTTTTTGTGAGGGGAATGCAATAGCATTGGCTAGCTAGGCTATCGCTTAAAATATACATGGCCAAGAAGATTGAACGGGATTAGCAGTCAGTCAGGCATATAGCTACTTTGATCAGAATCAGAATAGTGTTTATTGCCATGGTTTGAGAACATGTACACAGAATTTAGATTTAATTTAGATAAAAATAAGCTATAAAAACTTTAAAACTATAAGGCTATGGGACATGCATAAATTATATTAAAATTAAAATAAAATAAAGAGTAAAATATGATAAGACGATAACAGTTTGACATAGAACAACAGCGGGATTGTATTTACAGATATGCAGATGTCTAAATGTTACCCTGTTGGCTCGCTAATATATAGTGTGAGAAGTCAGGCTTTTTTTGTGAAATGGAGCGGTGAATGTCTCTACGAGTCTACGCCTGATCATGTATTGTTGTAAGCATTGTAGCTACTGCACAGCTAATGTTAACACATTTTATGCCCATGTTAAAAGTCACAGAAACTTGGCTAACTACAGGTTTTCATGTGGTATCGAGGTGTGCTCAGGCAACTTGAGGACCTAAGGACATCCAGCGTCTTCTACGAGACACTGAGAGTAACACAACAGCCATGCAGCAGAGCCAGACTGGCATCACAACAGTGCTCCTCCTTATGATGAACTTCCTGGGAAAAGAGGCCTCCATCTTTCTTTTGGCAGATGTAAGTAGACACATTTTATCTAGTGAAATGGCATACATGTAATCAAATGTTTAAATTACTGCACTGTTTGGCCCTAGTCACTAGTCCTTTCCTCTGAGGTTGTACTTTATTGTAATCCCATTTTTGTGTGTTTTAAGATAAATGCGACAAAGCTGTCAATTGAAGCAGAGACGACCCTGCCAGCCACACCAAGACTAATACTGCTTGGTAAGATGTGGTTTCATGATGAACTGATTTGGTTGCAATGAAAGCTAGTGCAGCCGGTTACTTCCTCAATTAATGTTTTTGATGTTATCTGTTTGTCCACAGATCATAGAGAGAAGTTGCAGATAGGAGGAGCTGCAGCTAAGAGTCATCCACCATCACAACTGTTTGCCACCAACAACACAACTGCAAGCACACACACACAATAAATGTGTATCTTTTTCAGATTTAAGAGTGTCCTGAGTTTTAAATTTTAAATTTGAAAAAATTATGTTACAGTAGTGTACTGGTCATTTACAGTAAAAAAAAAAAAACACATTCCGGCTTTACAGTAACTCTTTACTACTGTAAATCTGAAATACAGTTCTTCTACTGTAATCTACAATTACAGTAACTCACTGGCAACAGTGTTGCTGTTACTGTAGAAAACACTTGAAAGTGTCTAACAGTGTACGTTAAAAGAGGACTAAAACGGGGCTAAAAGTGCGTGCGCTAAGGTGCTTAGTCTCCGGGAAGGGGGTCCGGTCGGCTTCGGAAGACCCACGTCGGCGCTGAAGGGGTCCACCTCGGGGAGCGCATGCCCGGGGAGCCTGCCGCCACGGCTCGACGCCGCCGCTCCTGTCCGGGGGACATCCCTGGCCTCGACGCGCTGCTCCCTCGCCTCCTTCACGCAGCCCCTCCCGGTGTGTCGCGTTGTGTCCCGTCCTTGTGTCCTCTCTTTCCTCGTCCGGTGCCCACCTCCTGCGCCTCGTCCATGCGTACGTCCCTGTTTTCTCACGCTCGGCTCTCCTCCGCGTCCATGGCGTCGTCCGCCCGTAGCGGGCCGTATCTCCCAGTTGCGTCTGCG
Organism: Neogobius melanostomus; assembly: GCA_007210695.1. Lineage (NCBI taxonomy): Eukaryota > Metazoa > Chordata > Actinopteri > Gobiiformes > Gobiidae > Neogobius > Neogobius melanostomus. The sequence continues at coordinate 2,946,980 of VHKM01000376.1, forward strand.
CTTCGCCTTCGCCGCCCGGCGGCCCGGCACTGGCACCGGCCTTCTCTATTTCCGTCTGCCTTGTCTCTCTTCCCCCTTGCAAAACCGCTTCTGTCTTTTTATACTTCCTGCACAATCACTGTGCAGGCGCGTGTGATTATGGCAATCAAGGGCGGGGCTGCCAGGGCAACAGAGCTTTGGTCATTTAAAACATGCATAAAATCAACCTTAAAAACCATGCAGATAAAATAGCCTGGCTAACGCCAGACTGCTGTGTGCGCTCGAATCTTTTCGAACTTCACAACAGCCTGGGGACCATGGCCGACATTTTTCCATGGATTTGGGCACCAATCACACGTAAGACGATGACGCGCTATTTGACATACGGAAGCTTGTAGTTTGTTTAGGGATAAAAAAAATAAAAAAAATATTTACGGATCCAACATGACAGCAGCAGACGCGATGCCATCTTTCGATCAAGCTTTAGAACGTGTTCTAAATAGTTTAGCTCAAAAGTTTACAGCAGGTACGTCATACGTCATCTGATACCATGATACGATGGCTATGGCTACGTGCAGACGCATGAGAGACATTTGTAGCGCCCAATAAATGGCTATGGACAATCGTAAACCACACCTCTCCTACGAGAAAATGAATTGGTGGTCCCCAGACTAAATATCACTTGTGATTTTAGTCTGGCGTTAGCCAGGCTACAGATAAAACACACTAAAACCAAAGTTAAAACAGCCCGCTCGTGCCCGTGACAAGAGTCCAAAATGGTCCTGAAGAAAGCAGCTTTTTAAAGGTAAACAAAACACTAGCTTTTCAGCTAAACCCATACACATTTCTTCTTCTGAGACACTGAAGAGGCACCAAGAGCCCCACAGCTGCAGCACAGAGGAGGCGTCACAAGAGGAGCTACAGGAAACAAGTAAGGGACAAACGAGAGATGGTGAAAGACTGTTGTGAAGCGGAGGGAGGAGGAGGAGGAGCTGACCAGTGCAGGACACCACGCTCTGAAACAGGGACAAACCCAGGAGGCGCGGCACCATTTCAGAGGATCAGAGGAGACAGAGGGCAGCCAGCCAGGTTTCTTCTGAGTGCTACAGTTTCCCCGACCTCCAAGGTCATGCGGGTCAGGTTGACGCAGTGGCAGCGCGGCTCAGCCGCAGCAGCTCAGGACTAACACCTGAACATTATTTCGTTACTGTACAATGACACTAAAGCACTTACTTACTGTACTTAGTTACTTAGTGGTTGTGTGAAGCCATTGATTGTGAGTTCGATTGCCTAAGTCATTTTGTATTGTTACAATGGAAATTTTTCCTAAATTTTTCGTAAAAACTTATTTTTACATGTATTCCAAAATCAGTGGAAAATGAGTTAGGCAATTATGCTATGTGGCTAACGATATACAAAACCTTCTCCACAACTACCACACAAGACTCCAAGCTGCCATTGATGAAAGTAATAAATATGACAGGTTTTAATGCTTTTGAAAATATGACTTATTTAGATGGATTACATCAGTTGCATAGTTATCATTTTATTTCAGTGAAGCAGCAATTTCAATGAAGAAATGTTGGGATTTTTAAGCTGCTGACAGGAAGTGACATAGAAGAAGGTAACATTCCATAGCAGTTTGACTCATTTCCCATTGACATGGTTGGCAACAGTTTAAAATTGTTTACCTTCCTCTATGACACTTCCTGTCAGTGTCCAATAAGGAAGTGAAAACATAAACATCACAAAAATGGTCAAACTAAAGAAAACTGGGTACAATCTTTAGCAAAATCTTAAATATAATCGTGTTAACTGTGTTTTAGCAAAGAATGTGTCTAATGTGTCATATGCACTTTAAAGGGGAAATACACAGAACAAGGGTAAACTTTGGATCAGGGTCATTTGGTACTTTCTTTTTTCATTATGATTTAAAAAAGAGCAAACTCAGTTGTTTCACCATAAATGGCTTCACACAACCACTAACTATACTGTAAGTGAAAAAAAACAAAAACTTTTGTGTTATCTTTCACATTCTTTGAAAAATGATCAAACATTGTCAAAAATTCTGCCAGGATACGTAAACTTTCAAGCACAACTGTAAATACTTTGTGACTGGGTTTTGACATTTAATATCCCTTGATGGTGAGGATAATAATTAAATAGCATTATTGAGCGTGGTGTTTTTAACCTCTCAAACATTGAAGATTTTATTGACAAAAAGGTAAAACATGACCATTGAAAATGTAATAAGCATAATCCAATTTTTGGATGCTGTGAATATGCTGATATTCACAGCAAATCTCTGAGGCTGTGAATATTTCGAAACGGCTCACACAAAACCAGTACTATTTGACTTCTTCCAGATAAACGTTATTAGCCACCAAGGTTTTTGCACAAGTGAAAAGAGCTATAGTTACATTAAAACAAAGCTAAAACATCCAGTACAGTATATTTTGATATGGGGGGAGTTTATTTGTGAATACAGAGGTGAGCACTAAACCATAACCCAAGGCATTTAAACAACCTCAATGTGTACGGCCTTCGTAATATTTACTTTCTATTAGTTAATTCATAAATTAGAAGAGAAACTTCGCACATCAATTACTTGAGGCAGGTGCGTTGGAGATGAGGGAAAATCCCAGTATACATGGATAAAAAATTACTTCCCGCACACTGCCAACCTTGCAAATGTAGTTTATTAGGATATGGTCAACGTTTCGGTCCTGAGACCTTCATCAGGCAAATTGCTGAAGAGCTCCAGGTGACCAGTCTTAAGTAGGGTGTGACTGGCACCCAAGGGTGCCCCTCTTAAAGGGACACTGTGCCAAAAAAAGAGATCAACCCTTAATACATAACAGGCATTAAAAATGTAGATACAATATATACATTATACACAGCAGTGCATCTGATTACATAAATCAATGGATGTGGACCACAGGTGGAACAAAAGAACCTGGTGGAGCTTCATCCATCCTAACATGTAAACAACATGGTCACAGTACACAATACAAGACCAGTATAGTCAGGTTACAAAAAAATGCTCAGGTTAAATTCATCGTTGAGGCCTTTAGGAGCCAATGTTTGTAAAGTGTGGATCCAATAAGACTCTCTTTGCTTGAGGAGTTTATCATGATCTCCCAGTGGAGGGGGACATGTTCAATGCCATAGAATCTCAGGGAACAGACATCATGATTGTTGTCATTAAAATGTATAGCAACTGGGTAATCCCGATCATTCCTCCTGATGGAGCTCTTGTGCTCGCTAATGCGTTGTTTAAGTTTTCTTGTGGTTTGCCTACATAGGCTAAACCACAAGGGCACCATAGCATGTAAATGACATGTGTTGATGAACATGTGATCACACTTTTAATTGGATATTTTTTTCCAGTGTGAGGATGTGCAAAATGATTTATTTTGACTGTATTGTTACATTGGGCACAGTTACCACAACGATAGTTGCCATTGGGCAAAGGGCGTAACAATGTTTGTGAGGCTAATTTAGGTTTAGACTGGAAGTTGGCACGGACCAAAGCATCTCTAAGATTTTTACCTCTTTTATTAACAAAAAGTGGAGGATGTTTAAAAATGGAGGAGATTTCAGGGTCTGATTTGAGAATGTGCCAATGTTGCAAAAAAACTTTTTTAATGGCAGGTGTGTGAGCAGAATATTGAGTGATACATGTTACAGAAAAGTGCTTTTGCCTCTTTATACTCTTTTCTAATACTTCAGAACGGGTCTTGTTAAGTGCCCGTAAATATGCATCATCTATCCAGTTTTTGGGATACCCTCGTTGCTCAAACCTCATTTTCATGTCTGTTGCTTGATTAATAAAATCTTCCGTTGAGTGGCAAATTCTCCTTAACCTGAGAAACTGACTCATGGGTAAGCCTTTTTTCAAAGAAACAGGATGAAAGCTGGAGGCCAACAATAATGTGTTTTTATCTGTTTCTTTACGATACAAAGAAGTGATGACAGTATCGTGATTTCTTTTGACCCACATATCCAAAAACATACTTTTTCACGACTCCACTGTGCTGTGAATGTGAGGTTTGGGTCAAATTGATTCAATAAAGTTAGAAAACCTTCCAAGTCTTCCAAACTCCCTTGAAAATGCAAAAAATATCATCTATGTATCGGAACCATTTCATGATGTTAGGATAGTATTTGTTGTGAATAGAGTTAAAAACAAATCTATTTTCAAAAAAACCCACATACAGATTGGCATAGTTGGGTGCACAAACCGTGCCCATGCTTGTGCCAGATGTTTGAAGATAAAAGTCACTTTCAAAAGTAAAGTAATTATATTTCATAACAAATTCAGCTAAGTCTATAATGAGTTGGTTGGGGTGGTAGGATTCGTCACTGCGGTCCTGCAAATAGAAACTTAATGCCTCAAGACCTCCTTCATGAGGTATATGGGTATAGAGGCTGGAGATGTCTAGTGTGAGAAGAAAAGTGTCCTCTGTTAAATTTATAATGGAAGAACATTTTTCAATAAAATCTGTAGAATCTTTAACATAAGCTGGTAGGGTCTGAACATAAGGTTTAATGAAATGATCCACAAAAGTAGACAATGGGGACCATAATGAATCTGTTTGGGCCACTATAGGGCGGCCAGGAGGATCAGTGAGTGCAAGAGTGCAACGGGAAAGAACCACACGCCGCTACGACCACGACGATTCATCCCTGGAAAGCGACTTCACCTTAGACAGCGATTCGGGCCACCACCCCAGCAACCCTTCTTTTTAGAGATTCGGCCGAAGAGACCACAAAAAGGAAGAAGAAATGCCGGAGAGGGAAGCGCGCAGCAAAGCGGCACGCAACGACCGTGGACACGCAGCAAATCGAGGACACGGTGATCAATATTTCCTCAAAAGAACTTTCGGACAACCAGAAGTCTCTCCTAAAAAAAGGTCTGTCATTCGTTCCTCAGAACAATGTAAATGTTTTTGGTTTGAAAGTAGACCTGTTCAAATGTTTTAGGCAGATCAAATTACGTCATTTTTCTCAAAACATGAACCAAGGCCTACTACTACACCTTTCAGGTCCAAAAGTACTTTCTGTCCGATCTCACTGAATGCATCGATAAACACTTTTTGCAGAATTGTTGAAAATGACATTATGCAGTTGGCTGGCAAGCCCAGATTCACGTCACCCAATCTCACTAAAGAAGAGCGAACTGCACTTATGGAACTTATGAATGACAAAAATATTGTTATAAAACCTGCTGATAAGGGTGGTGGAATCTGTATCCAGGATGCTGACAAATATAGAGAAGAGATACTCTTACAGTTAGCAGATGCTCGCTTTTACAGGAAATTGACTCAGGACCCCACTGTATCTTTCCAGAAAAAACTTCTTTCATATCTTGAAGATGCTAAAATAAATAATTGGATATCTGAATCTGATTTTGATTTCTTTATTGCAAATTTCCTGTTTGTCCAGTGATGTATACGCTGCCTAAAATTCATAAATCACTCACTGATCCTCCTGGCCGCCCTATAGTGGCCCAAACAGATTCATTATGGTCCCCATTGTCTACTTTTGTGGATCATTTCATTAAACCTTATGTTCAGACCCTACCAGCTTATGTTAAAGATTCTACAGATTTTATTGAAAAATGTTCTTCCATTATAAATTTAACAGAGGACACTTTTCTTCTCACACTAGACATCTCTAGCCTCTATACCCATATACCTCATGAAGGAGGTCTTGAGGCATTAAGTTTCTATTTGCAGGACCGCAGTGACGAATCCTACCACCCCAACCAACTCATTATAGACTTAGCTGAATTTGTTATGAAATATAATTACTTTACTTTTGAAAGTGACTTTTATCTTCAAACATCTGGCACAAGCATGGGCACGGTTTGTGCACCCAACTATGCCAATCTGTATGTGGGTTTTTTTGAAAATAGATTTGTTTTTAACTCTATTCACAACAAATACTATCCTAACATCATGAAATGGTTCCGATACATAGATGATATTTTTTGCATTTTCAAAGGGAGTTTGGAAGACTTGGAAGGTTTTCTAACTTTATTGAATCAATTTGACCCAAACCTCACATTCACAGCACAGTGGAGTCGTGAAAAAGTATGTTTTTTGGATATGTGGGTCAAAAGAAATCACGATACTGTCATCACTTCTTTGTATCGTAAAGAAACAGATAAAAACACATTATTGTTGGCCTCCAGCTTTCATCCTGTTTCTTTGAAAAAAGGCTTACCCATGAGTCAGTTTCTCAGGTTAAGGAGAATTTGCCACTCAACGGAAGATTTTATTAATCAAGCAACAGACATGAAAATGAGGTTTGAGCAACGAGGTATCCCAAAAACTGGATAGATGATGCATATTTACGGGCACTTAACAAGACCCGTTCTGAAGTATTAGAAAAGAGTATAAAGAGGCAAAAGCACTTTTCTGTAACATGTATCACTCAATATTCTGCTCACACACCTGCCATTAAAAAAGTTTTTTTGCAACATTGGCACATTCTCAAATCAGACCCTGAAATCTCCTCCATTTTTAAACATCCTCCACTTTTTGTTAATAAAAGAGGTAAAAATCTTAGAGATGCTTTGGTCCGTGCCAACTTCCAGTCTAAACCTAAATTAGCCTCACAAACATTGTTACGCCCTTTGCCCAATGGCAACTATCGTTGTGGTAACTGTGCCCAATGTAACAATACAGTCAAAATAAATCATTTTGCACATCCTCACACTGGAAAAAAATATCCAATTAAAAGTGTGATCACATGTTCATCAACACATGTCATTTACATGCTATGGTGCCCTTGTGGTTTAGCCTATGTAGGCAAAACCACAAGAAAACTTAAACAACGCATTAGCGAGCACAAGAGCTCCATCAGGAGGAATGATCGGGATTACCCAGTTGCTATACATTTTAATGACAACAATCATGATGTCTGTTCCCTGAGATTCTATGGCATTGAACATGTCCCCCTCCACTGGGAGATCATGATAAACTCCTCAAGCAAAGAGAGTCTTATTGGATCCACACTTTACAAACATTGGCTCCTAAAGGCCTCAACGATGAATTTAACCTGAGCATTTTTTTGTAACCTGACTATACTGGTCTTGTATTGTGTACTGTGACCATGTTGTTTACATGTTAGGATGGATGAAGCTCCACCAGGTTCTTTTGTTCCACCTGTGGTCCACATCCATTGATTTATGTAATCAGATGCACTGCTGTGTATAATGTATATATTGTATCTACATTTTTTAATGCCTGTTATGTATTAAGGGGTTGATCTCTTTTTTTGGCACAGTGTCCCTTTAAGAGGGGCACCCTTGGGTGCCAGTCACACCCTACTTAAGACTGGTCACCTGGAGCTCTTCAGCAATTTGCCTGATGAAGGTCTCAGGACCGAAACGTTGACCATATCCTAATAAACTACATTTGCAAGGTTGGCAGTGTGCGGGAAGTAATTTTTATCCATATTAGTTAATTCATAAAATTGATATGAACTTTATGAATTAACTAATAAAGTTCATTTCAACTTTGATATGAACTTTATTAGCTCATATGAAAGTTGAAATGAACTAGATATCAACTTAGTTCATATCAACAACAATTCCCATTGTTGTGGGAATTTATCTTTTCCCACAGCAATGGCAGATCCAAGAATATGACAAATCAAAACTGGTATCGTTAAAAGACTGGCTTTTAATTCAGAATTTGTTTTATTGCCATTGTCATTGAAGGTTCCTCTTAGTGGACTCCTTTCGCCTCTTGGGCACCACCACCCAGGACATCAAGTGGGAGCCGACCATCAGCTCCATTACTTTAGTCTTATTTATTTTTATTTTTATTACTTCTATTGCAGGGCAGCAATTTAGTTTTATTGAATAAATTAATTTTACTACTTTATGTTACATGTTGCACAATTTCACCCCCAAAAATCCTAGGTTGTGAATGAACCTTCAACGACAATGGCAATAAAACCGATTCTGAACTCGAGTTGTTGTACTGTTGTTGTGTCCTTTAGCAACACACTTCATCCACTTTGCCAATGGAAATTGACTGTGTGTGTGAGAGGCTGGCTCAGAATGAATGGCATCTCAAAAGGCACTACGTGAGTGTTAAACAGTGTTATTTATAACCTTTCGTGACAATCACTTTACATTATTACTGGTTTCACAATCATAAATACTGTTGCCAAGGCGGCCAGAAGATTTTTAACAGTCAAACCACGAAATACGTCATAACAGTGAGACTTACCTTTGCAGAGGACAGCTGTGAGAACTGAAACGAGGAAAGTGAAACAGGTTAACCAAGGCCTGACTCTGCACTTGTCTATATTAAATGTGTATATCTAAACTCACGGGAGAGGGCCAGGGTCCAGAGAAGACGGGAGCCCATCTTCAAACCCAGCTGCTCCTCCTCAGACGAACTCAAATGATCAGTGAACACGCACTGAAAAGAGGAAGTCACACCATTTGGATACATATCAGCTCTGCATTTCCTTCCCTTTTTTCACACTGAAGTTAGCTCGTGATAGTAACACAATCAGGACAAAATATTTACACAAAATAGAGATGTTTCATTATAATTATGTTACTCAGGTAGAAATAAAAAGCAGTGACTCAAATGATTACTCAAGTTAAACTAAAAATGTAAGATTACTGAAAACCTAGGAGTCAAATTGTTACTACCCAAAATATCAACATAAATCAACCTTTGGCTGTGGGTGACCAGATGTCCCAGAACGTTTGCCCGGGACAGTCCTTCGTCCCACCTCCCAATAGATTTCTCCAAAACCATTGATTTGTCCCAGTTTTACTCGGTCTCTCAGTTGTCCCAGGTTTTGGCCAATATAGTCCTTTTAACCTCTTAACCCCCGTCTTAACAAGTGCATTTCTCCAGTTCAGCTTTACCCAATCTAAAAGGTTACAGCCTATATGTAACGCCTCATTTGAAAGCTAAGACCTGCAAAACTCATTTTTATACTGATCATTTTCCTTGTGTTGTTGCTGTCATTACTCTTTGGACTTTTTATTGCTTTTTCATCACATTTTTGTCACTTTTTCATCGGCTTTTTGTCACGCTTTTCTCGCTCTTTCGTTGCATTTTCGTCCTTGTTACATCTCCTTTTGTGGCTATTTTGACGCTTTTTTCAAGAAGCTTTTCGATTTGGGTAAAGCCAAACTGGAGAAAATGTGCTCGGTTCAGGTGAGGGTTAAGAGGTTAAAGTTGGTCGAGCCCGATGAGGTAAGGTTTGAATATTTCACTCAAATAACTGCATATTTTAACCTCTTACCTTTTCCAGTTTGGCTTCACCCAAATCTAGAAGCTTCTTGACTGGAGCTTCCAGCCTGTAGGTCAGTGTATTGCCTCATTTGAAAGCTAAGACCGACAAAACTGATCTCAACAGATCTTTTTCCTTGCATTGTTGCCGTCACTTTTTGCCATTCTTTTTCATCGCATATTTGTCAGTTTTTGTTACGTTTTTTGTCACTTTCTGGATTTTTTCACTTATTCATCGTATTTCTTGTCACTTTTTCATCACTTTTTTGATGCGTTTTCATCCTGGTTTCCTTTTCGCTTTTGGTTGCTATTTGGACGTTTTTTTTTCAAGAAGCTTTTAGATTTGGGTAAAGCCAAAATGGAGATATTGTGCTCTGTTCAGGTGGGGTTAAGAGGTTAAAAAAAGACACATTGTTAGAAAAAAATATTAAGTTTCCAAATACTGTGGCTCCTGCTGGCACTCAGCCTGCCTGGCATCCTCTAAAATATAATGGTAACATTTGTAGCCTACATACTTTTCAACAAGTGTCTGAAATACAGCGCTCAAAGTTATTACGTTAGTTTTACCCTGTTGAGCGGAGGTTACGGTGCTGCTGCTGCAGCTGGCCTGGCCTCCGAAGATTCCGACGGACTTGTTGTTCGTAACCGATCAAAAGCACGGCCAGTTCATCAGTAACTTGTAACAGACTGATGCCGTTTTGTAACACCTTAACAACAGGACCTCTGCCCGTCCCCGCACTCATAGCGGGACGGGCAGAGGTAGACCCGCTCACAGTGCGTTCAGACCGGGGACAGACAGTCTCGGACCCGGGCTGACCCTGTGTGTCATGTCAATTAAGCGACGTATCGAAGGTTTGGAAAGAAACTCCAAGCCAATACGTTTGTTAAGTGTGACGTCACGACTTCCACTTCCGGGTCCAAGCAGACGGGCAAAATATGTGAGAAAAAACATAAAAATCTCGTAAAAACAACCATCAATATTTCTGAAGCTCAACAGAGAGTTACTGAAGCTACTTATTAGCCAAAATTCCGCACCTACTGCTAAAAAAGTAATATTTACTAAAGTCGCTACTTCCGGGTTTAGCGGAGCTGCTGCACCGTTAGCATTTTCGCCGCTAACCCGTATGTAGCGATTTGGTAAATATTACTTTTATAGCAGTAGGTACAGATATTTTGGCTAATGGGCCTGATAAATAAGTATGTTCAGTAACTCTCTGTTGAGTTTCAGAAATATTGATTGTGGTATTAAAGAGTTTTTGTAGTTTCTCGCACATCTGCGGCCCCGGAAGTAGAGCTGTGACGTCACCACTTAACAAACGTATACAACGCAAATAAACGGAGCGTTTGCAGCAGCAAAGCGAAAACGTAGAATTGACACGTTTATTGCAATGGACTGTTTGGGACACCCCTTCATCTCTCCTGAACGCAAAACAGAGGAGAACGCTAAGCGGAGGCTAAGGGTAGAATTGAGATTGAGCCGATGTTTCCCTGCTTACTTCGAAGCAGAGTCAACAGACTCTGAGAACTACGTCATTACGCACATGCGTCTAGCTCCGCGGCGCGCTATATGCTCCATCCGAAACCACTAAATTGGTAAGAGGTCTTACGCCAAACCGGATGTGCGTCAGCGTCCGCCATGATAAGAAGCGTCCGAATTGCGCTTTCAGTCAGGAAGGAGTTAGGGAAAGTGGCCTGTATGCTAACTATCATAGCCACTTTAGCATAGGGACCTCTGATGCTAACTTACTGGCGATTAGGAGCTATGTGCCATCCCATAAGCCACTGCGCCAATCTCCCCACCCCCCTCACCCCACCCTCGAGTGATTCATGCGCAACCACTGTTGATTGACAGGTGCACATTTAATAATAATAATTGAAAAAAAAAGATTCTGCACAAGCCAAACTTATAAAAGTGACAAATACATGTTGTCGTCCCCACAGCTCAGTCACAGTGTTTTAAAGAGCTGCCTCAGTAAATGGCTTAAATGAAGCAGTTTGTGCTTTTGTTTTCATTAGTAGAAACTTAAGCCGCATGCTAATTTGCATACTGTACTTTATGAAACCGCTGTTGAGATAAAATAAAGGGAAATGTGAAGGATCATTGGATGTTTCTTTTCTTCCTTTTTTGCCTTAAATGTCTTTATTTGGACACTATGTGTTGTTGGAAAATATACAGTAGGGGGCGGTATACGCTTTTGTTTGGCCTGCACTGAACTTTAAAGAAGAAGAACAGCTGTTGGTGATGTCACTTCCCCTTCCCCTGGTAAGGATCATAGACTGTTAAAAAGAATAGACAGCTCCTCCTCACTCCTCCCCGTTTACCATAATGACCACGTCGAGGGGAAATCATGGCGGATTTACAGACTCCTCCTCCCCAACTCTGACGAAGCATGTTCCTAATAAGGGCAAAAGGGCGGGATCTCACTGTAAACTCGGCCCTTGCGTGACGTGTAGCTCGCGCAGCTCCAATGCCAACAGTCCGACCTCCGTTAAGTAGGAGATTAAAAAAATATATTCGAAAACCAGCCTGGTTTCAATTTTTTGACTAACCCAGCGTTATCTCAGGAGGAATATGTAGCCATATTAAGTGTTGAAAAAATTGAAACCAGGCATTAAAGTTGTTTTTAACGTGTCTAAAGTCCAATGCTTTTCAATGGGGGCCTAGCGGCCAAACGGAGGTACTACAGCAATGGAAGAGCAATGGCGGCCTCCAGTGTTTGCGGTCACAAAGCAGAGCAGCCAGCGGCCATTGGTAAGGATGGTCGAATTGGGCAAATGCTGCTGAAGCAGAAGTTCACTAACTGCATAGAGATTAGTGGTTCTCACACAATGTTTTTCTTTGGATTATATATAAACACAAAAACATAAATTACACATTTAATACAATTATCAGTACTTAAGTGTGATTTCACCCAGTATTTATTTTTTACTGTTGTACTTATTTGAGTCACTGCTTTTTACTTCTGTTTGGATAAATATTAGGCCCGGGACTTTTCACATTAATTAATTAGTATCATTAATTACTTTGACATGTATTTTCACTTCACTACATGCTGACAGAGAAGACACTGAACACTGTGACCCCTTTGTTCATGTGGTTTGTCCATTAATGACAGAGAGACCGTTACCATAGTTACTGTCATGGAATTCTCTCCTGCCCAATTTTACCTCTTTAGAATGTTGTGACATCACGTGAACGAAACCTAAAGGCCCAAGGTTTCCTCTGCCTTGGGCCCAATATTGTTTACAAACGGGTCTGCTTGGTGGAGGCTAAAAAGCTGCCTGTCTACAAATTAAAGTGGAATACCAAATAACAATAGAGCATAAAGGTGTGAATTTAAGAATATAAGCTTTTATTTAACAATGACCATAGATTTGCTTTAATACAGGACATGACAATTGACCTTTGATGGAGTGACAGGCCGTTCATTCATGAGACTTTAAGAAACTGTTGTAAGGATAAAAAACACATTCAGCCAGTCATTCTATCCAACCAGTAGCTCTCCAGCCCTTTCTAGGTCGCTCGCCAAACTATTTCTACATGTCTACATACGCTTGATGACTCACATTTTAGATACATTTTCTCTTGGTTCTGAACATACTGAACACAATCTGCAAAGGCAAGTTTATTTGAAGGGCACAATTCTACAAAATTACAAGAAAGCAGATCAAATCAATCCATAAAACATCAACATAAAAATAATGAATTACAGTAAAAACCAAGAGTGCAGATAAAATACTTTCAGTAAAAAGAGCTGTTTTCAGCCTGGATTTGAACATTGTCAGAGTTGAGGCCTGTCTCACATCCTCATGAGACTGTTCCAGATTTTAGCTTTAGCCTCAGCGTGTTTAGTCCTGACTCTGGAACCACCAGGAGACCCTCCCTGAGATGGTTTGGTGCTAAACCATGCAGAGACTTGTAACAAGCAGAGCTGTTTTAAATTCTATTCTCTGAGCGACAGGAAGCCAGTGCAGAGACCGGAGCACTGGACTAATATGGTCGTGTTTCCTGTTGCAAACATTTGGGTCAGAATAGTAAAGTTTAAGGACAAAACTCAAATCTTCTCCTGGGTGAACTCCATCTAAGACACGTTTTACACAGTGTCTTTGAAGCATAAGTAGCTCTCCAATCTTTGTTGTTGAGTAAAAGTAGCTCGCTGGGTAAAAACGGTTGGAGTCCCAATTCTACTATAAGCTGCTGAAGAACTGCAGTCGTGTCTGCAATGTCAGCTCTCGTCCACTTGATGGTGTCATGTGTGAGCAAGTGGATACAGGACGATGAAACCTCTTAGTGCAAGGTTGCAGAAAATAAACATGTTTTGAACAGGCATTTACGTATACAGCAGTATGCAATATTTACATTAAAACTTGTGTTGATTTGCTGATAAATCAATGATCACACCTCTGTGGATGCAAGAAAATACTAAATCAGATTCAAGGGTTTGGATATTATAGGGAGATGATCAAATTGTTCAAATTAAGGAATCGCTGATTTCAGATCCTGGTCTGATAATATTGAGACAAAAAGTACAAATGATCCCACATACATAGTTAGTGGGAAAAACAATGGCAATGACTGAATGTATTGAAGCCCCGTTTAAATTTACAGGCTGAAAAATGTTCTGTGGCTTTTTCTTTCTTGTTTATTTGAATGCATCATATAACCATCTGCAGAAAACAAACAAGGTGAACATTTAATATTTATTTACTTTCAGCATAATTGTTGTTTTAGAACAATAGTGACCAGCTGTACCTCCTGCTGCTGAATGTCCTCATAGTCGTGCTCCTGCTGCTGAATGGTGTGATAAATGTCCTCTTGATCTCTGCGTTGAAGCTCAGTGTACGTCCTCTCTGTGAATCCAAAACACTTTATATTAACACACGTAACTCCTTATAACATCAGGATTCCATTTTGCTGTAGTCGACTGTATCGGCATCAAATCATATAATACAGTCACAGACAATCTAATACTTTCTGATGCCTCGTAGTGGGAGCAGAGATAGGTATAGCCTAATTATTTAAAATAAAGAAAAAGTTAAAGTAAATAAAATACTTCAGTAAAAATTCTAATATTTATAGAAACATAAACATTCGATAAACAAAATAAATCTTAGCTTAAGGTACGAGGGAATTAACAGTGGAAAGAGTTCAGTATCTTCAAAACATTTATCAAGTTGGAGTAAAAAGTACTGTGGGATAAAACGACTCGAGAAGTACAGTGACTTTAGAAAGTTACTGCAGTATTAATGTATGTGTGACGCCCTCATCCTCTCTCCACCTGTGGGCGGGGGTGTAGCGCGCTCTGTGCGTGCACGCTCCCGGCCCGCGCTCGGTGCTAATCACGTTTGTGCTCATCAGGCTGCAGCGTTGAGCTCAGAGGCGTAGCTTCCCATAAGGCAGGCAGCTGCCTGGGGCCCCAAGAGTCAAGGGCCCCATGAACCAACCCGTTATTCAGAATCCAGCAATAAACGCTTGATATACACAGACTTCCTAATGATTTTGGTGACGCAGTTACATCATCTCTCCACCAATGCTCCGTGGCGCTGTTCATCCCCATCCTACTGCATGATTTAGTGAGTCATGGTTCCCTAATGTTAACTTATAATGAGCAGTGGACAGACTTTTTACTCATGGCTCCATCAGATTATATTTCTAATAGTGAAACCAATTTATTGTAGCACTCTTCATGACCTAAAGAACCTCAGCCTTCTGTTCTGAGGGAAACTAATGCAGAGAACTGCATCATGGGCAAGGCCGGATTTATCCAGGGGCTTACAGGGGCTAAGCCCAGGGGCCCAGCAGGTTGAAGGGCCCATGGCCATAAGGAGAAAAGGAGAGCGTTCCTCTCTCTTTGCAGACTCCCTCACATGTAAGGCTTAATCAGATGACTTTGTACCCGAGAATAAACCAGGTCTAAACCAGGACTAAACAAGGTCTGAGCCATTTTTTTACTCAGTTGACATTGGGAAAAATATGTACCTATTGGTCTGTTAAAATGCATGAGAATGCACCAATTTGCACCATTAAAATAAAAAAATCTCTGTGGGAGGACCCCCCATTTAAATGAGTCCCCCACCAGTCTGGCAAGAGCAAAGGTTCTTCCTCGAGGGCCACGGAGCTCAAATTGGGGTCATTATGTTAAACTGTTTTGTCACATATTGTTCATTTTTTTTAAACTAGTACTAAGTTTAAAAAGTTACTTATGCATGTTAAAAATGTTAAAATCACTCATTTATATTTTCATTGTAGAGAGAGAGGAATCAGACAGACATACAGTATATGGGGGCCCTGAAAAAAACGTTAGCCCCGAGGCCCATTTTACTTAAATCCGGCCCTTAATTTATGGGAGTTGTCAGGTGACCCATTCCTGCCCAAATGACGTCCTCTCTCCCAGTGTGCAGTACACCGAGCGGCCACCAGAGGGCCCCCTACCAACATTCTTGCTTGGGGCCCTTGGTACCCTTGCTACGCCACTGGTTGAGCTGATTGGCTGCAAGACGGCCGCGGCCCTTTAAGGACGGAGTGGCTGCTCTCACTCTCGTCCCGTGCCGGCTCCTGGGTGCACGACATCTCGCCCGGCTGCCGAGCCACACCAGCTATGCCGCCCGCCCGCATCATAACATACTTTTATAATAAAAGAAAATGCCCTTTGGGTTAAAAACTCGTACTCTGCGTCCTGCTAGGGAATTAACAGTGGGAAGAGTTCAGTACTTTAGAAAGTGACTTCAGTATTAATGTATGATCTGCCTCTGAGTGGAGTGTTGGTCACAGCTCAGGTGTAAAATGTAAATGACATTTTAGAGTCTACTCACCCTCAGGTCGAACAGTTTCCTGAGACCTGTGAGTCACAATATTTTAATAACAAGCAAAAAACAAACAGAACAGTGAATGTGAAAGATCATTACATACCTCACAGAGCATGAATCTGAAAAAACAAAACAATAAATCTAAATGAATCAATGTTATTTGTGTATTAATTCTTCAGGTTAAAGTTTCTTAATCTCTGGATTGCTCATTTATTTTAATTTATTCATGACATGCTCAGCTTCAGAGGCTTCTTTCAACCAAAACTATTGTTGTGTCTTTATTCTTGTGAATGATGGTGATTTTGTGCATCTAAATGTTTCTGTGATGTGTTGGATCTTTGTGGACCTTTAGAGCACAGTTTCTGCTAGACCTGAGTTTGCAAATCTACTGATTTAAACTTGAAACAAAGTGCAGATGTCATTTGCTCCACATCCACAAAAGTGTAAACAGATCTCTGAGCCAGACCAGTGTCTAATCCACATAAGCCACACCTTACAAAAGGTCATTGTGAACTCTTTCAAGCTGAACGACGCTCTTCCCTGTGGACTGTGTAAGACTGTATGTTGTGGCTCAACAATGATCTGGACAGGGCCTGTTTATTGTATTTCCTGCTGCAGAGCAGACAGGTTTATCTCAGAGGGAGACACCACACCCATCTCACTGCCTCTTCAGTCATGCATCAGGGAGAAGACTTTGGAGTCTCCATCAGTCCCAGGTCCACCTGACTGAAGCACAGGTTCATCTACTTAGTTGTCAGGGAGCTGGACTCTCTCCTTCCCTCCCTCTGCTGCTCCTATTGTGTTCATACACGTATACATATACTATTTTTTGCATCAATCGATTGAGAGAAACACAATTTGGATTCTCTACATGAGCTAAATCACTAAGAGACTTTTCAGATTATGGATCAATAAATCACTTCAAAACAAACATTGATTCGCACGATGACCATAAATATATTAAAGCCTTTATTTTAGATTATAAGAAAATGCCTATGTATTTTACTGCAGTACATGCCCTAAAAGTACATGCTATAAAGTAATAAAGGTTGTTTGTTGTACCTTTGTTGTTTCTGTAACGCAACAGCAGAATCAGCAAAACAATCAGGAAAACGGCTCCAACCAACACCAGCACAAGAACTGAAGAGCTCCTCGTCTCTGTCGCTGAAGGAATAAAATAAGAGAATTTATTTAATAATGGGTCACAGAACAACTCAACTAAAAAGGACTGAACTCACCCCTGACTGACAGCCAACTCTCTGGAGATGTCAGCACCACATTTGAAGAATGTTGTAGTTCACATTTGTACAAGCCTTCATCAGACTTGGACAGAGCAGAGAAGTTGTATGTTCTTAAGGATCCTTCTTGTATTAACTGTCCGTCTTTATAGAAACGGACTGAGGAGAATTCAGCAGATTGTCCCAGTTTACAGGTGAGAGAGACAGAACGTCCCTCAGGAACAGGCTGAGCCGGGATCAACAAGATCACAGAATCTGTTGAGAAAATAAAATATCATTTTTATTTTATAGGCACACATAATACACAGATAACAAAACAATAGCATATTTTGATATTTGACCATTCAAGGAAGAAGAGTTTAGTCTATTGAAAACAGGACAAAGAGCATCAAACAACTCCTCAGAGTTAAAGACATCATCCATCAGATCCACAAGCTTCAACAACAAAACTGACTCCCTTTCAGAACTCTGGACACAAACAGGAGGCGCTCTGTGCAATCTTCAGCTTCAGTAAGTGGCTGGACAGACACTCATGCCGATGCTTTGCACAGCAATCGTTCCAGACTGGAATATTTCCTCTATTGTGGGTGGCGTGCTGGTGTTTTGATCATGTTTCTGCTGTGTGGAGTTTGCCCTGCACTCTTTACGGCGCTGAAGTGAAACCATTGATATATTCGGGAGCTGGACAGTGTTTAACTCACAGTGGGAGAAATAGTTTGTAGTTTTTCCTGCGAGCGCTTAATAAGATGCACGAGGCTACTGTAGAGAAGAGGAGAGCGAAGAGGAAGTCAGCACTGTCAGTAGCAAACTCTACCAACCCCTTTTTGTTACCAACTTCGTCTTGAGCAACGCTGTTGTGCCAGGCAGAATATCGGGCCCATGGTGTTTAACACTGATGGTAATACTCCATTGTTCCATTACTTGTAAAAGGAATCAAAATATTCAGTTTAACAAACCAGCCTTTTTGGTCCAGAACCAGACACTAAAAACTGGGCCATTGAAGTCATGGTTTGATCTCATTTTAGTTCCAAAATTCCAAAAGTGTTTATAATATTTCAATGTGAACTTAAAAGCTTCAAAGAGAAGCTTTTCTTTCCACTTAGGTTCATTTCTGTCAAATCTATTTGAGGCCAAAGATGCTGCTGTAGTACTTTGTCAGTCTTACGAGTCTGATACGTAAAGAGCCAATCTCACCGGAAGAGAGACGTCCCCTTGAGATAAGGCAAGTCTCCAGGTAGTCTCGATGAAAATGAACAGGCCTTATCTCCAGGGGACGTCTCAGAGACATCTCTGTTAGGGCTGAAACAACTAATCGATTATTGAAATAGTTGACAGCTATTTTAGTCATCGATTCATTGTTTTTTAGTAAACACAGACTCAAATAGAGCAAAAATTACAATGACAATTATGTATTTTTATGAAAACCTACTTTGTTTTTAAAGTCAGGGTCTGTAGTGTTTTGTACATTGTACATTTCATAAATATCTGTCTTTGTCTCATCCAATCAGAAAGCAGAATAACACAACATGTCCTCAAGCGGCGCCACTTTAGCTTTATATGATAGAAACATTTGAAATAATATTATTTCCATAATGGTTAGTTTCAGCCCTAATCTCCGTGACGAGCGAGTCTTGAATCTCCAACTAGTCTCCAGGCCGGTGAGATAGGCCCTTATGCACTCAAAAAAATGAAACCTTACATTTACCTAACAATGTTGTTTCAAGTGGTTACAAACAACGGCCTTCAGTAATTGCTAAGATATGCAACTAAATAAAACCTACATAATCAATACAAGTAAGCCTTAATAAATGTGACTGCATACAAACTACTCAACTTTCTTAAGTCCATATTAAGTAAAGACTTCTCTTAAGAATTACCGAATGAAGTTGAGTAATTCCTATTGAACACTTTTACATAAAAAGTACTCAACCAGATTATGTAAAAATTAAGAAACAGCTCCTCTTAAGAATTACTTAATCAAGTTCACTAATGCCTACAGAAATAGAACTATTTAAAAATAGCTTCACTAAATAAACTAGATATTAAGAGACTACATATACTAATATTTAGTTAACATAGTTGTGTGTAACCACTTGAAATAACATCGTCAAGTTTTTCTAAGTAACATGCCTTATTTATTCTAGAACAGACACAGAACAGTACCAGAAACATTTTATAACAGAACATACTGCATTTATTAGTTACAGAATATCAAGATTTAACAATACAAAGTTAGTTGTAGGTTCTGTAAAGCATGTTGTAAAGTTCCATTTCAAAATGTCCTGCCATCAGTGTTTGGGTAACAAACAGGGCAAACTGCTTATGCAAGTAAAATTAAAGCATTTCAGTGTTAGAATTTTGAGAGTTTATCAAGTTTTATCAGAACCTTCAAAGAAAGTTCAAAAGTAGATCATAAGTTATTTAAACAAGATGAACCTTACAGGATGTTCTAAAGACCGGTGCAAGTACAAAACTTAACCATTCAAAAAAAAATCTTTACCTCGACAGTGGACAGCCATTATGTCCCTTTACAGCTTTTTAAAAAAGTGTTTTCTCTTTTAAATGGACATAATGTTGAAGTGTCTAAAAACTGATCAGGGCCTTCTCAGTCTTATTTTTTGAACGGAATTATCCCAAAGGTTTTCCAAAGAATGGTAACAGGAACCAATTTGCCAATGTCAAGTTTAGAGGCACATACTGTTCGTACTGAAACTACATTTCTTGAAGATATTGATTAAATAAATAAATAGCAAAAGATTTGGAAATATGCATTATTAATAGGCAACAAAAGTGACGTCATATGAATGTCCCCTCTCCAGATTTCCATAAACAGTTTTGAATATAAAATATATGTATGAGAGAGAGAGTCGCTGACATGTTCAAATTTTCAGGGAAAATTTGTAGTTATAGCAATTTTGTAGTTGTGACAGTCCAACATTGTATTAGTTCAAGCAGACTCACAGTCTCACACTAACAATGTTATGGTCTTATTGCTTAAACCAAGTCAGACTCTTAAAATGCTATGTAACTTTTTTCCCTTGAAGTGTTCAAGTGCAAAAGTTTTGGATAAAAATGTTGCCAATTATTTTTCAAAGTAGATGTAAACAACCTACAGTCATAAGGCAAACAACAGCATCTGTAACTACAATTTTAAAAACAAAAATACTCAAAAACGTATAGTATGGTTCATGTGTTACTGTAATTGGAACACAATCAAATTTCAGAACAAATGTTCACATGGCCATAAGCCAGCTCAAAAGGTAATCTCGTTCAAAAGTCCCTCACCATCAGAAAGTTCCATTAGAACCTCCAGAGAAAATTCAAAGGTTTACTTTAGATCAGATGGGTAGTTGAAGTTGAGCACGTTGAGACCAAACAGCAGAGAGAGAATGCAGTAACCGCTCAGAGGTCCTTCATCACAGTGCCACCTCATCATGACATTGATCATGATGTCCACATCTTCTGGTGCTTCCTGTTCACCATCAACTTCATGCATGATGACACAGATGCCGATGGCTGTCTTCTCCCTCTGGCTCTGGGTATCATGGAAGTACTGATACTAAAACAAGGACACACAAAGAAAAAAGATGTTTGGAGGATATAAAGGGTTGCAATTTCCACTTATAGCATCCTTGTTTAAAGATTCAGGACTGTAAACAAATGTATAACTAAAGTAAGGAAAGAAGTCAACCACTTACTTACAAGAAACAATAAAGTCATTTAGCAAGGTTCACAAGTTTTAAATGAATAACTGAATAACTGTCATATACAAACAAAGCCGGAATAAAATCATCATGCATATTAAATGCAATATGCATTTTTAAGAGTTAACATCTTTATGTTCTAAATGTATCTGCAGATGTAAAAAATGTTCCATTTGTGAATGTCAATATTAACAGTTGAAACTTACCACATATTGTGTGAAGAGATTGCCTGGATCCTCATTTAATTACACCACGAGTGCTTTCAGGATGCAAGACCTCCATCTGTGGACAATACAAACAAATATGAGCATAAAGGAATGCAAAATGTGTAATGTAGCTCCAGTGAAGCCTGCTTCTAAGAAACAATTAACAATTTTGGGTATTAAATTCCCTGCCCAAATAAAATAAATCATCAAAAGTATATTAACTGCATCATAGAATTTCAACCCATCACTACCACCCCTAAATAAATAGTATAATAATAGTTCAGTATTAGGCTCCTGTTGGCATGTAAAGTTTTATGTATGTTTTACAAAACTATTTGATTATCAAATTAGTTAAAAATTAGTATAATTATAAATATGTAAAATCGTACCATAATGTCAGACTATTGAGTGCATATATATATATATATATATATATATATATATATATATATATATATATATTATATATATATATATATATATATATATATATGAGAATTTAGCCCACACTTCGCTTTGTCTCTCCATAATATTTCAGCAGTGAGTTAATTAAGCGCATTTATTTTGCACCAAATGTCACGTTACAGGTGCAGGAGGGCGTCCTACAGCCATAGCATTTTCCACATGTCTGAGTTATAGTGCAGATGAGTGGGGTACGTCCAAAAGGAACTGCATGAACGCACAGAATTGTATGTCTGGGTTTGGAGCTGTTACAGCTTCTTTCTGAGTTCTTTCATTAGAAATAGCTACGTTTTTTTTGGACCCTGGCGTGTGAAAAAAGTAGAGGCTTATAGTCCGGAAATTATGGCAAATTATTTCAGTCCCCTACACTTAAAATACCATAACCAAACATTCATGTAAAATCTAGGAAACAATTACAAACCTCATCCATGGCTGCCATGATCTTTCTGAAGATGTTCACCAGTTTAGAGGCGTGCTGGTCCAGTTGTGACATGAAGTGTGAAGTCGGTGCAGTCCTGGAGATCCATTTAGATTCAGCATCTATGTACAAAATAAAAATGAGACAATGCATTTAAGTAATCATTGTAATCATTACGTTTAGTATGTATACATTTTGCAAGGTTAGCTCTTGTAATTTATGACATACCTCCCGGTCCCCCTTATAAAAGATAATGAAGGGCATGTCTTTTATCACTTCCATTCTCCTGTTTGGAAAGGTGTGATCCATGTCCTTTGAATTACTTGTTTGTCGTTTCTTTCTGGACATCATTGAGTAGGGCCACTCACACTTCCTCCTGACTTTTCACAGCTCCAGCAGGATAATCAGGGCAGCAACCCTTAAATATACAATCCACAGACTCATTACTTTTCAGAGAGAAACATATTTTTGTTCTGGCCATCAGAGTAGGATTGTCTTAAACCATAAACTAACCTCGAGTGCCTCACTTTAAGCTCTGAATGACATATCTACTTGTCAGGTAAACATGATAAAAGTATTTACTTTTGCATGTGGATACCAAACATAATTTACACCTTCAATTTCAGCTTTTCAAAACATTTTTATTTGATTTCTTAACATTGTTCTATAATTAAGACATTACAGTCCCTTGCAGCCTAAAACGATGCTGAAGTAATGCTGCACATATCCTATATTTTACCATGCATAGAACACCATGACATAGGGGAGGGGACGGCTAACTTGAACAACATGCTGGTTGTAGCCATTAGTTTTACGTTTTGCTCTCTGTAAAAAAAAAATCTAGCTACATTTAGACCGCGTGGATATCAAAGCAAATAATGAAACGTCGCATAATGTTTTTTCTGCCTTCTGCACCTGTCTCCTCCCGGGTCTCCGCTTTGACGCTCTCCCCCTTTGAACGCGCTCCCTTTCACTGTTTTTAGACTCGTGCTCATGGCCCTGGATGGTTGCCCCTCATCATACATATAAATACGATTGACATAAATAAGTCAATCGTTTAGCCTACGTTTGTACCGTTTTGTGCCATAAAAAATGTGATGTAAAAAAACGTTTTACATCACAAATCAGCTCAAATGTTTGCAATGTTTGCGTCTGTGCATTTTACAAGCCAGTAAAACCTACACTGTATGCTGTATCGTAAATAAAAATAATAATAAGACACCCGCGGATGAGCAGGGTTAGTGAAATCACTCGATTTCTCACGTCTCATTTACATTATCTGCACGGTTACAGTGCGTTGAAAATTCATCACGCCAACTGAAGAGGAACAATAGAATTTTATGGTGCTGAAAATAACAAAAAACATTACCTGTTTTGTGGATGAAGACGAGTGAAGAGGCTCGAAGATTCAAACGCAAAGGGTTTTGAATTCCTGCGCATGCGTATTGAGACCACTTTGAGCGCGCGCAGCTACAGTGGAAGCTACGGCATCTTCGGAGGGACAAAATTAATGTAGTCTATGCAACCGTCCAAAGTAAATACTAAGCAATGGCCTTGAGTAATGTAATACTTAACAGTATTACATAAAAAATAGAACAAGTGATTGGGTAATGAGTAAAAAAGCAACGTTGATGCATAAATATAGCAAAATTCACCTATTTAAAAGCTGCAGTAGTGAAAGTTCCTTTTTTGAGTGTGTCTGATTAACAAAGTGCTCGTTCAGACTGATGCCTCAGCAAAACATTTGTTCCTCTTAACTACACTTCATGCTCCAATAATATAAAGAGACGACACAGTGAATGAGTGGTTAGCGCTCTTGCCTCACAGCAAGTCACTTGTATATTGCGCTTTACAATCCTGTGTTACCAAGTTTCTCAAAGTGCCACACTGTAGTCATGATTCATTCACGCCATATTCAGTGGAGGTAAGCTACTGTTATAGCCACAGCTGCCCTTGGGGTAGATTTACGGAAGCAAGACTGCCAATCTGTGCCATGGGCTGCTCCAACCACTCACTCACACCACTATTCATACTGGCCTATTGTGCATGTTTTAGGGAAACCACCTACAGGTCCAGGGTTCAAGTCTCAGACCTTACAGAGACTTTTGAGTTTGCATTTTCTCCAGTGTCTGCGTAGGTTTCCCTTTCTCCAAACAATTGTGTAATGACAATAAAAAGACTTTACCTTTACCTTACCTATAAAACTAAAACATATCATGGATTAACAGCTATGAAAAGTTCAAACTAATCTTTCTGAGCCAACATGTTGGAGGAGGTAAGATACAGAAATGTACTCACCAGTTTCCCAAATAGTGACACGATCACTTTCAGCTGTCAGAGTATTAAACCGTAGTTTTCTCTGCAGGAGTAAACTCCTCCACGAGAGACAGTGACAGTAGGTGTGTCTTCTTTTAATATTTCCAAGGTAGAATTCTGAGCTGAAGAACGTCTGATCCATTCATATTCATAAATTCTGTCTACTTCACATTTAAGCTTCACTGTGCCCTGGTTTTTGATGAAGTGGTTTTCTGTGGTCAATTTAACTCTGTGGCGCCCTCCTGTGGTGAAAATATTAGATCATACATTATTCAGGCTTTTCACAGTATGTGTTACGGTTTGGAGGTGAGGTGCGGGAGATAGACCCAAACGCAGAGCAGCTTTCCGTCAAAAACTCAAATTTAATGGCAAAAAGGAATGAACAGGGCAAAACAGGAGCAGGCAAAAACTGGCACGACATGAAACAACAGAAACCGGAACAAAGACAATGCTAAGACAAAGACAAAGGAGAATGCAGGGGGATATATACAAACACAAGGGAAATGGGGAACAGGTGCAAGACATTAGGGCGGGACAGGTAATCAGACGAGAGGAAGGGCAAACAGGCAGACACAGACAATAAATGTCAAAATAAACACACCAGACAGAAACGCAGAACCAAAACAGGGGAAACAAGACAAAACTAAAATATAGCCGCAAGCGGCGATTATCGGCCCTCGCCGACCGCCCTGCCTAAAGCAAGGGGGCGCTTCGCGCCCTTTTGTCTCCCTCAATCTAAAATTATGGTATTGCTACTGCCTTTATGTTTGTTTTTAACTTTATTCCAAGGGTCTTAGTTTTAGGATTATTGGAAAGCGCTAACGCGCACTCCGCGCTCAATTTTGACATTATACAGAGAAAAATTAGTATGAATTTGTATCACACTATATCTGCAAACTGAAGCATATTTTTACATTTTACTTAGGGCTGCGGCTGCGCCGCAGATCATCCACAAAGGTTATCCAAGTACTTTGGATAACCTTTGGTTCCTCACTTCTTGCTGAATTATGGAGTTTAACATTTTTCCATCAGAATAAAATGGGACGTTCTGGTCATCGCTACGGCAACACCGTGAAAAATATGGCATGGGTGTGATTGACTTTTCTGATCGGAACGACCAAATAGAATTCTGTGCCAAATTATTTAATTTTCGTAAAACTAAAATTTGTACTCTCCATATAATTCCTATAGGGGGCGCTATCGCGCCCAATTTGAATTTTGCCAAATGAAAGTGTTTAGGACTGTGACTTTAACAACTGATAACAAATGAGCGAAATCGGGCTCCATATGTGCGAATGGGAGCCATTTTTTGTTTGCGAAAAATCTCAAAATACTTTGTACAGTTTGCGGCTTCACCGCATAAAAACCGTAAAACTTAGAAAGTAATTTGGATAAATTTTAAAGTTCTACTTCTCAAGATTATTTTCCACCCAAAATTAGGTCGTTCCGATAAACGCTCTAGGAGGAGATAGATTTTAGATAGCTTTGCGGGCTGTCATCCAAAATGGCCGACACCCAATATGGCGGACGCCGTTGCCGTAATAATATTTTTTGCTCAACTTGTCATGATGCACATCTGTACCGATTTTTATGATTCTACGACAAACTTCATTTTTGGCCAAGTCCCATCTCGCAATGTTAAAAAAAAACGGAGGTGGCGCTATCGCACCACTATTTGAAATTCAAAATTTGGAATAGTCAAAAGTTGCGTCGGATCGGGTTTGAATTTTGCGCCAAAATCTGTGACTTTTCGTCGATGTTCACTGGGTGAAAATTGCGACGGTGCGAAAAGAAAGAAAGAAAGAAAGAAAGAAAGAAAGAAAGAAAGAAGAAAGAAAGAAAGAAAGAAAGAAAGAAAGAAAGAAAGAAAGAATAATATTCCCATACGAAAACAATGTTCCCGCTTACGCGGGTACCATAAACTATATATTTTCGGAAAGCGCTCGCGCATTCTACCTCATGGTAGAGGTCCTGGGTCAGTGACCCTGGGCTCTCAGTCGCCCATTGACTTTTATGGGCTCTGTACAATTACAATGTGATTTTTGCATTATATATGTATGTGCACGGAACGACAAGAGGAGTGCGTTAGTGCATGTTTGAGGGAGGCGAGCGCTTCGCGCTCGTTTTGTGCGCTCCGCGCACTTAGGGGAGTGCGCTCCGCTTCGCTCCGCGCACTCTATACGATTACAAGAGCCCCTTCGCCAGCCCTGATGGCGCTCGGGCCTAATAAATCAAACCCAAACCATAACAGTATGTTTGTAATTAGGTTCAGTTTTCCAGACTAGAACTCTGATCAGAGTCCTGTATGTGAGCAGTACTGACCTTGGTATATTGTAAGTTGTTGTTGACCAGTGTATAATGTTCCCTCATTGATCCCACAGGAGTACCAGCCCTGGTCTGATGCTGACACATGGATCCTCAGCTCCACTGTCGTCTCAGAAGTGCGTTTAAACCAGTGATTCGTGTCAGTTTTTACAATGACTTCATCTTTATAAAAGTACAGATGTGTTTTGACAGGCCCTCACACTGAGCAATCACTGTCTCTCCAGAATAGGCCGATAAAGGCATTTGTAAAGGCAAACCTGTAAAAAATATACAATTTAGAAAATATTACTGTTTTTTTATTGTGTCTCCCACCCTTTATCTCTCTCTTTATTGGACTATGTTACATTAAGAAATCACATCGATACAATAATAAACTTAACTGATGATTGAGGCTTTGTTTGGTCTCGTGTTATACTAAACAAACCCTTCTGAAAGAATAGTTCAACTATAGCACAACTCTGCCATATCGTGGAATCACATGAGCCACACACAAGCTCAAGTCAAAATACAGTGTTTCCACTCACCAGTCTCCCTGATGGCGACTTTATTACTTTCTTCAGTGACGATAAACTCATCTGAACCTCTGCAGGAGTACACTCCTCCACGAGACACGCTGATAATCTTTGTTTTCTCCTTCAATATTTCCAAGTGAGTGTCAGAATCTGAGCTGCGTCTGAGCCACTGAGGTTTGGATAATCCTCCACAGAACATGTCAGAGTCACACTGCCCTGGTCTGGGATGTAGTAGCTGGATGTTCTCAGCTCAATACTGCGTCTCCATCCTGCACAGATAAAGACCAACAATACACTGTTTTATTAAATTGTGTTTTGTTGAATAAACACATAACAAAAAACAACCTCTTAAAGCAGGTGAATATTTCAAGTAAACTACTTACCAGTTACATACAGTGGTTTCTGATTAAGTGATCTGTTCCCATTGCTCACACATGAATAAGATCCCTGATCTTCAGCAGACACTGGACTGATCCTCAGCTCTACAGAGTTTAAAGTCCGTGTGATCTGATGAGTAGAATCTCTCTGCACCTCTGTGTCATCTTTATGGAGGTTCACTCTCTCTCTGTCCGACCCCACACACCGCACAGTCACTGAGTCTCTGAGATATGGAGATGAGGACGGCATCTGTAAAGTCACTCCTGCACAAAGACACATTTACAAACCAGTTATGAAAAACATTAGATTCAGTGAAGGTTTTATTCTGTGCTAAACCTTCTGAGCTTTTAATTAAAACCTCTTAACCCCCGCCCTAACCAAGAGCATTTACTCCAGTTCAGTTTTACCCAAATCTAAAAGGACTGGAGAGAATGTGCTCGGTTCAGGTGGGGTTAAGAGGTTAAACTCAACTAAACAGATTGTATTTGTTTCATTATTCACGTTTGTTTCATCTCTTCAAGCGCTAAAAACAGTGCTTGATCTAAAACCAGTCTGTTTCAGGAACACTGTTCACTCTCATTAAACACAATTATATCATCTCAAACCTTTCCTCCAGAATAGTTCCCAGACCCTTTACCCTGAAAAACTGAAAAATGTGAGAATGCGTCTTACATTAATAAAACATGCAAGAGTTGTGTTGTATTTCATTCATTTCTCATCAAGATCTGAAAAGGGTGTATTCAACTGCTCTGCCTCACAACTTTCACTATTGATCTCCAGGATGTGCTTTGCATGTTTCTAAAGCTTAACCAGGTCAATATCAGGTCAATAGCACATTTAAGTCAAGTTTAATGCTTTTTAATGACATTTAAAGCCCTAGTGCTATTATGTTGAATGTTCAAAGTCAAAATGAAACATCAGAAAACGTTTGAGAAAATAATTGTGAACATTGGGCTTTATCCGAGCGTCACGTGACTCCGAGTTGATCCTCAGGAGGCGCTGCTCTTCCTGTCCCGTTATTTCCCTATGAGTTAGAAGCGATGTCTTGTCCCAACTTTTCTCCAGTAAATATCCAGGTATCCAGGCATTACCCAAATCTAAAAGCTTCCTGAAAAAAGTGTCTAAATAGTAACGAAAACAGGGCGTAAATGATTTAAATTTAAGCCTTAGTTTTGGCACAATTCATTTAATGGCTTTTAATGCTTTTTAATGCCAACCCTAGAAACATAATTATAAGATAATCCTTTATTAATCTCACAATGAATGGAGACATTCACTTGTTAAATCAGCTCTCAAGAAACACTCAGGGTGAGCAACAACAAAAAAAGACAGGAAATGTGCAAATCAATTGTAGGCAGAGCAAATTCTTTCAGTCTTATTGCAGGTAAAGTGACATTGATAGAGATTAAAATGATGCTTATGCAGAGATTATTGCACGTAATATAGTAGCATTGTAGTTATATTATGCAAATGTATCTACCGGCTGTCCCACTGTATCAAAAACATAAGGACTTTTATTGTTCCTGTGAGGAAGTTCATTTGCAGTGAGTGAAACCACACACAAAGAAAACACTCTTCACACAATTTTGATACATAAACACTGAACAGAAGAGGAAAGTGACGGGATTTACGGCTCTTTGGGATCCGTTCAAAGAGCTGTTCAAGAGACTGGCTCTTTTTAATATCACATTTTAATAGCACCAGCCAGATAACTCACAATATCAAAGACGTGATCGATAAAAGGCACAGTTTTTTAATTTATCTAGAATTACAATGGGACTGATATTTACGCTAAAATCTTTCACCACAACTAATAAACCGAGGCTGTAACTGTCTGACAAGTCATATTTAGTGCCTTTAGTTTCACTTGTGTCGCCTGCTCCTTTGTTCTGGGTAAAAATGACTGAAATAATAAAAAAGAGGTGAGTCATGAACGTCACATTACTAGGAAACAGAAGAGCCTGACCAAAACCTACGCCCACACTGTCAACCTCATCATGTTCAGTCTTAACTGGACTGCCTGGTCCACTTTTAGTTATGTAACGTACTTATACTCAGAAACAGACTCCTTTATCATGGCTGGACGGTGTGTGGACTCCCGGATCAAATTAAACGTCTTAATTATATTTAGTTGGAGATGGAGTCGGAAATGTTTAAAAACACATTTATGCAGAATATATCAGACTAGAGAGACTTACCATTGGTGGGTCTGCAGAGCACAGCGGTGAGATCTGAAACAAGAGCGAATAGTGAACAAAGCCAGAATACTCTTTACAGTGGATGGTAAAACACTCACAGAAGAAAGTCAGCGTCCAGAGCTGACGGGAGTCCATCTTCAACTCACCAAACACACACAGAGCTAACAGGAAGTCACAACTTTAAAAATGTACATTTCCTTCTTTTTCACACTGGCTGATGAGCTAAGAGGTGTTTTAAAAACTTTGTAAATGATTTGAAGAAGTACATTTTGAAAGAAATGATACTTCTTTTAATACACCATACTTTCACTTCTTCTTGAGCTATATTGGTTACTTGTGGAAAAAAAGGCTGAACTTCTCACTGAGATTAAATCTACACTGTAAGAAATTCCCGTAAAATATGGTAAATTTTTACAATAATAAACCGTTTAACCGTATAACCCTACGGGAAATGACAAAAAATATATGTTCAGGAAGTCTAAGTTTAAATTTTACAGTATAATACAATATTTATCCAACTCAGACACAGACTCACGCCTCAGTTAATTTGAGGACAATCATAAGGCATCAGAGCTGCAGCTTACTTTACCTGACATTTTTTGTATATTTTTGAAGAAGGAAGACAGAGAAGGATTTTCACACTGATCATTAGTTTAGTTTAGTTTATTTGTTTATTTGAGCAGTAAACATTCTGCTCTAAAGGAGTGGGCTGAAAAGCTTAAAAGTGCCTCCATCAATACAATAAAAATTCTCCTTTCACAAGGAACATAGTGGAACAAACAAAGGAACAAAACAGCAAGAAGGAAACAGCAATAAAAAGGATTATATACACGTGCAGTTTCTGATCATGGCTGAAATAACCGTTTACAAGATGGCATTTACATTAAGACGTGACTGAAACTCATGTACTGTATAATTCCCCAAAAGGAACTGATGATGAAACAACAATAATAATGCTACTGTATCAGTCACATGCACGAGCTCTGCAGCACGCACACACTCACACAACAAACCCGTTTATGAATTAACTTTATCCTGTTGCAATTACATTATCAATCATACAATTAGCAGCATCATATTCTGAACCTGTTACACTTCAAAGCGGCTTTTTTAACACAGACTAAACTAACAAAGCACTGTTTGAAATGTTCATATAATTAACAGAAACGAAGCACAACAACAACAACAACAACAACAACAACAACAACAACGGTCTCGTTTCATGTACGACGTCAAGAACAAAGCAAGAAACAAAGGCGACCATTAATATATTTCTTTCAGATGGTTACCAACGCCAAACATTAATAACATTACCAAAGTCACTAGTTTATGTTATAAAGGCACGTTAATATACATATTATACTTCATGATCTTGCTACTTCCCAGTTGTCATTTCCATCCTCATTATAATATTAATTTATGTACAATTTTCCTCCTTTTTTTTCTTCTTTCTCATGTACAATGTATTATGTAAGCCCTACATACAGTAGTTTCCTCTTGAGAAATGAGGTAAATGTTTTCTCTATATGTAGTTCATGCTAGAACTTCTGGTGACGAGATCACTGTATCTCTCCACTCTTTATCCACTAAAAGACAGTTTTTGAAATTATGATTTTATTCAGACAGCCAAGGCAGTTGAAGGACAGTAGACAATGCCTTTAGTCACAACATTAATCAAGTGGGATAGTTGACACAGTTATTTTATTATATTTTATCACTACACAGAAAGGCTCCTCGGCCTACAGCGCCGCCCAATCAGATAAGAACGTTTTGGGGTTTTCTGTTTGACAGCAGTTGAACATCAGCTAAATACTGGATGGATGGTGGTTGGCTTGAATTCCATTAGTAGACAGGAGCTTTGTCTATTGGTAGAATTAAAATTTGTATTGATTCATTATTTTATATTATCAATTTTATTTTAGTCCCTGGTGAAGCTGGTCTTGCTGCATATCATCTTTTCAACCTTGAATCCCAAGAGGAAGTCTCTATGACCTTAAAATTCATTCAGAGGTATGAAAAAAATATCTAAATGCATAGTGTTACTGTGATGAAACGCAATTAAATGCAATTAAAATGTGTTGCTCATCATTTTGTGTTTCTGTCTCCAGACGTTTCATCGGTATCAACACCGAAAAGGGCTCCAAGGCAGGTCGAAGAAAACTGGGAAACTGGTAAATAAAAAAATAAATAAAAAAACAGTGACCGTCAACCCTGATAAAAACCTTATTGACTATAGATAGATAAATCCCTAACTCCGCTGGCTGCTCTGCTTTGTGACGACGACACTACATTGCTGCATTACCTCCATATAGCCACTAGTCCCCCATTGGAATGCATTGCACTTTAGACATGTTAAAACAACTTTAAAACAATGAAAGAAACCAAGCAAGAACATTTTTAGAAATCTCGTACTGAGGGCCGGTCTGTTAGCATTGGAGCTGCACGAGCTACACGTCACACAAGGGCGAATCTACAGTGAAGATCCCGCCCTTATGCCCTTTTAGGAACATGCTTCATCAGAGCTGGGGAGGAGGAGTCTGTAAATCCGCCATGATTTCCCCTCGAACGTGGTCATTGTGGTAAACGGGGAGGAGTGAGGAATGACGGTGTATATATGTCTATGATCTAACTGGTGGAAAAGGTAAAACTTTTTCCACTTTCTCTTAAACTACTTTCTTTTAATCAACAGACACATTTGGTAATGTTGGAACACATTTTCTCTTTTTAGCCGTTTTCTGTTGGACTATACACATATTTATCGCACATCAATAAAGTCGAGTCTAAATTGAGCCCATATGGATGTTTTTCCACAGCAGATTGTTCAGCAGTTCTAGGCAAAAAAACGGCAGTCATAGCTAGGGTAGCATGTAGCATCATGTTAGCATTCTCTTAGTTATTTATGTCGCCTAATTATGGGCTGTTGAACCTGTTTGCTCCTCACCATGTCTTTATATCTTTATTTAGTAGAAAACTATATTCATATTTCAGCATTTGTTACAGTAGTGTTGGAGTAATTATAGAAAGTTTAGATTATTCTCCTCTTTGCTCAAACATGACCATATGGGCGATTCCAGAGACGCCGTCTGTATGAAAAGAATGCACGCCAGTCAGCATAAGAATTCTCACTGATAAAGTTTCTTTTGTTCATCTTTTGCCAGTGGATTTAGCTCACCTGGATAGTTGCTGGCCGTATCGTTGTGACACTGACTCAGCCTGACACATCTCCACATGCAGCAGATGTTCCAAATCTTTTCCCTGGTCATTATTTGATAGTGATTGAATTCATAAAACCTGCCACATTATTCCTATGGCTGAAAGTCCTTTCTACTGATCAACATCACACAAATGATTTTGAATATTGTCTCCACTTTTGGCCTTTATGATGATATGATTAAGAAGAGAGGACTTTGAACTTGT
This sequence comes from Neogobius melanostomus, assembly GCA_007210695.1. Lineage (NCBI taxonomy): Eukaryota > Metazoa > Chordata > Actinopteri > Gobiiformes > Gobiidae > Neogobius > Neogobius melanostomus. Next base: position 2,980,215 of record VHKM01000376.1, read on the forward strand.
GACAGTTTTTGTTTCATGTGAATTGGCCAAGAATTACAGAGAAATTAGAAGAAGAAGAAGATCTTTATTTATACAGCGCCTTTCACAGACATGGTCACAAAGCGCTTTACATGAGAGCATTTTACATTCACTCCATACTCGGTGGTGGTAAGCTGTGTTAGTAGCTTCAGTTTCCCCTGGGGAGACTGACAGAAGCGCTGTCGCGACTGCAATAAACTAAGGCTAGACATCTGCATTTTGACAGTTACCATAGTTACCATCATGGAATTTTATGCTGCTCCGCCTCTATTTTAAACTATAGGCTCTTTAAAATGTTGTGACGTCAGGTGAACGCAACCAATTGTGAATCTTTTTACTATATTTACCGTGAGCTAGTTTCACTCATTCACCAAACAGCGTGTGGTCCTAGAGTGAAACCATAGATTTTCTTTTTACGACGTGACGAAACCTTTCAGATTAGAAACGCCCTCAAATCAAACAACCCAGCTGACTACTTTAAAACGCCTTTACTATAAACACAATTATTTTTCATAGTAGCAGTCGTAAAGTAGGGATTACTATTATTAATATCTATTATTTATATAGTCTCTTGAGACTCAATGGGCTAAATGCACAGTGACCCAACGGGATTTCCAGCTGGACAGTAGCATCAGCGCTGTCCTTCCTGTCCCGTATCTTTTACATTCAAAATTAGCAGGGTACCACACACATTTAGTGATAGCCCAAGATTTGGTAAAGGACAGCGGGTAAACGTTCGGATGTGACTGGAGCAGGTTAAAAACATTACGTGAGACTTAACGACTTCACTGGAGGAAACCTCCGTGTTCATAACGGTGGGTGTTTTTGTCTTGAGGCTAACGGCTAACAGAAAATAAAAATTAAAACTAGTGCAAAGTTTCCAACGAGCCTGCGCAAAAAATAATCGGCCTGTTAGTAGTTTACATTTTATATTATCATTATTTAACAGCCCCTCCTGGAACCTCCACCTTAACCTGGTGGAGGGTTTGATCGCCTGAATGATCCTGGAGCTCTGTTGTCGGGGGCTTCGTGCCCCTGGTAGGGTCTCCCATGGCAAACAGGTCCTAGGTGACGGGTCAGACAAAGAGCAGTTCAGAACCTCCTTATGAGAGACCAACAGGCCCGGTTAGAACCATGAGGCCGTCCTTCTGTGACCCACCACCTGCAGGAGGAGCCATAGGGCTGGTGCAATGTGATTGGGCACGACCTGGCAATGGAAAAGTGGAAGAAAATGGATGGATGGATTTTTTGACACTACTAGCCTTTAGCTCACAAGATAAAAGCTCCGCCCTTACGAGCACTGGCGTTTCCTTTGGGGCAGGATTCACAATATGATGTTTGTAACACATAGCAGTGACTGTCCATCAGTAACTCGTCCTTTACTCAAGCCTGAGCTGTCTCTTCATGTGTTTGGGACCCTGCGAATTTGAATGTAAAAGATACGGGACAGGAAGTACAGTTTTTCATTTGCCAGAGAGACCTGTTTGAACAGTTTTACAAAACATATAATATAGACAACATTTACATTCATTCAGTTAAAACAATTACCATAATACTTTAAAACAAGAACATTCACATGGTGGACACTCCTTTACAAGGGATTTACACTGTTCAAGGGTCAGAAAACTGTCCACACGCAAAGTTTTCTGTGCCTCATTCCAAACATATGATACAAAGCAGCAAAAAGCCCCATTCTGTCTAAACACGGTGTGACTCAAGAGTCAAAATGTCCTGAGACCTCAACTGGTGAGCATTGTTGTCATGGCGACGTGAAAACAGGAAGTGACCTCCCTCTCTCCTTGTGCAGCTGAGTTTTTTGCCTTTTCTGCAAACTGCATTTGTGGTTTCTGTTCCACATTGTTTTTCTGGATACTTTTGTACGTCTTTGCCGTGTTTTTGTGGAGGTTTGGTGGATTTGTTTACTTTGAGAGTCTAAAATGGTCCCGAAGAAAGCAGCTTTTTAAAGGTAAACAAAATGCTAGCTTTTCAGTTAAACCCATTTGAGACCTACACATTTCTTCTTCTGAGACACTGAAGAGGCACCAAGAGCCCCCACAGCTGCAGCACAGTCGAGGCGTCACAAGAGGAGCTACAGGAAACAAGTAAGGGACAAACGAGGAGATGGTGAAGATTGTGTGAATCGGAGGAGGAGGAGGAGCTGACCAGTGCAGGACACCATGCTCTGAAACAGGGACAAACCCAGGAGGCGGTGCACCATTTCAGAGGATCAGAGGAGACAGAGGGCAGCCAGCCAGGTTTCTTCCGAGTGCTACAGTTCACCGACCTCCAAGGTCATGCGGGTCAGGTTGACACAGTCCCAGCGCGGCTCAGCCGCAGCAGCTCAGGACTAACACCTGAACATTATTTCGTTGTACAGTTGTACAGTGACAATAAAGCACTTACTTACTTGCCCTGACATTTATTAGATTTATCAAATAGACAGGACACCAAGAAGAGCTTTGTGAATAAACAGAGACTGCCATCCCACTCTTGCATATAGATCACAGTGATGGGTCCAAAACCATCTCCTGTGATGGTTATATAGGACCTGTCCACGGCACAAAGGTGTGAGGATTGTAGGTCACAGACGTTCCTTGCAGTCTTGAGTTACTATAAGAACAAGACTGTGAAATGTAGAGTTTAAGATGGTGCATGTACTGGATTATGTTTGTGTGTCTCCATACCCACAATCCTTCTGACTTCAGACTAAACCGTTTTATCAGCCGGTGTTTCAGGTGTTTTCGCTGTAGAAAAAGACCAGGCATTTGTTTCCAAATCATTAAACATTTAAATGTATTGTGTAAAACGTTTCCATAAAGTGAGGTGGACGGTGCACATCAACATCAATCACGTTACCTTCAGATTTGTCTGTTTTTATAGTGTTTGATTTGAGAATACATTAATATGTAAATAAATATTTTAGCATTTTCATATATTTAGTGAATTTCTCCGATGCTAGATTAATAGTCTTTAGTTTATTATAGGGTTAGGGTTACTTTTCTAACATTTAACATTATAACATTACTACAACAGGTCTAACTGACTGAAGGACAGCTTCTACCACCAGGCTGTCAGGAAGCTGAACTCTCCCCTTCCTTCCTCATTGTGTGCATGTATTTGATATTGCTCTGTTAACTATTGCCTTGTTGCATCAATGGAGTAGAACTGATGATAAAGCTGTGCAATAAGGCCAGAGTAGATGACCTCCTGTTTGAGTTGGGTATAATTCCTCACAAATCAAAGACCTATGACCAACGAATATTTATACAAACCTTCATGAGGAGAGGTCGTCGTCACATGATCTGCCGGAGGCGATTGATTGGTTTCCTGAGACCTTGAGACATTATGTTTCTTTACATACAAGTAAACCACTGAGAACAGTGAATGTTGAAAGATTCTTACCAACCTCATAACACACAAATCTGAAAAGAAAAAGAATGAAATGAATTAAATATATATCTGTTATTTATCTAATATTTTGCTGTACCTTTGATGTTTCTGTAATGCCACAAAAGCAACAGAGACAGAGCGAGGCAAACTCCTCCAACCAACACCAGCACAAAAACTGAAGAGCTCCTCTTCTCTGGCGCTGAAGAAAAAGGGTGTACAAGTTATACAAAGTGTAATATAATCAGTTCAACTACAAAACGGACTGAACTCACATCTGACTGACAGCCAACTCTCTGAGACGTTAAACCTGATCTGAAGGAAGATGTATTTCACATTTGTACAACCTTCATCAGACTTGGACAGAGCAGAGATGCTGTAAGTCTTAAAGATCCTTCTTGGATCAACTGTCCGTCTTTATAGAAATGGACTAAGGAGAAATTAGCTAATTCGAAAGGTGAGATCATACAGGTGAGATTAAGAGAATTCCCTCTGGATCAGGTCGAGCCGGGATCTGCAGAATCACAGAATCTGTCAAGAAAAAAAGAAAATCTGTAGTTTTATATATATTTTACAAAAAGTGAATATTTTACAGACTTATAAATGTCCACAGAAGAGCCTAAAGGTCCTTTCACACTGACGCGATTATGTCCAGACTAGTCGTGGTCGGGCAGGTTTTGTCTGACGTCGGGACGTGTGTGTTTGGTGTGGACAGGGTCTCCCTGTCGCGCACTAGAAGCCTAGTGTTACCGGCTGGACAGCAAATCAGCCGGATATCAGAAGGAGAACTTTTCTATGTGTTTTTGAATTAATGAACTCAAACTTCTTTGTGACATTAACAGAAATAAAAAAAAGGGGCGGGACTCTGAGAAAACAATCTACACACAGAGACTACCACCACACGGCATTTGAACAGGGACAGAGGCTTTTTGTTTATAACTGACGCTAAAACATCACACGCACTTGCTGCTATCGGCTTGGTCTGGGGTTCAGGTTGATTCAGTGCAGATGTTGCTCTGAGCAGGTGAGACTGGGCTGAAGAGAAGAAACCTGAGCAGACAAATAGTCGCCCTGCCCCCCAAACAGCAACAGTGTGTCATGTTGGTGTGAATCCAGCTTCAGTCCTGATCCACAGAAAAGCTGATGAAGACACAAACCAGCTTCTCATAGCAGCAGATTAAAGATGCACCATCCATCAGAGCCATGTTCAGAATCCAATCGAGACCCGTCCTGGTCCCTACTACTTCTTAAAAATACTACTACTACTCATGATCTTGCTCGTGGAATACTTAATTCAGTGATACACATGTAGGTTTCTCAGTGTTTTTTAATTACTTGGCTGAACTAGGCACTTTCTCATGTCCGGATTCACAACCATAATACTGTATCTCGTTTTCTAACTTAGTTAACTTTCTGAAAGACTTAAAAGAGCTAACATGTGTAACATACCGTGAATGGTGATGTTGACTGCGTCAGTCATTTCTCCACCTCCAGACTCACACCAGAACACTGCCCTGGATTCCTCAGTCCTGAGTGTTTCTGAGAGCTGAATGTAAGACAAACATTTCTCCATTATGAGATAATTAAAGGCTAACTTATCTTATCTTATTTATCCTTAAAAAAAAATCTAAACTTTATTTAACCCTGAGTCCCACTGAGATTAAGAATCTTTTTTCAGGGAGTCCTGGCCGGAGAGGAACCTCCTGTACAATATTTAAATAACTGCTCAGGATCACTGTTTAGCTGCTTATTAAGTGAGGACACATTATATGGAAGCTTCCTAAATGTTCAGAAATGAAAGAATATGTGTTCATGATTTAGATGTGATGATGGTCATAATCAGGGGCCAATAGTATAGGGTTGCCAGGTCTCTTTTTTAAGCCATTCCATGGGTGAAAAAAACCTGTCAGCAGTTTTTTGCCTTGCTGCTTTTCAAATGTAAAATTGCTATTTCTATCTTATTTTTGATCAAAATCACTATTTCGAGATGAAAAAAATCTCAAATGCCAAGGCTCTGTGAGCTGCTTTCAATAAGAGAGGGAGAAAAGGGGCGCTTCCCATCATCGCGGGAGCACATGGGCTCTGTTACTGGGTACATATTTGAAATATATAGCCGTTATTCGGATATTTGGGGGCGGGTTTTGTCTGGCCCAGACCTGGCAACCGTGAAATAGATATGCAGACGGCATCGGCGTCATGAGAAGGGGCGTGCTTCGCCAAGGGAGAAAACAGAAATGTTTTGGGAAACACAATTTTCACAGAAGCGTCATTTAGCATTCTCGTGTATTTATGTATTATGGCTGTGAACCACTTGCTCCTCTCATGTCTTTGTATGCTTTATTTAGTAAGAAACTAATATCATTAATTCAGCATTTTAAAGCAGTGTTTTTGAAAATAATTCAGAGAAGTTTTAGATTTTTCTCAACAACTTGTTTCCCCCTTAACTGTTTCAACATGACCATATATGCGTTCAAATGCCGTGATAGGCTTTAGATATGTGGTGATTGTCACGTGAACGCAGGTTTCTAGAATGTGATGATGTCACCGACCATTGGGGAGGAGCCAGTTTTTTCCTACATTACACTTCACAAGTCATAGTCTAAAAATAAATGTATGAATTACAAAAACGATCATAATGATCAGTCACGGGTTCATGATCTCCGTACAAGACAACTTTCCTCAAAAACAAAATAGATTTACCGTCTATATTTAAGGCCTTTAGAACGCTCGTGATGTGTGCGTGAAACCCAGCAATTTACAAATGCTTTTAATTGCACAGTCATCAAAAGTGTCAGAAATTATTGTATTATACATTTTGAACGGTTTCGTGCGGCTTGTTGTGCCCAAGAAAAAAAATGAGATAAAAGAAAGAATAAATCTAACTAATTTATCCACTTTGATAGAGGCAGATAAATCATAGAAGTGGGTTTATATCATAGTTCATTTAATGTTTTTTTAACATTACTTGCCTAAACATTTTTTCACTGATGCAATATTACAAAGGCAATATTAAAGTCAAGTATAAAAACAAGCAACCAAAGGTTTCACTCAAGCTTCAGCAGTAAAGCAGCAGTTCGCTCAGGTATACAGTGCCTTGCGAAAGTAAACTAATACAACCTTGATACTTTTGGCACATTTTGTCATGTTTACACCTAAACATAAAGATTTTTATTTTTGGAGAATTTTTACTGAAAGTCACAACTAATAAGATGGGGCAGAATCTACAGGCACAGTTATGAGGAAAGGCACAGGTCCCACACAAGTCCGGAAGCTCCTGTAAGACCTGAGGTCCTCTTGACCTTCAAGTAAACCCGTGTTCTTCCACAGATGAGCCGGTGGTTTCACTGTTGAAAAAGACCACACTTTGTTCTGAACTTGCCAAACATTTAACGACTTAGCAGCATTAATACAGGCCATGAACGAAAAACCAAACAAGAAAACATCGCAGGAAAAACAGTCAGAGAAATCAAGAGATAAAGCAAATACTATTAAGCTTAATAGGCGTAGTAACAATAGATAAAAAACTCCAGCTCTGAATCGTAATTTTTAGAAGAAGATTTAAAGATGAGACTTGAGGGGGTTTAAGTTCATGATGTACAGGAGCGAGGCCTAAATTAGCTTTAAAAGTGATCAGTAAAAACTTAATAACTCAATCCTAAGAAACCACAAGGAGCCGTGAATAGAGTTAAACTGGACAATGTGCTGTGCAGTCTGTTAACCTCTTAACCCGCCTTAACAAACACATTTTCTCAGTTCGGCTTTAAACCCTCAAATCTAAAGCTTGCTCGACTGGAGCTGCACAGGCCGATGTCCCCGAGTAGCCGTCTCATTTTGAAAGCTAAGACCTACCAAGAGCTGAGTCTAAGCTTTTTCCTCGTCACTGTTCCATCGTAATTTTTTATGCTGCGTTTTTTTGTTGAATACCAGAGAGAGGGAGTTCCATAAGCAAAGCGGGGAGAGAACTGATTTTACTTGGCTAATGGTAAACAAGCAGATAACAGACGGGTCACATTCTTGTAGATGTAAGGAGGCGAGTGGGCTGAGTCTTTTATAACGTGAGGGGATTGAGGAGAACGATGGAGAAGTGATTTGTGGAACTGTACCTGTGGACAGAGAATCCACGTTTCACCTTCTGATCGTCGTGCTTCCGTTTTCTGTAGTGGTTACTGACAAGTACATGACGACACATGCTAATGAGAACAAGACGAAGAAAGAAACATGAATATCTTCTTATGCCCAAATATCTAACATTTTATTTTTTAGATCTTGCGAACGGTTTCATCAAAAGCAGAGGAAGAAATTTGAAACGAAAACTTTTGAGCAATAATGTGGTCAAATTTAGTCAAAACGGCAGCTGAATATGTAGACCAGCGGGACCAAAAAAGGCGCCCGGGGTCCAAATGCGGCCCACAGACCCATTTTTGGTGGCCCTCAAAGCTTCATGTTGAATTTTACAATTTTCACCCAGAGATGTAGTTTGTTTTTTTTTTACTGCAAGATCAATCATTCTACACAATTATAGCCCACAAAAAATGAGAGCCAAGAGCTGCTTTAACCTCTACCACCTCTGAACCGAGTCATTGTCTCCAGTTCGGCTTACCCCAATGTAAAAGCTTCTTGAAAAAAAGCATCCTATATAAGACGAATTGTCGTCACTTAAAAAGGTGACGGTACTTGGCAAAAGATCGTTTGTCATGGTGTCGGTCTTTAGCTTTCAAAACGGAATGCTAACACTGGCCTATTCACCCTATTCTGAAGTTCGCGTGGGTGCCCTGCATGAAATCGGCCCACCCTTTTCTCCTATCAGTAACATAGGACTACTGAAAGTGTCCATACAAACGGATGTGCTGAGACAAGGCAAAAAGAGGCAAAAGTGGGCGGCGGAATAAGGTAATCGCTTCCTCCAGTCAAGAAACATTTAGAGTTTAGAGAAAAGATTGGAGAAATATCACTCGGTTCAACATTCCCAACAATTCTGTAATCATCCGCAATTCCTTTTTACAGAGACGATTGGATTGGCACATTTCCAAACTTGCAGAGTCACTTTTCTGGATCACCGTCAGCAGAAATGGAAAATTGATACAAATGCTTCATACGAGATGACCACAGTGTTATGTTCAACAATGGTTCTGAGTTAACGATACCTAAGGAGGACAAAACAGTCGTTCCAGCTATTTGCAAAAATCAGTCGCCTTTAAGCGTCCCGAAGTCTAAATGAAGGTGAGAGCCACAGTTAAACCTGCTCTAGATCATGCCTGGAGGAGCGTGTTGCTGGCCTCAGTGCGTCAAACTTCATACGGCCTCGAGGGAAAGAAGGTTTGGACACCCCTGTTTAGTACATCATGTTTGGGCATTTTTTACGAAAGTAACTTTTACTGTAAAACATTAGATGGATGCAGCGATCCACTTTTTCCTTAAACGATAACGATACTGGGGGTTTGAAGTATCTGCCGATATCCGATATTTATGATACCAAGTGGGCTTTCTCTGGTGAAAGTGAATTTCCTCTTGTCTCAGTGTGAGATCACCTAAAAGTCTTTTTTTCTTGTCATGATGTTACAGATTATGTTTTTATTTTATTCATAACACTAGTGTGAAAAACATTAACAGGATCACTGGCCTTTTTGACCTCTATCTTTGGACATAGTTTAATTTTACATAATATAAACAGCTGCACATAAAGCTGATCTGATCATAACTTGTGATTACAAATGTCTTCATTATTCTTTAAACGCAGTGTTTATTTTATTTTATGAGTCGGACTTTAAAGGCATTTCATCATGGTTCTGACCCAGCCCTTGATTAGCGCTGTTAGCGTTAGCATGCTCCGGCGATCAAATACATGCAGAGGTTAAAACTAACTCAGCGATTGAATTTCTAGCTCAAATGACATCCAGCACGTCACTATTCACTGAGACTTTATGTGAATTAGTTGTGTGTTTTTGTAAAGCGGTGGAGTTCAAATCAGGGACGGTTCAGTATTGATTTGTAGCCGATACCCGAATATTGTATTTTTTTTCAGTATCATGCAACATCGATATTTAATGCCAGTTGAATCCACTTTAATGTTTTTTCAAATGAACGTTTTAAGCCTTGATTTTTTGTAGCAGTATTTAATGACTTTTAATGCTTTCTAATGTCCCGCGGATAAACGCATGTATTACTTTTCTTTTCGTAAAATAACAGTGTTGAAAGACTGAAACCATCACTTTTAGCATAACCGTGTTCTATTGTGTGATAGTGACCAAACTTGTACCTGCTCGATGTGCAATAAGACTGGAGTACCATGACAGTCGTTCTCTCCCTCGTTTTCCCATCCTCTCTTGAATTCGACTTGGCTGTAGGTCACCGTCTATAAAACCCAGTGTTAAAGGTGGAGGCATGTACATTGTTTTATGCATTATTAAACAACAGATATGATATAAACAAGATTGCTACAAAACCTCATGAGGATGGTTTGTGGTCACAATGATCGTTCAGCAGTGCGTCTGATTGGTTCCCTGGGGAGCCTGAGGTCATTAAGTTACATTAAATACAAGCAAACCCACTAAGAACAGTGAATGTAGAAAACAGCAATTACTGACCTAAGCACAAATCTGGGGGAAAAAAAGGCATAAATAAAAATCAATTACGTTTCAAGGTTATTGTATCTTGGCTGTTACGCTTTGTTGTTTCTGTAACGGCAGCAAAACCATAAGCAGAATCAGCAGAAACATCAGGAAAACCTCAAACCCCAAACCGAACCAACACCAGCAAAGAACTGAGAGCTCCTCGTCTCTGTCGCTGAAGGAATAAAATAGAGTTTTATTTAATTATGGGTACGAACTCACTAAAACGGACTGAACTCACCCTGACTGGACATCCAACTTCTGGAGATGTCACACCGATTGAAGAATGGTGTATTCACATTGTACACACCTTCATCAGACTTGGACAGAGCAGAGAAGTCGTATGTTCTTGGAGGATCCTTCATGATAACGTCCATCTTTATAGAAATTGGACTGAGAGACTTGCGATTGTTCCAGTTTTACAGGTGAGAGAGACAGAACGCCCTCAGGAACAGGCTGACCGGATCAAACAAGATCACAGGAACTGTCGAGAAAATAAAATATCATTTTTTATTTTATGCAACATAATACACAGATAACAATAGCATATTTGATGATTGACCATTCAAGGAAGAGAGTTATCTATTGAACAGACAAAGAGCATTCAACAGCTCCTCAGAGGTTAAAGACATCATCCATCAGATCCACAAGCCTTCAACAAAAACTGACTCACTTTGCAGAACTTTGGACACAAAACAGGAGGCGCCTGTGAATCTCACTTCAGTAAGTGGCCTGGAAACAGACACTCATGCCGATTTTTTGCAAAGTAGTGGTTCCAGACTGGATATTTTCCTCTATTGTGGGTGCGCTGCTGGTGTTTATTTCTGCTGTGTGGATTTGCCCTGGTCTCTTTACGGCGCTGGAGTGAGACCACGATATATTTTGGGAGCTGGACAGTGTTTAACTCACACGTGGACAGAAATCGTTTTTGTGTTTTTCGCTCGAGCCGCTTAATAAGTCTACGAGCCTATCGGTTAGAAGAGAGGAGAGTGAAGAGGTTAGATCTTCAGGGCTTGGCTGTTCCGATGAGGCAAACTCTGCCAACCCCTTTTTTTTTACTGCCCATTGAAGTCATGGGTTTGATCTCATTTTCAGTCCCAAAATCCAATCCTAAGGCAGTGATCTGCGCACTAAAGGTGCAATAAGACTATGTTCAGCAACAAGGTGTTGCGGAGTAAAACCGGTCGTGATACTGGTGGTGGGGCTCTCGCCGTCTCGCGATGAACCCAGCTCTTCGGGACCCTTCCTCGACAGCAGAAGAATCAGTGTTGAAATAGAACAGACACAAAGGAGGAGCTGTGGGGTCTACAGTTTCATAATAGAGCTGAGATGACGAGGCTCTGGGCGTGAAAATATGGCTCATGAGTAGGATTGAATGGTGATTAGAGTGAAACCAAGGATGTTGCTGTGCAAAGTGTGATAGGTTGAGGCGTGGTCCTGTTCCTGAACCTATTCAATAAAATATTGACTCCATTAGTTTTTATAATATTTTCACTTGAAAACCTTTGTTGCCAGCCTCCTCACAAAAGATCAAAAGAGGTCTTTCCTCCTTGAGGGTACATGTGTCTTCCTAAAATGTTGGGACCAAAGATGCTGCTTGTAGTAGTTTGTCAGTCTAACGCCGTCTGATACGTAAAGGGCCAATCTCTCTGGAAGAGAACTGTCCCTGGAGATAAGAGAGACGACGTACTCTCTAGTAGATATGATGAAAACTTAACAGCGGTGCTTGCATTCTACCAACCAGAGCCTCCGAGCAAAGGGTCTTAGGAGGTGTAAAACACGGTCTCAAGCAGATGAGCAACACGTGAACTTGAAAAACTATTGTTTGTCTTCAACGTCTCACAGGCTTGAGGCAGCACAAATATTTATGAGTGTTGCGCACCACAATCTGGTCACTCAGAACGGCGCGCAATGGAGAAGTCTCATCAGCTCCTACCGCGGTTTAATCAACACATGTTTGTTTCCCGAGACTGATTGGAGACTCGCCTTATCTCAGGGGATGTCTCTGGGACCATCTCCGTGACCAGCCGCCAACTCAAGTTTCCATCAGTCTCCCAGGTGAGACGGCCCTTTAAAGTCTGCAACTTGTTTTTCATATGGTTTATCATTTCTTCTTGACTGATGTGTGTGTGAGAGTCCTGCTTGTGCTTAGATAATTTACTTATCACTTGTGCGTAATACGTTACATGTTTGAACGAAAATGAAAAAACAACTTGGAAGGATCTTTCCTTTTCCTGAGGTAAATGTATTTGGCATTTTCATGTCTGTGTATAGCGTGCCTGTCACATTCCAACAGTCAAATACAAACGAGCGAACATTATAAACATACTGTGATGAGACGTTTCACTCTGCGTCAAGCATTTCTTCCACGTCCCAGACTCACAGCAGATAATGTCCATTTCCTCACTGTGGAGAATTTACATTCATTGTTTGTCTCCTGTGTGGAGAGGGACATTGTGTAAAAGAGCGAGTGATCAAGTGAAAACATCTGGACTCTCCAGTCTTCATACAGAGGACCACAGCTCACCGAAAACAGCCACTGACAACTGTGTCATAGTGAAGTGTTGTGAGCTGTTTGTGGACTCACAATTCGGAAAAAAAAAGGGGAAAACCCCACTTCTGGAGCAGCGTCTTGAAAATACAGACTCCCCTTTTTTACCAGTTTGGTTTTATAGTTTAAAGATTATAAAAGAAGGAGTCAGTAACAGCAGAGTCTACCTGCAGACGCAGACAAACTGTGGTGGAAACGTATTCAGTGTCGACCTCTGGACTCCTTCGTGAAGCCGACACAACAAAGCGCCTGCCTGTTGCTGCTCAGACTGTGAACTGATAGGAACCATGTGCGGTCCCTGAGGTGACCCCGGGATGCAGCTCATATGACGTAACGAGCCCTGTATGGAAGATGAACAGCCCGGTACCAGTAAAACCTCCATCTGCAGAGGCGCTCGTAACATTACACTTCAAAGGAGACAGAGGCGCCCAGGATTCAGCCACAACGGAGACCACGGAGAGGACGGGGACAGGTTTACCTGCAGGGAAACTGATTACTGAATTTAAATTCTTAAATATTAGAAATACTACTCCAGGAAAAGCTTAGTTAGGCACCTAAAAAAAAAATTCATTATATGGCAAAATGTAATAACAGTTGTTTATAATCTTTTTGGTCTGTATTTAAAACATTTTAAAAAAGTAAAAACATCAGATCTAATACAGTCTATTTTAAGGATATTTAGTTCTGTGGTGGTGTCATAGTTCTGCAAATGAAAAGAAGGGTGCTGTCAGAAAAACATAGACCTTTTGATAGAAAAAACATTGAACTCACTGAGCATTGGAGCCTGGTCTCTTGGGTCGGCATTGTGTTTGTAAAATCCTCTTGTCGCTCTGCAGTGTATGTCTCACTGTCTGACACGAAACCAGTGGAGAGAGTGTATTTCTTGTTGTGGTTTGATGACTTCGACTCTCCACCAGAACCATAGCTCACCTGACCTCTTCATCCTCCACGTCACATGCTGAGGGTAGGCCTCTCCACTGAACACCTCTGTCCAGGCGGATCAGCTGGACCACCGCTCTGTATTGACACTGAGTAAAAAGACAACACATAGTAACAGTATGATAGTGGCAGTAATGATAGTGCAGTCATGATAGTGCAGTATGATAGTGCAGTATGATAGTGCAGTAGCCTCCAGAAGGAAATATGATCAAAAAAGGTCAAATGTTATTTAAATATACAGTATGGCTTTCTCAGTTTCACTAATCCTACTCTCCCCTGCCATGTGTTTTGGATCATGACAAAAGGAAGTTTTCCTCAGATGGTAACTGGAGCTTTTCTGACAGCAGTGGTTCCCAATCTG